>OX369260.1:4982148-6241517 GCA_947284805.1 Coleophora flavipennella
ATATTAAGTATGTCGCGTAGAATTATACGGTAGGTATGGGGTTTTCCGCTTCACGTCATGACACAACGCATATTTCCAAACGTGGACAGGACACGAATGCGTTAACACTACATCTCACAAACATTTGCGAGCATCTACGAGTATGTTTCTTATTGGAAATTGGTATTCATACATACAAACATTCTAAAATTTTGACTAGTTGGTGGCCTGCGGCTCCGCACGCGTTTTAAATTTGGTTTAAAATTGTAATTTCGGTATGCGTGTGTGAGCTTGACTTGATGTCGAGATCCAGATTTTTCAGCGCCACCTACTAGGTCCTACTATAGCATAAACCATCCAAATGATCCCCCATAAGTAAAGAATAAATTTCATAAAAATCGGTCAAGCCGATTAAGGGGAGATTTGCGTGTTTTGTAATTCTTCTCCTCCTGAACGGCCTGCTCAAAAATGGCTAAATGCGAGTGGAACTGACGCACCTAGAGTTCCACATCAACACAACTATAGTAAAAGAATTTTAGAAACATCCACGAGCACTCAAAAAAATGCTTTCATTTAATTCAAAATACATCATCGAGAGCGACAAATTAATGATTCTTTTTTAGTTCATGATTCTTAGTGCGAGTGCGACTCACACTTGGCCAGATTATAATATTTTTTTGTTTTGTTTTAGGGTGTTTACAGTATTTACATCAAGTTTGACGCTTGTATGTATGACTGTTTTCACGCGATAGAGCAAAATAAAAAAACCTTCAAAAAAAACATATTTTTGTATTTGTATCATTTGTTCATATAAATCCCATAAACATAATTTGTGCAAACTTCAATCGCTCAAACTTGTCTAAGCATTCAAAATATACAGCCTAAAGGTCCGAAGGACAGACAGCGTAGGCTTAGTAACAATATGTTACCCTTTAGGTACGGAACCCTAATATTACCTTTGAGCATGGAACCCAAAAAAGGGTGTGTGATCTGCGAGCTTCTTAGCTAGTGGTAGGGAAAAAATCCTAAAACGCACTAACAAAGTTTTCTTGGCTGATGCACTTAAGAGGCCTGGGTTCTTATCCCGGCCGAATAATGAGTAAAATATTTTAGTACAATTTCTACTTCCTCACAGAAGTTTTTAGGGTTCCGTGTTAAGAAACCCTTAGTAGATGACTCCTAGTCTCACTGGCCAGTTTATCTTACCATCGCATTATATTTTGTATCACAGAATAAGAGAAGGAGCGATCCCTGAATTTCATAAGTGCACGTGAATAAGATGATCAAAGCGATAGGTCAAGCAATCTTTGGCCCCCATCTAGGGAAGAGGTTCTCAACATTTTTTTAAACAATCTACAACGTCCCCATTGCTGGGGCAAGGGATCTTTTCACAATACACACAGGGGTCCAGTCCGGATAGATAGAAGATTTACGGCTAGTAACGAGCCACACTGTCAGAAATTTTATGCCGCCTCCATGGTCTCTGACACGGCTTAACGATTGCCATCTAGTGATAGCAACCGGCACCAATAGTTTAACGTGCCTTGCGTATTACGGAAACGAATAAATACATATTACTGAAATTCACACACATCCAGGTTGTGACCGTGCTTATGGACAGTTAACCTGCGCGATCGAACCTTCTTAAACTGGAGTGGAACTACTCGCCTTCGTCTGTGTTTCTCGACTCTTACAATTTAGGGATCTTCAAGCAGAGAGCGAAGTGTACCATCCTCGACTACATCGTCACTTGGCATCAGGTGAGATTTAGTCAAATGCACGCAAATTTTAAATTACCTTAAGCTTCGACCACTTCTGGAGCAACGATCGTTTACCATATGTTGCCTTATTTAATAGCACCATCAGATCTCTTCCCGAGCGTTTCAAGAGAGGCAACTATGGGACATGTGTACCGAAGATTGGGCAGCAGCGTCATTTCCGCGAACAATGCGACCATGATTTGAGAGCTAATTTGTTTATTGTTGACATAAATGTTACAATGATACTATATCATTAGAAAGAGCTCTCTAGAACATCCACTAGGATTCCCTGTCGATTCTTAGTCTCTTCTTCAGGCTTAAAAAAGAAACAACAATATTTACCGCGGTCGCCAACCTGCCTTTCAAGCGTGCCGATTACGGCAAAACTATCCTAACTTGGTATTAACGCACAGATTAGAAAACGCAGTGAAACGCACCCTTTATGTAGTATACAAAACCGTCCGGCCATCCAACCGAATCGCTTATTTTTTTTATTGAAAGGTATTGATGCACATATTTGTCATCAAGCATTAGCAAACCCCGCGCACCCTCGATGTCTACGCAATAGGAAAAAGCTACTATGTTCTGAATAGATTACCTGCAATAGGCGCGAACCGATGGATTCCACGCAATATGGATGACCAATGCTAGTCATCTGAGTTACTTTTTATCATCTGTAAAAACGAAATTTTGTACTATTTTTTTATTCACAGTTGGTAAGCCCTTGGCATCATCTCACCTGATAGTAAGTGACGATGATGCCGAAGATGGAAGCGGGCTTACCAAGATTCCCCAATGCAATGGAGAACTGGCTATCTTATCTTCAAGCCGGAACACATCAATGTTGTTAACACTGATGTTTGGCGGCAAGACTTAGATAAGATGGTGGTAGCTGGCCAGGCGGGCTTAGAAAATACCCTACCACCAACCAAACCGAGTCTTACAAGTTGACTCCACCGGGAATCGAACCGGCGACCTCCTGTTGCGAAACGAATGGACTAACCATTACACCACGGACGAGGTTAAAACTAAAAAAAACTAAAAATGTTTGAAATACCTAGGCGTGACGTCATAGTTTAGCAGCGTCATTTAAATACTCATTTTGTGATTTTGGTAAATTAAAAATTGAAGACTTGATGGGAAAGAAAACGAGTAAGGTTTACCGAAGTTTAAGTAGGGGGGCAATTTAGTGATCAAGAGTTCATAATTTATTTCTGATGCCGTCGTCATTCCTATTATACGTAAGAAAGTCTCCTCAGTTCTCCATCGGTCGCGCGGCGGCCACAACGGCATCCTGAGGACGATCGCCGCACGGTTTGACTCTCCCCTCCTGAAGTATTGGGTGGGGATAGTCACCGGTGCCGTAAAATGATACTTATTTTTATTATTCCCAAGTAGTTTTTAAGTACTAACTAACATAGTCTAAGTCTCTATTGTTACTAACACATAATATGGATTTTTGAGGTACGAAATATAATTGATTTATTTATTAAACAGTTTGCTGGTAAATTATATGAGATAGGTAAAATTAATTCATTTCCACAAAAAAAGTCCACATAGTATTTGTTTTTTCTGAGAGACGTCAGGCGAAAGATGTCCACTGCTGCACAAAGGCTTCCCCCGAGGATTTCAACAACGCCCAGTGCTGCGCTGCCATTGACTTCCGGCGATCTTCACCAGTTCGTTGGTCCACTGAGTGAGAGACCTGCCTAGAATACGTCTTTAGTTGCGCGGTCGCCAATCGAGAACTTTGCCAACCCAACGATCATCTGTTCTACGAGCTATGTGCCCCGCTCACTGCTACTAACTGCGATCTTGTGAGTTACGTCAGATACCTTGATTCTCCAACGAATATGCCTATTTCCGATTAGGGGTATAATAATTAAATTAATATTTATAATATTTGTTTATTTCATATACAGCCTGTTTGTAACTGTCTCCCATCTACAAGCCTCTTTCAATATCGTATTTATTTATTAGTAGGTACTGCAGCATAAATGAATTAAAATCAATTTTATAACAATGCTACACGATACGTAGAATTTTGAAAGATTACCTAATAGTTATATATAACTTCATGAGGAAATCAAAGAATACAATACCAGTCTAACAAAAAAAAAAAGAAAAACCCACAAACTCACAAGGCGAGAAGTCCAAAAAAATTTTTGAAATTTGGACAACCCTATAGACGTTGGAAGAAAAAGACATTTATACACGATTCGCGTACACATACAAACGCCAAAAACTCCATCTAAAAGTGAACAAACTTAATAACCCCAACAACACACTAGTGTTAAGGGATCGCTATGCACAGCCTAAAACTAGTCAATTAATTAGGAAAGAGCATAACTAAACAACTAACTAAAACTAGATAATATAAAGAGAGAACGAAGAAGAAAAAAACGGAGCACTTCGCACAATAGGCAAGTAGGGCTGTCAAGCTTAACACTTCTGGAGGGAAAAAAACCACACAACTAGTAAAACATTAATGACCAGTAGGGTTGTCAAAAACTGAAAAAAACTTGCAAAACATTGTCGGTTACCCCAGCGAAAATGTGGACAAAAGCGGTAAAGGCGGATGCGTGAAAATCCGACTCACGGATAAAATTAACACCGGAAGTCTGAAACGCGATACGCAAGAGTCTAAAGGGACAACTCTACCGAAAAATAGGCCATTTGAGGTAAGACAAGGGCAAGATTAATGAAAGAAGTTTTAAAAATGGGAAATTGTTATAATACCTCAAGACATCTACACAATACAGTGGAATACAGAAACGTTGTCACATAAAAGTGAACAGGGTACGCCAAAAATTTAAGGAGTACCTCGCAAAGCAACGCGTAAAAATATTCCAAACAGTAACCCTTAAAGATTTATTCCCTTAAACCAACGTTAAATAATCGTGAACTAAAAGTAAGCCTGTCCCGACTTTCGATTGAAAGAAATCTAGAGTCTGGCCATTGACTACTTAAATAAAAATTCTCTTGGAATCGTAAGGGAATACACAGGCAAAAACAACTCATCAACACGTAAGCAATTATCTGAAAGAGGTATAATGCCATTAAGCCGGGGAAAAAAACGACCCGTGTGAAGAGAAGCAAAAAAATACCGTGCATACAAACAAAAAAACCTTACGTTTCAAAGAAAACTGCACGATTAAATTAAGTAAGGGTATTGAGGTATTAAAACTTGAACCATAACATCCGGAAAACGGATACACCCACGAACGACAAAAAAAACGGGTTCGTTAGGGAAAGATTAAATACAGAAAAGGGGATAAAAACATTAGTTCGGGCGCCATAAATATGTGACAAAAATAATGGAAACAGGGGATAAAAACCCTTAAGGAATTTGCCACATATGATACGTAAGATTTAGAGGTAATAAATTAAAATATATATTTAGAGGTAATAAATTAAAATATAATTTAAATTTGTATTTAATAACAGCTAGTATCAAAAGAAATTGGTCACCGCGAAATGTAAAATGGTACTTATAATAATATCAATTTTCAAGTTGAGAGACTATGACTAAAATTGAACATGGAGTACAAACGTGTAATTACACTTTTAGTTATTGTTAAACCTTAATAAGTAGTAGAAGGGACAATCCATACGTATAGATTGTTACTCTTAATTCTGTGATAGATAATACCTTAAATTAAACGTAAAAAGGCACACATAAAATAATAACACTGTTCAATTTCTAAAGTTCATGAAAACCAAAAGGAATCTTGACCGGGGAATAGTGAAATGTGAAGAAAAAAGGTGACTACTTCCCTTCGCAGGTGGCACGACGGTGGTAGATGCTCAGGCTGACGAAAAAGGTATTCGAGCTGTACCAGCCAAGACTCGATCAGTTATTTGCTTAGCCTGCTGATGTAATACGTCGGCTATTTCGCCGTTATTATATTAGTTGTCCATTAGGTACTCGGTAAAAACCCTTGAAATATCGGCAAAGGATCTGTAATATACTAAAAAACTGCACCATACAACTTTGAAAAACAGCAAAAGGCAACTTATTAAATTTATAATCTTATTTTCGGTCAAAAATAGGTTTGCGGTGACCACCATTCCATTGTTATTTTTTCTATCTCTCCTCTTCTTGTCAAAAAGAAACAAATTTTTTAAAATTCAATTTCCATAGACGAACAAAATCTAACGAGAATTTAATTATGAAACGCAAAAAGGAGATTGGCTCGAAACGATAGTTTGCGTTTCAGTACCTATAGCATGTTCCGATTTTATTTATTTATGCAAGCTCACTAGGGCGCATTCGAAAACCAGCGCTGTGGCTCTGATTGCAGCATATGCTGAAATGGGTCCTGTTTGGCGTCACACTACATCGCAACACACACTTACCTCCCATATGTGGCGACGTCAGGTATCTACCTTTTGTTGTTGTTTATTTTATCATTTACTTTGTGTACATACATGTTTTTTGTCTACTCGTGTTATATTGTTTTGTGTTGAGTTGTAGTGTTATGACTAATAAATATTTTAATCTGAATCTGATTTCTTCCATAATGAAAGTACTCGTAAAAAAAAAACTCGTTGAGGCATGTATCATTTCTTAATATCAAAACAGCCTTTATGACGCCAGTTTGTATAAATAATAGTTTTACAACCACTGGCCACTCGCTATAAAACGGATCGTAGCCCTAGTTATTATTGGGACCGGATATCCTTTGGGCATCCCGGCTTTATTATTTTCTTTGAAGTGTGTCTCTTTTTTTATCAGTAGCTGGAGTCGGGACCTCTACATTATCAGATCGGAGGTCAACTGTCTATTCATAGCTACCCAAAACATATCAGTTGTGTTTATAAATTTCCAGTTTTCAAAATGACACGAAGACTCAGAATGTCCGATTCTTTTATTCATTTAAATTTGAAGGCTTAGATATTTCAGGAAAAAATAATGAGATGAGGGTTGTGTTTTTTTTTTAAATGAAATGAGTTAAATAACTGACATGGTGATAAAATTCGCCAGAAAAGTATAAAATGACTGACATAGAAATCCGACTGGAGGAGCCAAGAAACCTTGACACATTATCTGTCACACAAGAACTGATTGTATCACTAATGAACAAAATAAGTTATATAGTAGAAACAGTGCTTAGTGTAAAAGCATAATATGTACTGATCGCGTCCGTGGCATAGTACGTGGTACGTGGCATGATTCGAACCGCGACCTCCCGGAAAGGAGGCGGCGGCGGCCCTAGGCGTTACGCCACCGACTCTCCTAACCTAATGACGTAATCTAGTTTATTTCAAGGATTCAATTTGACGTTACTTAACTAATGAATGTTTATTTCTTGATTTTTGACATTATGTTATTATTATTTAATACCTAACAGAAACAGTGTAATTTGCACCTATTTTAAATAAACACCTTGAATCTTGAATCTTGAAGTTTGCTGGACATTTTGCGTAACAAACAATCTACGTCTAAACTTCCGGAGCTACCCTTGTAAATTTTGGATGTAACGACTTGTGTATTCACTATGTTGCCTTGTTTATTGTTTTAATAAAAAGCTGTTTCGGGTAAAGGTCGACAGGATGTGAGAAAAAATACAGTGTTTTTGTTATAGTAAGCGGGGTAACCTTGGCTTATGAATTGATGAAAGTTTTTCCCTACTTATTTACCCACCTACTTTTTTTTGTGGACTATTTACATTAGACAGAAGTTCAACAGAGACTAATTAGACATTCTGGGCACAGATTAGATAGTAGTTACTGGTCGTTACTATTGAGATTTACTATGGGCCTCATAAGAAAGCTCTAGGTCATCTATTAAGATTCACTATGGGCCTCATAAGAAAGCTCTAGGTCATCTATTAAGATTCACTATGGGCCTCATAAGAAAGCTCAAGGTCATCTATTGAGATTCACTATGGGCCTCATAAGAAAGCTCAAGGTCATCTATTGAGATTCACTATGGGCCTCATAAGAAAGCTCAAGATCATTTAAAGGCCGATAACGCGAAATAAGAGTAGGCTCTTATTTCTGTCCTTCAACGTGTTAATTTAATTTTACTATGGTTTTTAACCTCCCATTACTTGGTGTGAATCATCATCATCATATGATATCAGCCGAAAATCGTCCACTGCTGGAAAAAGGCTTCTCCTAAGGAGAAATAATCAGCTTTGTCCAAATTTTCTTGAGTATTTATTTTATGGGAATATACTTAGAGTTGGATTTTGCAATGTCTAAATATGATTCCAATTAACTTCATAACATTAAAATCGTTATTAAGAATTTACACGCTTTGTATTAAATGTTCAGGTATCGTCTGATCGATAAGGTATTAACTTACTGTAGTTCTAATGAAAATTTCACTGAAGAAACTTCAGTCATCAACATCATCATCATATCAGCCGAAAGACTTTCACTGCTGGACAAAAGCATCCCCCGAGGATTTCCATGACGACCAGTTCTGAGCTCCCCGCTTCCAATCGCCTCCCGCGACCTTCACCAGGTCATCGTTCTACGAGTGGGAGGCCTGCATACACTACGTTTTCCGATACACAGTCGCCACTCGAGTACTACAATTCCCCAACGGCCATCTGTTCTACGAGCTATGTGCCCCGCCGACTGCCAATTAAGTTTAGCGATTCTGAGAGCTATGTCAGTTACTTTGGTTCTCCTATAAACCTCCTCGTTTCTGATTCGTTCACGCAGGGGAATTTCGAGAATAGCACGCTTCATTGCCCTTTGGGTGACCTTGTGCCTTCTTTTGAGGCCCATAATAAGCGACCATGTCGCAGTTCTGTGTGTCATCACTGGCAACACGTAGGTCAAAGACCTTACACTACGGTATTTGGGAAGTGAAGATATTGAAAATTTCCCGACGCTGCCTGGCCGAGTTGGATTCGCCGATTGATCTCTCTTTCGAAGTACGTAACTGGACTGTTTGTCCCAGGTATACAATATTCGTCAACAACTTCGAGTGTAGAGCCTCCAAACTTCAGAGAAGGTGCGACACGGACATGGGAAATATTTTTTTCAATACATTTGCTCGAAAAGTGGTCCTCTATATGCCAGTCAAGTGTGCGCAAAATTGATTTTACCGCACACGTGCTTTTTACTTTACCACTTTTTTTTATTTCTTGCTCGGAGGAACAAGACTTTTCTAGCAAACAAAAATTTATAATAACCAACGATACAGAATCTTCTTTAAGACTTTTGATAGGAGAATTTAAAAATTACAGAATCTTCTTTAAGACTTTTGATAGGAGAATTTAAAAAAGATTAGTTGTACCTCCGTGAGGTTAAAATTGATAATAACTAACGATACAGAATCTTCTTTAACACTTTTGATAGGAGAATTTAAAAAAGATTGGTTGTTCATCCGTGAGGTTAGTATATAACGCTAGCTGACTAGATTCTCCTTGGGTTATTGTGAAGAAAGTAGAATATACATGAATGAAGCGCATAGGTTACCTAAAGAAAAAAGGTCATCTTTTCCAAGGAGGTTTTAATGCTTATAATAATATTATCCAAAGAATTATCGTAGTCTATTTATAATATTAAAAAAGAAACTTACGCATGCGTACGTGTGCTAGCTAAAATATGGCGCAAATTTCGTCAAACTAAATTGAGAGGTTTCGTTGTGAATACGAATAAAATTATGAACTATTAATATATGTGTAATAAGAAAAATTCTTACTCATGTGTATGTATAAGAAAAATAATGTGAGATTACTCCCCGGACATTTAAAATGAGCCACAAGTCGCGTAAAATGATCTTTGGTGCCAAAACCTTCATAGGTATGTACCCATGTAATCTATTCTTCTGTCACGGCCGTTTTTTTGTTTTACCTGTTTTCTCACAACTGCATTGAAAATCTTCTATGATACATGGGAGTAAAAGAAAATAACAAACTCTTGATGATGATAAGCCCTTGCGTGCGTCTCGGGCTCACAAATGTCACTCGTTTGTTATTGACCTTTTTACCACCCTTGTGTATCATAAATAACTATTGTCTTGTCCATGTTCATTCTAATTTACTGTAATGTAGAATCTTTAGCATCTGATGATGATGATGATGAACTCTCCATTTATTATATTGAGTGGTGAAAGGCTGAGATGGGCAACACAAGGCAGCTACAAGAAGCATTACAGCTACAAGAAAACGTCCTCAGGAGACTAGTATTTCATTACTACATTCACAGATTTTGGAGAAAATATACAGTTAGCAATACAATGGGCAATTTACCAAAAAAAAACTGTGACCCAAATTTAGCCTTTTTTTATAAGGAAACAACTAAGGTTAGAATACTAGAAAAGTCAGAAATAGCAAAAATAATTTCTCATAGGTCTATACGTTAAATATGAAAAAAAAACCGGCCAAGTTCGAGTCAGAACCGCACACAAAGAGTTCCGTACCAGCATACTAGATGGCAATAATACAAAGGGTTCCGTACCATCATGCTAGATGGCGTTAGTTTCTTCATGTTTCTAAAAAGCACGTTTTTTTGTATGGAGACCCACCGTTATTTTTTAACTTTTTCAAATTTTTTGTATTTTTTGTTATAGCGGCAACAGAAATACATCATCTGGGAAAATTTCTACTGTCTAGCTATCAATTCACGGTTCATGATATACAGCCTGGTGACAGACGGACGGAAGCGAAGTCTTAGTATTAGGGTCCCGTTTTTACCGTTTGGTTACGGAACCCTAAAAATTAACAACCTAATTTTCTTCTCCAATGATGCCAATCGATCCTATGCGTGATGAAGATCAAGAGACACTACGAGGCCAACTTAACTCAGGGTACCGAAAATCCCAGAAATCGCGAAAAATTTTCCCATAGGTACACAAAATGTATAATAATATATTTTTAACGATTTCCTCCTTTTTGTACCCTCAGCTACTTAGATTATTTTGCTCCTTATCAGATACAGTAACGATTGGCAACATTAGAAAAGAACATAGGATTTTTCATGATATATTTTTCTCATGTTAAATGTACTGGAAAATATTTTTGCGATCAGGCACTGACTTTTCTAGTACTCTCACGTTAGTTGGTGTAATAGAGACTTTAGATCATGTTATAAAATGGCGTCATAAATAGGTTTTCGTGTAAGTTTCTCCTTTTTTTCTGGCGCTACATTTTTCAAAATCTGTGATTGCTGAAGTTAAATCCAAATTTTACGGTTAATCCTCTTATTAGGTACGTTATCTATATAGCTATAATTCTTATGGTTGCTGCCGTGTGTGACCCATCTCAACGTTACTTTATAATATTACCAAAGTTAATTAAATTCTGAGTCAGTACACAATGATACTCTTTGTACTGAGGACAAATAGTTCCAAATAATGTTTTAAAACTATAACAGCGCGAGGTAGTTTCAGATTTTAAATAACTGGAGGGCGCCAGGTAGTTTCAGATGTTTTAAAAATAGATGGCGCCAGGTAGTTTCAGATATATTAAAAGTAGATGGCGCCATTTAGTTTCAGGTGTATTAATACTAGATGACGTCAGTTAGTTTAAGGTGTATTAAAACGAGATGTTGCCAGGTATTTTCAGCTCTTTTAAAACTAGATGGAGCCAGGTAGTTTCAGGTGTATTAAAACTAGATGGCGCCATTTAGTTTCAGCTGTATTAAAACTATAGGGCGTCTGGTAATTTAAGATGTAATAAAACTAGATGATGCCAGGTAGTTTCAGGTGTAATTAAACAAGATGGCGTCAGGTATTTTTAGGTGTTTTCAAACTAGATGGTGCAATTAATTTTCAGGTGTATTAAAACTAGAAGGTGCCAGGTAGTTTCAGATGTTTACAATTAGATGGCGCCAGGTATTTTCAGTTGTATTTAAACTATATGGCGCCATTTAGTTTCAGGTTTTTTAAAACTAGGTAGCGCTATAAAAAAACATTTTTTTTTGCTGACACCAAATAATTTTGCCTAGAAACTGTATGTAAAAAGCACTTTTTTATCAAGAACGATTTAAGTGGGATAAAAATGTTATTAAAACATGTAATAATCTAAGATTTACTAACATTCCAGTATTATGAAGGTGTAGCTAATGAATATTATAAGTAACGCACGCCTTTAGAGGGATTGACAGTCTTCTTGTAAATGATCTTTGAAATTACGCAAGTATGATTTCTGTGTGTGAATCTGAGCGTGAAATCGTCAGAGTTATGGAGGTAAACGTTCTTTGATATAGATGTCTTTGAATATGCGCTGGCATTTGGTGTAATAAATATGTCAAAGAGCTCTTATTTGTCCTTTTACCCGCCTGTTATCTGAAACAGAAAACATATTTTAATCATAAATAATATTTACCTAGTGAATTAATTGAATACCAGCGCTTCGCTTCCGAGCTTAATATGCTGAGTTGGGGCCATGTGGTCACACCCTGGACACTTCATACAACGGGCCAGAAATGACTTTTCAAAAAACGAATGACGGAACAAACAAAATGGCAGCGAAATCATATACGTTCGACAACCAAACTGTAACCAATCTGTATTAATCTGGGTGACGTGGGGGTTAGGTTGGAATCTAGAGAGCGGCAGGGAGTGTCCATACTGTTTGTCCATGTAATATGTATACTTTGATATGGTTGCAGTGGCACCTCATTAATATATGTTTTTTTTTTAATATATTTTCATATACTTTTGTTACGTATTACGTATTTTGGTGTGGTGTTACTGGAACCAATAAACGTATTTTTTTTGATGTGTAACATCTTTGCTCTCGCTTTCCTGCCATTTGTGGGAGTGATTTCGTGAAATGGGACGGAAATTTGTAACATGGGACGGAAATGTGTAACAGGAAGTCGCGAAAGCGCGGAATTCTACTTTACGAGAGTCCGACTCGCACTTGGTCGGTTTTTTTCGTTACTGTCAGATCCGCCACCCAGGTACAATATCGTCATCAAATCTAACTAACCTAAAGTATTTTGTCACATGTTACACATCATATGCGAGTACTGTAGGTCTCGCTCGAATTTTTTTCTTCTTTCTTTCTAGTTATTAACTTTTTTTCGAGAAACAGCATCATGTTTTATGAAGTGTAACTTAAGACGCGTTAAGCATTTTTGAGATGGGAAAAAACCATTGAATTCGAACGACACCGACACCGTACCAGGAACAATCGCAGGTTCAACAATAATAAAAGCATTTTTGAGATGGAGAAAAACCATTGAACTCGCGTCACTGTAAACGATACCGACACCGTAACAGGAAAACTCGAAGGGTCAAAAATTATAAAACTGTTAACAGTTTTCACTTCTGTCGGCACTCTCGGAGTGGTTGGGTTATTTTTTGTTCACATAATCCCATTTTTTCCAAATGTCTACCAGATTTGTAAACTATTATATCGTTAAAATAAATATCAACCTATCAAATTTCTAAATTACCATCTTATCTAAGTCTTGCCGCCAAACATCAGTGTTAACAACATTGAAGTGTTCCGGCTTGAAGATAAGATAGCCAGTTCTCCATTGTGTTGGGGAATCTTGGTAAGCCCGCTACTATCTTTGGCATCATCGTCACTTACCATAAGGTGAGATGATGCCAAGGGCTTATCAATTTGTGAATAAAAAAAAAACATTGAAGTTTATATTTATGTAATTTATGTAAATGAAATAAATTATTCTCAAAAAATCTACCAGATTTTTAAATCACCCTATTTAAAAAAAACTACGACAATCTTAAAACGCCAGTCTTTGAAATATATACCAGATATTTGCTAGACCACGACATATCAGTGCCACATTTAAGAGTTAAACTTAAGTCTTCTTACAAAGTATAATTACTTAATTGTAATTAATGAGAATAAAATTTAATTTATTTTCATTATTTAAATGAATAAAATATGTATGCTTATTTTATCCGAAAAAGCAGAAAAGAAATATTGTGCAAAATGATAAAGTACTAATTACCTATGGTGTATGTCTATAACACACTAGCTCGTAAAATGACTCTTATTCCGTTGTTTTTAGGTTTATAACGCAGCTTATTAAACACGCGTAATTTATACATTTATAATATTATCACACAAGTAAAAAGAAGCAATGAGTTTATGTTTTACTATGAAACCCATGCTGAATAAAAGAACGAGTCGGACTCGCCCATCGAGGTTTCCGTACAAATTTGTAGGTACATATTGTAAATCATAACAGTGCAAACTGTTAGGTGCTACATACTACAAAATTATAAGTTACCTACCCTAATACATATAAAAAGTTTAGTTATCGAAAACTATACATAAAAAAAAGCTTGTGCCAATACCCTTTCATGCGATACCCCACATGACACGGTTAACTCAATTCAAAATTTGGACCGCCTCCGTACCTTGCATTATTGATTACGTACTTTAAATGAAGACTATATTTTTCCCTATACTTATAGTATAAGACGGTATTACTTGACAAATTTAATAGTTCTCGATCAACGATGATTCCCTTGGAAGTTTCGAAATATACGTTTTTTGCTGCATAAACGGCCATATCTTTTATTTACGTTAACTTAGACTTTTGATTTTTTTACAGCTTCAAGGGACTGTAGACCGAAATATGCGCTTTAAATTTCAGCTCAATACCTTCACGCGTCCCCGAGATAAAGGGTCTCGAAAGACAGACAGACGGACGGAAAACAAAATGATCCTTTAAGTTTACCGTTTTTTTCCTTTTGAGGTATGGAACCCTAAAAAACCCGAAATAAAAGCTTGTACCTAAAAATAATTTAAATCCTGACGGGGATCCCCCGAACGCGCCAGTTTTTAATTGTTTTCCTATTCAATTTCATATCTTTGCTTTTTAGAAATAGTTTAAGTATTAAGGTAAGAAAAAAATATATATACCTAAAATTTTATATCTGAAAAAGCAGACATTAAATTTTAAAAAATATGTATAAGTAATAAATTACTTGTTCACATAGTCATCAACGCTACGATACATTGAGAAAAAATCAAAATATAGGTATCATAGTATTGGAAGATTTTACGAATTTTTCATAAACATTTTCCGCCATTTCTTGATCAGATAACTTATGATAAGACATTAATTTATTCAGAGCCCACACTAGTAAAAAAAACATTTAATACAATGCAAGAAAATATTAAAACTACTTATTATATACTACCAATATTAAAACTACTTAGTCTCTACGACGAGGTAGAGACTATGTATGAGGACATCTCTACAGCCTTACATAGCACCAGGACCCATTATACCGTTGTTATGGGGGACTTTAACGCGAAACTGGGCAAACGAAGCGATGGTGAGCTGAGAGTGGGGCAATTTGGATATGGAGTAAGAAATGCACGTGGCCAGATGCTGGCCGACTTTATGGAGAAGGAGAGCCTCTTTATGATGAACTCCTTCTTTAAAAAGTCAAAACAGCGGAAGTGGACATGGTTGCATCCCAATGGCGTAACAAAAAACGAGATAGACTTCATCTTGTCGACAAGGAAGCAAATATTCAATGATGTCTCCGTGATCAATTCAGTCAAAACAGGAAGCGATCACCGGATGGTCAGAGGCACATTGAATCTAAAGACCAAGCTAGAAAGATGTCGACTGATGAAGTCTACGCTCCGACCAGCGCCCATCCAGCTCCAAAACCCCGAGAGCTTTCAGCTCGAGTTGCACAATCGTTTTGAATGCCTAGGAGACTGCGAGAATGTGGACGATTATAATGACAGGTTCGTGGAAATTGTTCAAACGGTCGGGTCTAAGATTTTTAAAACTCGCCGTTCAAACAGAACCAAAAAAATCTCCGACTTCACCAGCAACCTCATGGAAGAAAGACGCAGATTGGTTTTGCAGTCCTCTGAAGACGCTACTCAGTATCGGCAACTAAACAGGCAGATCTCTAAGTCCCTAACTCGCGATTTACGCCAATATAATACAAATTGTATTAAAGAGGCGATTGAGCACAACAAAGGCTCAAAAGTGTTCGCGAGAGATCTGTCTGTTGGACAAAGCCAACTGACCAAGCTGAAGACTGAGGACGGCAGGACCATATCGTCTAAGACTGAGTTGCTGGAAGAAGTTGAGAAGTTCTATGGACAATTGTACAAGACCACACGTTTGCCTGTCAGCGATCTGGCTGAAGACCCAAGAGCCAGACTAACCCGACACTATACCGAAGATATCCCGGACGTCAGCCTGTACGAGATTAGAATGGCTCTCAAACAGCTCAAGAACAACAAGGCACCGGGTGATGATGGAATTACGGCTGAACTTCTGAAAGCAGGTGGAACACCGGTACTTAAAGCTCTTCAGAAGTTATTTAATTCCGTTATACTCGAGGGACAAACGCCTAAGGCATGGCACAGAAGTGTGGTCGTGCTTTTCTTCAAAAAGGGTGACAACACTCTGCTGAAGAACTACAGACCCATCTCACTTCTGAGCCATGTCTACAAGCTGTTTTCGAGAGTCATTACGAATCGTCTCGCACGCAGGTTTGACGACTTCCAGCCTCCCGAACAAGCCGGTTTCCGAAAAGGCTTTAGTACCATAGACCACATACATACGCTGCGGCAGATTATACAGAAGACCGAAGAGTACAATCAGCCACTATGCTTGGCGTTTGTGGACTATGAGAAGGCCTTTGATTCAGTCGAAACCTGGGCTGTGCTACAGTCTCTCCAGCGGTGCCAAATTGACCATCGATACATCGAGGTGTTGAAGTGTCTGTATGAAAACGCCACCATGTCGGTTCGCCTCCAGGACCAGAACTCGAAACCTATCCAGTTGCAGCGAGGGGTGAGACAGGGAGACGTTATATCTCCGAAACTCTTCACCGCCGCCCTGGAAGATGTTTTTAAGCTTCTGGACTGGGGTGGACTCGGCATCAATATCAACGGCGAGTACATATCCCACCTCCGATTCGCTGACGATATCGTGGTCATGGCTGAGACTATGGAAGACCTAAGCACAATGCTCGATGGCCTCAGTAAGGTCTCTCAACAAGTGGGTCTTAAAATGAACATGGACAAGACGAAAATAATGTTAAATGTCCGTGTCGCACCCACTCCTCTAAAGGTTGGAGACTCTACACTGGAAGTTGTTGACGAATATGTATACCTGGGACAAACAGTCCAGCTAGGCAGGTCCAACTTCAAGAAAGAGATCAATCGACGAATCCAACTCGGCTGGGCAGCGTTCGGGAAGCTTCGCAATATCTTCACGTCCCAAATACCGCAGTGTCTCAAGACTAAGGTCTTTGACCAGTGTGTGTTGCCAGTGATGACTTACGGAACTGAGACATGGTCGCTTACTATGGGCCTCATAAGAAGGCTCAAGGTCACCCAAAGGGCAATGGAGCGTGCTATGCTCGGAGTTTCTCTGCGTGATCGAATCAGAAACGAGGAGATCCGAAGGAGAACTAAAGTAACCGACATAGCTCACAGAATCGCTAGACTGAAGTGGCAGTGGGCAGGGCACATAGCTCGTAGAACAGATGGCCGATGGGGCAGTAAAGTTCTCGAGTGGCGACCGCGCACCGGAAAACGTAGCGTAGGCAGGCCTCCCACGCGGTGGACCGATGACCTGGTGAAGGTCGCGGGAAGCCGATGGATGCGGGCAGCGCAGGACCGGTCGTCGTGGAAATCCTTGGGGGAGGCCTTTGTTCAGCAGTGGACGATTTGTGGCTGATATGATGATGATGACTTATTATATAAGCCTTAGAAATAGTTAATAATAGATCTTTACCAATGAAGTTGCCGATTGTATAAAAAGTTTAAAGATGAAAATTAACATTAAGAACAATAGTTATTATCATATCAGCCGAAGGACGTCCACTGCTGGACATAGGCCTCCCCCAAGGATTTCCACGACGACCGGTTCTGCGCTGCCCGTATCCAGCGGCTTCCCGCTTAAACTTAAGTGGCAGTGGGTGGGGCACATTTCTCGTAGAACAGATGGCCGTTGGGGCAGTAAAGTTCTCAAGTGGCGACCACGCACCGGAATACGTAGTGTAGGCAGGCCTTCCACTCGGTGGACCGATGACCTGGTGAATAGTTATTAAAACAAAATGAATCTTCAAAATAGCATTAGACTATTAGAAATTAAATGATGGTAAACATATCTTTAGACATTTTGAGAGCACGGTGGCTTTAACCCCTTGAAGTCAAACTTATTCACCTGAAAAATCGCCTTTATTGAGGCAAAAAATACAGTTTATTAATTTTAAAGGTCTACAGTTATCGCAGCAGTTTCTTCGTTACTAATGTCATATATGAGAATACCCCGCATAAGATTTCAAGAAAATTATTTAATTTAACTAGTCAAAAAAATGCCCCATCTGACCACTAAGAAAACGCCTTTGTTCCCTTCAATGGTACATAGCTCAGGAGATTGGAACATGGAAGACATGCCACTAGTTACTAATAAAATACCATATTAAGTAGTGTTACCATAAGGTCAATAATAACAAACAATAACTTTTTAATTTCATTAAAAATTGAAAAACTGAAACGTCAATTTCATAAGTAAAGACCTATTATACTCGTAAGGTGGGCAAAGAAAATGACCAGGCTCAGTTTGAATTCTACGAAACCATAAAAAAAATATTATTGCATTAGAGGACTCTTAAGAAGTATATTAAGGTCTGTGGATGAGCCCCCATGGCGCGTGATGGAACCAGTGTAATGGATAACTTGCTTATGCAGGTCACGGGTTCAGTGCCAGGCTGCTCCTGACATCTCATTTCTGAGAATATAAATGGGCTAAGAATAAATCTTATGGTTGTAACTTTAAAAGTTTTGGAGGTTTGGAGTCAAAAATAGAGTCGAATCCTGTCAAATCCGCCCCAATATTTTGGCATTTGTGTGTATTGTTTCGCAAAACAGGTCGCAGGAGACGCGCCTTCATACTTCAGAATGTTTCGAAAGTATTCCACGGGAATGATTCATAATTATTCCTGCCAGCATTGTATATGTCGGAGCGCAAGGACGTGGCGCCATCTATGCATGCGTCGAAGCACCGTGTGTTTTATCTTGAAACGTCAAGCGGTTAGCTAGGGTAGTAATAATAGCCCCGTGCCGAACTCATCGCAGTCTATAAAATAATCGGTTTTCATCCGAATCATCGTGAAGCCTCGTGTTGCAAACGTGTGTGAATATTGATTGTACACTCCAAAACTTCTCGAAGACGAGTTTATTTCTTAGATACGGCCAAAACCCTTCTGATGATCCGAAATCAGAATTGGGATAGGACATGGACGCCCCACGTGTTCCAGATAGTAATGTGAGCAATACAAAATAGAAAGTGCTTCTGGAACAACGAAATCAGAATTTTCTGACGCTGATACTAGCCACGCGGATGCCATCATCGTCCCATGAATTGAGGTTACCCGATTTCAACCCCTATAGATCGGATGTGAATGCACGTGCATGGTTTGCTACTACGGATCTGTGTATCTACGACCCATATCGGCAAGGGGCAGGGCCACTACATGTCTAGCTGCTTGAAGCGATGCAGCCAAGAGGGAAGCACATGTGAAGCTGCCCCAGTGGTGGAGAAGAGAGTCAACCTTTGCGTGGTTGATGCACAATACTGGAATTCCATCGGGTGAGCAGTTTTCATTAAAGAGAAATCTGTTGTTATCTGTTGCGTCAGTGCAAGTTAAGAGGCACTGAGTAGGTAGACGACTACCATTGACAATGCTACAGACTGACGACAGCTGGTTGTCCGACTCTTTAGTCTGACGACTCAATGTCGGCACGGAGCCGACACGACACCTTGGTTCGGAACCATCATAGACTAACTGACCATAAACTAACTAACCATAAGCTATAACAAAGAAAAACATAGTGCCGACCGTATGATTTGGTCGTTTCCATGTAGATTTGTTTACAGCCAGTGTTGTTTGGTCAGGTTTCCTGATGATACTTGTAGTGACGACTGCAAACTATTTCACATTTTTACCGTCATTCCTTTTCCCCTATGTACCACGGCGCACAAGACCGCCCAGAGCACAGCATCGTCCTTTCCTTTTTTTTAGGGCCCCTGTGTACCACGGCGCATATGGACATATGCGCCTAGAGCACAGCATCGACCTGACCTTTATCATTTTAGAGCCTCTGTGTGTCACACAGCATCGACCTCTACGTATTCCCTTTATTTTTATGAGCTTTGCCCTGTGGAAGGGGAGTTCAAGTACCTACCTTTTTTTTTCGTGAGCTTTGCCCTGTGGAAGGAAAGTTCAAGTACCTACACAGCTCATCGTCATCACATCAGCCAGGCAACGTTCACTGCTGTACAAAGGCGCAATCGCTTGGCAGGCAGGTGGGCGATCGCGGTGTGTGGCACGGTACCCAGAAAAGACGCTGCTGCCCATCCTCCGGTCTTTGATCCATTAGTCACCTCTTACCACCCCCTTGGGGAAGAGACGGGAGGTACTATTCTAGGGCCATACCACAGGCCTACTTATCTGTAGTGGATTTATGATAAGTTAGGTAATCTGAATACCTAACTTAAACACACATCCACTCCTCATTACTGATTATGGCAGCTGCTGGGCACGCATCGCCGTCAGGATGGCCGTGTCGGAGCGCAAGGACGTGGCGCCATCTATGCATGCGTCGAAGCACCGTGTGTTTTATCTTGAAACGTCAAGCGGTTATCTAGGGTAGTAATAATAGTCATCTTTGGCCAGGGCGTGGTCTGTACGAGACCGGAACCCGGAAGTTGGTAGTGTTGGTACTTGTTTGTTAGCCAATCAGAATCGTTGTGATTATCGAACCATTAAAGACAATGCAGCCTACCTACAGAGGCTACGACAGAGGCGCCGATTATTTTACGAGCACTTTTGATCGAGCAGCTGAACTGTTAACTTGGGAAGCCAGCCCCGTGCCGAACTCATCGCAGTCTATAAAATAATCGGTTTTCATCCGAATCATCGTGAAGCCTCGTGTTGCAAACGTGTGTGAATATTGATTGTACACACCAAAACTTCTCGAAGACGAGTTTATTTCTTAGATACGGCCAAAACCCTTCTGATGATCCGAAATATATATATATATACGACTATATATATATATATATATATATAGAGTCGTCATTGTTTAAATATGCAAAAGACAAGGTTTGAAGTAAAAACGAGCAAGTCAATAATTCTTATAAAATCTGAGGAGACTTCAGTTTTCATGGCTTTAGGAAAAATTATCCTGTTAATTTTTACTTACCAAGTATCGTGGTACCAAGCAACGGGACCCAATAACAAAACCTGTGCCGTACATCTGTGTACTAAATTTCAACCCAGTCGATCTAGTGGTTTCGGAGAAAATTGGCTGTGACAGACGAACGGATAAACAGAACCATTATAGGATCACTCGCGTGTCTGTCTATCAGTTCGTCTGTCACAGCCACGCGAGTGATCCTATAATGGTCCTGTTTCTTTTCCTTTTGAGGTAAGGATCCCTAAAAACATATTTTTTTTGTTTTTACTGTATCGTAAAAACTGTACGAGCATTACGCAATTTACATACAAGCGTGAAAATTACTATGACTAAATAAATATAAATGTGAAAATGTGTTTGTTTGTTTGTTAACTTTTCACGCTTCAACGCCTTGACCAATCTTAATAAAATTTGGCATGGAGGTAGCCTGTATCACGAGGACGGACATAGGCATTTTTATCCCGTGAAAATAGCATAGCCCGATGCAGTTCCTGAGGGAACTGAAAATATACTCTTTTTTGGTTAATTTCTTTAACATCGCAACGGAACAATGGATTTTGTGATTTTTTACAAAGAGATGGTTGAAGGGGTGAAAAATGACATGATTTACTAATACGCATATCTTGACATAGTCCAAGGGATCTGGAGAAAATCCATGTCAACGCTCGCGAGCCGCTCGCGGCTCGCACACCGCGCACCCTCTAAGACAGTCATAAAAACGATGTCTACTCGGGCGAAGCCGCGGGCTAAAGCTAGTAGTATAATCTAAGGTAACTAGTATCTCATCTGTGGTATAAGTACTCACTAACCCTGAAGTTAAACAACTAAAAATCGGCCAAGTGCAAATCGTATCGTAACAATAAATAAATAAATAAATGATATAAATAAATATTCTGGGACAAATCACACATGGTCATCTTCTTCTTCTTTGCGTCATCTGGCCCCAAAGTAGGATTCCCTGTGTTATGGGTTACCAGAGACTGATATACATACTTATATACGTTTAAATACATACATATATAGATATATTTAACACCCAGACACAGAGCAAACAAATCTTCTCATCACACAAATGCTTGCCCTGGGTGGGGATCGAACCCACAACCCTTGGATCAGTAGTCAAGGGCACTAACCACTGAGCCACCGAGTCAACAATGATACAAGCAGGAACCTATTTATTACCAAGAAAGAACAAGCGAAAGAAAAATGTTTTTTTTTTATTATTTAGTTTGGACTAAACTAAAAAAAATAATTTCCGGCGCTTATTATTTCTTGGTAATAAATAGGTTCCTGCTTGTATCGTTGTTACGAATATACTTGTGTGGAGAGGAGCAGTTTTTTTAGAAGTAAAAGAAAATATAACTTTATTGTACCTTATTATTTTTTATAAGATAATCCTACTAATATTATAAATGTGAAAGTTTGTATATATGGATGTATGGATTTTACGCCTGAAGTGCTGAACGGATCTGGATGAAATTTGGTAGATAGACAGATTAGGACCTGGATTAACATATTTGCTACTTTTTTCCACGCTTGCATCTGGCGCACTGCGCACTCTCAAAGACAGTCATAGAAACTATGTTCTTTCTTTCTTTCTTTCAAAGGCTAGTCTTCTATATGTAAGGAAACTAAACTAAAAAAAAAAAAACACTTTGCCGTCGCTTTTTCTTTTTTGGTAATATATAGGTAACTATCGTTGTTACGAATATACTTGTGTGGAGAGGTGTAATGGATTAAGTAAGTGCGGAGCAGTTTTGTGAAAATGACAAAAAAATACATAACATATTGTGCGTATCTTTTTTTATTAATTTTATTTATATACTCGTATTTATTCTCCTTTCTTCACAAAAATATTAACCAAAGATAACCTTATCGACTTGCGTTATACAACTTATCTCTTAAAAAAAATATTTTAAAAGCCTGAAAGAAGATTATGTATCTTTGGTTATTTTAATTATTTATTTGCTAGAAATAAAAAAGTGGCAAAGTAAAAAGCATGTGTGCGGTAAACTAAATTTTGCGCACAGTAAACTAGCATAATGAAAGTACCACTTTTTGAACAACTGTATTGAAAATAGTATAGACTTTTATAATGCTCCTTTGTTACCCATAAGTTAAGGTAGATTAGTATTTCATTTTTGATGTGCAACATCTTTACTCTCGCTTTTCTACAATCTGTGGGAGTGATTTCGTGAAAAGGGGCGGAAGTGTGTAGCAATAAATAACTTTGAAGGCTAAGAAAAGACTGCCATGCCGCCTAAAGCGAGGCCGAAGGCCCATAAGACCGGTAGGTTCTTTACTTATGACAGACTAGCTGTTTCCCGCGGCTTCACCCGCGTGGACAACGTTTCTATGACTTTTCGAGGGTGTGCAGTGCTCGAGCGTGGACAAACGTAGCCAGTGTGTTAATCCAGGTCCTAATCTGTCTATACCTACCAAATTTCAGTCAGATCCGTTTAGTAGTTTTTGCGTGAAAGAGTAACAAACCTACATCCATACTATCTCACAAACTTTCGCGTTTATAATATCAGTAGGATGTTAAAAATCATACGCGACTACTGTAATTTAATATAATATGGCACTTGTCCCTATGAGGAATCACTGTTGCCTACAACATAGCTTTCCCTAGTGTAGATAGCAGCATCGTCACCTTAGGCACAGTATTACATGGTATTACGATATGGCTTACAGGTAGCACAAAGCCTTTGTTGTAGCACGATGCCGCCAGGACGTAGGTACTAGCAGTACTAGCCCGTAGCCAGCCTGGCAAACTCGCGGAGTTTGCCTGGCTGTGCCCCGCCGCCCACTTCCCCGCCAGTCTGTTGCACTACTGTAAGCCGCTATATTGTAATACCGTTCCTTAGGTAAAGCACTCCAGTCTATTCTATTGTACCGTCATAATCATTTCTAAATTGTGAGGATTAAGTAAATGTAAGTACCTAAGTTTATTACTTGCTAATACTCAGCAATAAAGCGTCGGTGGCTCAACCGGTAACGACTCGGTCCATCTAACCAGAGGTACCGGGTTCAAATCTGGACGGCCAATGTACCAATGAGTTCTTCAAAAACTTACGTACATACTTACCGATTGCTTTAACGGTGAAGGAAAACATCGTGAGGAAACCTGCACACGCCTGCGAAGAAATTCGAAGGTTGTGTGTGAAGTCGACCAACCCGCACTGGGCCCGCGTGGTCGACTAAGGCCTAATCGCCCTAATTTAGGGTAGGCTCGATCCCCTCGGTGGGGACGTATATGAGCTGTTATAATAATAATAAATAAAATCAGTGATAGGAAAAGGTACAGTGTAAATGCCTAAAGTTCGTGAGCTAAAGTTAAGTTAAGTTTGAGTTATGCCTAACGTTATGGAGTTGTTAAAACCACCAAATATATTGATTTACTTTTGTAATTCTTTTTAATTTTGTTTTTGCGCAGCGATTAAGTGACTAAAGCCGGCCATGCGATGACTAAAATATTTAATTTTTTGTTCAAAGTATTCCAGATATCTCGAAAAGCCCACGATCCAGAACAAATATTTAATCAATATGTTTGGTGGTTTTAACAATGCCATGTTATATCCTTTTCGCGAACTTTAGGCATTTCAACACATCAGCTCATATATACGTCCCCACCGAGGGGCTCGAGCCTACCCTGAATTTGGACAATCGGGCCTTAGTCTACCACGCGGGCCCAGTGTGGGTTGGTCAACTTCACACACAACCTTCGAGTTTCTTCGCAGATGTGTGCAGGTTTCCTCACGATGTTTTCTTTTATCGTAAGAGCGTCGGATAAACGTACATATGAGATAGAAATTGGAAAACACATTGGTACTTGGTAGGAGTCGAACCACGACTTCCCGGATAGGAGGTAGCGTCCCTTGCCGTTGCGCCACCGAAGCTCTAGGCATTTATACTCTACCTATTCCGATCACTGATTATAATTTTTACCACAGTTTGCGTATTCTGTAATTACTAGGCTAAATTTGCAACATAATACATTATTTATTTATTTATTGTCGCAATAGGTACACAGTTTTTGAGATATATTTTTTTTAAATTCACATGTGGCATCATCATCACAATTGACAATTAACGCTAAAAACGTATCAAACCGACTACGTGTTGTTCCTGTGATTGGTACACACCTAACATTCCATATCTTGAAAACTACTAAACCGATTATAAAGAAACTTGAACTGTTTACTGAGTTGAAAGATACTTAATGTTAATACAATAATAAAACTATTGCACTTTGATTTCTAGTTCTAGAAACCCTCAAATTTTGTTGGCACGTTTTACGTGTTTCATGTATTTTCTAAAATAATGAAAGTATTTGCGTCTGGTAGTCATCATCTCATGTTGATGAAGGAAGGTACAACTCCTTAACGGTTAAGCGATAATTCTTTAAATATTTTACGTAGATACGAATACACTGATAGTTGTATTCTTTCAGGTTATTCAGATGAGCTGATGATGGAAGATTTAACTCCTTAACTTTCATGCTGTTGAGATGATGATGGAAGCCACAGGAATCTATTAATGATACACATGCATTATGATTTTGATGGTTCCTATTGGCGAGCTTGGGTTCAACATTGTTAGATAGATAGTTTTATCACTAAAAATAAATAAAATAAAATAAAAGTTTTAAAAACTAAAAACCAACTTCAAAATTAAATTCACTCGAAAGTATGAAATAATATTATTATACTTAGATACACGACATTAACCAACAATAACGAAATCAAAGGTGGGTACGAATTAAATTAGGGGCCTAAGTTTTTTTGAGGTCGATGTCAGCAATGTCATCGAATCTAAAACATATGATACGTAAGTAGCTGTGTGCTGGTATCGACCTCAAAAATAATTTAATACCCTTTAAACCCTAATTTAATTCGTAACCACCTTTGATTTCGTTATTGTTGGTTAATGTCGTGTATCTAAGTATAATAATATTATTTCTTACTTTCGAGTGAATTTAATTTTGAAGTCGGTTTTTAATTTTTTAAACTTTTATTTTATTATTTGCTTCACTTTTTGGACGCATGTAACTTATCTACCTCCCCTTATATATAGCACTAGTGGGTGCTCGCGGCTTCGCCCGCGCAGTTCCTGCTTTTTCATGTTGCCGTGGGAATTTCCCGAAATCCTTTCTTAGCGGATGCCTACGTCATAACATCTACCTGCATGCCATATTTCAGCCCGATCCGTCCAGTGGTTTGGGCTGTGCGTTGATAAATCACTATGTCAGTCAGTCCTTTGAGTTATATATATTTAGATATTTCTGATAAAAAACTGATATTGATAAAAGAAATAAACGTGAAATATCGAAATAGACAATGTTGATGATCGGAGCCGGAATTAAATGAATGTGTCACAATTTGAAAAACGAACAAAATAACAAAAAGTAAAAATTGACAAAAAAGATGATATAAAAACAGGTTGTACGTAAAAATAACTAAATACATTGACTTCGTCACAAAACTATCCCTCAAAATTCATATTCATAACTCCTCTCCACTACCAACGACGGTCCATCCAACGTAATATCGCTTAAGCCCGCACGTGATGCATAAGGACATATTTATATTCTCACCGAGAGCGCATGTAAAACCGTTTTACCATTTTACCGTTCCCACTAAAATTTTACCGACTGGATTGAGTTGGGGATGTTAACTTCGGGGATTTGCCCGGGGAGGGTAGTCTGTCTTTGTTGGATTAGATGAGAGTGACAAGGAGGGCAATATACTGTTTTTCTTTGTTTTTTCGTGTTGTGTGAATTTGCGAATGGTGTGTTTACGATTGTTTCGATGCGCATTTGTTTTGATTGTAAGACTCGTGCTACAGAACAGTGAATATTTTTTAAGTCAACGGGTTGTTATTAGCGTCGCGTCGGTAGCGTAACGGTTACGCCCGCTACATCCTATACGGGAGGCCGTGGTTCAATCCTGCCACGTACCAATGTGTTTTAGAATTTCGATTTCATATGTTTTGTTTTGAATGCAGTGGTATAAAAATTCCTAAAAATAACCTTATAATTATTTGTATTCACAGAACACCAAATAAACAAAATGTTAATATTGATGTCTTTTTACAAAAACTTGAAGAACTACTATGGAAATTATCACAGAACTCAAAAAATAGATTTGTAATACTGGGAGATTTAAACATTAATATACTAAACAACAATAGAACCACTACCAAATTTCAAGACATCTTGAATAATTATAACTTGACTTCACATATTTCTGAACCAACAAGACAGAACTCTTGCATTGACCTCATAATTAGTAATATGGACAACGCTAGTGGTGAAGTAATTCCCCTAGGGCTTTCAGACTACAACACAGCTCAGAGTATAAATATTCCTGTTAAAAATAAACAAACCCCCATGTCTAGTTATTTCGTAGTAAAAAGAGATTACAATCAGGAAAACCAAAATAAATTTCGTGAGTGTTTAGCCAGTTTATCTTTCTCTGAGATTTATGAAGTTTCGGAAGTAAATGAAGCATATGACAATTTTTATGAATTAATTAAATTATTTTACGAACTATGTTTTCCCAAAATTTATTATTAAAATAAAACCTGGTAAGCGCACACCAGCTTGGATAACGACAGGAATAAGAAAAAGTTGCCTGACAAAAAGAAAGTTAAGATTTAAATACTATAAAGAAAAGACAAAACATAATAAAACTTATTACATAAAATACACCAGAATGTTGAGGCGTTGCAACGATGCTTCGCAAAAAAATCGTAACAATACATACATATTAAGATCTAACAATAAATGCAAGGCATCTTGGAATATAATAAAAGGTGACAAAAATATGATAAGAACGATCGATGAATTACAATTTGATAACGTTTTAGTAACTGACCCAAAAGATATAGCTAAAAAATTAAACAATTACCTTATTAATCTAACTAATAATAATAGTGACAATAATCCAAATAACGGCAACACAAATAAAACAACTATTAAAAATACAATCTTTCTTGATCCTTATAGTGCAAATGAGATTAAAAACATCATATCGGCAATCAACAACACTAAGGCGGAAGGTTTATCAACACAAGTGATGAAATACTGTAAAAATTAACTAGCTCCTGTACTGAATTACTTAATCAATCTCTCCTTTGAAACTGGATGTTTTCCCAACCTCCTTAACACTTCGGTAATTAAGCCTTTATACAAAAAGAAAAAAAATCTGACCCGAAAAATTATAGGCCTATCACGCTAAAACCTATCATATCGAAAATATTCGAAAAAGCAATGCATAAGAGAATAACAGAATTTGTTACTAAATATGAAATTATAAGTAAGGTGCAATATGGATTCCAGTCAAAAAAATCCACTTCTTTGGCATGTTATAATCTTATAAACCAAGTTACAAGAGCTTTGAAGTGAAAAAAAGGGCAACAGTCGTTTTCTTTGATATGACAAAGGCGTTCGATTTCGTTTCGCATCGAATACTTTTACGCAAACTAGATAATTACGGAATAGGAGATTAAAATGGCTATCTTCATATCTAGAATATCGAAAACAATGTGTAGAGATTTCAAGACTCAGACTTAGTTTTAACAGCTCATAGATCTGAATTTAAATTTAACCATTATGGGGTACCCCAAGATAGTATTTTAGGACCTCTACTTTTTAATCTCTATATTAATGACCTTCCTAACGTGACTAAATATGATTGCACTCTATTTGCCGACGATGTGTCTATTGTTGTAACTTCTAATAAAATTATTGACATACAAACCTATGAATATGACATCATAAATACTATTAATTTAATCGTTGACTGACTGCATAGTAATAATTTACAATTGAATTTAAATAAGACAAACTACATGCAATTTGTTAAACACCGTGAAAATTTTGACAAGATTAGTTTGAATTACAATGGACACTTTCTTCAACAAACACATGAAAATAAATTCTTAGGACTAATTTTGGATGATTTATGTAATTGGAAGTCACATACAGAGAGCGTTTGTAACAAGATAAATAGCTATATTTATGTTTTAAGTAGACTTCGTAGAGTAACTTCTCAAAATGTCGTTCTGTCTGCATATTATGGCTTTGTTCATTCTGTACTCGCATATGGCCTCTTGTTGTGGGGCAACAGTACTGTTTCTCCTAGGGTTTTCATAGCGCAGAAAAAGTGCGTTAGGGCTATGTGCGGAGTAGAACCAGATGAGACATGCAGACCTCTTTTTAAAAAGTTGGGCATATTATCACTTCCATCTATGTACATATATACCATAGGTAATTTTGTTAAATCAATCAACCATTTATTTCTTAAAGCAGGAGACATTCATTCCCGTAATATTAGAAATCCAGATCGATTGGTTTATGAAGTGAGACCTTTGACCACAATGTACCAAAAAATTATCATGCTATGTGTGTCAAAGTATATAATGCGCTTCCAAGTGAAATAAAAATCTTACCACAACCACGCTTTCGTAAAAACCTCAAAAAATGGCTTAAGGAAAAAATATTTTATTCAATCAAAGAATTACTTGAACCAAACACTTGATTATTCTGTTGATGTCAAATCGTGATAAAAATACGATTTTCATTTTTATTTTGTTTTTTTACATGAATGCCATAATTTATATTTACTTTTTTTTTTCTTAAATTTTTGTATGTCGTACTAATGACTAAATGTACTGAAACTCACTATGTTTGTAAGATCTATTGTATTTATCACATTTACTGCAATAAAATATCTTTATCTTTATCTTTATGTACGTGTATCCGACGCTCTTACGGTGAAGGAAAACATCGTGAGGAAACCTGCACACGCCTGCAAAGAAACTCGAAGGTGGTGTGTGAAGTCGACCAACCCGCACTGGGCCCGCGTGGTCGACTAAGACCCCGATCGCCTTAATTCAGGGTAGGCTCGAGCCCCTCGGTGGGGACTTTTATTAGATAATAATAAGAAGAAGAAGGGTTCTTATTTATAAGCTTACGCCATCCATACGTCCGTCTGTCTTACATTTAAAGAGCAGATAATGGTGGCCGGTTAAAATTAGCAATCACACAGTATATATTTTAATATGGCAGATTTTGTAACAAACATTTTTTTTAATGTGGCGCTTCCCATAAATTATGTTAACTCAGAATATGTAAGTATCAGGCGTAAGCCTTTTTCATCGATTGTAATGTTCCTCGCCCCAATAAAGTGTCCAGGGACTTCCCCAGGGTAGCCAAACTTTCCATTGATACCCTCTTAAAAGCTTTTATACAATATGTTTGAAAACTTAATGGTAAAGTAAGAATATTACATAATAGTATCCTTGAGAGCGCCGGTGGCATAATGGCAAGGGCCGCTATACCTCCTGTCCGGGAGGTTGTGGTTCGAATCCTGCCACATACCACTGTGTTTTCGAATTTCGATTTGATATGTACGTATATCCAACGATCTTACAGTGAAGGAAAACATCATGAGGAAACTTGCACATGTCTGCGCAGAAACTTGAAGGTTGTGTGTGAAGTCGACCAACCCGCACTGGGCCCGCGTGGACGACTAACGCTCGATCGCCCTAAGTCAAGGTGGGCTCGAGCTCCATGGTGGGAACGTATATGTGCTTAAATGATGATCCTTATATAAACTGAACACCCCACGGAGAACATACCTTCTTACAGAAGCGTTTTACGTTAAATTTGTATGGGAGGGTTTTCCTAGACATATCACATACCAAAATACTTCTCGATTGAGTAAATTTGATGAATTAACTTAGCGCCATTTTGGAGAAAAAACATTTTTAATCTTTTTGTATATGACAGGTTACCATTTTTAAAGGATTCCCATATATCTTATAATGGCATATTTAATGTAGCTACATATTTTAAGGTGTTTTTTTTGACAAAAATTTGGAAAAAATCCTTTGCGAAATTTTTTAGATTTTTTTTTCATGTTTGTTTAGGAGGTACCTACCATTAGGTACCCCTGGCAAATAATTTGAGGTATCCATATGCAAAATTTCCTCAAAATTGGTCAAACGGTTTCTCTGCAAATCGAGAATACGGAAATACACACGTACTAATATACAGGATGTTGTTTTGGTCGACAAAACCCTTTTCAGGAGGGCTTCTACTCATAAAACTGAACGCATTTTCCTCAAGGAACACATAGTCTTTTTTTTTAATTTGGTCCCCATACAAATTTGTCAACCAACTGATCGATTTGTATTAAAAGTCTTTATTTTGCGATTTGAGCGAAATTGTTAAACAAAAGTTGTTTCATCAGTCGAAGCCCATCTGCAATAGGGCGTTGTCGACGAAAACAACGGTTACAGAATGCCCCTAATGACGTAATGGCTAGTCCATTCACTTTACACCAGGAGGCCGCGGGTTCGATTATCGATGGGGTTTGTAAGACTCGGTTTGGTTGGTGTTAGGGTATTTCCATAGCCCGCCTGGTTAGCTACCACCATCTTATCAAAGTCTTGGCGCCAAACATCAGTGTTAACATCATTGATGAGTTCCGGCTTGACGATAAGATTAGCCAGATCTCCATTGCGTTAGGGAATCATGGTAAGCCCGCTTCCATCTTCGGCATCATCTTCACTTACTATCAGCTGAGATGATGCCAGTTAAGGGCTTATGAATTGTGGATTAAAAAAAAACAAATATTTTTCTAGAACACTTTTTCGGTATCTTTGTGTGACACGGAGTGCATTTTCGTAAAAATCTCGTAGTCGGCTTTTCGGACGATCATGTAACAGGACTTATATACAGGGTGTAACAAAATTGGTATAGGTCCCGTTAACTAGTGCTTCTACTCATCATACTGAACAAAATCTCTTCTACGACTGCTGAAATCGCAAAAAAATATATTTTACTCTTCATACAAATCGATCAGCTATAGCTGATCGACCAACTTTGTGCATTTTAGTATGGAGGGTCCACATTTTTTTTGCGATTTGACTATGGGTTCCTTAGGAAAAGTTGTTCAGTATGATGAGTAGAACCCCTAGTTAACGGGTCTAACACCAATTTTTATTTTTTTACATTCTGTATATTGTATATAATAATAATAATAAATATTCTGGGACAAATCACACATAGTCATCTGGCCCCAAAGTAGGATTCCCTGTGTTATGGGTTACCAGAGACTGATATACATACTTATATACGTTTAAATACATACATATATAGATATATTTAACACCCTAGTATATACCTACTTTGACGTAACCTTTTATTTGCTCCTTTATCCCTCGAATGTAAAAAAGAGGTGATGATTTTCTATTCATTTTTCACATAATCAATAATTAAAAAAAAGTAACTAATACATATATACATACAATCTAAATATATAAAAATCAATGCCACTATTCGTTGTAATTTTATAACTCAAGAACTGCTGGAACGGTTTCGCTAATTCTTTTTTTGTCGAGTTCGTTACTGTCAGGAGAAGGTTCTTATGTAGGGTAGGATAGGGTAGGGTAGGATAGGGTATCATAACTGTGGTGGACATTACTAACGATATAGAGGCCAAAACAACAACTTTTGGATTTTTTGTCTGTCTGTATGTTCGCGCAACACGCAAGAACTACCCTGCCAATTTTGATGAAATACTTTACTTTTTATCTCGGAAAATTCAAGACTTCCTGCGGGAAAATTCAAAACCTCCACACGGATGAAGTCGCGGGCACAGCTAGTTTTAAAAATAAAGGTAATTTTATAAAAAATAGTTTTATCCACATACTTGCAAGAAATTAGTGGCTTGTCTTTTCTTTTCCAGCAGCTTTTTCTGACTCGCATTGTTCCAGTGGTCGTAGGTTAGACTGATTTCCCACCCAGGGCAAAATATTTGTGTGGCGAACTGGTATGTTTGCTCTGTGTGTCTGGGTGTTTAATATCTATATATGTACTAGCTGTCCCGGCGAACTTCGTACCGCCTTACATTACATTACACTGCCCTGCCCTACCCTACACTATCCTACACTACACTACACTACCCTACCCTACACTACCCTACATACACTACACTACACTACCCTACCCTACACTACTCTACACTACCCTACACTACACTACCCTACCCTACCCTACACTACCCTACCCTACACTACCCTACCCTATCCTATCTCTCAAGTTGGATCGAACTGCACATGGTGTGCGAATTTTATTATAATCGGTTAAGTGGTTTAGGAGTCCATTGAGGACAAACATTGTGACAAGAGATTTATAATATATATTAAGAAGAATATATAAAAACGTTCATAAGTATGTTTTCAAAGGTATATAAGTGACTTTTAATTTTTATGTATTGCTTCGTTTGATTTTTGAAATTCGTAAACCATGTCAGGATAAGCTAATCACATAAAAATATTTCATATTAAATAGGTTGCCAAGATTCACATGTTAATTGCTTTTACTGTTAAAAAATTATGATATATCTAGTAGAGCCGAGCCCCTAGCTGAGCTCCGACTTGTGCTACACATCATAGCCCACGGGGCATAAACCATTCCAAGTCCAAAGTGTATAGCTTTAAGTGCTCCTGGCTATATCACATTTATAACAGTAAATAACAAAAAAACTCTACCTATAAGCCCTGCCTCTACAAACTCTACGTCTTGGTAAAAAGATATGGCTTGGCTGTTTTTGGACTTAATGTTATGTCACGTAATAGTTCCACGAATATTAAATCCTTCCCCCCTTATACGAGTGGTTGGCGGGGAAAGTTACTGATTACTTAATTTGTTGTTTATATGCAATTACTAGACTACGTACCAAATTTCAGTCTTCTAAGACTTCAGGAAGTACCCTAGAGGTTTTAATGATCAGCAGTGAGTGAGTGAGTATTTCAGATTCTGTGACGGTTCAAGAATACGACGAAATGTTTCCAGAAACTACCTATCTGCTACCTATATATATAATGCTACCTATCTGGTAGTACCCGTTTTCTTTGGCCCGTTGATACTATTCCTTTTAGGGCTCTAAGATCAATTAATCCGAGCTGGTTGATACGTGTTTTAATAATATCGAACGTAAGTCTATTCATTTTAAGTTCAAATCAATGCGGGCTTTATTGCGGCTGTTACGTTAAAACCGAACGCCCAATTCTTGATTTTTACATGTTTTTATTACTTTTCATCACGTTTAGATACTCGTAAGTTTTAAAAAAATGTGTTTAATTAAAATGAAAGGTCTTAAAGTCACCGATTTTTGTGTGTTGGTCTCATTCAATATTAACTATTGGTTTTCGAGAAATTTTGCAATTAATGCCAAAAACAGGGTCTACAGTATATTTTTTTACATCAAAAGTAGTAATATTTTTTAAAATTGTATGCAATTAAATAGAATTTTTATTACTTTATGTATCCCTACTAATCCCTACTAATATTATAAATGCGAAAGTAACTCTGTCTGTCTGTTACGCTTTCCCGCAAAAACTACTGAACGGATTTGGCTGAAATTTGGTAGGTAGACAGATTAGGACCTGGATTAAGACATAGGCTACTTTTTACCACGCTCGCGAGCCGCTTGCGGCTCGCGCACTGCGCACCCTCGAAAAGTCATAGAAACGTGGTCCACGCGGGTGAAGCCGCGGGAAACAGCTAGTATTATATATTTTTTACATTGTGATAGCTTTACTTTAGCTGACATAGATGAAACAGGCCAGAGATGAAAGTATTGATTTTTAAAAAACAAAGTGAAGATCATTAAATATTTCGGCACCAAGAACAGCAAGTCACATTCTATCTCACAGCTAAGGTTTCGTGTCAAATGATTCGTAGGATATCAAACAAAGAATTGTACAGTCGAGTAAAAAAGTGTTCCTTTGTCAATGCCAAGGAAATGCCAGTCACTGGCAACATTAGTGTTCTGGGTGTGCCAGTCATACACCCAAGACGGCCTTTTCACATAGTCCGACCTATATAGACGAGTTAAAGTCATAAAAAATATGGAATATAAATAACAACTAGTACGCCACGAACTAGTTGTTATTTATATTTCATATTTTTTATGACTTTAACTTACTAACTAAAAAGCGTCGGTGGCTCAACCGGTAACGACTCGGTTCTTCTAATCAGAGGTACCGGGTTCAAATCTGGACGGCCAATGTACCAATGAGTTTTTCAAAAACTTACGTACATATACTTACCGATTGCTTTAACGGTGAAGGAAAACATCGTGAGGAAACCTGCACACGTCTGCAAAGAAACTCGCAGGTTGTGTGTGAAGTTGACCAACCCGCATTGGGCCCGCGTGGTCGACTAAGGCCTGATCGCCCTAATTCAGGGTAGGCTCGAGCCCCTCGGTGGGGACGTATATGAGCTGATATGACGCCACGAACTGTAAACTCGCGATGTATCTACTCAAAAAAAAATAGATACGCTCACTAACGTTGGCGCGGTGTAGGATGCATCCAGCGCTATGTAATGGTGTTTAGAAAAACCATGTGTTCAATATAACCCCTATATCTTGGCAACCCCTTGGCCGATTCGGCGAACTTAAAAATTATCTTTGTCTTATTAATTCACCTACCAATTTTCGCGACGACGTTTCGAACAACGATACTCGAGTCATACCACGGACACTGCATACAACGGTCGTGAAATGACATTTCTAAAAGGAAATGACGGTGCAAATAAAATGACGACGAAATCCTATACCCAAACTATTACCAATCTGTATCAATCTGGGTTATGTTTTTTGGAATCTAGAGAGCGGCAGGGAGTATCCATACTGTATGTTAGTACTAATATAAAATACTTTACTCGCGTTATAGTCGAACACACATTTATACATACAGATAGACACCGAATTGTTAGTAAGAAGGAGACTAAGGTTTTTGGGATGTATGTATGTTTATTTCTGTGGCTGAGCTTGAAAACTAGACGGCTTGATGTTTTTTGGAGTGCGATGTAACGTTAGATTGGTTTTGATCTCCTGAGAACAAAATTTTAGGCTGACGGCTTTTTGTGTGCACTGAGCGATCGAAAAAAGCGAAGGCTTCAGGGTTAGGTCGGAGCGTATTGCATTTGTATATATATTTATGTCCGGGGATAAATTTTGAACAACTTATTATATCAGCTCATATATGTCCCCACCGAGGGGCTCGAGCCTACCCTGAATCAGGGTGATTAGGCCTTAGTCGACCACGCGGGCCCAGTGCGGGTTGGTCGATTTCACACACAACCTTCGAGTTTCTTCGCAGGCGTGTGCAGGTTTCCTCACGGTGTTTTCCTTCACCGTTAAAGCAATCGGTAAGTATATGTACGTAAGTTTTTTGGAAAAACTCATTGGTACATTAGCCGTCCAGATTTGAACCCGGTACCTCTGGTTAGATGGACCGAGTCGTTACCGGTTGAGCCACCGACGCTTTTTTGAACAACTTATCCGATTGTTATTAAATTTTCAGAAATAAATTTAAAATATTCAAGGGCAAATCATACATGGTCACCCCAAACAAGGATTATCTGCACTATGGGAGGGAGAATATGTACTAACCAGGGAGAATATGTACTAACCAGGGAGAATATGTACTAACCAGTGAGAATATGTACTAACCAGCGAGAATATGTACTAACCAGGGAGAATATGTACTAACCAGGGAGAATATGTACTAACCAGGGAGAATATGTACTAACCAGCGAGAATATGTACTAACCAGGGAGAATATGTACTAACCAGGGAGAATATGTACTAACCAGGGAGAATATATATGTCGGAATCTAAACATGATTTGATTCTATGCGTGAGGTAAACGGGGTGATCGGGGCAAGCTAGTTAATTAAATTCGTCAGGTTTTTCATTGTTTTTTCTCAGTTTCAGAAAGTTTGCACTTCCGACATCAACCCGACGTTACAGGATAATTTAAAATGCCCTGGGTGATGTTGCGAACGTTCACCCCGTCCGTCATTGTAAGCAATATACACAACATTTAAATGGGATAAAAAGTATAACTGAGCGTGACTGTACAATGCGGTACAAAGGTGAAATAAGGAAAAAAATATGAATCTTGATTTTAAGTTCGATAACAATTTGTAACGTTCCCACAGCTGGGGCGCGGATCCCTTCCCCAACTTGTGAAAACTAGACTATACCACACCATGGACACTTCATACAACGGGCGAGAAATGACATTTTAAAAATCGAATGAAGGAACAATTAAAAATTACGGCGAAATAATATACGTTCGAGAACCAAACGGTAACCAATCTGCATCAATCTGGGTGACGACGGGATGAGGTCAGAATCTAGAGAGCGGCAGGGAGTGTCCATACTGTATGTTAGTACTAATATATACGTATACTTTGGCTATACTTCCCACATGGGGTCCAAGTCTGGGCTAGTGGAGGACCCCACTATCAGAAGATTTTAAGCCACACATAATTTCCCTGATGCCGCTTAACGACTGCCGTCGAGTAATAACATAAGGCACTCACGGTTTAAGGTACCTTGCGTAACACGGGAACGGTAAAAAAATCCACTAACAGCCAAAAGAATCCAGGTAATCACCATGCTTCAGGTCAATTAACCTAAGTGATAGACCTAACCACACAAGTCAAATCGAGCTACTACCGCTTCTACAAAAACCCGATGTCCAATAACTTTAAATTAAAAAAAAATATATAAAAACACGACTGCATAAAAATATTTCCTCTCTTTTTTTGGGAATGGGGAAAATGTATCCTTAGTCACGAACGGGATTAAGACGAATCTAACGATACTTCGCACTTTAAAATCCATCAAGCCGTTTAGAAGATATTGTGACAAAAAGAAATAAACAAACATATGATAAACATACACTATTTTTAAAAATACTTCAATCATCACATCAGCTCATATATACGTCCCCACCGAGGGGCTCGAGCCTACCCTGAAGTAGGGCGATCGGGCCTAAGTCGACCACGCGGGCCCAGTGCGGGTTGTTCAACTTCACACACAACCTTCGCAAATTTCGATCTCATATGTACGTTTATCCGACGCTATTACGGTGAAGGAAAACATCGTGAGGAAAACTGAACACATCTGCGAAGAAACTGCAATCATTGAGCGATTAAATATGCGGATAGCGTATACTGCGTGGAATCGTTTTAAAATTAAAAATTCCTCCAACGCCTTGCGTTTCCATTGGAATTTAATGTAATAATGCCTCGGCTCGGTCGCCAGTGCTGGCCAAATTCTTAAGATCATCACTATACTAGTTGTTACCTGCGTCTCTGTCTACACAGACCCCTAGGAAATCAAGGACCATTTATTTGAATATAACATATACATTTTTTTTTTATAAATATTACTTCAATGTGAAGGTTGATGTTGCAACTAATGTGTAATGTAAGTGTAATGTGTGTGTAATGTTTGTAATATATGTGTAATGTGTGTTATTTGTGTGTAATGTGTGTGTGTGTGTGTGTGTATGTGTGTACGTAAGTACGTACGTATTTATGTATATATGTTTGTATGTATGTATGTTTATTTCTTTGGCTGGTCCTGTAGCCTAAACGGCTAGATGGATTTTGGAGTGTGAGTGTGCAATATTCTCAAATGTTCTGGAGTGTTCTAGAAATTTCTAGAGGGCGGATATCCCAGCCCTTATATCTTCAAAAGCACGCCCTTCAGGTAGAAATGGGAACCTTCTTCGTGGAGGGAGAATAGAGGGCTACCACTCCATATAGTTCCCTTGATCGTACTAGAACTCGTTTCTGAGTTTTAGCGGCACTCACATTGTAAACTTTCTTTTATAATACATTATATTGATTATACTATTATGATTATATATAAGAACGCCCTGATTCAGGGTAGGCTCGAGCCCCTCGGTGGGTACGTATATCTGAGCTGATGTGATGTGTGGTGATAAGTACGAGAGGATGTCATGTAGAAGCTCCAGTTAACGTCATCTATACCAGTTTTGTTACCGTTCTATACCATTTTTACGAGATAAGAAGTTGTTTATGTCAACTCCTACCCCGTCGACTTTACTCATGTAAATAGACAACTGTATTAATTCTTTTTAGGGTTCCATATCCAAAGGTCACTGGATGTCGCTGGATGCGGGTAGCGCAGAACCGGTCGTCGTGGAAATCTTTGGGGGAGGCCTATGTCCAGTAGTGGACGTCCTTCGGCTGATATGATGATGATGATCCAAAAGGTGACAACCATGTAGGATAGGATGACAATGACAATGAGACCTTAGACTGTCTGTCGGGCCTGTAATTTGTCTGTATCTTTTGAACCGTTGAAATAGCGTGTTGATTTTCTACAGAGTTTTTGTTTTTTATTGCAATTATGTACTAAAATATAACAAAACAAACTGCAAAAATTAAATAGATCTTATAAGAAACATATATTTTTTAAAAGATTTTTTGTGGTCTGTTTGACAAATTGACAATACATACAAGCTTCATACTTGTGTAACTATAGTGCAGACTGTATAGATATGCTACGTAAACAACCTTTAGGGCGCGGGCTGGATGACAGCCGCTGACTTTGACGATTTTGTTGCAGTCAAACGCACTCAAATTTTTAATTTAAAAAAAAATGTATCTGCTGTTTAGCAGTCTAATTCTAAGAAGAACGTAGTAAAGATAATGACACTTGATGATTTCTATGAATATAAATACTTTTCTTCCCGAATAAGAGTCCGGGAAATAACGTCTCGATGTTATTTAAAAAATATTGTGTGTGTTAAAGCACAGAGAGGCCATTTTATCCTAGAATATAGCTCTAGTGAGCATATACAAGCCACTTTGGATTTCTTCCCCTGAAAATTGTAAAATCATGCAAATTTCCCGAAATAAATAATAAAAAATCCTTAAAAGGAATCACTCAAAGCAGAAAGGAAAATATTTAAAAAAAATAGTACCGCTCATGCCAGAAAACAGGAGAACATTTTGGATGAATCTGCCAACCAATGATAATGAAGATCATAGTGATAAAAATAGTTTGTTCGTAGATAAGTATTCGTTTAAATTCAGGAAATGTTTTTCAACTTTGTTTTTTCTAAAACTTGTTTCATTTCAGTTTAATAAGTTAATATAAATATGAATTTTATATTTCTCTCATAATTATCTACCTACACAGTAAATTTAGTCCTAAATTAAAGTTATGTTTACGAATGTTATTTAAATCACGAAAACAATTTTGTTAACATTAACGCAGTAAAGTATAGAAATGGCAATTTAAAAGCGCAGTAAGGAAGTGCTTTACAGCAGCGCTGCGTTCAAAGGGGCCTCCCGCTACCGGAAGTCGGCTCTTATGAACGCGCCGCTACCGGCAAATCGGCTCCTATAAACGCGCCGCTACCGGCAAGTCGGCTCCTTTGAGCGCGCCGCTACCGGCAAGTCGGCTCCTTTGAACGCGCCGCTACCGGCAAATCGGCTCCTATGAACGCGCCGCTACCGGCAAGTCGGCTCCTTTGAACGCGCCGTTGCCGCCCCGCTACCCGCTGTCATTCAGATCGCGGCTTTAAACGTGCCCACTTCTAGAGCACGGGTCTCATCCTAAACTCGAGAAGGTTAGGCCAAATAGTATAGTGTTACCAAAGTATATACAGGGTGACTGGTAAATAGTGCAGATCCTTTTAAGGGGATAAACTACATCTAATTTAGAACAAAAAAAAGTCATATTAACTGGGGGTCGGAAATCAACGGTTTTCGAGTTAAAGCCCAAATTAAAATCAATTTTCAATTTTGTATGTAAAACGCATTTGTTTAAATGTTTTGTGATTTTCCAAAAAAAAAAACTTAAATATAGTTAACTTGCAAAATACGATACTAACTTTCTTATTTTATCATATTTCCATTAAAATAAAAAAAACAAAAAACAATGATTCCTGTCAAAAGGGTGCCTTAAATCCCATACATATGTTCAAGAATTATTTGTTTAAATTCCAAGATTTATGATGTTTTTCGCATTAACAGAAATCTATGACCCTCTACCATCATCGACTAACTTTGATTCACAAGCTCATCCAAAAATTCGAACTTAATTTTATTCATACAATTTTGTTGGATAAATTAGTATGGGACTTGAGACACCCTTTTGACAACAATCATTGGTTTTTGTTGCATTTCATTTGCATTTTTTCATTTTTTTTTATTCTAATGGAAAGATGATAAAATAAGAAAGTTTTTATCGTATTTTGCAAGTCACTATATTTTTTATTTTTTTGGAAAATCACAAAACATTTAAACAAATGCGTTTTACATACAAAATTGAAAAATTGAATGGGCTTTAACTCGAAAACCTTTGATTTCCGACCCCCAGTTAATATGACTTTTTTTGTTCTAAATTAGATGTCGTTTATCCCCTTAAAAGAATTTGCACTACTTACCAGTCACCCTGTATATCAGTACTAACATGGACACTATGGACACTCCCTGCCGCTCTCTAGATTGCGATCTCACCCCCGCGTCACCCGGATTGATAGAGATTGGTAACAGTCGGTTGTTGAACGTATAGGATTTCTCCGATATTTTGTTTGTTCCGTCATTCCTTTTTTGAAATGCCATTTCTGGCCCGTTGTATGAAGTGTCCAGGGTGTGGTGTTACAACATGTAATAAATACCGGCAAAAACGCATTCGCGCTAAGAATCCCCAACTAAATAAAAGAAAAAAAATGTTTTTAAATGCCCTTCCACCAAACAAACCGAGTTTATTACAAAGTTACACTCCGCCGGCAATCGAACCCACGACCTCCTGATATGAAGCTAATGAACTTAACCATTACGCCACGGAGGCGGTTAGTGTTTTTTCAAACGACTTCCAAAAAGGAGGAGGTTCTCAAATCGACTGTATGTTTTTTTTATGTGTGTTACCTTAGAACTTTGGACTAGGTGAACCGATTTTGATGATTATTTTTTTATTTGAAAGCTAGTACTTTCCGTGTGGTCCCATATACATTTTATCAAAATCAGTGGAGTACTTTATTATAAAATTAACAAAAAACAAAAATAATAATGTAAAAATGTACTAAGTTGTTGGGATGGAAGTCGGTTTTTAACGTGCTTAGCGTTTTTAATTGGATAAATTAATAATACAACTATATTGAACAGTGCAACGGAACCATTGGTGCATGAGTGCTACTCTTAGTTGGCCGGTTATTTCATATGTTTATCGTGATTTCCTGAGATGAGGGTCCACACAATGCATGTCAGCGGCAGAAATATCGGTCTGAAGACGGGTTTGTTCTCAGTAACAATAATAATATTATAGACAAAGTACTGACACTTGACAAGTGTATTTATTATTTGTTTGTTTGTCAAATCTTTATTTACACATGATCAAAGTATATATATTAGTACTAACATACAGTATGGAAACTCCCTGCCGCTCTCTAGATTGCGACCTCACCCCCTCGTCACCCAGATTGATACTGATTGGTTGTAGTTTGGTTCTCGAACGTATGGGATTTCGTCGTGATTTTGTATGTTCCGATTTGTTTTTAGTAATGTCATTTCTTGACCGTTGTATGAAGTGTCCGAGTTGACAGAGTAGAAAACGGTGAAGGAAAACTGGAGGAAACCTGGACACACGCCTGCGAAGAAACTCGAAGGTTGTGTGTGAAATCGACCAACCCGCACTGGGCCCGTTTGGTCGACTAAGGCCCGATCGCCTTAATTCAGGGTAGGTTCGAGCCCCTCGGTGGGGACGTATATGATGAGCGCGCACCGAGGGTTCCGTACCGCCACACAATAATTATTTTGTATTAACGCAATATAAGTCGGATTGAAGGACAAATTTTACTTTGTAGTTAAAAAATAATCTTTACATCGATATAATATGTCACGGTCAATTTTTTCAACTACAATCTGTAAGTTTGTTATCGCAGAATTTTTTTTTATGTGATTAAACAAAAAATCAATAATTGAAAATGCTCAACACGTTATCTTATCTTATCTTATCTTTATAAGTGGGGGCTGCAGTTGCTGCGACACTTCGACCCAATGGGATCTTTTGTGTCTACCCCTATAACCTTTGCACCCCAACCTACTCGAAGATGTGCTGCATTAATGCAGCAATTCCGCTGATTGGAAGGTGCTTGTAGTCCTCCGGTTTTGGGTAGCCATCACCTAGGAGGTACATACGCTTGCTAGCCAGGACATCGCAGTGACACAGTAAGTGTTCCATTGATTCTATATCTTCACCACAGGCCCTGCAGGTCGGGTCGTGCGTCAGGCCGATTTTTTGCAGGTGTGCGTTTGTGGCAAAGTGGCCCGTCAACGCTCCTGCTATCGCCCTGACTCGCGTCCTGCTGTTATTCCAAATGTACTTGGTTGCCCCTGTGGTGACCTCACCGATGAAGAGCTTAGAGTGTTTATGTCCATCTCTGGATAGCCATGTCAATCTGTGTCTTCCCTCGGCCTGTTCCTTTAATGCCCTTATAATAGTGCTCCTTAGTAGCCCTATCCTCGGTTCTGGACCACACATTGTTGTTTGTGAGCTCAACACGTTAAAAAACCGACTTCCATCGCAACAACTTAGTACATTTTTGCATTTTTTTTTTTTTTTTTTAAAAGAACTACACCGATTTTGATTAAATTTATATGGGACCACACGGGAGGCACTAGCTTTCAAATAAAAAAAGAATCATCAAAATCGGATCATCCAGTGAAAAGTTCTGAGGTACACACATAAAAAAAAACATACAGTGGAATTGAGAACCTCCTCCTTTTTGGAAGTCGGTTGAAATTATTTTCATTTACATTTGCTGTAGGACCTTGCTTCTTGCCAAATTTCATAATTCTAGGTCAACTAGAATACCGTATCATCATCATCATCATATCAGCCAAAAATCGTCCACTGCTGGACAAAGGCCTCCCCCAAGGATTTCCACGACGACCGGTCCTGCGCTGCCAAATAGGTATGCCGAAGAATACCGTATAGGATTTCATTTACCTGCTAACGTCAAAATATGCGAAATAAATGGTCGTATTTTTTTGATTGTGTTTACTAAGAACTTTGATTTTTTTATAGCCCCAGGGAACTTGATACCTCCACGATTTCCTGACAAAAATATATAATCAGATAGACGGATGGACGGACAACAAAGTGATCCTATTAAGGGTTCCTTTTTCCCCTTCTTCGAGGTACGGAACCATAAAAACAGAAAAAAATAACGGTGGACTTACTATTTTATTTATTTGTTTATTTCAAATACTAAGACCATAAAAATACATAAAAATTAAATGAAATAAATAATGTAAATTTGAAACAAAAACATTAATACAACTCTTACAGTATAATGGGGGATCGGACTGCATAGAATAGAATAGAATAGAATACTTTTTATTTCGAATCATGAGAAATTCATAGTTAAATGGGTTAGTAAAAAACACAAAAATTAAAGGTTAGTAACACTAAAAAAGCTTGCGGTTTGGGGCAAGATGGACAGTTACCCAGTGCTTTACCATAGGGCTATCAATCCTGTCCCCAACAGTAGTTAGGAGACTGTTAACGCATAAGAAATAAATTCTGAAATATGATGTCCTAAATTGCTCTCCTCTGGAAGTTTCAAAAAACCTTACTTGTTTTGTTTTTCCATCACGTCTTCAATTTTTAATTGATCAAATTCACAAAATGAGTTCGTCAATGACGCTTAAAATCTATGACGTCACTTGTGGTGGGTATTTCAAACATTTTTAGAAAAAAAATTCGTTTTTGACCGATCATAATAAAAAAAGTTTAAAAAAACTAAAAACCGACTTCAAAAAAGTTTAAAAAACTTAAAACCGACTTCAAAATGAAATTCACTCAAACGTGTGAAATAATATTATTAATAAATACACAACATTAACCAACAATAACGAAATCAAAGGCGGGTACGAATTAAATTAGGGGCTTAAATTTTTTTTGAGGTCAGTGTCAGCAAACCATCGAATCTAAACCATTTAATACGTAAGTAACTGTGTGCTGGTACCGACCTCAATAATTTGAATTGAATATTGTCATTTGACCTATCTTAAGGCTTTAACAACTCATAATATCCCCTGGCCAACCCATAATTACTGGTTCACGGGTCTCTTTCCAAACCCGGGAAGACGGTTAGGCTACACCCATATACGTGGGGTGACCACGCCAGCACAGTATAAGTAGACGTAAAACCATGGAGACTTTAAAAGCAGGCTTCTGGCACGGCACTGGCAAACAACCTGATATTTTATCTTATGGAATCAGCTTTACAGTTGAATTTCGCGTGAGTGTCTTAACGCGACTTACTTTTTCGAATATTGCGAGCTTAGTAAATATTCTAAGACAATTTCGTCTTAGCCATTTTATCAATACCTTTATTATCTTACTGTCAGTATATATTTCATGCGACTAACTTATGTAATGTAGGAGAAAAATCCAATAATCTCTCAAAACTACATAATTTTACAAAATTAAAAATTATCAAGCGAAAACCTTTTAATCGTGTTTTTCTTTTAGCCATACGAAAGAAGATTGTTCAATGAATTAGCTGTGTAGTTTTTCACGTTCAGCAAGCTTGCGGCCGACTCAACATATTCCAGCAAAAATGCACTAATTTTGGGAGCCTGCTCTTAACACAAGGGGCTCTGGGAAGCTAAAACCCGTATCGCATCATCTTCGGAAAAGTGTAAATTCTTGGGTCCTTAGATTCATACAATAAACTAGGTAAGTATCCAAACACATAACATCTGCTCCTAGTGAGCAGGTGTTTAAGGACAGGCTGAAACGCTGTCTAGACGATCAGATGCTCTATAAGGTCAGCGAACTTTTTGATGTTTTTCTTCCAGTAAAGTTATTATATTGTAAATGTTATTATTATTTCAATATATAAAAATTGGCACGAGACAAAGTGGCAGGAGTACCTCCAGCAGAAGCACAGTCGGCTAGAGTTCAGTGTGACGGGGACAGAAAGCGTCGGACTATTATTTTTATTATGTTTTAATATAGACATATTTATAACTCATTTATTATTTTCTATTATAATTATTAAGGTAGACTTAATATTATTATTTTTCTCAAACATGCGATCGATATTTGAGCACTAATTTAACAACCTTCTTCGAGATAAATCACAATCTTTGTACTGGCCAAATACATTGCGAGCAGAGGCCGGCAAAAGTTGTCTAAAAATCCATATCTGTCGTGTTTTATCGGTCAAATAAATTACTATGTAAACTCATATCTCTCATGTAATTTAAGAATGGAACGATCTTTAACTTCGGAACATGGCAATCAAGGAGGTAACTTATCAAAGTTTTTATTGAAATTTCGAACTGGGTTGCAAATAGAAAACTGTTCATTAAAAAAAAAAACAAATGAACACTATGGCGCGTGAAAAATTATTGTTGTTCGTTGTTTTAATTTCCGCGCATTATTTGAGAAAAGCACTATACAAGCCTTGGCCACAACTAGGCATTGATAGACTTACGTACACGTTCGTCCATCATTGCCCCTTTTTCTGGCCGCTGCAGTAATGTACTATTACACGAATATTATTGACGTGTAAAATTTATTTTTATCAATAAATGAATTGAATTGATTTCTGAAGCTTTAAAGTACTCGTATGACTATCTACTCACGACTGGTGGATTAAATTAACAGTTATTATCCATGATTGGCGACAAAAAGCAGAGAGGAGTTATATGTACTAACAATTCTTTACATACTCTACACTCTGTACGTTGCCTTGAAGAGATTGCATGGAGCAATAAGACCGTCTGAACTGAACAAAGATAAAATTTAACTATCTGTACTATAGTTGTTTAATACAATAAACAAATAAAAATTATTATGTTACAGCAAATATTTACGCCTAAAATCTCGGAAAAGCATCATAACCACGGAGCCACTTTTCAATAGCACAATAGAAGAATTTCGCCGCAAAGCATGGACCAACAAAACTGAGCACATTAAAAATTTAATTAGGCCAAAAGAAACAATCAGGCGGAGAAAATGACTGGTGCATATGGAGAACGCTTAATCGTATTCGCTCCGGCGTAGCCCATACAAAGGACAACCTACGCAAATGGAACATCCCACCAGAAAACGTAGATACCTCATGCTCCTGTGGACTACCCCAAACCACTGCGCCTCCACCTGAGTACCTGCCTGAGTGGACCACAGTGTACCATCGCGGATCTCATGTCGGCAACACAAAGAGCGGTTCAAGTGGCACGGCATTGGATAAAATATATATAAAGACGCTTTCACACCAAAAGAAGAACAAGAAGCAAATATTTACAAGAAATTTAAATATCAATGTTGATATCATTGGTGTGTTCCGGCATGAAGATAAGATAGCCAGTTCCCATTGCGTTGGGGAATCTTGGTAAGCCCGCTTCCATCTTCGGCAACATCGTCACTTACCACCAGGTGAGATGTTGTCAAGGGTTTACCAATTGTGAATAAAATAAAATAAAAAATAATAATTTTTGAGCCGAACGACCCCATAACACTGGCGGCATGCGGCATTGCCGCGTTAGATAGCCACCGAGATGCGTTGGACCAAACCTAACCTACCTAACGAGGCGGAGCTCAGTCCGGGTTGGTTTTATTCGGAGGTTTCTACTCCACAGTGTGCAATATTCCTAGGGTTTTCGCGAAACGACGGAATTTGTGATTATCCAGTGACATGTATAATGGTATGGACACTGTACAAAATTTCGTATGAAATGCACGCGTGCAGGGTAAAAATCGAAGTTCAATTCGGACGGACGGACCGACGAACGCACAGACGGACGAACAGACAGACCGACGGATGGACGAACGAAAGAATCATAGACAGACCGAAGAAAAGATGCACTGTTATAAGCTTTTAAGATATCACAATGATCACCATTGGGATTTATATTATCTGTCTAATAAGTACCTCAAATGAATCATTTGTTAACCAAACAACCGATTTCGAAATAATTTTATAGCGATAATTGGATGACGTATATCTGCGTCGGTATTGCATCTGGTGAAGGTCGCGGGAAGCCGCTGGATGCGGGCAGCGCAGAACCAGTCGTCGTGGAGATTCTTGAGGGAGGCCTGTGTCCAGCAGTGGACGTCCTTCGGCTGATATAATGATGATGATGATGATCGCATTACTTTTTGAAAAACGAAACAGGAATTCATTATTAACCAATAAACATTTTTTCCGTCGATATACGTCATCCGATTATCGATATAAAATTATTTCAAAATAATATAAAAAGTTAACAAAATATGATTCAATAGGGATGACGAATTCTAATCATCTGATTTACTTTTTATCATCTATCATAAACGACATTTTGTTCTAAAAATGTTTGAAATACCTAGGCATGACGTCATTGTTTTGCAGCGTCATTTATGTATACTCATTTTTTTATTTTAGTGAATTAAAAATCGAAGACTTGATGGAAAACCAAACGAGTAAGGTTTTCCGAAGTTTAAGTAGGAGGGCAATTTAGTGATCAAGAGTTCATAATTTATTTCTGATGCTGTCGTCATCCCTATTGTAAACAACACTTATAGTTAAAACAAAAACGTGAAACTAACACGTCTTTAATAACTATGTTGCTATCACACAGAATAATGGAGAAACTTATTGGAACAGTATAATATTTTAGTTCACCAAACAAAAGTTTAATATTAACCCCTCGCATGCAAGCGTAATCATATGAAAAAGTTGGGCCTTGTTTATGGCGCTCAGACATCGTAAAAATGACGTGGAAAAAACTATGAAACAAAACAAAAAATTGTACAATTCGTGTTTCATGCATTAATTTCCTTTTTATGACGTTGTGAAATTTTAACTATAAACATTTCGCTTTGAATATTTCCTACGAAAAGTTTTAAGTGTTAAGAGGAAAAGCGGTCTAAAGAATAGGTATTTTAACAAAATATTGTTTTCTCCCTCCCCCAAACCTCACCGTATATAGCAAGAAAGGGAGAACTGCAGCGCAGACCGATAATAGGGACTAAAATTGACCATTGAACAGCATTTCGTAGTCCCCTATTTCCTCCTCCAAAACTAGAGCAACATTTTTTTTTAATTATTCAAAAAACGCTTTACCTATGCCCCAATTTTTTTCATTTTATTGTTAATATGCGTATTGTTTTTAAGTCTTGCCGCCAAACATCAATGCTAACAACATTGATGTGTTCTAGCTTAAAGATAAGATAGCCAGTTCCCCATTGCGTTAGGGAATTTTATTAAGCCTTCTTCTATCCTCGGCATTATCCTCACTTGTCATCAGGTGAGATGATAACTAGGGCTTAACTATAGGGTATATGCATAGTGTTTTTTATCGCATTTCTTAACAAAATATGAAAATTCCGTAAAAAAAAAATGACAAAAAGTGAAATGAGTAAGTAAGTTAGAATTTAATCTAACGGGATTTATTTCGCGGGATTGTGAACTGTCAAAAGATTATGAACTGTAACGTATATCGTTTAACACTAGTGACATTGTAAACTCACTAGTGACATTACAGTAACACTAAGTGAAGTGAAAAACACCAACTAAATGAGCTAGCGAAGCGAGCGATTAGGTTCGGTCAGGTTTGATTGATTTAACAGTCAAAGACCCTCGCTTCGCGAGGCTCCCCCCCCCTGGGTAGTAGAATGCTTCGCAGCAGAAGAAATCATCGGTTTTATTCGGAGGTACAAGAATATGCCGTGAAATTGTGATCCGATTCACAATTTACCGTTATATATTAATCTAACTAGTGAGATTGTAATATCGCGGTTTTCACAATATCCCGGTAACATTAACATAATATAATAAAACTGTAACGGGGCCGTGTCTGTACATGAAATATTTTTGGAAAATAATAACTGAGGTGGACCTTACTAACGATATACAGGCCAAAAAACAACTTTTGGAATTTTTATCTGTCTGTCTGTATGTTCGCGCATCACGCAAAAACTACCGGGCCGATTATGATGAAATTTTTGTATGGTGATCCCTTATAGCCCAGGTTAAGGTTTATGATAATTTTTATCTCGTAAAAATCAAGAGTTCCCGTGGGAAAATACAAAAACCTCCACGCGGATGAAGTCGCGGGCACAGCTAGTCTAAAATAAAGAAGATGCCTGAAGATGGTGTTCGAAACCGGTCGCTGACAATTCATAAATGCAGTTTTATTTGTTCCATGTGGAATTAGTGTAGGTATGTGTGATATGTTAATGTTACACCAAGAACCAACAATCAAAATTATCATTTTATTTATTGTTATTGTACACAGTAAATGAGAAATACTTAAGTAAAAAAAACATAAGATTTACAATTGGTATGCTTAACTCTGTAAGAGTTTTCTGCCAACAAACCAGTAAGTGAGAAAGATCTCATTTCTTTCTCACTAACTGGTTTGTTGGCAGAAAACTCTAGAGGGTAGAGGCGTGTCATCATATCAGCCGAAGGACGTCCACTGCTGGACATAGGCCTCCCCCAAGGATTTCCACGACGACCGGTTCTGCGCTGCCCGCATCCAGCGGCTTCCCGCGACCTTCACCAGGTCATCGGTCCACCGAGTGGGAGGCCTGCCTACACTACGTTTTCCGGTGCGTGGTCGCCACTCGAGAACATTACTGCTTCAACGGCCATCTGTTCTACGAGAAATGTGCCCCGCCCACTGTGCCACTTAAGTTTAGCAATTCTGAGAGCTATGTCGGTTACTTTGGTTCTCCTACGGATCTCCTCGTTTCTGATTCGATCACGCAGAGAAACTCCGAGCATAGCACGCTCCATTGCCCTTTGGGTATCTACTGCATACATAAATAAATAAAAATAATAATCTGTATAAAGCTCTCTAGTAAATTTCATGTTTTTTTTAAATGGCTCTAACGATTTTAATAAAACTTTGTGAGTTACTAGAACTTAATAATACCTGACGACAGTGAGTAGTTCGTTCATTATTCAAGAAAAAAATATATTTAGGTATCTCACACAAACCTACCATCGTGAGGAAACCTGCACAACACACCTGCGAAGAATCTCGAAGGTTGTGTGTGAATTCGACCAACCCGCACTGGGCCCGCGTGGTCGACTAAGGCCCGATCGCCCTAATTCAGGGTAGGCTCGAGCCCCTCGGTGGGGACGTATATGAGCTGACATGATGATCAAGGATAATGTGATAAACTTTAAAAATGAAGACGTATTCAAATCACGTAACCTTTGACGTGAATCCTGAGAGCAATGACCTCTTGTTACCGACCGTAGAATGAATCGAGTCTTACAAAGTTGACTCTGCCGGGAATCAAACACACGACCTCCTGATGTGAATCGAATGGACTAACCATAACGCTACGGAAGCGGTTAAAAATCAATGGTTAGTCAATTTGCTTCACACCAGGAGGTCGCGGGTTCGTTCCCGGCGGGGTCAACTTTGTAAGTTTCGGTTTGGTTGGTAGTAGGTTATTTTCATAGCCCGACTGGCTAGCTACCACCATCTTATCTAAGTCTTACCGGCAAACATGCTTGACGATAAGATAGCCAGATCCCTATTGCATTGGGGAATCTTGGTTAGAACGCTTCCATTTCGGCATCATCGTCACTTACCATCAGGTGACATGATGCAAAGGGCTTACCAATTGTGAAAAAACGGTTCTATGAAAATCGGTTTACTACTTTTTAGAAAATTAACAAAAACCAAAAACAATTATTCAAAATTGTACGAAGTTGTTGCGCTGGGAGTTGTTTTTTTTAACGTGTTTAGCGTTTCCAATTATTGTATGCGAGAGAGTGATGGCTACGCAAGAAAGTGATGGCTACGCAAGAAAGTGATGGCTACGCAAGAAAGTGATGGCTCCGCAAGAAAGTGATGGCTACGCAAGAAAGTGACCGCTAAGTAAGAAAGTGATGGCTACGCAAGAAAGTGATGGCTACGCAAGAAAGTGATGGCTACGCAAGAAGGTGATGGCTTCGCAAGAAAGTGATGGCTACGCAAGAAAGTGATGGCTACGCCAGAAGGTGATGGGTACGCAAGAAATGATGGCTAGCAAGAAAGTGATAGCTACGCAAGAAAGTATGCACGGCGTGACTGTACAATTGGTTTAAAAAGGAAAGACGAATATTTATGAGAAAATTTGAAAAGTAGACCCCTTATATTAGGAATATCTTTTCTCGGATGTCCACTCAGCCCGTTAGATTTTCCTTAATCTCTTTTCCTGGAATTTATATTCCCCGAATTTCTAATTCCCTAAATTCATAGGAAAAAGGTCAATGAATCTTTTTTGATAATCTTTACTGAATAAACTTCGCTCTTCATTGACTTGTTTTTTTTTTACGTTCATCCATTTTCATTATAGATTAAAAGCCCACAAAGTAGTGAATTACGATAAATTCTTAAAACTTTGTCCAAGCTATTCACAGAAAAAATTTCAAGAAAATAGAAGCCTCAAAGAATAAACACGGATTAATTAAATATAAAAATCCGACTCATTAAAATTTAACCACTCTTTTTTAGCCAGTAGGGTAAAAATATATCCTTTGTCACTCACGGGATCAAGAAGAATCTATTGACACCTCGCACTTCAAAATCCATCAAGCCGTTTAGGTTATCAGATCATGCCAATTAAAAATATACATACATTCATGCACTCGAAAAAGATAAACCTCCTTCTGGCGCAGTCGGATAAAGAGGGCACTAATACTCCAAATGACTTTTATACTACGTTTTATTAAGGAAGAATTCGTAATAAAGAACGCCTACTTGCTAGAATGTTGTTACGTATGAAATAACAAGGTTTCGTCTAATATATATAAATCTCGTGTCACAATGTTTGTCCTCAATGGACTCCAAAACCACTTAACCGATTATAATAAAATTCGCACACCATGTGCAGTTCGATCCAACTTGAGAGATAGGATAGGGTAGGGTAGGGTAGTGTAGTGTAGGGTAGTGTAGGGTAGTGTAGTGTAGTGTATGTAGGGTAGGGTAGGGTAGTGTAGGGTAGGGTAGTGTAGTGTAGTGTAGGGTAGTGTAGGGTAGGGCAGGGCAGTGTAATGTAATGTAAGGCGGTACGAAGTTCGCCGGGACAGCTAGTAAATTATATGAAATTAATTTTGTACAATGTGGAATTAGTTATTTATGATACAAGGGTGGTAAAAAGGTAAATAACAAACGAGTGACATTTGTGAGCCCGAGTCGCAGGCGAGGGTTTACCACCGTCACGATTTTGTTATGCTTTGCTTTGGCGGCAAGATTTAGATAAGATGGTGGTAGCTAGCAAGGTGGGCTTAGAAAATGCCCTTTCACCAACCAATTCGAATCTTACAAAGTTCGACTCCGCCCAGAATTGAACCCGCGACCTTCTGATATGAATCTAATAGACTTATCCATTACGCCACGGAGGTGGTACTTAGGTTGTCATCATCATATTAACTCGTTGGCTTGGATGGTTAACAATGGTGCACGCATTCGCTTTTTCCTAATGGCCTGGCAGAATCATCAGCGCTGCGAATCTAAGAATTCGCAGCATTCAAGCTGATCCTGGTCATTTTCCTAGCTCACATCATATTTATTAAGATTTTAAAATAAGTACTAAGATATAATTTTTTTTCTTGCATTGTATTACCAATTAAATTATTATTATTAAAGTATATTTACTTACTTACCTTTTTTTTTTGCTTGTGTTGGCTTTGAATAAATGCTTATATTATCTTATATTATCTTATCATCAAATCAGCCGAAAAAGGTCTACTGCTGGACACTGCCTCCCCCAAGGATTTCCACGACGACCGGTCCTGCACTGCCCGCATCCATCGGCTTACCGCGATCTTAAAAAGGTCGTCGGTCCACCGCGTAGGAGGCCTGCCTACGCTACGTTTCCCGGTGCGCAGTCGCCACTCGAGAAATGTACTGCCCCCAACTGCCATCTGTAGGTTGTCATAGAATGATGAAATTTGGCAAGCAAGGTTTCACATATCGCTTAGGGGATAACATTTTTTGAACTACGAAGTAGTCTGTCGTGGAAATCACTCTTTGTATGGTTTCGTACCCTATTGTGTTTCAGTACGGAACCCTTACAGCACGGAAAGAGCGTCGGTGGCGTAATTGCTAAGGCCGCCGCCTCCTGTCCGGGAGGTCATGGTTCGAACCTGCCACGTACCAATGTAATTTCGAATTTAGATTTCATATGTACGTTTGTCCGACGCTCTTACAGTGAAGGAATACATCGTAAGGAAACCTGCACACGCCTGCGAAGAAACTCGCAGGTTGTGTGTGAAGTCGACCAACCCGCACTGGCCCCGCGTGGTCCACTAAGGCCCGATCGCCCTAATTCAGGGTAGGCTCGAGCCCCTCGATGGGGACGTATACAAGCTGATATGAATGAATGAAAAACGGAATACTTAGTGCGCGAGTGACTCGCTCTTGACCCTTTTGGTCTGCACATCTCTAAGGGTAGGCTCTACTTTAGGCCTTTTCATGTAACTGAAAAACTTTCGGTCAGAATTTCATATTGAACTCGCAAAACTAATTTTAGACTTAACCCGGCGTGAATGAGGTGAAAAATAGTTACACCAACTGTGAGGTGGGTGTGACATAACCAAATATAGAAATTGTTGATTTTGATAACTGAAATGACTAATTATTCATCATCATATCAGCCACAAATCGTCCACTGCTGGACAAAGGCCTCCCCCAAGGATTTCCACGACGACCGGTCCTGCGCTGCCCGCATCCATCGGCTTCCCGCGACCAACTAACTAATTATTATTGTAATTTATTTATTAACTTTACGTACCCGGTCGCTTGTGTAGTTTACTAAAAATGTAAAAAAAAAAAAAAATCCCCCCACCCCCCAACTACGGAGTCAGCCGAGTTCCAGGAATCGTGCAGTTCAGAAATATTTAGTGTTTCATAAATCGGTGGGTATGAGATACCCGACCTCATTCACGCGACCGGTCCTGCGCTGCTCGTATTCAGCGGCTTCCCGCGACCTTCACCAGGTCGTCAGTCCACCGCGTAGGAGGTCTGCCTACGTTACGTCTTCCAGTACTCGGTTGCCACTCGAGAACTTTACTGCCTCAACGGTCATCTGTTCTACGAGCTATGTGCCCCACCCATTACCACTTTTTTTTATTTATTTTTTATTCACAATTGGTAAACCCTTGACAACATCTCAACTAGTGGTAAGTGACGATGTTAAGTTATATAGTTTTAGTTAAGTTTAGTTATTCTGCGAGCTATGTCAGTTACCTTGGTACTCCTTTAATCTCCTCATTCCTGACATCATCGCGCAGGGAAATTTCGAGCATAGCTCGTTCCATCGCTTTTGGGTGACCTTATTTATTCATTTATTTATTATTATTATTGTTTGTATTTATTGTACCTATTGTATGTCAGTTACCTTGGTACTCCTTCAATCTACTCATTCCTGAGATCATCGCGCAGGGAAACTCCGAGCATAGCTCGTTCCATCGCCCTTTGTGTGACCTTATTTATTTGTTTATTATTATTTTTTGAATTTATTGTACCTATTGTATGTCAGTTACCTTGGTACTCCTTCAATCTACTCATTCCCGAGATCATCGCGCAGGGAAACTCCGAGCATAGCTCGTTCCATCGCCCTTTGTGTGACCTTATTTATTTGTTTATTATTATTTTTTGAATTTATTGTACCTATTGTATGTCAGTTACCTTGGTACTCCTTCAATCTACTCATTCCCGAGATCATCGCGCAGGGAAACTCCGAGCATAGCTCGTTCCATCGCCCTTTGTGTGACCTTATTTATTTGTTTATTATTATTTTTTGAATTTATTGTACCTATTGTATGTCAGTTACCTTGGTACTCCTTCAATCTACTCATTCCCGAGATCATCGCGCAGGGAAACTCCGAGCATAGCTCGTTCCATCGCCCTTTGTGTGACCTTATTTATTTGTTTATTATTATTTTTTGAATTTATTGTACCTATTGTATGTCAGTTACCTTGGTACTCCTTCAATCTACTCATTCCCGAGATCATGGCGCAGGGAAACTCCGAACATAGCTCGTTCCATCGCACTTTGGGTGAACTTATTAATTAATTTATTATTATTGTTTTAATTTATTGTATCTAATGTAGTCGCGTCTTAATACGTGTGCAGTTTTAGATTTAACCCGACGACGTCTTGAAGTAGGTGAAAATCATGTTCAATATTTCTATTTAACCACCTCCGTGGTGTAATGGTTAAGGCCATTAGCTTTAAAGCAGGAGGTCACGGTTTTGATTCCCGGCGTAGTATTACTTTGTAGGACTCGGTTTGGTTGGCGGAAGGGCATTTTATAAGCCCGCCTGGCTAGCTTACCACCATGTTATCTACGTCTTGCCGCCAAAAATAAATGCTAACAACATTGATGTGTTCCGGCTTGAAGATAAGACAGCCAATTTCTCATTGAGTTGGGGAATCTTGGTAAGCCCGCTTCAATCTTCGTCACCATCGTCACTTACCAAGGGCTTACCAATTATGGATTAAAAAGTCACTTTTTTATTCACAATTGGTATGCCCTTGGCATCATCTCATCTGATGGTAAGTGACGATGGTGACGAAGATTACCCCTGGGCAATGAGGAACTGGCTATCTTATCCTCAAGCCGGAACACATCAATGTTAAAAACATCGATGCTTGGATAAGATGGTAGTAGCTAGCCATGCCGGCTTTAAAAATGCCCTTCCACCAACCAAACCGAGTCATACATAATTAGACTCCACCGGGAATTGAACCCGCGACCTCCTGATGTGAAGCTAATGGACTTAAACATTACCCCACGGAGGCGGTTAAATACAGGTGACGCTAATATAAGCATATAAAATCTTTCAGTTTCCTTACTTACTTCAGTTCGCACTCTTTTAAAAATACCTCGTATCACCCTTAAAAAAACAACTTAAAATACAAATGAATATAAAAATACAAAGAATACAAGAAATTAAATCAATCACACTCCGCCAAGTGTGACGTGTAAAATCACCAAAAATAATATTAAAAAGAATCAATAGGGTCCGTAGAGCTAGCTAGCTGACTGGCGGCCCGTAGCGTTCAGTCGTCTGGGAGGCGTAGCGGCGAGCGGTCGCGTTTTACATTAGCCACCCCTATCGCGAAATACGAAACAAATCTGTGTCTATCGGCAAAAAATATGTGATACCTAAAATACACTAGTGACAAAAAAGTTACTGAAAAATTCTGAGTTATAGTGACTGAAATTCGTGGTCAAATATGGAATGGGAAATATGTTTTTTGATGCTGTTTCTCGCCGGGACAACGCTGGCGAATCCGGCTAAAATGGGTCAGTACCTATTATTAATAAATAATTTAGTTGCCGTTCGGATGGTCGTATTCATATCGGTTGTGGTTTAAGGGACAAAGGAATATTAAAATGTTTTGTGGACATTATTGAAGGGTAATAATTTTGAGGAGAAAGGTAAATTTAATCTCCTTCGAAAAGGGAAAAGGTTCCCAATTCAACTGTATGTTTTTTTAACCGAATTCAAAATAAGAAGGAGGTTTCTCAATTCGACCGTATATATTTTTTTATGTGTGTTCGCGGATAACTTCGTCATTATGAACCGATTGTGATGATTTTTTTTTTGTTGGGAAGGAGATATCCCAAGGGTGGTACCATGATAATGAAACCAGGATCTGATGATGGTATCCCAGAGAAATCGAGGAAAACCTTAGTTTCCTGTTTGAAGTGGGTTTTTTTGTTCAAAATTATTGTGTACAAAAGGATTGTGGATTGATTTTTATGATTAGTTTTTAACCGACTTCAAAAATAGGAGGAGGTTTCTCAATTCGACGGTTTATATATTTTGTTTATGTGTGTTAGCGGATAACTTCGTCGTTTATGAACCGATTTTCATAATTCTTTTTTTAATGGAAAAAGGGAAATCCCAAGGGTGGTACCATGATAAGGAAACCAGGATCTGATGATGGCATCTAAGAGAAATCGAAGGGAACGTTCGAAAATCGTAGTGGCGACTAGTGCGTTTGAAGTCGTTTTTTTTTGTTTATAAATTATAAACTTTTTAGTTAATGGACCGACTGCTTCCAAAATCGAAGCAGTCGGTCCATCGTCCCTGAGATCCCTAATATTTGATAGATTTGATTGACATACCAGAGTGGTCGCATAAAAATTTTTTAAAAATAAATTTAGTACTTTTTAACAATTTTGCCAAAAATAAACCAAAAATAAAAATATAAAAAAATGTGTGTATATAAAATATACCTAGCAAAAACGTCGTTGTTGCCATTGAAGTCGTGTAATTTCAACACTTTGTCAATTATTGGAATTAAATAATAATGTTGATATAATAGCAGGTTTTAAAAAAAAATTACAATACAATCTCTTTGCTTTGTTGCTTCAAAAAGTGGAACAGCAAAGTGATTGTCTGTGTTAACATCTTGTTATAGAATTTAGCCACGTAACACCTGAATAAATGAATTTCATCAAATCATTTAGTTGAATGATAATTAAAAATTCTATAATTTTATCGAACGTGTAAAATGCTAGTTAAAAATTCCATAATTTATGGAACTTATTTCTGTATTTAAAAGCGTACTGCCATTTAAAAGCGACTTCATTTTTTCTGCCGGAACAAAAGGTAGCTATATTAACTTTGATTAGTTTGAGTACAGAATATATATCAATATCAACTGAAACCATTTCTTTTCTTACATCACGTATATAAACATTTAATCACATAAAATTCTACATCACCAGAAAATTAATACATAGTTAACTCAATTAAAATTTAATTTTAATTTTTAAATTATTTTATGTTTGATTTAAATCTCTCCATTCATTTAATTTATTGTTATCTAATAAATATTTCACTACTTGGTAATAATGTGTGTGAAGATGTTTAAGTAAAAAGTTAAATATAAAGTTAAGTAAAAATATCAGAAGTACTTACAATCCTACTAATATTATAAACGAGAAAGTTTGTAAGAATGTATTGATGTATGTCTGTTACTCTTTCACGCAAAAACTACTGAATGGATCTGGCTGAAATTTGGTACCTAGAAAGGTTTGGACCTAGATTAACGCATAGGTTACTTTTTTCCACACTCGCACTGCTCACCCTCGAAACGTTGTCACGCGGGTGAAGCCGTGAGAAACAGCTAGTAGTAGGTTGCGTAGGTGGTTCGTAGCCCGTAGCATCGTTTTTCCCCTAAAAATACGCTATTGGTACAGAATCCGTGCGATAGTTAGTAGCTTAATAGTCTTTTACTTAGTACCTATCGAAAGAGTAAGAAGGTATTGTGATGGCAAAAAAAATCTAATTAGAGATTTTGATAGAGATCGATTGTCATACACTCAAAGAGTAAGAAATTGTGTGTGTGTCGTACTCTAGTGCCTAAACTACTTGACAGATTTAATAAAATTTGGATTAGGTATATTTTATTTTAATACATGTAGGCATTGTTAATTTTAATACATGGAGCGTGCTATGCTCGGAGTTTCTCTGCGTGATCGAATCAGAAACGAGGAGATCCGTAGGAGAACCAAAGTAACCGACATAGCTCTAAGAATTGCTAAACTTAAGTGGCAGTGGGCGGGGCACATTGCTCGTAGAACAGATGGCCGTTGAGGCAGTAAAGTTCTCGAGTGGCGACCACGCACCGGAAAGCGTAGTTATGTTATTAGTACTTCTGTTTGTTTTTTTATATGTACTTAGCGGTATGGAAGAACTGGGCATTTTGTCACAAGTATCTTTTTTACTTAAAAGGATGTCCAGACACAAAATATCATGTACAATATACCGTTACAAAATATCATGTACAATCTACCGTTACAAAATATCATGTACAATATACCGTTACAAAATATCATGTACAATATACCGTTACAAAATATCACGTACAATCTACCGTTACAAAATATCATGTACAATATACCGTTACAAAATATCATGTACAATATACTGTTACAAAATATCATGTACAATCTACCGTTACATAATATCATGTACAATATACCGTTACAAAATATCATGTACAATATACTGTTACAAAATATCATGTACAATCTACCGTTACAAAATATCATGTACAATATACCGTTACAAAATATCATGTACAATATACTGTTACAAAATATCATGTACAATCTACCGTTACATAATATCATGTACAATCTACCGTTACATAATAAACAAATTTTGACAGTGAGCGTGACTGTTAAATTTATTTTAGGGTTCCTAAAACTGTAAGCTGAATTAAGCTGTAAGTACTCGTATCTTTTGTAATTTTGTAGCTTGTTTAATGTATGTATGTCTCTTTTCCCTTTTATTTTAGGTGTTTTATTTAAGGTATATATTTACATCATCGCGAGGAATCTGATTTGTATGAAGGTCGCGTTGCACACGTCCGTATGTGTAAATCTAAAATGCCCTACACGTGACTGCGGGTGACATTAAGTGCAACACTAGGCAACCACCGTCTTTCCCTTGTATAGCATGGTTAATTTTGCCACACGATAAGAGAGAGAGAGATTTAAGGTATTTGAGGTGTTTCATTTTAGGTGTTTTAGGTGTTTCGTTTTAGGTATTTTAGGTGTTTTATTTTGGGAAATTTATTTTAGTTGTTTTAGGTAGTGTAAATTATGTGTTAATTTTACTTATCATTAATAAAACATATTTTTTGTCACCTTTTGCTGTGTAAAATAAATTGTGAAATAAATAAATTGAAAAAAAAGAGGAAACCCTTTAAATTTCACCATGTCAGTGTCACACCCGTTTTATTCAAAGAAAAGTGCTATAAAGCTGAATTTGTTATGGTTTAAAAACTACATAAAATCTGTAAAAAAACTGTGACGTTCAATAACATCTATATATAATCTGTAAAAAAAACTGTGAAGTTTAAAAACATCTATAAATCTGTTAAAAAAAACTGTAATTTTTAAAAACGTGTATAAACGTCCCCACCGAGGGGCTCAAACCTGAATTATGGCGATCGGGCGTTAATCGAACACGCGGGCCCAGTGCAGGTTGGTCGACTTCACACACAACCTTCGAATTTCTTAGCAGGCGTGTGCAGGTTTCCTCACGATGTTTTCCTTCACCGTAAGAGCGGTATTAAAGTACTTCTCAATAAAACATTCGCAATAGTTGTGAGAAACAAAAGGAACAAAATCGAAATATGATACATTTTTTATTATTAATTAATTATTTTTTTTATTTTTTTATTAATGCGGTACTAAAATATTAAAAATACGAAAATGAAATTGTGGTTTACATTTCCTTCACAGTCTTTCAGTATGGTGAAAATAAAAATATGATTGCACTTCTTGGAAAATCGAATCGTTTTTACATATTTAATAAACTAAATATGGAGAAATTTAGGTCAGGAGATCAACGAGAACTTATCACTAAGCCTCCGCTGCCTATCCGTCTGTCCATCTGTCCGTCTGTCTGTCAGCGGGCTGTATTTCATGAACGGTAATAAGTAGACAATTGAAACTTACACAATTGCCGCTATTACAACAAAATAAAAAAAACATCAAAAGTGCAAAATAACGTGTAACGTGTAAAATAACGTATTTAAACGTGTTTTTGTAGGTCTTTAGAAGTATGTTTGATTTAGCTCTATCGTAAAAACGGTAATACACACAAGCGTAAACCTTGATGTTATTTATTATAGTATTAATACTCAAATAAAACAACAAATAATAAAAATCGGCCAAGTGTAAGTCGTACTCGCGCTAAGGAATCCGAACTGAATGACAAAAAAAGCATATTTTCGTCGCTCGCGTTGATGTCTTTTGCTTGCAATGTGAATAAGGTATCATTGTCATTATAATATGTAGTTGTGTGGAGAAGTGTGGTGGTACGGAACCCTCGGAGTGCTAGTCCGACTCGCACTTGGCCGGCTTTTAATCTTCACTTGCTTTATCAGTTTCATGTAACCAATATCTATTGCAAATATAAATAAACTATTGAAATTTTAATTGCAGATTACGTAATTGTTTTTTGAATTGACTTTTTGACAGAAACCTTACTAATTTTGGCATCATCTTACCTGATGGGACTTAAATGATGATGATACCGAAGATGTAAGTGGGCTTACCAAGATTCCCCAACGCCATCAAACAATAAAAAAATAATTAAAAGATAAAGTAAAAAAAAGTGTGTGTGTGAGCTCCGACGCACGACTGGAGTTTACTCCTTACTAACACATAACGCATAACGCCTGATTTTATTTATGATTGGTTCATTATCATCATCATATCAGCCGACGGACGTCCACTGCTGGAAATAGGCCTCCCCCAAGGATATCCATGACAACTGGTTCTGCGCTGACCGACGACCTGGTGAAGGTCGCGGGAAGCCGCTGGATGCAGGATATTTGTTCCGAAGGACGATAGTTTGAATTCTGAGCTTTATATTTTATATTTATATTTTTCTTTTTTCTTTATTCGTTTTTCATATATAAACACACGACTGGAGTTTACTCCTTACTAACGCATAACGCCTGATTTTACTCCCCATAATACCCAGGGCTTATATTAAAAAGTGATGCTAGAGGAGTAAACTCCAAAAAAAGTTATCCATTCGTTATGTCGGTTACTTTGTGTCTCCTACGGATGTCCTCATTTCTGATTCGATCGCGTAAGGAAACCCCCACTATACCTCGCTTTATCGCCCTTTGGGTGACCTTATTACTTCTTAAGAGGCCCATGATAAGCGGCCATGTCTCAGTTCCGTATGTCGTCACTAGCAAACATACTGGTCAAAGACCTCAGTTTTGAGACACTGCGGTGTTAGGTATGTTCATTAATACTCATTCCTTCAAAACTACCCACGTACCTACATTATAATAATGTCTTATCGCAGTCACTTCTAAAGTACTGCCGCAGACATTAATCATATAAAAGCAATTATCACCAAGCTAACATTCAAAGTGGGAATCCACTACGTGTGGAAATGTAGATATGCCTACATAAATATACGAACACAAACGGTCTGTAGGTACAATGCGACCGCTAATGTGTTTGGTTTTGGGTGGTACGCCTGGGCGATAATAGGGTTGGAAGTGATTCTACACAATATGATGTTACGTAATTAAAACATGTTTTTAGGAGGAATAATTACTCATAAACTGAACAACTTCTGTTAAACAGTTTGTACAAAAATGAAATTTTAAAAAAATACGAAAAGCTACGAATTAGCTGATCGATTTGTAGAAGTTTATTTCAGGTAAGTTTTAGAATTTAAATTGTTCAGTTTTACATAGGCTAATTATGTGAAAATAGCATAGTTCGATGCTAATATATAGTATAGTATAATATAATATAATATAATATAATATAATATAATATAATATAATATAATATAATATAATATAATATAATATAATATAATATAATATAATATAATATAATATAATATAATATAATATAATATAATATAATATAATATAATATAATATAATATAATATAATATAATATAATATAATATAATATAATATAATATTATTATAATTATTATAACAGCTCATATACGTCCCCACCGAGGGGCTCGAGCCTACCCTGAATCAGGGCGATTAGGCCTTAGTCGACCACGCGGGCCCAGTGCGGGTTGGTCGACTTCACACACAACCTTCGAGTTTCTTCGCAGGCGTGTGCAGGTTTCCTCACGATGTTTTCCTTCACCGTTAAAGCAATCGGTAAGTATATGTACGTAAGTTTTTGAAAAACTCATTGGTACATTGGCCGTCCAGATTTGAACCCGGTAACCTCTGGTTAGATGGACCGAGTCGTTACCGGTTGAGCCACCGACGCTTATAATATAATATAATATAATATAATATAATATAATATAATATAATATAATATAATATAATATAATATAATATAATATAATATAATATAATATAATATAATATAATATAATATAATATAATATAATATAATATAATATAATATAATATAATATAATATAATATTTTTTTGGTTCATTTCATTAACATCGCAACGGTACAATGGATTGTTGTGATTTTTTTTCACGGAGATGGTTTAGGGAGTGGGAAATGTCAAAAACTGCTAATCAGAATAAGATAGGGATCCGAAGAAAAATAATGTGCACACTCACATCACTCATCCTCAAAAACAGTCATAAAAACGTATCCACGCGTGCGAAGACGCGGGCAAAAGCTAGTGTACAATAAATGGATAAAAGACATATACTTTAACTACATGTACACAGGGTTGGTGGAGATTCTAGGGCTATAATGTCAAAGTATTGGAATTAGAAGAGTTTTAAGCCATCTATAAGTCATCTGACACGACTTCAAGTCGTTGCCATCTAGTGAATTCTAGTGATAACTATCAGCACCAACGGCTTAATTTTGTTTATTTTAATTGTAATCTGTGACTGACTCTACGTTTTATTTTTTGATGACGTGATTTGAATTTATTGAATTTAATTTATTTTATTTCATTGTGAACTGAATTTTCTGTTTGTTTGTTGTTTGTCTGTGGTTGCCGGAATAAAGAATTATTCATTTATTTAAATAATTAACGCACATTGCGGAGCACGGAAACGGCCGAGAAAAATGACATTAAAAGTCTAACCTATCTGGGTATTAACCGTACTTATGATCAGTTAACCTATGTGATCGACCCATCCACACAAGCCGCACTGAGCTACATAGTTTGTATACCGAATAAGTTTTGTATATGCGAATTAAAATTGTATCTTGTAACATTTGTTTGTTTTCTCATCGAACATATTCTGTATCATCATATCAGCTCACATACGTCCCCAACGAGGGGCTCGAGCCTACCCTAAATCGATCGGGCTTTAGTCGACCACGCGGGCCCAGTGCGTATGTATTATGTATATTTTAAAGGTAAACGTGACTGACTGGTATATCAACGCACAGCCGAAACCACTGAACGGATTTCGCTGAAATTTGGAAGAAAGATAGCAATTAGGACGTGGGCATCCGCTAACAAAAAAAATTGGGAAATTCCCACGGCAACGGCAAAAAAACAAAATATCTAAACAATAGGCTTAAGTTTACCACCATTTAATTTCTAATAGTCTAATACCATTTTGAGAATAAATTTTGTTTTAATAACATCTTCTTAAGATTAATTTTCATCTTTAAACTTTTTTATACAATTGGCAATTTCATTGGTAAAGACCTAGTAGATAGCCGTGTTTTACAAGGCACTAATGTTAATATGCATTCACAGAGGTTGTGAATCCATGTCAGAGGCCTCATACATACGTGACTAGAATCTGACAGGGGGGTTCGAAGCCTTCTGACCCCAACTAATCCAGAATTGACTGACTCGGTGGCTCAGTGGTTAGTGCTCTTGACTACTGAGCCGAGAGTTGTGGGTTCGATCCCCACCCAGGTCAAACATTTGTGTGATGAGCAGATTTGTTTTCTCTGTGTCTTGGTGTTAAATATCTATATATGTATGTATTTAAACGTATATAAGTATGTATTACAGTCTCTGGTTCCCATAACACAGGTAATCCTACTTTTGGGCCAGATGACCATGTGTGATTTGTCCCTGAATATTTACATATTTTTTTTATTGGGTTTCCCTAGAGTGGAAAGATGTCCTGCACCCCCGTGAATTGCGTGACTTAATTTCCTGATTCCCTTAGGTGGGGACCCCAAGCGAAACCGTGACCCAGTAGTAGGGACGCGTCTTATTAAATCATCCTTCAACTCAGCACGCTGCCGTGCTGAACAGCAGGATGTATTACAATGCGCTTTTACAACGCTGTGTTACGGAAATCATACTTCGTTCTCATTCATTTATATAATTTTTAGGGTTCCGTTCCTAAAGGGTTCAAAAGGGGACCCTATTACTAAGACTTCGCTGTCCGTCCGTCTGTCTGTCCGTCTGTCACCAGGCTGTATTTCATGAACCGTGATAGCTATACAGTTGAAATTTTCACAGATGATGTATTTCTGTTGCCGCTATAACAACAAATATCTAAAAATTAGAAAAAGTTAAAGTCTCCATACAAAAAAACGTGTATTTTTTGAAACGTGAAGAAACAAGCGCCATTTAGTATGATAGTACGGAACTAAAAAGAAACTGGTGCCATCTAGTATCGTATCTAGTAGTATAGTATCTAGTATCTAGTGCGGATCTGACTCGCGTTTGACCGTTTTTTTTTTTTTTATTCACAATTGGTAAGCCCTTGACAACATCTCACCTGGTGGTAAGTGACGATGTTGCCGAAGATGGAATTAATATAAATATATATGAATATTTTTAAAGTGTTTAGCGTTTCCGACTATAATTGCTCGACAAGAGACCGTTTTTCTATATGCGCTTGGCTCCCACTGTCAAGCAGGGCCTCCGCAAAAAATTTACAACAGTTTTTAACAATCAGCTTAACCCTTATAGTAGGTGACAAAACACTTATATGAAAGTTACTATTGGAATGCAACATAGTATTGACTGGTGCTTCAGGTTCAATATCTTGATGGAAAAGAGTGTTATGGGACTCCTTGCAAGTTTTACATTGAAATGTGTATTTTCAGTAGTGATGAGCTAAATCGGTCTCGGTCTTGCAGCCTTGGTCTTGGTCTTGCGAAAAAGCAAGACCAAGACCAAGACCGAATGAGCAAGATCAAGACAAAGACCAAGACTATCCAAGTCTTAAGATTCAAGATATTGTTTTCAAAATAGGTGCAAACCACACTTTTTCTGATAGTCATAAAATAATGATAACATAATTTCATTATTGTAAGAAATCAAAAAATAAACAATAATTAGTTAATAATGTCAAAACCTAATCCTTGATATAAAAAAACAAATTATGTCATTAGAACATGAAAACAATATGACACGAGAAGTTATACATTAAAATCATTAAATGTTATGAATGCCGTTGACAAGTGTAGGCCAGTTCACACGGACAGCACCCGGTCACGAGTATAACGCGAGAGTCAGCCATCGCCCCTCTCAACCATATTAGAGGGAAAGGAACGTCACGCCACCATCCGCACGAGCATGCACCACTCATGTCAACTCTTGGTCTTGGTCTTGCTTTGCTCATCACTAATTATCAGGCATCCAAGTGGTGCCTAAAGAAAGTTGTATATAAGTTATTATCCATTACAAACTTCAAAATATCTCCTGTACCTCAGTAAGACTTACGTGGTCGTGCCGGTTGTCAAATTTCAACTCAATAGCACAGTATTACGATATGGCTAACAGTAGCGCAACGCCTTTGATGTCGCACGATGCGCCACCGGCGCGGCGTAGGTACTAGCCCATCATCATCATCATCATATCAGCCGAAGGACGTCCACTGCTGGACATAGGCCTCCCCCAAGGATCTCCACGACGACCGGTTCTGCCTACTAGCCATACTAGCCTACTATTATTAGTACCTTCATAGAGTATGGACACTTCCTGCCGCTCTCTAGATTGCACCTCACCCCTCGTCACTCAGAATGATACAGATTGCTCACAGTTTGGTTGTCGAATGTATAGGATTTCGCAGCCATTTTGTTTGTTCCGTCATTCCTCTTTGGACAATTGTCCAGGGTGTGGAAAACTCGCGGAGTTTGCCAGGCTGTGCTCCGCAAGTACCCTTCCGTTACTCTGCGTGAGTACATTCGTTGCGCTACTGTAAGATGCTATATTGTAATACTGTGTCGATAGGATCTCTGTAATTCGCTCTAAAATCGATTTTGAGATTTGAGTCGTACAAATAAATAAATAAACAAACAAAACAATCTCCCCGCAAATAAGAATACGCAAAAGCTTGTAAGAACTCAAAGTGAAATACGAAATATAATTACATGAAACCAAAACGTAACCTGATATTCGTTCTTAGTATTCAACTGTTTCAAATTCTAAGGTTGCTCGACTTAAGTTCTATTAATTACTATAATTTTGATGTTTCTGCGTAAAATTAGTCGGTAAAGCTAGAAATAAATTTAAATCTAGTTCGTAGCTTAAGGAGTTAGTGTTGGAACCAAACTAAACCAAACTCATCAATAAGCATTTCAGAGAACACGAAGAATATGTCAGATAGTGCTTAAACTTAGGTAAAGAAATTCCCCTGTGTAGAAATAAATTTCGCAGCTGCGAACTCGTGTATCAAGTAGATTTTATATTTTTCCTTTCTTAACTTTTCATATTTTCAAGCAACCACTTCGGTTGTGGGCTTTTGCTTTGAACGTGTTATCAAGATTTTTAAGTTAACGTCAAGTATAATTACTCATTCATGTAAGGTTAAGCCATCAATCTATCCATATAAAAAGGCAAAATGCATGTCGGACGGATCACGAGCAAATTGGAGTTCCGTAATCTTTTCTACAAACCATCCTCGGACGCACGCGCGGCAAGCCGACTAGGAGTCGAAGTGGTCGCCATGACCGAAATCGGTCGGATAGAACATCATCAAATAAATGTATGTATATTGTCAAAAACAAAGTTGTTTGTGCAGATTACAACATTTTGTATGCTAAATCTATGAAGTTTTTGCAAATCCAATTGCACGCCAAATATTTAAAAAAAAGACATGCCAAGTTTGCCAGGCAAAAAAATTAAAAAAGTGTGTGTGTAATCGCCGACGCACGACTGGAGTTTACTCCTTACTAACAATTATAAACATGCTGGGGGTGGTGGCATTTTTTTTTTAATTCTGACAACGGATTCGTGATTAGGAACCTCAGGGATCCTCAGATATCGATTTTGGAAGCAATCTGTTCAGTAACTAAAAAGTTCAAAATGACGGTCACTTTTTTCAATTCTGACAACTGAGTCGTAATAAGGGACTTCGGGGACCCTCATATATCGACTATGGAAGCAATAGGTCCAGTAACAAAAAAAATCAAGATGGCGGCCTCTTTTGAACTTTTTAGTTACTGAACCGATTGCTTCCAAAGTCGATATCTGAGAGTCTTTGAAGTCCCTTATTACGAATCCGTTCTCAGAATTTTTTTAAAAAAGCCGCCATTTTGATTTTTTTAGTTACTGGACCTGTCCCTAATCACGAATATCTGTAATGTTGATTTGTCAGATTTCCGTAAAGACACAAGATATTAGTGCCTACAAAGTGTTCACAAAATTTAAATAATATTGGTTGATTAATATTAAAATAAATAACAAACTGGGTTTGTATACACAGACGGCTGTAGGCTTAGTAAAGGATTACGTTGGTACCCTTTGTGTAAGAAACCCAATTAAAAACAGCCAGCTAGATTTGAGCTATGTCTACATTCGCCTAGGATACAATCAAACAGTTATTTCTTTGACATCTGGAATAAAATTATGTTCGTCTGCAAAATTAATGGCTTGTCTAGACAATGGATTTGTTACAGGTTTTTTTTGTACACAAGTACTATAGAAACGGTGAAGCGGTCATAGCTCAGCGTGACTTGCGTGATTGGATTGATCACGCAGGTTAAGTGACCTGAAGCACGGCCAGTACCCAGAAGGGTTTGACTGTTATATTGGCATTTTTCTTGACTGTTTCCGTGTTTCGCAAGTCAAATTAAGTAATAGGTGCCGGTCGCTATCGTTAAGCCATGTCAGATGCCATAAAGGCGGCTTGAAAAACTTCTGACAGCGAACGGAACGGAACCCCATTGTCAGAATTTTCTCAAGCCGTTTTGTACCTCCATTCCGACTTGGTTACGGTTTTTAGTTACTTAAAAGAAAATGTGTATGTTCTGTGCTACTAATTACAAAATCGTTACAGCCAATTTTGGAAAATAAATAAAAAAAATAATTATAATCGATCCTTATTGAAATCTTAACCTATTTTTTTTGCCATCAACCCGTTTACTAATAATATTTTATGAAGCTCAGGGGCCTACGAAAAATCTAACGATAGCCCGCACTCCAAAATCCATGTAGCCGTTCAGGTTACAAGCTTGACAGACATACTAACACCCGAAAAACATTAACACACGTGTAACACAAAATTCACCAAGAGGTACTTCAGACTAAGCGTTGAAGACATTTGGATACTTGCCCCCGGGCTCCCCTCGGCCTACCCTACACCCCTATGGACAAGGGTGCCCCGGGGGACATTATAACGATTAGCAACCAGCCGAACAGATGTTGTGTAGTGAAATGAAATGGAAAAAAGTACAAATATGTTTTCGAGAGATTTGCGATAGTGTGTTGTTATTTCGTACTGCAAATAGTATATATTTATATGTCACCGTAAAATTGTAAAAACCGTTAGATTATAATATAACGGAATCTATCTTGCGAGATTGTGTACTGTTGCATACTGCTTACAATTTCACTAGTGTCACTGTAATGTCACTAGTGAGATTACAATGACACTAAGCGAAGTGAATTACATTAAATAAATGAGCGAGCGAAGTGAGTGATGTTAGGTTCAGTTTGATTGATTAAACAGTCGCGAGGCTCTCCCCCCTGGGTAGCAGAATGCTTCGCAGAAGAAAAAATTATCGGTTTTATTCGGATGGGCCGTGAAATTGTAAGCCGACTGACAATTTACCGTCATATTATAATCTAACTGAATTCAGTGTAGTGAGATTGTAATATCGCAGTTTTGACAATATCCCGGCGACATATATACGTTGATATTTACTAACCCTTTGGTTACCAACACAGCTACGACGAACCAGAGCAAAGTGAACCTTATTCAAGGTCAATACAGATTAATGCTGACACAGCATCACTGGAAAAAATTTTACATCTAACCAAAGATCAGGTTATGACTTATAATTAATTGTACAGCCATACTGTGCATAGTTTCTCATCATCATCAGCCGAAGGACGTCCACTGCTGGACATAGGCCTCCCCCAAGGATTTCCATGACGACCGGTTCTGCGCTGCCCGCACCTGAAAACGTAGCGTATGCAAGCCACCCACCGCCGTGGACCGATGACCTGGTGAAGGTCGCGGGAAGCCGCTGGACTTTCTCATATCGTTTTAAAATCTGGCATACAGAAATCAACTTTAAAAAATGCACTACAGAAAAGAGGTTCATCAGATTATATGAAAAATTCTTCACAATATAACAAATATATAAAAAACATCTAACACATCACATAACACATAACACTGAATGAGATGACGCCATAGGTAGGTATGTAGATATCAGGGCGTGGGTTTGAAATGAAGATGAAGAAGATGCGTGCTACAATTTAGTTTATTTAAATATGAAATAAAGACCTAGAAAGAAATAAAAAAGAATTATCAAAGGATAGTGGATGCCCGCAGCTTCGCCCGCGCAGATCCCAATTTTTGCGGTTCCCGTGGGAATTTCCCAAAATCCTTTCTTAGCGGATGCCTATGTCTTAACATCTACCTGCATGCCAAATTTCAGCCCGATCCGTCCTGTGGTTTGGGCTGTGCGTTGATAGATCACTATGTCAGTCAGTCAGTCAGTCACCTTTGAGTTATATATATTTAGATTACACACGTTATAAATGTATCACAAATCTTAAAAAACTTAATATATAACTTACCCGAAACGGGTCTTAAAGTATAAATTTCGTATATTTTATTTTATTTAAATGATAGATATAATTAAGGATGAATGGATTGGAAGAATTTTGATTTTTTTTTAAATAATAACGTCAGATGGATGCGTGAAAAATAAATAGATGGAATGAAAAAAGATCGAATGAAATCCCCATTGCGTCGGGGAATCTTGGTAAGCCCGCTTCCATCTTCGGCAACATCGTCACTTACCACCAGGTGAGATGTTGTCAAGGGTTTACCAATTGTGAATAAAAAAAAAGAAGAATGAATAACAGCGCACTGCGCTACAAGGGCTTACCAATCATATCCTATAATATCAGCCGAAAGACGTCCACTGCTTAAGGAGACCCACGACGACCGGTCCTGCGCTGCCCGCATCCAGCGGTTTCCCGCGACCTTCACCAGGTAGTAAGTCCACAGGTAGGCAGTAGAGTGTGTTCGTTTGTTGATCCTTTTACAAGTCGTAACGGAGCAACAAATGAGGGTGATTCGCGGCTACTTTTTGTCCTGTAAAAATAGCATGGTCCGACACAGTTCTTGGGGAAACTAAAAAAAACTTATTTTTTGTTGATTTGTTTCTTGTCGTAACGGAAAGACGGGTTGATGTAATTTTTCAAACAGAGAAATTGGAGGGGATGACAAGACTACTAATAAGCATAGTCTGACATAGTTTCCTAGGGATCGAGAGAATTTTTTTTTAAATGCTCACGCACGGGCAAACATACAGATTGATGTGATTTTTTTACAGAGATAATTGAGAAGGTGGAAAGTGGCATAGATTATACTGATTAGCAGATCTCGTAATTTTTTTACTTTTGTGGCAACCCTCATACACAGGAAAAATTGAAAAAAAAAACGGATAAAGATATAAAAATATTATTGCCCTTTACCCAAATTCTACTCCAATCTGTTTTAGTAATTAAGGCATGTGAGCTCCGGACGGACACACAGATAAACACATACCTACATACATTTTCTCTATTTAGTTTTTTAGACTATTAGTCTCTCTCTCTCTTATTGTGTAGCACAATTAACCGTACTATCCAAGGGATAGACGACGTCGGTTGCCTGTTGTTTCACTTAGCATCACCCGCGGTCACGTGTAGGGCATTTAGATTAACAACTACGGACGTGTGCAACGCGACCTTCATACATATCTGGAATCAGATGTGCAGTTTTCTTCACGTTATCCTTCACCATTAAAGCAATCGATAACATATTTACGTAAGCTCGAAAAATTCATTGCTACATTGGCCGTCCGGGCTTGAACCCGGGACCTCTAGTTAAGAAGACCGAGTCGTTACCGATTAAGCCAACGACACTTCAGACTATTAGTGTAATTAATATTCTTTACGTTAACTAAAGTTAAAAATCATCAGGGAACTATTGCTTTAAACACTGTTTGCGCATTTTTAATATAAAATGTCGTTGATGTAAAGTGTACAACTAGGTGAAAACCCTCATAATCTATATATATAAAAATGAATTGCTGTTCGTTAGTCTCGCTAAAACTCGAGAACGGCTGGACCGATTTGGCTAATTTTGGTATCGATTTATTTGTGGAAGTCCAGAGAAGGTTTAAAAGGTGAATAAATATTAAAACGCTCGGAATTAAATAAAAAAAAATAATTTTGGTTGACTTCACATACAACCTTCGAGTTTTTATACATACACTTAAGTTTATTTGTTTGCTGTTCGTTTGTCTCGCTAAAACTCGAGAACGGCTGGACCGATTTGGCTAATTTTGGTATTGAATTATTTGTGGAAGTCCAGAGAAGGTTTAAAAGGTGAATAAATATGAAAACGTTTGGAATTAAATAAAAAAATAATAATTTTAATTGACTTCCCACACAATCTTCGAGTTTTTATACATACACTTAAGTATATTTTTTTGCTGTTCGTTTGTCTCGCTAAAACTCGAGAACGGCTGGACCGATTTGGCTAATTTTGGTATTGAATTATTTGTGGAAGTCCAGAGAAGGTTTAAAAGGTGAATAAATATGAAAAAAATGAATTGCTGTTCGTTAGTCTTGCTCAAACTCGAGAACGGCTGGGCCGATTTGGCTAATTTTGGTATTGAATTATTTGTGAAAGTCCAGAGAAGGTTTAAAAGGTGAGTTAATATGAAAACGCTCGGAATTAAATAAAAAAAAAATTGGTTGACTTCACACACAACCTTCAAATTTTTATACATACACTTCAGTATATTTTTTTGCTGTTCGTTTGTCTCGCTAAAACTCGAGAACGGCTGGACCGATTTGGCTAATTTTGGTATTGAATTATTTGTGAAAGTCCAGAGAAGGTTTAAAAGGTGAATAAATATGAAAACGCTCGGAATTAAATAAAAAAAAAATTTGGTTGACTTTACACACAACCTTCAAATTTTTATACATACACTTCAGTATATTTTTTTGCTGTTCGTTAGTCTCGATAAAACTCGAGAACGGCTGGACTGATTTGGCTAATTTTGTTAATAAATTATTTGTGGAAGTCCAGAGAAGGTTTAAAAGGTGAATAAATATGAAAATGCTCAAAATTAAATAAAAAAAAAACCAAAAATAAAAATCTGTCAAAAATAATTGGTAGGGTAGTGTAGTGTAGGTGTAGGGTAGTGTAGGGTAGGGTAGGGTTGGGTAGTGTAGTGTAGGGTTGGGTAGGGTAGTGTAGTGTAGTGAAGGGTAGTGTACGGTAGCGTAGTGTAGAGTAGTGTATGTAGGGTAGGTTAGGGTAGTGTAGTGTTGGGTAGGGTAGTGTAGGGTATTGTATGTAGGGTAGGTTAGGGTAGTGTAGTTTTGGGTAGGGTAGTGTAGGGTAGGGTAGTGTAGTGTAGGGTATTGTAGTATTGGGTAGGGTAGTGTAGGGTAGGGTAGTGTAGTGTAGGGTAGGGTAGTGTAGTGTAGGGTAGGGTAGTGTAGAGATGGGTAGTGTAGTGTAGGGTAGTGTAGGGTAGGGTAGTGTAGGGTATTGTAAGGTAGGGTAGTGTAGTGTAGGGTATTGTAGTATTGGGTAGGGTAGGGTAGGTTAGGGTAGTGTAGGGTAGGGTAGTGTAGGGTAATGTATTGTAGGTTAGGGCAGTGTAGTGTAGTGTGGAACGAAGTTCGCCGGGACAGCTAGTATGTCAATAAAAAATACAGACTCGTAGATCAGTACATCAAAGGCCTTTAAGGCGAGCTATTGATTTGAACAGTTGTCTCTTTTAACGTGTAAAGAGTGAAGAAAATAACCACACTTTTTCACTTTTTCAATGGTTTTTCGTTTCAATCAAAAACTACAATGAAAGTATAAAAAATAATAAAATTACATACTTTGTATTATCATAAAAAATATTGTTGTATATTTTTTCTAAATTTATCCTTCAAAATATTAGTCTTAACTAGAGTTGAAAGTAACGGTGTAGACCTATCTTTGGGTTTTTTTTTTCTTTTAAGCTAAAACTGCTCAATCGTGTTTCTAATAGCTTTTGACTTTAAGGAACATCATCAAAAATAAGGGTTATTTTTTTCAACCATCGTTTAGGAGTAATTGACGTCCAAAATATTGAAAATCTGTAATATTACCGTCTTAAGGCGAAACAGCTTCTTTACAAATACTGTAGCTCTTAGTGGGAGCGTATCGGAGGCTAGATGCACCCTATGGAAGAAGGAACACGCGCTCGATGAAACCATTTGCAGAAAAACTGCCCCTCGGCAAGTAACTAATTAGTAATCTGTGCCCTCGGTTTGAGGCCCATCTGGAAGTCTTTAAACAGCCTCCAGACACAGGTGGGACGTAACAAATAAAATTTGTGCCGCTGGGGTTTCACAGATGCTGCCAGGAATTGCTGCGGGTGTGTTGCACCTCCTCAGACCATGAGTCATTTATGCTTGTGCCCTTCCATCTGCACGCGGGAGGACCTCCTGAACGCTTCAGAGCGAGGTATACATGTAGCCGAGTCTTGGACCCTCGGTGGGGACGTATATTTGAGCTGATGTGATGTTTGAATGTTAAAATACCAACCTAATATCGATTTTTCTGATAGAATCCATGATTTTCCACAATTTAACATAGTAGATCATAAATTATCCTGACACCATTCATAAAATTGGTGATTGTAAAACCGCTTTTATAATTGAACTCGCCATTAAAAAAATCCTTTTCAGCCTTCATGGCAGGTGCCATTAATCAACGCTTATAGGCAGTGGAAAAAAAATATTTGTGAGAGAAAGAGAGAGATGTGCTGCCATTGTCTTGTCACGTAAAATTCTGGCGCGCTAAGCTCCTATCCTAGCAAAATGAATGAGCACTTTTTTAGGGTTCCGTTTGCAAAGGGTGCCAATACAGTACCCTACTGCTTGGTAGAAAGATTTGTAAGATGGTCGCGAAACAGGTGAAACTTGATAAATCCATGTCTAGTTTTATAGTGTAAACCTGTAACAAAAAACCTTTAAATTTGCGTCAAGACTGAGTTTACACCAAATAATCATACCATCAGGGCCATCCTATCTCTTCCCGGGGAGGGGGGGGGGGGATTCTAAGAGATGAAGAAGAGACACAAACAGGAGGATGTACAGCAGCGCACTTGGAACCGACTTACCGCACTGCGATCGCCAACCAGAATGATTAATACAACCAAAAATAAATAATATGTTTTTTTTAAAAAAAAAGAACAGTGTATAATTAAACCAAAGAGCAAATTTGAAAACTTTTAAACGTGAAATAGTTGTATAGTATCAGGTGCGTCTCCTTAACTGTAATTAAGGTTTTTATTGTTATTAAGGATTTTTTCAAATTAAAATTGAAATTGCTGGTGGCTCCCCAAAATGCCACCAGCAATTTCAATTCTATATATTTCTTATCAAACAAATTCTCTTAAGCGTGTACTTTGATTTACCTTGGTAACTGACAATTAGAACAATGATCAATGTTCCACCTTTACGCACGAAGCGTTTTGCGTCTTCGTTGATCATGCGAACGGCCAAGGAGTGGAATTCCCTTCCGGCGTCTGTATTCCTCGATTCGTACAATTTAGGAATCTTCAAGGCGAGAGTGAATAGGCACTATTTGAGCTTGCGTGTCACATCCTCGGCTGCATCGGCACTTACCATCAGGTGAGGTGCAGCCAAACGTACGCAAATTTTTAATAAAAAATAATAATAATAATAATTAAACTATGTACCTATGTACATTGTGAAGAGGCCAGCACATTGAGCTAGACACTCGTAGTGCGATTATGATCCTTACGGATACGGCATAAGAAAGGCTCAAAGTCCAATGTGTCTAGCTTGATGTGCTGGCCTCTGTACATCTCCATTTATGTTTCATTCATTCATATAAGATCATATACGTCCCCACTGAGGGGCTCAAGCCTAACCTGAATTAAGGCGATCGGGCCTTATTCGACCACGCGGGCCCAGTGCGGGTTGGTCGACTTCACACACAACCTGCGAGTTTATTCGCAGGCGTGTGCAGGTTTCCTCACGATGTTTTTCTTCACCGTAATAGCGTCGGATAAACGTACATATGAAATCTATATTCGATATCACATTGGTACGTGGCAGATTTGAACCACGACCTCCCGGACAGGAGGCGGCGGCCCTAGCCATTACGCCACCGACGCTCTATTACCTATTGTGTTTCATCATCACCATCATCATCATATCAGCCGGATGACGTGCACTGCTGGCTATAGGCCTCCCCCAAACTTAAGTTGCAGTGGGCGGGGCACATTGCTCGTAGAACAGATGGCCGTTGGGGTACTAAAGTTCTCGAGTGGTGACCACGCACTGGAAAGCGTAGGCAGGCCTCCCACTCGGTGGACCGATGACCTGGTGAAGGTCGCGGGAAGCCGCTGGATGCGGGCAGCGCAGAACCGGTCGTCGTGGAGATCCGTGGGGGAGACCTATTGTGTTAACCCAATGTTAAAGAAAAGAAAATTTAAAATGTGTACTACTAGTTACGCAATTTCAATAACAAAGGCTTAAGCCACTATAATACGTGTAAGGAAAGCCCAAGTCACTCCCGCAATCCATCTTCTTCCAGTCCTTCCACGCCCGCGCCGCCTTGCCGGCGTGCCACAAACAAATCGCGGGCGCTGTTTATCTGTCGCTCCGTAATATTTTTCACGCGCCCTTTGCCCGGGATAATCGTGACGGGAATGCGTTCCGCCAAAGAGCAATGGAGTAGACGAGACATGGGACTTACGTGATACGAGGCATTTTTACAAGCTTTCATTTAACTTGCAATGTATGTATGTTTGTTCGGGTGGTAACTTGTAATGTAAATTTGACCTACTTCCCGGTTTCTGATTGAGCTAAAGAGTTAGTTAGTGAACCTACTAATAATGCATGGATAGGTATTTGAATGCAATCGTCTGTTATGAGGTTAACCGCAAATAGACATCACTGCGGTCCAAAATAGTGGTATTCCCTTGTATTGGTTAAGGCGTTATTTTATAGTGGTATTCCCTTGTATTGGTTAAGGCGTTATTTTATAGTGGTATTCCCTCGTATTGGTTAAGGCGTTATTTTATAGTGGTATTCCCTTGTATTGGTTAAGGCGAGGCATTGATTGAAACAGTTGTCTCTGTCGTTTTCTTTACGTGTAAAGAATAAAGAAGATAACCACACTTTTGTACTTTTTCAGTGTTTTTTTTGTTTCATTTAAAAACTAAAATTAATTTAAAAAAAAAAACAACTGGCATATTGAAGTGTGTGTTTAGACTAATCGACTAAGACAATTTGGAAGTACTAACTCGGTCTGATTTGCCTGGAGAATATAAACCTTTGTTTGAAAAGAGGTTTCTTTCATATATATTTTTTCTGTAATAAAAGTTAACGAATTGTGTTTTTGACAGACAAAAAGAATTCATTTAAATAAAGATTCAGGTTACAAAATATCACTTTCATATGTTTTTTTTATTGCTGAGAAAAATCGAGATCCCTGCGACCAAAGAAAAGAAAGAAATTCTGGAGTTCATAGAATTAACCTGAAATGCGCATCTCAAAGCGTCGGTGGCTCAACCGGTAACGACTCGGTCGTCCTAACCAGAGGTGCCGGGTTCAAATCCGGACGGTCAATGTACCAATGAGTTTTTCGTAACTTACGTACATATACTCTCCGATTGCTTTAACGGTGAAGGAAAACATCGTGAGGAAACCTGCACAACACACCTGCGAAGAAACTCGAAGGTTGTGTGTGAAGTCGACCCACCCGCACTGGGCCCGCGTGGTCGACTAAGGCCCGATCGCCCTAATTCAGGGTAGGCTCGAGCCCCTCGGTGGGGACGTATATGAGCTGACATGAGGCGAATCTCTACACAAGTAAACCTTTTATATAAATTTTGATCTTTTTCAGATCTTTACACAATTGAGGAATTTTTGATTTTTCGGCCTAATAAGGATGACGAAAGCATCAGAAATAATTATGAACTCTTGATCACTAAATTGCCATCCTACTTAAACTCCGGAAAACCTTACTCGTTTTGTTTTCCATCAAGTCTTCGATTTTTAAATCACCAAAATCACAAAATGAGTACATAAATGACGCTGAAAAACTATGACGTCACGCCTAAGTATTTCAAACATTTTTAGATCAAAGTATTGTTTTTGAAAGATGAAAGTAACTCGGATGACTAGCATTCGTCATCCCTATTAAGAAAGTAAGATTTCAAAATATGTGAAAGATGAATTAATTTTCTTTTTGACGTAAAACTTTTTTAAAATCGGGGTAGCATTAAAAAAGCCTGAAACATGACAGAAGTGACGAAAGACGGTAACGGAAGTGACAATAGAATCTGATTCCTCCATAGCAACCAAGTAACAAACCGCAGCTACATAGCAATCAAGTAACAAGCTGCCAGGCCGGAGACAAAAAAAAAGTCAGGGACGTCAAAATTATACATTTTCGTTTAACCAACGGCAGTGTGCTCCGACACAGCCCTATACCCGATTTTTTTTATAAATTTCCAACCACTCTGGCTATTGGTTTTTCAGATTATACATTTTTAACCGCCTCCGTGGCGTAATGGTTAGTCCATTCGCTTCACACCAGGAGGTCACGGGTTCGATTCCCGGCGGGGTCAACTTTGTAAAAATCAGTTCGGTTGGTGGTAGAGCATTTTCTAAGTCCGCCTGGCTAGCTACCACCATCTTATCTTAGTCTTGCCGCCAAACATCAGTGTTAACAGCATCGATGTGTTCTGGCTTGAAGATAAGACAGCCAGATCACTTCCATCTTCGGCATTCTTGTCACTTACCATCAGGTGAGATGAGCTTACCAATAGGGTATTTGATAGTGTTTAAAATAAATTAAAAAATATTATTCACTAAATAGCATTTCTCATACAAAAGCATAAAAACGTATTCATTTAACATTTTTATTCCAATTTCAATTTTAAATTTATCAAAATCACTAAATTAGTTCTTCAAAGACAATGACGTCACAAGTTTGTAACACGAACAATTTCAGAACAAAATGTCGTTTTTGACAGTTGATTAAAAGTAACTCAAATGACTAGCAGTCAGTAAAATACTGGATTGTGAATTAAAAAAAAAACATAATATGGATCAGCCCACTTGTGTCGCGTCTGCAAGAACATACTCTATGCCAAACGCTGAACGTGCCTCTCGCTGAAATGTTGTCCATTTTCTCGCTAGCCCCTTCTCTTTACTTACTTTTGGGAAGTTATAGTGGAGGTTATTACGTTTTTTTGGGAAATTGGAGTGAATTCGATAGTAATTTTATCCTGTGAAACAGCCGCTTCTGTCATTTTGTTTGTAAAAGACGGAAATGGAAACAAACAGGTTCTAAAGAACTAAAGGCCTTTGAGATCATCATCATATCAACCGAAAATCGTCCACTGCTGGACAAAGGCCTCCCCCAAGGATTGCCACGACGACCGGTCCTGCGCTGCCCGCATCCATCGGCTTCCCGCTATCTTCACCAGGTCGTCGGTTCAACGCGTGGGAGGCCTGCCTGCGCAACGTTTTCCGGTGCGCGGTCGCCACTCGAGAACTGTACTGCCTCAACGGCCATCTGAAGGTTGTCATAGAATGATGAAATTTGGCAAGCAAGGTTTCACATATCGCTTAGGGGATAAAATTTTTAACAGTGCCCGCGACTTCGTCCGTATGGAGGTTTTCAAATTTCCCACGGGAACTCTTGAATTTTCCGGGATTAAAAGTATTCTATGTGTTAACCCGGGCTATAAGAAACCACCATACAAAATTTCATCAAAATCGGACTGGTAGTTTTTGTAGTATATTGATGTTGAAACAAAGAATTTACATATTTAGCAGCCATATTGTAGAGTTAACCGTTTTACAATATGATGCGCCGTTTTGTTAACTACTGAGTAAAAAACTCCGTGAGTGTTGGTGGCGTAATAGTTAGGGCCGCCGTTTATCCGACGCTCTTACGGTGAAGGAAAACATAGTGAAACACGCCCGCGAAGAAACTCGCAGGTTGTGTGTAAAGTCGACCAACCCGCACTGGGCCCGCGTGGTCGAATAAGGCTAGAAACCCTCGGTGGGGACGTATATGAGCTGACTTGAATGAAAAAACTCCGAATAAAACTGAGTCGGACGTAACGACGGACAGACGGTTAGGTAAGGTTAGCATGTCTTGTTCTACCGTGACAAGGAGTCCGTCCAACCCGGCATTATTTCTTTTTTCTTAAGGCCGCGTGCCGTTTATATTAAATTAAATTAAGTTTATTTTCAGACAATTACAGTCCATAATATGTTAGTTACAATGTCACTTAAAAACCTATGTTAGTAAAACATAAATCCCTACTAATATTATAAATGCGAAAGTAACTCTGTCTGTCTGTTACGCTTTTCTGCAAAAACTACTGAACGGATTTGGCTGAAATTTGGTAGGTAGACAGATTAGGACCTGGATTAAAACATAGGCTACTTTTTACCACGCTCGCGAGCCGCTTGCGGCTCGCGCACTGCGCACCCTCGAAGAGTCATAGAAACGTGGTCCACGCGGGTGAAGCCGCGGGAAACAGCTAGTAACAAATAATTAAGAAAGCAGTCGAGACAAAGCCACCATTATTTTGTAGCCCGATTTGAGAGCGTCACATGCTTCCCAGTTTAGTAAACCAGTTAATTCTACAATATGGCTGTGATTGAGTATTAATGGGACCCATCTGTCCCGGTAAGTTGTTCTTTCCGTTGAGTATTAATGGGACTTATCGGCCCCGGTAACGACACGCAACCTTATGCTCTAAAGTACAAAAATATAGTTAAAACTGTGTTGAAACTGCCTTGGGTTGACTTATGGACTTACGTCGTTATTAAATTCCGCTTCTAGTGCCATACGCAGTTTAATATTAAATCATAGATAAACTTTTCATAATTTGACAATTTCTTGTCATTTTCCGCCATTTTGGAAAATGGCGGGTCCGCCCGAAGGAAGGGAACGTCAATATTCAAGGTTGGCCTGGACGGTTAACACAAAGTAGAAACAGTGTCAGCTTTTAAAAAATCTCTAGACAAATAATAGGTAATGACAAATTGAAGGCGGGACTTGACGTGATTCTATATAACATATGAGCAGGTATTGATGTTGTTTTTACCTCAACATTTCTACTATGCTTCCATGGCCATGGTCGCGAGTAGTCTGCTCATATATTATTATATAAAATCAATTCAAGTCCCGCTTTCAATTTGTCATTATACTAATATTATAAAGGCGAAAGTTTGTGAGTGTGTGAGTGTGTATGTTTGTTACTTCTTCACGCAAAAACTTCTGAACGGATCTGGCTGAAATTTGGTAGGTAGACAGATTAGGACCTGGATAAACATATAGGCTACTTTTAGCCGCTTGCAAATCCGGGAGCTCTTAGTGTGAAGCGAATATTACGACACAGAGAATGTTGCATTAATTTTGTGTAAGGCCCGTAACTTTGGCAATTCCGAGAGCTATATCGGTTACTTTGGTTCTATTTGTTGAGGGGGTGGGAAGTGACAAAGACTGCTAATCCGAATAGCCCGATATAATTCCTGAGGTACCTGGAGAAAACTCATGTCCACGCTTGCGAGCTGATTGCGGCTCGCACACCACTCACCCTCAAAAAGAGTCATAAAAGCTATGTTCACGCGGGCGAAGCCGCGGGCAAAAGCTAGTATAAAGATAAGATAACATTTATGCGACAAAAATACACACAGACTACATAAAAATAACAAAAATGGTACAAATAACACAAAGAAAAAGTAGAAAAATATGAGTACGATACGGTTGTGAACATAATATATTATGTGCACTTTGCCGAACCGGCCCCGACTCAGCATAATGCTACAAGCAGGGAGACCTACCTACTGCCACACCCTGGACACTTCATACAACGGGCCAGAAATGACATTTCAAAAAAGGAATGACGGAACAAAAAAATGGCGGCGAATTCTTACACGTTCGACAACCAAACTGTAACCAATCTGTATCGATCTGGGTCACGAGGGGGTGAGGTCGCAATCAAGAGAGCGGCAGAGAGTGTCCATACTGTATGTTAGTACTAATATATATACTTTTCTACTGCGCTGTTATTCTGCCGGTGCCAAGAGGAATCGTTGCGTGCGCGTTACACCCTGTATCTACAGCAAAAAGAAGCCTATTATGAAATCCGTGCCCGTTTCTAATAAAAACGTAATCCGCCACAAACGACTGGGCGTTGTAAATGTGTCGCCGTTCGTATTGCAGTCACGGCGCTGCTGTTCGACGCAGCCCTGGTATAGCGGTAAGGGGAATGCTTATTGACTTATTATTGGGAGGAATTTTAGTGGGCATATTCGTAACCTTTTAGTGGGCATATTCGTAACTTTTTGATCTTTGTTTAGGGATCCGTACCTCAAAAGGGAATATAACTTTAATTTAAATATTTTATGAAATCATCATCATATTAGCCGAAGGACGTCCACTGCTGGACATAGGCCTCCCCTAAGGATCTCCACGACGACCGGTTCTCCGCTGCCCGCGATCTTCACAAGGTCATCGGTTCACCGAGTGGGAGGCCTTCCTACACTACGTTTTCCGATGCGTGATCGCCACTCGAGATCTTTACTGCCCCCACAGGCATCTGTTCTATGAGCAATGTGCCCCGCCCACTGCCACTTAAGTTTAGTAATTCTGAGAGCTATGTCGGTTCCTTTGGTTCTCCTACGGATCTCCTCGTTTCTGATTCGATCACGCAGAGAAACTCCTAGCATAGCACGCATGAAATCACGACTGCACAAAAACTTTACCTTTTTTGGAGGTCGGGTAAAATTTATCTTATGTCAATCACGGGATCACGACAAATAAAATGACATCTCGCACTCTAAAATCCATCAAGCCGTTTAGAAGATATCGTTGAATAAAGAAACATACATACATACATTAGACCTGAAAACAATATACTCCTTTTAAGTGGGCAGTCGTGTAAAAAGGAACTCTTATAAGATAACTTCGTTGTCCGTATGTCTGTCTATCAAGATCTTTTTTCTCAGAAACGTGTGGATGTACATAGTTTAAATTATTATCAAATACTTAGGTCTATGGTCCCTTGGAGCTGAAAAAATCGATCTTTTCAGTCAACAAAATAAAAAAATCCTGCTAATTGCGACTCGGGGTCACACAAACAGGGTTCCGCATCAAAATTTTAACTACCAACAGAACAAGACCATTCAGTACATATTTTGTTAAAAAATGCAAAATATATAGACATATGAAATGAAAGGGATTGTTTTGACAATCTCAAACATATATATTTTTTTCAATTTTAATACGAATGTTTGTGAAATTATTAAAGGCGAAAATTATTCGAAATTACTGAGCCTAAGATCTTTTAGAAAAATCACAGTTTATGAGGTTATATGCATAGATTAAAGAAAACCTATGAGAAAATCTAAAATTCTTCCGTTCCCACATGAAAAAATAAATTTCCAAAGTCCAGACGTCTGGACTTGACGGACAGACAGACACACGAGTGATTCTATAATGGTCCCGTTTTTACCTTTAAAGGCAAGGAACCCTAAAAACAGCCAGTTGGACGGACAAACAACTGTTTTAGTAGACCCTAACAAGGTTCGGTTAGTTCAGCACAGCATAACTGATGCCACAGTAAAAACTCATTCTATTTTTCGAATTTTTCAAACAGTTGTTAATCAACGGGCTATACTGTTAATCAAATTGCTGATTTAATCAAATGGCTGCAACAGTAATACAGACACAATAAACAATCACATATCTGGAAGAAATCGCTTTGAGCGATAAGACCGTCCAAATTTTACCGCTATAGTACCTATATAAGTTTCTTTTTTTATATAGTGTGTTTTTTTATTTTTTTTTAAGTTAAGTTTTTTTAAGTCTTTATAATTTGTTTATATTTATTTTTTTAACTAGTGTGTACAATAAAGAGTATTTTATCTTATCGTATCACATGAAACACTTAGAACTCCACAACAAAGTGCAAAGAATGCTCTCTAAGATGCTAAAAGAGAATGACCGTCGCCTTTTGTGGCAAAAGGAACGTAGTAACAGAGGGCATAAATCCCCCAGCTCAAAGGAATGGACCGTCTGTTTTATTCTCTGACGGCTCACTTACAAATAGCGTTGACAATTTGTCACGCGGAGACAATGAACATGCAACTGTAGAGGGGACAGTTTGAATACATTGTGAATGTGGAAACTCTAGCGGAATATCTCGTTCAGTATTTTTCACTGTCTTTTAAACAAACAAAATATAAGTCAGTGGCATTGTGAAAACGATATTTTTGCTCATACTTACCTAGGTTAGTTAAAGGTCCCCTAGAGCTTCGAGTTTCCATACAAATGTTATCCCATCAGCTCATATATAAGTCCCCACCGAGGGGCTCAAGCCTACCCTAAATTAGGGCGATCGGTCCTTAGTCGACCACGCGGGCCCAGTGCGGGTTGGTCAACTTCACACACAACCATCGAGTTTCTTCGCAGGTGTGTGCAGGTTTCCTCACGATGTTTTCCTTCACCGTAAGAGCGTCAGATAAACGTACATATGAGATTGAAATTCGAAAACACATTGGTAAGTGGCAGGACTCGAACCACGACTTCCCGGATAGGAGGCAGCGACCCCTGCCGCTCTATACGACGCTCCATACAAACGTAGTTCCGCTTTAATATAAAAACTACATGCCGGTTTGAATCCAAACTTTGCGAATATATTGAGTAGACACATATCGATTTTCTATGTACTAATAAAAACGGGAAAAAACCGAGAGAAGTTTCAAACTTTCAGTACAAAACTAAATTAAGCCTTCGTTTAGTTATGCTTCAATTTACTACAATGAAAACTAATTACAAACATCGATATGTGTATACTCAATATATTTGCAAAGTTATTAAATCTGAACTACGTTTGTATGAAAACTCGAGCCTCCTCAACAGTGGTATCTGGTGCAGAAGCGTCGCGCATCGGTTACGAAATTGTTAAATTTATATCTAATTAGCTGTCCCGGCGAACTGCGTCCCACCTTACACTACACTACCCTACCCTAGCAAACACGGCCCTATCCTACCCTACACTACACCTTACCCTACCCTACACTACTCTACCCTACCCTACCCCAAAGGCACTTTGCACACGACGGGGCGGGGCGGGCCGGTTAATTTCGCCGCCAACGATAGCACAAAGGGAATCCTATACTACCAACGCACATGGAGGACAAAAAGACCCCGTCGTGTGCAAAGCGCCAAAACCTTCTTAATAACGAACTCAACAAACAAAAATTAGCGAAAATGGTCGTGCCGTTATTGAGTTATAAATGGTGTAACTATTACGACTTTCTTTTATATATATATATATATATATATATATATATATATATATATAGAATCTTTCCAACCAGCCTGCTTTGACATATGATGATGATGGGCATCATCGCATCAGCCAAAAGAAGTCCACAGCTGGACAGAGAAACTTAAAATATACAAATTCTTCAATCCTTTCAGAAAAATCTTTTTCACTAAGCTTACAAACATATTATACTCGTATAAAGAACCCATTAACTCGATTAGCTGTTTGGATAATTACTTACTTGCATTTTTCTATGGAAAGTTTTTTTTTTCAAGCGACTTCCAAAAAGGGGGAGGTTCTCAATTCGTCTCTATGTTTTTTTTTATGTTTGTTACCTCAGAACTTTTGACTGGGTGAACAGATTTTAATGATTCTTTTTTTATTTGAAAGCTAGTGCTTCCCGTGTGGTCCCATATAAGTTTTATCAAAATCGGTGAAGTACTTTAGTAGAAAATTAACAAAAACCAAAAATAATAATGCAAAAATGTACTAATTTGTTGCGATGGAAGTCGGTTTTTTTACGTGTTTAAAGAATTTTCAATTATCAGAATTATTTATAATTGAGTATTGGTTAGATTCGTGGCTATAAGCGTCGGTGGCTCAACCGATAACGACTCTGTCCTTTTAACCAGAGGTTCCGGGTTCGAACCGGACGGCCAATGTGCCAATGAGTTTTTCGAAACTTACGTACATAATATACTCACCGATAGCTTTAACGGTGAAGGAAAACATCGTGAGGAAACCTGCACACGCCTGCGAAGAAACTCGAAGGTTGTGTGTGGAGTCGACTAATCCGCACTGGGCCCGCGTGATCGACTAAGGCCCGATCGCCTTAATTCAGGGTAGGCCCTAGCCCCTCGGTGGGGACCTATATGAGCTGATCAGATGACGGGTTAGATGAGAAAATTTGATCAGTATGATGAGTGAAAGCCCCAGTTAACGGTTCCTACAGACTGTATTTGTGTTCTTAAGGCTATTTGGAATAATTTGATCAGAATGCTGAGTAAAAGCCCCACAGTCAACAGTTCCTACGCTCTGTATTTGTGTACTTAAGGCTATTTGGGAAAAGTTAATCAATATACTTACTGTATAAAAGCCCTACAGTTACCAGTTCGTACTCTCTGTATTTGTATACTTAAGGCTATTTGGGAAAATTTGGTCAGAATGCTGAGTAAAAGCCCCACAGTCAACAGTTCCTACGCTCTGTATTTGTGTCCTTAAGGCTATTTGGGAAAAGTTAATCAATATACTTACTGTATAAAAGCCCTACAGTTACCAGTTCGTACTCTCTGTATTTGTATACTTAAGGCTATTTGGGAAAATTTGATTAGTATAATTAGTAAAAGCCCCACATTTAACGGTTCCTACACCCCGTATTTGTATACTTAAGGCTATTTGGGAAAATTTGGTCAGAATGCTGAGTAAAAGCCCCACATATAACGGTTCCTACAGACTGTATTTGTGTTCTTAAGGCTATTTGGAATAATTTGATCAGAATGCTGAGTAAAAGCCCCAAAGCCAACAGTTCCTACACTCTGTATTTGTGTCCTTAAGGCTATTTGGGAAAAGTTAATCAATATACTTACTGTATAAAAGCCCTACAGTTACCAGTTCGTACTCTCTGTATTTGTATACTTAAGGCTATTTGGGAAAATTTGATTAGTACGATTAGTAAAAGCCCCACATTTAACGGTTCCTACACCCCGTATTTGTATACTTAAGGCTATTTGGGAAAATTTGGTCAGAATGCTGAGTAAAAGCCCCACAGTCAACAGTTCCTACGCTCTGTATTTGTGTCCTTAAGGCTATTTGGGAAAAGTTAATCAATATACTTACTGTATAAAAGCCCTACAGTTACCAGTTCGTACTCTCTGTATTTGTATACTTAAGGCTATTTGGGAAAATTTGATTAGTATGATTAGTAAAAGCCCCACATTTAACGGTTCCTACACCCCGTATTTGTATACTTAAGGCTATTTGGGAAAATTTGGTCAGAATGCTGAGTAAAAGCCCCACAGTCAACAGTTCCTACGCTCTGTATTTGTGTCCTTAAGGCTATTTGGGAAAAGTTAATCAATATACTTACTGTATAAAATCCCTACAGTTACCAGTTCGTACTCTCTGTATTTGTATACTTAAGGCTATTTGGGAAAATTTGATTAGTATGATTAGTAAAAGCCCCACATTTAACGGTTCCTACACCCCGTATTTGTATACTTAAGGCTATTTGGGAAAATTTGGTCAGAATGCTGAGTAAAAGCCCCACAGTCAACAGTTCCTACGCTCTGTATTTGTGTCCTTAAGGCTATTTGGGAAAAGTTAATCAATATACTTACTGTATAAAAGCCCTACAGTTACCAGTTCGTACTCTCTGTATTTGTATACTTAAGGCTATTTGGGAAAATTTGATTAGTATGATTAGTAAAAGCCCCACATTTAACGGTTACTATACCCCGTATTTGTATACTTAAGACTATTTGGGAAAATTTGGTTAGGATTCTGAGTAAAAGCCCCACAGTTAACAGTTCCTCTGTATTTGTATACTTAAGGCTATTTGGGAAAAAAACCCACTTAACGATGAGTAAAAGCCCCACTTAACGGTTACCACACCCTGTATTTGTGTACTTAAGGCTATTTGTGTAAAGTTGATCAGTATACTGTATAAAATCCCTACAGTTACCAGTTCGTACTCTCTGTATTTGTATACTTAAGGCTATTTGAGAAAATTTGATTAGTATGATTAGTAAAAGCCCCACATATAACGGTTCCTAAACCCCGTATTTGTATACTTAAGGCTATTTGGGAAAATTTGGTCAGAATGCTGAGTAAAAGCCCCACAGTCAACAGTTCCTACACTCTGTATTTGTGTCCTTAAGGCTATTTGGGAAAAGTTAATCAATATACTTACTGTATAAAAGCCCTACAGTTACCAGTTCGTACTCTCTGTATTTGTATACTTAAGGCTATTTGGGAAAATTTGATTAGTATGATTAGTAAAAGCCCCACATTTAACGGTTCCTACACCCCGTATTTGTATACTTAAGGCTATTTGGGAAAATTTGGTCAGAATGCTGAGTAAAAGCCCCACAGTCAACAGTTCCTACGCTCTGTATTTGTGTCCTTAAGGCTATTTGGGAAAAGTTAATCAATATACTTACTGTATAAAAGCCCTACAGTTACCAGTTCGTACTCTCTGTATTTGTATACTTAAGGCTATTTGGGAAAATTTGATTAGTATGATTAGTAAAAGCCCCACATTTAACGGTTACTATACCCCGTATTTGTATACTTAAGACTATTTGGGAAAATTTGGTTAGGATTCTGAGTAAAAGCCCCACAGTTAACAGTTCCTACACCCTGTATTTGTATACTTAAGGCTATTTGGGAAAAAAACCCACTTAACGATGAGTAAAAGCCCCACTTAACGGTTACCACACCCTGTATTTGTGTACTTAAGGCTATTTGTGTAAAGTTGATCAGTATACTGTATAAAATCCCTACAGTTACCAGTTCGTACTCTCTGTATTTGTATACTTAAGGCTATTTGGGAAAATTTGATTAGTATGATTAGTAAAAGCCCCACATATAACGGTTCCTATACCCCGTATTTGTATACTTAAGGCTATTTGGGAAAATTTGGTCAGAATGCTGAGTAAAAGCCCCACAGTCAACAGTTCCTACACTCTGTATTTGTGTCCTTAAGGCTATTTGGGAAAAGTTAATCAATATACTTACTGTATAAAAGCCCTACAGTTACCAGTTCGTACTCTTTGTATTTGTATACTTAAGGCTATTTGGGAAAATTTGATTAGTATGATTAGTAAAAGCCCCACATTTAACGGTTCCTATACCCCGTATTTGTATATTTAAGGCTATTTGGGAAAATTTGGTTAGGATTCTGAGTAAAAGCCCCACAGTTAACAGTTCCTACACCCTGTATTTGTATACTTAAGGCTATTTGGGAAAAAAACCCACTTAACGATGAGTAAAAGCCCCACTTAACGGTTACCACACCCTGTATTTGTGTACTTAAGGCTATTTGTGTAAAGTTGATCAGTATACTGTATAAAATCCCTACAGTTACCAGTTCGTACTCTCTGTATTTGTATACTTAAGGCTATTTGGGAAAATTTGATTTGTATGATTAGTAAAAGCCTCACATATAACGGTTCCTATACCCCGTATTTGTATACTTAAGGCTATTTGGGAAAATTTGGTCAGAATGCTGAGTAAAAGCCCCACAGTCAACAGTTCCTACACTCTGTATTTGTGTCCTTAAGGCTATTTGGGAAAAGTTAATCAATATACTTACTGTATAAAAGCCCTACAGTTACCAGTTCGTACTCTCTGTATTTGTATACTTAAGACTATTTGGGAAAATTTGATTAGTATGATTAGTAAAAGCCCCACATTTAACGGTTCCTATACACCGTATTTGTATACTTAAGGCTATTTGGGAAAATTTGGTCAGGATTCTGAGTAAAAGCCCCACAGTTAACAGTTCCTACACCCTGTATTTGTATACTTAAGGCTATTTGGGAAAAAAACCCACTTAACGATGAGTAAAAGCCCCACTTAACGGTTACCACACCCTGTATTTGTGTACTTAAGGCTATTTGTGTAAAGTTGATCAGTATACTGTATAAAATCCCTACAGTTACCAGTTCGTACTCTCTGTATTTGTATACTTAAGGCTATTTGGGAAAATTTGATTAGTATGATTAGTAAAAGCCCCACATATAACGGTTCCTATACCCCGTATTTGTATACTTAAGGCTATTTGGGAAAATTTGATCAGAATGCTGAGTAAAACCCCCACAGTCAACAGTTCCTACACTCTGTATTTGTGTGCTTAAGGCTATTATGGAAAAGTTGATCAGTACACACACACCACAGTTAACAGTTTCTACATCCTGTATTTATGTAAGACTTATTTTGGGAATGTAGATCAGCCTCTCTCTTATCGTTGGCACAATTAACCATGCATCTAAAAGACAGACGGCGGTAGGTCCGTGAGATGAGTAGAATCTACAATAGGGGATCGGACTGCTAGTCATTTGAGTTACTTTTAATGATCTGTCAAAAACGAAATTTTGTTCTAAAAATGTTTGAAAGACCCACATGTGACGTCACAGATTTTTAGCATCAATTGACCAACTCCTTTTGTGAATTTGATCAATTAAAAATGGGAATTATATTTTTCGTCCCCAGTTAAATAGATTCATCTCTATTCAATATTTTCGTTCTCAAATTGATAGATCTGTCATCAAATTGATAGATCTGTCATCAAATTGATAGATCTGTCATTAAAATACGTGTGGCACTCGGGGACTGCCGCGGTAAAGCTATTGCATGGTAACAAATCGAAAACTAGGGGGTAATCGGTCAACGTCTTTTCAAGGTCAAGGTCAGGGCCAATTCGATCCCAAAGATCCATAATAATAGGTAACAAATCGAAAACTGGGGGGTAATCGGTCAAAAACAATAAATAAATGAGCGAGCGAAGCGAGCGATGTTAGGTTCGGTCAGGTTTGATTGATTTTACAGTCAAAGAGCCTCGCGAAGCGAGGCTCCCCACCCTGGGTACAAAATTACTTCGCAGCAAAAGAAATCATCGGAAGATGACCCCTAACGGGGGCGTAGCCCCCGCCGCCCGTTTCGAACATCAACAAACTTTCGGGATCCGAAGAGGATGTGGGAGTATCTGTAGGTCACCTTTGTTAGTAATTTTAGGCATTTATTTGGTGACAGATCTACTATTTTGAGTACAAACTATATTATTTATGAAATTTCAATTTTTTTATTTAGTGATCGAAGCTATTTAATTGACAATCGATAAAAGACTTTTCTGGTGATAAATCTTTTCCTTTTGAGTATTGTTTTGGTGTTGTTTGATGACTTTACTTTGGCGACAGATCTACTATTTTGAGTACAAACTATACTATTTAGGGAATTTCATTTTTTTTATTTAGTGATCGAATCTATTTAATTGACAATCGATAAAATCATACCCATTAAAAATTGAAGACGTGATGGGAAAACAAAACAAGTAAGGTGTTTTGAAACTTCAAGAGGAGAGCAATTTAGGAAATAACATTTCAGAATTTATTTTTGATGCAGTCCGATACCCTATTATTGACGGGCCCTTCACCAATTTTGTAACAATACGTGAATGGTCGCGTATGGGGATGGTTTAACCGTTCAACGCCACTACTCTATGGCTCGGCCACAAATGGAATGCGCCATTTATCACTGCAGACAAGCGATGCAACTGCCCCCGGGGGACGAAGCGACGTGACGTCATCGTGACGTCACTGTTTAATGCGTTCGGCGTTTATGGGAATGGAAATTAGTGGAGAATGGGTGGAATATTCAATAGGAGATAGATTGTTGTTGGTTGGTCATTCCATACTCAATGCTCATGTTTCTTACTTCAATTAATTTATTGGTAACGAACAGTTGCAGTTGCGTTGGTGGCGTAACGGCTAGGGCCGCCGCCTCCTGTCCAGGAGGTCGTGGTTCGAATCCTGCCACGTACCAATGTGATTTAGAATTTAGATTTCATATGTAAAGAGAAGGAAAACATCGTGAGGAAACCTGCACACGCCTGCAGAGAAACTCGCAGGTTGTGTGTGAAGACGACCAACCCGCACTGAGCCCGCGTGGTCAACTCAGGCCCGATCGCTCTAATTCAGGGTAGGCTCGAGCCTCTCGGTGGGGACGTATATGAGCTGGTATGATGAACAGTTGCTCGTAGCTTTACCAGCGGGAAAATCGAGGTTGGGCGGTTGGCGAGCCGCAAATGATTTTCGATCTTTTCTTAGCCTACCTATATTAATTGTGAAGATTAGGGTTTTTTTACCCGAGTACCCAGGTTCGGGTTTAGCCGGGTATTTCAACGTTTTCGTAGCCGGGCTTAGTTCGGAAGAATACCAGGGACCCCGGGTATCATTTTAAAATAATATTTTCAAAATCAAACTTAAATAACTCTTTATTGTACATTAAAATAAATAAATACAAATACAAAGTTTAATAAACAGCTAAGAGACGTACAATTTACGTACATTTTTTATTTATTTTTTTATTTTTGTAATTTTCCTATGTAAAAGCGCCTATAGAAAAAAAATGACGCAAACGTGTTTAAAATAGGGGGGTGAAAAGCTTCGTAGCTAGGCCAAAAGAGTTGTAGGTGCTAATTTGGTAAGTAGTATGCAATTAGTGGAGTTGTAAGAAATATGATTGTGGCCGAAGGGGTTGAGTGTAATTAAATGACATACAGTGTCCCAGCCTTGTCTATCAAAAATCGTAGGCTCGAGCCCCTCGGTGGGGACGTAATGACGATATGATGATGATGATGAAAAATATGTGTGCAATATAATAGTGCTAATTGTTATTTGCTCATGAGTCAGAAATCGACAACAAACAGTTACTTATATAACAAAAACCAACAAAATTAAATTAATTAATACAAACACTTGAGGTAATGTTGTAATCTAGTATTGGTTAGTTAAAACTGTAAGTTTAGTTTATAATTCATCTTATACTCCTGTCAAGCATAACTTTAACATTTCAAATACAAACAATCCAAAATTCATTAAAAAAAATGCAAGGATATTTTAAAATTTAATTGTTATATACAAATTATTTAAACTAAAATTTAATAGACATACTCCTCTGACATATGATGAATTTCCATTTTGCATAGAACTAAACACTAACGCTTGAAATGCATTATAATAACGACATGACGACACGAGGCGCTTTAATCGTCCCCTAGAGGCAGATACGTCACAATTCACAGTGTGTCTGTCTTTAGTAATTAAATGGAACTTCAACATTTTAGGGCTCCATACCTGGTGAGAGCGTCGGTGGCGCAATGGCAAGAGCCGCTACCTCCTGTTCGAGAGGTCATGGTTCGATACCTGCCACGTAACAATTTGTGTTTTCTAATTTCTATCTCATATGTACGATTATCCGACGCTCTTGCGGTGAAGGAAAACCTCGTGAGGAAACCTGCACACACCTGCGAAGAAACTTGAAGGTTGTGTGTGAAGTTGACCAATCCGCGCTGGGCCCGCGTGGTCGGCTAAGACCCGATCGCCCTAATTAAGGGTAGGCTCGAGACCCTCGGTGGGGACATGTTATAAGAGCTGATATGATGACCTGGTAAGGGGATCCTAATACTAAGCCTACGCTGTCTGTCCGTCATTCTGTTATACTGACTACAACACTTGAACCGCGATAGGTAGCGGGCTTATTTTTTACAGAATATTTGGTTTTGTAAAATATTTACTAAATAATAATAAAATAAAAGTGAAATATTGAGGTCCCCCTACAGAAAAGTGTTTTTAGAAGATTTTTTTTGCTTTGTCTTAAAAATTGCTATAAGAAAAAGCGTTAAACTTGGTGTAACAATAGCGCTATTTTTTTAATCCACATAAGATAATCCCTTGACATTAACTCACTTAATCCTAAAGTTAAACAAAAAATAGTAAAAGTCAGCCAAATGTGAGTCGTACTCGCGCCAAGGAGTCTGAACTAAATAAATTATAGATTTTTTTCTGTCACACGCGTTGATGTTTTTGTTTGAAACTAATACGTATCATTTTTATTATTTTGTGAAGAAGTGTTATTATTTTAGAACAGATGGCCGATGGGACAGTAAAGTTCTCGAGTGGCGACCGCGCACCGGAAAACGTAGCGTAGGCAGGCCTCTCACGCGGTGGATCGATGACCTGGTGAAGATCGCGGGAAGCCGATGGATTCAGGCAGCGCAGGACCGGTCAACGTGGAAATCCTTGGGGTCCAGCAGTAGACGATTTGTGGCTGATATGATGAAGAAGCGTGGAGGTTGGAACCCTAGGTACGTGAGTCCGACTCGTACTTGGTCAGTTTTTAAGGCTATGTACCGAAGAGTGCGATCAGAATCCTATTACTAAGCTTAAGTAGACATTCGTCTAGCTGTGCTACATTATTATTATTTTTTTTTTTTTGCATAATTGGTTAAACCCTTGACAACATCTCACCTGGTGGTAAGTGACGATGTTGCCGAAGATGGAAGAGGGCTTATCATGATTCCACAACGCAATGGGGAACTGGCTATCTTATCTGCATGCCGGAACACACCAATGATATCAACATTGATATTTGGCGGCAAGACTTAGATAAGATGGTGGTAGCTAGAGCCAGGCGGGCTTAGAAAATGCCCTACCACCAACCAAACCGAGTCTTATAATTGACCCCGCCGGGAATCGAACCCGCGACCTTCTGTGTAAAGCCAGTGAACTTTGCCTCTGAGCTACGGAGGCGGTTACCTTTAAAGTGTAATTTTCACATAATTTCTGTTATAGGGATGACGAATGCTAGTCATCATTATCATCTGTCAATAACGATATTTCGTTCTAAATATGTTTGAAATCCCTAGGCGTGACGTCATAGTTTTGCAGCGTCATTTATGTACTTTTTTGTGATTCTGGTGAATTAAAAATCGAAGACTCGATGGAAAACAAAACGAATAAAGTTTTCTAAAGTTTAAGTAGGAGGGCAATTTAGTGATCAAGAGTTCATAATTTATTTCTGATGGTGTCGTCATCCCTATCGTAGCCAAGGGACCGTAGTTGAATTCATTTCAACATGATACCTCCACATGCTCCTGAGAAAAAGGGTCTTAACACACAGACCGAAAACGAAAGCAAAGCTTAACTTGACATACGAAAACTCATTATGATGATACCACAAAAACTTTACCGTCCTCTTGAGAGTCGGATAAACCCTCGCGTAAGTTTGAAACTCCAAACTAAAGAAGATATTACAACCAGAACTGTATGGCAGTAGGGTGACCTCATTTTGTTTGGAAACAAAATTTATTAAAGCAAAAAAGTTGTAACCCTAAAAAGATAACGTTATTTTTTGCTACTGAAAAGACAAAGATTAAAATTAAAACAATTAGAGGCGCTCAATTTTGAATATATTCTTTTTATACAAATTTGTATGTTTTGTCTACTTTTTCATAACTTTGTAAAATTCTTCATTATTTAAAAGTAAATAATACACAAAATAAAGTTATTGATTTTAAATTATAATTAAAAAATTGGCATTTTAAAAACCTCCTACGAAAATCAACAAAAATAAAATGTCTTCTGAATGGAGGTATTTTTTTTTAATTTATAACATTTATAGCTTTTTATTTTACTAACTAGTGATTTATGAAATATTCAGTCTCAAAAACCAAAAAATACAAAAAAAACAGTTGTTACAAACATCTTTTTTGCGCCTTCCAGGCGCAATGTGTTGCCATAGCACATAGTGTTGACTTACCGAACAGGAGTGTTGACCGACAACTAAGTTGGCCCCGAAACACAAGCTTGTACGCGCGCAAATTAGAAAATGACAGCAGTATATTTGTTTTGCGGGCGCCTTTGAAACGCACATTATCTTTCATTAGCAATTTTATGAGTGGAAATTATATCAAGCATTCACCGCATCTTTCACGTTAATACTTATTTAAATTATTTAGCATAAAGGCATGCCGTTAGTATTGAGTTATTGAGAGAGATACTTTTTGGGTTCCTTGTCCATAAGGTGCAAATGGGACCTACTGTCCATCTATCTGTCAGCGGACTGTATTTCATTAACCGTAATAGGTAGGCAGTTGAAATTTTCACAGAGTGTGTATTTCTATTGCCGCTATCATCGTATCAGCTCATATACGTCCCCACCGAGGGCCTCGAGCCTACCCTGAATTAGGGTGATCGGGCCTTAGTCGACTACGCGGGCCCAGTGCGGGTTGGTCGACTTCACACACAAGCGCATTGCCGCTATATATCAAATAAAATTCAAAAATCAAAATTAGGAAACAAGATTTTCATTTCCTGACTTTTTTATCTTTTACGATGGTACGCAACGCTTTCGAAGTTCGACAACCCTATTAAAAAGCCTCCACTGCCCATCCGTCTGTTACAGGACTGTATTTCATTAACGGTTGGTAACATTTGAAATTTTCATAGAGTGTGTCATATCTATAATTACAAATAATAAAAAAAATCTAAATTAAGACACATAATTTTCTTCCCTTAATTTTTTTATCTTGTACGATGGTACAGAACCCTTCCGCAGTCCAACTTTGCCATGTAATAAAATTAAGGTATCAGTGAAATCTTTCTATTAAAAAGATTGGACGTTTTGTCGCATTGACTTTTGATATTTCCATGGTATTATAAAAAAGCTTAACTTTGCATTTCAAAATAGTCTATTCTAACACTACACAAACAAATGTGTGGTCGCCCTGTAGTGTAAGTTTATATCGTCGTGGTGTGTAGTTTTCACTGATGTACTCTACTTATCGAGGGGGTTAGAAGCGGAAGTGGGGAGCTAGGGGAGGTTTTTGCATATAGAGGAAGCTCGTCCCCAACTTTCGCTTCTGTCACTTTGTTTTTGGATACCTAGCAAATTTTCAGGATAATGCCAACGGGACCCTATTACCAAAACATATATATTAGTACTAAAATACAGTATGGACACTCCCTGCCGCTCTCTAGATTGCGACCTCACCCCCTCGTCACCCAGATTGACACATATTGGTTATAGTTTTGTTTCTTGAACGTATAGGATTTCGCCGAGATTTTCTTTGCACCGTTATTTGTTTTTAGAAATGTCATTTCACGACCGTTGTATACTACAGTATGGACACTCTATGCCACTCTCTAGATTGCGACTTCACCCCCTCTTCACCCAGATTGATACAGATTGGTTAAAGTTTGGTTCTCGAACGTATAGGATTTCGCCGCGATTTTGTTTGCACCGTTATTTGTTTTTAGAAATGTCATTTCACGACCGTTGTATACTACAGTATGGACACTCTATGCCACTCTCTAGATTGCGACTTCACCCCCTCTTCACCCAGATTGATACAGATTGGTTAAAGTTTGGTTCTCGAACGTATAGGATTTCGCCGAGATTTTGTTTGCACCGTTATTTGTTTTTAGAAATGTCATTTCACGACCGTTGTATACTACAGTATGGACACTCTATGCCACTCTCTAGATTGCGACTTCACCCCCTCGTCACCCAGATTGATACAGATTGGTTAAAGTTTGGTTCTCGAACGTATAGGATTTCGCCGAGATTTTCTTTGCACCGTTATTTGTTTTTAGAAATGTCATTTCACGACCGTTGTATACTACAGTATGGACACTCTATGCCACTCTCTAGATTGCGACTTCACCCCCTCGTCACCTAGATTGATACAGATTGGTTAAAGTTTGGTTCTCGAACGTATAGGATTTCGCCGAGATTTTGTTTGCACCGTTATTTGTTTTTAGAAATGTCATTTCACGAACGTTGTATGCAGTGTACGGGATGTGCTATTACTAAGCCTCTGTTTTCTGTTCGTCAATCCGTCTGTGTGTCAGCGGGATGTATATCATAAACCTTAATAGGTAGAGTGATGAAATTTTCACAGTGTGTAAAGATACATTACCGCTATAACAACAAATAAAATAATGAAAATAAAACAAAATCAAAAATTGCAAAATATGTGTTTTTAGATATAAAAAATATATTTCACGAACTTAGATAAGATAAGATAAGATAAATACTCTTTATTGTACACACTAGTTAAAAAAAATATGAAAAAAATATAAAAACTTAAAAAACTTTACTCAAAAAAACAAACACAATATAAAAAAAGAAACTTAAATAGGTACTATAGCGGTACTACTTGGGCCGGCCCGCTCAAAGCCTACTTAATACCGATAAACTTTGACCCCACACAAGGATAGGCCTGTCTCGTGGTTTTCATATTAAGATCATACACACAAAACAAGATTAAACGGGTGATTTAACGTATTTTTCGTATTTTTTTTAACATTTCATATAAAAATGGATCAGCTGACTTTTGTATGAAGACAATTTATTTGTAAATTGATGTTTGATACATTCCTTTGGAGTAAATTGATAAGTATGCTTGTTAACAGGTTCGGCATCAGTTTTGTTACACCCTGTGTAACGTAACGTTATACAGGGTGTAACAAAATTGGTGTAGGTTCGGTCGGCTTCTACTCATCATACTGAACAAATGTTGTTCTATGACTGCTGAAATCGCAAAAAAATAACTCTTCATACAAATCGATGAGCTAAGCCACCAATTTTTGCACTTTTGTATGGGGGTCAAAATTTTTTGTTACAGTTGACTGTGGAAAGTTGAATCTTTGGGGAAAGTTGTTTTGTATGACGAGTAGAACATAATGTTAACGGGTCCTACACCATTTTTTACACCCTGTATAACGTTAATAACGCTACCGTAATTTTTCGGATATTGTTATAACAATTTAAATAATAACGGCATGAAGAAGAAGGCTCATAAGAAGGCTTAAGGTCACCCAAAGGGCAATGGAGCGTGCTATGTTCGTAGTTTCTCTGCGTGATCGTATCAGAAACGAGGAGATTGCAGGAGAATTGCTAAACTTAAGTGGCAGTGGGCGGGGCACATACCTCGTTGAACAGATGGCCATTGGGGCAGTAAGTGTCTCGAGTGGCGACCGCGCACCGGAAAACGTAGCGTAGGCAAGCCTCCCACTCGATGGACCGATGACCTGGTGAAGGTCAGCGCAGAACCGGTCGTCTTAGTTGTCTTTGGCAGAAGCCTGTGTCCAGCAGTGGACGTCCTTCGGCTGATATGATGATGATTATGATAAGTATGTTTTTAACCGCCTCCGTGGCGTAATGGTTAGTCCATTAGCTTCACACCAGTCACGTCTTCGATTTCCGGTGGGGTCAACTTGTAAGACTCGGTTCGGTTGGTGGTAGGGCATTTTATAAGCCCGCCTGGCTAGCTACCACCATCTTAACTAAGTCTTGCCGCCAAACATCAGTGCTAACAACAAAGATGTATGCCAGCTTGAAAATTAGATAGCCAGTTCTCTATTGCATTGGAGAATCTTGGTAAGCCCGCTTTCATCTTCGCCATCATCGTCACTTACCATCAGCTGAGATAATGCCAAATTAAAAAAAACAGTAGATTAACCGCTACATCCTACTAGATTTTATCAAATTCTTGACCCAATTAGTCGAACCTTTCCCCATTTTTTGGTAACGAACCCTCCACTTAGATTCCAGGATAGGACAAGTGTCTCTATCCATTATTATCATTGTCAAGCGCGCTGGACGTCTGCCAGATAATTTCGCTTTAAGCGTCGCGTGACATTTGTCTTCGAGTTTTTATAGTGCCAGCTCCAGGACTATGTTTTCATGGAGTAATTTAGATTATGAGTCTAAATCGTCGTATGATTGTTGTAGATAAGGTTCGGCTTACTGTTTTGTTTTTATTATTATTCACAACCATCTTATCTAAGTCTTGCCGCCAAACATCAGTGCAACATTGATGTGTTCCGGCTTGAAGATAAGATAGCCAGTTCTCCATTGCGTTGGAGAATCTTGGTAAGCTTGCTTCCATCTTCGGCATCATCGTCACTTACCATCAGGTGAGATGATGCCAAGGGCTTACCAATTGTGAATAAAAAAAAGTTGCTTAGCAACCACCTGTGAAATCTTGTTTCTAAAATTGTCTATGATCTTTTGACCGCCACGAGACTGGCCTTACCTAGTGTGGTGTCACAGTTAATATGTATTTGGTAAACTAGATTTGTGATTTTTTTTTATGTAGATAGATAAATCGTTTATTTATGTCTTTGTGCTTTCCTTAGCAACTAAACTAATGGTCTCATTGTCAACAAATTTTGATATTGAGAGATTTATGATAATTTGTCGATGGATTCTGGGCAGCATCTGGATGGGTGGCCATTTTATTTTATTTTGATAAGAAACAGCCCCAAGAAAAAATTAAAAATGCAAAAATCTCAAAAATAGCTATAAAGATTTTTATGAAACTTTGCAAGTAGTGCCACTTGATAATGTGATTGGTGTCAAGCGGCAGTATTAAGTGTTCTGGGAAAAAATATTTTTTTTTTATTATTTTTTTTAAGTTTTTCTTCTGATTTTGTGGTGCAATAAAAAATATAGTACTGTAATAAAAAGACAAGCCTCAATACAACGATTATTTTTGTTTGAAAAGAATCATACGCCTAAACTACTTATGAAAATTATCTACTCAAATTTTTCGTAGTTTTGACATGCTGTTGTCTGTACATTTTCAAATTTTCAAGAGGATGGATTTTGACGTTGTGACGTTAGATTAGTATTGATCCCGTTAGTGACATAGGGTATTTTTTTTAACCGTGAGAAAAAAAAAGAGCTTAAGTTTTTATGCAGTCGGGTTTTTATTTTAAATTCATTTGTGTTGTTATTTATTGGTTAATTTAATTGGTTACTTTATGTTTATTTTGTTTTACTTCAGAGTCTGCACTATAAATACACCAAGTTTGTATATTAATTTTACTGTTTTTACCACAAAGTAAACACAAAAAAGTTAAAAATAAACATATTTCTTGTATGAGGAACCCCCTTAATTTTAGCATTTTTTGAGGTTGCGTGTACCATCCTTGACTGCATCATTACTTACCATCAGGTGAATTGCAGCAAATGCACTCAAATTTTAAAAAAATAAAATGTTAGAAAAGTTTTAAAAGTCACAACTCTTAGGACTTACAGACAGACGAATAGCATAAGCTAAGTAATAGCAAAGTATATATATTAGTACTAACATACAGAATGGACACTCCCTGCCGCTCTCTAGATTGCGACCTCACCCTCTCGTCACCCAGATTGATACAGATTGGTTACACTTTGGTTGTCGAACGTATAGGATTTCGCCGCCATTTTGTTTGTTCCGTCATTCCTTTTGTGAAATGTAATTTCTGGGCCGTTGTATGAAGTGTCCAGGGTGTGGTGATGGGGTCCCGCTGACACTCTTTAGGTACAGAGCCCCAAAAAACATGAATTATTAAGTTGGATAAACCTGGATTTTTTTGCTTATTTATTGGGTTGTTTTTTTTACTGCTTTGTTCAATTTTATAAAAAAAGCTCTGAATAAAATTCTAGTAAATAGTTTTAATTTATCTTTACAGCACTGCTGTGCCAGTACATTATTAATAAGTCCATATTTATCTTTAAAGACTGCCGTGCCAGTACATACTAAACAGAAATAAAGCGATTTTAAACATTATCCAGCTACAAAGAGGAAATGTCTGCATTTCATATCGCTCCGGGGACAAACGCAAGCCTCGACAATGGGGCATTAAATAAATCATCCAATTTTCAGTGCAGACCAAAGCTAGCTAACCGTCTAAATTGATAAGGTGTAGCTACGTTATCAATTTACCTCGCTAAGAGCACGCCCTAATTTGGCAGGTTGGCGCAGTGCCAGTAGCGAAACTTAGCTCGAAATTATAAGGTGACCTACTTTAGGCGGCTACTTCAGTTCTAGGTATGACGTGGTAGCACTCCCATGTTACTCTATCCATACTATTTGAGCAATTTATGTATCTACATTCTACTACTACAGATATAGGCCAGTGTTCTCATGTAGTTTGTTTTGTGTGTGTGCGTAACTATCGTAGGAGTGGCTATCAATCATCACTCGGAAAGAATAGATAAGGACAACGCTATACGTAAGCTACATTGGCTTTTTTTTTCTAACATTGCCCCTTGATTTTCTCCATTAACTTTTTCTTTTTTTTTCCAAAATAAATTGAATACGGTATTTTACATTAAGTCGTGGGATATTATATTGGTTCTTGAACGTATGGGATTTCGCAGAGATTTTGATTGCTCCGTCATTTGTTTTTAGAAATATCATTTCATGACCATTGTATGCAATGTCCGGGGTGTGACTCGTGGAAGGTTAAGTGCCCCCGTGGCGTAATGGTTAGTCCATTCGATTCACACCAGGAGCTCGCGGGTTCGATTCCCGGTGGGGCAAACTTGTTGGTGGTAAGGCATTTTCTAAGCCCGTCTGGCTAGCTAACACAATCTTATTTAAGACTTGCCGCCAAACATCAGTGTTATAAGCATTGATATGTTCCGGCTTCATGATAAGATAGCCAGTTCTTCATTGTGTTGAGGAAGCATGGTAAGCCCGCTTCCATCTTCGGCATCATCGTCACTTACCATCATGTGAGATGATACCAAGGGTTTACCAATTGTAAAAAAAAGGTGGTGGGTTTCACGTTTTTAAATAGTTAATATACATATAATCACGCCTCTTTCCCGTAGGGGTAGGCAGAGACCGCTTCTTTCCACTTGCTACGATCCTTACATACTTGTTTCGCTTCGTCCACTTTAATTATTCCCTACATACATGCTCTTCGGGTACTCTTGACCTGGCCTTTTTTCAAGACGTCCCTGATTTGGTCTCGAAACGTCCGCCTAGGTCTTCCCCTTCCAACACTTTCATTCACACTCGCCTTATACACTTTTTTCGTCAATAGTTCTTCATTCATTCTCTCGACATGGACATTAAATAGTTGGTTAGTATTTTTTGGTTGTAGTACCTAGCTAAAGCAAATGAAGAAAACCGGTCAAGTGCGAGTCGGACTAGGACTCCGACGGTTCCGTACCACCACACCTCTCCACACAACTACATAGTATAATGACAATTATACCTATTCATTCTAAGCAAAACGGCAGTGACAGACAGACACACGAGTGATCCTATAAGGGTTAAGTTTTTTTCCTTTTGACATCCCGAATTTCATCGATTATTTGTCAAGTTTTTAACTGGAACATAGAGATAGATCCGTTCACTCCGATAGATCTTTTGAAAGCCTCTGGTTTCTTAACATACACTCGTTTTACCTTAAGTTTGTTATTTTAATGTGGGATTAGAGTATTAGCTTACAGATTTAAATAGGCAGGCAACATGGGATAGGAGACAGTGTGGTCAGATCCCAATTTATGGTTCATTTACACGTTTTAATTTGTTCGAAACTAGTAAAACTTTATATTAGTCGCTTTGTTGTGCGCGGAAAATTGGAGATGGGAACGAGGTACTCGTAACATTGTCATTTCGAGGCTTACAAGTAAAGTTAAATAGATTTTATTAGAGTAGAAGCTTACAGGTTCAAATAGTCAGGCAACATTGGATACGAGACAGTGTTGCCAGATCCCAATTTATGGTTCATTTACACGTTTTAATTTGTTCGAAACTAGTAAAACTTTATATTAGTCGCTTTGTTGTGTGCGGAAAATTTGAGGTGGGAACGAGGTAACATTGTCATTTCGAGGCTTGCAAGCAAAGTTAAATAGGTTTTGTAAAGATACGTGTTCTCACGTCAAGCGGATAATTTTTGATGTATTACCACGCATAACTTTTCACAGAAAAATCCGATTTCGATAATCTTTTTTTATTCGAAGTTGTTTCATTTAAATTTGAAAAAAAAAGTTCACCGACACAACAATGCCAAAAGGAACCTTATTTTTACCCGACTGCCAAAGAAAAAGGTTTTGGCGTGTATTTATGTATGTCTGTTTATTTGTATTTTGGATTTTATACACATTTTGGTATACAACCCCTATTTCTTCTGATCATCGCATCACGCGTGAACGGCTGAACTGATTTCGCTAATTATTTTTTTGTTGAGTTCGTTATTGTCAGGAAAAGGTTCTTATGTAGACTAGGGTAGTGTAGTGTACGGTGTTAAGGGGTATTAAAGTGTCTATTAAACACAATTTATTTCATGAAGCTAGCCTTCTTAGTTTCCGAGATTTTTAGGATTCTTTAAGTGACCCGGATTCATCGCTCTCGAGTGTATATTTACACTAATTTCACATAAAATAAATAAAACTAGACGTTTTATTTTGTCAGCGACCGGTTACGAACACCATCTTCAGGCAGACTATTTATTTACACAATGTGTAAGTACATAAGAAATAAATTTTAGGGTTACCAGTTAACTAAACTAAGTTATGCCGCCAAACATAAGTGTTAACAACATTGATGTGTTTCGGCTTGAAGATAAGATGTCCAGTTCTCCATTGCGTTGGGGAATCTTGGTAAGCTCGCTTCCATCTTCGGCATCATCGTCACTTACCATCAGGTGAGATAATGCCAAGGGTTTAACAATTGTAAATAAAAAAAGAATAATAGAAAAATTTACAGACATTTTGCCCAAAAAATGTGCGGCTGGCTTAATACGGTATTTACGAGTATACAGACACTTTTTTAACTGGAACGTGTACTCATGAAACTGAACAAGTTTCCCCAAGAATCCCATGGTCAATTCGCAATTATTATTTTTAATTAAATTATCAAATTGCTCAGAATAACTCCCAGGTTTATTAACTTGACAGTCAAAGGCCAAGTTCAATGACCGCGCAGGCCCGCAATGGTACCTATTCTGCCGTATTTCGCGCGAAATTTACTATTTTTATTAAACTAAAACAAATACAAACTGACCATAGGTTTCTTGGGGAAAGTGGTTCAGTTTCATGAGTACAAGCTCCAGTTAAAAAAAGTGAATACCTTTGTTGAGACCCAGTATAATCATTTGAGTAAATTTTTATCTACTATCAAAAACAACATTTTGTTTTGAAATTGAATGTGTTACTGACATGTGACGTCATTATCATTGACGAACTAACGTTTTTATTTGAAAATTGATTAAAAATTATCACAGTAGTAAATTTTTGTGCTTTTAAGGAAAAATTTGGTAAAAATCACTAAGATCTATATTTTAAAAAAAAACAAAAGTAAAAGTTATTCTATTTGGATTGAAATAAATACAATATAATAATATTAATAAAAAATAATTTAATGCCTTCTGGTATTGAAGCATGAAGTGATATATTATTACGATTGGAATAATGAAACTTTCTAATGTTGTTGTTGTGTGTACGTACTTTAAACTTATGTGACAGTGGGCGGGGCAAAAAGCTCGTAGAACAGATGGCCGTTGGGGCATTCCCTCTCGCATATCTACCAGATACGCTAAAACTACCAGGTTTATGATATAGCGTCCCCACTTTCCTACCCTTGGGCACACAGTGAGGGCCGCTATTCCTGCCAATACCATAAGACGAAGGCAAGGACCAGTTGTGGTATGTTTTGCTGTCAAGACACTTGTCCTGGTATTCTGCAAGGCGAGTACATCGTGGAAGAGAACCACTACCTTCTCACCCGGAGCTGTAAGCACGCTCACCCCCCACAGCTTAGGCCGTTGGGGCAGTAAAGTTCTCGAGTGGCAACCGCAAACGTAGCTTAGGAAGGCCTCGAACTATGTAGACCGATGACCTGGTGAAGGTCGTGGGAAGCCGCTGGATGCAGGCAGCGCAGAACCAGTGTCGTGGCAATCCTTGGGGGAGGCCTTTGTCCAGCAGCGGACGTCTTTCGGCTGATATGATGATAATGATTAAAATAGTAGTCGTATAAAAATAAGATCACATTTGATCTTTATAACGCATGCTCTCTTTAATCTTTGGATAGCTGGTAAGTAACAATCTCCTTAACTGAGCCGTAGGAAACCATGACGTTCAGTCCAGTACCAAGAAGAGTTTGTTTGAATTCGTACAGAAGTATCCAGTCCTCATTGGGAGCCGTCTGTAAGTCAGTTCTCATGCATTATTCGTGCCAATGTTGCCAGCTTGTTAGCTAGAGATGTTTGAAGCGGCGTCATCGAATATGAAATTCGAGTTAAAATCCTAATATCCGTCACAAAAATCAAGAAAAAATTGTTTTTTTGAGCCGAGTATATACTCAATGTAAATTGGGATGATAATTATGGATACAAAATAAAATGATCGCTCCTGAAATTTAGAAACATCTTACACTCTTGTTCAAGTTCAAGTATTTAATTTTTAATTCATCAAAATCACAAAATATGACGCTTAACAAAATTTAATTTTTGGCAGATGATAAAAAAGTAACTCAAATGAGTGTCATCGTATTCTATTATTTGTTAGTAATTCCCTCATAATCTATCTATTTATATTATATAAAAGTCAATGTACGTATGTACGTATCTATGTTCCCTATGGACTCCAAAATGGCTTGAACCATTTTGATAAAATTTTAAAAAAATCTTAGAATTAGCCCAGCGAATGATCCTATGAAAAAAAACGCGGGTGGGGCCGCGGAGCGGATCACTACTAATAATTATTCTGTGAAAAATACAACCGAACTACGGTTCAAAAGATGTAGACTTTTAAATGTCGGATAGACAGACAGACAGACAATGTAGGCTTAGTAATAGGGTGCAACGGTGTAACGACCTGGTACGGAACCCTAAAAGAGAGGTAACTGTAGATCAGCTGGAAACCGTTCAGTCCCCTTCCTCTTAGCTTGACCCTGACCTTTCTGCCAACAATGGTAAGCATGTTTTTTTTTTTTTATTTAGGGTAAGACTCCCTATTCCTATCACTTGCCTCTTTCATGTAATCCCCGCTGGAAACTTAAATTATAAAATATTTATATAACTTTGAAAATCTTAAGGAAGAGCAAAACTAATTATAGTAATTTAAAAAATGTACATCTTGTCTTTTATTGTTTTAGAAGGGCGTGACATAAATAGGGCAAGTGACAATAATAGGAAGTCTTAAAAAAGTCTTATCATAAGTAGAACTTTCATTCCATGAGTCATATTATGTCGCTACATTAGTACTGTTTCAATTTAGGTACATTCCCGAATAACACTAATATTATAAAGGCGAAAGTTTGTGAGTGTGTATGTTTGTTACTTCTTCACGCAAAAACTACTAAACGGATCTGGATGAAATTTGGTAGGTAGACAGATTAGAACCTGGATTAACACACAAGCTTCTTTCTGCACGCTAACGAGCCGCTTGCGCCTCGCGCACTACGCACCCTCGGAAAGTCATAGAAACGTTGTCCACGCGGGTGAAGCCGCGGGAAACAGCTAGTATGCTAATATTTCCGATTTAAACAAAGTGTAACAAAATCGGTGTAGAACCCGCAAAGGCTTGTAGTTTCAGTTATTGTTAGAGGGTTTGTAACACCTTGTATTTCGGATACAGATCCGAAACGTCGACCTCCAGCCCTTGTTGGCACGAAGCCAACTGCCCCAGTTCTTTCTACATATCCGCTGTACGCTTTTTCAAATTGACGTCACAAACTTTTTTAGTTTTGCTGATGGTTTTTTCACGATAATGGATTTAAAGTTTGACTTTTTTAGCCTCGTTAAACTCTTTAGGGTTTCAAATTAAAATGATATATTTGCATAAAAATATGATTACAAAAGATCCAATAAATGTAAAATAGAGCTACTCAATTACTCATACTTTAACAAAAAAACTATAAGCAAAATTTTTTACAAAAGTGAGAAGCTAGTAACTTAAGCAACAAAAACAATGAGAATGGCATGTTAACATTACATTAGTATCATAATCATACAAAATGTCAGATGTCTGAAATTAAATAAAAAACACATTTTCATACACAAACAAAATGTTGTAGCATTATTAATATAATTATCATGCGTAATGTCTAATTAATTAATTATCAGCTTATTTAATTAGAATATCACAATAAAAATGTAAAAGTAAAAAAAATATACACAATTCAAAAGTCAAAGTATATTTATTGCAATTATAGGTACAAAAATATGGTCTTAAATAATACAATTTATCTTACCTCTATAATTTGCCTTACACGGCGTGCAATAATGATAATTTAAACCATCAATCACATAATAATTTACACACAAGATATTCAATATTCGCAACGCAACACAATTTAGTAGTTCGATGTCAATATTAATATCTAAATATATATGACTCAAAGATGACTGACATAGTGATCTATCAACGCACAGCCCTAACCACTGGACGGATCGGGCTGAAATTTGGCATACAGGTAGATGTTATGACGTAGGTATCCGCTAAGAAAGGATTTTGGGAAATTCCCACGGGAACCGCAAAAATAGGGATCTGCGCGGGCGAAGCTGCGGGCCTGGTGCCGTAGACAATGCCGTAGACTGGTGAAGTAGACAATAAATGTCATAGAACATGTACACCTCTTCAAATTCTACAATGTTACACTATTATCAAATTTATCTATTTGTATAATTACACACAAGATATTAATTAATCGCAACACAATACAAATTACTAGTTTGATTATAAATAAATAAAAAAAAATAAAAAAAATAATAAATAAATGTCATAGAAAATATACCCATTCCAATTTTACAGTTTTACACTATTTTCAAATTATGTCCATATGTTATAATTACTCACAAGATATTTAATATTCGCAATACAACACAATTATTCACTTCATGTCAAGAAATTCTGATAGATGACCTATCATTTTTTGCTATTTTTAAGCCTCATAAAGCTATACTTTGCGATAGTCAAAAATTACCGTGTCTAAATCCTACTTTTTGAAAAATTAATAAATGAATTTTTAAATAACCAACTCCGTGGCGTAATGGATGAATCCATTAGCTTCATATCAGGAGGTAGCGGGTTCGATTGCCGGCGGGCGGATTATAAGTTTATAAGACTCGGTTTGGTTAGTGGAAGGGCATTTTCTAAGCCTGCCTGGCTATCTTACACCATCTTATCTAAGTCCTGCGGCTTGAAGGTAAGATAGCCAGTTCCCAATTGCGTTGGGGAATCGCGGTAAGCCCGCTGCAATCTTCGGCATCATCTTTACTTGCCATCAAGTGAAATTATGTCAAGGGCTTACCAATTGTGCATAAAAAATGTTCATTCATGAATTCACTCCTCTATGTTTTTTTTTTTTGAAATATTTGTATTTTTTGTATATTTTTTTATGAATGTTTAGTGCGACGGGCGTTTCGGACACAAAACACATGTACTTTGGAGAGCTTCTCACGACTAAATAGTAACAGATAAAAAAATATAATTTATGATTTTAAAATTCATTGGACGACAATACAATAATATATTTCAGGTTCCGCCTTATCTTCCATAGGGGATGTCATAGACCTCGCAGGAGATCTCTAGAAATCATCAAGAATACGAAAAAAACTAGTGTTTCTATCCACCCCAAATATTTAAACTGACCTTAACCTTGAACTTAACCGACTCCATGACGTACTGAATAGTCCATTCGCTTTACACCAGAATGTTCGATTCAATTTCCAGTGGAGTTTACTTTTGGAAGACTCGGTTTGATTGGTGTTAAGGGATATTATAGCCTGGCTAGCTGCCATCCATGTGTAAGTCTTGCCGCCAAACATCAATATTAGCAGCATTGATATGCTCCGACTTGAAGACGATAGCCAGTTCCTCATTATTGTCGTAGATGAGCCGTGAGATGATGCCACGGGCTAATCAATCTTACATCTATTTATATAAAAAAGTCCGGATGGTGAATGATAGTTACTAGTCTGAGTTACTTTTTATCATCTGTTAAAAAAGACAATTTGTTTTAAAAATGTTAGAAATAGCTAGGCGTGACGTCATAGTTTAGCAGCGTCATATATGTACTCATTTTTTTATTTCGGTGACTTAAAACTCAAAGACTTGATGGAAAACAAAACGAGTAAGGTTTTCCGAAGTTTAAGTAGGAGGTCAATTTAGTGATCAAGAGTTCATGATTTATTTCTGATGCTGTCATCATCCCTATTCTTTTTTTTTGAGTTCGTTATTGTCAGGAGAAGGTAGGGTTGGGTAATGTATGGTAGGGTAGAGTAGGGTATGGTAGGGTAGGATAGTGTATGTTAGTGTAGGGTAGGGTAGTTTAGTGAAGGGTAGAGTAGTGTAAGGTGGAACGAAATTAGCCGGAACAGCTAGTTGTGGATAAACAAAGACCTCTTTTTTTCAACGAAATTTAAATGAATAAAATAAGCAAATTCATAAAATGAAATTCCATCTCAGCGTAAAGTGTAAAACTTTATTGTATTCACCCACGCCATAAAAGTCCGTTGCGTCTGGCACGAAAGAGGACAAAAAACTGTTTTGCTTTTTTTGTTTTATTTTTTAAATACGAGCTCTTTACGAATATGTTCGTGGTGGTCAATTGGTCGATGAATGCGGTAAGCCTAGTGTATTTCCGACCGCAACTTTGACTGTGAACTTACATTGCTATTTTCAAACAAATACCCCAAAATTTAACAGAGGCCTCTTTTCATGGAACTGAACAATTTTCCACAATTGTTGATAAAAAAGTAACCTTATATATGGTTTAAATAAACATAATTAATTGACTGACTCGTTGGCTCAGTGGTTACTGCTCTTGACTGCTGATCCGAGAGTTGTGGGTTCGATCCCCACCCAGGGCAAGCATTTGTGTGATGAACAGATTTGTTTGCTCTGTGTCTGGGTGTCAAATATCTATATATGTATGTATTTAAACGTATATAAGTATGTATACATCAGTCTCTGGTTCCCATAACACAGGGAATCCTACTTTGGGGCCAAATGACTATGTGTGATTTGTCCCAGAATATTTATTTATTTTATTTATTAATAGAGCGTCGGTGGCGTAATGCTTAGGGCTGCTACCTTCCGTCCGGGAGGTCGTGGATCGAGTTCTGCCTCGTACCATTTTATTTTCGAATTGCGAATTCATATGTACGTTTATCCGACGCTCTTGCGGTGAAGGAAAACATCGTGAGGAAACCTGCACAAGCCTGCGAAGAAACTCGAAGGTTGTATGTGAAGTCGACCAATCCGCAATGGGCCCGCGTGGTCGACTAAGGCCTGATCACCCTAGTTCAGGGTAGGCTCGATCCCCACGGTGGGGACGTATATGAGCTCATATGATGATTTATGGTATATTTAAGTATGTAAGAACAAATGTTGATCTTCTCATAATAACTTGATACGCTGATTGGCGTGTGTGAAATTTAATCGAGAGTGAGAGGGATCTAAAAATAGGCCTGTATCAAGTGTTAGTTATAAAATTAAATATTTTCAGTTCTACCGGGCGCCCATGGCAACTGTTCCAGAAACCCCAAGACCATACTTAGAGAAGCAAACAGTTATTTAGTCAAAACCTCTGTAACAGGTTCAAAATAACCACTAAAACCGTTCCTATAATGAATTCTCGTAAATTTGTACGTCAAAGCAACCGCTAATTAAAAACGGTTACCGAAACCAATTCCAATGTTCGTTTATTAGACTCAGAGCCGCCTCCGTGGCGTAATGGTTAGTCCATTCGCTTCATTACAGGAGGTCGCGGGGTCGATTCCCTTTGGGGTTAACTTGTAAGACTCAGTTTGGTTGGTGGTAGGGCGTTTTTTAAAGCCCGCCTGTTAAATACCACCATCTTATCTAAGTCTTGCCGTTAAATATCAGTGTTACCAACATCGATGTGTTCCGGATTAAAGATAAGATAGGCAGTTCACCATTGCGCTGGGGAATCTTTGTAAACCCTCTTCCATCCTCGGCATCATCGTCAATAACCATCAGGTGAGTTGATGCCAAGGGCTTACTAATAGTGAATAAGTAAAATTAAAAAAAGTATTGTTTCCCGATTCCTATAATTGGGGACCTTGCAGGCGAGAGTTAAGGGCTTACCGATTGTGAATAAAAAAATAGAAAAGAGGCTGTTATTTGTCTTATTAACATCATCAACCGACTTCCAAAAAGAAAGAGGTTCTATTTTGACTGTAGATTTTTTAAAGTATGTTTGTTACGCAATATCTGGGTAGAATGTGACCTGATTTTCATTTTTTTTCTATTCAATCGGGTGTGCTTTTAAATTGGTCCCATATTATGAATTTTGTAAAAATCAAAAATATTTATACAAAAATTTATTTAGTTGTTTGCAATGGAAGTTTTTTTTACGTTTTCAACGTTTCCAATTTAAGTTTCAACACTTGATTTTCAGGATAGTAGTCAGTAATTATATCATGGCAAAATGGCCGAACAATTTTGACAAAATTTGATACATAGATAGAGAATGACTTGGGTTACTCTTCGGAAAATTTACTCGTCACAGTTCCAAATACCACGAAGACAAAGCCACAGGAAACAGCGAGTAAAACGTAAAACAGAACACCGTAACCTCAGCAGTAATTTTCAAATAACGAACGGCAATTACGGTCGGCGTTAATTTAGCTTAAAAAGGGTTCTGTAGGGCAGTCACACGGAAAATTGGCGGTAGACAGAAGAATACTGATTCAAGTGATGAATTTAATAGTAGAGGGGAGAAAAAGTTTTCTGATGAACACTTATTGAAGTAAAACTTATTTACGCACGCTTGACTTGGGGAGTAAGCTGGTGGATGCGTGACGAGAGCGTAACGGAAGTGGGATCGGGCGAGGCGAACGGAAGTTGAGAGAGATATATAAATTAGTGAAGATAGAAAGAGATATACTATTTATTTTTGCCACGGCAACAATATCGGTTGTCAAAACAATCAAAACAAACATATAAGATAAAAAGGATTTGACCATTCTCAGACGATAATATAACTCTTTTCATAAACTGTCACCTCCATATGACAAAAAAGACTAAATATTTTCTGAAGACTAAGTATTTACTTTCATACATATAGATGGAGCTAAATAAGTTTTACTTTAGTCGTGTGGTCTAAAGCACACTTGTATTTAAAAAAAATATTTATATCACAATTGGTAAGCCCTTGGCATCATCTCACCTGATGGTAAGTGACGATGATGCCAAAGATGGAAGCGGGCTTACCATGATTCCCCAATAGGGATCTGGCAATCTTATCTTCAAGCCGGAACACATCAATGCTGTTAACACTGATTTTTGGTGGCAAGACTTGGATAAGATGGTGGTAGATAGCCAGGCGGGCTGTGAAAATGCCCTAGCACTAACCAAACCGAGTCTTACAAAATTGACTCCGCCGGGAATCGAACCCGCGACCGCAATCGCGACCTGGTGTGAAGCGAATAGACTAACCATAACGCCACTGCGAACCCTCATAATTGACTAAAGGTTTCTTGTAAAAAGTTGTTCAGTATGACTAGTGGAATCCCTAGTTTACGGGGCCTACACTAATTTTGTTACATCCTGTATACTGTATACATATACATAATCACCATACCCCTTTCCGGCCTGACCTTGAAGGGAATGTACTTTTCAGATGAACCCTATTGCCAAGGTTATAGGTGTACATAACAGTCATTTATTTAACATACAAAATCTATGAAAAAAATAACGAAGAAAATCCTTTTTTATTTAATTTATTTAAAAATATACAGATTTTATTTATGTAATACATGTTATTACCAGTAAAAATTGCAGATTTATTTTATTAAAAAACACTAAGAGAATATTAAGGTTCAAACTTGTTTGTATTTTGAACGCACGATCGTTTAAGGCCGGCTGGAAAGGGTTAAATTTCACTCTTTTTCGAAATAAAAATTCTCTATTTTTTAGGTGCCAGCTGGCACCCATAGTGGTAATATAACCCTGACAACCTCAGACGTGTAACATTTTAAGTGAGATGCCACGAGTAGTAGGTTCGTAGTCCGTAGCAAACTACGACGACGGCGCGTAGCAACGACGTAGGCGTAGTAGTAGTTTCACTCGTTCTGATCTTTCCAATTTGCTTTTTTAACTTTCTATTAGCGAAAACTTTTAAAGTAGTTTTCTGTCTTTAATTTTATTTTTTATACTGTTATGTTAGTTCTAAGTCTTCCAATTAAAATAAAATAAGGGAAATAAAATATCAGATAAATATTCTGAAAACCTGATTGCTTGAAAGTGTATTCTATGACATTCTTTCTTTTTACAACATCACACAATAAACGTTCAAGGAATGTTTCTAAAAGTGGAAACACCGTTGAGATAAACGTGTGTATTGGGGAAGATACTAATTTGAAGGGGACCCAGACATGTCATCATATCAGCTCATATACGTCCCCACGTACATTTCAGTTTCATACTGAATAACTTTCTCCGAGGAACCCTATTGACTATTCAATTAACCAAAAAAAATTTGGGCCCTCCATACTAAAATGCAAAAAATCGGTTGATCAGCTGATCGATTTGTATGAAGAGTAAAAAAAATGGGTTGTCTATAAAGTCGGTTTATGGACGATAGCTTAACGTGACAACGTCATAACGTAACGGGACAATGAGTCATCCTTTTTCGTGCGTGCTGCCGGTGTCCATCGATTTATTAGACGTTGTCACGTCAAAAAATTGTACCTTTTCAGCAAAGTCGTAGAACAGAGTCGTTCAGTATGATGAGTAGAAGCCCCAGTTAACAAATTGTGTTACACCCTGTATATGCACATTGTATCATCATCATCATCATCAGCTCATATACTTCCCCATCGAGGGGCTCAATTAGGGCGATCGGGCCTTATTCGACCACGCGCGGGCCCATTGCGGGTTGGTCGAAGTCACACAAAACTTCTCACGATGTTTTCCTTCACCGTAAGAGCGTAGGATAAACGTACATATGAAATCTAAATTCGAAATCACATTGGTACGTGGCAGGATTCGGAGCACGACCTCTCGGGCAGGAGGCGGCGTACCTATCCGATATGCCATCGACGCTCTACATATTGTATAATTTGTATGAATATCTGTTTCTTTGGCTAATCCTTTAACCAAACATTTTGATGGATTTTGGAGTGCGAATTAAGCTTCGTATAAATACCTGAATGACATAGGACACATTTTTATCGGACTGTCCAAAAAAATTATAAGTAATGTTATCATGCAGTCAATTTCTAAATTCTTTATTAGATTGGTAAAATTATTACACTTTAGTTTTACTTTAAACGTTTTTCAAGTCTGCTCTTTAAGAGGTCTTTACGACAAACATTATTCAAACGTTAAAATGGTCTAGTGCTCTCAGTGTAATAGAGTTTTCCTAAATAGCCTATCAAAAGTAATGCGAGGTTCATGAAATTCTCTTAATGATTTCCAAGTAGCGTAGGCAGGCCTCCCTCGCGGTGGACCGACGACCTGGTGAAGATCTCGGAAAGCCAATGGATGCAGGCAGCGCAGGACTGGTCGTCGTGGAAATCCTTGGGGGAAGCACTTGTCTAGCAGTGGACGTTTTTTGACTGATGTGATGATTTCCAAGTAGCGTAGGCAGGCTTTCCACGCGTTGAACTGACGACCTGGTGAAGATCGCGGGAAGCCAATGGATGCGGGCAGCGCAGGACCGATCGTCGTGAAAATCCTAAGGGGAGGCCTTTCTCCAGCAGTAGACGTTTTTCGGCTGATATGATGATTTCCAAGTAGCGTAGGCAGGCCTCCCACGCGGTGGACCTAAAACCTCGTGAAGATCGCGGGAAGCAGATGGATGCGGGCAGCTCAGGACGGGTCGTTGTGAATACTTAAATTTTATGCTGCTGAGATGATGATGGAAGCCACAGGACTCTATATCTGTTAATGAAACACATGTATTATGATTTGATAATTCCTATTGGTGAGTAAAGGTGATTGGATTTAACGTTGTTAGATAGATAGCATTACCACTAAAAATAAAGAAAATAAAAAAAATCCGTGGGGAAGGCCTTTGTTTAGCAGTGGACGTTTTTCGGCTGATATGATGGATTCCAAGTACTCCTAGGAACATCTCGAAGTAAGCAATAATTTATTACTTAATGAAATTGTAAGCAGCAACGTGCGTGGGTACTTAACGGCTAGGGCCACTACCTCTTATTCGGGAAGTCGTGGTTCGAATCCTGCCACACACCAATGTATTTAATGCGAAGCCCTTAATTAGGGCAAAGTATACAAGTACTCACATACAGTATGGACACTCCCTGTCGATCTCTAGATTCAGATTGGTTACAGTTTGGTTGTTGAACATATAGGATTTCGCCGCCATTTTATTCGTTCCGTAATTCCTTTTTTTAAATGTCATTTCTGGCCCGTTGTATGAAGTGGCCAGGGTGTGACCTTACGCTCGCCGGGTTGAGACACCCTCAGGTAGAGCTGGGGTTGTACTATTCTAGGGCTGCACCAAGCCTGTCCAATTTACCTAACAACTTGTATAAATAGACCGTATAGATACTAAGTGGAATATTAAGTGAAATTAAATTTTCCCAAATCCCTCGGGCATGTTTCCGGGTTACACTTTAATATATATTATACTCAGCCTTTTACTTTAGCTAATATCCCTCCTGTCTGGGAGGTTGTGGTTTGAATACTGCCACGTACCAATGTGATATCGAATTTAGATTTCATATGTACGTTTATCCGACGCTCTTACGGTGAAGGAAAACATCGCGAGGAAACCTGCATACGCCTGCGAAGAAATTCGTAGGTTGTGTGTAAAGTCGATCAACCCGCACTTGGCCCGCGTGGTCTACTAAGGCCCTATCGCCCTAATTCAGGGTAGGCTCGAGCCCCTCGGTGGGGACGTATATGAGCTGATATGATGAATATCCCTCAGCGGAATCGGTTTAGTAGTTTTAGCGTAAACACCTCCATGGCGTAATGGTTAAGTCTATTAACTTCACATCAGGAGGTCGCGGGTTCGATTCCCGGCAGAGTCTAACTTTGTAAGTCTCAGTTTCGTTGGTGGAAGGGTATTTTATAAGCCCGACTGGCTAGGCTACGACCATCTTATCTAAGTAAGTAAGTAAGTAAAACTTTATTTGCAGAATATTGGTAACAAAAGTTGTAGTCTTAAATAATAGTGCCTTAAATATTCCGCCGTAAAACGGCATGCAAATCTTTAGTAACATGGTGATGAAATACAAATTTAAATGATTACATAAAAAGAAAAACACTAGTATAGTTTAAAAATTAAAAGGAGTTAAAACATTTCAAATTATTAACTAGAGAAATTCACTTTAATAATAAAATAATAAGTTCATTGATTAACAAGAGGTCAATTAAATTAAAAATAACAGAAACAAATCATTAGGTAGGTAGCACCAGTCGCAGATGAATAAAAATAGTTACATGTCAAATTTATAATAAAGTAGGAAGTGTCCCATTTTAGTCATTAAGATATTCGTCAACAGAGTAATATGCCTTCTTCAGTAACATATCACAAACTTTTTTTTTAAAAACATCTAAACATCAAGTCTCTTATCTAGTCTACTCGCGACCACGGCTATCGAAGCATAGTCGAAACGTGGAGGTAAAAACAACATCAATCATTATGTCTGTTTTTAATTTTTTTGCAAACTTTTGACATTATGTTATTAAATTAAATTTAAATTTTAACTACTTATTTCATTAAAAGAAAACACATGTCATGATGACACACAAAAACGCTAATCTTAATTTTAAAAAATCTTATCTTAATATAATTCCTCTTTTATAACTATCAGAAATTAGTGTTAGTATTCAAACAGTTTGGAATTTTAAATTTAACAGTTGTTCAGTTTCGTGAGTAGCATTTACCACACTTTGACGCTTTTCAGCGATTAACATGTCCCCTGGACCCTGTACGTGTCTCGTTAGTTAAGATGAGTGTATTCCTAGTGCGCTGCATACAAATTAAGTTAGGTTCTTATTTGAATATTAATCAATCAAAGTTAATGTTTTTTTTTGTAAACACGTTCTGAAAACTAATATAACATATGATTCTGTGATTTCTCAAATTTCTGTAAAAAAAAAATACAATCTTTAAAAAAAAACAATCTGACAAACCACGGCCACATACATACATAAGAGTCTAGAACTCTTAACAAAATTTAAATAAATTCATTTATTGATTGTTCGTCTTCTTCTATCGCGTGGATAACAGTTTATATCTCTCCTGGTCAGTTTCTAGCCACCTAAACGACGCTATTCGACTTTTCATTTATATATTTATTACTTATTGAAATTACAGCACTATTTCTATCGTAATCAATATTTGAATACCAAAAATTCTAGTAAATTTGATCAATTATTATTATTAAAATAAGAAAAAAACTTTCGTATGAAGCGCGCTTGGAACACACTCCTCTTAAAAGCCCATTTTATCAGCTACCTAGCGTCACTATTCACTATAAAGTGTATTAATCATACATGATACAGCGACTAATTTAAGCCCAGGCCTACAGAGGCCCCCACATTAGCATGGGAGAAGCGACGGTGGGTAAACACCTGCAAAACGGGGCAAGGTCACGGGTTAAATAGCCCTCGTTACAAGCCATAAGCGGCGGCGTCAGTGCCGTTGTATGTTTTGAGTTTACTAAAAAACTGTAGCGCAACATATGAATGGGCTATAAGGTGTAATGCTAATCACAACACCTACACTAATATCTTACTGACATTTGATAACTGCTGGACCAAGCGATTTTGGGCTGTAAAGAGTTGAGCAAAAAATAATAATCAATTAGTTTAAAAAACTAAAAAAACACGCTTTTAGTAAACACGTTAAGTAGTTATCTTGGATGTCCGCCATTTTGGATTTAAGTCAAGTGACTATTTTTTCGTATTCCTGACAGCAAACCCATATTATAGGGGTGGATTTCAAACAGCCAGTCCGCCATCTTGGGAAGGCCGCCATATTGGATTTGTAATGACGTTTCTTAGCTAGTCATGTATTGTCATCAGAACTCAGAGCGTGTGCAAAATTTCATCCTAATCGAAGACCGGGAAGTGGGTCAAATTAAGATTCCAAGATTACATAGTTACAAGTGAAGCTAATAAAAGCGTGTTAATACTGTAGGACGCCTCCGGGCTAATGTCTATACCAATAAAAAGCAGAATGTAACACCCACATAAAAGCCGGAAGAACAGTGATAACCCAATAATACCCCACAATAATGATTTTTCATGTTTTCTGCACCTAAAAGTTGTCTGGAAGAGATCGCTTGTTAGCGATATGACTGCCTACATGTACAACTTCCTCAATCATTGTCTCGTTTTTTTCTCCTCATGTTGTTCAATAAAGTGTTTTCAATCAATCTATACGTTTAATTCATTAATAATAATATTTCGCTTATGACTTGGTCATTGAATTTGTAACAGCGAGCGATACGTATTCATATACACCTACCTGCGTGTTTTGTCCCATGAATGTTTAATGATTATACCCTCGCGATTTTCAGCACATTCGCAACAAAGTACACCTGTACACCCATCCTACTCACACCGCCTATCTTCGAGTGCGAGTAAAGAGGAAAACAGGCTTTTAGAAATGTTTATTGAGCGTTTTGACGACAAAATTGGGTCTAAATTGATGAATTTTGATAGCGTTGTTGCGAAACGGTTTACGAGATTCAGGGAATTGATTGAAAATCAAAATAGGAACGGTTTTCATACAAAACAGGATTGGTGCAATTTGATTTTAATAAGAAACGAGGAAAGGCTAAGGTTCTACAGCGTTATCTACACAAGGATGGAGACTGACGATGCAGTCGAAATATGGAAAGTGAAGATGCAAACTCTAAAAATTACCAATGAGCGTTTTTCTTCTTTTGGTTTTCTACCACGCCAAGAGATGGCAACACATTCGTGCTATGATTGACGTTCCTATTTGCGTATGGTGTTTTTGACATTTGTATTTAATATTATCCCGCGCGAACAAAAAAGATGAATGTCAAAACTTATACATATATAACTTCATTGAGTAAAATTAATATAGAAAACTTTTATGTTGCTTTCTCCGGGCCGATGAACTTGATAACACACAAGACAGAAAATCGTTCACAAAATCACGAACGCAACGTAATCAAACAAACGTCAAACTTGACATGAATCCAAAACTAAGTGTTGCTAGGTAAAAAACCAAAATCTACCATAAAACAAATTTCATCTCTGTTTTTTACTGATAATTTAATGATTTTCAGTCATGTAAAAGTAAGATTTCTCGATTTTTTTTGTATTTCTTTTTCTAAAAAAACTTTTGTTAAATAATTTTTATTTTCAGTTTTTTTTTCTACCTAGGTCAAGAAAAAGTTTTTGTTTTACATTGTGGTACAAAATTTAAGATCAACAATAGCAACATGTAGTAAGCATCGCCGAACCTGCGGGAAAAATGGGCTTTGTGATTAAAAAAAAATGTATCACATCACTCTCGCCTGGAAGGTCCCCAATTATAGGAATCGGGAAACACTATTAGTGAATTTGAACAAATTTTGTTTAAAACTTTGCTAAAAAAATCACCTTCTCGTACAAATCCATCAGCTGATTCGCTACCTATACATAGGAAGTATTTTTTTTTTAAATTGTAGTAAAATTTTAAAAAAAAATTTATTCAGTTTCATGAGTGAAATACCTCCTCAATAGTGTTCTATTTACCTAGTTCAGGATATTATTATTACTTTTTTTTTTTTTATTCAGAATTGGTAAACCCTTGACAACATCTCACCTGGTGGTAAGTGACGATGTTGCCGAAGATGGAAGCGGGCTTACTAAGTTTCCCCAACGCAATGGGGAACTGGCTATCTTATCTTCATGTCGGAACTAGTAGAATTAAATATAAGTTAGATACTCTTTATTGCACACATAGTTCTCCATTGCGTTGGGGAATCTTGGTAAGCCCGCTTCCATCTTCGGCATCATTGTCACTTACCATCAGGTGAGATGATGCCAAGGGCTTACCAATTGTGAATTTAAAAAAAATAGGAGTGCGCTTTAGACCACACGACTGAAGTAAAACTTATTTAGCTCCATCTATATGTATGAAAGTAAATACTTAGCCTTCAGAAAATAATCAAATCTTTATGTCATAATATGGAGGTATAGACAGTTTATGAAAATCTGTCAATTCAAAATGACCATTTTTTTATACTAAATGTTTATTTTAATAACCGATATTGTTGCCTTGGCAACCGACCTTGTTGGTAACTTACTTACTTACTTACTTCGCTGGCTCAGCGACCTGAAGTGGATCTTGACCTCCGACATTAAAGTGCGCCACTCTATCCTATTTTGTGCCAAGTTTGACCATTGCCGAATGGTCATGGTCATTGTTGGTAAACAAAATTAAATTGTATCTCTCTTTCTATCTTCACTAATTTAAATATCCCTCTCAACTTCCGTTCGCCTCGCCCGATCCAATCTATCGTCACGCATCCACCAGCATACTCCCTAAGTCAAGCGTGCGTAAAGAAGTTTTACTTTGAAAATAAAAAAAAAACATTATTATAGAGTCAACCCAATTGTAGTCCTGGATTTTTGATGTTGTTAGGTTTGCTAGATTTGTAAAAAGCCCAAGTTTCTTTGCTCTCAATCCTTGTTACCGCTGCGCTGCCACCTTGGAAAAACTAACAAAAATCGGAATTTTTTCAGAGCTTCCTCTAGAAATTTTAAACGGGAACTATATTTTCTATCACCAAAATGTATATTTGTCATCAAGTTGTATCACCTAATAAATAGATCTATCGCCACGAAATATTTTCGTTCTCAGATAAATAAAAATTGTTCCCAGGTATGAATTATCAAATTAATGTTAATATATGTGTAAAATAAGAGATCGATAACCAATAAAATTATATTGCATTACATGAATATAAACTTCGTTCTTATAATAACAGTTTTGTTACTTAAATACTAGCTCTGTGCTCAGAATGGTAGATCTGTCACCAAGGAAGCGGGAGCGAGCGAAGCGAGCTCGGACTTGCGGAGCACCCCGACTCGGATCCGTTAGGTTCGGAGACTGTGCGGGGAGGCGAGCTTAGCTCGCCTCCCCGCACAGTCGTAGTGTTAGGTTTGACATGAGAACACAGAAGTAGGAGCCCCGAAGGGGCTCCGTCGACCACTCAATATGATTTATTGGTGATCTCTTTAAATTAGTTTGGTTAAATACTTATTAGGACACACCTATTATAATACATACAAAAACATTTATTTGGTACTAGACCTTATATCTCAGGATTTTAGGTGATTTATTGTGGAACTGATTTTGAATTGTTTGGTGACTACATTTTGGTGACAGATCTACTATTTTGAGGACAAACCCTATTATTTAAGAAACACAAAACTAATTAAATTGGTGATAGCTTAAATGATACCCATTTTAAACTCAAACGGTAGGTATAAAAATATAACATGTTATTTTTTAAAACATAAATCCAGCTGTAATTACGTGTCTTATTACTTTTTCCACGATTAATAAAAATTGAGCAATGAAACTTCCAAAAATTGCTTGCATTTTTAGGATTCCGTACCCAAAAGGTAATAATTTTGAACAAAAAAAAACCGACTTCAAACAGAAAACTAAGATTCCCCTCGATTTATCTGGGATGCCATAATCAGATCCTGGTTATTCCTTGGTTTTTATTCACTGAAAACTATTTTGGTGTTTGAATTTAGAACACACAATTTTTTTTTGTGTGCTTGACCTTTTCAGGGCAGGCTAATGCTCTTTGGCCATACTGCCTTGTCTTCAGTACATATGTATTTTTCAGTAGTATTAGTTTACGTCATCAGTAATTTTTCATTCACAGTTTTCAGTATTTTTCACCATCGTTTAATTTTTTTTTACTGGCACTATACAATCCTATACAAATGAAAGCAGTTTTGCTGAAGCTTTGGCGGACTTCTTGTGGGAATTCGAAACACAGCATACACACTTTTATTTAATTATACTACACAATAAATACATAAATGGTAACACACTATCAATATTATACATCAGAAACCACAAAATGTATTTTTCCGGATAATAAAAGAAAAAAGACAAACTGAACGCTACCAATTCCCGCCAAAAAGTCAAGAACACACCAATATATTCCACCTCCATCTCAATGCTATACAACCTCCTTGCGCACAAAATACTCGATACAAACTCTTTGTTCAAAGAATATATGACATACAAACTCTTTGTGCAAATAATTAGATATTTTCGACAAGAAGTTTAGCATAAGAATAAAAACTGTTTGGTGTTCTTTACTGTCATTTCATTAGTAAATTATTTCGAATACTGTAAGTTGTACGAACACAAAAATTACTCTTAATTTTAGTAATTGTTCCAATTTTAATGAGCATTTAAATAATTTATCCTTCCTTTTTTCATAATTAAATGTCTATTTTCGCTTAAATGTTTCTTTTTGTCGGAGTCATGGTATAAGCTATAGTATGCAACTCTTGAATAAAACGAATTTATATTGCTACGCTCGTGATTTATTTAAGGCCCTCGCTTTAAATTCGTCTTCTGTTCACTAGCTGCATAATATACTATTTTTGCAGCTTATAAAATTTTTAGTCACTTACATCATCTAAAGGCCATCCAAAGGACAATGGAGCGTTCTATGCTCTGAGTTTCTCTGCGTGGTTGAATCAGAAATAAGGAGATCCGTAGAAGAACCAAAGTAACCGACATAGCTCTCAGAATTTCTAAACTTAAGTGGCAGTGAACGGGGTACATAGCTCGTACAACAGATGGCCGTTGGGGCAGTAAAGTTTTCGAGTGGCAACCGCGCACCGGAAAACATAGCGTAGGTACGCCTCCCACTCTGTGGACCGATGCGGGCAGCGCAGAACCGGTTGTCGTCCTTGGGGGAGGCCTATGCCCAACAGTGGAAGTCCTTCGGCTGATATAATGATGACACTACATAAATAGATAGATAAGTAGCTAAATAAGTAAGTCACAGACAATGGTCTCCTTTGATATACCTATACCAAAGTATACATATTATTAGTACTAACACACAGTATGGACACTCCCTGCCGCTCTCTAGACTCCGACTTCACCCCCTCGAGACCCAGATTGATACAGATTGGTTATAGTTTGGTTCTCGAACGTTAAGAATTTCGCCGTGATTTCGTTTGTTCCGTCATTTGTTTTTAAAAATGTCATTTCTCGCCCGTTGTATGAAGTATACGGTGTGTGCCTATACTATACTTATAAGTCTGTACAACGTGTTCGATGGCCAGCAATGAGATTGAGATCTTAGCTGTCTTATAGCAGACTAAATTGAGTTAGGCATTTAAATTTAATAAAGAATCCGGTTCGTTTAGAACCCAAGAAACTTGAAGGTTGTGTATGAAGTTGACCAAACCCGCACTAGGCCCGCGTGGTCGACTAAGGCCCGATCGCCTTAATGCAAGGTAGGCTCGAGTCCGTCGGTGGGGACATATATGAGCCGATATGATGAAGAAGCTGGACTTTTATACAGAAAGCTTTACTTTTTTAAAACATTGCACCTCACCTGATGGTAAGTGTCGATGCAGCCGAGGATGCACCACGTAAACTCAAATAGTGCCTCAATATTCCTAAATTATACGAATGAAGGAATGCCAACGCCGTTCCTTGGCCGTTGGCATAACTAACGAAGAAGCAAAACGCTTCGCGCGTAAAGGTGGAACATTAACAACAAAGGGGTGGAATCGCCCTCCGCGCCTGGTCGTCCGATGATGAAATGGAGAGGGGGGAATGAGGCCGTAAAGCTCCAGGGCACACTCTCCGAAACACAATCAAAATATCAAAGTTTGAAACCCCAAAGTGAGACGTAAATAGATCAAATCCAATAGAGCATGCGAGAGAAATATAGTTCGCTAGGAAGCGCTACTAAACTTCAAACAACATATTTTTCGACAGCCTGAATTTAGCTTTTTTGGCTCAGCCTGCTGATTACGTTCTATCTTGATTAATTATCTGTGGTTACATCCCCTTTTTCCCTTTCACTCGTGACGTCACATCATTACGTTGCAAAGCACGCAGTATTTCACTTCGTGCTCACGATTTTTCACTCGGCCAGGTTAATTTGTAAATAATTCACGGGTGAGATAGACGACCAAACCAAGTGTACCGCTCTGTACAGGTGAATTTTTTTAAACATTAGATTATTTTTTGCATGCATTAAAATAAAGCATAAAAAGATTAGATTTATATAAATAGTTTTCTTCAATAAAGTTAAAACTTAAAATATGGCCCAAAGGTTGCATTTTCATTTGAAACATATCAGGCAACAATTTCTCTTACTATCACATCATCATCATCATTACAGCTCATATACGTCCCCACCGAGGGGCTCGAGCCTACCCTGAATCAGGGCGATTAGGCCTTAGTCGACCACGCGGGCCCAGTGCGGGTTGGTCGACTTCACACACAACCTTCGAGTTTCTTCGCAGGCGTGTGTAGGTTTCCTCACGATGTTTTCCTTCACCGTTAAAGCAATCGGTAAGTATGTACGTAAGTTTTTGAAAAACTCATTGGTACATTGGCCGTCCAGATTTGAACCCGGTACCTCTGGTTAGATGGACCGAGTCGTTACCAGTTTATCACTTCACACTAATATTATAAAGGCGAAAGTTTGTGAGTGTGTGAGTGTGTATGTTTGTTACTTCTTCAAAACTTCTTAACGGATCTGGCTGAAATTTGGTAGGTAGACAGATTAGGACCTAGATTAACACACAGGCTCCTTTTTTTTACACTCGCAAGCCGCTTGCGGCTCGCGCACTGCGCACCCTCGAAAAGTCATAGAAACGTAACGTTGATGTCCACGTGGGGGAAGCCGCGGAAAACAGCTAGTGACTTTTATAAATTTTTCATATGTAAGCCACCATTTTCTTGTTGTTATATACAACCCTTAAGCACTAAATTTTACCATTTATATTTATTTGCTAAGAACCAGGGCTGGGAAAAATGCACATTAAGTTGTAATTATTGAATTTTTAAATAAAAAATACTTTTGTTAGGTACATGAAATGAAAAACAATAGTATGAAAATGCATGTAACAAAAGTCTTTTGTATTTTAAAGTTTTACATTTGCAACTTAATGTTCCTTTTGCCTAGTCCATACCAAACACAAAGTACTGTGATTTTATCCTACTAATAATATTATAAACGCGAAAGTTTGTAAGAATGTATCGATGTATGTTTGTTACTCTTTCACGCAAAAACTACTCAACGGATCTGGCTGAAATTTGGTAGATAGGCAGATTAGAACATAGATTAACACACAGGCTACTAATTTCCACTTTTTGATTAATAAATGAATTTGAATTTGAATAGGCTACCTTTTTTCACGCTCGCGAGCCGCTTGTGGCTGACGCACTGCTCACCCTCGAAAAGTCATAGAAAAGTTGTCCACGCGGGTGAAACCGCGGGAAACAGCTAGTGTCATATATTTAAAACATAAACCTATAAAATACTAAATAAATTCAATTTAGCACGAAAAGTAGCAGGTGACATCTGCCAGACAGGAGTGAAGTGACTGATGGATGACTGTTTTAAAGGGTCCTTAATTTTGAGCCAAAGAAAATTAAAGTGAGAAGAGAGATGGTATAAACAGGGGAGGAAGTGTAAGAAGAATTAATTATTACTCTTAGTCGTCTTCTCAAAAGAGTCTTATATCGATGAAGCCCAGCTTTTTTCTCATCATATCAGTTCATATACGTCCCCACCGAGGGGCTCGAGCTTACCCTGAATTAGGGCGATCGGGCCTTAGTCGACCACGCGGGCCCAGTGCGGGTTGGTTAACTTCACACACAACCTTCGAGTTTCTTCGTTAATCGAATATCTGGAGTACCTGGTGACCCTGATTAGAAAACACAAGAGCCCAACCAAATCTAATAAAATAAATCAATATGCCCACGTTTCTACAAAAAGAAGCGAAATCCCAACAAAAACATTCTGAATAAACTAGCCAAGTCTCGATGGAGCTGCTTGTTTATCTCTAAAAAGTAATGAAATCTAGACAAAGTCGTGCCAAGTCTAAGGTTCCTTACTGAGATTTCTTTATTATTATAGTTAATATTGTGTGAATTGGCCGTTGAAGGGTACACAAGGGTACAAAACCAGGTGCTCCATGACACCATTGCACCAATCTGTCGCCAGAACCGCTACCCATTGACGATGGAAAATTACCACTTGGAAAACGTTGATTCAATAACCAGTCAATTGTAGGCTTGATAAAGCTGCGTATTTCAATAATACTTATGATAGGCGAGCCTAAAGCAAACTTCTTTTTAGAGCATCAAATCAACCATCTATCTAACATAAAATAGACGTACAGACGGACTTCTATCAATGATTAGAAGTTCGTCTGTACTGGAAATAACTGTTTATACTGTTTGTTTCAGGCTCGCCTATACATGAGTATTATTGAAATACGCAGCTTTATCAAGCCTACAATTGACTGGTTATTGAATCAACGTTTTCCAAGTGGCAATTATCCATCGTCAATGGGTAGCGGTTCTGGCGACAGATTGGTGCAATGGTGTCATGGATCACCTGGTTTTGTACCCTTGTGTACCCTTCAACGGCCAAGTCACACAATATTAAAAAATTCAGAATACTAACAGTTCCCAGTCTTTATATTTTAGCCCTTCTGACAGACGTATTAAAAAATAGACAAAATTATGAATCTGAAATTGAGATGCAGGCAAGGTTCGAAACAAGGAGAAAAGACCTTAAGAACAAATTTAAACCACAACTCAGAGTTGTAACGCATTCCGCAAGAAATCAAGCAGTATTGCTTTTTAATAAGTTGCCTATTGAATTAAAATTGGAGTCACGCATTCATGTTTTTAAAAGCGCACTAAAGGCACTTCTTTTGGACAAGTGTTGCTATTGCATTGAAGATTTTACTCTTTCATAATTAGATCGTACAATGTCATACTTCATTGGGATTAGTTTATGTAGGTACTTTAGTTTCGTTTAGTTTTTGAATTGTTTGTATGCTATGTTTATTTATATTTTTATGTAATTCGTACACAATTTAAATTGTTTTTCGAATAAACTTGAACTTGAACTTGAACTATAATAATAAAGAAATCTCAGTAAGGAACCTTAGACTTGGCACGATTTTGTCTAGATTTCATTACTTTTTAGAGATAAACAAGCAGCTCCATCGAGACTTTGCTAGTTTTTTCAGAATTTTTTTGGTGGGATACTAATTACAAAATACTTTTTAAAATAATATTTGAAATACCTACAAATTAAAAAATACGTTTAACATAGGTATTTGAATCTTAAAAACAAAACGAGTATTTGTTTTCCAAATATGTATTTCCACGGAGGAATAGAGAGAATCGTAATTCGTTTGTTTTTAATTTTTTAAATAGTTTTTCGTATTTACAAGGAATTCAAATAATGGCCAGCCCTGCTAAGTACTACATAAAACCTCTTTCCTCCGCAAACATTGCAGCATCCGACCCAACACACTGGCGGCCAATAAAAATAAAACACGTGTAGAACAATAAAGACATAAGTGGCGCCCCACTCAACCGTGTAACTGCTGCCGTAATAAAAACACGCACCGTTAATACCAGGCAATTACCCTCGGACACACCCCGGAGTAAGTTAACCCCTATCTGTACAAAAAACTAAGTAGGCAGGTATAAGTACACAGGCCAGCACATCAAGTTAGACACTTTGGACTTTGTATCGTTCTTATGCCGTGTGCGTATGGTTTATAATCGCACTACAAGCTTGATGTGCTGGCCTCTGTGCCTAATTTGATTTTGTCGGAAGCGCAGGGGGATTTTTCTTGATTGATAATCAGTAAAGCAAAAACAAACAGTATTTAATAAGTTTTTTCTTTGTTGTTAAAACGAATAAGATCTGTTTAAGGTTCCGTATTACCATAGAGTGACCAATGGGATTCTAGTACTAAGCCTCCGCTGTCCGTCTCTCTATCTGTCAGCGGGCTGTATTTCATTAACCTTATTAGGAGACAGTTGAAATTTTCACACAGCGTGTAATTCTATTGGCGCTACAACAATAAATAATAATAATTAGAAAAATTAAGGGTTTTTTATAGGTATTTCAGAAGTCTATAGTAAAAATACTTGTTGTAGTACCAAACTTAAGGCCATAAGATAGGTCAAATGACAATATTCAATTCAAATTATTGAAATACTGTGTAAAGCTATCACTATGGAAAAAATATATAATATACTCAAAGTAATAAAAATCAATTTAATTAAATAAAATTTTAAAAATATTACCAATTTGGATGTAAAAAAATATACTGATGAACCTGTTTTTGGCATTATTTGCAAAATTTCTCAAAAACAAATAGTTGATTTTCAATGAAACCAGCAAACAAAAATCGGTGACTTTAAGATCTTTAATTTTAATGAACACATTTTTTAAAACTTATTTAAAAGTATACAAAGGAATATAAAAATCGAGAATTGGGAGTTCGGTTTCAACGTAACAGCCGCGTTGAAGCCCGCATTGATTTGAACTTAAAATGAAAAGACTTACGTTTGATATTATTAAAACCTGCTTGGGTTGAGGCATATTAAAGCCTTAAAGTATAATATAATAATATATAATAATGAAAACTGGCAAAGTGTGAGTTGTATCCTCGCGAAGAAGTCCAAACTAAAGAATAATATGTTGCGCGCGTTAATATATTTTGTTTGTAAAGGGATATAGGTAGAATATCATTGTCTTAGTTGTTTGTTGGGTACGGAACCCTTGGCGATTTTTGTATTTGTTAACATTTTTTCTGATAATAGATCTCTTTATTATAATACATTAAATAGAATAACGTAAGATTTCAAGAATTTAATATGTTTTATGCCAATAACCAAATTAATAATCAATGTATATATTCTATCTCTAAATTTTCTGTGTATACTCGGTAGGTCTGAGAATAGTTACAGAATTTTTTTACCGGGATCTAAGCGGGCGAAGCCACGGGAAACAGCTAGTATACATATGAAATTCTCGTGTCATAGTCTTAGTTGCCATACTCCTCCGAAACGGCTGCACGGATTTCCCTGAAATTTTCTGTGTATATTCGGTAGGTCTGAGAATAGGTATAGAAAATTCTTCACCGAGATCTGAGCCGGCGAAACCGCGGGAAACAGCTAGTTGTAAACATAAAGACGCAGGGAGAGGTTTCACCCCTTTGTTTCACCCCTGCGTCTGTGTTTCCCGACTCCTACAATTTGGGGATCTTCAAGGCGAGAGTGAATAGGCCTTATTTGAGATTGCCTGTACCATCCTTGACTACATCGTCACTAACCATCAGGTGAGATATAGTCAAACGCACTCAAATTTTTTAATAAAAAAAAAAATATTACCCCAACAACAAACAAATGCCTTATTCTACAGAAAAAAAAATAAAGCTTAATCAAACGTCACACGTAACAAATCCTACAACCTACCCAAAATGGCGGTTACGAAGCGTTCGGAATTAGAAAAGCGGGCGTACAAATAAGCCCAAACGAACAGTTAATGGGGTCTGTCGTTCTGTCAGTGCGCCGTGAGTGATTGCAGGCCGTTCGTCAGCAGCGAAGGGTTGAAGTGTGTTTAAAAATGGAACGCGCTTCGAATTTGGAATGGCGGCTTTTTGCTCGTTTGTCTTGTTTGGGCTTGCAGTAAATAATTTATTTGTTTTCGGAATGTAATACAATTTATAACCGCCTCCGTTAGTCCATGGTTAGTTACATCAGGAGGTCTCGGGTTCGATTCTCAGCGGAGTCTTACCACACCCTGGACACTTCATACAACGGGCCAGATATGACATTTCAAAAAAGGAATGACGGAATAAACAAAATGGAGACGAAATCCTATACGTTCGACAACCAAACTGTATCCAATCTGAATCAATCCGGGTAACGAGGGGGGAGGTCGCAATCTAGAGAGCGGCAGGGAGTGTTCATACTGTATGTTAGTACTAAGTAATATTTATACTTTGGTCTAAATTTATAATTCTGGGTTTGGTTAGTGGAAGAGCATTTTCTAAACCCACTTGGCTAGCTACCACTTATCACAATTTTATCTTGTCGCCAATGTTAACAGCATTAATGTTTCGGCTTGAAGATAAGATAGCCAGTTCTCCATTGTTGGGGAATCTTGGCAAGCCCACTTCCATCTTCGTCATCATCGTTACTTACCATCGGGTGATCCGATTTCAAGGGCTTACCATTGTGAATAAAAAATATATTTTTGGTGCTTTCTTTAAAATTATCGTTTTTAATGAACGTATAACTACCTCTTTTAAAATAGTATACCTTCTGAAAGAAGAAGTCTTTCTTTTTATACAAGGTGTAAGGTAAAGTAGAGAATATTTAAGGCTCCTCCGTCCCTAAAATTAGCAACGCGATTCACGTTGTTTCAAACATCGAACGAAACAGCTTGGAATTGGGTATGCTAAAAAAAAATGTATTTTTTTTATTTTTTTTCTGATGGTTTAGACCATTTTGAAAAACTAATTTGAATATTTCATTTTTTAAGCCTCTAGATATTTTTAAATATTTTTTTAAATTTTGAAACCTTGATGACGTCATCGGTTCACATTACTATGAAACGAACAGCCCTATTTCTATGACGATGAAATGAATAGGCCTTGACGTCAACTGTCAAGTCACTCAAGTCAATCATTCCCAAAGGTTTTTTGGCGGGATTTGTGGTAGACGCATTCGTAGTTTTATTTTGTTGTTTTTTCATTGCACCGGCACTAGCATTACAAATCCAACAGCTAAGGAAGCCTAAATACGTCAGACCTGGCTGTATGGTCTTAGTAACCTTTGCCTTTTCCGAAACGAAACTATCACAAAGCCAACAACGAAACGTCAAAGTCAAAATTTACTTGTCATCAAACATCATAATCTATGTATGGACAAGGCCTTCAGAGTTTAAATGTTTTTTAGAACCACAATAAAAATTGGACCTCTAATGAATATCTTACCCATTTAAGTATTTAATTTGAATGACGTTCTAATAATATTTGATTGTTTCAAACGTAGTTTTTGGTGGATGATAAATAAATAGTGCCTTTTTCAGTGCTCGACGAAAGCTCGTCCTCAAATGCAAGGTCCGTAATTGATATGACAAGTAAGAGTGCACGTTCCGTTCAGTGGTGAAATAAGGTTTTATTGTAAACTCGTGACGTCAAAGGGGTCAAATGAAGGTTATTGTCCTTTTCCGATTTTTTTACGCAATCTTTTACTTTTTCGAGTGGAAAATGAAAAAATATGGCTTTAAATAAAAATATCTCGAAATGGTTTTTTTATTTTCATGGCTTATAAAAAATTTAGCATACCCAATTAAGGTTTTTTGTCAGCTTGCACTGCAACATGGCTGTTACGTCATCGCTGCGGACGAATGGTGCGAAACTAGTGATTTTTAATCCACATTACTAGCTTTTGCCCGCGGTTTCGCTCGCTTGGGCATCGTTTTTACGACGGTGTTTGAGGGCGAGTGGTACGCGAGCCGCGAGCGGCTCGTGAGCGTAGACAGGAGTTTCCTGAAGATCCCTCGGGAACTATATCGGACTATTCTGATTAGCAGTCTGTGTTACTTCCCACCCCTCTCCACTATTTCTGTGCAAAAAATCTCGTCAATCCATTGCTCCGTTGCGACGCCGACGTGCGTGAGCCTGGAAATGAGTTTTTCCTAGATCCCTCGGGAACTGTCTTGTGCTATGCTTATAAGTAATCTTTTATATCAATTTTCATCCCCTTGCACATCTCTGAGCAAAAATCACATCAATCTGTTGCTCCATTGCTACGTTAAATAAATCAAGCAAAAAAAAGTGGTTTTTTTTTCTGTTCACTCAGGAACTGTTCGAGACTGAGCTATGTTTACGGGATAAAAAGTAGCATATGTCCATCCCCATGACTGCATGTCAAAGTTCGTCAAGGTTGGTTAAGGTGTTGAAGCTTGAAAAGGTAAGAAACAAACAAAGAAATTTTCACATTTATAATATTAGTACCTAAGGATAAAAGAAATAAGAATTTCCAAAAAGCAAGAAAACGAAATAATTTTAAGTTATTTTGTTAAGAAGTTCATAAATAAAAAAAGCAAAAAGATTTTATTTTTTTTACTAGCTGTCCCGGCGAAATTTGTTCCACCTTACACTACACTACACTACACTACCCTACCCTACCCTACTCTACTCTACCCTAGTGAGTGATGACCGTAAATCTTAGCTTAATATTTTATTTAAATATACATCAGCTTGTATATCTTTGTGACATTATTATCGAAAACCTATTTTGTAACCAAACAAGTTTTATGCAGTAAAATAAGTAAATCTACTAAGTATGACTTATGAATATTTAAGTAGCACTTACAAACATTGCTTGCTAGAAACATAAAAGAAAAATGTAATGCCTTATACACTTACGATAGCGCATACAACTTACGATAGAACTTTAGCACTGAACACACAAAATTTTCATCTCAGCGCAGTTTGAAGAGCACTCATCCACATACCTAAATGTGCAAGGTAAACAATTTCCAAGTTCCACCAAGAAAGGCATTGAGGAAGAAACTTTTGTTTCATGCAGTATGTGGATCTACAACTACATATTTATTTTAAGTACCGATCATAGAAGTTTTCATGCTACATTTATAGGTATCTAACTAAATACTCCAATAGAAATAAAAATCGTCATAATAATTTTCAGACATCACACATTTGATAACTTTAAAATAATACAAATAAAAAAAAATCATTTATTTCTCACCACAAAGCATAAATTAGTAGGCATAAATTGTACATAAATAATGAAACAAATAATAGATCAGAATAACAGTTATTTGAGGAAAACTGGTGCCTAAGCTTACGAAAAAAAAACCTAAAATAATGTACAGTCGACTGTTCTACAGCCAGGCAAAAAAGAGTTTGAAGAAAATGAGGGCACCACTAGCACAACTCTTCTAGTTTTAGTAATTGTTAGGAAGTTAGTTTAGGGAATATAATTGCGAAATTCAATGAAATTTATAAAAAAACGGCAACCTCTACGCAGCTATGACAAATTCGTTGTCAGCAAAGTAGTGTTCAATTATCAAATCAATTCGTTCCATCTGTCATCACTTCAAACTCTTTTTTGCCAAGCTGTAATTACGAAATTAGGTACATTGTGATGAAAAAATTACAACGCAGTTGTGTGTTCTTTTAAATAAGCTCCTTTTCTTGAAAAAAATTACGATGAAGAGAATAGGAGTAGAGAAGAGGCTCAAATAATACTCCAGCAAAATAGAATTCCTTATTCGTAAAGTGCAAGTTCAGCTACTACCACTTATCTTCAAGAGGATTATGTCAAGACAAAACTATCAAAAGCAATGCGCTATTTACTTTTTTGCTAAACCAGTTCATGTTCTTAATGTTTGCCAAACATTCGTGAAAGGCGGAAGTCTATTTCATAATTTACTTTGAAGCCGATAGAATATTTGAGAGAAAAAACCCATATAGGTACTTAGAATAATTTTAAAGACACGATGCTGACTACTAGAACTAGTGGGTAATATTAGAATACTGAACTCTTCGGTGGAAGTGCTTCGTTTTTATTACTCCTGGCCAGACTGAACTAGCTGCGGCTGCGTAGCAAGTAACTTCTAAGGCTACGAATTTAAAAAGTTTCTGGTGCCGTTTTGAATTTGGAATAACTTCGGTGTATTACGAGTTTACTTTTATTAACACGCTTATATTAGCTTTACCTGTATGTATGTATGTATGTTTATAACCGACTCCTTTGCACTCGATTTTGACCCATTTTAAACAGACAGATTTAATTCAAACTTTGTACATTTAGAAAGAATCAGTGACAATATAATAATTTATCTCATTATCCTGAAGTAAAAATTAAAAAAAAATATAGTTTAAAAAAACTAAAAAGCACGCTTTTACAGCACATTAAACTAAAAAGTGAAAAATAATTCTTAATATAACCTGAAAACAATAATTAACGAAATATACTAGTATTATTGTGAAAAAAGCGTGTGGTGCTTTGTGCCATATTTTTCGTATATCGAGCAACCCACGCTTACTAGTATTTTTCGTTCATTATTGTTTTCAGCTTATATTAAGAATTATTTTTCACTTTTTCGTTTGATGTGCTTTAAGAAGCGTGTTTTTTAGTTCTTTTAAACTTTTTTTTTTTTGGCAATAGGGTAAGGTACGTTAATGTGGTGTGCACTATGTACAATTTAGATATTATTGTGTTCTAATGAAAATTGACTTTATCTGGTTTTTGTCCTATTCAACGATAAGAAACAGTTATCTTAGATTTATCCATATAGACCACAAGATAACTGTGAACAGAATGCTTCAGGACAGAATCACAGAGGAGGAGAATCGTACGATGGGTGATAATAGGTCTTTACGTATGAAATTGCCGATTCAATGCCAATTTTAATTGAAAATAAAAAAGTTATTGTTTTTTATTGTTGACTTTATGGTGACACTACTTAACCCGGCGCCAATGACGTGTAAAAAATAACGCGGACAATGACGCGGCGTCAATATGACCCGAATGTTTTTTTCTTAATTATCTGGTTATCTGCTGAATTATAACATTGTAAGTCATTGTAGTACCAAGATGTTTAAAATTATGATTTCGTTTTAATACAACAACCTCAAAAGGGCAACAAAAATAATTTCTCTTTTAGAACTAAAAATTTATGGAGCTGTAGCCGTTTTATTCCCGTTTTATTCAAGAAAAGGGATTTTACCTTTCTTCACTGGCACTTGCTAACTACACCATGGTACAAATCATATGAATTGAGGTCTTATCTCTAGCTACTTAGAAAACCATGAACGATTATAATATGTTTTTATCGAAATTTCCCTAATTGAAATTCGCTCAGGTCAATATGACCCAGCGTCATTTTCGCCGGGTTAAGGTCTTTCAAGGTTCAATCCCCTGAGCTATGTACCATTGAATGGAACAAAGGCGGTTTCTTAGTGGTCAGATGGGGCAATTTTTTAGACTAGTTAATGTTATTGAATTTTCCTGAAAGTGACGAAATCTTATGCGGGGTATTCTCAAATATGACATTAGTAACGAAGAAACTGCTACGATTACTCTAGAGCTTTAAAATTAAAAATATGCCTCAATAAAGGCGATTTTGTCAAGTGAAAAAACCCGACTTCATGGGGTTAAAGCCACCGTGCTCTCAAAATATTTAAACAATAGGCATATGTTTACCAGCATTAAATTTTTAATAGTCTTATGCTATTTTGAATAAAAATATTTTTTAATAACTATTGTTCTTAATATTAATTTTCATCTTTAAACTTTTTTATAAAATCGGCAATTCCATAGGTAAAGAAATTATATTGTTTACACCAGACGCCTGGCTGAAGCAGTTTATACATGGGCGGGAGAGTTCACGCCTTAGAGTTTTCAGACGTACTCCTTAAGGTCGAAAAGGTGTTATTATCGGACACCAATGTATTGATACAACTGCCAGTCTCTGAATTGTAGCGTCAGTTGAAGAACTGATTTACACCGTGTCACACCCTGGACACTTCATACAACGGGCCAGAAATGACATTTCAAAAAAGGAATGACGGAACAAAGAAAATGGCGGCGTAATCCTATACGTTCGTCTACCAAACTGTAACCAATCTGTAATGAATATGGGTGACGAGGGGGTGAGGTCGCAATCTAGAGAGCGGCAGGGAGTGTCCATACTGTATGTTAGTATTAATATATATATTTTGACCGTGTAAAGAGATCTTGGTCAAATAGCGCACCAAGAAATCTCTCCTGTGTGTCAGCGGGCCATACTTACCCTTAAAAACGAGCTAATGGGGACTTTAAATGATTGCATCCTTACCGAGATCGAGGTGCACTAGTTCGTCCTATATCCATTAACTCAAACTAGGAACCCTGATAGTTTCGCCATATCTGTCTGTCTGTTCGTTGGTATGTCACAGCCGTTTTACTCAAAGACTATTACAGCTATCAAGCTGAAATTTGGTATGGTAGTTAGTTGGTTTCGTTTAATTTGATTGGCATCCTCGTCATTTCGAAAAAGTCCCGTTTCATATCCAATGTGTAAGAGTTTACTGTGAGCATCTGTTTTGCAAGGACAATAAACTTTTGGGTTTTTTTTGTAGGGTTAAGGAACTGAAATAAATCATTTTCATGTGTTTTTTTTATATTTTGTCACTTTCACTTATCCACGCGAACGGAGTCGCGGACAACAGCCAGTAGGAACATAAAAAAAATCCTCATTTACTGACTCACTGACTGACTCATCACCGCGCCGCCTATACCCTTTTGGAACTATAATGCTGAAATTTTGCACAGAGCCTTTTATGCTGTAGTTATGGAACTATTTCGCCGAGGATGTCCTGAAAAGGCACGTGAAACGGTGTGATGACGTAGATCCTGCAAAATCAGAGGAATTGGCAGCACAGCGTCTCGAATGGACCTGGTGAAGACCAAAACCTATATTATTGTTTCAAAGAGCATCGCAAGGTAGAATTCGATAGCAAGCGCGATGCATTTAAGGCGGCAATATTACAGTTTTTGTTATTTTTAACGTCAAGTATTCCTAAACGATAGAAAACCCAAGGTTGACAAAAAACCCTTATTGTTTATGATGTTCCTTAAAGTCAAAAGCTATTAGAAACACAATTGAGCAGTTTTGGCTCGATAGGAAAAAAATCCCAAAGGTAAGTCTACACCGTTACTTTCAACTCTAGTTATGACTAATATTTTGAATTATAAATTAAAAAAAATATACAAAAATATTTTTTTTATGGTAATACAGAGTGAGTAATGTTATTATTTTTTATACTTTCACTGTAGTTTTTGATTGAAACGAAAAACCATTGAAAAAGTGTGGTTATTTTCTTTACTCTTTACACGTAAAGAAAAAGACAGAGACAACTGTTGCAATCAATACGTCGCCTTAAGGCCTGACCTTTCTCACCTCTCAGTGCGCGGGAGTTTATCAATAAGATCGACTATATTAGCCACATAAGGGCGCATCTACTCCAAAATTCAGTTTAGAAGTCGACAGCAGTCGCTGTTGCCAAAATAGGCTGGATAGTTTTACTAAGGAAATAGGCCGGATTTTTCTAAATACCGAAAAAAAAATTTTTTTCGAGAAAAAACATTGTTTTACGCGGGTGAAGCTGAAGGCAAAAGTTGGCTTTATTTAAAAGCATTTTAGTTTTAGAATACTTGGATACTCTAAAAACGGTAAAAATAAACTGAAATCGTAACAACTAAGAGCAATTTTTCTACATTGTTGTGTTAATTTCCTGAAAAGTACTAAACCGATTTTAATAAAATTTATATGGGCCGAACTCTATCAAATAAAAAAGAAATTAATAGGACCGTGAAGCTGCGACTATTTATAAAATCGGTCAAGTGCAAATCAGAACCGCGCAAAAAGGGTTCCGTAGCATCATGCTAGATGGCGCTAGTTTCTTCAGTATCGTACTATCATACAATTACGAGGGTGGCATACTTGAATGGCATCAGTGCGCGAGGAGTTTCGCTGCAAAGATTGGCTACATAAACCATCTTCGAGCGCACGCGCGGCAAACCGACTAGGTGTCGAAGTGGTCGCCATGACGGAAATCGGTTGGATAGATCATCATCATCATACTAGATGGCGCCAGTTTCTTCATGTTTAAAAAAACATGTTTTTTTTGTATGGAGACTTTTACTTTTTCTTACGTTTAGTATTTTTTGTTATAGCAGCAACAGAAATACATTTTCTGTGAAAATTTCAACTGTCTAGCTATCACGGTTTATGAAATACTAGCTGTTTCCCGCGGCTTCACCCGCGTGGACCACGTTTCTATGACTTTTCGAGGGTGCGCAGTGCGCGAGCCGCAATCGGCTCGCGAGCGTGGTAAACAGTAGCCTATGTCTTAATCCAGGTCCTAATCTGTCTACCTACCAAATTTCAGCCAAATCCGTTAAGTATTTTTTGCGGGAAAGCGTAACAGACAGACAGAGTTACTTTCGCCTTTATAATATTACATTAGTAGGAAGAAAGAAAGAAAGAAAGAAATGTTTATTTGCCAGAATACATACATGTGAAGATCTTAATGTTAGAATGGAAAATGTATTCAGCCGTCATAAAGATGGCATGCAAATTTTTACAGGTTAAAATATTATACCTACGCTAGTAAAATTATAAAGATAAATTAGTTTTATTATTAAAGTTCATATATTCACTAATACTATAGAAGCAGTGTTGCATTAGCCATTCTGTTAATTTTTTCTTAAGTCTAATTCCTCGTAATTGTTTTATGTCATCTGGAAGCTTATTAAATATTTCAATACACATATTATAAATATTTTGTTTATATATTTTAGTTTTACAGGGAGGTTGCTGTAACCAATGTGTATATTGAGCCCTTGGTACACGAAATCTAACGTCTCTAAGATATTGAAAATACTCTGGGTGAGATTCTGTAAACAGACAAACCTTTCTTATATACATGCACGGCAACGGTAAAATATTTAGTTTTTTAAATAGGGGTTTACAACTCTCCATAAACCACGCATTATTAATAGCACGTACACACTTTTTTTGCAATCTAAATGTTCTATCGACATCTACAGAATTACCCCATAGTAAGAGACCATAATTGAGGACTGACGATACATGGCCATGGTAGGCTGTCAAAGCGGCTTCTATAGAGACTGTTTGCCTTAGTCTTCTTAACGCGAATACAAACCGATTCAGTCTTTTGCAAATTGAGTCAATATGGTCCTTCCAGTTCAAATGATTGTCAACATGTATGCCTAAAAATTTAAGTCCATTAGTTACGTCAATTTTACTATTATTATAATTTATGTCCAGAAAAAGGGGTTTTGTTTGATATGAGTGAAATTGTAATTAATATCTTAGTTTTATTTATATTAATGTTAAGGTTATTGTTGTCCAACCATTTGACAGCGTCTGCCAAAGCTCTAGCCACATCAGATTGATACGTTTCTTTATCTTTGCATTTAATAATTAAAGTTGTATCGTCTGCGAAAAGTATACATTTTTGAGACATTGCTTTAGGGAGGTCGTTAATGTATAAAAGAAACAGTAAGGGCCCTAGATTACTACCTTGCGGAATTCCCGAATTATTTATACGAAAGTTAGATGTGTACTTTTGCTTTGTCAAAATCCCACTTATTTTAGTTACTTTAGAAATTTCTGTACATTGTCTTCAATTTGACAAATAACTTTTAAACCAGTCGTAACATCTGCCTCTTATACCATAGGACTCTAGCTTAGAAAGTAGCTGGTCATGTTGAACAAAGTCGAATGCTTTGCTCATATCAAGGAACATTGCCATTATTGGGATCTTAGCATTTAAAGATTCAGAAATTAATTTAATCAGATTAAAACAAGCTAGTTCTGTCGAAGAGCCCTTTCGGAAACCGTACTGGTCAGAATTCAATACATTGTGCTTGCTTAAAAAAACATCCAACCGGAAATACATGGCTTTCTCTATTATCTTTGAAATAATAGGAACAATGGTTATTGGCCTGTAATTATTTGGACTAGACCTATCGCCATTCTTGAAAAGGGGCTTTATAACAGATATTTTCAGTTGTTCGGGAAAAATTCCCTGACTAAATGATAAATTTATTATATGAGTAAGTGGATGACATATGAAGGCAGCGCTTGATTTGAGGATACTTGTTGATATTTCATCGTAACCACTCGTCTTGGTGTTGTTCATGGACATAATTAATTTTAATGTTTCTTTTTCGTCAATAGGTCGTAGAAAAATAGTGGAAGGGTTATTACTTATCAAATTGTCACAAGTAGGATTCGAATTTTGTTTATTAGTCAAATTCATAAAATAATCATTGAGAATATTACAAATGTCCTGAGGGTTAGTATATGTCATGTTATTGTATTGAATAGAATTAATGTCAGTGTTATATATATTCCTATTTACAGTTGAAGTAATTACATCCCAAGTAGCTTTACATTTGTTCTTGTTTGATTTAATGTATTTGTTATTAAATATTTTTTGCGATTTTTGAATACATTTTTTAAGAATGTCACTGTAACGTTTGAATTTATTTTTATGTATGTATTTATTGGCTCCAACGGATCTGTAAGTCATATACAATTTGCGTTTTACTAGGCAAGATTTTTTTATTCCAGTTGATAACCATTTAATATTCTTTCTGCGATTGTTAATTTTTATTTTTATTACTGGAAAGCATAGGTTATAGAAAAGACAGACGAGATCATGAAAATTAACAAATGCTTCTGATAGGTTATCACTGTTCAGTACCTCGCAAAATGACATAGCTTTCATACATTCTTTAAATTTACGAATATTATCACCACTGTAGTCCCGTCGGCTTTCAAACCAAGTTGTAAATGCCTTGTGTTTATTGATATTCAAACTTAAAGTCTGAGCAGTTTCATGATCGGACAGACCCAAGTAGTGAATCTCTGATTCTGCCTGTTTTATATTGCTGGCAATTTGATCGATACATGCTTTTCGCCTAGTAGCTGATCTTATATGAGTCCTAAAATTATAGTTTTCAAGGATGCTAGTAAGATCTTTAGAGAAGTTGTTGTTTTTTAAAAGATCAATATTCCAATCTCCACAAACGACAATTTTCTTCTTTTTATATTTATTTGTTAGGCGATACAACAGTTTATCTAGTTTATTAATAAATAAACTAACATGAGATAGATAGACAGACAGACACGGATAGCGGAGTCTTAGTAATAGGGTCCCGTTTTTACCCTTTGGGTAAGAAACTCTAAAAGCGGCATTTTCACCTCTTAAATATTAGCAGATTGTAACCAATTTTATTATATTTATAAGTTTTTTTTTTAATAAAGATTAATAAGTACAATTTTATTTTCGTTTACGTGTTTTCAAACAAAAATAAATTCGGCCATTATTAGTTTATTTTTTAATCAGTAAACGAAACCTATAACCTATCTAATTAAACCTATGAACTAATTACCAATCTTATATTTTATAAAAGTTTAAAGAACTTAAAAACCGATTTCAAAAATGAAATTCACTCAAAAGTATGAAATAATATTATTATACTTAGATACACGATATTAACCATCAATAACGATATCAAAGGTGGGTACGAATAAAATTAGGGCCCTAAATTTATTTTTGAGGTCGGTTCCAGCACACAGATACTTACGTATCAAATGTTTTAGATTCGAAGGCATTGCTGACACCGACCTCAAAAAAAATTTAGTCCCCTATTTTAATTCGTAACTACCTTTGATTTCGTTATTGTTGGTTAATATCGTGTATCTAAGTATAATAATATTATTTCATACTTTTGAGTGAATTTCATTTTTGAAATCGGTTTTTAAGTTTTTTAAACTTTTATTTTTATTTTTTTTATTTTTAGTGATAATGCTATCTATCTAACAACGTTATACCCAATCACCCACTCGCCAATAGGAACCATCAAATCATAATGCACGTGTTTCATTAACAGATACAAATTCCTGTGGCTTCCATCATCATCTCAACAGCATGAAAGTAGAATAGAATAGAATAGAATAAATGTTTATTCAGTGATAAGTACACACAAGTGAATAATTTTGTAGCTTTTAAAATACAATAGTTTGTACCTATCACTGAAAAGGTAGCAGCTCAGCATATGCTGTCATCACAAAGATCACAGCGCTGATTTTCAGCTACTACCCCTTCAGGGAAGGGGGTGGACCTAAACGAAGTACACATCATAAATTTAAACAAAATAAAACTTTAAACATAGTAATAAAAATAAAATAAAAGTAAAATTCAAAACTAAAACCCTACAACCATTACAGATACATTATTTTAGATGCTACTTAGATTAAGAAAACTAAAGAAGATACTGTATACCCAATATTATAAAATTTTACAATATTCTCCTCAGCGATTGTAAATAGACAAACGTCAAAAGGCAGTTTCAAGCAAGGTGGGTAGTGCGGCCGGCCTTCTGTTCTTCTATGCAAAAAGATGTTATTTGACGTTTGAAACTGTAGACCGAGACACACTCCCTGATTGGTGGCGGTAAATTATTCCAGATTTTACTGGCTGCGTATTTGAAACTGCCCCTGAACGCCGTCGTTTTATGTCGCGGTACAATTAACATATATGAAGATGCCCGTGTACTGTACTTGTTAGTAGTGTGCGACCAGGTGAGCTTATCATACAGATATTTAGGAGAATGACTGTTAACAACTGTTAACAAGTAAAGGAGTTAAATCTTCTATCATCAGCTCCTCTGAATAACCTGAAAGAATACAACCGGTCTTTATCTACGTAAAATATGTGAAAAATTATCCTCCAACTCCTAACTGTTAAGGAGTTGTACTTTCCGTCATCAGTTCATTAACATGAGATGATGACTACCAGACGCCAAAACTTGAATAGTTTGAGGAAATACATAAAACATGTAATATATGCCTATAAAATTTGAGGGTTGCCCTCGATTTCCCTGGGATCCCATCATCAGATCCTGACTTAGTAACAATGGGACCCCCTCGGGTCGACCCTTTCAAATAAAAAAAGAATTTTGAAAATCAGTTCACAATCGGCGGAGATATCGCGTAACAAACATACAAAAAAAAAAACATACAATCGAAATGAAAACCTCCTGCTTTATGAAGTCGGTTGAAAATTGATACCAACATTCAGAGATATGCTTTTTTTAAGCCAACATTTTAATTTTTAACATAGTATAATTTGACAACTTTTTAGCAACTTAATTTAATATTAATTTTGAATCAGATTTGGTTTTTAGTTAATTTCATTTTCATTTTATTTGTTAACTTGATATATTTTGTATTACCCAATTTATTATAGAATGAATGTGATGTTTATATATTTATATGTTTGTTAATAGTATTTTTGAATTTTGTACCATATGGATTTTTAGTCTGACAATAAATGAATTATTATTATTATTATAAACCAAGCTTTTGTTTTGTCTATCTATCTATCTGTCGATCTATCGAAAATTGATACCAACATTCAGAGATATGCTTTATATAAGCCAACATTTTAATTTTTAACATAGTATAATATGATAACTTTTTAGCAACTTAATTTAATATTAATTTTGAATCAGATTTGGTTTTTAGTTAATTTCATTGATTTTATTTGTTAACTTGATATATTTTTATTACCCAATTTATTATAGAATGAATGTGATGTTTATATATTTATATGTTTGTTAATGGTATTTTAGAATTTTGTACCATAATATGGATTTTTTAGTCTGAGAATAAATGAATTATTATTATTATTATAAACCAAGCTTTTGTATTGTCTATCTATCCATCTGTCGATCTATCGAAAATTTGTCAAAATCGGTTAATGTATAAGACGTGAAAATCGCTTTAGCAGTCGGTGCAGTCGAAGTCAGAACCTAATCATTTTTTGAAGTCGTCTGAAAAAGTCACCCCTGTGTAAACGGTTATATTGGTGAAAGTTGCCTACTTGTTAAACAACTAAAAGCTATTTCTTGTGAATAGAATTTTTAATCATAATTATTCCTTTAAAGTTAACCGTTCGTTCGTCGACCGGAAGTCCTCAGACTTCACAATTTTAACTTTGTTAGTCACTAACTTCATTTAATTACTTCTTAATCATGCAATTTTTAATTCAGAGGTTATTAAGTTCCGTTCCGAGGCCATTCAGAGCGACACTCGAGTCTCGTTGAGATGGTTTTTTGTTGGGTTTTGTTTTTAAGCTTCAGTAGTTGTGGTTTTACCGACTGCGTCGCAGCGAAGGAGGATAACTAATTTTAGGAGTAGTGGGTTAAAAAAAGACAATTTTATCAAAAAAGAGCACATACCTCATAGAACAGAAAATGGCCATTGGAATGGTAAAGTTCTCGAGTGTAGGTAGACCTTCCACCCGGTGGACTGACAACCTTGTGGAAGTCGCCAGAAGCCGCTACATGTGGGCACCGCAGGACCGTTCGTTGCTGAAGCCCTTGGCTGGGGATGCCTTTGTCCAGCATTGGACGTCTTTCAGCTGATATGAGGATAATGATTGACCTTATTTTTCTACAATTGCTTTGATATGCTTCAGGTCTCTTATTCCGCTCCCCTAATTGAAACCCCTTACAAATTCCATGCAAGTCCGCCCCTGGCAGCCGCTTTAGTATTTAATAGAGCATTAGTTTTGTAAACTATTCCGTTTGATCTAGAACTAGTTGAGCTGTACGTTTTCCTCCGGAGTACAAAGTAGTTCAGAAACCTTTAAGGTACAGTCACACCCTGGACACTTCATACAACGGGCTAGAAATGAAATTTCAAAAAAGGAACAAACAAAATGGCGGCGAAATCCTATACGATCGATAACTAAACTAACTAGAGAGCGTCATTTGAGAAAGGGAGAAAGTTAGGTAAATTTCAATGCTTGATGACAAATCTATACATCAATATGTATATATTTTTTTTTTATTCACTATTGGTCAACTCTTGACAACATCTCACCTGGTGGTAAGTGACGATGTTGCCGAAGATGGAAGCGGGCTTACCAAGATTCCTAACGCAATGGGGAACTGGCTATTATTATTATTTAAACAAAATAAGCGAATCGGGTTTATAGAACGGCCAGACAGACTTCATATTTTTAAAAATATATTGACAAGTGCGAAAGTTAAGTGATTTCTAATGCTTGACAAGTTTGTAGGTCTATCAATACCATTTGCGCCCTGGTAAAGATCGTGGGAAGCCGATGGATGCGGGCAGCGCAGGACCGGTCGTCGTGGAAATTTTTGGGGGCGACCTTTGTCCAGCAGTGGACGTTTTTCGGCTGATATGATGATGATGATTTAAAAAAAAGCAAATTCGTAGGATAGAACGGCTGCACGGACTGAGGGAGCACGGGGCGCGATCTCTATCTGTTTCGTTGGTCTCCAATGCATGGTGTTAAGTGTACTTTTACCGAAACCAGAAGCAAGTTAGAAATAGTTTAATTAGGCACTGGGGTTCAATTCAAGGATAGAAAATTAAATTATGCGCACTCTTTACTGATATATTATGTAAATTAAACTATGTGAATATTACAAGGAAAATAATTTAATTTAGTTTGTAGATTTTAAATGTAGTAGTTATGGGAATAGCTACATTAAAACGAACCATTTAGATATTGTGTTCATACTTTTTTACTTGCAATGGAATCGTATTCAATGGGTGTCAACGGAACCCTATCACCAAGCTTACGCCGTCCGTCTGTCTGTTTGTCATCTGTTCGTCTTTCCCATCATATGCATCCAAAAAAGCTGCATCTTTTGAACCATAATTGAAAGGTTTTTGAAATTCTCACAGAATACTTATATTTTATAATTGCGGATTTCCTAAAAATAAACAAAAAACTGTCTTCGTATATTTTCTACCCTGTCTTTAACTTTTAAGGGTATCGTATTCAATGGGTGCCAGCCAACGGAACCCTTGCACTAAGCTTACACCGTCCGTCTGTCTGTCATCTGTCCGTCTGTCTGATCATTTACATTCAAAAAGCTGAATCTTTTGAACCTTAATTAATAAGTTCTCGAAATTTAAAAATAAATAAAAATAAAAAATGTGAGTGCTAATCAAGTTACGTGTTTTTTTTAAGGTTTTTTTTGTTTTTCTTCTATCGTGTAAATGGAAACGCTAAACATGTTTACAAAACGACTTCAATCGCAAAAACCAAGAACAACTTTGTTTTTTTTTTTACTTTTGTTAATTTTATAAAAAAGTACTAAACCAATTTTGAAAAAATGTATATCGGACCAACCTGGCAGCATAACCTATGGAATAAAAAATCCAAATCGATCAATAAATGACGGTGTCCTATTGTAAAAACGGTAACACATACAAAGCGTGAAACATATACGTTCGATTACATTACTAATACTAAGTTTACTAAGGAACCCTATTATGCGCGTGGTCCGACACGCACTTAAACACTTTTAGGGTTCTGTACCTAAAATGGTCAAAATGGAACCATGATAAGATCACTCGTGTGCTTTTCTGTCCGTTCGTCCGTCTGTCACAGTCAATTTGCTCCGTAAGTACTGGACCGATTGAGGTGAAATTTGGTACACATAATAATATGTAAGTCGGTGACCCAAAGACGGACATGTAACGTGAATGGACGCAAATGGCCTGTGTCCAGCAGTAAACGTTTTTCGGCTGATATGATAATGATGATGATGATGATGAAACATGGGGGGGAATCAAATGAAAGATCTTGTTGAAAGGATCTCATTGGTTTTTCAAACTTCAAGATCAGTTTTGAAGTAATTTAAAGAATTTGACGAAAATTTACCATACCATCCGAAACTAATACTAAGCCGAAATTTAAAAAATATATATATCTACGCGATTGAATCGAAATGTAAAGTAACCGACATAGCTCACAGAATCGCTAAACTTAAGTAGGCAGGGCACATATCTCGTAGAACAGATGGCCGTTGGGGCAATAAAGTTCTCGAGTGGTGAGCGCAGTCACATGACAGTGAAATCATGGTTTGGAAATCCTTAGGAGATGCCTTTGTCCAGCAGTAGACGTCTTTCAGCTGATTATGATGATAAAAAATTATACATTACTAGCCAGCCGCCTATTACCCAAACCATACGAACAACGGCACACTACCAACCATCGTAGTACTAAATTCTCCGATAGATGGCAGTCGTGTTTTTGTCGACGGAAAAATCAAATTAAAAACAGAATGTTACAAAATTCTCATTATAGTGAATAACTGTTGATAAAAATTTATAGTTACATTACTAGCCAGCCGCGTATCGCCCAAACCATACGAAAAACGGCACACTACCAACCATCGTAGTACTAAATTCTCCGATAGATGGCGGTCGTGTTTTTTGTCGACGGAAATATCAAATTACAAACAGAATGTTACAAAATTCTCATTATACTGAAAGACTGTACATTCACAAAAAAAATTACTTCTCTACCAAAACGATCAGATAATTCATCAATTTTATTCCCTTTTGTATGTATGGATCGTTCATATTTTTTTAGGGTTTCTTAAATATTATTCAGTATGATGTGTTGAAGCTACAGTTAACGGTTCGTTCACCAATTTTAAAATTATAAGCAGTGCTTTGCTCCTATTTTTGCAAAGCTATTAACTGAGCTATGGCCCATTTGCACTGCATCACACTAATGTAAATTTATTCATGTAAGTTATTTTGTCTGTTTTAATCTTCATTTTAAACGTTCTCTCTCTTCCTTTTTTGCTTTTAAATTGTTGAGTTTTTTTAATGCGTATAATGTAATTGTGATTGCAGTAATAATTAAGAGCACTGTGAAGCTGCGACTTTTCATACAAACGGTGTTAACGATTTTTCACCTCTTAAATGTTAACCGATTTGGACCAATTTTTGACAGGTTGTCAGTCAGAACAAAAGCTAGGCTTATATGTTTTTGTTTTTAAAAGAAACACCTAGCTTTTGTTTTGACTGACAACTTGTCAAAAATTGGTCTAAATCGGTTAACATTTAAGAGGTGAAAATCGTTAACGCAGTTTGTATGAAAAGTCGCAGCTTCACAATCCTCTTAAATGTGTTATCTATCTATCTATTTTAGTAACTTCATTATTATGTGTTTATAAATCTATGATTATATCACTCTATTGACACAGAGTAGACTAGGATTATCGTATTTGTAATACACCTATTACGAATTTTTTTTCAGTGATCGATAGACAATACATTGTGAAAATAACATTATAGTCTAAAAGGTATACAAATGAGTCACAAGTTCTCATGGGCCCCTAGTGACTGATGGCCGGATAGCGGGCGGATATCACTCGTTAGGCGTATACGTACCCGACCCTCGAATGAATGACCTCCATGTCTGTGACATACGAGGGGGCATGCGATCTCAACCGTGGATCAGGATTAACTCACGCACCTAAATAGGTCGAGACAACTTAAGATGAGGATTTTAAAATAACTGACGAGATCTAAAAGTCTATGTTTGAATCATCTATATTTTTAAAGTGAAACTTTTATTACATCGTCTCAGGCTTTTTCGTCTGTGTGTTGCGTGACGGCAAAGAGATTATTACATCATCTCAGACTTTTTGTCAGAGCAGCCATGATCGTTTCGTCCTCTGTACCGTAGCTCCAAGACGAGAGCAGCCATGATCGTTTCGTTCTCTGTACCGTAGCTCCAAGAGGAGTGAAACTTTTATTACATGATCGTTTCGTCCTCTTTACTGTAGCTCCAAGACGAGAGCAGCCATGATCGTTTCGTGCTCTGTAAATGTCTATAATGTGAAAAAAAATTTCACTTTTACCATGGTTTCATACAACCACACACTCTTTTTTTTATTTTATAAGTTAAAATTTAAATCCAAATAGAATTAATAACATGTCAATTATACTAAAATGTAAAACTAATATACAACTATATCAATAACAATTAAAAAAAAATATTCACCGTTAGTTTGAATTAAATATGGTATCGTGCTGTAATAGTATAGTGATTACCAAACCTTGAAATCGATCGATTCTGTTAACATCCTGATTAAATAGGGTGTAACGAAATTGGAGGAGCCATTAAATGGGACTTATAATTATACTTAACAACTTTCCATATAGAAACCAGGTTAGTTTAAAATAATGGAGCCCTAACTTAAATATTTAAATTTGGAAAGTCAGCTAATCATTTTGTATGAGAAGTATTTTTTTCTGATAATCGACTAGGGTTCCTTGGCATGTAGTTCAGTTTGATAAGAGAAGCCGTAGAATTCGTAACAACCCTTTATCAACCAAAAAAAGCAAAAGGTAAACAAAAGTACTATGGAATTGAAATTTGAAACTGTTTCATCCCTTAGTAGATGTAGATTACTTAGTAGTTTGTTTACATTGTGCTTTTTATGGCTGATATAAGGTATATGAAGTTTGATATTCCTGTCGACATAATTCACTAATGCCATCTACCGGAGAATTTTAGTACGATAATCAGTAGCGTGCCTTTATTTGTATAGTTTGAGGTATAAGCGGCTAGTTAAGTATTGCTTTTCTTTTTCTTAACAGTAAAATAATATTTGATACTTTTCATTGTAGGTTCTTGGTGGAACATTTTATCACTCATTTTGGTAGAGATCAGAGTCTGCCTGAAGATGATGTTCGAAACCGGTCGCTGACAGATTATAACGTGTAGTTTTATTTCATTTCCGTGGAATTAATGTAAATATATACCAAAATGAGTAAAATAATAGCTTTATGGCTGACTGTATTTTTTTTAGCCAAGTGGAAGTCGGACACAAGCATCAAGGGTTCCATACTACCACACCTCTCTTCACAATTATAACAATAGATTTAAAAAAAAATAACGTACATTAAAGTGACGCGAGTTCAATGATTCTTTTTTTTTTTTTTTGGTTTCTTCTCTCCGGCTTTCAAAAGCGCGGAGAAGGCAAAGGTGACTAAGACCATACAGCCAGGTCTGACGTATTTAAGCTTCCTTTAGTTTTTTGATTTGTAATGCTAGTGCCGGTGCATTACAAATCTTCTCTGAAGTTTTTGACAGCATTTGCAGCAGCTACATTCTGAGGTGGAACACCCAGTTGCTGTAGGGCGTCTATAAAACTGCACCCAGAGCAAGTTGGGTTCTCACGTCCTCCTTCGTTTTATTTTCTTGTTCTCCACATTGCTCACGTGCATTAGACGATTTTCTCCAAAATGCACCACTTTTTGAACAAAATCCTAGCAGAAAACAATAAAAAAAACAACAAAATAAAACTACGAATGCGACTACCACAAATCCCGCCAAAAAACTCTCAATGATTCTTTTTCATCTCAAAAATGCCCAACGCGCTTATAGAAGTTGAAAAAAAAGTAAAAAAATATACAAAAAGATGATATAAAAGCAGATTGGAAATAAAAAACAATAATTACGTATATCGCCATGGCATACTGGTTAGTTCATTCGCTTTACACCAAGAATTCTCGGGTTCGATTACCGGCGGGGTCTAACTATGTAAGACTTTATTTGGTTGGTAGTAGGGGTTTGGTTGGGCATTGGTTCGTTGGGGAATCTTGGTTAGCCCACTTTCATTTCCAACATCATCGTTACTTACAAGCAGCTGAGATATGCCAAGGGCGTATCAGTTCTAGATATTTTTAAGGGTTTATAGTAAACATATTTATAGTCAGAACAAATAAAAAGAATTGTTCATATGTATTCGTATTTCCTGTTGAAAACATGAAAATAATGTTGTGAAAATGATTCATTGTGATGTAATAATAGTATATTATACAACTAATGAATAAAGGACGGATTTAAAGCGAGGGCCATAGATGAACCACGAGCAAGTCTTCTTCTTTCGGTGCCCTATCCTAACGAATGTCGGCGACCAACATGCGAAATTCAAGCGAAATTGAATTCTTACGTCGCGCACATTAATGTTCAAGTGAAGGGTTCTAGAGACTGAATCACAACCGCAGGGAGTGACTCATGATGATTGAATCACGAGCATAGCGAATGATTCAAGTATTAATACCCTGAGCGACGCGAGTGATTCATGGCCCGCGATATAAATCCGTTTTATTGAATAGTGGCATACTATACTTTATACCATGACTCCGAGAAAAGTAAAGTTTAAGCAAAAATAGGTATTTAATGAAGAAAAAAGGAATGTTAAATTAAATAAAATGCTCATTAAAATTGGAACAATTAATAAAATAAAGACTTATTTTCTTTGTGTTCGTACAACTTATAGTATTCAAAATAGCGCCAATTTACTAATGAAATGACGGCAAAAAAAACACAAAACAGTTTTTATTCTAATGCTAAACTCCTTTTCTAAAATATCGAACAATCAAATCTCGAGGAATTATTTGCACAAGGAGTTTGTATGTCAAATATTCTTTAGATTAGGAGTTTGAATGGAATATTTTTTGCGCAAGGATGTTGTTTAGCTGAGATGGAGGTCGAATAGTAGGTGTGTTCTAAATTCAAACACCAAAATAGTGACTAAAAGAGCTAAAATAAGCTTTTTAGAGGAGCAATGGTATAAATTAATTTACTAACTGACATTTTATTTCTTTTGCTTCCAGGTAAGGGAGAATTACATTCCAAATACGAATATTTAACATTCAAGGCGAGCTTATGAGAGAAAGGTACAAAAAGGTAACATTATAATATTAGCTTCGGTACAGCCAGTTGACTCAATCTGGGTCAGCCACAGACCACCCACCACAAGACCGGTAATCAAGCTTTACTTCCTAACAATCTATACTGGCAAGAGAAGTGCAAAGAGTAGCGGGGGTGGTGGCGGTGATGACAAGTGAAGATATAGGTAACTTGTCAGAAAGAGACAACGCGAGACAGCGCTTCAGACACATCGATGAGAGCTATTTCGAAGACTAATTCAGGCTATGACTAATAATTTAAACTTTGTATTTAAATTGTGGCACAATATCCAAGGGGTAAACGGCGGGTGACTGGTGTTGCACTTAGCATCACCCGTATTCACGTGTAGGGCATTTAGATTTACACCTACGGACGTGTGCAACACGACCTTCATACACATCTGGAACCAGATGTGCAGGTTTCCTTACGATGTTTTCCTTCATCGCTAAAGCAATCGGTAAGATACATGTATGTAAGTTTCAAAAAACTTGTTGCTGCATTGGCCGTCCGGATTTGAACCCGGGACCTCTGGTTTCCTCCTGGACCGAGTCGTTACCGGTTAAGCCACTGACGCTTTTTTTTTGTTATTTCCGTATTTTTCGAAGTCCCGCGATGAAATTCCTGGGCCTTTCACGTTCTGCCTGGCAGTATATTGGTAGATCGCGATCTATCGGATTCTTACGATCAGCCGCGCACATAAATGTTCAACTGTATTATCAATAGACTTATTCTAATGATAAAAAGTTGTGGTAGTGGGGCCGATGGGGTAGTAAGTTCTCGAGTGGCGACCGCGCACCGGAAAAAATAGCGTAGGTAGGCCTCCCACGCGGTGGACCGACGACCTGGTGAAGATCGCGGGAAGCCGATGGATGCGGGCAGCGCAGGACCAGTCGTCGTGGAAATCCTTGGTGGAGGCCTTTAAAAGAAAGAAAAGAAATAAAGTTTATTCGGTAAAAAATAAATAGAAAAATAAGTAGACGTTTTTCGGCTGATATGATGATGATGAAAATTAGTACGTTATCTTTATAAATTGTTATTACCTACGGCATTTTCACATAAGTTAGCAGCAACATTTGACATATTAAAATTTTGACAGGTTGAGGACTTTTCCACGCGACTAGTTTAGCTAAAGTTGCGGCGGCTAATACAGGGTGTTCAAAAAATAGTGTCAAAAGGAAGTCCACAGATAAAGCACGTTCAGGGGATCCGAATCATCCCAATGTTGTTCCGCGGAAGTCCACGGGTTCCGAGATATTCACATTTTGATTTTCAGATTTTGTATATGCTTCCTTTCGAATCGATGGTTTAAATATGGTCACTTCATCATCATCATCATCATCGTATCAGCCGATGGACGTCCACTGCTGGAATTAGGCCTCCCCCAAGGGTTTCCACGATGACCGGTTCTGCGCTGCCCGCATCCAGTGGCTACCCGCGACCTACACCAGGTCATCGGTCCACCGAGTGGGAGGCCTTTTTCACATCTTGAAATTCTTCCTTCGTCTTACCAGTCACCCTAAATAAAAGAGGTATCAGGCCTAAGTATCGATCCAAAAGAAATGTTCGAAGACACTCATCATTAAAGGAAAGTAAAAATTAATTAATACATACCTAAAATATTACTCCAAGCACAGTCTAAAGCCACACCCCCAACACTACCTTTACACCACGAGCTAGCGACTGACATTTCTAAAAACAAATGACGGAGCAAAACAAATTACGGCGAAGTCCCATACATTCGAGAACCAAACTATAACCACACACTGGATACTTCATACAACGGGCCAGAAATGACATTTCAAAAAACAAATGACGGAACAAACAAAATGGCGGCGAAATCCTATACATTCGACAACCAATCTGATTCAATCTGGGAGACGAGGGGCTGAGGTCGGAATCTAGAGAGCGGCAGGGAGTGTCCATACTGTATGTTAGTACTAAACAGGATGACACATAAAGGTGTGGTGATACTTTAAGGTGGGCTTGTACTCATCAAATTGAACAACTTTTGATCTGCAAATTTTCTGAAATCGCGAATTTTTTATTGTTTTCATACAAAACCATTTAATCACCTGACCAATTTGTTCGAAAAAAAAATTGCGATGTCAGCAAAGTTGTAGACCAGAGTTGTTCAGTTTGATGAGCACCACACCACACCTTTATATAATTTACCCTGTATATACTTTGCTATAACCAATCTTTAACAATATGGGTGACGAGGGGGTGAGGTCAGAATTTAGAGAGCGGCAGGGAGTGTCCATAATGTACGTTAGTACTAATATGTATACTTTGCTAAAGCTCAAAGCTCTGAGCTCAAGAGACCGAAAACGTCCCTCAACCACAACGCAAAAAATACGTCTTGCTCGGGTACGGAAGCTGCATGAATGAGTCCTTCAGCCATTGGTTTCAGAAAACAAATCAGTTGGAATTAATATCCTCCAACAATAAACATTTGCAAGTTAAGGCAAAGTATATATATTAGTACTAACATACAGTATGGACACTCCATGCCGCTCTCTAGATTACGACCTCACCCCCTCGTCACCCAGATTGATATAGTTTGGTTGTCGAATGTATAGGATTTCGCCGCCATTTTGTTTGTTCCGTCATTCCATTTTTGAAATGTCATTTCTGGCCCGTTGTGTAAATTGTCCAGGGTGTGGTTAATGTATTGATTCCCTCACTTACGATGACCTTGAGATATTAATGCAGGTGATTCTCCAAACTTTATTTGTTTATTTTGCTTAACAAAAAAAAACACACACACACACCGTTTTTGTATTTAGGTATTAAAAAATTATGTGTTACCAATTTCTTTTTAAATTTAAGTTACATCATCACATCACATCAGCTCATATACGCCCCCACCGAGGGGCTCGAGCCTACCCTGAATTAGGGCAACCACGCGGGCTCAGTGCGGGTTGGTCGACTTCACACACAACCTTTGAATTTTTTCCGCAGGCGTGTGCAGGTTTTCTCGCGATGTTTTCCTTCACCGTAAGAGCGCCGGATAAAAGTACAATATGTGACAAAAATAATGGAAACGGGGATAAAAACCCTTACGGAATTTGCCACATATGATACGTAGAATTTGGGATGGGGCCTTAAAGTAGGAGTATGAAAAAGAAAGAATAGTTAAGGTAAAGAAAGAATATAATTAAACAATGGATCCCAAATAAATTAATAAAATAAATTCTTAATCTATGTTGAACACATAAATTTTGTTGTATAAAAAATATTTACCAGTTGGTTTGGTGAACACATAAATTTTGTTGTATAAAAAATATTTACCAGTTGGTTTGGTGAAAACAACCATGACCTCCCGGACAGGAGGCGACGGCCCTAGCCGTTACGCCACCGACGCTCTTAAGTTACATAACATATATATATATATATATATATATGATATAAGAAATAAGCATGGGCTTGATTAACGCTATTGTTTAATTCAAGTTAAGAAACTTATTACTATAGAAGAGCGGGACCTCCTGACACAGGCATCTTCAGCCGAAGAACGTCCACTGCTGGACAAAGGCCTCCCCCAAGGATTTCCACGACGACCGGGTATACGTATACTTAAAAGGGGGTCCCATCCATTTTTGCAAATATTGTGTATTTTGCTACTGAATCGTTTTTTTTTTATTTTCATTGATAGAGCTGCCCCTAATTTGAAGTTCGTTTTAAGAGTTCTTTGGCGGGATTTGTGGTAGACGCATTCGTAGTTTTATTTTGTTGTTTTTTCATTGTTTTCTGCTAGGATTTTGTTTAAGAAGTGGTGCATTTTGGAGAAAATCGTCTAGTGCACGTGAGCAATGTGGAGAACAAGAAAATAAAACGAAGGAGGACGTGAGAACCCAACTTGCTCTGGGTGCAGTTTTATAGACGCCCTACAGCAACTGGGTGTTCCACCTCAGAATGTAGCTGCTGCAAATGCTGTCAAGAACTTCAGAGAAGATTTGTAATGCACCGGCACTAGCATTACAAATCAAAAAACTAAAGGAAGCTTATACGTCAAACCTGGCTGTATGGTCTTAGTCACCTTTGCCTTTTCCGCGCTTTTGAAAGCCGGAAAGAAGAAACAAAAAAAAAGGTCGTTTCAAATTCAGATCAGCTAGTGTTCGATTATCTATCACAGTTTGGTGGCTAAAGATATTATGGTGGTATTATAGAGTACCTTCGATCACTAAAATAGAGAACACACTGGGAAATCGATGTTTTTCAGCATTCAAATATTAGGTAACGAATACAGAATCTGTTCACGTTTATGATTTACTCGCTGTTACCCGCGACTTCATTCGCGTTAAAAAGGATAAAAAGTAGCTTATATTGTAATCCAGGTCCTAATCTGTCTAATAACAAAATTTAATTCAAATTCGACCATTCGTTTATGAGTGAAGAGGTAACAAACACACACACACACACGGACTTTCACATTTCGCTTAGTATGGAATCCTACTTAATATTATAAATGTGAAAGTTTGTATATATGGATGGATGTTTGTTACTCTTTACCCAACATCTACTGAACATATCTGGCTGAAATTTGGTAGGTAGACAGATTAAGACGTGGATTATCATATAGGCATATAGACTATGTTCACGCAAGCGAAGCCGCTGGCAAAAGCTTGTTTATAATAATATGTTTTGAATAAAGTTTTATATATCTAATCTATCTTAACTAGACTGTTTTTGACTAAATTAATGGGAGTCTGAAGTACTTCTGAGAAAGTGCACGAACTGCACCTAACTTTGTCTAATCGTTCTATACCTGATCGGTAAACAAATGAAACCGAACATTTACTGAATTTATTCTAAACTCACCGAACACTCGTATTGACTGGGTGTATCCGGAACCTTACAACCTTATTGCTCCGGCATAAAGAGTAGCGCAAACACGGTGGTATTGGGTACAAAGAAGAATGAAATGAACAGAAGGCTGTTTGGATTTTAGCAGGGTTGTCACACAAAATACAGTTTGAAATATAAATAAAATTTTACAGGCCCCAGACTTAGATCCTAGTAAATAAAAGCTTTTGTCAAGTTTCCAGTGTTTGGTAAGCTAGATGCTGATTACTATGCTGTTCTAATCTTTCAAAATTACGTGTATATAAAAAAAAACGAGACGGACTCAAGAACAAGTTTTTTTTTAAGCCAAGTCCATGGCACGAATTATCGGCCAGCAATTATCAGAATTTACATGGGTCGTGCATTATTGGGTCGCGCATTGTTTGGACTCATCAATGTATGTTTCTAAATTCAAAAAGGCAAGCACAGTAGATTCCTACTGAAAACTCTATACAATACAGAGACCTTGATATGATTCCACATTCAAAGTACATCATCAGATCAACTTCAAATACCAAAAAGATCTATTTTCACCGGGACTGCCAGCTCAATCAGACCCATGGATGTCCCATCGATTGCAAGATTTAACCCACAGTAACAAGGCATGTCAAATAAAAGCTTGATATAAAAATAAACTTAACTTTGCAGTGCAAAACAAAAATAACACATTGGTCTATACTCCAACTGCAAAAAAAATATGTCACACCAGCTTTTTCCAGCAGCTTCGCTTGCGTGAACATAGTTTCTATGACTGTCTTTGAGGGTGCGCAGTAAGCAAGCCGCAAGCGGCTCGCGAGCATGGAAAAAAGTAGCCTTCATGTTAATCCAAGTCCTAATCTGTCGGCCTACCAACTTTTAGCCAGATACGTTCAGTGGTTTTTACGTGAAAGAGTAACAAATATCCATACATACATATATACATACATTCCCATGTATATGAGTAGGATGACTACAGATTAACTAGTTTGAATTTTTTTTCTGTTAGGCTTTGCCAAATTTTATGGTTCTAGGTCCTACGGAAAGAAACGAGTAAGTTTTAATGACTCAGTTTGCGAGTGTCAAAACATGACGTAAATGACGTAACACAAATGGCAGTATCTTTAGATTACGTTCACTTAGAAGCTGATTTTTTTTACACCTCTAAGGGACCGTAGACCGTGCAATTAATAATTATAGCTTGAGCTTTGCCTGTTCCTGTAAAAAGGAGTCTTGACAGACGGACATTCAGGCAGACGGACAACAAAGCAATCTTTATAAGAGTTATTTTTTGCTTAGGTATGGAATACTAAAAAGTTAAAATAAATGGACTTTGTGGGAAAATTAACGATCTGTAGAAACAACTATTTCCGAAAGAACTGTACCTAAAGCACACCCTGGACGCTGCATACAACAGTCGTGAAATGACGTTTCTGAAAACAAATGACACAGCAAACAACATCACGGCGAAATCCTATATGTTCAAGAACCAAACTATAACCAATCTGTATCAATCTGGGTGACGAGGGGGTGAGGTCGGAATCTAGATTGCGGCAGGGAGTGTCCATTACTATATGTTAGTACTAATATAAATACACTTTGCCATAAGTGTAAATTTTCTTTAATCATTAAGGTAGCATCCCGATCTTAGTGACCTTTGTATGAATAATGTGAAAGACCGAAGAAAGTAAGTGACCGAGTCGCGGTGACCCCGTCGCCGTCGCCCGTTTCCGTCGTCAAGATCCGAAAGCTATCATCTACACTAATATTATAAAGAGGAAAGATTTGATTGCTTGTTTGTCTTGAATAGGCTCCGAAACTACTAGACCGATTTGAAAAATTCTTTCACCGTTGGGAAGCCTCACTATCCGCGGTTGCTATAGGCTATTATTATATATTTTCAAAAAATAAGGGATCCTTACTAAAACTCAAATAACGTAACCCAAGGTGTAAAATATGACCTAAAAATTTCTGCAATATCTACAAAAAGTAGTGTAGTGTAGTGGTAGTGTAGTATAGTAGTGGTAGTGGTAGTGGCAGTGGTAGTGTAGCGGTAGCGGTACTGTAGTGTAGTGTAGTGTGAGGCGGTACGAAGTTCGCCGGGACAGCTAATATTTTATATTTTCGAATTGCCAACCCTAACACGAAAACGACTAATCCGAGTCTTGCGGCCGCCGCTCGCAGATGTCGATCGATCGATTAATATCGCGAAAGCATTATTTCGAGTCGATGGCTCGTCGCCATGGCAACGGACGGGATTTAGTTCTGACAGTTGATTATTGTCAATCTCAGTTTCCGGGAATTTCCGGGAATCGTGATAATGATGTTGGTTTGGACGTATTTCTAACGGTTTCTTTAGTTTCAGGTATCTTTTATCTATCTACAGGCTGTAACTAAATTGGTGTAGTTCCCCTTAAGTGCTTCTATTCATCATACTGAACAACTTTTGTTCTACGACTTTGCTGAAATCGCAAAAAAAAAAAATTTTACTCTTCATACAAATCGACCAATTTCGTGCATTAAAATGAAAGGAAAAAAAAGGAAAAAAGGATGGAGGGTCCAATTTTTTTTTGAGAATTCACTATGGGTATCGTGGGGAAAGTTGTTCAGTATGATGAGTAGAACCCCCAGTTAACGGGTCCTACGCCAATTTTTTTACAGCCTATTTAAAAAAATTACCCCTATTTTTTCTGGTCACGCTATAACTTGAGAACGGCTTTACCGATTTCGCTATTTTTTTTTGTTGGGTTCTTTATTGTCAGGAGATGTTCTAATGTAAGGTAGGCTAGGGTAGTGTAGTGTTGTATAGGGTAGGGTAGGATAGTGTAGTGTAGTGTAGTTTAGTGTAGTGTAGTGTAGTGTAGTGTAGGGTATGGTAGTGTAGTGTCGTGTAGTGTGAGGTGGAACGCAGTTCGCTGGAACAGCTAGTCTTCTATATATTAAGAGAATCGATGAAATTTAATACGACCGTCCGGTCATTGTGGTTCTCATCAAACTTCACCTACATACTAGTCATTATATCAGCTCATATACGTCCCCACCGAGGGGCTCGAGCCTACCCTAAACTAGGGTGATGGTGACTCTATATATATATTAAAGAAAGTCGTGTTAGTTACACCATTTATAACTTAAGAACGGCTGGACCATATTTTATGATTTTTTGCATTTTTGCATTTGTCTTCGTCAGGAATAGGATAAGTATTAAAATATGATATTAATCAATAAAAAAACGGTTTTAGTGTAGGGTAGGGTAATGTAGTGCAGTGTAGTGTAGGTGTGGTGTAGTTAGGGTAGGGTAGGGTAGTGTAGGGAAGAGTAAGGTAGGGTAGTGTAGTGTAGATTAGAGTACGGTAGGGTAGTGTAGTGTAGGGTAGTGTAGTGTATGGTAGGGAAGTGTAGTGTAGGGTAGTGTAGTGTAGTGAATGTAGGGTAGGGTAGTGTAGGGTAATGTAGTGTAGTGTGAGGTGGAACGAAATTCGCCGGGACAGCTAGTTATGTATAAAAATAAATAAACGAGAAAGTACAACGTAACGTTACGCAATAAAAAAAATATCTATGTAGGTTATAACCTCCGTTTCCCTTACGATATCGTTCATTGATATATCAAGAACTTAGTTTTACTACGAAAGAGACATCAAAATCATTACATTTCAGTGCTGTAATCGAAATAAAGAGCGCACTTAAAACGCCTACAACCCTCTTCCTTCCACAAAAAAAAATCCGGCTACATCCAGTTTCGGCGAACATAAAATATCGCTTCGCTTATTTATAACCGAACAGGGAACCGATATGGAGTTTCATACTGAGGGTTGGCAGTACCGTAAACCGTGGAAATTATTCGAATGCGATGAAATAAATGAGTAGGTGATAATTAAGAGCCCGATAGAGTTCATAATCCCATACAAAAGTAGTCATTTATTAATTTGTTAATCATAGAACCGATGTTGAAATAATTTTAAATCGACAATCGGATGACTTATATCTGTGTCGGTATCACATTACTTTTTTGAAAAACGAAACAGGAGTCCATTTAATACCAACAAACTTGTTTTTCGTTTTTTACCTTAAAAACAACTTGTTTAGAAGATCACTATTTTTAGGGTTGCGTACCCAGAAGTGTGGTGGTATAGGACCCTCAGTGCGTGGGTCCGACTCACGCTTGGCATAACATAACATAAATAACATAAATATTCTTTACTGCATACCAAAAAACTTTACAGAAACTTAATTTAAAAATGTACAGTGCAAAGGCGAATTTAAAATTGGCCGGTTTTTATATCCCATATTTTAATTTCTTTTGACTTAATTCGCATCTACATTGCATAACTGTTTGGTTAAAGGCATAAAAAGTGCATTCGTATCGGGACTGACACGAAAGTGTTGTAGAAAAAAAAAGAAACCATCAGGTGAGAGGATGTCAAGGGCTATAGAAATGTGGATTAAAAAAAAAGAGAAAAAAAGACCTATTGTGGGGTAAATCCCGGTAAATCAACCGACGCCGTGTAATATGTGACAACCCTGATCTTAACCGCTAGAATAACTCGAGAATAATATTTTTATTTGTACGTGTAATGCACTCAAGGAAATTGACTCGCCCGCTATAAACTTAAGAGAAATATGATTCAGCGTTTTGTTCCGCCAGAGATTAAGTTTTTCGCGCAGTATACCTTTTTATAAAAAGTTTGTGCAATTCTGTCCGGAATCGACCATATCGATATAAAAACGTTCTTTTCGACTAAACTAAATACGTTTATCCGTGAAACTAAGTTAAAAAAACAGACCAAGTGCGAGTCGGTCGCACGAAGGGTTCCGCACCATTATCTTTAATAAATGACGTATTAAAAAAACTTCTTTCTAGATCTCGTTCAATCCAATTTTCGGTGGAAGTTTGCATGGTAATGTACATCACATATATTTTTTTAGTTTTATCATTCTCTTATTTTAGAAGTTACAAGGGGGGGAGGCACATTTTACCACTTTGGAAGTGTCTCTCGCGCAAACTATTCAGTTTAGAAAAAAAAATTAGAAACCTCAATATCATTTTTGAAGACCTATCCACAGATACCCCACACGTATGGGTTTGATGAAAAAATAAATGATTTTCAGTTCTAAGTATGGGGAACCCCCAAAACTTATCGTTTTTTTTCCATTTTTGTGTGAATATCTTAATGCTGTTCACAGAATACATCTACTTACTAAGTTTCAACAGTATAGTTCTTATAGTTTCGGAAAAAAGTGGCTGTGACATACGGACGGACAGACAGACAGACATGACGAATCCATAAGGGTTCCGTTTTTTGCCATTCGGCTACGGAACCCTAAAAACCTCTTAAAAGTAAACGTTATGTAAAATTTAAAAATCATAAAATAAAACTTTAATTAAAAAGAAAAAAAACCCCGACAAAATACCCTTAAAAAAATAAAATATATGTATTGGCCCTTTTAAGTTTAATATAAGTAGTAGTATTTTGATCCAAGAGTCATCGCGTCGGGGGACATTACAATACATATTATTTCATTATTTTTAGAGGTTAATTTTTTTAAGTTTTATTTTCTGCTTTTTAAATTTTACATATAACTAGTAGACGCGCTACAATCGAAAATCTATATGCACACTGGAATTGGTGTAGCTAGCACCATTTTTTTTTTTTATCAAAATTCAAAAATCGGGCTAGGTACAACAGGTTCTCCTACTTTTTTTTTATTATTAAAATTTGAGTGCGTTTGACTATATCTCACCTGATGGTAAGTGACGATTTAGTCGAGGATGGTACACGTAAACTCAAATAAAGCCTATTCACTCTTGCTTTGCAGTTCCCCAAATTGTAGGAGTCGGGAAATACAGACGCAGACAAGGAGTTCCACTCCATCGCTGTTCGTATAAGAAATGAGGAAGCGTAACGCTTCGTACGTATACGCTGAATATCAAAGACAAATGGATAGAACCTCCCCCTGCGTCTCGTTGACCGAAGGTGGAATGGAGCTGAGGGAATGAGGTCGTGAAATTCTTGAGCACACTATCCGAAATGAATAATAATTGTAAAAAAAATTGTAATAAAATTTAATTCGTTTTGTTAGCTCTCTTAAAAAAATATTGAAATTAAGTTTTATGGGCTGTTGAAGGCTTTTAGGGTTGCGTACCCAGTAATGGAACCCTATTTGTTAGCCTGCACCGCGGCGTCTGTGTGTATGTCCGACTTTAGAGGACTAGGCTTTATATTTCGTAAGAGGTAGCTGGATGAAATTTTCACAAAATGAAGGATTTACTAAAAACTAAGTAATAAAAATTAAAAATAAAGTAATTATTTGTCTTCATACAAGAAACATGTTTCTTTAAAGTTTTTTTTTTTAAATTTATCTCTCTTACTTAACAGCTATACATACAAGCGTGAAACTTGATAGGTAGTTAGTACTAACTCTAGAGAAAATAACAAATAATTAAAATCGCCTAAGTAAAAGTCGTATTCGCGCTTATGAGTCCGGACTGATTAAAAAAAATGTCGTATAAACCCTTAGGGGAGGCCTATGTCCAGTTGTCCAGCAATAGACGTCCCTCGGCTGAAATAATGGTGACGAAAAAAAAAAAAAAATTTTTTTCTGTCGCTCTCAATGTCTTTTGACTCACATAAATATGAGTAGGTATCAATAGTGTACTCATGTGTAGAGGTATGGTGGTAAGATCATGACATAATTTGTAATATACAATATTTTTTTTGACTATTTAAAAGTGTGTGTAAACACCTATTTGAAATAAATTATTTTGATTGATTGTTTGATAAGGAGCCCTCGGTGCGGAATTCCGATTCGCGCTTGGCCGGTTTTTGACGTCTTTAAGGTCCCGTGTTAGATATTTTGCCGATTTCGCTGATCTACAATTTCACGCACACAAGCGACCGCGCGCCCTCGCGTTTGTGCGTGTGTGCGCTAAATACCTCATTTCCCCGGTCTGGATTCAGTGACCAGCCTCTTAAAATCACATCGAAACATTTGTAACCGGGTTCCAGGCCAAAAAAGTGGACCGCAACGAAAGGTCTGTACTATCCTCTTACCTTGATAATTATAAAACTATTAGTGTTAGAAACATCATCATATCAACCGAAAAACATCCACTGCTGGACAAAAGACTTCCCCTAAGGATTTCCACGACGACCGGTCCCGCGCTGCCCGCATCCAGCGGCTTCCCGCGACCTTCACCAGGTCGTCGGTCCACCGAGTGGGAGGCCTGCCTACGCTACGTTTTCCAGTGCGCGGTCGCCACTCCAGAACTTTACTATCCCAACGGCCATCAGTTTTACTAGCTATGTGCCCCGCTCACGGCTACTTAAGTTTAGCAATTCTGAGAGCTATGTCGGTTACTTTGGTTCTACGAATCTCCTCGTTTCTGATCCGATCACGCAGAGAAACTCCGAGCATAGCATGCTCCATTGCCCTTTGGGTGAGCCCTCTTATGAGAAACTTCCGTTTAGAAAATAATAAATTATTACTGGCATACTTACATTTGAAATGATATATACATACTAGCTGTTTCCCGCGGCTTCACCCGCGTGAGCAACGTTTCTATGACTTTTCGAGGGTGCGTTAATCCAGGTCCTAATCTGTCTTACCTACCAAATTTCAGTCAAATCCGTTCAGTATTTTTTGCGCGAAGAAGTAACAAACATACACACTCACACACTCTCAAACTTTCGCCTTTATAATATTAGTATGATTATTATTATTCAAACATTTATTGCAGACAAAATAAGTATTATATGAAATGAAATATTTATTTGCTGAACCATGGTACATCGGATAGAAAATATTAGGTAAATTTTAACATTCATGATTCGCCTTCCCCCTGGACATGACTTGCTATGGCCGGTTTGGAAGTCTTTAAACAGACTCCGAACCCAGACCGGTCGGAGCAAAGAAAACATGGTCAGGTGGGGATTTTTGGGTGAAAGTGAATTAAACTGTTTGTGCGGTGCAGTTCAAACGATGGCACATTTAACATCGTGCCCTGCGTGCCCCTACATCTGCACGCAGGAAGACTTTATGACAGCGGCTGATAATGCTGTTAACGTGGCCAAATTCTGGGCTGCTACAGTGTAGTGTCTGCCATCGACACGCTAAGAAGAAGAAGAATGGCATGCAAAACTTATTTAAAAAGGGTACCTAATAATTGACAGAATTCATCTTTAAGTGTTAAAATAATTATTGTTACAGAAATAAGTAGTTAAATTTTAATTAGCATGCAGTCTCAATGTGAAACTAAAATTATATTATAATTATTATTTTTTTAATAAAAAAAATTGAGTGCGTTTGACTATATCTCACCTGATGGTAAGTGACGATTTAGTCGAGGATGATACACGCAAACTCAAATAATGCCTATTCACTCTCGCCTTAATTGTAGCAGTCGTTAAACAAAGACGCAGGCAAGGAGTTATAATAACGGTACAAAATAGGGTTCATTAAAACCTAAAACTAATGCAAGCATGTGGACCCCTGCATCCGGACTCAGCGTCCTAGCATTGGAGAGTCACACCTGTCTCAGGATTCCGTTGGAGCTGGCACAAACGCGGCCCAGCAGTGACGCGCTGCAGCACCGCGGCAGCTCCAAAAACACCCTAAATGCATTATTATAATTATTATAATAATATTATAATTATTATAATGCCTATAAAATGTATGTACCTAAACATAAATTATCCACTTTCCTGGATGGCAATCTATGGCCTGAGGGTGTCTCATTTAGGCGTTTTGTGGTATTTAAAAACACACAAAAAGAGCGAGTTTCAGATACGGTTGGAGAACATAATATACCTATTAAAATCAAATAATGGATTTAAATCATAAGCAAAAGTTAGTACCTACCAAGTTAATAAGCTTTAATTGTAAGAGTGGAACGAGATCGGTGGATACAGTCAGATCACTATGCCAGTCGGCAGACATAATCGCACTGCAGGAGACCTGGCTGATGCCTCACGACGTCAACTTCATCGGAAGTATAGATGGCAATTTCGATTTCACCAGTAAATCAGCGGTGGATACGTCGCAGGGTATTTTGAGAGGAAGACCTTATGGCGGTGTGGCCATCATGTGGAGAAAAGGTGTCTTCAGTGCGGTCACAGTGATTCAGTGCGTAAGCGCGCGCATTGCGGCAATACAAATTGAAGTGCAGAAACGTAGTTTTATAGTGTTTTCCGTTTACATGCCGGTAGATTGTGTGAATAATTTGTGCGAATTTACGGACTGCATGAGTGAGATAAGTGCTGTCATAGAAAACAGTGGTGTGGATGCAATATACATATTAGGAGACTTTAATGCGCATCCTGGGGAACTGTTCTACCAGGAAATGACAAAATTTTGTACAGAGCAAAGTTGGCTCTGTGTGGATGTTGATCGCTTGGGAATTTCGTCAGGGACATACACGTATATAAGTGAAGCTCACGGTACTAGACGTTGGCTGGATCATTGTCTGGTCACAGGGTCAGCTGGGCATTCTGTTACTAATGTAAGTGTACTTTATGATACTCTATGGTCAGATCATTTTCCATTGCAAATTACGTGTAATATAGAAAAACTGAAACATAAAATCAAATTTGACAATACATGCAATAAAATACTTTGGGGGGAAAGAGATGATAGGCAAATAAATAAATATTTTGAGATAACGTGGAATAAATTGAGAGATATTGATTTCCCGCAGGAATTAAGTTCGTGTGCAGACAGTTTTTGTAACGATAAAGATCATAGACAGATTTTAAATAAAATGTATAATGAAATAGTCAGTATATTGCAAAAGGCAGCAGAAGAGAGTTATGACGAAAGAGAATGTAGAAAAATTAGGCACGTTATAGGTTGGAACAAATATGTTAGACAAGCGCACAACGAAGCTAGGCTAAGTTTTCAGTTGTGGTTATTATATGGGAAGCCCAGTGTCGGACAGGTGTATGATAGTATGTGCGAGTCCAGAAAACACTTTAAGTCGCGGCTTAAATGGTGCCAAGACAGACAGTTGCAACTTAAAATGGATATTCTTGCCACACACCACGATGCTAAGCACTTTAGTGGTTTTTGGAAAAGCACAAATAAACTAAGTCCTAAAACTAGTTTACCAGCTGATATAAATGGAATTAACAATGCAGAAGAAATCGCTAATATGTTTAAAGAGCAATTTATAGTGGAAAGTTCATTGACCACTCAGCTGCGTGTGCTCGACGCTGGAAACATCTCAGGTGGAAAGCCTATTCGTTTCTCTGTAAAGAATATCTCCAGAGCCATAATGACTATGTCAAGAGGTAAATCACCAGGAAAGGATGGTCTTAGCGTTGAGCACTTACAGAGAGCAGGCGTTCACTTGCCCCGTGTACTTACGATGCTGTACAATCTTTGCATTAGCCATGGCTATTTACCGCCCAGTCTCATGGACACAATTGTGGTGCCTATCATAAAAAATCGCACGGGCGATGCCTCCGACAGATCCAATTATAGACCCATCTCTTTGGCTACCGTTATAGCTAAGGTGCTGGATGGTCTGCTTGATCAAGAACTTGGCAAATATGTGCCCTTAGCGGACGGACAATTTGGTTTCAGGCCTGGTCTATCCACAGAAACTGCGATCCTTTGTCTCAAGCAGACTGTCCGGTACTACACTGAGAGAAAAACCCCTGTGTATGCATGTCTCTTGGATTTGTCGAAGGCATTCGACCTTGTATCTTATGATGTGCTATGGGACAAGCTATTTAAGGATACCAGTACTCCAAAAGAGCTGATTTGCCTGCTCAAGTATTGGTACGGTCATCAGACTAATATGGTTAGGTGGGCAGGGTCATTCTCAAGGGAATATGGGTTGGAATGTGGGGTTAGGCAGGGTGGCTTAAGCTCTCCCAGACTTTTCAACCTATATATGAACAACTTGATCGTTGAGCTCAGCAAGGCCGGTATTGGATGCTCTATTGACGGAAAATGTGTCAACAATATCAGTTATGCTGATGATATGGTTTTGCTGAGCCCATCGATCAGTGCTCTGAGGAAACTGGTCAAGACATGTGAAAGTTATGCGGTGGCCCACGGTCTCAAATACAATGCCAAGAAGAGCAAATTACTTGTTTTTAAAACAGGCACTAAGAAGCCGAAGACAATACCACCTGTCTATCTATGTGGCTCGCCTCTTGCAATAGTTGAGCATTTTAAGTATTTGGGACATTGGGTCACTGAAGATCAAAATGATGACATGGACATGGAGAGGGAACGCAGGGCGTTGGCGGTTAGATGTAACATGCTTGCCCGCAGATTTGCACGTAGCACGCGCGAAGTCAAGGTTACACTTTTTAAAGCGTACTGCCAGTCATTTTATACGTGCAGTCTGTGGGTCAGGTACACGCAGAAAGCCTTCAACGCTCTGCGGATCCAATACAACAACGGGTTCAGGTTACTGCTGGGGCTGCCACTTTACTGCAGTGCATCGGCGATGTTCGCGGAGGCTCGCACTGATTCCTTTCAGAGTATAATTAGAAAGAGAGTGGCATCGTTGATGAGTCGCGTGAGTGGCAGCGCCAACAGTTTTCTGAAAATCATGGGAGACAAGTTGGACAGTCCCTTTCTTAAACACTGGGACTGTACCCATACGGGTTCTAGAGTAGTTATTTTTAATTTAAATAGATAAGTTTATTAAATTTTAAAATTTTAATTTTAAATTTTAATATTTATAATGTTTATTAAATCCGTAATTTTAAGTCATTATCAATTTGTACACTAATATTAATTTTAAGATTTTTGTAATATACTAACCTAAATATGGACTACCTATGTCTGAAATAAATGATTAATAAATAATTATTATACTGGATACGCATGTCGTTGTATGTCCTTTGTTTATACCTGAAATATATAGTCATCATCATAATTATATCAACCGAAAATCATCCACTGCTGGACAAAGGCCTCCCCCGAGGATTTCCACGACGACCGGTCCTTCGCTGCCCGCATCCATCGGCTTCCCGCGATCTTCACCAGGTCGTCGGTCCACCGCGTGGGAGGCCTGCCTACGCTACGTTTTCCAGTGCGCGGAAATGTATAGTACGTTGGGGAAATTAGTTACAGTACACCCGAACAATGTTCTGGAAATGTGTTGAAGGGTAAAACAATTATACAAAAAAATAATTAAATAGGTATTTTTTTATTTTGAATTTATCATTAATTTTAATTACCTTCTTCTTTGCTGGACGAAGTATTTTCAGAATCGTTGCCTACATTAATCATTAAAGACTTAAAAAAGTCCGCGCGACCCCGTGTGGGTATAACGTCGGCGGCGCCGCGATTAAACTTAGAGCGGCCCCTTTGAGGCAACCGTTTGACGCGAGCCGTCAGCGACGAGTGAAGCTAATTCAGAGAACGACTTTAATTTAAGAGACTCGTTCCCCAGCAGTGGGGGACGTTTATGGGCTGGTCATGATGACCTAAAATATGCTTGTAGTATAAGTGTCCCCACTCAAGGGCAACCGCTTTATTCACTCAGTGAGAATAAATTCGAATTTAATGTTAAAGAGGAAAATAGATTTCACTGGTTTACCCTGAAGACAGACGCCCCGGGCGTGTTTTCAACGGTTCATCGCTTTTGTCACGCTAATTTCATTTTTGAATTTCATACATTCTAACGAATTCATGGAGTTCTTACATTGTATATGTTAGCGAGGAGATCGCGGCACGTATAAAGTTATGTATAAAAATATAGTTCGCATTATATTCATACTCAGTCAAGCTACATTAACTCCGCGCTTGTTTATTTAGGGTTGCCAGGTTGTGAAGGATTTTTTCAAATATGTATTCAAACAAATACACGTAGGTAGTTAAAGTTGCAAAACCCTTAATATTTTATTGGACCGTATTGAATATACGAATTTCCATTTCAAATTTATCCAAAACACTTTTAAAATTAAAATATTGAATTAGGAAACAAGCACGATTAAAAAAAAAACAAATAAAAAAGAGGGCATCAACGTCACTTACCATTAGGTGAAATGATGCCAAGGGCTTATCAATCCTTATACTTAATATTATAAATATGAAAATGTGTTTGTATGTTTGTTACCTTTTCACGTTTCAACGCCTTAACCAATCTTGATGAAATTTGGCATGCAGGTAGCCTGTGTCACGTGGAAGGATATAGGCTACTTTTTATCCCGTGAAAATAGCATAGCATAGGGAACTAAAAAATACTCTTTTTTTGGTTAATTTCTCTAACATCGCAACGAAACAATGGATTGTTGTGATTTTTGCACAGAGATGGCTGAGTGGGTGGGAAATGAGATTATTTAATTATAAGCATATCCTGACATAGTTCCCGAGGGATCTAAAAAGAAATCATGTCCACGCTCGCGAGCTGCTTGCGGCTCGCGCACCGCGCACCCTCTAAGACAGTCATTACAACGATGTCCACGCGGGCGAAGCCGCGAACAAAAGCTAGTCTATATATATATAAAAATGAATTGCTGTTCGTTAGTCTCGCTAAAACTCGAGAACGGCTGGACCGATTTGGCTAATTTTGGTATTGAATTATTTGTGGAAGTCCAGAGAAGGTTTAAAAGGTGAATAAATATGAAAACGCTCGGAATTAAATTAAAAAAAAATTTTGGTTGACTTCACACACAACCTTCGAGTTTTTTACATACATTAAGTATATTTTTTTGCTGTTCGTTTGTCTCGCTAAAACTCGAGAACGGCTTTACCGATTTGGCTAATTTTGGTATTGAATTATTTTTGGAAGTCCAGAGAAGGTTTAAAAGGTGAATAAATATGAAAATGCTCGGAATTAAATTAAAAAAAAAAAACAAAAATAAAAATCATTAAGAAAAATAATTGGTTTTAGGGTAGGGAAGTGTAGTGTAGGTGTAGGGTAGTGTAGGGTAGTGTAGGGTAGGGTAGGGTTGGGTATGGTAGTGTAGGGTAGGGTAGTGTAGTGTAGTGTAGGGTAGTGTACGGTAGGGTAGTGTAGAGTAGTGTATGTAGGGTAGGTTAGGGTAGTGTAGTGTTGGGTAGGGTAGTGTAGTGTAGGGTATTGTAGTATTGGGTAGGGTTGTGTAGGGTAGGATAGTGTAGTGTAGGTTAGGGTAGTGTAGAGATGGGTTGTGTAGTGTAGGGTAGTGTAGGGAAGGGTAGTGTACGGTAGGGTAGTGTAGAGTAGTGTATGTAGGGTAGGTTAGGGTAGTGTAGTGTATGGTAGGGTAGTGTAGAGATGGGTAGTGTAGTGTAGGGTAGGGTAGTGTAGGGTAGGGTAGTGTAGGGTAGGGTAGTATAGGGTAGGGTAGGGTAATGTAGTGTAGGGTAGGGTAATGTAGTGTAGGTTAGGGCAGTGTAGTGTAGTGTAGGGTGAAACAAAGTTCGCCGGGACAGCTAGTAGTGAATAAAAAAAGTACTATGCATCACTTCTGCGTCGTCGTAGCAAGAAAGATACCAAAATGTTAAATAGCTCTAAATACCAGCGTGTTTACCGTCTATCAACGTTTCCATGAAGCATGCCTCTAATATTTCACCCTTTTTCCTGTCATGACAACCCTAACTCCCCAAAAATTGCTTTAATAAAACACGAAAATAAATTTCTTTTTCCCAGCCGCCGAGAGTCTTTTATAGCGCAATATTAATGTTAGATACTTCCACATTTGAAGATAGTGCATTTATAAATGGCAACACTCGTTAAGGGTTGGTTTTTTGAATAACGCTGTGAATTTATTACGGTTTCCTGTTGTTGGCAGAATGTAGAATTTCGTTTGTCTGCGCCGTGATTATTTAGTGACTGACAAGACATTATTTAATAAGCTAAATAAAACAAGGTAAATAGGAGTTTTAACAAAATATTATGGTTTCAAAAGCTGGTTAACAATATGTCGCAGAATTTAACGACTAAGTTTCAAATAAACCTGTGTCTGTTGCTTTGAATTTAGATTTTTAATGCTGTTTGTTCACTACACAGGGTGACAGGCTGAACCACGGACCCATATTAAGGCAGGTGAATAGAAAGACGAAACTAAATAACTTTGTCCCAGTGACTTATATATATTACTATTCAAATCTGTGCTTTGTCCAAAGATGGCTCCAATCGCAAAAATAAATAACTAATCGTCATCGAGTTAAATAATACAAGGGATGACGACAGCATCAGAAATAAATTATGAACTCTTCATCACTAAATTGCCCTCCTGCTTATACTTATCGAACAAAATTTCGTTTTTGACAGATGAAAAAAAGTAACTCAGATGACTAGCATTCGTCATCCCTACTATCACTTTTTTTTTGCTAACTAGCCATTGATTCCTTGTGATAGTCAGTTCGTCTTCTAAGAAAGGATAGAAGATGAATATGCTGCAAAGAGAGCGTAAAAGGAACGACCAACCAGAAAACGCGCTCTTGTTGGACGCCCCAGATACCATTGGAATGACGAAGACCTGAACACCTTCCAAAAATCAAATTGGCACAAAGTGGTGCAAGATAGAAAAAAAATTACGAGTGTGCTTTAGACCACACGACTGAAGAAAAACTTCTTTAGCTCCATCTATATGTATGAAAGTAAATAGTTAGCCTTCAGAAAATAATCAAATCTTTTTTATCATATGCAGGTATAGACAGTTTATGAAAAGAGTTTTATTATTCTCTGAAAATGATCAAATCTTTTTTATCTTTTGTTTGTTTCGATTGTTTTGACAACCGATATTGTGGCAATGGCAACCGATATTGTTAGTTTTTATCTATCCCTCTCAACTTCTGTTCGCCTCGCCCGAAGACACTGCCGTAACGCTCTCGGCACGCATCCACCAGCTTACTCCCCAAGTCAGCGTGCGTAAAGAAGTTTTACTTCAAAAAGTAGCGAGATTTGGTGTCGGAGGCCAAGACCCTCTTTGGGTCGCTGAGCTAGCGAATTTTTAAGTTTCCTTGAGGAATTTCACTTAACTCCTTGAATGTGTCCGTCGTTCAAACTGACATTCTGTATTTGTTTAAATTTATAAAAAACGGCCAAGCGCGAGTTGGACTCGCACTTGAAGGGGAACCACCTTGTACCAAAATATATAATTTTCACGTATTAAAAAATCTCATTTCTTATAGGGGGCATCATCGTATCAGCTCATATACGTCCCCACCGAGGGGCTTGAGCCTACCCTGAATTAGGGTGATTGGGCCTTAGACGACCACGCGGGCCCAGTGCGGGTTGGTCGACTTCACACACAACCTTCGAATTTCTTCGCAGGCGTGTGCAGGTTTCCTCACGATGTTTTCCTTCACTTTTTGCGTGGGATAAACGTACATAATATGAAATCTAAATTCGAAATCACATTGGTACGTGGCAGGATTCGAACCACGACCTTCCTGACAGGAGGCGGCGGCCCTAGCCGTTACGCCACCGACTCTCTTATGTATGGGGCCTGATTTTTTTTTTGCTATAGCGGCAAAAGAAATACACACTGTGTGAAAATTTAAAATGTCTGCCTATCACGGTTCATGAAATACAGCCCGCTGTGGAGACTTAATAATAATTTTCCGTTGACACCATTTGGATATAGAACCCTAAAAAGGTTTTATAAATTATCTTTAGAATTTCGATAAATTGAGATTTAATTGAAAAGCATGAAATGAGGAACGCTGCCGTTTCACCTTAATTATCCACCTACTTACTGCTTTTTCCGAACAATTTTTAGTCGTGACTGACTTTTGCGGCAATTAGCGAATCGCTCCAACACTTCAATCAGACTTATTTCTTTGTATTTTCTTTTATTTTTTGCCAAGCCACAAAGGAACTTCAATTCTCTGCGGTTTTCAATTAACATCGACTTTCTCCCCTCCCTGAGCTTTGTTGGCGTTGAATACAGATTTTTTCTCCTTTTGTTCACTAATTTAGGGTTCCGTGAGCTACCGGAAGAACGATTTTTTAGTTTCTTTAGTTAGTTTATTTATTTTATAAGCTAGTTTGGACGATACAGTTGATTCCGTAATTTCTCTAAATTTGACTCATCAGTTTAGTAGGTATCCGATGTATAAACATACAGTCCCACAAACTTATCTGACCCAGCGGCTAACTGTCCTGATAAGTTTGTGAGACTGTATACCTGGTTTTGTCGTTCATTGATTAAAATGACAGCTTTTGAATACATAGAACTGGTGACAGGAAGATTTTCAATAATCAAAACTTTCTCAAATATTTTTTTCTACTCCCATTTGGTAATCTGCTTGATACATAAACTCAAATCGTATCACAAAAGTATTCATTTATACAAGTCGTTTTACAATGATCATTTCAAAACGAAACAACTGTACCACAATGAAACTTTTTAAATATTTGGCTTTAACTTCAAAAATTCATTTTTTTTATTAACAATTGGTAAACCCTTGACAACATCTCACCTGGTGGTAAGTGACGATGTTGCCGAAGATGGAAGCGGGCTTACCAAGATTCCCCAACGCAATGGGGAACTGGCTATCTTATCGTCATGCCGGAACACACCAATGAAATCAACATTGATATTTGGCGGCAAGACTTACATAAAATGGGGGTAGCTAGCCAGGCGGGCTTAGAAAATGCCCTACCACCAACCAAACCGAGTCTTACAATTGACCCCGCCGGGAATCGAACCCGCGACCTCCTGTGTAAAGCCAGTGAACTTTGCCTCTGAGCTACGGAGGTGGTTAATATGTGATAATGACAAATTTTCAATGTATTTTTATTTATTTCATGGTCGTAGAAAAAGTATTGTATGCCAGTGCACGCAATTAGCCAATGTAACACTCATGCTGTCTATTGTGCCACTCGGCTTCGCTTCGTGGCACATACTTGCACTCATGTTACAATGGCTCTCATTACTAGGCAGTGGCATAAATAACTATTTTAGTGAATTGTTTGGATAAATTGTTTTTATTCAAAGAATTTACTAAGAATCTAAATTGGTAAGTTATCACGTAAGAACATTATTCTAAGAACAATTTATCTACACCCTATCGTCAAGTTTTTTGTAACTTTCGTTTTAATCATCATACTACTCATTTGCGTCGATGGCGTAACGGCTAGGGCCGCTACTTCCTGTCCGATAGGTTGTGGTTCGAATCCTGGCATGTGCTAATGTGTTTACAAATTTCGACTTCATATGTACGTTTATCCGACGTTCTTACGGTGAAGTAAAATAGCGTGAAGTAAACTGCACACGCCTCCGAAGAAACTCGAAGGTTGTGTGTAAGTCGACCGACCCGCACTGGGCCCGCGTGGTCGACTAAGGCCCGATCGCCCTAATTCAGGGTAGCTTGCCCTCGTTGAAGACGTAAATGAGCTGATATGATGATGACAATTCACTTGGATATACTTTTTCTTCTTCCTTGAACATTCCCACTTTAGGTGGGGTCAGCTCTCCTAATCTTGCGGCGCCAAGACATTCTGTCTAAGGTTGTCGGATCGGGTAAATTTTGTTTTTTGATTAATCTGGACACGCTGGTCTACCAGGTGGAAGGAGGGCGTCCTCTACCTCTTTTTTTTTCAGGTAAGCTTAGGGTTTTTTTATCACTTGCTCGTCATCCCTTCGCATCACATAGCCATACCACCTCAATTCACTTGGATACTTATACTTATATATAAAAAAAATGGCGCTACCCAAACTTAGGAAAACGAAACCGGCTTGAAGCGTAAGGAAGAAGCTTCATGGTTTCAGTTGAGTCAAATCGGATGAGGGAATTCCGTCATCTGATTTGAATCGGATTCTCTTCGAAGATTTCATTAATTTTTAGATAGTTCCTTTGTTTTAAAGGACGTCAGATACCAAGCTTTATTACCTTGTAAATAGTTGTTAAGGCCCAGTGGTACTTAAAAATCTGTCTTTGTCTTTTTCTTTACGTGTAAAGAGGGAAGAAAATAACTACACTTTTACACTTTTTCGATGTACCTATTCGTTTTTATTTTCATCATATTTATCTTAAATAAAAATCCATTCGTTGTTTTCCTTTCATTCACCTATGAACTTTATTTTAGTAAATAAATCATATCAAATTACTTATTTTTAGAAAAAACCCGAAAAAAGACAATAAAACGGCTCGAAAAGAGGTACCTTTGCGAAATTATTCTATCGAGCCATTTATTAAATCGTGTTTCCATTCGATATAATCCCTCGTAACTATTCTCAATAGTACCAATATGTTTTCCTAGATTTTAAATTTACTGTTAGTAGTTAACTAAAAACCTGTTTAAGTGGATTTTTAGGTAGCACTGCGCCTTAGTGTAATAAGTGTCCTGACTGTGCAGGAGCAGTTCCTGCTGCAGCTGATCTTGGCAACAAAACAGTCTGTGTAAGATTGTTTTCTCCTCACTGCAGAGTCAGCGAAAAGACAAACTTATTGACCGTGCATTTTCTTATAATCCTTTATTTTGTGTGGACATTCTTGTATACGTTTCTCAGAAACGGCTCTAACGTTTAATTTTTTTTTTAATATTATTTAAATATAGTTTTATTTTCCAAATTAATCTACATGTGTCATTCCTAAAAAATATTTTCACACAAAAAAAGACATTGGTTTTATTTTAGTATTACTTCTCAACAACAGATGCCGCTACATGGCTAGACGTCGAGCAAAGCTCGGTCGCCTAGGTACTAACACTATTATTTTGTAAAATAACATTTTGTTTTTTTTTTGTAGCAAATGACACGAGTGTTATTTTATTAATCTTTTTATTTTGATTTTCTACATTTTAAGTAAGCATCTAGTTAAATATATAAGTATAGATTTTACTTTAAGTACATGTTACATTATATACAGTAAAGTTTTCGAATGGCGACCGCGTACCGGAAAACGTAGAGTAGGTAGGCCTCCCACTCGGTGGACCGACGACCTGGTCCGGGACCGGGAAGCCCCTGGATGCGGCCAGCGCAGAACCGGTCGTCATGGAAATCCTTAGTGGAAGTCCGTCAACTGATATGATGATGATGATGACATGTTACAAAATATTAATGACAACTTTCAAAATGGTTAAGTTGCAGTACAATTAATCTATGGTTTCAGTTGACAATATTCAATGTTTTTTAAGAGAACCCTCCACTCAAATTTCACTTTATTTTCCCTGTAATAAACCAAAGTAACATTTTCATAGCAAAGATATTATCTAGAACCTTTTTTCTGTCCCTTTTAGCACAAAAGTCTGTTACATCATTGAGATTGAAGGGCCGAATTAAAGAGATTTTGCTTAATCCCCATTCTGCTCTCAGTATAACGACGGTCGGGTGCTACTTTTAACCGACTTTTAAAAGGACGAGGTTCTCAATTCAACTGTTTCTTTTTGTGGGTTTGTTACGTGATATCTCCGGCAATTGCGAACCGATTTTTGTTTTTCTTTTTTTATTCGAGAGTATGCCTCCAGATTAGTTTTACCAAAATTTGTAGATATTTTTTTTTAGAAAATTAACAAAAACAAAAAAAAATCCAAAATTTTACAAAGTTGTTGCGATTGAATTCCTTTTTTAACCTGTTTAGTGTTGTCAATTAACCATAATAAAAAAAACTTAAAAACGACTTCAAAATGAAATACACTCAAAAGTATGAAATAATATTATTATACTTAAATACACAACATTAACCAACAACGACGATCTCAAAGGCGGGTACAAATTAAATTAAATTCTTGAAATTTTTTTTGAGGTCGGTGTCAGCAAACCATCGAATCTAAACCATTTAATACGTAAGTAACTGTGTTCTGGTACCGACCTCAAAAAAAATTTAAGCCCATAATTTAATTCGTACCCGCCTTTGAGATTGTTATTGTAGGTTAATGTTGTGTATTTAAGTATAATAATATTATTTCATACTTTTGAGTGAATTTCATTTTGAAGCCGGTTTTAAGTTTTTTTTTAATTTTTTTTAATTTTCTTTTTTTTTCGTGGTAATGCTATCTATCTAGCAACGTTAAATCCAATCACCTATACTCACCAATAGGAATTATCAAATCATAATACATGTGTTTCAATATCATATACAGAGTCCTGTGGCTTCCATCATCATCTCAGCAGCATGAAAGTTAAGGAGTTAAATCGTCCATCATCAGCTCATCTGAATAACCTGAAGGAATACAACTATCGGTCTATGCATACCTACGTATATATCTATGTATAACATTAAAGAGAATTTTCTTGCAACTCCTAACCGTTAAAGAGTTTTACCTTCCTACATCAGCTTATCAACATGAGAATATGACTAACAGACGCAAGTATTTTAATAGCTTTAGAAAACATATGAATCACGTCATTAGTGCCTTTAAAATTCAAATTTTTCATTATTTTTGACGGGTTGCCTTCGATTTCCCTGGGATCCCATCATCAGATCCTGACTTGGTGATAATGGGACCCCCTCGGGAGTATACTCTTTTTGGAATGAAAAAAGAATTTTGAAAATCGGTCCACAATTGACGGAAAAATCGGTGAACATACATTAAAAAAAATACAGTCGAACTTAGTACCTCCTCCTTTTTGAAGTCGGAAAAAATTTGTAGATTTACCTACTTCAACTCTGGTATTTGCCAATAATTATTATACCATAGATTAAGCGTTGGTTGAGTGAGATTTCCTAACACAGGTATTATTTACCTAAAAGGAGATCTCAGCTTTAAAAAGCTGATAATTTTTGGTAACCAACAATTTTTTTTTTATAATAAATAAACCTTTTATTAGGATAGGATATTAGAAGATGTTAGTCAAAAAGCGATTAAAAAAAGAACATGCTATAGATCAAAAATTAATTAAACAGTACTTTTGTTCAATAGGTTTTCTAATATAAGATTTTTCTATCAACGTAAAAATATAGTTTTCCTACTTACTGTAGTAGACCAGAAACTTCTGAGATAAATGTCAAAATACAACATACAGGGTGTAGCTATCATACTGAACAACTTTCCCCAAGTAGCCCATAGTCAATTCTAAAAAAAAATAGACCCTCCATACAAAAATTCATAAAATTGGTTGGTCAGCTGATCGATTTGTATGAGGAGTTAAGTATATTTTTTTGCGATTTCAGCAGAGTCTTACTTTAAAAATTGTTCAGTGTGATGAGTAAAAAAAAGCCCCAGTTAACGGGACCTACACCACTACAATAAAAATATAAGTTATTTAAATAGTTATGTTGTACCTACTAATTTATCAATCAGTAATTTGCCAAACCAAAGTTGTGACGTTTTAGATTTATGTCAAAACGTATGTGCACTTCTGCGATTTATAATAATAGGTCTTTACCTATGAAATAACCGATTCAGTTTTTGAAGTTCAATGTCAATTGTAATTGAAAATAAAAAAGTTATTGTTTTTTATTGTTGATGTTATGTTGACACTACTTATGGTCTTTTATTAGTAACTAGTGGCATGTCTTTCATGTTCCAATCCCCTGAGCTATGTACCACTAAATGGAACAAAGGCGTTTTCTTAGTGGTCAGATGGGGCAATTTTTTAGAATAGTAAATTTTCTTAAATTTTCCAGAAAGTGACGAAATCTTATGCGGGGTATTCCCAAATATGACATTAGTAACTAAGAAACTGCTGCGACAACTCTAGAGCTTTGAAATTTAAAATGTGTATTTTTTGCCTCAACAAAGGCGATTTTTACGGGTGAAAAAACCCGACTTCATGGGGTTAAGGCTACAGTGCTCTCAAAATTTACTATCACTTAATTTCTTTTAGTCTAATGCTATTTTGAGAATAAATTTTGTTTTAATAACTATTGTTTGTAATATAAATTTTTACCTTTAAACTTTTTTATACAATTGGCAATTTCATTGGTAAAGACCTAATATAGTATTTACATAAGTATTACAACAATATTCTAAAAAACAGTGACCAGCCTTTTATTATAACCCACGTCTTATCGCTACGTCTGAATAGGTAATACGTCACATAAGTTTAAACTACATTAACAGAGTATAGTTTACAAAATTTATTAGATTAAAGTAACATTACTAGGTAAAAATCTATGTATTTTTTTTTAATTTATACGATTATATGAGTTATATGAGTTTTTACCCCTATTCTAAACTCTTCGAGTTTGATTCGGAACATGGAATCGGCTAAATAGTCGAACAGATTCGGTAATGACTACCTTTATAGGTAATTTTAATCGAATCCATCCACTGTCCGTAAATTTTCGTCGTTTCCGAGTATCAAATCAAAATCGAAGCGTTTAGAACCAGTGGGCTGGTCAACCTTTCATTAAGATTTAGTATAGACCCCAATGGAAGTTCGAATCCAAAATAGGGGTACGTTGTTAATGGCTTTGGTGGCTTGTACTTTTGAAATAATACTTGACGCTTGACTTGGGGAGTAAGCTGGTGGATGCGTGATGAGAGCGTTACGAAAGTCTGTTCTTGCGAGGCGAATGGAAGTTGAGAGGGATATATAAATTAGTGAAGATAGAAAAAGAGATACTATTTATTTTTGATTACCAACAAAATCGGTTGCCAAGTTGACAAAATCGGTTGTCAAAACAAACAAAAGATAAAAAAGACTTGATCATTTTCAGAGGATAATAAAACTCTTTTCATAAACTGTCTATACCTCTATATGACAAAAGAAGATTTGATATTTTCTGAAGACTAAGTATTTACTTTCATACATATAGATACTTTACTTCAGTCGTGTGGTCTAAAGCAAACTCGTATTTTTTTTAAATGGTACACCTAATGAAAATTGGAGGACGACGTTAATGACTTTTGCGACCTTTCACTTTTTAATTACACCTGATAAAAAAAAAACGGTAATTAAAAAAACTAAAAAACCCGACTGCGTTTCTGCGTAGTTTGGAAATGAAAAACCCTAAAACAAGAAAGTCGTCATACCCGATTTCACTTAACTTAAGAAAAATTGTAGCAGTCGGGACCCATTCTAGAAAGTCAGCCGTCTAGTCAGTATATTGGAGTAATCTGCAATGTAATATAGGTATGTGCTCTCAATTCACTAAGCCTCCATTTCTAGAATGGGTCCCGACTGCTACAATTTTTCTTAAGTTAAGTGTAATCGGGTATGACGACTTTCTTGTTTTAGGGTTTTTCATTTCCAAACTACACAGAAACGCAGTCGGGTTTTTTAGTTTTTTAAATTACCGTTTTTTATTTTATTCATTTTTTAGTTTTATTATTGAATGAGTTTGTTTAGTAACCTATATACACAATGACACACATTTAATTTACGCAGATTATTAACTTATCAGCTGATAGAAAATCCATCCAGCCGTTCTGGCTGCAGAGCGTGCCAAACATTTGAATTTGGCGCTAAAAATCCGCCGTTTTGTTTTTTTTATTTTGATATACCCAGTGTCACTCTCACAGTAAATACGAATATAACGATACCTCTCAAGCCAAAATCCACTCAGCTGTTCAGGCTGCAGAGCGTGCCAAACAATTATTCATACATACATACATACATACATACTCTCGAAAAACATAACCCTCCTTCTGACGCAGTCGGGTAAATAGGAGGACGTTTTTCATGACTTTTGCGACCGTTACACTTTTTACAAGCTTATATTTAGTTTCACCTATCCCGGTGTCTGTAATAAAATATTGCAAGTTGAATTTGACCCACTTCCCGGTTTCCGATTGAGCTGAAATTTTGCGTTCATATGTATATCGCGTGACAATGCAATATTAAAAGCTTATACCTAAAAGTTTTGAGGTTTTCGAAATTAATAAACAAAAATGGCCGAAATCAGTTTTGTATGATAACACTTGAACGATAATAAAATTAAACTTATTAACTTTATCGAAAAAACAAAAACTTATAAGCCTAGCTTTTGTTATGACTAACAATCTACAAAACATTGGTCCAAATTGGTTAATATTTAAGAGTTGAAAATCGTTAACGCCGTTTGTATGAAAAGTCGCAGCTTCACAATCATCTTAAAACACCAAAATTCATGCTATTATATATGTTGCTATATATGTTGCATGCTATTATATTCATACTATTATATATGTATATATAAATCTGTTTTTCTGGCTTAAGAAGAAGGTTATATTTTTGCCTAAGAAGGTAGTCGGGTAAAAAAATAAAAATAAATAAAAAAGATTTGGATGTAACTTGGTACGTTGATAAGTGGCAGTGGGTGGGGCACATAGCTTGTAGAACAGATGGCCGTTGGGGCAGTAAAGTTCTCGAGTTGCGACCGCGCACCGGAAAACTTAGCGTAGGTATGCCTCCCACTCGGTGGACCGATGACCTGGTGAAGGTCGCGGGAAGCCGCTGGATGCGGGCAGCGCAGAACCGGTCGTCATGGAAATCCTTGAGGGAGGCCTAGGCTGATATGATGATGATACGTTGATAGATCAAGCACTGGATTAACACATAGGTTTTTTTTTATTGCACCCTCGATTACATTCTTAAGTCAAAACACGGACTGTATATTTTGTACGCAAAACGTTTATCTCTCTCTCTCTCTCTCCCTTATCTACATAAGGGAGAGAGAGATAAACAGAGAGAAAGTCATCTTTGGCTGTGTTTTGCGAAAATTCCTTATATAACGGTAAATTTCTGCTAACATACACGAACGTGGTCGGCACTTAAGCACAAGATAAGAAAACTAAATTTTAAAATTTCTGAAATCTCTGCTACTTAATTTTAACCACAGTACACGGACTTCGCACTTCGTGTTACAGTGAAAACTCCTTTTACTTCTGTTTTTTTTTTGTTTAAAAAATCTCGAGACACTTTCCGGGGAGTCCACGAGCGCGGCACAAATCTCGAGACACTTTCCGGGGAGTCCACGAGCGCGGCACAAACTTGCGACTCGGCCCAAAGTTTAGGTGACAAGTGACAAACCAATAAAACAAATCCAACATCCCCGAGTGCAGCAGTGATGGAAATATACAGAACTAGCTGTCCCGGTGAACTTCGTACCACCATTACTACACTACCCTACCCTACACTACCCTACCCTACCTTACACTACCCTTCCCTACCCTACACTACACTACACTACACTACCCTACCCTACACTATCCTACCCTACTCTACACTACCCTACCCTACCCTAACTACACTACACTAAACTCCCCTACCCTACCCTAAAACCAATTATTTTTGACTAATAGTATTTTTTTTATTGATGAATATCATATTTTTAATACTTATTATCCTATTCCGGCAAAAACACAAAAATCACAAAAATTGGTCCAGCCGTTCTTGAGTTATAAATGGTGTTTAGTTACGACTTTATTTTATATAAGGTCTAACAAAATTAGCTGAAACTATTTTAAGGGCAAGTTCAGCAAACGAAACTGAACAACTTTTTCTTCAGCGACCATACTGAAATCTAAGAAAAAAAATCTACAATAAAAAAATAAGAAATGTTAATGAATGCGGCACTGGCCATCGTACCGTAGCAGCCGCAGCCCACGCGCCTCCGCCACAGATGATAATAGTAGCACAAGCCTCCGCTCCGATCATTCCGATTCTTTACCCGCAGCCTTCCTTCTTACATCCCAAACTTGTGGTTACAAACTTCATAGCACACCACCATGTCCAAATACTTTTGTACGGCATTTTCACTACGAAACACTTAACTTAGGCACAATACAAAAATTGTATTGTGACTTAGGCACTTAGGTCACAAAATGTCATAGGTTAGGCTTTGAGCAACGTAACTCAATGAGTGCGCGAGAGTAACTGAGATATTTATTTACATCACAGTTGCTTGTAGGCGCTTGCCCGTAGGTACATTTCGCGTGGTTCGTTCAACGACCTCAAACGCCTTAAAAAAAGGAGCCGCCGCCTTCAATTTCAATTTCTTCTTTTTCGTAAAGTGTAAATACCTGTTAGGTTGTATTTTACTACCTACAGCAAAAAGGAACTGTAAGGTTTTAAGTATTTTAAATAAGAATTGATTGAGTGAACTAGCAAAGGTCAACGGCCGGGCACAGTGCACAGTTTTGTTGCGACACGTCACGAGTCCAGCGATGTAAACAAAAACCAGGACCGTACTACGAGAATATTATTTATTTAAGTAGGCAGTAATGGAATGTGGCGATTTTTTTTTAGAATTCGGTATGGTCGCTGAAGAAAAAGTTGTTCAGTTTCGTTTGCTGAACTTGCCCTTAAAATAGTTTCAGCTAATTTTGTTAGACCTTATATATATTATAGATTGATAAATGTACTTTAAGTAATGGAAAATTAAATTGCCCTTGTCACATGTAGGATAACACTTTTCGCTTTACACGTGGCTTTTAACGTCGCGTAGTCTATTCCCATTCAGCCTCGAACACCAAATTCAAGATGGAGGGCGATAGAGCTAGAGGCAGACATCGGGCTAAATGGTGCAGCAAAGTCACCAGCACCATCAAACTGCAGCCTCATGAGGCAGTGCATGCAGCGAGTGACAGATCTAAATGGCGAGCACTCTATGCCATGATGGTCACAATCTTTAGCATTGGATGGCTGGATGAAGTGTATTCCCAGACTTTTAACAAATTTATATGTAACGACTCGAGTGCTTCCGTGAGAATTCGGTTCTACCAGCTTTGCTCTCGGTCCGGCCACACCCTGGACACTTCATATAACGGGCGAAAAATTACATTTCAAAAAATGAATGACGGAACAATCAAAATGGCGGCGAAATCCTATACGTTCGACAACCAAACTGTAACCAATCTGTATCAATCTGGGTGACGAGGGGGTGAGGTCGCAATCTAAAGAGCGGCAGGGAGTGTCCAAACTGTATGTTAGTACTAATATATACTTTGGTCCGGCCGTACCGAATTTTTCTTTGCCTCAAGTGCTTGCGGTCCTCTTGTACCGTATTGAGATGGGGTCTCTTTGTAAGTAGTGGATCGATTTTACAACACCAGTGGTCCTGCTCGAGATATTTTATCGATTTTTTATAATATAACGGTCGACTTCGCATCCCTACCTGTTGTGAGTTTGTGGAAAAAAAAAGATTTGAAATCTGTGGTTTGTGTGAACGGAGACGCGGAGATAATCATGTCGTAAGTATTATAATATGTCGTAACATATTAGGACCTGATTATTATTATGATTCGACTGATTTCTTTAGAATCTCTCAGAATATACATATTTCTTACTATAAGCTTATATTTTATTGTGGTGGTCTAAAAAGCAACATTTAACGGATTACAAAACCGGCTTGCTCAGGCGGCATTTTGCCGTTTTAAAATTATTTTTTCAATAAAGCCTTTTTTATTTTGATTCCAATGGACAGGTATTTAGTTAAGCTTCTACTTAAATAGATAAAGAAAGTATGTCATCGCTCTTAATTTTAAAATAAAAAAATTTTTATTCATTTTCACCATGGTGTATTTTGAACCGCATACTTAGTAATACATACGTTATTGGTATTAAATAATTAAATATTAAATAGAGGATAACTATTCAGCTCCAAGAAACAGTTACTAGTTTTACATTATCTTCTTTCAATAAGGTATAGGAACCAGTTTTACAAAAACCAGTAGCAATCCACTTATGAGCCAATCACGAAAGCATCTTAAGAGGCCACTTAGGGATAGTACCACCACGACAGTAGCGCGCATCGCGATCCACGAGGACTTGAAAAATTTCATGGTAACTGAGAAAGACTTCATGGTGCTCCTACTCCACCCTGTCGTTTGCCTCGGTCACAGCCAGGTACTTAGCCAATTTTAAAATTAAAACCCAACAGCAAATTACATGATATTCTCCCGTATGTTTCAACTCAAAGCAAACTGGAGGTGTGGAAAGATAGTTTGCAACTTCTTGAGGGGCCAGTAGTTCAGAGTTCAGAAGTTCGGGCAAAGCTGGAAATGGTTGGTAGCATCCAGTATTCATTGTCTAAATATAACTATGGTCATTAGAGCTGGGAAATGGTTGCTAAAACTATACAAGAATAACAAATTATATAAAGTTTGCTTGTCACTTGATTGATTTGTACTTCTTATAATTTAAAAAAATTAAAAAATAATTTTTGAAAAACCTTAAAACTTTTAGGTACAAGCTTTTAATGTTGCATTGTCGCGCGATATCCATATGCGTGCAGAATTTCAGCTCAATCGGAAACCGGGAAGTGGCTCAAATTTAACTTGCAAGATTTCACCCGAACAAACAAACATACATTGCCAGTTAAAAAAAGCTTGTAAAAATAGTAAAAGCTGACAGTCAATTTTAATGAAAACATTATTATTTTTAGCTTTCGTCAAAACTTTTTGAAATGAAATCATAACAATATTAAGAGCAAACTTAATATAATTTTCGACGAAAATCAAAGTTAAGAAAACTAAAACCCGACTATGGAAAAGGTATCAAAACAAGAGTTTCCTGCCCGAAATCATAGCCTTTATTTTTCCATTCATTTGGGTCTATAGCCATGGCCGCAAGCCCATTTTTCCATTCATTTGGGTCTATAGCCATGGCCGCAAGCCCATTTTTCCATTCATTTGGGTCTATAGCCATGGCCGCAAGCCCATTTTTCCATTCATTTGGGTCTATAGCCATGGCCGCAAGCCCATTTTTATCGTACCTATCATTATGGCTTGCGACCACCGCTATTACCCCAGATGAAGTTATTTTTTTGTGTTGTGATATTCACCTATAAAATCCGACGGCATATTGAATTTTTCAAACGCTATGTATCCTATGATACGCGGAGTGATGGCTCGAATGCTAAGATACCACACTTTTCAAGATCAGTTATGTGGTTCAGTTAATACGCAGAAACAGATAAGCATACACACATACATAGTTTGTAAAAACATAACACTGTTTTTTCGTGGGCGGGTAAAAAATAAACGAAGTATCAGGATTATAGTTAGCTACCCACCTACTAGGTTCTTTTAAACATACTTATGCCATAGTAAAAAGAAAAAATAGTAGGTTATCTTCATACAATAATGGTACATCGCGCGGTTTGTATTTGTGCGCGTCGGTAGGCACACTACAATAAAAAGAACGACTTCTCTAATAAAAGGAAATAAGTCGTTCTTATTATTGTAGTGTGCGTGCGTGCCTAATGACGCGCACACATACAAACCGCGCGATGTACCATTGTATGAAGATAACCTACTATTCTTTCTTTTTATTCTTATGCACTTGGTACGGAACTCCAACCGCGCAAGTATTAGGTCCACTTGGCAATGTTGTTTTTTCTGATAAACATTATTATACAGGCTGTAACAAGCAAAAAAGCGTCGGTGGCTCAACCGGTATCGACTCGGTCCATCTAACCAGAGGTACCGGTTTCAAATCTGGACGGCCAATGTACCAATGAGTTTTTCAAAACTTACGTACATACTTACCGATTGCTTTAAAGGAAAACATCGTGAGGAAACCTGCACACGCCTGCGAAGAAACTCGAAGGTTGTGTGTGAAGTCGACCAACCCGCACTGGGCCCGCGTGGTCGACTAAGGCCTAATCGCCCTGATTCAGGGTAGGTTCGAGCCCCTCGGTGGGGACGTATATGAGCTATAATGATGACAGGCTGTAACAAAATTGATGTAGCTCCCATTAACTGGGACTTCTGCTACTGAAAAACTATTGTTCTAAGACTTTTATTGGAATCGCAAAAAAACCTCTGCATACAAATCTATCACCTGATCGACTAATTTTGTGCATTTTTGAATGAAGCGTTATTTGTTTTTTTGATAATAGGGGATCGGACTGCATCAAAAATAAATTCTGCAATGTGATTTCCTATATTGCTCTCCTCTTGAAGTTTCAAAAAACCTTATTGTTTTGTTTTTCCATCACGTCTTCAATTTTAATTTGATCAAATTCACAAAATAAGTTCGTCAACGACGCTTAAAATATATGACGTCACTTGTGGGTATTTCAAACATTTTTAGGACAAAATTTCGTTTTTGACAGATCAAAGTAACTCAAATGACTAGCAAGTCCGATCCCCTATTGTCTTTGGGTTCCTTGGGGAAATTTGTTAAACATCAAATTTGTTACACCCTGTTTAAATACGTTTAAATATATACACATATAAATATTTAATTAATACCCAGAGCAAACAAACATGTTCGTCACACAAATATTTGGCTTGGGTGGGGATCGAACCCACGACCCTCCTCCAACAGGCCAGTCAACTGTAACTGTTAAAAAATTATTATCTCCGGTATCATCGTCACTTACCATCACGTGAGATGATGTCAAGGGCTTACCCATCCTTACTAAAATAAATGTGTTTGTTCATTTGTTACCTCTTCTCGCTTCAACACATCAACCAATATTTTTTTGGGGTTCCGCAGCTCCAAAGGGAAAAACGGAACCTTTATAGGATCACTTTGTTGTCCATCCGTCCGTCTGTCACGACCGGAACAGAACGCGAACGCGTGGAGGTATCAAGTTGAAATAAAAACCATGTACTCCGGTCTACAGTCCCTTGAAGCTGTGAAAAAATCAAATTGCTAAGTTAACGTAAAAAAAGATACGGCCTTTTATGCCACAACAAACGTATATTTCGACATTCTCAAGGGAATCAAAATTCATATGGTATTTTCCGTTGACCTAGAACTTTGAAATTTGATAAGTAATACCGTCTTATACTGCAAGTATAGGAAAAAATCTGAAAACTATATTATGCGGAGAGCGATGAAGTGGAACTCCTTGCCTGCGTCTGTGTTTCCCGACTACTACAATTTGGGGATCCTCAAGGCGAAAGTGAATAGGCATTAATTGAGTTTGCGTGTACCATCCTCGTCTACATCGTCACTTACCCATCAGGTGAGATGTAGTCAAACGCACGCGGTCCAAATTTTTTATTGAGTTAACCGCGTCATGTGGGGTATCGTATGAAAGGGCTTCGTTGGCACAAGCTTGAACAGATTTTTAATTATTTTTATTATGTATGGTTTTCGACTTATGACGAAGAATGAAAAAAAAAACTTTCCTTTTTTATACTATGTACCTAATAGTTTTGGTGTATGTAGTACCTAAGAGTTTGCACTGTTATTATTTATGATATGTATCTAAAAATTTGTACGGAACCCTCGGTGGGCGAGTACGACTCGCACTTGTCCGTTCTTTTTATTATTATTCACATCTCGACGACATTTGTAGCCAATGTCTAATAGATAGGGCATAGGCTACTTTTTATCCCGTGATATAGCACAGTCCGATACAGTTTCTCATGAACTGCAAAAAAAAATACCTTTTGGTTGATTTCTTTAACATCCCAACAGAGAAAGGGATTGTTGTGATTTTTTAATAGTAATAGTTGAGGGGGTGGAAGTGACATAGGTTGCTAATCAGAATAGCCCAAGTAGTTCCCGAGGGATCAGTAGTAATCTGCTGCCTTCGCTCGAGAGCACTTACCCTCAGAGCCAAGCCGCGGTAATAAGCTAGTTGTAGATAAAAAACTAGCAAAAAATATGCTATTACAGTGGGATGAGTATCTGAGGATGATTCTCTTGAACCAATTATAAAGCGTGTCAAGATTCAGCTTGATATACTTATATAATAATTATTGTTATTTTAGTTTTACTCTACTAACAATAGTTATTTAAGGTTTTTATATTTGTTATTAACACATTTATGAGTCAATGAAGCTTATTTAAAAAATAAAATAATAGCCAGTTCCCCATTGCGTTGGAAAATCTTGGTAAGCCCGGTGTCATCTTCGGCACCATCGTCACTTACAATCAGGTGAGACTATGCCAAGGGCTTACCAATTGTGATTTAAAAAAAACAAGTAAGAAGGTCAAACTCTCGAATACACAAGAACCCTAATATGTTCCTTTATTGTACATATAATTTATCCTACTAATATTATAAATGAAAGTTTGTATGTATGGATGGATGTATGGATACAATACAATACAATATTCTTTATTGCATCACAACATAAAAAAAGAAATTGACAATATAGAAGAAAGCCTATACAATAGGCGGCCTTATTGCTAGGTAGCAATTTCTTCGAGGCAACCTTTGGGTAAGGAAACAGCGATAGAATAAGTTAAGGGGCGGTGCAATAGTTAAAAACAGAAAAATTTACAAATAAACAGTTACTCTTTCACTCCGGAACCGCTAAACGGATAAAATTTGGTAGGTAGACAGATTAGGGCCTGGATTAACAAACAAGCTACTCTTTCCCACACTCGTGAGCCACTGCGGCTCGCGCACTGCGCACCCTCGAAGACAGTCATAGAAACGTAAGTCCACGCGGGTGATAAGCTTATAAGGGTATACTTATAAAATTGTTTATCCTGGCTGATTATCAACGAATAGATCAAACCACTGCATGGATCTGGCTTAAATTTGGCACAATGATAGCAATTATGACTATGTAGGCATCCGCTAAGAAAAAAAAAATGGGAAAATTCCCACAGGAACGGTAAAAAACGGGATCTGTGCGAGCAACGTCACTGGATGCCCAGCTAGTCTAAAATAAAATAATAACTACGATGTTTTTTCCGATAATTATTTACTGTCAATAGGTAGCGTACTCGTATATCTTGTCATTTTCCTCAATAAAACAAACTACATAATAGTTTTAGTAACGAATGCTGCCAAGAAACACTCATTGTGATCCCAAACTTTGTGAGCCGAATAAACGGCGAGTATTCAACACAGTCACAATAATTCCCAGTTGCCCACAAAGTATTTGTCGACAGTTAGAATTAGACTAATGCGAAAACTAAAAATGCCTGTTTAAAATAATGTTTCAGTATTTACCTTTATTTGATTAGATTTTCTCATTTTTAAATTATTTCCACTCTATTTTGATCATTAATTATTTTGTATATTCTTTCTATTGACAAATAAAATAAATTAATAAATAATGTTTATTTCAGACAACATCTATAGTGTACACACATACAAAAAAAATCAAATGGCATAATTTTTTGGTCATATTAAAATTACAGCTGACTACGGCTTGTTCTCGTGTAGTCTACGTATATTTGTTTTTCTCCAGTTTTCCCGTTGGTCAAGCTTACATTCGGTGTAGATAATCGGGAATAGTCACACAAAGGCCACAAAAACTGAATGGCTAAACTTGAGCAATACTTGGGACTATATTTTCGTCTACCCTCAAAACTGTGGCCAATAAAACTAAGCATGGGAAAATAAGGAAGAAATACACTCTTTCAACAAACTTCCTTATTTGGCGATACTTGGGCAACTTTAGGTTAGTTTTCACAACAAATTCGGTTATCTGCGATCTACTTCGTAAGTTGCGCCAATTTTCACGGCATTTTTAGAACCTCAGTAGAATTACTCTGCTTTGGACCTAATACTCTGAACTAAGGAAGTAAGACATGATATTACGAAGGGGCAGTGTATCGCATCGCACGTCAATGATAGTTATTTTACGCGTCAAATAATGATGTATTTGATGTGTAATATAACTGTCACAAGGAGTCACAATATATTCACAAGTTATCCTATTGCATGCACACGTTTTCGATTACTTGGTAACTGGGAAAAATAATGGTAAAATTGATAGGTACTCATTCCGAAAAAGCAAGTATGTTATCTATACTTTCCTGTAATGAGGCTCACTAAAATTATCTTATAACGAGTTCAGAGTAATATTATTATAACAGCTCATATACGTCCCCACCGAGGGGCTCGAGCCTACCCTGAATCAGGGCGATTAGGCCTTAGTCGACCACGCGGGCCCAGTGCGGGTTGGTCGACTTCACACACAACCTTCGAGTTTCTTCGCAGGCGTGTGCAGGTTTCCTCACGATGTTTTCCTTCACCGACCGTTAAAGCAATCGGTAAGTATATGTACGTAAGTTTTTTTGAAAAACTCATTGGTACATTGGCCGTCCAGATTTGAACCCGGTACCTTTGGTTAGATGGACCGAGTCGTTACCGGTTGAGCCACCGACGCTTTTCAGAGTAATACTAAAATCTTTTTCAGAGCTCCCATAATTATTGGGCTCTTTAATACAATTATAATTTTATTACCAAATAATATTTTATTACATAATAAAGCGTCGGTGGCGTATTGGCTAGGGACGCTACCTCCTGTCCGGGAGGTCGTAATTCGATCTTGCCACGTACCAATGTGTTTTCGAATTTCGATTTCATATAAACGTTTATCCGACGCTCTTATACGGTGAAGGAAAACATCGCGAGGAAACCTGCACACGCCTACGAAGAAACTCGAAGGTAGTGCGTGAAGTCGGTCAACCCGCACTGGGCCCGCGTGGTCAACTAAGATTCAAGATTCAAGATATTTAATCAAAATAGATGAATGATGAATCAAAATAGGTGCAAATTACACTCTTTCTGATAGTCATAAAATAGTGATTACATAATTGCATTTGTAAAAAATTAAGAAATTAACAATCGTTAGTTAATAACGTCAAAATCCAGTCTATTATTAATAACAAATTAAGTCATTAGAACATGAAAACAATATGACACGAGAAGTTATAAATTAAATCATTGAATGTCATGAATGCCGTTGACAAGTGTTGGCCAGTTCACACGGTCAGCACCCGGTCACGAGTATAACGCGAGAGTCAGCCATCGCTCCTCTCAACCATATTAGAGGGCAAGGAACGACCCGGCTCCCGATGCGCCACCATCCGCACGAACATTTAAGCTAACATGCACCACTCATGTCAATGCTAAGATAAAAATATTAATTAAAAGAAGTACTATACTTGTCATGTATCGTCGCTTCCAGATCAATTCTTAGTTTGATCTTTATTTTATTACTATCAAACGTTGATAGAAGAAACACTGTCTACCCATACATTTTTGTCATTTAAATATTCGGATGTCTTATAGTAACCTTATAGTGAGAGTTCTTGTGACACAACTTTTAAACTGTTTTTCTGGCAAATTTAAGACATCATCGGGTAATTTGTTATAAATGAGTGTGCATTGACCCGATTGCCCTAATTCAGGGTAGGCTCAAGCCCCTCGGTGGGGACATATGAGCTGATAATTATGATGAACTAAACAATAATTATTGTTGGATATGTTTCGCATTTTGCCTTTAGCTGTATCGTTGTTGTGCTGATCATAACAAAAATAAACAAAGCTAAAATAAAAAGAGATAAAAACCAGTCCTTTCTTGGCCCGGAAAAGCTAAGTTTCCGGGAGCGTCCCCGGCGGCGCAGAGTACAGTTTTTATTTAGTTCACACTTAGTTTTATGTGTCCTCCGGGTTCCGGGACGACAAACTTTTTATAAAGCTTCCAAACAAAAACGAAAAATATAAAAAAATACAAAACTATTTGAACTCTTCTCTTCATGGTGGTTTCTTTTGGTGGTTACCGATTTTTTTTATCATCTTCATCTTAACATCCAAAAATCGTCCACTGCTGGACCGGTCCTGCGCTGTCCGCATTTATCGACTTCCCGCGATCTTCACCAGGTCGTCGGTCCACCGCGTGGGAGGCCTGCCTACGCTACGTTTTCCGAAGCGCGGTTACCACTCGATAACTTTACTGCCCCATCGGCCATCTGTTCTACGCACTATGTGCCCTGCCCACTGCCACTTCAATTTAGCGATTCTGTCAGCTATGTCGGTTACTTTGGTTCTCCTGCGGATCTCCTCGTTTCTGATTCGATCACGCAGAGAAACTCCGAGCATAGCACGCTCCATTGCATTCTTTAACATCTTTTAACTTGGATTGTTGTGATTTTTTGCACAGAGATGGTTCAGGAGGTGGTAAATGACATAACTTACTAATTAGCATATCGTGACATAGTTCCGGAGGGATCTAGAGAAAACCCATGTCCACGCTCGCCATGTGCACCACTCACCCTCAAAGACAGTCATATAAACTAAGTCCACGCGGGCGAAGCCGCGGGCAAAAGCTAGTAGCTAATAAACATATTTTTCTTTTTAAATTTTTGTAACCTCACTACTTACCTAGTTAATTTACTTTTCTTGTAATCTGAATGTATGTCTTGGCAAAAAAAAAATTATTTATTCTTATAACAAACATACAAAAAAAAACATGCAGTCGAATTGTGAAACTCCCGCTTTTTGAAAATCGGTTGAAAATAGCACCGTTCGTCTGTCTTTCCGGCCGTCGGTTCGGTTTTTGAAATGGAATCCTGTCCGGGCCCGGTACGGGCCGTACTGTGTGGCGGTGAACGTACCCAAAATATTATCACCAGGTTTGAACTTCCTGTTCAGCTGTCATTTGGCCGAGAGCGGTATTACATGTGTATCTTTGAACTTTTTGATGCAAGCTTTTATTTGAAAAGAGTTTTTATTCTCAAATGAATATTAAAAAAACCGGTAAAGTGCGAGTCCAAACCGCGTACAAAGGGTTCTGTACAATCATACTAGATGGCGCCAGTTTCTTCACGTTTCGAAAAAAAAACACGTTTTTTTATGGAGACTATCACTTTTTCTAATTTTTAGTATTTGTTGTTATAGCGGCAACAGAAATACATCATCTGTGAAAATTTCAACTATCTAGCTATTACGAATAATGAAATACAGCCTGGTGACAGACGGTCAGATAGACAGACAGACGTACGGACAGCGGAGTCTTAGTAATAGGGTCCCGTTTTTATCCTTTGTGCACGGAACTCCAAAAATGTACGGTTCCAAATTCAAAAAAAGGGAGCACGGTAAAGTCTAGTTATTTGGAAATGGTCAGATATGTAAACAAAAAAAAAATATCATTAATTACGTTACATTTTGGACATAGGGCATGTTCTTACGAGCATTTTATTAATCGTGTGTAATACATACCAACTAAAAATAGTTTATTTTTAAGAAAACACCTCACGATTTGTATACATATTTGGCCATTTCTAAACAACGAGACTGTATTTCCTAATATTATATCCCTACTAATATTATAAATGTGAAAGTAACTCTGTCTGTCTGTTACGCTTTCCCGCAAAAACTACTGAACGGATTTGGCTGAAATTTGGTAGGTAGACAGATTAGGACCTGGCTTAAGACATAGGCTACTTTTTACCACGCGCACCCTCGAAAAGTCATAGAAACGTTGTCCACGCGGGTGAAACCGCGGGAAACAGCTAGTTGAAAAATAAAAGACGATTCTGGGACCTTGATTCCACCTCCAAAGTTCATCATCAGATCAACTTCAAAATACCAAAAGAATATATTGTCACTGGGAATACGATTTCATTCGAAATTTCAGCACAATCGGACCCCTGGCAGTCGCTCTAAAAACGATCCCAACATTTGAACTAAACAAACATACACATATATAACCGCCTCCGTGGCGTTATGGCTCTTTTACACGGGGACAATAGCCGAGACAATCCAGTAAGCCAGGACACTAAGACAATGGGACAGGACAATTGGAAAATCCTATGTCGTTCACACGTAGGCCTATGAGTCCAGTGAGTAAGGGAGAAAAAGTTGGATTCATACGCTCTTCTCGTTCTATTTCATTGTCCTGTCTTGTCAATTGTCTTGAGGACAATCCAATAAGTGGATTGTAAAAATTTTTACTACAGCGTCCCTTTTTCTGGATCTTCACGCCTGCCACGCCCGTGTATCACAATACCTCCTCACCTTCTGAAGTCTGGCTTGGAGCTACGTATACCAAAATTTAGAGACCTTAAATCCCTTTTCAACCTAACCACTTATAATAATGAAAGTTGTACTAAGTATTAGTGTACGTTATCGAGGCCCCGGCCCCGAGAATATTCTAACTTTAGTCCCATAGCTCTACCCTTTTGGCCTGGCGCCCAATTAGTAATATATCCACTAATTTAACTATTAATTATTTAATTTAACGTAACATTTCAATAGAGAAAAATCTCAGTTGCCCTTACTTAGTTTTTTTTAACTATTCTACCCACTACCTACCCAAAAAGGTTACAATAGGTATGTACCAAAGTGAACACTCTTAAAAATTTGTATACAAATCTTTTTTTTTTTTTTATTCAAAATTGGTAAACCCTTGACAACATCTCACCTGGTGGTAAGTGACGATGTTGCCGAAGATGGAAGCGGGCTTACCAAGATTCCCCAACGCAATGGGCAACTGGCTATCTTATCTTCATGCCGGAACACACCAATGATATCAACATTGATATTTGGCGGCAAGACTTAGATAAGATGGTGGTAGCTAGCCAGGCGGGCTTAGAAAATGCCCTACCACCAACCAAACCGAGTCTTACAATTGACCCCGCCGGGAATCGAACCCGCGACCTCCTGTGTAAAGCCAGTGAACTTTGCCTCTGAGCTACGGAGGCGGTTAAAAAAAAACTACTTACTTTAAAAAAGCAACTTAAAATGGATCTTGGGCCTCCGACACTAGAAGATGCCACAGTTACTTACTTCGCTGGCTCAGCGAACCCGAAATGAATCTTGGCGTCCAACACAAGAAGATGGCCACCCTTTTCATTTCTTCGCCGTCTTTTGCCAATCGGCCATCTGGACTTCGCGCTGTATTGTTACCTACTTCGCTGGCTCAGCGACCCAAATTGGATCATAGCCTACAACACTTAAAGACTCCACCGTTTACGGTTCTGCTCCGTCTCTTGCCAATCAGCCATCGGAAGTTCGCGCTGTATTGTTACTTACCTTCCTGGCTCTGCGATCAATAATTGATGTTGACCTCCGACACTAGAAGTCACTCTTTTCGGTTTTGTGCCGTCTATTGTCAATCGTCAAAAAAAAAAGCGTCGGTGGCTCAACCGGTAACGACTCGGTCCATCTAACCAGAGGTACCGGGTTCAAATCTGGACGGCCAATGTACCAATGAGTTTTTCAAAAACTTACGTACATATACTAACCGATTGCTTTAACGGTGAAGGAAAACATCGTGAGGAAACCTGCACACGCCTCCGAAGAAACTCGAAGGTTGTGTGTGAAGTCGACCAACCCGCACTGGGCCCGCGTGGTCGACTAAGGCCTAATCGCCCTGATTCAGGGTAGGCTCGAGCCCCTCGGTGGGGACGTATATGAGCTGATATAATAATAATAATAATTGTCAATCGACCATTTTGTCTTGCCATGAGCCTTATTGAAAACTTCTGAAAGAGAACTTAAAAACGTTTTACGTATGTAGAATATGGCCCGCCCTGAGTTTGAACCCCAGCAGTGGGGAAATTAAGATTTGTTAACAAGACGTGTTTAACTTGTTAGTTTGCTTTACAAAAAAATGTGTGCTTGTTTGTATGTATCTGTGTATAAACACTTTATTACACACAAAGGATCAATAAGTATACAAACATCAAGTTACTATCGGAATAAGTGATAACTATAAATCAACAAGAAGAAAATAGTTTATTTAAACAGTTACTAAATCGCCAACAGACAGACAGGTAGACATTTTGGTAGATACGAGTAGTTTGGTAATCATCCAACTAGGGAGTGAATTGGATTCACCTAGGGACTTAGCCTTTGGTGTAAGTGATTAAGAGGGGTGGAAATGAGTGAAAATTAATAATCTTGACTATTTCAGTAAATGTTCTTCTAATATTTTGTGTAAAAGAAGTGTTTTTTATTTAAATTAATGTTCTATATTTTTAACCTGAACGTTATTAAACACTGTCTTAGCCTTTAGCGAAGTAATTACAAATGTCATCAAGATATATACGCCTATATATGCAACTTCCTCAATCATTGTAACTTTTTTTCCCTCTAACGTTGGGCAATAAAGTGTTTTTAATCAATCAATAAATGCAAAACTAATGACAAAAAATAATTGAAATGTAGATGGGAAAACTCTGCTTCTCAGTTTATGTTAGTCTCTCGAGTTCATTATCATCTTTCGATCAAGAAAATTACAGGCCTGTATATTATACTGACTTTTTCCAGCGGCTTCGCTCGCGTGAACATAGTTTCAATGACTGACTCCAAGGGTTAGCAGTAAGCAAGCCGCAAGCGGCTCGCGAGTGTGGAAAAAAGTAGTCTATATGTTAATCTAGGTCCTTTTCTACCTACCTACCAAATTTAATCCAGATACGTTCAGTAGTTTTGGCGTGAAAGACTTTTTAACACCCATATATATAACTGACTCGGTGGCTCAGTGGTTAGTGCCCTTGACTACTGATCCGAGAGTTGTGGGTTCGATCCCCACCCAGGGCAAGCATTTGTGTGATGAGCAGATTTGTTTGCTCTGTGTCTGGGTGTTAAATATCTATATATGTATGTATTTAAACGTATATAAGTATGTATATCAGTCTCTGGTAACCCATAACACAGGGAATCCTACTTTGGGGCCAGATGACCATGTGTAATTTGTCCCAGAATATTTATTTTATTTTTTTATTTATATATACATCCACACATACAAACTTTCATGTTTCTAATATTAGTAATGAATGAAGTAGATAGCGCAGGAGCATTGAATTGTAGGAACACCAAACAATAATATTTATTGTTTGGTGTTCCTACAGTATAATATTTATCTTAGATTAAAAAAAAGTTTTGTTAAAACCTCACGTATATTTAATGTGAAGTCAATCAAGTGTAACATCTTTGCTCTCGCTTTCCTGCAATTTGTGGGAGTGATTTCGTGAAATGGGACGGAAATGTGTAACAGGAAGTCGCGAAAGCGCGGAATTCTACTTTACGAGAGTCCGACTCGCACTTGGTCGGTTTTTTTCGTTACTGTCAGATCCGCCACCCAGGTACAATATCGTCATCAAATCTAACTAACCTAAAGTATTTTGTCACATGTTACACATCATATGCGAGTACTGTAGGTCTCGCTCGATTTTTTTTTTATTTTTCATCCGGCTCGGACTCTTTAGCGCGAGTACGACTCACACTTGGCCGCTTTTTATTATTTGTTATCTTACTTCAGAGTTAATTACTATAATCACACCAAGTTTCAAGCTTGCATGACATGCATGCCTGAAATTTATTCAGATAGATAGATAAGATATAGAGTTATTTGTGATTTAGTTCTAACGGTAACACATTGTACTTAACTTTAATTTAACTCTGAAATATCTATAAAATCAAGTTGCTTGTATAGGGACCCGTTTAATTTATCATTTTTTATATTTTTTTATTATTCGTTATACTTGTGTGGAGTATAACGAATCATCATGAAATACAGCCCGCGACGGACGGACAGCAAAGGCTTAGTAGTAGGGTCCGTCTTTGGGTGTACATTTCTTCAGAACATGTTTTATTCAGTTGAGGATTTTCTAAAACATAAGCAATGTTAATCTGTAGTATCATTATTTTATTTGAATTATTAATTTGGAAAATGTTGAATAATTACTTGGACCTACTTTATTTTATTTTATTTTATTATTTTTGTACTTATAAATAATATTTGCATGCTAATAACATTTAAGTAGCTAAATAAGTGATTCTATAACTATTGTAAGATCTTTTATACTTACCTTATTTAAAAGCAAATAAAGCATTCTATTCTATTCTATACGGAACCCTAAAAATATAAAACCTCTTATAAAAACATGCTTTATAACTAATCACCACGACGACCATACATAATAAACACATTTCGCATTGTATCGCAATGTGCCTCCGTAATATATATATATATATATATATATATATATATATATATACTAGCTGTCCCGGCGAACTTCGTACCGCCTAACATTACATTACACTGCCCTACCCTACACTACACTACCCTACCCTACTACATACACTACACTACACTACCCTACACTACACTACCCTACCCTACCCTACACTACCCTACCCTACACTACCCTACACTACACTACACTACCCTACCCTACCCTACACTACCCTACCCTACACTACCCTACCCTACACTACACTATACCCTACACTACCCTACACTACCCTACACTACACTACCCTACCCGATGAAAAGAGTTTTATTATTCTCCGAAAATGATCAAATCTTCTTATATGTTTGTTTTGACAACCGATATTGTTGCCATGGCAACCGAGCGTGAAGTTTTTTTCTTCGTTACGGAATTTCTGGATTCTTAATTAAAATTGCGACTATAATTTGAGATTTAAACTATCCTATCTCTCAAGTTGGATCGAACTGCACATGGTGTGCGAATTTTATTATAATCGGTTAAGTGGTTTAGGAGTCCATTGGGGACAAACATTGTGACACGAGATTTATATATATAAGATATATATATATATATATATATATATATATATATATATATATATATATATATATATATATATTAGTACTCTTAAACGGTCTAATGTCAAGGATTTATCTAATTGGGTATGCTAAATTTTTTATAAGCCATGAAAATAAAAAAACCATTTCGAGATATTTTTATTTAAAGCCATATTTTTTCATTTTCCACTCGAAAAAGTAAAAGATTGCGTAAAAAAATCGGAAAAGGACAATAACCTTCATTTGACCCCTTTGACGTCACGAGTTTACAATAAAACCTTATTTCACCACTGAACGGAACGTGCACTCTTACTTGTCATATCAATTACGGACCTTGCATTTGAGGACGAGCTTTCGTCGAGCACTGAAAAAGGCACTATTTATTTATCATCCACCAAAAACTACGTTTGAAACAATCAAATATTATTAGAACGTCATTCAAATTAAATACTTAAATGGGTAAGATATTCATTAGAGGTCCAATTTTTATTGTGGTTCTAAAAAACATTTAAACTCTGAAGGCCTTGTCCATACATAGATTATGGTGTTTGATGACAAGTAAATTTTGACTTTGACGTTTCGTTGTTTGTGACTTGACAGTTGACGTCAAGGCCTATTCATTTCATCGTCATAGAAATAGGGCTGTTCGTTTCATAGTAATGTGAACCGATGACGTCATCAAGGTTTCAAAATTTAAAAAAATATTTAAAAATATCTAGAGGCTTAAAAAATGAAATATTCAAATTAGTTTTTCAAAATGGTCTAAACCATCAGAAAAAAAATTAAAAAAAATACATTATTTTTTTTTAGCATACCCAATTGTGGCAGAGTTCGTCTTGAATATGAAAGTCGACAGACGGGCTGCGGTCTGTGGGGCTTACTCAAACTATTCTGTGCAAAGAAGATTCTACAGGGTGTTGTGGAATAATGTGAACATTATACAGGGTGTAACAAAATTTGTATCTGTTTGTAACAAAATGCATATCGCGTGACACTAAAAACGTGTGCCAAAAAGCTTTTTGGTTTTTCGAAAATTATTTCTTCAGGTATTGTTTGCCTATGTTGGTTTTATCAACATTCATCTTCATCTTATCAGCTCATATACGTCCACACCGAGGGGCTCGAGCCTACCCTGAATTAGGGCGATGGGGCCTTAGTCGACCACGCGGGCCCAATGCGGGTTGGTCGACTTCACACACAACTTTCGACTTTCTTCGCAGATGTGTGCAGGTTTCCTCACGATGTTTTCCTTCACCGTAAGAGCGTCGGATAAACGTACACATGAAATCTAAATTCGAAAACACATTGCTACGTGGCAGGATTCAAACCATGGCCTCCGGGACAAGAAGTAGCGGTTGTAACCGTTACGCCACCGACACTCTATTACTAATATTATAAATAAGAAATTGTGGTTGTTTATTTGTTTTTTTTTCTCTTTACGCTTTAACACCTCAACCAATCTTGGGCATGCACGTAGCCTGTGGCATGTAAAAAGACAAAGGCTATCTTTTATCCCAATTTCTTAACACATTCGCGTGAACTAGGTACCTATGTAAACAGCCAAAGTCCTGGAAAAAGAATGTATAACAACGTATGAATAAGTCGCTGAACATACTTGATTTACTCTGCGAACGCAGATATACGTCAGTTAGTAATACAAAATCCTATTCCTAACATCGAAATTTAATAGCGATAAGTTGACACTTTTTCCAGAAGCGTCGGTGGCTCAACCGGTAACGACTTGGTCCTCCTAACCAGAGGTGCCGGGTTCAAATCCGGACGGCCAATGATGAGTTTTTCGAAACTTACGTACATTTACTCACCGATTGCTTTAACGGTGAAGGAAAACATCGTGAGGAAACCTGCACACACCTGCGAAGAAACTCGAAGGTTCGGTAGCACTGGGCCCGCGTGGTCGACTAAGGCCCGATCGCCCTAATTCACGATAGGTTCGAGCCCCTCGGTGGGGACGTATATGAGCTGATATGATGATGATGAAAACATGAACAGAAGTAAAATAGAGGTAAGTTTTACCTATCGCAGTGAAGTCTGTTCGCTATTTCCCCACTAATAACTGCGGAAGAAACCCCTCGATGCCATTAAGTGACTTCTGAAGACAGTATTTTACGCCTTTATCGATATTCTTCGTATAAACTCGTTTACTTTATTGTTATTACTGAGAGCCATAATAGTGGGAAAACAAAGTTATGATTTTACTAGTGATGGTTTCGTGAGATTCAAGATTCAAGATATTTATTCAAAATAGGTGTAAAATACACTCTTTCTGACAGTCATTAAATAGTAATTACATAATTTTATTTGAAAAAAATTAAGAAATAAACAATCATTAGACAATAATGTCAAAACCAAATCCTTGAAATAGTTTTAAAAAAACTTAAAAAATCACGCTTTTAAAGCACCTCAAACTAAAAAGTGAAAAATAATTCTTAATATAAGCTGAAAACAATAATGAACGAACAATACTAGTATTATTGTAAAAAAAAGCGTGGGGCGCTTTGTGCCATATTTTTCGTATAACGAGCAACCAACGCTTTTTTCACAATAATACTAGTATTTTTCGTTCATTATTGTTTTCAGCTTATATTAAGAATTATTTTTCACTTTTTAGTTTGATGTGCTTTCAAAGTGTGTTTTTCATTCTTGATAAATGTACAAAGTTTGTATTAATTTTGTCCGTTTAAAGTGGGTCAAAATCGAGTTCAAAGGAGTCGGTTACAAACATACATACATACAAGTGTTAAAAAACAAATTGTCATTAGAACATGAAATATTATAACACGAGAACTTACACATTAAAATCATTGATGTCATGAATGCCTTTGACAAGTGTAGGCCAGTTCACACGGTCAGCACCCGGTCACGAGTATAACGCGAGAGTTAGCCATCGCTCCTCTCAACCATATTAGAGGGAAAGGAACGACCCGGCTCCCGATGCGCCACTATCCGCACGAACGTTTAAGCGAGCATGCAAGTGAGATCTGGGTTCTATAATATTTTCGTGTATTAAAAAAAGGAGAGGTAAAGTCATTTTTAGGGTTCCATGCACCCAAATGACTAACCCTATTACTAAGGCTCTCTGTCCGTACGTCTGTCTGTATGTATGTCTGTCCGCCTATCAGCGGGCTGTATTTCATTAACCGTAATAGGTAGACAATTGAAATTTTAACAGAGTGTGTGTCTATTGCCACTATCAAATAATAAGAAAAAGTGAAAAATTAAAGGGCTTCCCAAACGAAAAATGTGTATCAATAAATTCACATTAACCCGTTTGCTTCTCTGAGCGCACATAACGCGTTGCTACTATGGCGTAATCGTAGAAGCGAAAAAACCCTTATTGGATACGAAAGTGTTACAAAACTTAAATAGGGTTTTTTAACGCTGTTCAAATATAAACATTTTGATACAAGGTAGGTATCCAATACTGAAACATTTTTTTATCCACATTTGTGTTCAGTACGCTTGTCCATTTAACACCGGAGGAACGCTTGCAAATTGTAAAAATTTATTTTGAAAATCAAATATGTGCCAAATTTGTGTGCTGCGTACACTATGACCGATAAAGTGGTAGAAAATTGGATTTACCGATAGTGCTTCATTGGAGCCAGCCGTGGCGCCCATATGCCCGAAATTACGTTTAAGCACCAGTTAATGCTATAAAACAAATGTTTAAAATAAAGCCAACAACATAACCATTAACATTTTTTTTATTCATAATTGGTAAGCCCTTGGCAATTTCTCACTTGATGGTAAGTGAAGATGATCCCGAAGATGGAAGCGGGCTTACCAAGATTCCCCAACGCAATAGGGATCTGGCTATCTTATCTTCAAGTCGGAACACATCAATGCTCTTAACACTGATGTTTGGCGGCAAGACTTAGATAAGATGGTGGTAGATAGCCAGGCGGGCTATGAAAATGCCCTACCACCAACCAAAACGAGTCTTACAAAGTTGACCCCGCCAGGAATCGAACCCACGAATTCCTGGTGTGAAGCGAATGGACTAACCATTACGCTACGGAGGGGGTTAGACAGTTGTAAAACTAACAATCAAAGTTGTTTCAAAAATGCCAATCGCATACCTGCGTATTATTTTTAGATATCCTAAAAATTTGAAATTTAAACCTCATCCATTCATCTTAGCTCGGGCACAGTATTACAATATAGCGGCTTACAGTAGTGAAACGAATGTACTTACGCAGAGCAACGGAGGGGAACTTGCGGGGCACAGCGAGTTTAACTATGCGAGTTTGCCACGCTGGCTACAGGCTAGCACTGCTAGTACCTACGCAGTGGCGGCATCGTGCGACATCATAGGCGTTGCGCTACTGTAAGCCATATCGTAATACTGTGGCGCGGGCAACAAATCTCAACAACAAACAAACATAATATCGGGTTTCCCGCCCATCCATCTAAATTCGCCGACATTTCATAACGAGAAAACATTTTTACGCAAAACTTTTGGAAGTGGATGGATAAAAAAAAACATAATCATGAGAGAGCGTAGTGCGAAGATACAGGGTGTTTTAAGGGTTTTTTTTATAATGGTATAGTCTTGAAAAAATATCAAATACTTATGGTCTGATCCAGCGGCTTCCCGCGACCGTCAACTTCTATGCTACGTCTTCCGGCGTGGTCGCCACTCAAAAACTTTACTGCCCCAACGATACCGTCACAGTCACCACCGGGCCCTCGTTATAATGACCGGAAGGTTGGTGAATGGGGACGCTATACCTAGAAGAGTACCCCACTGAGAGGAACAGTCAACTTACCAGCCGAAGGAAGTCCACTGCTAGACAAAGGCATCCCCCAAGAATTTCAACAACGACCGGTCCGGCTATCTTAGCCAGTTCTTCATTGCGTTGAGGAATCTTCGTAAGCCCGCTTCCGTCTTAGGCATCATCGTCACTTACCATCAGGTGAGATGATGCCAAGGGCTTACTTTTTTTTTTTTACAATTGTAAATAGAAAAAATGTTGATGATGAAGATGATGACTTGAAGTCTACGATCCTTCAGAGGTATATAAAAGTAAGCTTCTGTGCAATCGAAAGATTATTTATCTATATATACAAAAATGAATTGCTGTTCGTTAGTCTCGCTAAAACTCGAGAACGGCTGGACCGATTTGGCTAATTTTGGTATTGAATTATTTGTGGAAGTCCAGAGAAGGTTTAAAAGGTGAATAATAAATATGAAAACGCTCGGAATTAAATAAAAATATATATATATATATATATGGGATATATATATATATATATATATATATATATATATATATATATATATATATATATATATATATATATATATATATATATATATATATATATATATATATATATATATATATGGGAGTGATTACGAGAAATTAGACGGAAGAGTGTTTCAGGAAATTCGAACGTTTTTATGTCACGAAGGCTAAGGTAACATAGCCATGCCGCCTACTTTGCCGGTTTCTTATTAAAAGTGTGCAAGCCGTTTTAAACAACTCAAACTAAACCACGCTACGCTCTTTTTTAGGGTTCCGTACCCAAAGGGTAAAAACGGAACCCTATTAGGTACTGAGAGTTCGCTGTGCGTCTATCTTTCTGTTTGTCCGTCTGTCAACAGGCTGTATTTCATGAACGGTGATAGCCATAGAGTTGAAATTTTCACAGATGATGTATTTCTGTTGCCGCTTTAACAACAAATACTAAAAAATATAATAAAATAAATACTTTTGGGGGCTCCCATACAACAAACGTGATTTTTTTGGATAACGGCAACAGGTAGGCGCTTGAAATATTCACAGAATATTGGGTTGTATTATTTACTTTAAAAATAAATAATTAAGTAAATTAAAATAAAAAAATAATTTGAGGGGGGCTTCCATACAACAAACGTGATTTTTATACATAATGGTACGGAACCCTTCGTGCGCGAGTTCGACTCGCACTTGGCCGTTTTTTTTTTACTTTTGATACGAATGGATCAACGCAATCAGCCAACTTTGTACGGAAAAATTAAAAAAATATACATATTCTTTCTGCGTGTGACTTTGACGCCGAATGAATACATAAGTGTCTGTTAATCTCATAAAAACTTTATGATTTTCGTTGGTAAGCGCATAAATTGAGAAAAGCTGGACTGATTTCGTTAATTTTTGTTTAAAAATATTCGCAATCAATAGTTTGAATAAGGTTTTTAGAAAGTTAAATAAACCCGCGACCGTCGTCGATATCCACGGGGTGCGAAGTTACGCACAACGGTAAGTTACAAATAAATATGTTATACTTTTTGAAAAACCTTAGAAAGTTTAAGGTACAAGTTTTTAATATTGCATTGTCACGCGATATACATATTATGCATGCAAAATTTCAGCTCAATCGGTAACCGGGAAGTGGGTCAAATTTAACTTTCAAAATTCAACCCGAAAAACATACAAACATTGCAAGTTAAATACAGCTTGTAAAAAAAGTATTAGGTATCTGACATAAATTATATTGTCAGACTTTCTACACAAGTGGCCTATGGGCAAAGTATATATATTAGTACTAACATACAGTATGGACACTCCATGCTGCTCTCTAGATTGCGACCTCACCCGCTTGTCACCCAGATTGATACAGATTAGTTACAGTTTGGTTGTCGAACGTATAGGATTTCGCTACAAATTTTATTTGTTCCGTCATTCCTTTTTTGAAATGTCATTTCTAGCCCGTTGTATGAAGTGTCCAGGGTGTGCTATGGGCCAACTTTACCCAAAAAATCTACAATGCCTTGTGCACCCAATATAATAGTATTTTTAGGGCTTTGTTCAGACTTCCTCGCTAATGCGGTGCATCCGGAATGTTTTCCAACGACGCCAGCGCGCACGATTTTTGCGCAAAAACGGTGCTTCGGTTATGCGGTTGTAAGGGGAGATTCGAACTAGGGAAATTCGAACTAAGTGCTGAACATGATTGGAGACACGATGAACTCCGTCCTGCTTAGCAGATTTACTCTCGGCTGAGCTGCTAGGAGCTTGTGCACAAGTCACGGGAGGTTTTCCGCCTACTTTTTAATACCCCCCCCCCCTGCCTGGTGATATTTGGTGAGGTTCTTGGCTAGCCCCTTCCCCCCCCAGCTCACAAACTCACGTGTATTTTTATAATTCAACCTAATTTTAGGATAAATGTTATTGTAGCGGGCGGGGTCAAGCGCGTTCGAGGCCACCCAAAACTTCGTAAAATAGACTTGCTAATTTGAACTATTTACAAGTGAAGATTTATTTTTAATGAAACCAAGCAAATTCCCCATCCCCCCCTACTCCTCCAACGTGATCTGTTGTGATTTTTTTCCTAACACCCCCCGCCCCCCTATCGAACCTCACGTGATATGTGCAGTAATGTGCACAAGCCCTAGGTGTGATTATGGCTTCGTGAGGTCTCCTTATCCCCCTCCCTCCTCCAACATAATCTGTTGTGATTTTTATCGTACCCTATCGAACCTCACGTGATTTGTGCTCATGCACAAGCCCTAAGTGTGATAATGGCTTTCATTATATTTCAGTCATGTTGTAATTATGGTTTTTCTTTTATATTTAATATTTTGTTGTGTGGATTACCTTTGTTTTATGTATTTTTCGGAGTTAATAACAGAGATGTAACTGAAAGTGTTACTAACACACTATGAACTTTCAAATGTCTCATTTTTTAAGTAAAACTTCTTTACGCACGCTTGACTTGGGGAGTAAGCTGGTGAATGCGTTACGCGAACGGTAATTAAGTTTTACTTCAGTCGTGTGGTCTAAAGCGCACTCGTTTTTTATGTATTAATATCTCAAAAATGTCATAAACGATAGATTAGGGGCATTTAGCAAATTTGGAACATATTTTAGTGTACGGGAAATTAATTATCCCCCTGACGTAAAAACTAACGAAAATAAAGAGAAAAATATGATGGTTCACACATAGAGTTTTGAAAACCTGAAAAAAATAATTTTGTGTTATTGTGGAAACCAATTACCTTAAAGAAGCACCCTATATAAATGAGGACTTGTATAATGAATGATATATAATCTCCTTCCACAACTGGAAGCTTCTTTACATTCTTTATGATTAAAAATGTACTATGTGACAAGTGTCAGAGATGTATATATTTTCTAAGCTAATAAAAGCCTAGTTTCGCAGGTTTATCGTATAATTGTATCATAGAAGTTAAGAATATACAATATATAAGGTCAATAAACTCGTCGTGAAATCGTACAGGCATTTCGCACTTTTTTTCTGCTCCACTTTTTTAATTAACTTGGCTAATCAAATGATGGATTTTTGTGAGATTGAGAAGTAATTTTGCGATTTTAGGCAAATTTATTCAGTCTTTTTCTTTCTTTCGAATCGATTGAATGGTTCGCATTTTAACCGCCTCCGAGGCCACAGATTACTAAGGTAATGGTTAATTACTAAGGCGTAATGGTTAATCCATTCGCTTCACACCAGGAGGTCGCGAGTTTGATTCCCGGTGGGATCAACTTGTGAAACTCAGTTTGGTTGGCGGCAGGGCATTTTTTAAGCCCGCCTGGCTAGCTACCACCATCTTATCTAAGTATTGCCGCTAAACATCAGATGTGTTCCGGCATGAAGATAAGATAGCCAGTTCTCCATTGCTTTGGGTGGGGAATCTTGATAAGCCTGTTTCCATCTTCGGCATCATCGTCACTTACCATCAGGTGAGATGATTGATGCCAAGGGCTTATCAGTTGTGAATAAGAAAAGAATAACAGTGTTTTGCCTTTTAAGGCAAAAACTACACTAAGCTGTTGACCTTTTATATTGCTATTTTGTGTTTCCCTTTTTTTTAATTTCACTTTTATCCTTTTTTTACTAGTATTTTTCTTTATTCTTTTCTTGGCAGCGGGCAGGGCACATAGCTCGAAGAACCGATGGCCGTTGGGGCAGTAAAGTTAGATAGGCAGGTCGACAACCTGGTGAAGATCGCGGGAAGCAATAGATGCGGGCAGCGCAGGACCGGTCGTCATGGAAATCCTCGGGGGAGACCTTTGTCCAGTGGACATTTTTGGCTGATACGATGATGATGATGATGATAATTCTTTTCTAATGGAAATTGTTTATTATTAAGCAATACAATAAATCTTTCATTCATTCATTGTGTTTAAGGTCACTTAAATATTTAAGTTTCTTGAACCTATAAAATTTCAGCATGTATAGTTATGTTCGGTTTGTAATGTAGATACAGTCAGGGAAATGAAAGTTGAACCAGGAATATATCCTATCGAATTTTGATACGAACTAGAAGAATTCAATGTAAAAAAGAATTAGGGGCTTTTAACTTAGTATGGGGTAACACGTACTGATAAATATTTTTTACCGACTATAATACAAGTATAAGACATCTAACATAGCTTAACGACTGCCATCTAGTAATAGCAAAGAGGCACCAATGGCTTAACCGAATCACGGAAACGGTCATTAAATAATAAAAAAACGGTAATTTAAAAAACTAAAAAACCCGACTGCGTTTCTGTGTAATTTGGAAATGAAAAACACTAAAACAAGAAAGTCGTCATACCCGATTGCACTTAATTTATGAATCGCCAAATTTGCTAAGGCGATGCTTATAAACGTCAAATTCATACCAAAAATGCCAATTTAGACCTTGCATAATAGTCTTAGGGCGCTTTAAGAAGTTTAGTGCAAACGGGTATTCGACTATTAGGTTAATTATAGAACAGCAGCTCATTGTACACATTTTTAACAATTTTTTTAAATACAAGAAAAATTGTAGCAGTCGGGACCCATTCTAGAAAGTCAGCCGTCTAGTCAGTATATTTGAGTAATCTACAATGATATATAGGTATGTGCTCTCAATTTACTAAGCCTCCATTTCTAGCATTGGTCTCGACTGCTACAATTTTTCATGTATTTAAAAATATTTTTAAAAATATGTACAATGAGCTGCTGTTCTATAATTAACCTACCCCTATTAGTCGAATGCCCGTTTGCACTAAACTTCTTAAAGCGCCCTAAGACTATTATGCAAGGTCTAAATTGGCATTTTTGGTATGAACTTGACGCTTATAAGTATCGCCTTAGCAAATTTGGCGATTCATAAGTTAAGTGCAAGTGCAGACTTTCTTGTTTTAGGGTTTTTAATTTCCAAATTACACAGAAACGCAGTCGGGTTTTTTAGTTTTTTAAATTACCGTTTTTTATTTTATTCATTTTTTAGTTTTATTATTAAATGAGTTTGTGTAGTAACCTATATACACATGACACACATTAAGATTACGCAGATTATTAACTTATCAGTAAATAGAATAATATTCTCGTAAACGTTGAAGCTCTATAAAAGAATTCTGATCGCGTGGCCGATCCAAATGTTTTTTAGGATCAAGTGTACAGATGACCAGTCCAGCTAATTTTTTAACTCAACTAAGAGCTACATATGCTTGAGTTTAAGCAAATATATGTGAGCCGAGGTTCACAAGTGTCAAATCGAGTGTAGTACCCTGAAGTTTCTGGACAGTTATAGCCCAACTTAGGATTAAGGGCAACATCCTGCGTTCAATTTTTCCTTGTCCTAAAAGTGCGTCAAAATCAATCGTACATAGTTCAATCCATATACGAACTCCTGGTTGATTATTTTTTATTTGCGGTCGTCAACAAACACCGCTTGCGGTAATTCTCCGGAAAATCTGCTATTTTTTTTTATTTTGATTACCCAGTGTCACACACAGAGTAAATACGTATCTAACGACACCCCTCAAACTAAAATTTATCGAGCCGTTCAGGCTGCAGTGCCTGCCTAATATTGAAATTTGGCGCCAAAAATCCGCCATTTTGTTTTTTTTATTTTGATATACCCAGTGTCATTCTCGCAGTAAAAACGTATCTAACGACAACCCTCAAGCTATAATTCATTGCAGAGCGTGTCAAACATTTGAATTTGGCGCCAAAAATCAGCCATTTTTTTTTATATACCCAGTGTCACTCTCACAGTAAATACGAACCTAACGACACCTCTCAAGCCAAAATCCATTCAGGCTGCAGAGCGTGCCAAACAATTATACATACATACTCTCGAAAAAAACATAACCCTCCTTCTTCAAACCCATCCAGGTAATGACCATGCTTCTGGTCATTTAACTTGCATGATCGACCAACTAATAATACCTTCTATTTATTTACTTCTTTTTTTCATTATTATAATATATTTTTTTAGGCAAACACTTTTTTTTCTTAACACCATCAACGTAAAAAAAATACTATACACACCAATTAAACACCCCCCCCCCCTACCTTGCTTTATACACACATACACTTCTATTTACAAAGTTCAATGGCCGATGCCATTCGCAGTCCTCGACGTAATGAAAACATATTTTCCCATTGACTCTTAACAAAGCAAATATTTAACAATACGACGGTCATCGAAATGGACTAAACCGGGGCCGAATATGAAAATCTAATTTGACTACCCTCTTTCCTGGTCCCAATCTGGCCGCCAATTAATAAAACAATAATGGCGCCCAAGTTGGGACTGGCGTGCGGAACGTATAAGTCCCGGCTTTGTTTGCGACTCTCTTGTCCCGGGAGTATTGCGAACCAATATGAGTACGGCTCGAAATTGTAGTGCTTGGTACACTACTTCCGTGCTCACTGCATGTATAGTGGACTTTAAATATTTCTATACTTCAAGCATCAGAACAGTTATTGAGGATCTGGAGTTTCCCGTGGCACTACCAGTGGAACTACTGGTAGTGCCCATAGTGAAATTTCATTTACCGTAGCACTACCATAGTTATTAAGTATACTTCCCATATATCGATTTTTCCGAGATGCATTTAAGATCTTATTTCTATGATTCCAGTTAAGGCGAGATATTGGTTGGAACAGGTTGTCTCTGTCTTTTTCTTTACGTATAAAGAGTAAAGAAAATAACCATACTTTTTACTTTTTAAATGGTTTTTCGTTTCAATCAAAAACTACAATGAAAGTATAAAAAATAATAACGTTAATCACTTTGTATTATAATGAATATTGTTGTATATATTTTTTTATTTATACTTCAAATTATTAGCATTAACTAGATTTGAGTAACGGTGTAGGTAGACCCATCTTTTGGATTTTTTTCTATCGAGCCAAAACTATTCAATCGTTTTTCTAATAGCTTTTGACTTTATGGAACATCATCAACAATAAGGGTATTTTTTCACCCTTGGGTTTTCTATCGTTTCGGAGTAATTGACGTCAAAAATAACGAAAATCTTTAATATTACCGCCTTAACTCTTTGGACATTCTTCCTAAGTCATTTTTTGTTGTTTTTTTTTACGACTGACCAGGTGGACTCGACAAAAATTCGCGTGAGAATACTTGTTATTTTTAAGGAATACGTTTTAGGCCCACTGAATTAGGTGCTTGTAAGCAACGTTTAAACATACTTTGAACAGTAGTTTGTAGGAAAAACATCAGAGATTAAATATATTATGTCTTTTTTCTTTTTGTTCCTTGTAAAAGTATTTTTTTTAAACTGGCCATGTGAGAGTCGGACTCGGGACAAAGTAGGGGTTCGTAGTCCTTTCAAAAAATAAATGTATATTTTAAAAAACTAAATTATGTTTTAAGTTGGTAAAATGACATTTTGACTTTTGTATGGAAAATCTATGACCTTTTTAAAAATCCAACTGCACATCGAAATCATATCACAAAATTATTCATTCCTACAAGTCGTTTTACAATGATTATTTCAAAACGAGACAACTGTACTACAATGAAACTTTTTAAATATTTTTATGGCTTTGGCTTCAAAAATAAGTATTCATTCCTACGAGTCGTTTTACAATGATCATTTTTAAACGAGACAACTGTACTACAATGAAACTTTTTAAATATTTTTATGAATTTGGCTTCAAAAATAAGTACTCATTCCTACACGTCGTTTTACAATGATCATTTCAAAACGAGACAACTGTACCACAATGAAACTTTTTAAACATTTTTATGGCTTTGGCTACATAAATTCAATATACGATTTACATAAAATTTCAATGTATTTCATTTATTTTATGGTCGTAGAAAAAGTATTGTATGCCACTGCACGCAATGAGCCATTGCAACACTCGTGCTGTCTATTTTGCCACTTGGCTTCGCTTCGTGTCACAAACTAGCATGTTACAATGGCTCTCATTACTTGGCAGTGGCATAAACAACTATCTTAAGTGAGTTCTTTGGATAAAATGTTTTTATTTAAAGATTTACTAAAAATAGAAATTGGTAAGTTTGACGTTTTGACATCCACTCTAATAGGCTATTTGACTACTACTGAAAATTGTTTTATATTATTTGTTATTGCATAAAATGCAAACCATTTTAATATTTCCAAGAGATCTGTCTTATATATACGAAGTAAAACAACGTTAAAGTTTGAATTAAAAAAACGGTTGTCTGTAAAGTCGGTTTACTGACGATAGTTGAACGTGACAACGTCATAAGAAAATACTGATGGAATGGTTTCATAATATCGAAAACGGAACGCCTCACGGAACGCCTCAGAGCGAGGTAACGACGGAACGCCTCAGAGCGAGGTAACGACGCATTTTTTCGTGCGTGCAGCCGGCTCCATCGAATTATAAGACGTTATCACGTCAAAAATTACGCGCCAAAACGCAATTTTCGCTATGGCGCCTGGTTGCTCTGGCAGATGACGTCACACATAAGTAAATAACAAACTGCTGTATTAGTGAAAGCAAGCACTGAAACTAATGTTTACTTCTGTGTGACGTCATCAGAGTTGCAACCAACCTCAGAGCGTTTTCAAACACGTTATCAAACCACAAAAAAAATTCATTTAAGTTTTATACAGAAAATGACCTTATTTTTTGACGTGATAACGTCTTATAATTCGATGGAGCCGGCTGCACGCACGAAAAAATGCGTCGTTACCTCGCTCTGAGGCGTTCCGTGAATGCGTCGTTACCTCGCTCTGAGGCGTTCCGTGAGGCGTTCCGTTTATGAAACCATTCCATCAGTATTTTCTTATGACGTTGTCACGTTCAACTATCGTCAGTAAACCGACTTTACAGACAACCGTATTTTTCATAACAGTAATAAAATATGCTTTTTACATTATATTTTATAAGGATAACAACAAATTGTTACATATTTTGAATTAAGTCCAAATGCCTTTTTGTATAGCACATAAATTAAAAAATGGCTCTCGTTACTTGGCAGTGGCATAATTTGTCAAACATGCCAGTGTCGTGAAAACCAATCCAGCCAGTAGCACAGCCTAGAATTTGCGAACTTAGTAACATTTTATTTTCAAATACAGGTTTTCCGTTTGCCGTGGTTATGCTAACATTTGCCATGTCAACTTCGCGTGGGCAGGCATTCGGCTGAGCGCTAGCCGTACGTCTATTCAAGCTTGAATGTTCTTGCATATTCTTTGTATGGATTTTTACGGAAATACTTGGATCAGTGGAATGCCTAGCTTATACGAATATATTTATAGACGCAAATGCATGTTTTATGATAAAAAATAAATTTTTGAAGTATTTTTTAAATCCATACTTAATAAGGTTTTGGCATTATCTCACCTGATGATAAGTGACGATGATGCCGAAGATGGAAGCAGGCTTACCAAGATTCCTCAACGCAATGGAGATCTGGCTATCTTATCTTCAAGCCGGAACACATCAACGATGTTAACACTGATGTTTGGCGGCAAGTCTTAGATAAAATGGTGGCCTGGCTAGCCAGGCGGGCTATAAAAATGCTCTACCACCAACCAAAACGAGTCTTACAAAGTTGAACCCGCCGGAAATCGAACCCGCGACCTTTTGGTGTGAAGCGAATGGACTAACCATTACTCCAAGGAAACGGTTCCGAACATTAAAAGAAAAAAATCAACCAAGTGCGTGTAGTAAGTTTCTTGAGTCATTGCTTGAAAACTGTTTGTCTCAGTATACTTTAAATTCTATTCATGTGTCTTGTAGTTTAGAAACACCAGGCACACGTTTTTAAAGACTTTAACAAGCTTTTTTTTTAGAAACGACACGAGGAGGTTAATTTTTTTTTGCGCTAAAAAAATGAGCCGTCACGGGACGCCTGGCAGATGTGAAACACACACTACTACCTATAGACTGTTTATAATATATACCGTCATATAGCGTGGCGACGCGTCACCACGGTATGCATTGCCACGCCAGAAATCGGTTTTACGTGCGGCTATAGATGATTCACATAAAAAAAAAAAATCTGTGTAAAACAAATATTAAAATTTAACAAAAAGATACCATTTTACATTTGCGTTATAATTTAAGATTTCATAAGTGTAGATCATATAGATGAGGATAAAAAAAACTTTCACATATTTGGAGGAGAGGGTAATGTAATGGTAATATTTTAGAAATATCTAGTATTTTAAAGTTTTTCAGAATTTTAAGTCCCGTAGTTAAAAATTACATGGGCACGAAAAGTGTCACTTTGAGCTCAGTATTTTGTACATGCTACTTTGTATTAAAAAAAATCAATTAAACATTTAACGACACCACACTCGAGGGGAACACTCAAAAATTTCATCACCATTCCACAATGTAAAGTTCGATTGCTATATTAGCTGCAGCTTTGATGGCTGCCAAAAAAGGGGCTGTCAAAGAGGCCGCCCTCAGTTCAATCGCGGCGCCGACAATGTCGCGGTGCGCGCGGCGGGCGGCACGATTAAACTCAGGGCGGCCCCTTTGTCGGCAGCCTACCCTAAAAAAATGACATATTGTGATCATTTTCCATTTCGGTTCATAATTGTACATCTGTGTAATTAATTTCATTACTGTAAAGCTAATCACTATTTTCTTTACCCTCTAAAGAAAATTGATTAACATACGGACAGATGGACATATGGATGGACGGACGGATATAACGAAATTATATGGGTTCCGTTTTTTTTCTCCAGAACGCTAAGAAGGAACACTTGTAGGATCACTTAGTTGTCCGTCTGTCTGTCAAGACCCTTCTCAGGAAAGAAAAAGTTGAAAATAATATCAAATAGTAAAATTTACAGTTTCTCGTTGTTTTTTCAAGTGTTTAAGTGAGTTAAGTCGACGCAATCAAAAAATACAGCCATTTTTGCCGCATATTTTGACACTCTGAAGTAAATCAAAACCTACACTTCCCGTTGACCTCATAGAATTATGAAACTCGGGAAGAAGCAATTTCTTACAGCACAAGAAAAAGATAACTTGACGGAAAATTGTAAATTTTAAGTTTAATCAAATTTTATTTGCGATAACAAAACATCATTGCGTACACAAGAATTTAACTCACGAATTAGGTATTTACCTATAAAAATGCCGATTGTATAAAAAAGTTTAAAGATGGTAAATGAATATTAGTAACAATAGTTATTAGAACAAAAAATATTCTCAAAATAGCATTAGACTATTAGAAATTAAATGGTGGTAAACAAATGCCTATTGTTTAGATATTTTGAGAGCACGGTGGCTTTTACCCCACGTAGTCGGTTTTTTTCACCTGGAAAAATCGCCTTTATTGAGTTAAAAAATACACATTTTTAATTATAAAGCTCTAGAGTCATTGCAGCAGTTTCTTCGTTACTAATGTCATATTTGGGAATACCCCGCATAAGATTTCGTCACTTTCAGGAAAATTCAAGAAAATTAACTATTCTCAAAAATAACTACTAAATACTAATAAAAGAACATATAGTAGTGTCACCATAAGGTGAATAATAAAAAACAATAACCTTTTTATTATAAATAAAAATTGTCATTGAACTTCAAAAACTGAATCTGCAATTTCATAGTTAAAGACCTATTATAAAGCTAGGTATTTAGCTGTGAATTCTACGGAATAACACCATTTGTTTACATTTTTATATAAAAATCGTTCTTCAGTCTCTACCACAAGTCAAGTGACCGTCCAAAACAAAACACAAATTACAAAAAAAAAAACTTTTTATTTCACCTGTAGTCCAATAAAAAGTTCTATAAATCCACCAACGCAAAAAGGTTTCGCAGAAAATCACGCTGAAATATGCAGTTTTAAAATTGAGCTTGACGTATGGGATAAAATTATTTCAACAAAGTTAATTTTGTAAAATAAAAAAGTAGTAAAAAGTCAAAGTAGTTTTATGGAAATTTTCCATTGCCAGTTCTCCATTGCGTTGGGGAATCTTGGTAAGCCCGCTTCCATCTTCAGCATCATCGTCACTTACCATCAGGTGAGATGATGCCAAGGGCTTACCAATTAAGAATAAAATAAAATAAAATGTCCCCAATCTAAATACCTATTTGTGGTGGTTCGAAACCCTCGTTGTATGAGCCCGACTGTCAGGTTTTTTTTAAGATGGTTTCAACCTATTGTTCATTTTTTCATATTTATGTGCAGACACATTACGCAAATTCGATGAAGTCCGAACTGTGGTGTCGGTAACCAGTAATCAAATAATAAATTGCACTTAAGGCGCAGTGGTACCTAAAAATCCACTTAATCAGGTTTTTAGAATTCATTTTTGAAGTAATTAACAGTTAAAATCTAGGAAAACATATTGGTATTATTGAGAATAGTTACGAGGGACTATATCGAATGGAAACACGATTTAATAAGGTTGGCTCGATAGAATAATCTCGCAAAGGTACCTCTTTTCCAGCCATTTTATCGTCTATTTTCGGGTTTTATTCTTAAAATAAGTAATTTGATAATATGATTTATTTACTTAAATAAAGTTCATAGGTGACTGAAGGGAAAACATCGATTGTATTTTTATTTAAGATAAATATGATGAAAATAAAAACGAAAACATCGAAAAAGTGCAAAAGTGTGGTTATCTTCTTCCCTCTTTACACGTAAAGAAAAAGACAAAGACCGATTTTTAAGCACCACTGGGCCTTAAAATGCAAGTTAAAAGAATGTTCTTTTTACACTCAGAGCAACGACACGTTTCGTTTACACTGCGGGACGTTGATAACTCAAACTGAGGGTAGAAGTAAATCACGCACCGGGACGCTATAACTCTCTTTGCAGCGACGCGTCACCTACTAGAGTGGTTTGTCATGAAGGAAGCATCGTGCTATTGAGTTTTATGGGCTATGGACAAGGATCACATATTGAGTTGATTTACAAATTGCTGCTTACTTATTTGGTGCATCTATTCTCGTCGAAAACTGACCAAGTGCGAGTCGGACTCGCTCAAAGTAGGGTTCTAAAAAAAATAAATGTCTTGAAAAAGAAAATTATATTTACAGATGGTAACAATTTGTATGGAATATTTGTATGTAATGTCGATACAGGTTTAATCGTGTGCGAAAGATTTGAAAAAAAAACTATAATATGATGAAATAGTCACTATGCTAGTCATCATATCAGCTCTCATACGTCCCCACCGAGGGGCTCGAGCCTACCCTGAATTAGGGCGATACGGCCTAAGTCGACCACGTGGGTCCAGTGCGGGTTGGTCGACTTAACACACAACCTTTCTTCGTAGATGTGTGCAGGTTTCCTCACGACACGATGTTTTCCTTCACCGTAAGAGCGTCGGATAAACGTTCATTTGAGATCGAAATTCTAAATCACATTGGTACGTGGCGGATTCGCACCACAACCTCCCGGACAGGAGGCGGCGGCCCTAGCCGTTACGCCGCCGACGCTCTTACTAAGCCAGTATCAATACAAAATGTCTAAAGGTCCCAATATATTTCCAAATTGTCCTCAGAAACACCTATCGAAAGCTAGTTTTTTTATAAATTATTTTTATTAAAAATTTGAGTGCGTTTGACTGCAACTCATCTGATGGTAAGAGATGATGCAGTCGAGGATGGTACACGCAAACTCAAATAATGCCTATTCACTCTTGATTGTAAAACAAATCTATAGGTTTAAATAGTCACTAAACCAGACATGGCCAATCTCCTTAGAACCGCAGAAACGTTGACAATATATCCTCTTTGTTGACAGATTCGAAACGGGACCACTGCAATAAGACGGTAGAGATATACGAAGATGTATCTTCACCGCCAGTCACTCCTGAGAACTTTGGGAGGCCCCTCACTTGTACATATAGGTAAGTACCTAAATAATTATTCATCAGTATCTTGTCATTTCAGCCGAAAAACGTCCACTGCTGGACAAAGGCCTCCCCCAAGGATTTCCACGACAACCGCTCCTGCGCTGCCCGCATCCATCGGCTTTCCGTGATCTTCACCAGGTCGTCGGTCCACCGCGTGGGAGGCCTGCATTTTTCGGTCATCGGTTCTACGAGCTATGTGCCCTGCCCACTGCTACTTCAGTTTAGCGATTCTGTGAGCTATGTCGGTTAGCTTGGTTCTCCTACTGATCTCCTCATTTCTGATAAGATCGCGTAAGGAAACTCCGATCATAGCTCGCTCCATCGCCCTTTGGCTGACCTTGAGCCTTCTTGTAAGGCTCATAGAAAGCGACCATGTCTATATAAAATTTAAGAACAACTATTTTTTTTAAATTGCAGATAGTTCCTTTGTTACGCCGTACCTAGTCTGACAAATAATCTTGTCCCAATCTGTTACGAAATCTATTAAAAACCAAGTTAGTGAGCTCCTTGCCAACAGATAGGTAGAAACAATTTACTTACCGTTCCAGGATCCATAGTCAGCCCTGAGAGTGACCTACGGAATTTCCAGGCATCGCAATAAATGAAACACACGATATATTTTTAAGGCAAAGTATCGATTGGAACAGTTGTCTCTGTCTTTTTCTTTACGTGTAAATAGTTAAGAAAATAACCACACTTTTTCACTTTTTCAATGGTTTTTCGTTTCAATCAAAAACTACAATGAAAGTACTTTAAGGAACATCATCAACAAAAAGGGTTTTTTTCAACCTTGGGTTTTCTATCGTTTAGGAGTAATTGACGTCAAAAATAACGTAAATCTGTAATATTACCGCCTTAACCGACTTCAAAAAAAGGAGGAATTTCTCAATTCGTCGGAATCTTTTTTTTTATATATGTTCCCCGTTTACTCGAAGACGCCTAGACCGATTTGGAAAATTCTTTTTTTGATTATAGGGTATACTTCCTAAGTTGTCCCATTGTTACCAAGTCGGGATCTGATGATGGGATTCCAGTAGAAATCGAGGGCAACCCTGCAATTTTTAGGCACGTATTACGTGTTTCATAAATTACTAAAGCTATTCAAGTATTTGTTTCTGGTAGTCATCATCTCATGTTGAAGGAAGGTACAACTCCTTAACGGTTACGAGTTGGAGAACAATTCTTTAAATATTATAGGTGCATATAGACCGCTAAACTTAAGTGGCAGTGGGTAGGGCTCATAGCTTGTAGAATAGATGACCGTTGGGACAGTAAAGTTCTCGAATGGCGACCGCACATCGGAAGACGTAGCGTAGGCAGGCCTCCCACACGATGGATCGACTACCTGGTGAAGGTCGCGGGAAGCCGCTAGATGCGGGCAGCGCAGAACCGGTCGTCGTGTTAATCCTTGGGGGAGACCTTTGTCCAGCAGTGGACGTCTTTCGGCTGATATGATGTTAGACCGGTTTTTCAGGTGAGGTGATGATGAAAGGTTTGTCTCCGTAACTTTCATGCTGCTGAGATGATGATGATGATGGAAGCTACAGGACTCTATATCGGTTAATGAAACACATGCATTAGGATTTTATGATGATTTACAACTTATCCTATTGGCGAGTGGTTGATTGGGTTTAACGTTGTTACTCGTAGATAGCATTATCACTAAAAATAAAAATAAAAAAAGTTAAAAATAACTAAAAACCGACTTCAAAAGGAAATTCACTCAAAGTTATGATATAATAAAATTTAAAAATAAAATTAAAAAAAATTTTTGAGGTCGGTGTCATCAAAACTAAAAAAATTGATAGGTAAGTGTACTTTTCTCAAGTGCTGGTAACGACTTAAAAAAAAAAATTAATCCACTTATTTGTTTCGTATCTACCTTTGATTTCGTTATTGTTGCTTCATTTCGTCTATTTAAAAAATATGATTTCATAATTTTAGGGTTAATTTCTTTTTGAAGTCGTTTTTTATTTATTTTTTAAGCTAGCCTTTAAAAGCAATTATTACACCGCATACTGAAGCTATCATAAAAACTTAAAATACTGCAGTAATACTCATAAACAGTGAAAATCCTGCAACGTCTAGATCTGGTTGACTTAAATTATACAGGATGTAAAAAAATGGTGTAGGAGCCGTTAACTGGGGGTTCTACTAATCATACTGAACAACTTTCCCAGAGGAACCCATGGACACTCCATACAAAGTTGGTCGATCAGCTGATCAATTTGTATGAAAAGTTAATTATTTTTTTTGCGTTTTCAGCACATTCGTAGAACAAAAGTTGTTTAGTATGATGAGTAGAAGCCCCAGTTAACGGGCCCGACACCAATTTCTCAATTCGACACTATTTTTTTATTTTTTTTAGGTGTGTTCGCGGATAACTTCGTCGTTTATGAACCGATTTTGATGATTATTTTTTTGTTGAAAAGAAGATATCCTTAAGGTGGTACCATGATAAGAAAAACAGGATCTGATGATGGCATCTCAGAGAAATCGAAGAGAATCTTAGTTTCCTGTTTGAATTCGGTTTTTTTGTTCAAAGTTATGTTATATCTAGCTTGATTCGAACAAACTGCAGGATGTTATTGTTGGCAGTAATAATCTAATCTATGACCTCATTGTACAGGTTTAGGGCGTTCCGAGGGTCGCCAAAAGACTGGATCCTGAGGATACGATTCAAGAAGTTCAAGGTCGGCACCCTGATAAACGGAACAACGTGTCACAAAGGATACATGCAGGTAAATATCCTACTAATCCTACAAACAGCTTGACTGTCGATTTCCGGGACCCGGGAAAAAAAGAAATTCCCTATCTGTCGACCTAGGGGGAGCCGGAAAAACTACGGCGGGTCAAATTAGCGCCAATAATATCAATTATCATAATATAAAAGTAAAAAAAATGAAAAGAAATAAGTAAAACACTCTAATTAGAATAATATTTTAAATGGAAACACACAATATTTTATTTAGATTCACAGAAAATCCATAAATCGCGCGCAGAACCCTGTCTGTAAAATTCCGGCTGCCGGAAAAATCCTGTCCTTCGAATTTCCGGCTCCCGGGTGCGACAGACAAGGGGGTGTAGCCTAATAACAGCGTGACAGCTAAGAAGCTAATATTATAAACGCGAAAGTTTGTAAGAGTGTATGGATGTATGTATGTTTGTTACTCTTTCACGCAAAAACTACAGAACGGATCTGGATGAAATTTGGTAGGTAGTCAGATTAGTACCTGGATTACTTTTTTCTACGCTCGCAAGCCGCTCGCGCACTGCGCACCCTTGAAGAGTCATAGAACCGTTGTCCACGCGGGTGAAGCCGCGGTAAATAGCTAGTACGTACGAGGTAGGTAGTAGAAAAAAGTTTGCAGAAGACAAGAGAAATCAGTGTGTCTTGTATGGAGATTTAACTGAAAAGTTTTTTGTGTTTACGTGATACATTTTAAAGCCGGCGTAGAAAATGTAGTGACCAGTGATACCCCGGACATTGCATACAATGGTCGTGAAATGACATTTCTAAAAACAAATGACGGAGCAAAAAAAAAACGGCGAAATCCAATACGTTCAAGAACCAAACTAACCAATCTGTATCAATCTGGGTGATGAGGGGGTGAGGTCGGAATCTAGAGAGTGCCAGGGAGTGTCCATACTGTATGTTAGTACTAATATATATACTTTGGACCAGGGCAGGGCTGGTTCTTCCATGTAGTGGACGGAGCAGCTTTTTCAGTCGCAGCACGTAATGGATTCTAATTCGTGTATCTATTCTTGTGGAACCAGTAATATTGGATGCTTTATTCTCTTAAACTAAAGTATATGTAAGGGTTTTTTTTCATCCACAATTGATAAGCCCTTGGCATCATCTCACCTGATGGTAAATGACGATGATCCTGAAAATGAAAGCGGGCTTACCAAGATTCCCCAACGCAATGGGGACCTGGCTATCTTATCTTCAGGCCGGAACACATCAATGCTGTTAACAATCATGTTTGGCGGCAAGACTTAGATAAGATGGAGGTAGCTGGCCAGGCGGGCTATGAAAATGCCCTACCAAAGTTAACTTTGCCGGGAATCGAACCCACGACCTCCTGGTTTAAAGTGAATGGACTAATCATTACGCCACGGAGGCGGTTAAACACTGTTCCGTCAATTAACTTGATTTTTTTTCCTTGAAATATGTTCGTTCTTAACCCTCGACTGCCATAGCAAAATGGTTTTAGAACCAAAACAAAACTGACCAAGTGCCAGTTGGACTTGCGCACTGAGGGTTCCCTACCACTAAAAATTATATTCGTGTTGCGATTTCACCAAAAAAATTATTTTATTTTGGGATGCATAATGTATTGATACCTAGTGTAAAATAGTATATTAGCAACTAGTGAATAAAGGACGGATTTAAAGGGAGGGTCATAGATGAATCACGAGCAAGTAGTAATTCATGATGATTGAGTCACGAGCGTAGCGAGTGGTTCAAGTATTAGAACCCTGAGTGACGCGAGTGATTCTTGGCCTTCGATATAAATCCGTTTTATTCCAGAGATGCATACTATACTTTATACCATGGCTCCGAGAAAAATAAACATTAAAGCGAAAATAGACATTTAATAAAGAAAAAAATAATGTTAAACTAATTAAATTATTCATTAAAATTGGAACAATTACTAAACTACGCAGTAATTTTCTTTGTGTTCGTACAACTTATGGAATTCAAAATAGCGCTAATTTACTAATGAAATGACAGCAAAGAACACAAAACAGTTTTTATTCTAATGCTAAACTCCTTTTAGAAAATATCGAAAAATAAAATCTCGGGGAATTATTTGCACAAGGAGTTTTTATGTCAAATATTATGTGGATAAGGAATTTGTTTCTAGTGTTTTTTGCGCAAGGAGGTTGTATAGCACTGAAATGGATGTCGAATACATTATTGTGTTCTAAATTCGAACACCAAAACAGTGATTAAAATTAGCTTTTTACTCACTGTTTTCAGTAAATAAAATAAGTTTTTAGATGGGTATAATAGTTATTTGTTATACAAGAGTGCAATCTGCTGGCGCGCCATTTTGGCAGATTATGCGGATCTGTGTAATACCATTATCGGGCGCGGCGGGAATTTGGCGCTTGTGTGTAACGCCTGAATCGGGGCAGATCCCTTTACGCGGGAAGCGACTCACTTCATACCTGAGTATGGAGCGAAAACTATCGCTGCGTTTGTCTAACGTTTGCTAAAGCTCCTTGATAAGACAAGGATAGAGTTAGGAATGAGTGCAAAGCCAACGGTGAATGATTTTCGATAGAAATCTCCTTCGAATCAGTCAGTGCTTTTAGCTGCGCCCGGGCGGTGCGCGTATGTGTTTTTAAAGTGATTGTTTAGTGATTGTTTTGTTGTTTTGCATAGAAAAACTCGGTGTTGTTGAAATTCCCAATAAACCGGGTAAGCAATACAATGTTATTATATTATCTATTGTTATTGTAGCATTCACAGTTCACGTTTTTTTACGTTCAAGTGCAATACCTACTTACCCTATCTTTGGCTGAGACTGTTGAATTATATTTCACAAAGTTTAATACTCAAATATTTTAGTCAGATAGTCAGTTTATGACGATTTCACCGTTATAAGTTTTATATATAGTGTCCATACAAAAACATTGAGAAATAATTGTTTTTGTAACCCTTGACAATAATGGCGGCCACCCACGAAGAGCCCCGCCAGTTGAAACAAAATGGCGCAGCTGGCAGCGCCAGCTGATTCGTCGTCGCCGCGGACCATAGTCAGGCATTGCCAGCAGAGTGGTTAACCGTGTGCTCAACTTTGATGACCGTGCAAGCAAATAATTTTAAATTTAAAATTAGAATCCTGAGCGTTAGCGAGGGAATCAAAAGAGCACGAGGTGAAACTCTTTGCACTCGAGTGCAACACGTAACTTTTCATTCCACCTCAGCGACGAAATTACTAAATGAAAAAAAAAATTAGTTGTCTGTAAAGTCGGTTTACGGACGATAGTTTAACGTGACAACGTTATAAGAAAATAGTGATGGAATGGTTTCATAATATCGAAAGAATCATTACATTTATCGCCGCAATTATCGTAGCTATAAACAATTGACACCACATTCACTTTTCACTGCACTTGATACTTGACGAAAACATGTAAATGTATTAATGTATAGCAGCTGTCCACGCGGACGCATCGCTCACTCAAGTAGGAGAGAGACAGATGTCGAACGCTGCCGAACGCGGAGGCTGATTGTGCCTCTTTGTCGCTCATTGCGCGCTCTCGCTTGCACTTCAAGCCTTAAATGGAACGCCTCAAAGCGAGGTAACGCCGCATGCGTCATGTTTTTTCGTGCGTGCAGCCGGCTCCATCGAATTATAAGACGTTATCACGTCAATAAAAATACAACAAAATACTTGAATAAAATTTATTGTTTAAATTTCTAATCAATTGTTAAAATTAAAATTTTGATTTTATTATTTTAATAATATAATAAAATTTTTTCAATTAGTTACTTAATTATTTTTGCAAATTTAATTGTAATTTGTTATAAAAAAGGATTATATTTTTATATAATTCATTATAAGAATAAACAATCATTAAATTATTGTTTATAAGTCTTACATTTAAAATTTAAAATTTGGAAATATTATTTTAATAATATAATTAATTTTTTTCAATTAGTTACTTAATTATTTTATTAATATTATTTTAATAAACATTATTTTAATAATATTATAATTAATTTTTTTCAATTAGTTACTTAATTATTTTTGCAAGTTTAATTGTAATTTGTTATAAAAAAGTAATATTTTTAAATAATTCATTATAAGAATAAACAATCATTAAATTATTGTTTATAAATCTTACATTTAAAATTTAAAATTTAGAAACATTAAAATTTTCGTAAATCTAGTTTTTAAAAAGCCCGCCTCAATGTGTTTAATATAGGAGAAAATGTTCCCTTTGACGGATGGCTGGTCCAACCTGTCATTTCAGACACGTTGTTGTGATATATGGAAGATTAAATATTTGTTTTAATTTTTTTAAATCATAATAACACTCGATAATTATTTCGATTGAATAGTAAAGTCATCGATTTTTTACTCATCGTGAAATAGTTCTGTTAACTTATTGTTTTAATTTTGTCAATTATAGCATAACCTATAATCGCTGCACTAGCGGACCGATGCTATTCATTTTAATGATGAAAGCACGAATATTCGACAATATATCACTGAATTTATAATTAATATCGAAAGAATCATTACCTTTATCGCTGTAATTATCGTTGTTATAAACAAGAACAACACATTCACTTTTCACTGCACTTGATACTCGATCAAAACATGTAGATGTACTATATTATAGCAGCTGTTCACACAGACACATCGCTCACTCAAGTAGGAGAGAGACGGATGTCGAACGCTGCCGAACGTAAAGGCCGATTGTGCTTCTTTGTCGCTCGTTCGCGCTCTCGCTTGCACTTCAAGACTTACACGGAACGCCTCAGAGCGAGGTAACGACGCATGACGGAACGCCTCAGAGCGAGGTAACGACGCATGAGTCATGTTTTTTCGTGCGTGCAGCCAGCTCTATCGAATTATAAGACGTTTTCACGTCAAAAGATATTTTTTTTAATTCATTACCTGGTACTTTGACTGATTAATATCGGATGAGTCAAAACGAAAGGTTCTTTAACTTCGTCCTCATCCTGCTAAAAATTCTGGAAAACCAGTAGGCCGACGAAAGTAATAATTAAGTTGCGAACACTCGCGCAATTTCTAGTAGGTAATTAAATTTTGAAGTTTGACGGGTTAAAGACCAGGGTGCCTGGTATAGACAAACCAGGGCTGCTTCCATTCATCGCTATTCACAAGTTGTTTTAATTAAATAATTTAATGAAGAAATGTTGTGATTTCTAGAGAAAGTCGTTTCGGGAGCCAAAGTTTTTGAAGTTTATCACGTATGCGTTTTGTTTGGAAGCGAATGAATAGTAATAATATCCAGTAATAATATTAAGGGACAAATGACACACAGTCATCTGGCTCCTAACTGTATAGTAACCAGAGTTCCTGTAATATAGAAACCAAAGACTGATCACATACTTTGTACGTTTACAAGCGATCGTAGCTCAGTGTGATTCGTAACCAGAGTTCCAGTAACATAGGAACCAGAGACTGATTATATATTTTGTACGTTTACAAGCGATCTTAGCTAACTGTGATTCGTAACCAGAGTTCCTGTAATATAGGAACCAGAGACTGATTATATACTTTGTACGTTTACAAGCGATCGTAGCTTATTTTGATTCGTAACCAGAGTTCCTGTAACAAAGGAACCAGAGACTGATTATATACTTTATACGTTTACAAGCAATCTTAGCTAACTGTGATTCGTAACCAGAGTTCCTGTAATATAGGAACCAGAGACTGATTATATACTTTGTACGTTTACAAGCGATCGTAGCTTATTGTGATTCGTAACCAGAGTTCCTGTAACATAGGAACCAGAGACTGATTATATACTTTGTACGTTTACAAGCGATCTTAGCTAACTGTGATTCGTAACCAGAGTTCCTGTAATATAGGAACCAGAGACTGATTATATATTTTGTATGTTTACAAGCGATCGTAGCTTATTGTGATTCGTAACCAGAGTTCCTGTAACATAGGAACCAGAGACTGATTATATACTTTGTACGTTTACAAGCGATCTTAGCTAACTGTGATTCGTAACCAGAGTTCCTGTAATATAGGAACCAGAGACTGATTATATACTATGTACGTTTACAAGCGATCGTAGCTTATTGTGATTCGTAACCAGAGTTCCTGAAACATAGGAACCAGAGACTGATTATATATTTTGTACGTTTACAAGCGATCGTAGCTTGTTGTGATTCGTAACCAGAGTTTCTGTAACATAGGAACCAGAGACTGATTATATACTTTGTACGTTTACAAGCGATCGTAGCTCAGAGTGATTTGCGTGGTTAACAGGTTTAAAGACATCACGCAGGTTAATAGACCTGAAGAACGGTCACTACCTGGATGAAGGCTACTTAAAATGTTAGCCTAACAATGAATTATGTAAAGGTATGGAAGATCAGGGCCACCTGGAAAAAGTAGCTTAGTTACCTAAAGTGTTAGCCCTAACAATTAATTATGTAAAGTTATGGAAGAATAGGGCTACCTGGCAAAGGTAGCTTAGCTACCTAAAATGTTAGCCCTAACAATGAATTATGTAAAGGTATTGAAGAGCAGGGCTACCTGGCACAGGTAGCTTAGCTACCTAAAATTTTAACCTCAACAATGAATTATATAAAGGTATGGAAGAGCATGGCCACCTGGCAAAGGTATCTTAGCTACCTAAAATGTTAACCTCAGCAATGAATTATATTATATGGTATGGAAGAGTTATTAAAATGTTAGCACTTACAATGAATTATGTAAAGATATTGAAGAGCAGAGCTATCTGGCACAGGTAACTAAGCTATTAGTTACCTAAAATGTTAGCCTTATTAATGAATTTCAGTGTTACGAAATAAATATTATATTAATGAATTTTTGGAAGTTAGGTATCAGATTTGTTTCCAAAATGACTCAGATACATGATTTGACTACTTCCTCTACACGACGCCCTCGTTCATTACACTTGTCTTTAAGTCTTTATTTACTAAGAATTATCATAGATTCGAAACACTACCTACAAAACCCCCGCCAATCCAGGTAAATCCATTCACGCAACAAGCCTCTTAATCCCAAATTGGCAACCATAATGAAGTGCTATCCAATTCAAAGAAGTAATTATAAGATCATTCCCCTTCTTATTGGATAAAGTAAGTTTAGGAGCCTCTCCATTTCGCAATTTTAATTCCAACATGAATATTTACGAGAATCCGGCCTCTGGGGTCCGAGGCTTGTTCTACTATGCGCCATCGTTGTTTGTTTTGATTTGCGTATAGCAAAATTACCAGTCCCTAGACCAGAGCCTAGCTGCAGAGAAAAGCGCACTAGTGCTTTTCAATTAATATGTTTAAAGGCATGTGAAATATGTATTGTATTGTTAACTTTAGAGGTTACTGTAAATTATATGTGTAATTTTTTAGTTCTACAATATCGTATTAGGTAATAACAACCTGTAAAGATAATGTTAGTTTGGGTGTGAATTAAATCATCATCAACATATCAGCTCATATATACGTCCCCATCGAGTGGCTCGAGCCTACCCTTAATTACAGCGATCGGGCCTTAGTCGACCAAAAATAAAATAAATTAAATAAATTTGAAAATAATAAAATAATGTAAGATTCACTCTGATCGTTGACCTACTAAATGACTCTGTGACGAATTTTAACGACATCTTACGCATTTTTTACTGCCCGTGTAATTAAAAATTAATTATAACGTGCAAAATCCTATAATGTCCTGTGACTAGGTAACTACTTATCATGAATTTTCGGAATTAAAGTTACAGTTCTGCAATAAGAATCAGTTCTTTAATTTAGCCGTGAAAAAAATTAGAATTATTTGATTAGATTAGATTAGATTAGATACCTAGACCTAAAAAAAATCATGGACCGCAGTGGCATAAGTCGGCTAATGTTCTTCGGAAGCTGTTTGAAGAAATTCTCATAATATTCTTTGCAGTGACATTGTTGCTAAAAATATGAGTCGTAGGTTTAATTAAGTAAATGAGAGTCTTGATTAGTTATTAACTTAGATTAATTTTCGGAAGCGAAATTAAAATGTTGGTTTTAGGTTTTTGAACTTGCTTGTTTTGTTTTAATTTTCGGATGTACAAAGAAAGTATTTTTGTACGATTTGAAAATAACTTGATTTAGTTGTTGATGAAGGTTTTTAGGGTTCCCTATAAGGTAACAGGACCCTAATACTAAGCCCACGCCGTCTTTCTGTCTGTCTGTCCGCCTTTTAAAAGGCTGTATCTTTTGAACTGTGATAGGTAGGCGGCTGTAATTTTCACAGAATATGTGTTAATGAAGGAACTTTATTTAAAAAATGAAGGGGAGTTCCCAAATAAGAAACATAATTTGTCAAACTTTTTTTTAATACTTAGAAGCATGAAACTTGGTTAGGTGTTATTATAGTACTAACCTTAATATATTACAATAAATGATAGAAACCGGCCGAGTGTGAGTCGTGATTGCGCTAAGAAGTCCAAACTGAATAAAAAAACCGACCAAGTGCAAATCGGACAAATTTCCAAATTTTTCCCCCGAAAATAAACTTTATTTAAAATAATATTTATTTACTTTGCACATCTGTGTTTGAATCATAAGATTACACCATTCTACCAAATTGCACCTGTTTTGATTCAGTAGATTCGGAGAAAATTGGCTGTGACAGACGGACAGACAGACAGACAGACGCACGAGTTTTTCTTGTTGTACGGAACCCTAAAAAACATTTTTCTGTCGCTCGCGTTGATCTATTTTGTTTTAAATAAAAAGGTATCGTTGTAGTGGTGGTACAAAACTCTTGGTTCGCAAGTCTGACCTGCTCTTGACTGGTTTTTCTACAATTTTCTTACATGTTACTTGTTTGTTAATTTTTTACATGTTACTTGTTTGTTAATTTTTTACATGTTACTTGTTTGTTAATTTTTTACATGTTACTTGTTTGTTAATTACCATTTTACCGCTCTTGTATCATACATATACGTAACTATTCGTTGTATTTATTTTTTGTTTCTATAAATTTTACTGTTTTCATATCTTGTACAATCGGTGTGTATTTATGTCGAATAAAAATCTGTCTATTATTTATTTGTTGGACAAACCATGCCCACCCAACACTGACTAAGGTAATTTGTGTAATGTTCGCAGGTAAGGTATATCACTTTCTGGTTTCCCTAATACTGATGTAGGGGTACATACTAAATAATATTTTTTGCGCTGCGTAGGCAGCTTACTAATGCACTGGGCACGACTCTCCAGTCGTTCCCCGCCCTTGTCTCGCTATAGACTTAGCACTAAATAAATAACCTTTCTTTATAAAAACAATTTATTTAACTCCGCACTGGGCCCGCGTGGTCGACTAAGGCCCGATCGCCCTAATTGAGGGTAGGCTAGAGCCCCTCGTTAAGGACGTATATGAGCTGATAAGATAAGATAACTCCAAATAAATTCGGAATTTCGTGAACTGCAAACTTATTCACTTTTTATTATCTCCACGCAACCATCAACTACCGTACAACCACAATTAGCTGACCTTTCCTGCACACAGGGAATCCTAGCTTAGGGTTAAAAACCTTGCGTAGATTTGACAGGATACCGGATAGATAGCTCTGTATGGATTTTGTTTGAAAGGTCTTGACGATACGGTTACTGTTCTCGTACAAAAATGACATTTGTCTAATGCACTGGGCACGACTCGCCAGTCGTTCCCTGCCCGTGTCTTGTTATAGACTTATCACTAAATAAATAACCTTTCTTTATAAAAAAAAAATATTTAACTCCAAATATATTCGGACTTTCGTGAACTGCAAACTTATTCACTTTTCATTATCTTCACGCAACCTTCAACTACCGTACAACCGCAATTAGCTGACCTTTCCTGCACACAGGGAATCCTAGCTTAGGGTTAAAACCTTGCGTAGATTTGACAGGATACCGGATAAATAGCTCTGTATGGATTTTGTTTAAAAGGTCTTGAAGATACGATTACTGCTCTCGGACAAAAATGACATCTGATAGGTCTGCTATGATGGAATCTGTTAGATCTTAATTTCTGTCTTATTCATAGAGAACCACGGATGACGTAGAGTAGAATCACACTCTGGACATTTCATACAACGGGCCAGAAATGACATTTCAAAAAAGGAATGACGGAACAAACAAAATGGCGGCGAAATCCTATACGTTCGACTAACCGAACTGTAAGCAATCTGTATCAATCTGGGTGACGAGGGGGTGAGGTCAGAATCTAGAGAGTGGCAGGGAGTGTCCATAATGTATGTTAGTACTAATAGATATATTTATTTGGTAGAACACGATCCGTTCTATAACTTATTGTCCAATTAAATATTTTAATCCTTCAATGTGAACAAAGCGCTACAATTTCATGCCATCCATTTATTTCGTTTCCGTTTTCGCATCTTACTTCCAGCCTTATACTAAGTTATGTCCCGTGAGGTTGCGCAACGAGCGATTCTAAAAGTGTGCACTTTCCAACCATATTTGTTTCCAAAACACAACTCTACCACTTTTGTGAAGTTTTGACAGTTCAACTCTTCTCCTGAGTGTCATTTTAAATCAGCACTCTAAAGTAACCTACCACTAAGGAAGACACGGGAAAACGTCGAAAAAACATGGTTTGTAATCTGTTGCAACAGTTCCGTACCAACGATTCTACCAGTTTCTTAGGACCTTTTCATATAACTAAAAAAAAGAAAAATGGCAGTATGCAATGACAAAAACGTATTGTAAATTTAAGGAAACTATTTGTAATTGTTACATAATCAGCATCCGGAACATATGCACTCACATACACACACAAATCACACACACGCACTCACGCACACACACTACATACACACTCTCACATACGCATACACACATACACACACACACTTGCCAATATAAATATATTTTCTTTCTTTCAGTATATTTAGGTATTATTGCAACATTTATTTTAAATCCTAAGTTTGATTTGTATCCTGCTGACAGTAAAATTACCTATTTAATACTTTTTTCAAAAGCAAACTTGCTCTATCCACAGATAGTTGACGGCAATGCGAAGACCGATGTATCGAATCGCAAGGAGCCTGGTCTGTTCTGCGGCGAGATCGAGCAGCCTCAGACCTTCATCTCAGAGACCAACTTCGTGAAGATCGTCTTCCATGCTGACAACTTCACCGACCAGACTTACTTCAGCTTCGATTCCAGGTGACTGCTTTTTTAGTTCTTTTCTTTTTTAAAGATTCACTCCGCAAAATCATTTAAAAAAAAATCGACTCTTGCTACGACACAATAAAGTGCAATTCAGGTCGTACAGCGCTAACTACCCACAGTTATATTCACCTAACTGCTATGTTCTTAGTTTCTCTATACGTGATCGAATCAGAAACGAGGAGATCCGTAGGAGAACCAAATTAACCGACATAGCTCTTAGAATTGATAAACTTAAGTGGCAGTGGGCGGGGCACATAGCTCGTAGAACAGATGGCCGTTGGGGTATTAAAGTTCTCGAGTGGCGACCACGCACCGGTAAACGTATCGTAGGCAGGCCTCCCACTCGGTGGACCATGATGAAGGTCGTGGGAATCCGCTGGATGTGGGCAGCGTAGAACCGGTCGTCGCAAAAATTCTTTGGGCAGGCCTATGTCCAGCAGTGGACGTCCATCGGCTAATATGATAGTCACCTACAAGCTGCCGCTCTTTCTATCACGTAACTCGTGAAGATATAAAAAAAATATTCCCTAAACCAAATTTCACCCCAATCAGTCCAGTAGTTTGGAAACTAGAGCACCGGACGGACGTACAGACTCACACACACAAACACACACACTCACACACACATTGTTTATTTTTTGTTTTTTAGACTCTATTAGTGTAAAAAAATCCATCCCCATCAAAATCACAACTGCGATTGTTTTTACTTCACTCCTTTGTCGCTCGAGAGTAAAAAAACCGGCCAAGTGAGAGTCAGAACCACACACATAAGTTTCCGTACCATCATACTAGATGGCGCTAGTTTATTCAGTTCCGTACTATCATACTGGATGGCACTGTTTTCTTCGCGTTTCAAAAAAACACGTTTTGTGTACAGAGACTTTCGCTTTTTCTAATTTTTAGTATTTTTTTGTTATAGCGGAAACAGAAATACATCATTTGTGAAAATTTCAAATGTCTAGCTATCAAGGTTCATAAAATACAGCGTGGTGACAGACTAACAGACGAAAGGACAGCGATGTCTTAGTAATAGGGTTCCGTTGTTACCCTTTAGGTACGGAACCTTAAAAAAACACAGCCCTTCAAATTCCACCTCTCTCGACTTGATCCCTCCCAAGTAGGGCCACACCCTGGACACTTCATACAAGGGGTCTTAAAATGACATTTCAAAAAAGGAATGACGGAGCAAACAAAATGGCGGCGAAATCCTATACGTTCGACAACCAAACTGTAACCAATCTGTATCAGTCTGGGTGACGAAGGGGTGAGGTCGCAATCTAGAGAGCGGCAGGGAGTGTCCATACTGTATGTTAGTACTTATATATATATATACTTTGGTAGGGCCTTACCTTCCTGCTGTTTGGGAAGGGGCTCGTGCCCCATCAGATGGGGATGCTTTGGGTTCTTCATTAGCAACCCATACAACGGATCACTTCCCAAACTCGAACATGTTAGGTTAGATACTTCATACACGAGGGACAAGTCCCACGTGGTGGAGGTTGTAGTACTAGATGACGAACCCCACTGTGAAGTTTTTTAAGCCGCCTATAAGGTACATGGCTTAACGACTGCCATCTAGTGATAGCAACAGCTTAAACCAACCAACGGCTTAAAATGCCGCTATCAGTCAAGACAATCCATATAATGACCTTGCTTCAGGTCAGTTAACCGGCATGATCGATGCAACCACGCAACTTGAAGTGACCTACGATCGCTTCGTATTTCACTCTGCTTTGGGTTCTTACTGAATGTCAATAAAAAGCCGAAAAAAGAAAAAAAAGCCAAAAAAGTGGAAAGACGATGGATGCGGGCAGCGCAGGACCGGTCGTCGTGTTAATCCTTGGGGGAGGTCTTTGTCCAGCAGTAGACTATTTTCGGCTTATATGATGATGATGATGTCAATAAAAAAAATTAAGCACCTACTTATCTTTTTTGCAGGGCTGAGCAGCAGTTCGAAGTATACCTCCGTTATGGACAGCATCCAGAGTTGTATCCGAACAGAAGAGGGGAGGTTGTTGCTGGGTAAGTGTTTTTTTATTGATCAAATAGTTGGGACCGGCAATGCCGATAAGCGATATTTTTAACCTAGAAAAAAAAGCGGAGGAGGTTCTGAAGTATCGACTTCAGAACCTCCTCCGCGTATTTTTTTTTTTTATGTATGACCACGCTTAATGTATGACAACGCTTAATTTTGTACAAAGTAGTCCGATTTTGTTAATTCTTTTTTTTAATGAAAAGGGAGTACGCCGAAGTTGGTCTTATATAAATTAAGTTAAAAAAAAATCAACCCTAAGGGTAGGAAAACATAGGATGATTGATTGTTTACTCACTGATTGTAATGTATAACCGACCACGCATAACTATTTAGAGAGTAGTTCGACTTTGATAACTCTTTTTTATTTAGATGATTAGCACCCATTACCTAATACATTTTGGCCACAAAAAATTGAAAAAAAAACCTTTTTAACAAAATATTAAATCAACGAAAAAAGAAGGAACTGAAAAACGAAAAATAAAAAGAATCTTTATAGTCTAACTGAGCTCCTACAATTATGTAAATCCTTGCCTGCGTCTGTGTTTCCCAACTCCTACAATTTGGGGATCTTCAAGGCGAGAGTAAATATGCATTATTTGAGTTTGCGTGTACCATCCTCGACTACATCGTCACTTACCCATCAGGTGAGATATAGTCAAACGCACTCAAATATTTAATAAAAAGTAATAATTTTGAGTCGGTGTCAAACAAACAAACGGAACGTTCGGCAATTGCCAACAAAGGGACGCATCACGTCGGTCTTTCTAATTCTGCGTAATAATTAATTTGCTTATTTGTTTCATTGGCGCCGACTCAAAATTATTTAGGTATTACATAAGTGTAGGAGTTCAGTTATACCAAAGTATATATATTAGTACTAACATACAGTATGGACACTCCCTGCCGCTCTCTAGTTTCCCACCTCATCCCCTCGTCAACCAGATTGATGCAGATTGGTAACAGTTTGGTTGTCTAAAGTATAGGATTACGCCGCCATTTTCTTTGTTCCGTCATTCCTTTTTTGAAATGTCATTTCTGGCCCGTTGTGGGTGTGAATATACTATAAAAGATATGTTTCTTTTTATTTTTCGCTTTTCAGTTCCTTTTTGTTTTTTCGTCGATTTAATTTTTATATATCTCGACACAACATCAAACCTCATCAACACTCTTCAAGACATAACACATATCATAAAAGTACACACAACAAACTAGAACACAAATAAAATACACCTCGGTGTTATTCACATCGCATATACTTAGCAAACCCACAAAACACAGAATGAACACAAAATTTTATAGCCCACACATTATTCCAGCGCAAACTTGAATAAACACAGCAATAAAAAGACTCCATGTTGAACCATAGACGAGGAATTTTCGCATTCTTCATTCAAATTATCTCAAATTGCTAGACGACTTCAAAGAATCTGAAATACGTGATGAACATTTCAAAGCAATCGTTTGGAAAGCTATTTGGAATTGTCTCAACGGTCTCAATAGATGTTACAGGCGAAAACGTTGTTCCGAATAGAGGATTGGGTGAAATGGGGATTTCATTATGGTAGTACGGAGTTTATTTGTGCTCCGTGAAATACTTTTCTGTTTCCCGACTCCTACAATTTGGGGCTCTTCAAGGCGAGAGTGAATAGTCATTATTTGGGTTTGCGTGTACCATCCTCGACTACATCGTCACTTACCATCAGGTGAGATATAATCAAACACACTCAAATTTTTAATAATAAAAAAAACATGCTTGGAAATACGAGCGTTATTTTGACAACCTTCTTCGAGATGAATCGAAATTGCTGTACTGGCACAATACATGCGAGCAGCGGCCGACAAAAGTTGTTTGATAATCCATATCTGTCGTGTTTAGCGGCCAAATAAATTACTATGTAAACTCATATTTGTCGTGTAATTTAAAAATGGAACTACATATATTTTACTCTGACACATTTCCCGTGTTTATTTAAATTTCGAACTTACATGCAAATAGAACGCTGTTTATTGAAAAAAAAACAAATGAACACTTTGGCGCGTAAAAAAATTTTGTTGTTCGTTGTTCGTCATTGATTTTGAAAAGTGATTAGATTAAGTATTGAAGTTTTAATTTCCGCGCATTATTTGAGAAAAATTCTTTACAAGCCTTGTCCACAACCAGGCATTGATGGACTTACGTATGTGTACCTCGGCCTCGCCTCAGCCCACATTTATATTATGTTCGTCCTTCCATGCGTCTTTTGGTGGCCGCTGCTATATATATGTACTATTTAGTAGTAGACAGCTGGACTTAACAACTGACTTAGCAACGCCCAGCCCGGCCTTAACGCTTTAAATTTTGATGTACACAAGGAATAAGTTTGGATTTTTTTAAATTTCCACGGGATAGGGAAAAAAACGCAGACGGGTCCGCGGGGTGGAAAGCTAGTAGGTACATTATTAGACTTTAATAATAAATTCTAAGCCTTTTTTATCCATAAAATACTCACTACCTATTAATGCAAAATAAAAAAAATATAAAATATTTTTTTGCATTAATAGGCAGTATTATATTCTTAAATCGATGTGATTAGTATTTATGTCTAACACTTGTATTATATCTTATTACGTGTTTTAAGTGAGCAAATTCTTGTATAAATATATTTATAAAATTGTTTTCTCGGAAACGGTTTTAGCAAATTGGATAAAATTTTGAATCTAAGTATTTTTTTACATTTCAAGTCTATGTAGATATGTGTCAATCTTGAGATAATCCGTTTTCACACAGTAAAATGAACTATGAGTAACGCTCGGTTGCCCAGTTTTGACGTGATAACGTCTTATAAATCGATGAACGCCGGCTGCACTTAAGAAAAAGTGTCACGTCCTTTCACGTCCTTGTCACGTCCTCATTGTCACGTCCCGCCTAAGCCGAGCGTGCAAGCGAGAGCGCGGAACAACCGATAGATCGGCCTAAGCGTTCGGCTTGTGACACGTTATCACGTAAAATTATCGTCCGTCCTTATACCGACTTTACAGACAACCAGTTTTTTATTATTTATTTAAATTAAAGTTCTACATCCCAGAGTTTATATTTTTTTATATTACTAGAGACTATGACAGCCGTTCTTAGTTAATGTACAGCCAGTGAGTTCGGAAGTTTAGAAACATTTTAATAATACCTTTAAGGTATTACCTTACAAGTAATGCTTTTGATAATTACATACTGGCACAACCATTACTCAGGCACTTACTACATCACTGTGATAATTTAGAAAAGATAAGTTTCAGTTATTAGCTGTATGAGAAACATGCTATTAACGGCTCAAAAGCCATTAGGTCCCTATTATTTCGACCGTCATGACTACACCTTAAATACAGGGTTTAGCAAAATTGGTGTGCGATCCGGCAACTAGGACTTTTAGGTAGGTACTTATAATACTGATTAACTTGACAAACATTAAACTAGACTTGATTAACAGGAGACCAACAAAGAGATTGGTTGGTTCTCCTACACCCTGCCAGCGGAGAGGACCCTTAAGGTGGCCATACGTGGTCTCCCATCGATCACCGATCTCGCCGAAATCGTCACCGCCTTGGCCGAACTCAGCTTCGAGGCGGAGTACGCGAAGGCCATCCGGGCACGCACATGACGGTCCGGGTGCATTTTCTTCGCGCATTTTCAACGGACTTCGAACTTTATTCCTGCCATCTATAACGTGGAAGAGCTCCTCTACATACCGGGCATCACCATTTAGACCTGACGTGGGAAGAAGGAGCCCGCGCAGTGCCACCAGTGCTAATCATTCCGGCACTCCTCCCACTACTGCCACTGCCCGCAGGCCTGCGCGCGCTGCGGCGATCACCACGCCGCCAAGGACTGCCCACGGCCCCGGGAGGACCTGCGGCCTGCGCCAACTGCGCGGGCCCGCATCCCGCAAACCACACTTCGTGCCCGGTGTTTCGTAAAGAACTCTGAAACAAGAAGGCTGGACCGTCACCCGCACCACCACCGCTACAGCCCGCTCCACCCCCCCTACTCAATCCCCCCCCCCCCCATCGCTGCCAGAGTGTACATGAGCACGCCCCGGCTTCGCTGATGGCCCCTGCCAACCCGCCAGTTGGCCGAGGCAAGCCTACGCAGGCCAACCGGAAGAGGAAGAAGAAGGCTTCTGCTCCCGCCGTCCCACCACCCACCGCTCTGCCGACGCCGGCAACAGCTGACATTCACAGTCACGCGTTGCTGATATTAGCTCTTCTTTCATTCGACCTATTTCATTTCATCGAATTGTTCTATTACGCATGCGCTGGCACAAAACAATTTCATGTGTCACAATTTGAATAAACTTTGACACATAGAATTCAAAATTCTTTCCACCATGGAAGGGCAGGAGGAACCATTTTCAAGCGACTTCCAAAAAGGAGGAGGTTCTCAATTCGTCTGTATGTTTTTTTTATGTATGTTACCTCATAACTTTGGACTGGGTGAACCGATTTTTATGATTCTTTTTAATTTGAAAGCTAGTGCTTCTCGTGTGGTCCCATATAAATTTTATCAAAATCGGAGTAGTGCTTTATTAGAAAATTAACAAAAAGCAAAAATAATAATTCAACAATGTACTAAGTTGTTGCGATGGAAGTCGGTTTTTAACGTGTTTAACGTTTTCAATTATGAAAACACTATTATCAAATTATTAATATAAAACTTGAGTTGGAACGTCAAATCTTATTCTAATTGTAGTCTATTCAGGAAGTAGATACGACAAAAAAGTGGAGTACCTTCAAGGCATAGATATCAAGACCCGGCAGACCAGCTTAATAACAATAGCGCCCCCTGCAGAAATCTTTTAAATATATGAAACTATAAACGAAAGCCAGAAAACTACGAAGATTACCACCAACAGCAAGAAAACCAAAAGCATAAAAGCCCAACTGAACACTTTCTGATCTGTTTTATTGGTACAACTACAAAGAAGGAAATGCACGATAAGGAGAGCGATCTTCACCTGGATGGATTCCCTCCGCCACGATATCTGACACTACACCAACATATAAATGGATAGCGCTATCAGAGAAAAGTATCGTTCGAGCAAATGTTCGTGCGGATGGTGGCGCATCGGGAGCCGGGTCGTTCCTTTCCCTCTAATATGGTTGAGAGGAGCGACGGCTTGACTCTCGTGTTATACTCGTGACCGGGTGCTGTACGTGTGAACTGGCCTACACTTGTCAAAGGCATTCATGACATTCAATGATTTTAATGTATAACTTCTCGTGTCATATTGTTTTCATGTTCTAATGACATAATTTGGTTTTTTTTATATCAAGGATAGGATTTTGACGTTATTAACTAATTATTGTTTATTTCTTGATTTTTTTAAAATGAAATTATGTAATCCCTATTTTGTGACTATCAGAAAGAGTGTATTTGCAATAAATATCTTGAATCTTGAATGTATAAAAAAATGGCGGAGGCCACCTGTAAGAAACCTGAAACAGATACCTACGGAAATCGAATCGGAAAAGAAGACCCAACCGAAAGCAACCACACCTACATAATTACAAGCAGTCATAAACTTCCTTACCAGTATATATCTACACAACAACTTAATATAGAATTTATCCTCCCAATACTGGCTACGATGTTCTGAATTCGGACTGGTTCAAACTCACATCGCTCCAAAAAAATTTCTTATCTGTGATCGCTCCCTATCCTGACTGCGCCGACCTACACTCCTATCCTATCTAGGCCCCCTCTGGTTTCTTGGCTATCCGCGCCATTGCTGCAGTAATGCTGGCTGGAGTGGGGCATGAATTGATGAACTGAGTGTTTGTTTTTTTAATTTTTAATTGGTTTGAGTCTCGGGGAGGCAAGCTAATTAAGAAAATCCTTGAATGCAGTTTTGTTTCTTTTTAAAAATAAAGGAATGTTTCCTTAAAGTAAAATGAGCTGAAGAATTTAAGGCAGTTTCCCTCCAGGGCCCATATTTTTTTCCATCCTGTATATACTCCTTTCTAAAATACATGTAACATGATCAATCCATCAACCAACTAAGCTGTGGTAAAATGATAAATCTGCCGATGACTTACCAATTACTTATAGAGCTTATCCCGATGTCACTTTGCGTGTGTTGTGAAAAAAACTTGTTAAGTCAAGAATATTCGTTTTTATGTTTTGTATGAATAAAGATTTTTTTTGGTTATTTTTTCTGTTTTTGTGTGTTCTGACAGGTACCCAATTCAAATGTGTTTGCTTCAAAGGACTCATAATATCCAAACAATATTTAAGGCATTCAGCCTCGGAAAATTTTCTTAAACGATTTTTCGACCCCCAAAATCCCCGTATACTAATTTTCAAGCAAATCATTGTAGCCGTTTCCAAGATTCAGATTATATAAATACATATATACATGAATTACTCGTAAAGGTATCATTAGATAGTACATTCTGTGATTAAATATTGATTTTCATCTCTTCATAATGTTTCTTTTCAAGCAACGAACTACCTTAAATCGACAGCAGACTCTGAGAACGCACAAAAAACCGACTTGTCCACTTACACCGATCGCGTGCCAAATGGTGAGCACTTTAGCCCAGACGTGACCAAAATTGTCGATGAATCGTCGCCGGTCCCCTCTGCCCTCCTATTATTAGAGCGTACTGATTTATGTCGAGTAATCAAGTGGCAGTATTAGAGGTAGAAGTATGCTGAATAGGTGAATAGGTAGACGGTTAGACGCAATTTGTCCGATTCGTAATATGTCCAGTTATAAAAAAATGGCCGATGTAAGGAGAATATACTTACGGAATATACTTGTCGTTGGGTTTCTGTGATGGATAAGAGTGCCCGTGTGGAGTCAGTTTACAAAGTATGACACACTTATTGGCTTGCCCCGAGTGGCCGGCTACATGCACAATGGAAGGCCTCTGGGAGGCCACTGATAGTGGAATACGCGTGGCTACCTATAGGGCCAGTAAAATATAAAATAACTAAGTGACCATATTGAAACCATCGATTCGAAAAGAAGAAGAAGACATAAAACGCACACACACACACATGGAGAGAGAGAGAGAGAGAGAGAGAGAATTAAACCAAAATTAGCTGAGAATGTGAAATTTTTCGACACCACGGGCATGCGAATGTAGGGTTTTTTTGGGGTACAGGTTGGTTTTTACCACATAGACAGTTTGACCAATAGTAAGAAGAACATTTTCTATTTCGGGAAAAAACTCTAGTAATTTTTGAAGTAAGTAAAAGAAAGTAATGTGATCGTCCGGAAAACCCAAACTAGATTTTGACGAAAAAGAACTCAGTATAACTAGGAGACACAAAAAAGTGATGTAGAATAAATGAGTGCACGTGCATCCATATCCCTAATTTGCCGAGAAAATGCACAACAGATTTTAATGAAATTTTGCACATAAAGGTTTAAAATTATTTTCCTTTCATTATTTCTCAAAAGTATTACTAAGGATCTTTTTTTCAAATTTTGCGTAATCTACAACAATTATTAACACCTAAATAATATTTATGTGTTATTCTTGGTAAAATTCTAAGAATAATACCTAGGTACCTATCATACAAAAAAAGTGTAAATATTTTTTTCACATTTAAGGCGCTAAGGATAGTTTTTAAATTTACACAATCAAGAAAACTTTCTAACATCAATAATATTCTATAAATGATATATCCAGGAAAATTTTGCGTGTACCATCCATGACTACATCGTCACTTACCATCAGGTGAGATACAGTCAAACGTTCTCAAATTTTAATAAAAATAAAAAACTAAAAGCTACCTCCTTTACAAACTGAAAGTGCTAGACGCTCTTGCGAGAAGGTATGTTCTCCATGGGGAGTTCAGTTTCTTTCACATTGTGGTAAGTTTTTTGTAATATTCTCGTTATGATTAATTTGAAAATTGTTTTACTGGTGAACTTTTTTCATAGATCCGTCAAGGTGAATTCATTTAATTTAAAACTGGAATCCTTTTGGTGCGCTCCTGTTTTTTTCTGATGGAAAGGTTTTTAGGTGTGACGGTGTAGGGTAGGTAGAGCGTAAGGTTTTAAACCCACGCCCTACCTAACCTACATCGTACCCGTCATGTACCGTACTTTTTATCTAATCCTTGTATATTTTTTTTAAGTCTTATTTTTATCATTAAAATTTAATGATTAAAATAAGACCTAAAAAATATACAAGGATTAGAAAAAAATATGCACGTTGTACATACCAACGAATCATACATATAATTATGACTTACCCAAAATGGGTTTCATAAAGAGAGCAGCCGGTAAATATATATACAAGATATTTTATTTTATTTTATAATTTTAAAGTTTTGTGTTGAAATATTGAATGAAACAGTTTATTCAAATTGTGACACAGTGATTGTTTTGTGCAAGCGTATGCGTAATAGAACAACTAGATGAAATTAAATAGGTAGAATAAAAGAAGAACGAATATCAGCAACGCGTTGCCGTGTTACATAGTTTCAGGAATAGATATAAATTGGTACATAATTTAGTGGGATACCAATGTTCTCAAAGGCATACATTTTTATCCACAATTGATAAGCCCTTGTTAAGATGTTCCATATTTTAACTAGGCTTTTTTAACAGTTTAACATTTTTCACTCAACATTAGGTTCAATTTACACGTTTGAACAAGTTTGTATTGCTTGTTGACTAGTGAAAGACGGAAGGGGTTTTGATCTTTTTAGATTTTTTTTGTAATTTTTAGGTCATTTTTTTATTAAATAAAAATATGACAATAGCTGACACAAGTTCGACGTCCGCCATGTTTGCCTCTCCGGAGTCTACAAACGACAAGGCAAGCGTGTGGATGAAACCGTTTTTTGTCCCAAACGTTTGTATAGGCTTGCATTTGACGTCGCTTGGCAAACCATGGCAAGCGTGCGTAGCAACCATTATACCTACTTACTTTGTGTAAGACTTTGTGGGATCATGATTCATGACATTCGGCGTTTTAGACAAGTTGCGTCTAGTTGGACCGCTGGAAGGCGAGATACGCTGAATAGGGGTTTTAGCATTCCAGGTTCTCTGTAGCTTAAGAAACGATTTGCAAATCAGCTTATTAAGTATGAGAGTTGTTTAAGAGAGCTTAAATCCATGTTAATTTATAGAAGATGAGTAGGTATAGAAAGTGCTTCTTTCTACTCACGTTACTGAAAAACTTTTCTAAGAAACGAGTCGGGATGGATTGTTCTAATTTTTGCCCAAATAAATTGAACAACTTTCTCGATTGAACCTATACGATCCATGCAAAAAACAACCAAGTGCAAGTCGGACTCGCACACGAAGGGTTCCATTCCATCGTACAAGAAAAAAAAAGGTTTTGTGTATGGGGGGCCCCAGTCGCTGCGACCGCAGCCCTCCTTTTACAAAGATTAGATAGCATGGGGGCCCCTTTTAATTTTTTTTATATTTTTTTGGTAAAGCGGCAATACGCACTCTGTGATAATTTCAACTGTTTTTCTATTACATTTCATGAAATACAACCCTCTGACAGACAGACGGACGCAGAGACAGCGGAGGCCTAGTAATATACGTTTTTACTAATATATATTCTTTGGTAATAGGGTCCCGTTAAAAAATCTTTTCATACCAAAGATAGCTCGTCGGCCAACTTGTATGAAAAGACCACATTTATTGCTTCGATTTTAACATTTCCTTGGGGAAGTTATTTTATTTATTAAAGTTGTTGATTAAATTGGTCAAATATTTAAATTTCACCCTGTACAAACAAATCAACATTACGAACCTTCAGTCCAACGTGGTGCTGTCCAACGTGGTGCTGTCCAACGTGGTGCCGTCCAACGTGGTGGTACAATTTGGTTTGATACGTCAGGGTCGTGATAAAGCTGTCAACCAAAATATCTGTCCTAGTAGGCGCTTTGCACACGAAGGGGCGGGGCGGGCCGGTCAATTTCGCCGCCAACGATAGCACAAAGGGAATCCTATACTACCAACGCACATGGAGGCGGCGCGGTTGGCGCGGTTTTTTGTACTCCAAGTGCTATCGTTGGTGGCGAAATTGACCGGCCCGCCCCGCCACGTCGTGTGCAAAGCGCCTAAGGGTCAGGTCAGGTCACACCGAAACGCGACGCGCGCGATACGACGATGCTTGAAGAGGCCAGTTGTTATAAGCTGCGCAGCGCGGAGCCGCGTGAAGCATTACAAAACCGTTTAATAGCGGTGAAGCCTACTGTAGAAGCTCTCTTCGTCGACTACGGTACGCTACGCTGCAAGGCATATCTCAATAAAATGTGTATCTTAGTAAATAAAGTTATATAGTTACAAAGGTATGCAATTTTTTTAACTGGAGCTGGTAATCATTAAACTGAACAACTTTCCCCAAGAATCCCATGGTCATTTCGCAATTATTATTTTTAATTAAATTATCAAATTGCTCAGAATAACTCTCAGGTTTATGAACTTAACAGTAAACGGCCAAAGTTCAGTGAACGCGCCGGCCCGAAAAGGTACTTATTCTGGCGTATTCCGCACAATATAATATTACGAACCCTATCCTAAAACCAATTATTTCGTGACTGATTATATTTTTTTTATTGATGAGTATCATATTTTAATACTTATTATCTTATTCCGGACGAAGACAAATGCAAAAACACAAAAATCATAAAAATTGGTAAAGCCGTTCTTGAGTTATAAATAGTGTAACTAACACGACTTTCTTTTATATACTCGTATCTAGATGTGAAAGTTTGTATGTTTGGATTTTTGACACTTAATAACGGCTGAACGGATTTTAGTGAAATTTTTTACAAAGATAGATCTTCTTAACAGCTAATAACCTGGATTATAGGCTAAATTTTATACTTGTAAAATGCATGGTTCTTGTATGATAACTGTTATTGTATAGAAATTGTATCCGTATGAGACACCATCTTATCTTGGTCTTGCCGCCAAGCATCAATGTTAACAGCATTAATGTGTTCTAGCTTGAAGATAAGATAGACAGTTTCCTATGGCGTTGGGGAATCTTGGAAAGCTCGCTTCTATCTTCGACATCATCATCACTTACTATCAGGTGAAATGATGTCAAGGGCTTACAAATTGCAGATAAAAAAGAATGTATAATATGTGAAAGTTTCTATGTTGGTCCTACGATCACGAAAAAACCCGTCTTTGGTGGGTAGTTGCAAAATACACACAGCTTTATTTTTGCTGCTATAACTTTTTGATTTAAAATAGTATAATTTGTGTAAATTGCTAAAGTTTTGGTGTTAAATGAAAGTTTAAGTTAAATTACCTGCAAGCAGTTGTTTTCCTTACAATAGGCACAAGGTAACATCAACATTTTTGTTTCGCCTCACCAGCACACAGACATTTACTATCTTTCAATATGGATGCCATAAAGCAGTCTCTAGAGGACATGGCAGTGCTGTTTAATTCACAGATGTCACAGTTCCAAAAAGAACTTCAGAAGGCTGGACCTCCCGACACTATCACAGTGATGTCATTGGCTGCTGAATTCAATGCTTTTAAGACTTTTGTTGTCAGTGCACTCAACTCGCTCCAAAAACAAATTGAGTTATTTACTGAAGAGTGTGAGAGGCGCGAGCAGAGAAGTCGCCGCAGGTTCCTGCTGGTTCATGGTGTCCCGGAGACAAAGGAAGAGGATACAACTGTTACCATAGTCTCCCAGCTGTCCAAACATCTCAATGTCACGGGGCTGACTCAGGATAGTATCAGTAGGAGCCTCGTCCGTTGCTTGTAAAATTTAAAGACATGTTGACCCGTGACAAGGTCTGGAAGGCAAAATCTGGGCTGAAAGGCACCGGTGTCACTCTCTCTGAGTTCCTGACCAAGTCACGGCACGATGTATTCATGGCAGCGCGGCAACGTTTTGGTGTATCTAAATGCTGGACCAGGGACGGCTGCATCTTTGTCATTGGGCCCAATGATGATAAACTTCACCGCGTCACCTCTATTGCAGAATTGCAAAATATCCCTAGCCCAGTGGTGAACAATGCTTCTAATGCAGATGCGCCTAAACCCAAAAGCAAGCTGAAGAAGAAAAAGTAGATTATGGTGCTGATTCATAGTTAATGTAGGTAGCGCAATACTCCTTTCACGTTCTACACTTTAAAACTGTTTCGTGTAGATATTAGATTTTTTCTTGTAGGTCCTATGCATATGTGTATGTTACTTTTTTCCTTTATAAATTTATTTTGTACCGTCAATTTAACTCGATTTTTTTTGTTTGTAAACAAACAAACAATGATGGTTAATGTCACCACAGATCACTACTATTTGTGTATTACTGTCAGTCAAACAACGCGTTTTTTGAAAAGGTTGCTCTGCGCGAGAGAGATCACGATATAGTATTTCTTGTATTTCTTCGTTAGTTTCACAGATCTAATAATTCAAGTTAGTTTGCGTGTGGTTTACGTCCCTTCTTAGGTCATCTTTGCCTCACGCATAATTAAATTATAGAGTTATTTCCAAACCTCATATAGTAGGTCATCTTTGCCTCACACATATTATATTTATGATGTCTCTCTCTGTTGAGTTTTAGGATAAGGCTTTTTTTAGCTAATGTGCACTAATAAAATATTATTGTTCCGTTTTTAGCATTAAGCTAGTTATTATTTCCATAAGAAAACTGTTTGTAGGTAATTAATGAGTCCCAGCGGACTTTTTAAGATAATAATTTTAAGTATTATTTTATCAAATCTATTTATTTATATTTAGTTTTTTATTTGTACGTAGTAGGTATATTGTAATTATATATATTACTTATATTTATCTGTATTATGATTAGCAGTAATGATATTGATCATACTGATATCTTCTTATCTTGTTCCTCTGAAGAGTCTAACAGTCTTGATAGCTTCCATAGCTTAACTCCATCGCTAAGCGAATCCCTTACTAGTAATTTTTCCGATGTTGCAAAAAACTTTAATGTAGTGCATATAAATGCGCAAAGCATTCCTGCGCACTATCCTGATATCTTAGATACCTTCGATAACAAATTTATTCATGCCATTCTTGTTTCCGAATCATTTTTGCATCCTTCTCTTCCCTCGACATCGTACTCTATCCCTGGTTTCCTGTTGATTCGTAACGACCGTTTAACCTCGTCTCACGGTGGAGTAGCTATCTATCTCCGCAGCAACATTCCTTTCTCCATTATAAGTAGGTCGGATCAACCACCACCACCTAATACAGCGGAACATCTGTTTATTGAGGTCACCTTAGCCCATCATAAGGTACTTCTTGGAGTTTTTTATAGCCCTTCTCTCCGTGTCAATTACTTCCCTTCCTTTGAAAAGCTCCTGGAAGACCTTGCACCCTCATACGATCACACAATAATAATGGGCGACTTCAATACATGCCTGCTAAAAAATGACAGTCGCTCCCGCCTTCTTCAAAACATAGTTACGTCATCCAACATGCATATCCTACCCTCTGATGCCACTCATTTCTTCCCAAACTGCACACCCTCTCTCCTTGACCTTATGATCGTTTCATCGCTTACTCATATCTCTAAACATGGCCAGATGACTGCCGATGCTTTCTCTTATCATAACTTAGTCTATCTGTCCTACAAAATTCGCCCACCCAAGCCCAAACCCCGTATCCTCTTGCTGCGGAACTTTAGTAGTATGAACGTCGACAATCTTCGTGCAGATGCTTCCAATGTAGACTGGTCTATTATTGAGAGAAATTCATCTGTGGACGAACAGGTTCGTTTGCTAAACTCCACGTTAATTGATTTATATGATCGACATGCACCTGTTCGCCCTGTTAAGGTCAAACATCTACCTGCACCGTGGCTCACTGAAGACATTAAGTCTCTTATGGGAAAAAAGAACCGTGCCAGGTCGAGGTATAAGGTCGATTCCAGCGAAGCCAATAAGGAGCGCTATCATCGCATCCGAAACCGCTGCAATTTAGCATGCAGAGATGCACAGAGACGTCATATACATCGATCCGTGGAGCAGGGCAATCCTGCGAAAGTATGGAAGTTTCTGCGGTCTGTTGGTGTCGGCAAGTCTCGCAACGGTGATAGCCTTCCCAAAGATGTCGATCTTAACACTTTGAATGCAAACTTCTCTTCTTCTTCCTCCATAGACCCCAATGTGAAAGCTGATACACTTCTCCAACTCAGCCAAAAACCAAAACCTGCTTTCCCCCCCTTCTCCTTCAGTCAATTCTCTGTTAACGATGTCAAGAAAAGCATAATTTCTATCGCGTCTCATGCCATCGGAGTTGACTGTATCAGTCATCGTATGATCACGCCTCTTATTGATATTCTGTCGCCTATCTTCACTGTAATATTTAATAAATCGATTTCTTCTGGAACTTTTCCTGAAATATGGAAAGAAGCTGAAATTATTCCCCTACCTAAAAAATCTAATCCTTCCTTGTTATCTGATTATCGACCTATATCTATTTTACCTTTCTTATCTAAAGCTCTTGAACGACTTATACATTCTCAACTTTCTCAATTTCTTGTCCTAAATAACCTACTTAATCCTCTTCAGTCTGGCTTCCGTCCTGGGCACAGCACCACTACTGCCCTGATAAAAATTTCAGATGATATCAGACATGGTATGGAGCAGCAGCAACTTACAGTTTTAACGCTGCTTGACTTCAGCAATGCGTTCAACACAGTTGACCATGACATCCTATTGGGGTTGCTGAGCTCTCTGAACGTTGCCCAGACAGCTATTGACTGGTTTCATAGCTATCTGCATGGACGTCGACAGCGTGTTCGGGTTGACAATACCATTTCCGGATGGTGTGCTGCATCTGCTGGGGTCCCTCAGGGTGGCGTGCTTTCACCGCTTCTTTTCGCTGTATTTATAAATTCAATTTCTGCTGAACTAGAATCATCTTATCACTTGTACGCGGATGATTTGCAAATTTATACCCAGACAGATTCGGCAAACCTTTCAGATGCCATCTGCCGGACTAACATAGACTTGGTTTTAATATCGGATTGGAGCAGGTCGTTTGGTCGTAGAATTAATCCGTCGAAGACTCAAACTATTGTCATAGGAAGTTCCCACTATATTTCACGGATTGATTTTGGGAGCCTCCCGGCCGTCTTTTTTGATGATGTAAGAATACCGTACAGTGACAAGGTGAGGAACCTCGGCATCTATTTTGACCGAACGCTGTCTTGGGAACCCCAGGTTGCCGAAGTCAGCCGGAAAATATTTGGTTCTGTCAGGTCCTTAAACCGTTTGCGGAACTTCCTTCCTACAGCCACAAAAATTACACTAGCACAAACCCTTCTCCTTCCGCTCCTTGATTATGCTGACGTTTGCTATCCTGATCTCACGGGAGTTCTCTATAGCAAACTTGAACGTCTCCAAAACGTTGCCATTAGGTTTATATTCGGTCTACGTAAATACGACCATGTTTCTGAATACAGAAGTAAACTTAAGTGGCTTCCCGTCCGCCGGCGTAGGGACCTACATATCCTTTCCCTTCTATATTCTATCCTGTGCAATCCTAAAACACCCTCTTACCTCAAAGAGACCTTTCAGTTTCTCTCCTCTACTCATAACCGTACTCTCCGCTCCTCTGACAATCTCTGCCTCTACATTCCTACTCACTCTACTAACTTCTTCGCTCGCTCGTTCACTATACAAGCTATCCAGCTTTGGAATTCTCTTCCCGTTTCTATCCGACAAGCTTCTTCGCTTAACTCTTTTAAATATCAAGTTAAAAAATACTTCTTATGTCTTCAATCAACGTATTAGCACTATTCCTTGTCTTACTGATCAATATTTATTAGTATATTAGTATATATTTTTATTATATGTAAGTATAGTTTATATTATTATTTTTATTTCGTATAGTATTTTTATTAGGTACATGATATATTATGATTTAGATTTTATTATTATATTTTTTTTTATATAATATATAGTAAATTGTTCTATTTTCAATATTGTTGCATATGTTTGCTTTGCACAGCCCATACTTTTATTAATTTGTATCCATTCTCTGGGTTGCCTGGAAGAAATTGCTTTAAGCAATAAGGCCGCCTACATTGTACAATTTAAAATTTTTCTATTTATTCTGTACTTGTATTCTGTAATTTTTGTAATTGTACAATAAAGCATATTTGATTGATTGATTGATTGATTGAAAAAACGACTGAATGGATTGAATGAAATTTAGTATACAAATAGTTTATAACCTGGATTAACAAATAGGCTTATTTGTATCCCGGAAAATGTATCGGTCCTGTAGGATACCTTCATCATCATCATATCAGCCGAAGAAAGTCCACTGCTGGACATAGGCCCCCCCAAGGATCTCCACGATACCTTATTGCATAGAAATTGTGTACGTCTGAGTGTCTATCTGTCTGCCTGTTTGTTTCTCTCCCAATCTTAAACTACTAAGGCTCTTGCTCACACATTGCGCACCCTGAAATACAGTTATAAAAACTAAATCGACGCGGATGAAGCCACGAGGAGAAGTTAGTACAAAAATAAATTTAACACACAACTTCCTCATTTCACTCACAGTAATTTAAAACCAGCCACTCAGGAAAGTGGCGTTTATTCATTTAATGGTACTGAAAAATAATTAATGCTGAAACTCATAGCGCCTGGCTGGTGGAGCGGTAAAAATGTTAAAAAAAAACGCGGATTAAAGAAGCGGAGCGAAACAAAGAAGCTAGTAAAAAATAAATTTTACACAAAACTTCCCAATTTCACTCACAGCTATTTTCAACCAGCCACTCAGGAAAGTGGCGTTTATTCATTTAATGGAACTGAAAAATAATTAACGCTCAAACTCTTTGCGCCCGGCTGGTGGAGCGGTAAAAATGTTTTAAAACTAATACGGATAAAGCCGCGGAAAGAAGATAGTACAAAAATAAATTTAACGCAAAACTTCCCCATTTCACTCACAGCAATTTACAACCAGCCTCTCAGGAAAGTGGTGTTTATTCATTTAATGGAACTGGTAAATAATTAATGCTGAAACTCTTTGCGCCCGGCGGATGGAGCGATAACAATGTTTTAAAACAAACGCGGACAAAGCCGCGGAAAGAAGATAGTACAAAAATAAATTTTACGCAAAACTTCCTCATTTCACTCACAGCAATTTACAACCAGCCACTCAGGAAAGTGGCGTTTATTCATTTAATGGAACTGAAAAATAATTAACGCTGAAACTCTTTACGTCCGACTGGTAGAGTGGTAAAATATATTTTAAACAAACGTGGATAGAGCCGCGGGAAGAAGCTAGTAAAAAATAAATTTTACACAAAACTTCCTAATTTCACTCATAGCTATTTTTAACCAGCCACTCAGGAAAGTGGCGTTTATTCATTTAATGGAACTGAAAAATAATTAACGCTGAAACTCTTTGCGCCCGGCTAAAGCTTATAATACGGATAAAGCCGCGGAAAGAAGATAGTACAAAAATAAATTTAAAGCAAAACTTCCTCATTTCACTCACAGCAATTTACAACCAGCCACTCAGGAAAGTGGCGTTTATTCATTTAATGGAACTGAAAAATAATTAACGCTGAAACTCTTAGCGCCCGGCTGGTCGAGCTATAAAAATGTTTTAAAACAATTTTGTTACAAATCTTGCCAGCTACAGCTCTTAAACAAATAGATTTTCATTAAATTGAAAGGTCGGGTAAGGATAGATTAGGGTCAGTTTACACAGGATAATTTTCAAACTATTAGATGAGTAGGTAAGCTTATGTCAGACTAGCGTTGACTTCGTTTGCTTACACTAATTTATACTGACATTAATAAAATGAAAGTTAAAAAAACTTATACCCGACTACGGAAAATCTTTACTGAAAAGTACAAAAACGAGTTTGCCGCCTAAAATCAAAGGCTTTATTTTTCCCTTCATCTGGGATCATAATGGTAGGAACTATGAAGACCCTATAGTCATCAGGGATAACGGGGCTCTTGGAACCCTCGTCTAATCTATACTAAGGACTATCCTATCCGACGAGTATAAACGCGAAAGTTTGTGAGAATGTATGGATGTATATTTGTTACTCTTTCACGCAAAAACTACTGAACGGATCTGGCTGAAATTTGTTAGGTAGACAGTTTAGGACCTGGATTAACACATAGGCTACTTTTTCCACGCTCGCGAGTTGCTTGCGGCTCGCGCACTGCGCACCCTCAAAAAGTCATAGAAACGTTGTCCTTATTTGTGTGTTATTGTAAATACGACAGACTTGTATATTTATTCACTTGTCAAGGGGGCTCAGCCCGCTTGGCTTATTATTGGAACGAAGGATTATTTAATATTAATCTTTCTTTCTAATAATAAGCTAGCCGGCAGTAATCTGTTACACCTTTTCTATTCAAAAATACCACTCGAAGAATACATGGACATGCGTCCTGGCCCAGGGCCCAATCTAGAATCATTCAGAACTGTTCTATCGAAAATTCGATTTAAAATATTAATTCTAATTTGAATTAAAACCCTTTACTTTTTAAAACGACCCGCGAGTAGAAAAGATGCAAAAGAGGCGTGATGGCTGAACGTAGAGTCATACTATCTCTACAGTACGTAAGATGAACATACACACACACATATACATACAAAGAATGTCAAAAACATTACCCTCCTTTTTTCTTCGTCGGGTACAAAAACTCTATGTTAGTAAATCCTAAAAGCTTTGAAACTCCAAAAGCATTCACTTCGAATCAGCCAGCAGACAGACGCGTTCAACATTCTATTCCGATCAAAACCCAGTCGGGGGACCGACAAGCCAGAGTGCCGAAGGCGATAGATCCAAGGCCGTTGGGGCAGTAAAGTTATCGAATGGCGAACGTGCACTGGAAGACGTTGCATAGGCAGGCCTTTCACTCGGTGGACGACGACCTGGTGAAGGTCGCGGGAACCTGAACCTGGTATTGACCTTGCTTGCAAGTCGCACTGAGCTACGACTGCTACCATCATCCTATCAGCCGAAGGACGTCCACTGCTGGACATAGGCCTCACCCAAGGATTTCCACGACGACCGGTTCTGCGCTACCCGCATCGGCTTTCTGCGACCTTCACCAGTTGATCGGTCCACCGAGTGGGAGGCCTGCTTACGCCACTTTTTCCGGTGCGCGTTAGCCACTCGAAAATTTTACTGCCCCAACGGCCATCCGTTAAACGACTAACAACTGCTACCAATAATATGTAAAATAAGTAGATCATCACATTAACCAAAAGACATGAACTGCTGGACATAGGCCTCCCCAAGTTGGGGGTTTTGCCGAAATCACTGCGTTTGATAGGCGGGTTGGTGATCGCATTGTGCGATGTGGTAGCACCGTACGCAGAAAGGATGCTGCATAATTCATAATAATAATTACATGTCAAAAGATAAAAAAATATGTTAAAATATTATGTCAAATTATACATGATGTTGTCAAGGGTTTACTAATTGTGAATAAAAAAAAAATTATTAATTACTAATGCTAAGTTACATACGAATAGAATAGGCCTTTTAGAATTTTAGATTGAAAATTTAGTAAATATTATAAAACGCCTGCTCGACGAGCCATCGTTTTAGTAACGACTTGAAGCTCCTCAGACTGGGAGGTGGGCATTGGTTATGTTATCTGGTAGTCGATTATGCAGTTTAAGGCCCATAACATGCGTCTATTTTCTACTGCCTATACTCCGGTTTAATCGTCTCTTAAGACACCCTCGGGAATAGACGACCCTATTTTAGGCTGGGAGCCATATGACATATTCTAAGTCGGGAGCCCTTAACGACATAGGTATATATTCTGTGATAATATGCTGTGAAACTAATATGCTCCTATCTTCCAGGTCTTACTGCGAGAGAGTGTTCCGTGACTGTCGCCTGCAGACCTGCTACGTGCAGTCGGCAGCCTACCCTGGAGTTTATCCGAGGAACCTGCACTGCAGGTAACATAATCACAAGCTTTTTTTCAGTGTGCTAATGATTCTAGTCCATGATACGAGTTATCCGCCAGCCATTATCGGGCTATACATTCATGTGTCGTGCATTATTTGGTTAGGCATTATTAAAAACCCATAAGGTATGTTTAAACAGTTATCATACCAGCTCATATACGTCCCCACCGAGGGGCTCGAGCCTACCCTGAATTAGGGCGATCGGGCCTTAGATAACCGCGCGGGCCCAGTGCGTTTAACCAGTATTTCCTACGATTCTATTGAAAACAGACGATCCTTGAACCTTGATTCCACCTCCAAAGTTCATCATCAGATCAACTCAAATATACCAAAAGGATCTATTGTCATATAATTTTGGCTCAATCGGGCAACTGGAAGTCGCTCTAAAATCGATTGAAATATTTGACCCGAATAAATAAACAAACAGAATCGAAAATAAACTCGTTAAAAAGTGGGATTTTTTTAACCTTTGAGTGGATCATTTTTAAGGTTCCTCTGTCAACAAGGAACCCAAAACGATCATTCTATTCGTCCATCTTTCGTTCGTCACGGCGATCTAACTTTATTGAACCCATTTTACACCGCTTCCGTGGCGCAGAAATGGAACTCCTTGCCTGCGTCATTGTGTCCCGATTCCTATAGTTTAAGGATCTTCAAGGCAAGAGTGAATAGGCATTATTTGAGTTTGCGTGTACCATCCTCGACTGCATCATCACTTACCATCAGGTGAGTTGCAGTCAAACGCACTCAAATTTTTATTAAAAAAAAAGTTATTGTTAGTACATAAGCTTCACAACAGGAGGTCGCGGATTCGATTCCCAACGGAGGCTAACTTTGTAAGATTCGGTTTGGTTGGTGGAAGGACATATTCTAAGCCTGCCTTTCTAGCTACCACCATCTTATGTAGGTCGAGTCCAGTGGAAAAAAATATACCAATCTCGACCCTATGCACCCCTAGATGTTTCAAGACCTAAAGAAGAGAGAAGAGTCACTCTCAGAGTCATTTTTTAACAAATATCTACATAGAAACAAGTAGTGCAGCCGCAGGACCGTAGGTTAACTCTCTTCGCAGTGACATTTAAATACTATTTCTCTTATTTTTGGACCAGATATCACCTGAACACTCGTCTGCCCTATATCAAGCTTTACATCGAGAATGAGGAGTTCAACATAGACGGCCAGCGCTGTGAAAACATAATGACTTGCCCCATGAGACCTATCACTTCTGGTAAGTACTAACTAGTTACTGTTTTTGACGAATATTATAAATGAGAAAATGTGTTTGTTTGTTTGTTACCTTTTCACGATTCAACGCCTTGACCAATCTTAATGAAATTTGGCATGCAGGTAGCCTGTGACTCGAGGAAGGACATAGGCTACTTTTTATCCCGTGAAAATAGCGTAGCCCGATGCAGTTCCTGAGGGAACTGAAAATATACTCTTTTTTTGGTTAATTTCTTTAACATCGCAACGGAACAATGGATTGTGTGATTTTTTGCACAGAGTTGGTTGAGGGGGTGGGAAATGCCATTATTTACTAATAAGCATATCCTGACATATTTCCCGATGGATCTGGAGAAAATATATGTCCACCGCTTGCGGCTCGCGCACCGCGCGCTCTCTAAGACAGTCATAAAAACGATGTCCACGCGGGCGAAGCCGCGGGAAAAAGCTAGTATAATAATTATAATAAGTTTATTTGACCAATTTATGTTAACAATACATCTTACATCTAATTTAGGGCTAGTTATTGTACCAAACTATTATGAGAGCATCTGTAACCGAGCTAGGTTTGTTTAAACCTGTATTTCAGTATACAGTGCACTTCTCCGAGGACGTGAGACTTAACTTTTAGCCTAATAACGTTTTAACAATAGTATTGATGTGTGTTTGCTTGTGTATGCGTGTGTGTATAAATTGTACATCACGCTGTAGCATTCGCGTGTCGCATTCAACATCTAGTGTCATCGGGCATAAGACTAATTGACAATTTTACAAGAAGAGAGGTTTTAATATTTTTTTTATGGAAGGTACCTTACTCAGATTTGAAGGAGACCAAGGGATACAGGTACATTTTTTTTTAAATTTTCTGTATTTTTGCGGCTTCCTCTGTGTTTTCTTAGCGGGATGGAAATTTTAAAATCATGCGAGAGGAAGGTGGAGAAACATTTTGTTTTAAACGCCTCCTTAAGATTCCTTCAACCCCTTGAGACTCATCGATTTCTATAAAAAGGAAGTTTGCGCAAAGTTTCCATCATCCGTCTACTGCAAAACCCGCCTCTAAATAGGGAAACGTTTGTGCACAGCTTTTATTTGTAGCTCCGTTTGTGTAAAATCATATGAGTTTACACCTGCTTACACCCGTTTCTGCAGAGTGAACTGCCAGTGACATTCATGATGAATAGTAGCTTATCCAGGTGAAGGTTCTTGGTGACAGTACAGTTCTTCGAAGATCGCATCGGTTGAAGCTGAGCAGTTACCGGGTCAGTTTGTAGTTTCCGCGTTTACGCCAAAGAGTAATTTTTTTACCTATCTATACCAAAACCTGAACAATTGAGCAAGTTTTTGTGATTTCAATTTTAAAATGTTTACTCAACAAGGTGCATATTACACTCTTTCATAAAATTGTAGTTATATTACATGATGACAAAGTTTGTGAAAAATTTAAAAACAAACATAATCACTAGTTAACAATCATTACTATTATCCTTACAAATATTATAAATGTGAAGATGTGTTTGTTTGTTACCTTTTTACGCCTTAACATCTTGACCAATTTTGATGAAATTTGGCATGCAGATAGCCTGTGTCACGGGAAAGAACATAGTGTAACACGACTTCGTAGGTAGTGGGCGTGGGTTTAAAAAGAAGTCCGTAAACAATTTAGTTTATTGGGTAAAAAATAAGAGTAAAAGACCTGAAAACAACATAAAAATTAGGAAAAAATATACACTGAAATTTAAAACACAATTCACAAAATACAAACTAAAAATTACCCAAAATGGGTTTTTTATATGAGACAATTACTTAGTTATTTAATTTAATTTATTGAAATATGAAGGATGATGAAAATATTTTGATTTTTGAATGAAATTGTCAGATGGCGTGAAAAGAAATAGATGGAATGAAAAGAAGATCGGATGAAATAAGAATGAATAGGAGCGCACCGCCCTACAATAGGCTACTTTTTTCCCGTGAAAACAGCAAAGATCGACCGATGCAGTTCCATAAGGAACTGCAAAAATAGTATTTTTTTGGTTCATTTCTTTCAAATCGCAACAGAACGACACTCACCCTCGCACACACCAAGATAGGATCATTTACTTATAGGATCAGTTACTTCATAGGATCATTTCTATAGTAAGCTCTTGAAGAGAATTTCACCCCCGAACACCACTCACCCTCAAAGACAGTCATCAAAACGATGTCCACGTGGGCGAAGCCGCGGGCAAAAGATAGTGTCAAAATAAAATCGTAGATATAAAACAAATTTTAATATTGTTATTAGGACATGAAAGCAATATGATACGAGAAGTTATACAATAAAATTATTAAATTTGGTCAGTTCACACGGACAGCACACGGTCACGAGTATAACGCGAGATTCAGCAATCGTTCCCCTCGACCATATTAGAGGGAAAGGAACGACCCGCCTCCCGATGCGCCACTATGAAAAGTATTTGATGAAGGCTGACATGGTATACTTACTTCGATTCTACGAAAACCTCGAAAGTAGTAAGTATAGTTACAGTGTATTAGTTAAAACTCCTCAAACTGTTTTTTGAGGATGTATCCGACGCTCTTACAGTGAAGGAAAACATTGTGAGGTAACCTGCACACGCCTGCGAAGAAACTCGAAGGTTGTGTGTGAATTCGATCAACCCAGACTGTGCCCGCGTAGTCGACTATAGGGCCCGATCGCCCTAAATGAGGGTAGGCACAAGCCCCTCCGTGAGGACGTATATGAACTGATGCGATGATGATAATATATGTTTCTATTTTTTGCTGTTGTATACAGGTTGACTGGTTGAATGGCGTAGACGTTTCAGGAGATGAATGAGAAGACCAAACTTCAAAACTTTCAGAGACCTATGAACAAGTCACAAAAATAACTTGGTCTTTCCAAACAATTAACCAGCTCAACTTTATATGAAAAGTAAAAATTTTTTTTTCGTTGACCTTGAATACTGTTGTTCAGTTTCATCTTCTAATTCACTTTTTAACCGCCATCGTGGCGTAATGGTTTAGTCCCTTACCTTAACCTCAGGAGGTCGCGGGTTCGACCCGGCGAAGTCTAACTTTGTAAGACTCGGTTTGGTTGGTGGAAGGTCATTTTCTAAGCCCGCCTGGCTAGCCACCACCATCTTATCTAACTCTTGCTACTAAACATCAATGTAAACAGCATTTAATATAAGATAGCCTGTTCTCCATTGCGTTGGGGAACCTTTGTTAGCCCGCTTCCTTTCCTTTGATTATCTTTTTATGTTTGACTTTTATACTTTTATAATCTATTACTATTCTGACGATCATATTATCCTTTGACTAATTATTTAATGAGCTTTATTGCAATATGAAATTGATAATAAGAAATCAATAAATCTAATCTTATGCTCGGCATCATCGTCATTTACTATCAGGTGAGATGATGCCAAGGGCTTACCAATTAAAGATAAAAAAAACACTTCTGAAATGCGTGTGTATATTGTTCAATCAGACACGTATGATAAAATGACAAAAAACTATAACGTGAAGTCCCAAACTATTTCGTTCATGCGAAAATCCATCAAATTCCATCTCGGATTGCCAACAAGCACGTTCGCACCGGTAAAGGCAGAAAATATTGATTTGTACATTTTACGTGAAATCCTATATTGGATTCAAATTGCGTTTTATATAACGCGGAATTGTGTTAAACTTGTGTCGACTTTTGCTTTGAATTTCTGTGGGAAGAGAAAATTACAACACAACATAATTTCATGGGTAGAAAAGTGCTGATAAATACAGATTGTAATAATAAGTATGCGCTATACCGGAACGTAACTACAGCCTTCAAATAATGTGACATACAACAGCTGTCTTTGTAGCTGTTACCGCCTGACACAACGCCTCGAGGATTAATCTAACCTATAACTAACTCATCATCATCATCATCATATCAGCCGAAGGACGTCCACTGCTGGACCTTCACCAGGTAACTGGGACGTAAAGATATTGTGAAGCTTCCCGAACGCTGCCCAGCCGAGCTGGATTCGACGATTGATCTCTTTCTCGAAGTTGGACCTACCTAACTGGACTGTTTGTCCCAGGTATACATATTCGGTAACAACTTCGAGTGTAGAGCCTCCAAACTTCAGAGAACTAGGTATGACACGGAACCTATAACTGTACCTGAATAATTTGTATGAAAACGTTCATTGCTTTCCCGCGTCTAACATAATATGAAACCTTTCTTAATCCTTCCTGAGTCCAATGAACTCATACTAGTTATTTGTGTTAAAATATTTATTATTTACTGTCTGCTGAAAATTAGAACTTTTCAAACCTATCTTTTCCAGTTTCGACAACGCAACACAATACAATTGTATAAGACAAAAGCTCTTTGTAGAGCCGTCTTTTCTCTTGTCAATAATTTCGTAACATAGGCATGGTAGGTACAATTTACAAGAGGCTTCCTGTTGACTTTATAATTCGAAGTTTTTCCTTTCACAACAACTTTTTGTAAGTCCTGTAACAAGGGTGTGTGAGTTTTGACAGCCATCTACCGAGGTTTAATATCGGCAGTACCTTCCAGATTTATTTTAACAGCCATTATTGGGCGCCTGTTATTTATGGTACCCCATAAATTTCGAACACCTTATATCTTGGCTCGGAAATTTTAATACTCGCGCCGCCCGGCATCGTTAGTTTCGCTTCTGCCGGTGACAATTTTGCGATGGAACGGATTACAATCTCCTTGCTTGTTTTATTTTTATTTAGTGCTGGTGAAGCTGGCCGCGATAGTAGGTTCTTGGTGGAACACTGAACTGAACATATTTAGGTCTTTCCTTGCACTATTCCACAATTAATATAAATAAAACACAAATTTGTTTGTACTGCAACCGGTTTCGTGATCATCTTCTTTTGTTCTATTTTGCTGTGCAAGGACTAACTTCAAAAAAAAACAACTGTTGTTATAAGTTTTCTCAAATTAAGGAGTAACTTCACGACCCCAAATAAAGCAGTGTCTAAAGACTAACGTCTTTGACCAGTGTGTGTTTGCAGCGATGACAAAGGAACTGAGATGAAATAAATGAGAATGATCTAATTTATCATATGAGAAAGCCTAACCAAACCAAACCTAACCTAACCTAACCTAAGATCATCCAAAGGGCGATAGAGCGCGTAGAAAAGATGGCGGTTGGGGTAGTAAAGTTTTCGAGTGGCTACCGTACACCAGAAGACAAAAGACAAAAGTAAGCAAGCCTTCCACTCGGTGGACCGACGGCCTGGCGGAAGTCGATGGAAGAGGCTGTATGCGGGCAGCGCAGGATCGCTTGTTGTGAAGATCCTTGAGTGAGAGAGGCCTTTGTCCAGCGGTGAACGTCTTTGGCTGACATGATAATGAAAGATTATGTCAAATATGCCTATATATTGAGCACATATTGTCCTAATGAAACGTGTTTAGTTCTGAGGTAGTTTTTTAGGGTTCCATACACCCAAAGGGTGACCAACGGGACCCTATTACTAAGCCTCCACTGTCTGTCTGTCCGTCTGTCAGCGGGCTGTATTTCATGAACTATAATAGGTAGAAAGTTGAAATTTTCACATAATGTATATTTCTATTGCCGCTATAATAACAAATACTAAAAATTGCAAAAATGGAAAAATATAGGGGGAGGGGGTCCATACAAATAACCCTGTTTTTAAAGGTCTTTAGAAGTATTTTTGATTTAGCTCTATCGTAAAAACGGTAATAGATACAAGCTTCAAGCTTTGTGTGATCATAGTGCTAATACTAAAATAAAACAGAATACAATAAAAATGGCTAAGTGTGAGTCGTTCTTGCGCTAAGGAGTACGAGCTGAATGACAATAAAGCATATTTTTGTCGCTCGCGTTGATGTCTTTGTTTGTAATGTGAATAGGTATCATTGTCCTCATACTATGTAGTTGTGTGGAAAGGTGTGGTCGTACGAAACCCTCGTTATGCTAGTCTGACTCGCACTTGGCCGTTTTTTTAGAATACAATACAATACAATACAATATTCTTTTTTTTGCATTTTTCTTTATTTTATTGCATCACAACACAAAAAAAATACAACAGAGAACAAAGAAATACAAAGAATACCAACAAATTTATTCTTCAAGTTGTTTTGTATTTATCTATAGCCACTTATTGTAAGAAAGTCGAAGAAACAAGAAAAAACTAAGCATTGTTAGAGAGTTCTTTAAAAATTTTAGTTTTCATTTTAATTAATCGACGGGAAACACAAAGCCTAAGCGTCAAAGAGATAAACCCCCACCCCAACCCCCTCCCTTTCGTTCCTGCTTGAGAGGAGAAAGGATTGATTAGCTGATCACTTTCCAAGTGATCGATCAAAACTTAGGGTTCTCTGAACTACTCTCGAAGGGCCGGTATTTAGATAGATAGATGGATACGCGTTTATTTGAGGTTTCACCCAGCACACACAATACATTTTTATACATACAGGTACAGTACAAATTAACAAATTGGTATATAATTTAGTTACAAATAAAAAAAAGAAGTGATACGAATTCAAGGTAGAAAAAAAAACAAAAAAAGTACCTCCTCAATAACATCAAAAATAAAGAAGATATTGGTGTGCGCTGATTGAATAATCGTGTAGATATAATGATCAGTACCGATACCTTTTTCATTAGTATACACCACCCTTAAATTATGGTGGAAAAAAGTGGGCCAAGAGCCGCAGCCACAGATGTGTGGTACCTACATCAAAAGTAGGAGCACTTCACTGGCTGCGGACTGGTGGTGGTCCCATAAAAATCTGGCCCGGGAGACTTGAGATATCTGCTGTCAAAGGTAATTAGTTATTGCTAAATACAAGATCATTAATTTTTAAAAAAAGTGTGTGTGTCAAATCCGACGCACGACTGGAGTTAAACAGGCACAAAACAGGGCTAGACTTTGGTTTTAAGTTTACTCTGCACAGTTTTTATAACTGATGTTTCCAATTTCCGGCCTCTTTTCATAGCTCATGTGTCAGGTGTTTTAGCTCCAATGATCGCAGCTACTAATGATCCATTTGATGTTTGGCAGCAACTAACCTAATATGCTTTGGATATCTTAGGTCATACCATAAAGGGCTCTTACATTGGTTTCGAGTTGACTCTTCAAATAAATTAAGAGCATTTTTGTTAAGTTTCTCTTGTAATGTTTCTAGTAATGTGTTGACATCATTCTTTATATCATCACTCGCTTGAATAAGGAAATGTTGAAGTGAAAACTGTCCAACATCACTGTGTTTAAAGTCGTTCTGATACTTCAACAGTTCACAATACATAATTTTCTTCATTTTTGCTTCTTGAAGAAACTCGTGGAAAAGGTATGTGCTAGTTTCATGATAAGGAGCTGTTTTTTTGCAAATTTGATCTACAGTGACGTATTTCATAGTAGGCCCTACTCTCGAGGGCATGGGTTTTTTCCGGTAACATTCAACCTCGGTGCAGGAAGGTTCTTCACTGTGACGATGGGTCCACATTAAAAATGCCACTGCATGCTTACAACCACCAGCTGAAGCTGCACAGTCCAAGCACTGGCAACTGACGATTTCACCTTTAGTCTCGTCTATCACCATAGTGTCTTTGTATGAACTAGCCCTCACTTTATGCTCGGGGCAGATCTTTCAATTGAGTGTGCAAAGTCCTGATCCACGACGTAGTTGCACGTACCCAATAGCATCGTCACCATAAAATTCTCGTGCAGCCCTGAAATGCAAACTAATTACTTACTGTCATCATCATATCAGCCACAAATCGTCCACTGCTGAACAAAGGCCTCCCCCAAGGATTTCCACGACGACCGGTCCTGCGCTGCCCGCATCCATCGGCTTCCCGCGACCTTAACCAGGTCATCGGTCCACCGCGTGGGAGGCCTGCCTACGCTACTTTTTCCGGTGCGCGGTCGCCACTCGAGAACTTTACTGCCCCATCGGTCATCTGTTCTACGAGCTATGTGCCCTGCCCACTGCCACTTCAGTCTACTTCTGTCTTCATTACTTACTGTAAACAAATTTTATTATTTATAACCTAAAAAACTACCTCTGAAAGAAAAACTATTATTTCGCCTATGCAGGATTAAGGTTACTTACGTAGGTAGTGTTATATTATTTTATAGTACTTACATTGCTGTTTTTACATTTCTCAGCTCTGCAGAATAAAAATCGGGGTTATTTTTGAAGAACAATTGGGCAAGATTGCGTCCACTTTGGGCAAGTTTCTGCTATCTGCTTTCACAAAATGGACATCCATGATGGAATGGAATACCAAATTATACGATGGAGATTGTAAAATACAACATTTTCACGATAATATTTTAAAATCTTAATTAAACAGATTAAAAATCGTAAGACTGCAACAATGACAGATCTGATTACTGTGTTGTGTGTGACGTCATCTTAGATTCAGCCAATCCCGACTGTTTTGTATCACGTGACAAAGGTGCGCACAATAAGTTGCGCGCGAAAAACGTAACGCGATCACTAGATTTTACTCCTCATATTTTTTTCATACCGGGCGCCTTATATGAAAATGATTCTTAAGGAGTAAACTCCAAAAAAATAACTTTTGGACCGGTTTAACAATTTAACAGCCTTGTTATCATCATCATCATCATCATCATAATTTAAGAGCCGTGCTCTCGTCAGTGTAGCTCTTTCCAGGTCTCTCTCTCCCATACTATCTCCTTGGAGAGCGCGACAAATGAAGGAATTATTTATACTGGCTAGCTTTTGACCGCGGCTTCGCCCGCGTGGACATCGTTTTCATGACTGTCTTCGAGGGTGAGTGGTGAGCGAGCCGCAAGCCTTACAGAGAAATAAATGTATATTTTTAAAAACAAATGTGTTTTTACAGTTGATAATAGAACATTTTTGTATGGAAAATCTATGAACTTTTTACAAATCCAACTGCACTTCTTAAGTTGATCGACTACTCTTAAACTAAGAAAGTCTACTTAGCCGTGATAATTTTCTTTTAAAATTTATGGTATACCCTACTATTTACAACACTTGGCTGTTACAAAAATTAGCACTTTGTTTTCAAAGAACTCTCTTTTCCAGGATCAGAAAACTGTCCGTATGACTACATCCGGATATACGACGGCAAGGACGAGTCTGCCGCCGTGATCGGAACCTTTTGTGGGATGGGCAAGTTCCCCTACTCCATCATCGGGACTTCGCAGGATCTGTTTGTCGAGTTCGTCAGTTCTCCTGCTGGTGAGTCGTGGGAAAGTCATAGGTAGCGTGAACAGGTGGTCTCCCTCTCGTAGCGTGATATCCCGAGGGATAGACGGAGGCTGCGTGATGGACCGATGATGATGACTGATTATATAGTGAAGCTTGCCGGAAGTCGCCGGATGTATCCACATACAATCCTAACCATTTTATTATCATATCATCGTCATCATCATATCAGTCGAAGGACGTCCACTGCTGGACATAGGCCTCCCCCAAGGGTTTCCATGAAGCCCGGTTTTGCACTGCCCACATCCAGGGACTTCCCGCGACCTACACTAGGTCATCGGTCCACCTAGTGGGAGGCCTGCCTACGCTACGTTTTCCGGTGCGTGGTCGCCATTACCATATAAGTGAAATTTTAAAACCCTTACCAATTTTAGCCAAATCGGAGCAACTTCATTCGGCCATTTTCTATTCCGCCATTATGATTTTTTTATTCCACCTTAAATCTGTCCAAGCTGTACATGTATTATTTTATTTAAAGCTGCTTTATCTCACTGTTTGGTGGGCAGTATTGGACCGTCTACATATCCAGCTAAATGGATTTTTATCAAATATGCCTAAAAACCATATCGGTTAATTTATCTTTCCAATAATAATTGAAACGTTAAACACATTAAAAAACCGACTTCCATCGCAACAACATAGTACAATTTTGTATTTTTATTATTTTTGTTAATTTTCTAATGAAATACTACACCGATATTGATAAAAATTATATGGGACTAACTCAGAAGCATACCCTATCGAATATAATTTTGGACAAAAAAAACGACTTCAAACAGGAAACTAAGGTTGCCCTCGATTTCTCTGGGATGCCATCATCAGATCCTAGTTTCTTAATTATGGTACTACCCATGGGAAATCTCCTTTCCAACAAAAAAGAATCATCTAAATCGGTTCATAAACGACGAAGTTATCCGCGAACACACATATATAACGGTCGAATTGAGAAACCTCCTCCTTTTTAAAAGTCGGTTAAACAAAGAATCATGCAAATCGGTTCACAGTCTGCGAAGATGTCGCGTAACAAACATACAAAAAATAACATACAGTCGAATTGAGAACCTCCTCCTTTTTGGAAGTCGGTTAAAAGTCCATATGTTTAGGAACTGCGATGACAGGTAGACAGACATAAGCTTTAAACTTATAACACCCCTCTTCGCTTCGGAGTTAGTCGAGAGTTAAAAATAATTGTAGGTAAATGTGAGAGGTTTGTCGAAACTGGTCGACTCCCAGCTGGAATGTTGAAAATAATTGTAGGTAAATGTGAGAGGTTTGTCGAAACTGGTCGTCTTCCAGTTGGTATGTTGAAAATAATTGTAGGTAAATGTGAGAGGTTTGTCGAAACTGGTCGTCTTCCAGCTGGTATGTTGAAAATAATTGTAGGTAAATGTGAGAGATTTGTCGAAACTGGTCGTCTTCCAGCTGGAATGTTGAAAATAATTGTAGGTAAATGTGAGAGGTTTGTCGAAACTGGTCGTCTTCCAGCTGGAATGTTGAAAATAATTGTAGGAAAATGTGAGAGGTTTGTCAAGACTGGATGTCTTCCAGCTGGAATGATGAAAAAATTGTAGGTAAATGTGAGAGGTGTGTCGAAACGGACGTCTTCCAGCTGGAATGTTGAAAATAATTGTAGGTAAATGTGAGAGGTTTGTCAAGCCTAAGTCTTCCAGCTGGAATGATGAAAAAATTTTAGGTAAATGTGAGAGGTGTATCGAAACTGGACGTCGAAGCTGGAATGTTGAAGTGAGATGAACATCGTATGATTTCACTCGTCCAAGCCAAAGGTAAGTTAGACTTAGCCAGATGTCGTGGTTCAGGACAAACATTCTTGTCGCTCAAAGTTCGATTATTTTGTGTCTGGTCTGGCTGTGTTCACTTTATATGTAAATTAGTGACCTTGTTAAAGTTACCTCACGCAGCCTAAATCTAATGATGTAAGCGTCGGTGGCTCAACCGGTAACGACTCGGTCCTCCTAACCAGATGTCCCGGGTTCAAATCCGGACGGTCAATGTACCAATAAGTTTTTCTAAACTTACGTACATATACCTACCGATTGCTTTAACGGTGAAGGAAAACATCGTGAGGAAACCTACACATCTGATTCCAGATGTGTACGAAGGTCGAGTTGCACACGTCCGTAGGTGTTAATCTAAATACCCTACACGTGATCGCGGGTGATGCTAAGTGCAACACCAGGCAACCACCGTCTATCCCTTGCATAGCACGGATAATTATGCCACACATTATGAAGAAGAATCTAATGATCCTACTACTGTCGATGCATTCGTTTATCCACATGGCAGAGGTAATTTTCCTTTCCCGTGACACTAATTGTACTGTGGTATTACTTTCTTAACTGTCAGATCCACCACCCATATCATTGATGATATCAGCTCATATACGTCCCCACCGAGGGGCTCGAGCCTACTCTGAAATAGGGCGATCGGGCCTTAGTCGACCAGGCGGACCCAGTGCTGGTTGGTCGACATCACACACAACCTGCGAGTTTCTCCACAGGCGTGTGCAGGTTTCCTCACGATGTTTTCCTTCACCGTAAGAGCGTCGGATAAACGTACATATGAAATCTCAATTCGAAATCATATTGGTACGTGGCAGGATTCGAACCACGACCTCCCGGACAGCGACCGTTACGCTAGCGACACTCACTATCATTATATCTAACGAACCTATAATCGCTCGCTTCTCTCGCTCAACTCAGATCCGCCGTTGGTTTCCCTGCACAGGGTACCGGTAGTGTCACTGAACAGGAAAATCACTTTTGGTACCACTAGTTGTTCCAAGCGATAATGCCACGGGAAATAAACTGATGAATTCTTCTTGATCTATATGTCGCAGGCATACTGTATAATTCGTCAATATACATACGGTCGGCCAAATGTCAGGCAAATTATATAATGGCGAGTGATTCGCGAGGCTCTTTAACAGTTAAATCAATCAAACCTGACCGAACCTAACAACAGTCGCTTCGCGAGCTTATTTACAATCTGCCGTAATTTTGACAATTTGCCTGACTCGGCGTTGGCCGTTTATGTAAGGACGATTTATTACAAATTGCCTGACTCGGCATTTTACAATCTGCTTACAGAATTTAACATTTTGCCTGACCATTTATATACGGACGAATTATTACGAATTATCTGAATCAGCGTGCAGCATTTTACATTTTGCCTGACCGTTTACATACGGACTAATTTTACAATTTGCCTGACCGTATGTAAAATGACTAATCATACAATTTTCCTGCCATACAGACATATAATGAAACTGTAACGGGACCGTGTCTGTACATGAAATATTTTTGGAAAATAATAACTAACGATATGGAGGCCAAAACAACAACGTCTGTTTGTCTGCATGTTCGCGCATCACGCCAAAAACTACCAGCCCGATTTTGATGAAATTTTGTACGGTGTTTCCTTATAGCCTGGATTAACATATAGGATAATTTTTATCCCGGAAAATTCAAGAATTCCCGTGGGAAAATTCAAAAACTCCACGCGGACGAAGTCGCGGGCACAGCTAGTCTTTAATGATATATTAGATTCAGTAGGTACCTACCTATACTAATAACGTCTCAAAACCTTCCGAGGACAAAAACTAAACATCATGATTTGAAAACCGGTAAACGATTTTAGTAGTAGTGTTATTGCACTTGATGTTGAACTTTCTCATCTTCTCACCAGGCCCTCTTCTGAACACCGGCTTCCACTTCAACGTGGGCAACTGGCCCGGCCATGTCGAGGCCCCTGGCTCCAGGGTGGGGACTTGCGACTGGGTCCTCACGGCGGAGTCTCTCAAGAAGTCCGGAGACACTGAGGGCATATTCCTTTCGGTGGCGCATTGGTACCCGCCGCATACGTCGTGCACCTACCTGATGCAAGGGTTCCCTGGACAAGTGGTTAGGCTCTACTTTCCCAGGTATTTTGAAGCGAATCTCCTTTGATATTTATTATTCAACACTGACTTACAACATAATGTTCATTCAAAAAGAATTTTAGCTATCAATTTCTTCAACTCGCTATACTTAGCTATGTAGTGTTCTTCAAGGATATAATGGTTAATTAATCATATCAGCTCATATACGTCCCCACCGAGGGGTTCAAGCCTACCCTGAATTAGGGCGATCGGGCCTTAGTCGACCACGCGGGCCCAGTGCAGGTTAGTCGACTTCACATACAACCTTCGATTTTCTTCTCAGGCGTGTGCAGGTTTCCTCACGATGTTTTCCTTCACCGCAAGAGCGTCGGATAAACGTACATATGAAACTGAAATTCGAAAACACATTGGTACGAGGCAGGACTCGAACTGTGACCTCCCGGACGGAAGTTAGCGGCCCTAACCATTACGCTACCGACGCTCTTCATGGTTAAATACCAAAAATAAAACTATGGACTATAAAATTAAGTGCAATTTTTGAACTGTCTGAGAAATAACTTTTGTTATTATAATTAAATCGTACGTATGACGTCTTATACGTACACATTCTTTATAATTTCCGTAACTGATATATTTGGACGGATCATATGGATCTCTAAGTTTCAGCTTCTTAACTTTATATAAAGAAATGATATCAGCTCATATACGTCCCCACCGAGGGGCTCGAGCCTACCCTGAATTAGGGCGATCGGACCTTAGTCGACCACGCGGGCCCAGGTTGGTCGACTTCACACACAACCTGCGAGTTTCTCCGCAGGCGTTTGCAGGTTTACTCACGATGTTTTCTTTCACCGTAAGAGCGTCGGATAAATGTACATATGAAATGTAAATTCGAAATCACATTGTTACGTGACAAGATTCGAACCACGACCTCCCGGACAGGAGGCGGCGGCCCTAGCCGTTACGCCACCGAACCTATTTCTAGTTTAGCTTAATACTAGAGTTATAAGCTAAACTTGAGATAAGTTGTCTTACGTATAAGAGACGCCGTACGTACGATTATATAATAATATTAATCAACTCAAAAGTCAGAAAATTATTTATGAAAGGGTCCGTGAAAGTTCAGAAAAAATATGACAACCTAAAACTTAAACCTAACCTGAAAAAAACAAGTTCAGATTCTTCTCCTGACTTCTTTTTAATTTCCACCAGCTTCCGCATCAATCGAATCGAGTCTCCAATAGTGCCTTGGACTGGTGACTGTGGAGAGTCTCTCACCCTCTACGATGCTCCGAGACCTGATGACGCTCGCATCATCAAGACATTCTGCGACACCTTCAGTAGACCCATGGAGAAGCATGACTTCGTCTCCACTGGAAACGCCATGTTTGTCAGATTTGAGAGCAAGACTGGCAGTTATAGTGGGTAAGTTTATCGGCTTCAACTAATGAAGGAGCTTTCAGTTATGAAGGTTCTGTAAAAAGCAGCGGAACCCTGTTACTAAACCATGTCTATCTGTTCGTCTGTTCGACCTATAGCAAGTAGAGCTAAGGTAATACTGCTCCGGCCGATCCAGCTGCGTAGTCATCAAGTCTGCACAGGTGCGATAAGCTCCGGGAAGTGAGCACGCCAACAGCTACGGTATCACACCGTTGATGTGAGAGCCAGCTTCTCTGGCGTCCCGAGCGGGGATAGAACCGCCAGAAGCGAAAGCCGCGGGAGGTGAGCGTGCCTACAGCTCCGGGATCTACCTGGACAGTAGGTAGTGGTTCTCTTCCACGAGGCACGTGCCTTGCAGAGTACCGGGACAAGCGTCTTGGCGGCAAGACCTACCGTAACAGGTCCTTGTCTTCATCTTATGGTGTTGGCAGGAATAGCGGCCCTCACTATATGAACTAGCTGTCGGTGAGTGGGGACGCTATATCATAAACCTGGTAGCTCAGCGTATCTGTGGTATATATACGAAAGGGGTATGTTCGACCTTTAGAGGGCTGTAACATTAGCATCGTTGTAATTAGCCAACTAATTTTTTTACAGGTATGTGTTTTAATAGGGGATTTCCTAAGAAACAATCATAATTAAAAAAAGGAATAAGTTATGGGTGTCCCCACACAAGAAGTGTTCCGTACCCAAAGGCTAAAAACGGGAGCCTATTACTAAGACTTCGCTGTCCGTCCGTCTGTCTGTCCGTAGGCTATATTTCATGAACCGTTGATGCAATTTTCACAGATGATGTATTTGTTGCGGCTATAACAATAAATACTAAAAATTTGAAAAAGTGAAAAAAGGGGGGGTCTCCATACAAAAAACGTGTTTTTTTTTAAACATGAAGAAACTAACGTCATCTAGTGTGATGATACGGCACCCTATGTGTCGCACTTGGCCGGTTCTTTTTGTATTGTTTTGTTTCTCTCTATCGTAAAAAGGGTAAATACTTCAAGCGTGAAACTTGGTGTGATTATAGTACTAATCCTGAAGTAAAAGAACAAATTATAAAAACTGGCCAAGAGTAAGTTGTACTCGAGCTGGGAATCCAAAACCGAATGAAAATATCACTCTGTTTGTATATTTCTAGAAATGTATAGGTACCTATAATTGAACACTAATAAGGTCAAACTTTCTAGGGAGCTTGTTTCCGTAGTTACATAACAGTTTTGTGTTAACTTACTACCCGACTGCACCAGAAGGAGGGTTATGTTTTTCAAGTGAATATATGTATGTTTATTACTTTGACACCTCCTAAACGGCTTGCTGGATTTTGAATTTCGAGGTGTCGTTAGATTTGTCTTGGGCCCGTGAGTGACCTAGGATATATTTTTATCCGACTAGCCAAAACAGAGGTTATTTATTTCTTTGATATGCTCTGTAGCCGAAACGGCATGATGGATTTTGGAGTGAGAGCTGTCATTGGATTTGTCTTAATCCCGTGAGCGATATAGGATACATTTTTACTCGACTGGCCAAAAAATAGGGGTTACGTTTTTATACAGTCGAGTTTTATTAGGTACCATCATAGTAGATACTCGTACTTGAACCCGGCACCTCTGGTTAGGAGGGCCGAGTCGTTACCGGTTGAGCCACCGACGCTTTTTAAACTTCTCTAATACAACGAACAATTTCAGCTCCTCGCTTTACTACTGGGCCCATTACGACTTCTTCAACAACACCCGATTCGGTGAGCCAGTGGCTGGTACCGCCTGTGATGAAGTAATCGCGTCCTGGAAGCAAAGAGCTGGCAGACTCCGGTCTCCCCTCAACACCCTGGTCTACAAGCAAGCACCGCCAGGGGAGGATGTCCACTGCTTGTACAGATTTGTGACTGACAAGAGGATATACGCGAGAGTCATTCTAACGATCCTCAGTGTCAATTTTAAGGTGAGTTTTTCCAGCTGATGGATTCTGGTAGTGTCCAATAATTGATTGTTAAAAAAACATTTTATAAAATAACAAAAGAGGAAAATACAGTTGTTTGATCGTTTTGTTAATCTTTATAACTTTTATTGCTTGATACAAATCTATGCAGTATTTGTATAGGGTGTCTCATATTGTTTTTCGTTTTTGGTTTGACCGTTACGCGCCAAATACAGATAGCGGAGGGGAGGTGGGGGAGTGGTCTCAGACGCTTGACGAGATTGTTAAGTTTAGTAATAATTGATCGCTTCACGGAATCGCAGCGTGCATTTTGCGTGCGAGCTTTTTTCGTACACTATTGTTATATAGCCTCTACAGGACACGTTTTAATTTAACGGGTATGAGAAATGCACCAAGTTCAAATTTAATCAAGCATTGGGTGCACAAGTTTGAAGAAACTAGGAACACAATAAAATCATAAATACATAAATCTACTGGGCGCAAAAAGACTTCTAGAACGAGTGTGAATGTCGACCGCGTTTGTTATGAGCGACCCACGGCAGTCACTACAATTGCGCGTAGCGTCTCTGAATCGTTATTTTTATAAAAAGCTCGCACACAAAATCCCGTGAAGCGATCCATTATTACAAAACTTAACAAGCCCGCCAAGCGTTAGAGACCACCCCCGCCCCCCGCTATCTGTATTTGGTGCGTAACGGTCAAACTAAAAACGAAAAACAATATGAGACACCCGTTACTTATATATTACAAGACTGCCTACAAAAAAGGAGTATATTATTTTCAGGTCTAATGTATGTATGTATGTATGTTTCTTGTTCCACGATATCATTTCAACGACTAGTGCGAGGTATCTTTCGATTCGTCTTGCTCTTGTGAGTGACACAGAATACATTTTAGCTGACCTTCTAAAAAAGAGGAATAATGTTTTTATGCAGTCGTGTTTTTATTAAATTTGTAATTTAGAGTTTTTTTTAATACGACCTGCTCTCATTTTGTCGTAATGTAAGTACGAGTAAGTACCTACCCAACACATGTTAAAAAATCGCTCTTCTTTTATATTAACCCTGAAGTGATACGCTCTTGGCATCATCTTACCTGATGATAAGTGTCGATGAAGCTGGAAGATGAATGTGAGCTTACCAAGATTTCCCAAAGTATTGGGGACTCAGCTATCTTATCAATGCTGTTAACAGTGATGTTTGGCGATAATAATTAGTTAAGCTAGACAGACGGGCTCAGAAAATGCCCTTTTGACCAAACCGAGTAGTTGCAACATCAGACCCCGGCTCAGTCAGGCATCGAAACCCCGACCTCCTGATATGAAGAAAGAGGGTTAACTACTATACAATGGAGGCCGTAGTTCTAAGGTTTTCTACTTGAAATTCCCAAAGTAACAAAATCAAAGAACAAAATAAAACATTTCTCACGTCTACGAATCCTTTTTTTTTTTGTTATTCAGGTATTTCTTTGTGCTCATTTTATCGTTATGAAAGAATGTTTTACATCAAACATAGGCACCTAGCTGTTCATTCCATTTTCGACGTAAAAACACGTCAATCAGAAGTCTCGTTATTGTACATGGCTGCCCAAATCGCGCCACTGCGTGATGGCAGAGGTTGGCTGTGATGCGGAAAACAAACTTTTAATTGGTTCAAACCTTGATCCAAACGGAATTTGTTTTCTTGGAATTTCATTCTGAGAACAGAATAGAATTTACTCAACACTGCAGTGGTCGCGTCCCCAAAAGTCACTTGAGTGGTCGCGTGGATTTCATATGTATGCCAAATTGTTTTTTTTTTTTTTAAATAAAATTTATTTATGTTTTGTTTTATTGCAAAATGGCAAGTAACCTTATCTAACATTAAATTATAAGTGAAAAGTAAATAGAATACCTAATGAACAGTTTTGTCAAAATAATCCAAATCACAAACTTCTTATAAATCGTCTTTGAAAATTTACTTTGGTTTATATGAGACCTTAATACGCGTTAGCGCTTATTGCGAAAACAAATCAACAATTTTTTTCTAAACGGGAACTACATATATATTTGGAATTAACAGAGCGTAGGTGAGGATTATCATACTTAAAGTATACGCGGAGTCCTGTGTCACTTGAACTGTTTACCATTAATTTCATTTTTAATTACCATGGATTACATATGTAATCCGCGCGACCACTGCAGGGTTAATCAAAGAAATGACACTTCAAACTTGTTACAATTGATTTTGTTTTGTTTTAGGAGCATCCTTACACGCCGGTGTCTTGTCAAAATTGCTACGAAGATAGAGCTGACAAACTGATCATTTGGGAACCCCTGCCTAGCAGCAAGTATGCCAACTCTTCAGCAGGAATAAGCACCACGCCACTTCCTCTTCACTTAGCTGTGCAGAGATCTCTAGGATCTTGCCTCTGTGCTAAGCATTCGAACACAGTTTCCCGAGCCAAACCGTACAGAGTAGTGTCTTCAGGAGAAACGCTGAATCTGCAATTGATTGTTGACAACGCTCACGCGGCTGCCTCTTATTTCAAAAATCCATCTCCTCTTTTTGAAGCCAGGTATGAATTCGTGCACGGACCACTATGCGGACCAGCGGTCTTGGCGGCAGCTTCAGATGGGGAAATCGTTTACCCACATCTCGAAGCTTTAGGCTATACTGAGCCACCGAAGCGAATACAATGTATTTGGGACTTGGAGATCGAGGAGAAGCGAGACGTTTGGTTACACTTCGATAGCATCAAGTTTGCTTCAAGACATTGTGACGATGGCAACATACAAATATTTTTGCCTGGCAGGATTGAACCTTACTACTCTATTTGCGGTGAAAATGTATCTTTGGCTCGTGAGCTGCCGATCCTTTCAGCTGGTGAGTTAGGATTTGAATCTTTGGACGATCCTCTTGTAATAGAGAAACAGAAAACAAGATCTATTAGAATAATTTTCATAGGTAGCGCGTCGCCTGCCGGTGCTGCATTCAAAATAGCTTGGACTGGTCTTTACCACTTGCCCAAAAACTCTGATGGTACTCTGATGACTTCACGCCTAACTGACGAAACGAGTAAGTCTGTAGAATCTGGTCAAGGTTGTGACTTCATATGTCCAGGAGAAGAGGCTCTTTGCATCCCTGCAAGATTGATTTGCAACGGCGTTGTAAACTGTCCAAACGTGACGAGTAGCGAGAGGAAATTCTGGACTGCTGAAGAGAAGAGAGCAAGGGAAGCGTACTCTGAAGACAGTCTTCGAAGACTGGGATATTTGGACGCCCTCAGTGGTGTGGCGATAGGGAAGCTGAATGATGAGAGTCCAGAGCTTTGCGCTGGGGCAAAGAGTGTTGTTGGTGGTGATTGGATTACGCCAGCCCTTGGTGCGGGTTTGGCTGTCCTTCTGGCAGTTTGTGGCTTGGCTGCTGCATGGCGCCTTTGCTGCCGAAAGCGGTCTCCTGATGAGGAGTCCTTGGATTACTGACATACGGCTCGCGGCGCTCCGCATGCGCCGCCTTCATTCCATTCCCGCTCCATGTCTAAGGATCTCCCGGTAGACTGGAATTCACATTGACAGACGCTATATTGAGCGCCACCCTCCTCTGTTGACTTCTTAAAATCTGCCTGATCAAAGACGAAGTTTGATATTATAATTAAACACGGTCTGAAACTGTTGAAAGATCACTTTCGTTAGGAACTTTGTTTACTTTTCAATATTAAACTTGAATTTGAAAATAGTAGCTTAACGTTGTTAGACAGACCTGATTACAAAGCTATGATTTACGATATTTGTTGCACAAAATCCAACAAAAGATAGTGTAACCAGTTTAACAAAGATTCGCGGAGCTCTGAAAGGATTTAGGTTAGACAAGGACGTAATTAAAACAACAATTGTCTAATATTATAGCTTTATCCCTTTTTTTTAAGAAGTAATACGCACTTATGGATCCTTTTCATGATTTTTAACAAAAAAAAACTGGTCTGTTAAGTCGGTTTACGGACGATAATTTTACGTGATAACGTGTCACAAGCCGAACGCTTAGGCCGATCATGCCTCTCTATCGCTTGTTCCGCGCTCTCGCTTGCGCGCTCGGCCCAGGCGGGACGTGACGAATAAGGACGTGACAATGAGTCATGCTTTTTCGTGAGTGCAGCCGGCGTTCATCGATTTATAAGACGTCATCACGTTAAAAACATTGTTTTTCCATACATGGTCAGCTTTGTATAGTAATTATTGAAAATTCACTCAGTAAACAATTTAGGGAAACAAAAAATTTTACAATTCAATCAATATGTAGGTAGGTACCGTATACCCATTCTTATTTACTTCTGGAGGGTTGGTTTAAAATAAGGCGCTCTAGTTGTTTTGTAATTTACTGTAAATATAAGTTATAATTAAAAACTATGTAATGTAATAAAATAATTAGGTAAGTAAAATAGATCCTTTAGGTAATTAAAGCTTGAAACGAATCATAGGTTAGGTGAAAGTGATAGTAGCCAAAGTAATTAGAAAACTCGTGTAATTATGTATACTAAGACTATGTTATTGCAATTTGAAAACGCTATCAACTTATCTCGTAAAAATGTTATTCATTACAGCACTAACACAACCTGGGCAAAGTATATATATAAGTACTAACATACAGTATGGACACTCCCTGCCGATCTCTATATTCCGACCTCACCCCCTTGCACTCAGATTGATACAGATTGGTTATAGTTTGGTTCTCGCTGTGATTTTGTTTGCTCCATCATTTGTTTTTAGAAATGTCATTTAACGACTGTTGTATGCAGTGTCCGGGGTGTGCCCCGGGCACACTTCATATACAGGGTGGGAAGGAGTATACCGACAGATTTTAACCAAAGATTCTAATGCCTATTTAGACAAAAAAAAGTTATATAAACATGGGCTAGTAAAGCCTAATTTTCGAGATATTATTTTTTTAAATAATTCACAAGTTCAAAAAATCTCAAGGGTAACACGCCCTAATAATCTTATCTGACGTTTGTTGCCTCAAAGTATCATACTGACGTTGACTTCACTCGTCGTTTATCGTATGTTGTCGGAGTCGTTCGTGAAGTGTGAAGTTTTCTTTTTCACTCTTTAGACTAAGGTTTCGTTCAGAAGGGATTACTATCGTTAATTGATTTTTTTGTTCCAGAAATTAATTAAGTTAATAAGGCAGTTTTAGACCCATGTTGATATAACATTATTTACTCATAATACCACCAGGAATCCATAGTTAAAATCTGTCGGTATACTCCTTCCCACCCTGTATACAACGGGCGAGAAATGCGTTTCTAAAAACAAATGACTGAGCAAACTTAGCACCAATCTGTATCTGTCTGGGCAACGAGGCGGGGTTGGATTGGAATCTAGTGACGTTGTACGTTAACAAAACCACAGTATTACGATATGACTTACAGTAGCGCAACGGCTTTGATGTCACACGATGCGCCACCGGCGTAGGTAGGTACTAGCCCATATTAGCCTGTAGTCAGCCTGGCAAACTCGCGGAGTTTACCAGGCTGTGTCCCGTCGTCGCCCGCTGTCACGCGAGTACTCTTCCGTTGCTCTGCGTAAGTACATTCGTTGTGCTACTGTAAGCCGCTGTATTGTAATACTGTGACATATCTCTAAAGTAGTCGCGCCTGTCTTTCCGTTAAAAACGAGTGGTCGCGTGGGGAGCATTTTTCCGCCCATATTAAAATACGTTTTATTAACACGATGGTTAAAAGTCATATATTATATACTTTGGGAAAATTGATTAATTTTTCACCATCTTTATGTATCTATACTTATGATTATAGGTTCTTGGTGGAACATTATGTCAATCATTTTGGTATATATCTGCCTGAAGATGGTGTTCAAAACCGGTCGCTGACAAATTTTAACGTGTTCATTAATTTTATTCAATTTCTGTGGAATTAGTGTAAATATATACCAAAATGAAAGAAAAATGCACTGTTCATATATTTACCAGTATGGAAACCTTTTTCTGTAAGGTGAGAAATAAACGATTGATCTATCTTGTTGCCTGGAATGAACTCAAGTATTACTGACACGAAGTCACTATGATACGGGAAATAAAAAGAATAAATGTTCACTCTGCACGTATGTGAACGATTATTTAGTAAGTATGACCAAAAAGTCGGTGGCGTAACGGTTACGGCCGCTACCTCCTGTCCGGGAGGCCGTGGTTCGAATCCTGCCACGTATCAATGTGTTTTCGAATTTCGATTTCATACGTACGTTTATCCGACGCTCTTACGGTGAAGGAAAACATCGTGAGGAAACCTGCACACGCATGCGAAGAAACTCGAAGGTTGTGTGAGAAGTCGACCAACCCGCACTGGGCCCGCGCGGCGACTAAGGCTCGATCGCCCTAATTCAGGGTATGCTCGATCCCCTCGGTGGGGACTTATATGAGCTGATAAGATAGATGACCAAAAAAATCTTTATCACTGAAGACACTGAAAAACTGGATTTGGACTATGAAAATAATAAAAATTGCCAAAACATTGGCCCTGTGTAAGCTATGTTAACAAGACAAGCGTTGTGCGCGTTTTGCTAACGCGTGTTGGAATTTTGTTTGTAAAGCTCCATTTACACGAACAACCGGTCCGTTCAGTTCAGTCGGTTGGCCAAAGCTCACCGGATAAGTCTGTCAGTTGTGTGCTGCTGCCTTAAGGCATGGTAATTCCTTCTAATCATCGAAAATTTTAATTAAAACTACATCAATACAACCACTTTACAAGCGCTGTTGACATTAGCAATAAATTGGCGACCTATCCAATAGTGATGACGAATGCTAGTCATCTGAGTTACTTTTTATCATCTGGCAAAAACAACATTTTGTTCTAAAAATGTTAGAAATACCTAGGCGTGACGTCATAGTTCAAGTACTCATTTTTTTGATTTTGGTGAATTTAAAATGAAAGACTTGATGGAAAACTAAACGAGTAAGGTTTTCCGAAGTTTAAGTAGGAGGGCAATTTAGTGATCATAATTTATTTCTGATTCTGTCGTCATCCCTATTATTCCGTTAGTAATCGTTAGTTTCGTTCATTATTATTTCAGCTTATATTAAGAATTATTTTTCACTTTTTAGTTTGATGTGCTTTAAAAGCGTGTTTTTTTAGTTTTTCTTAACTATATTTTTTCGCGTGGCAGTCCAAGTTACGTATCTTTGTCATAGTCTATGCTCAGCTGTTGTTGGCTAAAGTGACGTATTGGCTCGGTGTGAACGCTTCCATTGAAACCCATACATTATATTGCCATAAGACACTGAGTCGTCGGTCGGCTGTCATCTGTGTAAATGCAGCTTTAACCTTTAACGCGCTATACAGGGTGTAAAAAAGTAGTGTAGAATCCGTAAACTGGGCCTTCAACTCATCATACTGAACAACTTTCCACAAGAACCCATAGTCAATTCACAAAAAAAAAATTGGTCAATCAGCTAATCGTGTTGTATGAAGATTTCATATTTTTTTTGCGATTTCAAAAGTTATTCAGTTTGATGAGTGGAAAGCCCCAGTTAACGGGACCTACACCAATTTTGTTACACCCTGTATAGCATACGCTACTTTTGTACTTCGCAATGCTTGTGATGTAAACATAGCCTTAATTCTACTCACGAAGAGTAAATCTAAAATGTAAATAGTCGTGTTAATTTAAATATAAGATGTTACTTAGTGAAGTAAAACCGTTTTTGTTGTTTTGTAAAATTACAACATAATTTCCGTGGTTCCAACTTGGTATTATTAACAATCTCTTCTTAATTGTAATAACATAGTGAAACATATAAAATACCTAAGTTTTTTTCCGGAGCCAAAATAAAAAAAAATCGGCCAAGTGCGAGTCGAACAAGCACTCCGAGGGTTCCGTACCACCACACATCTCCGCACAACTACATAGTATAAGGACAATGATACCGTTTCACATTACAAACAAAAGACATCAACGCGAGCTACAAAAATATGCTTTTTTTGTCATTCAGTTCGGACTCCTTAGAGCGAGTACGACTCACACTTGGCCCATTTCAACCGACTTCAAAAAAGAGTTCTCAGTTCGATCTGTATGTATGTATGTTTGTCCGCGATTATCTCGCGTTTGGCTGAACCGATTTTGATGTGGTGTTCAGAAAAGTATTTGTTACACTTAGGAGAAGGTTTTGGTATTTTAACCGACTTCATTGAAGTCAGTTGTTAGGTTTTTTAAACTTTTTTATTACAAGCTTTTATTTAGTTTCACCTTTCCCGGCGTCTGTAATGAAATCTTGCAAGTTAAATTTGACCCGGTTTCCGATTGAGCTAAAATTTTGCATGCATATGTATGTTTGTACCTAAAAGTTTTTAGGTTTTTGAAATTTTAGTCGTTTAGACATCATAATTATTATTGAATTTATTTTTGAATTTGTATGTTTGACAACTACATATTTTAAAATTACAACTATAACAATAAAAATTTTGCTGGTTTACGTCAAGTAATTATAAGTTTTTAATTTAAATCCAAGCTCAATGATAAACAGTATTATTTTTTAAGATAGTTAGTTATTGTATTTGTCTTTAAATTTTCTAAGTAAAATGCTCAAAATTGTACATTCATTGTACGTTCCGCAGTAAACTTTTAAAATGAAAGTTTTAGTTACGCGCTGATATCTTCTTCTAGTTTTAACCACAAGAAAATGTTAAGTAATTAATATATTTTTCACAAAATTACATTATTTGTTTTTATTGAACTGCGATTAATTAGACCTTCATCATCATCATATCAGCCGACGAACGTCCACCGCTGGACATAGGCCTACCCCAAGGATTTCCATGACGACCGATTCTGAGACTTTACCTTAGGTTTATTCATTTTAGGAAACATCTTTTTTTTAATAAGAAAAACTGCAGTAAAAAAAAAGAAAAGTTGCCTGCCTAAGCCGGGAATCAAACCGGAACTCACAGGAAATATTCCTTTATTAAAAAGTAAGTAAAATCTGTATTTGAAGTTTTTTGGCAAAACATTTTTTATTCTTTTTTTTTTCTCAATTGGTAAGCCTTTGGAATCATCTCACCTGATGGTAAGTGACGATGATGGCGAAGATGAAAGCAGGTTTACCAAGATTCCCCAACGCAATGGGGATCTGGCTATCTTATCTTCAAGCCGGAACACATCACTGATGTTTGGCGGCAAGACTTAGATAAGATGGTAGAAGCTAGCGCCAGGCGGGCTTAGATAATGCCCTGCCAACAACCAAACCGAGTCTTACAAGTTGACCCCACCGGGAATCGAACCCGTCACCTCCTGGTGTGAAGCGAATGGACTAACCATTACGCCAGTTTTATTTTCATAGTTGTCCTATACTTTATGACAAAAAGTTTATATAAAGATATTGAATCTTGCCGCTGAGACCCTCTCAATTGGATTCATAAAAACACATAAGTTTTTCCTCTCATTTTTCCGATTTGATTCCTCGCGGCCACGATAAGCGGGTTCCCAAAATTCTTTGAACGTAGTTCTGCATAACATTGAAAATGAAATAAATTCAGGTTTGAAAAAAAACCCGACTACCTACTATTTCATTATTTTTCACATTGCACCGGTTCGATTAAAAGATTTTTTTTTTTTACAATTGATAAGCCCTTGGCATTGTCTCACCTGATGGTAAGTGACGATGATTCCGAAGATGGAAGCGGGCTTACCAAGATTCCCCAACGCAATGGAGAACTGGCTATCTTTCATGCCGGAACGCGGCAAGACTCAGATAAGATGGTGGTTGCTAGCGAGGCGGGCTTAGAAATCTTTGAGTGCAGCTCTATTTCTATTGTATGTTTCCTAAGTAAATGTTGTTGGCGGCAAGACTTAGATAAGATGGTGGTAGCTAGCCAGGTGGGCTAAAAAATCTTTGAGTGCAGCTCTATTTCTATTGTATGTTTCCTAAGTAAATGTTGTTGGCGGCAAGACTTAGATAAGATGGTGGTAGCTAGCCAGATGAGCTAAAAAATCTTTGAGTGCAGCTCTATTTCTATTGTATTTTTCCTAAGTAAATGTTGTTGGCGGCAAGACTTAGATAAGATGGTGGTAGCTAGCCAGGTAGGCTAAAAAATGTTTGAGTGCAGCTCTATTTCTATCGTATGTTTCCTAAGTAAATGTTGTTGGCGGCAAGACTTAGATAAGATGGTGGTAGCTAGCCAGATGGACTAAAAAATCTTTGAGTGCAGCTCTATTTCTATCGTATGTTTCCTAAGTAAATGTTGTTGGCGGCAAGACTTAGATAAGATGGTGGTAGCTAGCCAGATGGACTAAAAAATCTTTGAGTGCAGCTCTATTTCTATTGAATGTTTCCTAAGTAAAATTTGTTATCATCAATATTTTGGGTACTATCCATCCAGGTGAGGTTCCTTTGTTCCGCCCTGTAGGTCTATTATATCCTCAGATTCCGATACCCTTAGATATCACGGAAACTTTAGGTCTTTACACACGGACACCAAGTCCGGATTGGTGGGGGTTTAAAGCTAGTGGTGAACCCCCTCTGTAAAAAAAATTCAAGCCATAATAGGCTTAACGACTGTCATTATTAACAGATAGCAACCGGTATATCTGGTTTCACCGACGCTCTTACGGTAAGGGAAAAATATCGTGAGGAAACCTGCACACGCCTGCGAAGAAACTTGACCCGATCGCCCTAATTCAGGATAGGCTCGAGCCCCTCGGTGGGGTTGTATATGAGCTGAATTGATGAACCAGCATCACTGCCTTGCAAAGCACAGACATGGTCGAGAAGCATGGACGTGTATGGCCTAAACGTCGTCACTGCTGAAGCGCGGGTCTATTCCACATGGGAGAAGGTTGGGCCATAGGCCACACACGAGGCATAGTCCGGATTGGTGAAGGTTGTAAGTCTGGTAGCAAACCCTACTATCAGAGGCTATTCAAGCCCATTATAAGGTCTCTGACATAGCTTAATGACTACCATCTAGTGATAGCAAACGAAACTAACGGCTTAACGTGTCTTGCGAAACACGGAAACGATCAAGAAAATTGCCACTAAAAGTCACACTCAATCCAAGTAGGTTACAACCGTGCCTCTGGTTAGTTAACCAGCGTGATCGACGTAACCACGCAAGTTGCACGGAGCTGCGACCGCTACGATCGCTTGGACTCGTTAGGTATAGGTATGTAGGAATTGTATGTTTCTACTCGTCGAGAGCAAGGGAGATATCTCATAGGTATGTAGAACCGGTGTGTTCCTACTCTTCGAGAGCAAGGGAGATATCTCATAGTATGTAGAACCGGTGTGTTCCTACTCTTCGATAGCAAGGGAGATATCTCATAGGTATGTAGAAACGCCTAAAGGCCTAATCGCCCTGATTCAGGGTAGGCTCGAGCCCCTCGGTGGGGACGTATATGAGCTGTAATGATGTAGAAACGATGCGTTCCTACTCTTCGAGAGCAAGGAAGATATCTCATAGGTATGTAGAAACGGTGTGTTCCTACTCTTCGAGAGCAAGGAAGATTTCTCATAGGTATGTAGAGCCGGTGTGTTCCTACTCTTCGATAGCAAGGGAGATATCTCATAGGTATGTAGGCCGCCTATTGTATAGGCTCTCCTCTTTATCATTGATTTCTTTTTTTATGTTGTGATGCAATAAAGAATTTTGTATTGTATTGTATTGTATTGTAGAAACGGTGCGTTCCTACTCTTCTAGAGCAAGGGAGATATCTCATAGGTATGTAGAAACGGTGTGTTCCTACTCTTCGAGAGCAAGGGAGATGTCTCCGCCAGGCGAGATGGTATGCCTGGGCTGCGTCCGTGGACCAATCGTTGATGATTGGTACTTGTATATATACTCAGTGCTGAAGAAATGTTAATATCGCGTTCTAGATATCGTATTTCATTTGATCTCTCGTCGCATGTAATAGGTTCAGTGGCGGGTTACTGCAGTTGCTGCCACAGGTACAAGAAATCGGCGAAACAAACCAAAGGATTCGACTGTTTTGCCTTTCGTTTCCGAATCCAATTCCAAAAACACGTTAAAAAAACTACTTCCATCGTAATAACTTAGTATAACTTAGCATTATTATTTTTGGTTATCGTTCATTTTCTAAAAAAGTACTATACTACCGATTTTGATAAAATTTATATGTGATCAACATGGCAATATGAGTCATAAAAATCGGATCATAATCTGCGAAGATATCGCATAGCCCGCTTCCATCTTCGGCATCATCGTCACTTACCATAAAAAACCCAGGTACAGTCGAATTGAGAACCTCCTCCTTTTTGGATGTTGGTTGATAGTTGTGGATCGGGGGGCTGAAACTCAATGCTGATTGTACAAGACGGGTGCAAAATACATAAGCCCGACTCGCATTAATCTTCCACATTGTAAACGTCGCAACGAATAGAATAGGACATATTGCCCTTTTTAGGGAAAAAAAATCGAATAAAGGACAAAGGGAGGGTCGCTCTGTGTCATAATCATATTTTTCGTGGCACAAAGAGAGTTCTTGCTAATGCGACCGGGTAATAAATGAAAGTCATCCTCGCTGGTGCGGGTTTTTTACAGGACCTCCGCAAGATCGTAGGACCTTATATTTTTCCGTATTATTAATTACTAGCTGTTTCCCGCGGCTTCACCCGCGTGGACCACGTTTCTATGACTTTTCGAGGGTGCGCAGTGCGCGAGCCGCAAGCGGCTCGCGAGCGTAGTAAAAAGTAGCCTATGTCTTAATCCAGGTCCTAATCTGTCTACCTACCAAATTTCAGCCAAATCCGTTCAGTAGTTTTTGCGGGAAAGCGTAAAGCGTTGCGGGGGAGTTACTTTCGCATTTATAATATTAGTAGGGATTATGAACATGCCGTATGGTGTTGTCGTGACGAAATTAAAATTATTTTAACTAACATCGATGTGATTTTTTATTATTTTAATAAATGCTACGTTTGTAGCAAAAACTAACAACACACATTTTTTTCAGTTATTTTTTCATACACAATTGTTAAGCCTTCCCAGGAGTTTTTTTTTTCTTAACTATAATTAATTTTAAAATTACACTTCATATTTAAAGTCGTGTTTGTAACTTTTGCTCTTACATTTTTTCTTTGTTTCAAATCCAAATCATTCTAAGGTTGAATGGAATAGATCCCGTAAGGGATAAGTCCGCCTTTATAACATACATATTATCTGTTTTATATTCTATATTCAAACATGTCAATAAAGAGTTTACAAGCCCTTGACATCATCTCACCTGATGTTAAGTTACGATAATACCGAAGATGGAAGTGGGCTTACCAAGATTCCCCTATGCAATGGGGAACTGGCTATCTTATCTGCAAGCTGGAACACATCAATGGTGTAATATTGCTTGGTGGCAATAAGATGGTGGTAGCTAGCCAGGTGGGCTTAGAAAACGACCTACCACCAACCAAGGTAGACTACGCCGGAAATCACACCTGACACTTCCTGAAGTGAAGCTGTTAACCACTACACTACGGAGGCGGTTAGGACAGTAAGAATAATCCCCAAAGTTAGAGGACTTATGTTTTCTATACACACATAAGGTTGTCTCAAGACGAGGCATGCCTCGCCACACACCTGCCTTAAGGCGGTAATATTACAGATTTTTGTTATTTTTGACGTCAATTACTCCTAAACGATAGAAAACCTAAGGTTGAAAAAAATACCCGTATTGTTGATGATGTTCCTTAAAGTCAAAAGCTATTAGAAATACGATTGAGTAGCTTTGGCTCGATAGAAAAAAAATCCAAAGACAGGTCTACACCATTACTTTCAACTCTAGTTATGACTAATATTTTTAAAGTATATATTTTAAAGGAAATCCTTGGGGGAGGCCTTTGTCCAGCAGTGGACGATTTGTGGCTGATATGATGATGATGATGATGATATATTTTAAAAAATATACAACAATATTTGTTATGATAATACAAAGTGAGTATTGGTTTTTATACTTTCATTGTAGTTTTTGATTGAAACGAAAAACCATTGAAAAAGTGAAAAAGTTTGGTTACTTTCTTTACTCTTTACACGTAAAGAAAAAGACAGAGACAACTGTTCCAATCCATACTTCGCCTTAACGCGAGCAGTCGAGCAGCTCTTAGCGCGAGCCGCGTTGCCTTCGTGTACGTCCGAAGCACACTCATCACGATCCGAGCCGTCCGTGGCAAGGCTGCTCACCCCGAGGTACCTCTAATAAGTACAGTATACTAGCCAATGAGTCTCGACGCATTGGCCGGCATTGTCTCTAGCGATTGTCACACAATATAAAAAATTCAAAATGGCGTCAACTTTTTTTCAAATCTGACAACGGATTCGTGATAAGGGACTTCAGGGACACTCAGATATCGATTTTGGAATAAATCAGTACAGTAACTAAAAAGTTCAAAATGGCGGCCACTTTTTTTAAATTCTGGCAACGTATTCGTGGTAAGGGACCTCAGGAACACCAAAAAAAAAATTAAAACAAAAAAAATAAAAATAAATATTGATAATTAAAATGAATATCCGCCAAGACATATTCGTCGACAGCGACATCTCGGTTCAAACACCTTGTAAGAAAATGTTCAATGCTTAACTAAATTTTGTATTAAAAATTTTCTTATAAGGCCCGCAGTAGGTACTATAACTACAGCCGATTGCTGACGCTATTTATTTATTTATTTATTCAAGAGTACACAGTTTTACGGAAAGTTTTCAAAATTGCATACAATACAGTACAACTTTATTATTAGTTAAGAATAATTAAAACGCTGAAAATGTTAAAAAACTGACTCATCATGGAAAACGGTTCACAGTATGCGAAGATATCACGTAACAAACATACAAAAAAAATATTCAGTAGAATCACAGTCTAAGAATCCATACAGTCGTCAAACGCCTTTGATAATCGCGTCATCGCCAACATCCGAGTCATTGATCACAGTACCAAGGGTTGTCACAATACTTGACAATAAAATGAAAGAATGTAATCACGTACAAAAATGACTTCAATAGTGTAAAATCAATATTTGAAGGTACCTAGATCTCTGATCAAGAATCCGTTGTCAGAATCACAAAATGGCGGCCATTTTGATTTTTTACTTACTGAACCGATTGCTTCCAAAATCGATATCTGAAGCCCCTTGAGGTCACTAATAAAGAATCCGTTGTCTGAATTGAAAAAAGTGGCCGCCAATTTGAAGTTTTTAGTTACTGGACTGATTGATTCCAAAATCGATATCTAGGGGTCCCTGAGGCCCCTTATCACGAATCCGTTGTCAGAATTGAAAAAAGGGACCGCCATTTTGAACTTTTTAGTTACTGGACCAATTTTTTTCAAAATCGATATCTGGGTGTTCCTGAGGTCCCTTACCACGAATACGTTGCCAGAATTAAAAAAAGTGGCCGCCATTTTGAACTTTTTAGTTACTGTACTGATTTATTCCAAAATCGATATCTGAGTGTCCCTGAAGTCCCTTATCACAAATCCGTTGTCAGAATTGAAAAAAAGTTGCCGCCATTTTGAATTTTTTACTTACTGGACCGATTTTTTCCAAAACCGGTATCTGAGAGTCCTTAAAGTCTATAATAATTACTCCCTAGTCAGAATTGAAAAAATTAGCCGCCATTTTGAACGTTTTAGTAACTAGACCGATTGCTTCCATAATCGATATTTGAGAGTCCTTGAACTCTATAATCACGAATCCTTTGTTAGAATTGAAAAAAGTGGCCGCCATTTTGAAGTTTTTAGTTACTGGACTGATTTCTTCCAAAATCGATATCTGGGTGTTCCTGAGGTCCCTTACCACGAATACGTTGCCAGAATTAAAAAAAGTGGCCGCCATTTTGAACTTTTTAGTTACTGTACTGGTTTATTCCAAAATCGATATCTGAGTGTCCCTGAAGTCCCTTATCACAAATCCGTTGTCAGAATTGAAAAAAAGTTGCCGCCATTTTGAAGTTTTTAGTTACTGGACTGATTTCTTCCAAAATCGATATCTGGGTGTTCCTGTGGCCCTTTATCACGAATCCGTTGTTAGAATTGAAAAAAGTGGCAGCCATTTTAAAATTCTGAGTCACTGGACCGATTACTTCAAAAACGATATTTGAGAGTCCCTGAGGCCCCTTATCACGAATCCGTTGTTAGAATTGAAAAAAGTGGCCGCCATTGTGCATTTTTTATTTACTGGACCGATTGCTTTCAAAATCGATATATGAGAGTCCTTGTAGTACATAATCACGAATCATTTGTAATAATTTAAATAAGTTGCCGCCATTTTGAACTTTTTAGTCACTGGACCAATTGCTTCCAAAATCGATATCTGGATATTTTAAAAGCAATCGGTTTTGTAACTAAAAAAAACAAAATTGCGGCCACTTTTTTGAATTCTGACAACGGATTCGTTATAAGGGATCTTAGGGACCCTCAGATATAGATTTTGGAAGCAATCGGTACATTAAATAACAAGTCAAAATGGCGGCCACTTTTTTAAATTCTGAAAACTGATTCTTTATTAGGGACCTCAGGGACCCCCAGATATCGATTTTGGAAGCAACAGGTACATTAAATAAAAAGTTTAAAATGGCAGCCACTTTTTTAAATTCTGACAACTGATTCTTTATTAGGGACTTCAGATATATTGATTTTGGAAGCAACTGGACCAGTAATTAAAAAGTTCAAAATGGTGGCTACTTTTTTGAATTCTGACAACGGATTCGTTATTGAGGACTTCAGGGACCCTCAGATATCGATTTTGGAAGCAATCGGTTCAGTAACTAAAAAGTTAAAAAGGGCAGACATTTTTTTCAATTCTGACAACGGATTCGTTATAACAGGTATCGATTTTGGAAGCAATCGGTACATTAAATAAAAAGTTCAAAACGGCGGCCACTTTTTTATATTCTGACAGCTGATTCTTTATAAGGGACTTCAGGGACCCTCAGATATCGATTTTGGAAGAAGTCGGTCCAGTAACAAAAAAGTTTAAAATGGCGGTCACTATTTTAATTCGAGCAACGGATTCGTTATAAGGGACTTCAGATATCGATTTTTGAAGCAAACGGTCCAGTTAATAAAAGCTCAAATTGGCGGCCACTTTTTTCAACAACGGATTATAGTATGTATGTCATATTCGTAAAAAAACACCGCAAGAATACTCATAAAATGATCCATATCAGGATCTTCAAGGCGAGAGTGACTAGGCATTATTTGAGTTTGCGTGTTCTATCCTCGACTACATCGTCACTTACCATCAGGTGAGATGTCGTCTTACTCACACATTTTTTTTATTTTATAAAAGTATCGATAGTTAATACATAATATATTTATACTATAAATAAAACACTTTGTTTACAATTATTTCTTTAATAATTTTAAATTTATTAAAAAAGTAATTGGAGCAAAACTAATAATTTTAAGTTTATTAAAAAAATAATAATAACAAAATGATTTAATATTTATTTAAATTATATAAAATGATTTTTAATAATTTCCAAAATTATGAACCAAAATAAATCAAAAGATAATAATTAGCCGTGCATGACTGATTGATAGTAAAAATGCAACATGACGACCCTCAATGAATGGGCCCACCGCCGCACCATACAAACAGTGACAATGGCCTAGTAGGCCCTACCCGCCCCGCAGCCCCCGCACGATTGCGCTGTCTGACGCCCTCCGTTGGATGACTGTATGGATTCTTAGACTGTGGTAGAACCTTCTCCAAGTCCGTTGAAAATACTAATTATGACACAACACAACAAAGCATAACAAAGATAATAATATAAATAATATCGAAAATTCTCACAAAACATTTTGCAACTCCGATAAATTCATCGAATTCATTTCGGAGAGTGTGCGCAAGAACTTCACGACCTCATTCCCACAGCTCTATTCCACCGTCGGTCAACGAAACGCAGGGAGAGGTTGCACCCCTTCGTTTTTCATGTTCCACCTTTAAGCACGAAGCGTTACGCTTACTCTTTTGTTATGCGTAAAGCGAACGAGTGGAATTCCTTGCCTGCGCGAGTGTTTCCCGATTCCTATAATTTGGAGATCTTCAAGGCAAGAGTGAATAGACATTATTTGAGTTTGCGTGTACCATCCTCGATTGCATCATCACTTCCGATCAGGTGAGTTACAGTCAAAAAAAGTGGCGGTGAGCTGGCAGCCGGTGCCGACGCTCGCATTTGTGGTTATTGAGTACGAATAAGCTACGCATTTGCTACACAAGCTCGGGACAGTCCGCCTCACCATGCCATAGAAGTTAGTTCCAGAGTACGCCTCCTTTGCAAGGAATTAAACCTTCATACTGTTTGTGTACTGGTAGGTTTGCTTTGTTCTTTAGCATCAAGGTTTTTACTTTTTCAAGAGGTTACACTTATACTTCACAAAGAAAATCTACCTAGTTGATGAGCTCGGCTCGCGCTGAGTGTGCTTCGGACTTACACCAAGGCAACGGGGCAGCGCCAAGCACTGCTCGACTGCTCGGGTTGAGGCAGGTGTGTGGCGGGACATGCCTCGTCTTGAGACATCCTTATGTGTATCCTTTGGATTGAGTATACCCTAGTAGTGTAAACTGATACAATTAATTAAACAACATTAAAATATTCTCAGGGTGTAACAAAATTGGTGTAGAGCCCGTTAAACTGGGGCTTTTACTCATCATACTGAACAACTTTTGTTCTATGACTGCTGAAATCTAAAAAAAAAGTAACTTCATACAAATAGATCAGCTGATCGACCAATTTTGTTCATTTTTGTATGGAGGGTTATAATTATTTTTTTTGGGAATTGACTACGGGTTTCTTAGAGAAAGTTGTTCAGTATGATGAGAAGCCCTAGTTAACGGGTCCTACACCAATTATACATACAATGTTACACCCCGTATATGTCATCCAAATCCTAAGCCACTTAAATCTTATTTCCAGTTCGTGTCTCGTCGAAGGAGTTGGCTTACCGTTATTCTAAATAGGGCTATCCAGGTACTCGGGCAATGTAAGAAGAATCCCATTAGTACCCTTTGTTATACCTTTTAAGGGCTCCAAAAAAGCGTCGGTGGCTCAATCGGTAACGACTCTATTCTCATAACCAGAGGTCCCGGGTTCGAATCCGGACAGCCAACGTACCAATGAGTTTTTTCGAAACTTACATACATATATTACCGATTGCTTTAAAGGTGAAGGAAAATATCGTGAGGAAACCTGCACATCTGATTCCAGATGTGAATGAAGGTCGCGTTGCACACTTCCGTAGGTGTAAATCTAAATGTCATACACGTGACCGCGGGCGATGCTATGTGCAACCGCCGTCTGTCCGATGGATAGCATGGTTAATTGCGCCACATGATAAGAAGAAGAAGGGCTCCGTCAACAAGGAACCCTTAAAGTTTCGCCATGTCTGCCTGTCCACGGCATAGCTGAATGATTATTAGTACTAGAAAGCTGTAATTTTGCATTGGTATACATTTTTTTTTATTTTTTTTTTATTAAGAATTTGAGTACGTTTGGCTGCACCTCACCTGATGGTAAGTGCCGATGCAGCCGAGGATGTGACACGCAAACTCAAATAGTGCCTATTCACTCTCGTCTTGAAGATTCCTAAATTGTACGAATCGGGGAATACAGACGCCGGAAGGGAAGGGATACATACATACATATACATATTATGATCACGTCGACAAAGTAGTATGATATAATCTTGAAAAAAAAAATTTTCAATGAAACTACTCAGGGTTTGTTAACACAATTTTTCAATTCAGGGACTGGTTTGCGAAATATTATGGTTTAAAGTGTTAATTTTTGTTAATTTTTGTAGCTAAACTGCTATTTCAGGACATCTGAAAAAAAATAGTAGGTTGTAAAATCAATTTAAAAGGAAAACTGACACGGCTAAGAAGGTTTTTTTTAATTTAGTATTAATAGTCGACCAACGTAAGGCGGCTAAACCGCTATTTCAGGACATATGAAAAAAATAATAGAATATATAATCAATTTGAAAGGAAAACTATCATGGCTAAGTAGGCTTTTTTAATTTAGGAGTAATAGTCGACCAAAGTAAGACGTGTAGTTGGATTTTTAAAAAGTTCATCGATTTTTCCATACAAAATGTTCCATTACTAACTGCTTATAACTGCTTAAGTCGGTGGCTAAAAAGCGTCGGTGGCTCAACCGGTAACGACTCGGTCCATCTAACCAGAGGTACCGGGTTCAAATCTGGACGGCCAATGTACCAATGAGTTTTTCAAAAAAAACTAACGTACATACTTACCGATTGCTTTAACGGTGAAGGAAAACATCGTGAGGAAAACCTACACACGTCTGCGAAGAAACTCGAAGGTTGTGTGTGAAGTCGACCAACCCGCACTGGGCCCGCGTGGTCGACTAAGGCCTAATCGCCCTGATTCAGGGTAGGCTCGAGCCCCTCGGTGGGGACGTATATGAGCTGTAATGATGATACAATTAAGTTACATATTTAAAATAATCATGTATTTTTTAAAGACGATGGAACCCCTACTTTGCCGGTTGGTCACTTGGCCGGCTTTTATTATATACATTTTTATCATCTTACTAAGTTGTAATGTTTTAATCTATTTTTTCAAGATTCGCAAAGAATGGTGTCGAGTTTCATTGGTGTATTCTCCCCCTTGCAGGCACCTTCTTGAATCGTTCAACCAATCTCTTATAAAAATAGTTCCTTTTTTCTTGTCTATCAGCTGAAAACGGTATCCGGTCTTGTGATGCCGATTCCACGGAGATCGAACCCAGAATACTCATTCTAGCAAGCTGGTATACCATTTTACACACACACACACACAAAAGATCGCCTACTATTATAATAATCAACCTAGTTACCTTAGCTGTCTTAAAATTTGTAATTTACTTTTTCCTTTTTTATTTTAAAAATGATGAAAGAGACTACCTACCACAACACAGGGAATCCTAGCGTGGAAGGTAGGGTCTTACTATTAAGGAATTTCACTTTATTTGCACTAACATGCACTATGATGTAAGTAGTAAGTAAGATATTGTAACCTGGATCCAAATAAATAAATCTAAATCTAACGTGGATCGAAATCTGAATAATATATTCGACCCACATGTTGGTATGCCTCAGTTAACCCTTGCAAGTGCAAAAGCTAACTGATGTTATTCGTAAGTACAGTCAAATTTAGTTGTTGCGTCTACGTAGGTACAGTCGAGTTCATTATTTGCAGGGCCAATGGTTAAAAACATTGTAAGTGTCGAAATGAATATAAAGTTATATACAAACAATTAATAAACCGTTTACATGATAACATTTTATTGATATCTACATATGTTTGTATAGAACTTTATATTTATTTCGACGCCTACAATGTTTTGAACCATTGGCCCTGCCAATATATTAATGAACTCGACTGTACCTCTGAAACTGCCTTTCCAACATTTTACTTCACCGAGTTCTTATAGGTAAGCTAAGGTAAGCTTAAATTCTGCTCCGCTTAAAAAAAATAGGACCTGAATGCATACCACAGAGCCGATTGGCACGAAATGGTGCAAGTCAGAAGAAAGTCGATAGGTTTGATTCTCTCTGGGGTCAACTTATAAGACTCGTTTGGTTGGTAGTAAGGCGTAAGGCTGCCACCATCTTATCTAAGTCTTATTTCCAAACATCAGTGTCAACAACATAGATCTGTTCCGGCTTGAAGATAGCCAATTCTCCATTGTGTTGGGTAATCTTGGTAAGCCCGCTTCCATCTTCGGCATCATCGTCACTTACCAAGATGCTTAGCAATTGTGAATTAAAAAAAGTGGCTTGATTAGGTGTTGGAGGCCAAGATCCTCTTTGAGTCGCTGAGCCAGCGAACTAGATAGTAAGAATGAGTGCAGATTTGAGCAAAACTGAGTTGTCAGTATATTCGGAATTATCAAAAAAAACGACGGGTTGCACTCCGGGAGTGCCGGCAGAAGTGAAAACTTGAATATTAACGTTGTGCATTTTTGATATTTTGGAATGGTTAGGAAATAATTTTGCACGAATTTCTTTGATTATCAGTATAAAAGTACTATAATTTATGTGGTAGAATACAATATTTATTTATTGCGCTATCGTTCACAAACATGACAATTTATATTACATTAAAAAGTTTATATCTCAGAAAAATCAACAAAAAATCAACTCCATCCGTCTTACGAATTTTCGATCAGGTCACGTGTCCTGACGCGAGTTTAACATTTTTTACCCATTACAAAACAAGTGCACAACGCCGCTAAAGAAGTTTTCACTACTCCATCCGTCTTACGAATTTTCGATCAGGTCACGTGTCCTGACGCGAGTTTAACATTTTTTACCCATTACAAAAAAAGTGCACAACGCCGCTAAAGAAGTTTTCACTTCAAAAATATGTTTTTACAAGCTTTATATTAACTTGCCGTGTTCGTCTGTTTGTAAATTTGGAACACACCTTAGAAGCTAAATTAGAATCACTTCTCAGTTTTTGATTGAGATCTTTTTCATACACGTTAAGTTTGGAGCACAATGCATGGTTAGCTTAGTGACGTCATTCTAAATATAACATGGCGGACTCTCAAAATTGGCGGATCAGTTGTTTGGAATCAAATCAAATGACGTGGTTATCAAATGAAAGGGTTTTCAAATAAAAACATATACCTATTTAAAAGTTTATGGGCTAATAAAAATTGTTTCTAAAGTACTTAGAACTAAACTTTATTTCAAATTACTGTTAAATAATCAGAATTTGACGGATAAGCCTGTTTAAGGTAAAAAATATAATCATTCCCTATATCTATACAAAATCACAATTTTCAATTTTAAGATAAGTAAATTTCCAGCTAAAGTTCTTTTTATCAAACTTTTCTCAAAACATGTCCGAACGCGCTTATGGTTAATTTTCTTAGCAGGGCTCACTTGGTTTTAACTTGTCTAGACTTACAACCCATAATGTCTCCTCTACGGGCACACCCCGGACACTACATATAAATGATTGCGAAATGACATTTCTAAAAACAAATGACGGAGCAAACAAAATCACGGCGAAATCCCATACGTTCGAGAACCAAATTGTAATCAATCTGTATCAATATTGGCACGGGTCTGCGTCCCCAAACTCGGGAATGTTAGGCCATATTTACACATGGGGCCCAAGTCCGGTCCAGATTGGTGTAGGTTGTAAGGCTAGTGGTGAAACTTTTATGGAATTTTTCAAGCCGCTTAAGTTATGGCTCAACGACTGCCATTTAGTTATAGCGGCCGGCACCAGTCCAACTACTTAACGTGCCTTGCGAAGTACAGATAGTTTCATTCTACATTGTTACCATTTGACCGCCACGCACCTAGACAAAACGGTCTGTTCCACGCCACCACCATACAACCATAATATTGCAACCCATTTCTTCATTAATTGGTTTGTGATGCGCTTTCATGATTGTTAGTGCAAATAAAGACACCTTTAGTGTAAAATAATTGGAAGTTTTTTTATAACGCTGTTAGAAACTACAAATTTCTTGACGTGATAACCCGACATTGGCATACACGCTACGCTTACTCGCTGTCGTCTATGACTTTGGCGGTGAAAAGGTAGGCTAACCAGATCACTGTTACGGCTGACAGATAGGTCTTAAGTTTAAATACTTGTAACCCATTTCTCAATTAATTAATTTTCTTCGTTTGTGATGCGCTTCAGTGCTTGTTAGTGCAAATAAAGACACCTGTAAAATAATTGGAAGTTTGTTTATAACGCTGTTAGAAACTACAAAGTTCTTGGCGTGATATCCCGACGTTGGCATACATGCCACGTTTACTCGCTGTCGTCTATGGCCGACTTTGGCGGTGAAAAGTTTAAGAGGCTAACTATATCACTGTTTTCAAGCCGCCTACGTTATGGGTTAACGACTGCCATTTAGTTAGCCACGTTTACTCGCTGTCGTCTATGGCCGATTTTGGCGGTGAAAAGTTTAAGAGGCTAACTAGATCGCTGTTTTCAAGCCGCCTACGTTATGAGTTAACGACTGCCATTTAGTTATAGTGGCCGGCACCAGTCCAATGACTTGCGAAGTATAAAAAGTTTCATTCTACATTGTAAACTTTTGACCAACACGCACCTAGACAAAACGGTCCGTCCCACGCCACAACCATGCAACCATAATATTGCAACCCATTTCTCAAATAATTATTTTCTTCGTTTGTGATGCGCTTCAATGCTTGTTAGTGCAAATAAAGACACCTTTAGCACACCCCGGACACTCCATACAAACGAGCGAGAAATGATATACATATATATAACTGACGTATCTATAGGCAAGAATGCAGGTAGGGTTGAATCACACCGGCGGTATTGGTCACGAAATGTTTGTTAGTTATTTACTGAATGCAACAGTGTGAATACTAAATTCTTTTTTTTTTTCATAATTTTCATAAATTGATAAAGGATTTTGTCACAGATTAAAAATCGACATGATAGTTTTGTTGCTTTGGTGTAGAGATGGGACGAAGTGAATAACTGAATGAATGATTTTGAACTGTTGTTGCGAGGTAAAAATTGGGTCATCTTTGATAATTTTTGGCTCAACTGTACAATAGGGTACATCGATTTGGAAGTCCGCGATTTTTTTTGTAAGATATAGGCTTTAGCTGAACATACCAAATTTCAAGGTTAAAAAACCAGCGGGTATTGAGTTATGAATTATTAAAAATTGTATTTTTAGGTACTCTTTGGTCTTTGTTTTGTGAGTTTATGTAGGACCAAAGATGACTAATTACTGATTGTATAATTTGATTCCAAAAATTCATAATATGGACCCCTAACGGGGGCGTAGCCCCCGCCACCCATTTAAAACCCCCAACAAACCGAAGAGGTTGTGGGAGTATCAAGGTGGGGAAAGCATACGGGGCCGACTGTTAGGTAGTCTTTGACCGACAAATCGCTACCGCTTATTTAAAAAAGGTCATCTACTTCTATGACGCCGAAAATCGCTGCCGCTTAGTAAAAAAAAGGTCATCCACTTCTCTACCGGCGAAAATCGCTACCGCTTATTCCAAAAAAAGGTGTAAGTCAATTTGATCACCAAGATTCATGATATGGGGTCCAGGGGGCCCAGCCCCCTCCACCCATTTGAAACCCCCAACAAACCTTCGGGATCCGAGGGGGATGTAGGAGTATCAGGGCGGGGAAAGCACGCGGGGCCCGGACCCCTAACGGGCGCGTAGCGTATAAGTCATCTTTGGTCCTACATAAACTCACAAAACAAAGACCAAAGAATACCTAAAAATTCAATTTTCAAAAATTCATAACTCAAAAACCACTGGTTTCCTAACCTTGAAATTTGGTATGGATGTTTAGCTAAAGCCTATCTCTTACCAAAAAATCGCGGAATTCCAAATCGATGTACCCTATTGTACAGTTGAGCCCAAAGATGACCCAATTTTTACCTCGCAACAACAGTTCAAAATCATTCATTCAGTCATTCACTTCGTCCCATCTCTACACAAAAGCAACAAAACTATCATGTCGATTTTTAATCTGTGACAAAATCCTTTATCAATTTCGCAATTTTATGGAAAATGTGTTAAAAGATGTATAAAACAATAGCAGTTTTCAGTGTTAATTCATACGTCCACGTCGCAGTTACCATTTACAATGTTTTAAAGTCTCATAATGTGTATGGTGTATTCGGAAAGTGGTGTTTTTTGTTCGAGCGGTGTTTGTTTACAACATAAGACAAGTATGAAAAAAAAAAGAGTTCAGTTGGGCCTTTACGTTCGGTAACTGGTTGGTTTTTATTCCTGTGAACGAAATCACAGCGGCGCGCAAAGCGAATATAGTGAATAAAAGTGCTTGCGTAGCTCGTCCTTTACGTTTGGTACCCAATCTACAGCTAATCTGAGTGACGGGGGGGTGAGGTCGAATCTAGAGAGCGGCAGGGAGTGTCCATACTGTACGTTAGTACTAATATATATACTGTGCCTTTAGTGTAAAATAATTGGAAGTTTGTTTATAACGCTGTTAGAAACTACAAAGTTCTTGACGTGATATCCTGACATTGGCAAACACGCCACGTTTACTCACTGTCGTATATGACCGACTTTGGCGGTGAAAAGGTTAAAGAGGCTAACTAGATCACAGTTACTGCTGACCTGCTGACAGACTCGGGCTGCATAGGTCTTAAGTTTAATATTCTAACTTTGTTCCAATAAACTTTAATTAAGTACCAGTGCAATAATGAAATTCAATTACGGCATCATCATTTCTTCGCAACATCTGATCCATCGTCTTAGTGTTGAAAATAGGTATAAGCTATCGTCATTCAATCTCGCTTATGGCGCATGTATCTGCTCCGTTACACAAATTAATCAAAATAGCATACGTATAAAGTAAGAATAAACATGTGGACAAAATTTAGAGGCCAGTTTATCAATTACTGTCCTACGACCTACGTATGCTGATTTGCTGAGGTCGTGCCAAAAGTGGTACGCGTAAGCCTCTTCCGTGATATTGCCAGGCTCAAAAAGTTGTGGCCAGTAGGATATGGGGTAAAAATACTTTGGCTCCAGCACCTCTATACCTGAAATCATTAAAACATTGATCGGTGAAAGGTTGGTAATAAGTTGGTAACAGTTTTAAAAAATTTTGGTAAAGGGTTGATAACAATTTTTTTTTATGCACAATTGGTAAACCCTTGACAACATCTCACCTGGTGATAAGTGACGATGTTTCCGAAGATGGAATCGGGCTTACCCAGATTCCCCAACGCAATGGGGAACTGGCTATCTTATCTTCATGCCGGAACACACCAATGATATCAACATTGATATTTGGCGGCAAGACTTAGATAAGATGGTGGTAGCTAGCCATGCGGGTTTAGAAAATGCCCTACCACCAACCAAACCGAGTCTTACAATTGACCCCGCCGGGAATCGAACCCGCGACCTCCTGTGTAAAGCCAGTGAACTTTGCCTCTGAGCTACGGAGGCGGTTAAAAATTTGATACAATGTTGGTAAAAGGTTGGTAACAGGCTGATAAGATGTTGGTAATAGGTAAGTAAAAGGTTGGTAAAAAGCTGATCATCAACGGGTGGATAGGTTAGGTTATTAAGCTTAATAGAAGCTATTTTTATAGCGATAGCGTGTGCGTGCCGTTAAAGGTATACGCTTTTCTGATGAAACTAAACAACTTTCCACAAGGGTCCCACGTTAAAAAAAGTACAAAGGGCGACTGAGTTTTGCTCGGGCATGGTACCCAGAGCCGTTAAATTCATTTAAAAATACGCTTTTTGATACACTTTGCAAGGCATATTTCCAGTGCGAAAATCTCGGTAAATATCGTTTCCCAGAGATGAGACCTATGTTTATCGATTTTTGCCCCCATAAATTCCCGTATACAAATTTTTAAGCAAATCGTTGAAGCCGTTTCCGAGGTTCAGATTACAGTATACACAAGAATTGCTCGTATAAAAGTATTATTAGGTAAATAAAAAAAAACAAATATCTAAAAAACCTATTAATAGTAATTATTAGAATTTATGAACGATAAAACATTGCAGTAAAATTAAAAAAGATGTAATTTAATACTACATATCCATTAAAAATCTATTTACTAAATTTTCTAATGAAAATAACGACATAAAAGATATAGATTCACCTAGTAACTATCTTCTGGCACACCCTGGACACTTCATACAATGGGCCAAAAATGACATTTCAAAAAAGGAATGACGGAACAAACAAAATGGCGGCGAAATCCTATACGTTCGACAATCAAACTGTAACCAATCTGTATCAATCTGGGTGACAACCCCTCGACCCTCACCCCCGTGAGGTCGGAATCCAGAGAGCGGCAGGGAGTGTCCATACTGTATGTTAGTACTAATATATATACTTTGCTTCTGGTACTTCTCATTTTTGGGGTTTCCATGGTCCACAAGGAAACCTTATAGTTTCTCCATATCTGTCTGTCGGTCTGTCCGCGGCTACGTTAGTACTAATATTATATATAATGTGCCGCTGCTTAGCTCAGAGACTATAAGTACTACAAACCTGTAACCTGCAAAAGAAAAAATCTTGAAAAAGAAGGTGTCTTCCCTACAATGTAAAGACACGTAAAGAGGAGGTGATTTTTGATGTGTAACATCTTTGCTCTCGCTTTCCTGCAATTTGTGGGAGTGATTTCGTGAAATGTGACGGAAATGTGTAACAGGAAGTCGCGTTTTTTCAGGCTTTAAAAGCGCGGAAAAGGCAAAGGTATCTATGACCATACAGCCTAGTCTGCCGTATCTTTGCCGTCCTTTTTTCAGGCTTTAAAAGCGCGGAAAAGGCAAAGGTATCTATGACCATATAGCCTAGTCTGCCGTATCTTTGCCGTCCTTTTATCTTTTTTGATGTGTAACATCTTTGCTCTCGCTTTCCTGCAATTTGTGGGAGTGATTTCGTGAAATGGGACGGAAATGTGTAACATGGGACGGAAATGTGTAACATGGGACGGAAATGTGTAACAGGAAGTCGCGAAAGCGCGGAATTCTACTTTACGAGAGTCCGACTCGCACTTGGTCGGTTTTTTTCGTTACTGTCAGATCCGCCACCCAGGTACAATATCGTCATCAAATCTAACTAACCTAAAGTATTTTGTCACATGTTACACATCATATGCGAGTACTGTAGGTCTCGCTCGAATTTTTTTTTTTGTTAACGTATCGTTAAAAAAGTCTTTCAAAACTATTGAGATTTGGAAAAACCATTTTTTGAGTCAGGGTTCCATTTGAGAAATATTAAGCTTTAAATTGTTAATTTTGTAAGAATCCCCCTCTACCAGCTAAACCGCTATTTCTAACATCTGAAAAAATGAAAATAGTGGGACATAGAATCAATTTTAAAGGAAAAAATACGAATTTCTCAGTTTAGGAGTAATAGTCGACCAACGAACAACTTAAGACGTGCAATTGGATTTGTAAAATGTTTAAATATTTTCTATACAAAATGTTCTATTCCCAACCGCAAAAAAAAATTTTTACACCCCAGTTTTGCCCACTCCCCTGGCGAAAGCCAGAGTCTGGCGCGCGGCGACTACATTCAGATGGCGCTGCCAGAACCGCCATTTTTCTCAAATGGCGGGGCCCTTCGTGGGTGGTCGCCATTATTGTCAAGGGTTACAAAAACAATTATTTCTCAATGTTTTTGTATGGGAACTATATATAAAACTTATAATGGTGAAATGGTCATAAACTGACTACGTGACTAAAATATTTGTGTATGAAACTTTGTGAAATATAATTCAACAGTCTAAGCTAAAGATAGGGTAAGTGGGTATTAGTAGGTATTGCACTTGAACCCTAAAAAAACGTGAAATGTGAATGTTACAATAACAATAGATAAAACAATAACATTATATTGCTTACCCGGTTTATTGGGAATTTCAACAACACAGAGTTTTTCTATGCAAAACAACAAAACAATCACTAAACAATCACTTTTACCAACACGTACGCGTACCGCCCGGGCTCAGCTGAAAGCACTGACTGATTCGAAGGAGATTTCTATCGAAAATCATTCACCGTTGGTTTTGCACTCACTCCTAACTCTATCCTTGTCTTACCAAGGGGCTTTAGCAAACGTTAGACAGACGCAGCGATAGTTTTCGCTCCATACTCAGGTATGAAGTGAGTCACTACCCGCGAACAAGGCCCAGTCCAGATGCTGGCGCTTGTCATATGCGGTATATTCCCGCCCGGCTGGATACTGGTGCTTGCCAGAACTGCATATTCTGCAAAAATGGCCGCGCCAAGGGGAATGCCATCACTTCAATTAAACGTTACCTAGCTACTAATACAAACATTTTTAACAAATCAAAGGCATATTGGTTTGGTGACATAACTTTAGTCTTTGACCAGTGTGTGTTGCTAGTGATGACATACGGAACTGAGACATGGTTGCCGCTTATTATACGCCTCATAAGATCTATTTGTAACATTTATCGAACTGACAGCTGCAGACCTAATTTCAAAAGACTAAAACTGTTAACTTTTCCTTGTATGTTTATCTACGAAGTAGCTGTATTTGTTACATCTAATTTGCACCTATTTAAGACTTTAAAATCTCGAAGGCATGGTAACACTCTTTGCACAGTTCCATGTAACACAGCCCTACTCCACAAAAGTGAATTTACATTAGGTCCTAAAATATATAATAAAGTACCTCGGGAAATCCGTGAGTTTGACGACATTACGAGTTTTAAAAACAAGTTACGTGAACTGTTACTAGAAAAGACATACTATGACATGTACGAATATTTAAATGATGACATATTGTGAAATTACTTGATTTATTTATGTTCGATATTATACACAAAATTTATGTTCTTGAGCACAACATTTGACATCTCTAATTTTTTTCTATTTTTTATGTATTTTTTTGTATAAGCTGAAATGTATTGTATGCCTCTTTAGGCAGATTATGTGAAACTTTATTACTTTAAGATCTTTATACCATAATCAACAATAAAAACTCTGATTCTGATTCATAAGAAGGCTCAAGGTCACCCAAAAGGCTATAGAACGAGCTATGGTCGAGATTACCTTCGTGATCGAATCAGAAATAAGAGGATCCGCAGGATAACAAAGTTAACTGACATTGCTTATACGTAGGTCTTTATCTATGAAAGTGGCGATTGTATAAAAAAGTTTAAAGATGAAAATTAATATTACGGACAATAGATAAAACAAAATTTATTTTTAAAATAGCATTAGACTATTAGAAATTAAATGGTGGTAAACATATGGCTATTGTTTAGACATTTTGAGAGCACGGTGGCTTTATGAAATCGGGTTTTATCACCTGAAAAAATAGGCAAAAAATACAAATTTTTAATTTTAAAGCTCTAGAGTTATCGCAGCAGTTTCTTCGTTACTAATGTCATATTTGGGAACACCCCGCATAAGATTTCGTCACTTTCAGGAAAATTCAAGAAAACTAACCAGTCTAAAAGATTGCCCCATCTGACCACTAAGAAAACGCCTTTGTTCCATTCAATGGTACATTGCTTAGGGAATTGGAACATGAAAGACATGACACTAGTTGCTAATAAAAGACCATAAGTAGTGTCACCATAAATTCAATAACAAAAAAACAATGTCTTTTTTTATTTTCAACAAAAATTGGCATTGAACTTCAAAAACTGAATCAGCAATTACATAGGTAAAGACCTATTATAATCTCTAAACTTAAGTGGCAGTAGGCGGGGCACGCATAACTAGGAAATCAGATGACCTTCGGGGAAGTAAAGTTCTCAAGTAGCACCGGAATACGTACATAACATAGGACCTTAACCACCTCCGTGGCGTAATGGTTAGTCCATTTGCTTCTCACCAGGAGGTCGCGGGTTCGATTCCCGGTAGATTTAACTTTGTAAGACTCGGTTTGATTGGTGGTAGGGCACTTTCTAAGCCCGCCTGGCTAGCTATCACCATCTTATCTAAGCCTTGCCGCCAAATATCAGTGTTAACAACATTCATGTGTTCCGGCTTAAGGATAAGAGAGCCAGTTCTCCATTACGTTGTGGAATCTTGGTAAGGCCACTTCCATCTTCGACATCATCGTCACTTACCATCAGGAGAGATGATGCCAAGGGCTTGTCAACTGTGAATAAAAAAAAACCTCCTTTTTCAGTGGACCGGCGACCTGGTGGGAAGCCGCAGGATACTGGTAACGCAGGGTCGTGTTGTGGAAATCCTTCGTGGAAACTTTTGTCCAGCAGTAGATGTCTTTCAGCTGATGTGATAATGATGATGATGATTGGTTAAGTGTTGCGGGCTGTTTAAGGAGGTCTGCTTATCCAAGCCACATTTCTGACCATGATTATGAGACCCTGCAAACAACAATTTTACTAGTGCTTAGTTGATAACACCAGGCCTGACTATGAACTCTATGAACTTTTTACCGGTACTTGTACATTAAAATAAACAAATACATGTACAATTGAAACTTCTTAGCTACTCGTAGGTACCTACTAGTGGCCCTATAGGGATGACGACAGCATCAGAAATAAATTATGAACTCTGGATCACTAAATTGCCCTCCTATTTAAACTTCGGAAAACCTTAATCGTTTTGTTTCCCATCTAGTCTTCAATTTTTAAGTGACCAAAATCACAAAATGAGTACTTAAATGACGCTGCTAAACTATGACGTCACGCCTAGGTATTTCAAACATTTCTAGAACAAAGTTCCGTTTTTGACAGATAATTAAAAGTAACTCAGATGACTAGCATTCGTCATCCCTATACTAAGCCGTATGACTTATTTCCATCTCTTCCCGTGGGTGTCGTAAGAGACGACCAAGGGACTAAATCGAAGGATGAGCAGTTGAGTCCTTTCCGTAAAGAACAATATTTCGTTTTTGACAGATGATTAAAAGTAACTCAGATGACTGGCATTCGTCATCCCTATTCTTAGCCGTATGACTTTTTTCTTATCTCTTCCCGTGGGTGTCGTAAGAGACGACACAGGGACTAAATCGAAGGATGAGCAGTTGAGTCCTTTCCGTAAAGAACAATATTTCGTTTTTGACAGATGATTAAAAGTATCTCAGATGACTAGCATTCGTCATCCGCGCATTGGCAGGCGCGAGTTGGCGATCACAGTGTGCTATGTGGTGGCACAGTATACGGAAAGAACATCTTTCGGTTTATTCTCTTGGTCATCTCTTACGACACCAACGGGAAGTGATGGAAATAAGTCATACGGCTTAGCAAACCCCCAATTCGGGGGAGGCCTATGTCTTTTGGCTGATATCCCTGTCACGCTGTTATTAGGCCACACCCCCTTGTCTGTCGCACCGGGAGCCGGAAAATCGACAGACAGAATTTTTTCCGGCAGCCGGAATTTGACAGACAGGGTTCTGGGCCCGTTTAATAGATTTTCTGTGGATCTAAATAAAATATTGCGTGTTTCCATTTAAAATATTATTCTAATTAGGGTGTTTTACTTATTTCTTTTCATTTTTTTACTTTTATATTATGATAATTGGTATTATCGGGCCTAACTTGACCTGCCGTAATTTTTCCGGCTCCCGGTAGGTCGACGGATAGGGAATTGATTTTTTTTCCAGGTCCCGGATATCGACACACAAGTGGGACGAGGTGCCTACCAGAACACGTGGCTGTAGTCATATTGAGGACATCCTGGGTTGCGCAGAATTTTTTCATCGCTCGAGTGATTATGCGGACCATTTTTTGGGTCCAGTTTTTTGGACTCGAGTTTTCCCAGAGTTCACTGACGAAGAAATAGTACAATTATTAATTTAGGTTTTTTGTATTATTTTTTCGAGTGGCGACCGCGCACCGGAAAACGTAGCGTAGGCAGGCCTCCCACGCGGTGGACCGATTTGCAGGCTATCACAATTGAGGCTGAGGAGCGCAAGGACGGCTCCAGGAGGACTACACGCTATGACATTGACATGACCAAGTGCATCTACTGCGGCTTTTGTCAGGTAATCATTTACGAGCTATGTGTAATATGTGTGTATGTATAGAACAGACGGCCGATGGGGCAGTAAAGTTCTCGAGTGGCGACCGCGCACCGGAAAACGTAGCGTAGGCAGGCCTCCCACGCGGTGGACCGATGACCTGGTGAAGATCGCGGTAAGCCGATGGATGCGGGCAGCGCAGGACCGGTCGTCGTGGAATCCTTAGGGGGGCCTTTGTCCAGCAGTGGACCTGGATTTTTATTTAAAAAATGAGTGCGTTTGACTGCAATCCACCTAATGGGAAGTGAGGATACAATCGAGGATGGTACACAAAAACTAAAATAATGCTTTTCACTCTCGCCTTAAAGGACCCTAAATTATAAAAACGGGAAACATTGACGCAAGCTAGGAGTTCTACTCCTTCGCTGTCCACATAATAAATGAGGAAGCGTAACGCTTCGTGGAGATAGGTGGAAAGTCAACAACAACGTACGGTTCAAGGTGATTGGACCCTGACAATGTAAACTCAGATACACAATGTATAAGTTACGGAGTACTGATTGCAAAACGCACAATGTCGTGGTCTCAATTCCATTACTAAAAAAACCGGCCAAGTACGAGTCGGGCTCACACAAAGTAGGGTTCCGTAGCCTTTTAAAAAAATAAATGTATGTAATTTAAAAAACAAAATTGTTTTTGCAGTTGGTAATTGAACATTTTGTATGGAAAATCTATGAACTTTTAACAAATCGAACTGCATGTCTTAAAGCTGGTACTCGTAAACTAAGAAAGCCTACCTAGCCGTGATAAATTGATTATATTTCCCACTATTTTAATATTTTTTTCAGATGTCTTGAAATAGTGGTAGTATGGAGGACACTTGACTCTAACAATAATTAGCACTTTAAAGCTTAATATTTCGCAAACGTATCCCTGCATCGAAAAATGTTTTTTTTTTTTTTGTAAACCATCAGTAGTTTTTAAAGACCTATTCAACAATACCCCACACGAAAGGGTACACCAACAAAACAAATCACTTCATCTTTAAATGTCCCCTACATTTCCTCTAATTTTTTACCAGTTTGTCGGCGTGATAAATATGTATACGTATTACGTATGCCAAGTTAAGCAATATCTTCACGTCCTAAACACCGCAGTGTCTTAAGACCCAAGGTCTCCGACCAGTGTGTGTTGCCAGTGATGACATACGGAACTGAGACATCGTCGCTTACTATGGGCCTCATAAGAAGGCTTAAGGTCAGCCAAAGGGTAATGGAGCGTAAGAAACGAGGAGATCTGTAGGGGAAGCAAAGTAACCGACATAGCTCTCAGAATTGCTAAACTTAAGTGGCAGTGGGCGGGGCACATAGCTCGTGGAACACATGGACGTTGGGGTAGTAAATTTCTCGAGTGGCGACCGCGCAATGTTGACCTGGTAAAGGTCGCGGGTAGCCGCTGGATAGGGTTAGCGCAGAACCGATCGTCGTGGAAATCCTTTGGGGAGGCCTATGTCTAGCAGTGGACGTCGTTCAGCTGATATGATGATGCCAAATTACAGCTTTCTAGAATAGCCTTTTTTATATATTTTTATCCACAATTGATAAGCCATCATCTCACCTGACGGTAAGTTACGATGATGAGCTAAGCCGCGAACAGACGGCCAGACAGACAATGCGAAACTCCAAGGGTTCCTTGTTGACTACGGAACCCTAAAAACTGCAAGATACTCGAAATGCTCGAGCGCACTTACGTAGGGTGATAACATGTCCCTAGGTCAAGTAGTTTAGATACAAATAAACAGGTAAAAAACTCACGTTGCAGCAGCAACAGCCAGTCTCTCTCCTCCCTCATCATGGATCAGCGACACGGCTCCCGTGGCCAATGACTCATTATTCTCTTTTACCACCCAATTCCACGGAAGGCTGGCAAACGACCTCGTCACAATCATATCCAACTCCAAGTAAGTTCCACCAAACTTATAAAAAGACAAATATCTGACCACGTTTTCTTTGGAAGTCGCCCACGTATTTTCTTTTTTGCCTTCTAAAGGAGTGTTTTTAACAAATGTTGATACGGGGGCACGAAAGAACATGATGTTATCGTATTCATGTGTTAAATAGACGGCTAGGTTACCAAAATTAAGATGTCTGGGTACTGGCTCTATGTACATCACACTTATGTTGCGATCTGGATTAGTTCTAGCAGCTGATTCGATGGAGCAGGCCTGGCGTGAACTCAAGTCTCCAGTTTCCGACACTTTTATGAAGAAGATTGAATTCTGAACCGCTGAGAATGATAGTGCAGTAAGTCGAAAGTTGGACACAAAATCGGGGATCATTTCGATTGTGAATTGGACTAAAGTATCGTTAGATGCATAAGCAGATTTTGATACTGCTGTCTCATTTAAACTAGTAATATAACTTGACAGAAAATAATAAGAGAATATGAAAGTGAGTACCAAAGTTACAGTAATTCGTTGCATTGGTTTTCTTCTATATGTTCTTCTTCTCACATCGTATGGTGTTTCAATAACATTATGATATTTCATGTTCTTGCTGATATCAAAAGAAATCATTTTTGATGTAATATTTAATGATTAGTAACATTTTATTACGTAAGTGTACCTTAATGTTAGAAAAAAATCTAAATTACTAAACTACAAACGTAATTGTATTTTTCAAAATATTTTGCTAAGCAGTAAATCGATAGCCGCTTGCCAAAGTTGACATTTCTTCCAAAGAGATTGCCAAACAATAACGTGTCATGGGAGTGTCTGAAATGTACAATAACGGAATTTAATTGTTTAGCAGATTCACGAAACTTCAATTTTGCCGGGTTATAATTACCTACCTACATTTTCGAAGTCATACGACTCTGATGGTGATGGATGACAGATGACACATCGAACTAATTTCATAACCCGGCAAAATTAAACAGACTTAAATCTGCTAAACATTCAAATTCCGTGACTGTACAATTGCATGCTTGAAGAAGATTTTAATGAAAGGAAATTAGTATAAGTTTAAAATGATTATTCATTATTCTTTTTGATGTGTAACATCTTTGCTCTCGCTTTCCTGCAATTTGTGGGAGTGATTTCGTGAAATGGGACGGAAATGTGTCCCATGTGTAACAGGAAGTCGCGTTTTTTCAGGCTTTAAAAGCGCGGAAAAGGCAAAGGTATCTATGACCATACAGTAGTCTGCCGTATCTTTGCCGTCCTTTTTTCAGGCTTTAAAAGCGCTGAAAAGGCAAAGGTATCTATGACCATACAGCCTAGTCTGCCGTATCTTTGCCGTCCTTTTATAAAGTATTTTGTCACATGTTGCACATCATATGCGAGTACTGTAGGTCTCGCTCGAATTTTTTTTTTCTGTTGTTGTTGCTCGCGTACTACCTGGCTCTTTGCTTTTTCTCCGAGCACTAGGTTTTTTGGTAGAAATCGCTTTCAGCGATAAGACCGCCTAAATTGTACGTCTCTTAGTTTTAATTAAAATTTTGCATATGTATTTTGTATTTTGATGTACAATAAAGAGTTATTTGAATTTGAATTTGAAAGGAAGAATAGTGAGATCACGGATAAGATAATATGTAAATATTATCTGATCCGAGAGTGAGATTCTATGCATGTAGACATTTCTATCAGAGTGTGTAAACATTTAAACTTATAATATATTTTACAATACAGTTGCTCGAAAAGTGACACTTTATATGCCAGTCAAGTGTGCGAGTCAAGTTACTTTACCTTTTTTTTAACTTCTAGCTCGAAAAAAAAAACATTTCTTTCAAATAAAAAAAATAATAACCAGAGATACAGAATCTTCTTTAAGAATTTTGAAAGGAGAATTTTAAAACAGCTTGGTTGTAACTCCGTGAGGTTAGTACATAACGTTAGCTGATTAGATTCTCTTTGGGCCTTTGGGTTATATATTTGTGAAGAAACGTGAATAAATATAAATGAAGCGCATATGTTACAGGAAGAAATAGGTCATCTTTTCCAAGGAGGTTTTAATGCTTACATTAATATTATTCCAAGCCTTATTGTAATCTGTTTATGGTAATATTAAAAAAAAACTTACGCATGCCTACTTGTGCCTAGCTAAATTAAATATGGCGCAATTTTCGTAAACTGAATTGTGTTGTTTTGAATACAAACAAAATTATGAATATACGTGTAATAAAAAATATCCTTATGTGTACGTATAAGAAAAAACAAAGTGAGATTACTCACCGGACATTTAAAATGAGTCAAAAGTCGCGTATAATGAACTTTGGTTGCCGAAACCTTGTTAGGTACGAGTATGTACCCATGTATTTAATTTTTCTGTCACGGTCGTTTTTTATTTTAACAGTTTTCTCACAACTGTATTGAAAAATGTTGTATGATACATGGGTGTAAAAGAAAATAACAAACTCGTGACGATGGTAAACCGTCGCCTGCTGCTCGGGCTCACAAATGTCACTCGTTTGTTATTGACCTTTTTACTACCCTTGTATCATAAATAAGTATTTCAATCCAGTTGCTCGAAAAGTGGTCCTTTATACGCCAGTCAAGTGTGCATAAAATTGATTTTACCGCACAAGTGCTTTTACTTTACCTTTTTTTTTAATTTCTAGCTCGGAGGAACAAGATATTTCTAGCAAATAAAAAATACAATAACCAAAGATACAGAATCTTCTTTAAGACTATTGAAAGGAGAATTTTAAAAGAGATAGGTTGTTCCACCGTGAGGTAAGTACATAACGCTAGTGATTAGATTCTCTTTGGGTTTTCACTCGTTTGTTATTGTCCTTTTTACCACCCTTGTATCATAAATAACTATTATCAGGGTATTTTAAGGGTTCCGAAGTCAACAAGGAACTTTAATAATTTCGCCATGTCTGTCTGTCTGTCTGTCTGTCCACCATGTCCACGGCTTCGCTCAGAGACTACTAGTATTAGGAAGATGTTATTAGGCATGGGTATACATATTAATTACGCCAACAAAGAGATACAAGAAAATCTTCAAGAATTTTTTTTTAGGGTACATACATGTAAAAAGGGGGAATTTTTTTTCGGTAATGCACTCTATCGTGTTAAGTATCGATGAATAGGTCTTTTATAATTGTAAACGCTAAACACGTTAAAAAACCGACTTCCATCGCAACAAATTAGTACATTTTTGCATTATTATTTTTGGTTTTTGTTAATTTTCTACTAAAGTACTACATCGATTTTGATAAAATTTATATGGAATCACACGGAAAGCACTAGCTTTCAAATAAAAAAAGAATCATAAAAATCGGTTTACCCAGTCAAAAGTTCTGAGGTAACAAACATAAAAAAAAAAACATACAGACGAATTGAGAACCTCCTCCTTTTTGGAAGTCGCTTGAAAACTACTGAGGGTTTGCTAAACTCATTTTTAGATTCAGGGATTGGTTTGCGATGTATGAAACTTCAAAGTGCAAATTTTTGTCAGAGTCAAGAGTCGTACCTCATTCCCCCAGCTCAATTCCACCTTTGTTCAACGAGACGCAGGGAGAGGTTCCTCCCCTTTGTTGTTGATATTCAGCCTGTTGTTTTCAGCTTTCTCATTTATTATGCGGACACCGATGGAGTGGAATTCTTTGCTGTGTCATGTATTTCCCGACTGTCACAATTTCGGTATCTTTATGGCGAGAGTGAATAGGCATTATTTTTGTTTGCGTGTACCATCCTCGAATACATCGTCACTTACTATCTGGGTAATGTAGTCAAACGCGCTCAAATTTGTAGTAAAGAAAAAGTTGAAAAGTATATTTACTTACAATCGAGAGCAGATCAAGCACTTTGGACATATATATACTAATTACAGGAAAACCTATAGGGAATGATGATGTTTTAAATTCATTCATTTACGTTGCACGTCCGTTTTTGGGTCACCGCCGTAAATATTATGTGTACCAAATTTCAACTCAATCGGTCTAGTAGTGTCGGAGCAAATTGGATGTGACAGACAGACCGACAGACACACGGGTGATCCTTTAATGGTTCCGTTTTTACCTTTTGTAGTACGGAACCCTAAAATCCAAAAATTTGTAGTTATATCATATAAAAAAATATATTTTTTGCAATTAAAAACTTATATTTGCAGATGGATTTAACCGCCTCCGTAGCTCAGAGGCAAAGTTCACTGGCTTTACACAGGAGGTCGCGGGTTCGATTCCCGGCGGGGTCAATTGTAAGACTCGGTTTGGTTGGTGGTAGGGCATTTTCTAAGCCCGCCTGGCTAGCTACCACCATCTTATCTTAGTCTTGCCGCCAAATATCAATGTTGATATCATTGGTGTGTTCCGGCATGAAGATAAGATAGCCAGTTCCCCATTGCGTTGGGGAATCTTGGTAAGCCCGCTTCCATCTTCGGCAACATCGTCACTTACCACCAGGTGAGATGTTGTCAAAGGTTTACCAATTGTGAATAAAAAAAATAAAAAAAAATTGGAGAATTGACCGTCATGTACGACTACGTATGAGAGAATATTATTTCAACAACAAAGTTAAGTTTGTCCTTCAATCAGATGTTGTGCTATTCGTTGATCTTTTTAGAGTTTCGTATCCAAATATGTTTTGGTGCGGAACCCTTAGTGTTCCGAGTCCGACTCGCACTTGGCCAGTTTTAAATTTTTTGCCAAAGTTGTTCTATAATGATGAGGGTGAGTATATTTTTTAGCATATAAATATGATCTTATTGTTTTTTTCTTTAATTTACTCCGTCATAATTTAGAATTATATGTTGCGTAGTAAACCCGATTTTATATATCTTACCTATGTGTCGCAGGCTTATTGTATGTTTAGTCATATTACATTACCGCTAGCTCAGTTTTTAACCGCCTCCGTAGCTCAGAGGCAAAGTTCACTGACTTTACACAGGAGGTCGCGGGTTCGATTCCCGGCGGGGTCAATTGTAAGACTCGGTTTGGTTGGTGGTAGGGCATTTTCTAAGCCCGCCTGGCTAGCTACCACCATCTTATCTAAGTCTTGCCGCCAAATATCAATGTTGATATCATTGGTGTGTTCCGGCATAAAAATAAGATAGCCAGTTCCCCATTGCGTTGGGGAATCTTGGTAAGCCCGCTTCCATCTTCGGCAACATCGTCACTTACCACCAAGTGAGATGTTGTCAAGGGTTTACCAATTGTGCATAAAAAAAAAGCTGTTTTTCAATACGGAGCTGCATTGCAATACAGCGGGTCGACGATAAGGCAGATAGCTTTACCGCTGGCATTGTATCGCAGGCATACAGTATGATTCGTAATTTTACATACCGACAGGCAAATCATATAATGGCGATGGCGAGGAGGCGAGGCTCTTTGACAGTTAAATCAATCAAACCTGACCGAACCTAACAGCCCATTTACAATCTACCGTACGGCATTTTGGCAATTTGCCTGACTCGGCATTTTGCAATCTGCGTACAGAATTTTACAATATACCTGATCGTTTAGATAAGGACGAATTATACAATTTGCCTGCCATATATGTCGCGATGACGATGCAGCTTATCGTCGACACGCTGTATCGCAATGTGCCTCCGTATTTTAAAACAGCTAGCGGTATTGTAATATGACTAAATATACAATCCGCCTACGACATATATACTAAGTCACTTTTATCTATGTGTACGTTTAAACAACGTCATTTATTTTTCTTTTCTCCTAAAGAATACCTACACGTATTCTCCGCGGTTGCTTCGTAACCCCCTATTCCCGGCACGCGTCATTTCTTTTGTCTACGTTATACAAGATGACGTATATGACAGATTTTATGACGTGCGATGCCCTAAAGGGGAATTCCTGTGAAAGCGTCCCCGTTCATTGACGGAATAACAATTGTTCTTGTTACATATTGACGAGATTGAGTTTGAAAGTTGACTGATTGGAGCCTGAAATATTAACTTTGTTAAGAATAAAAATTCAGTAGTCAACATTTCCTAGGGATATTTTGAGATTTAATGATACATAATATGTCTTTCTTTTAAACTATAAAAGTTACTTAGAACATGTGTACTTGTGTAGGGAAGAAACTTTCAAGATAGGCAATTGCTGTATTTACTTTCTCAGTTCTTATAAACGGAGTGGGTTTTTTGCAAACGCGTAGACAATTATTTATTTATCGTATGGCATTCACTGGTAATAATAAAAAAAAAAACATTTAAAATATGAAATTTAAAAAAAAAAAGTTGCATTTTCGCAGATATGAACTCGCGGCCTTAGTCAGGGTTTTAAAATTCTCAGCTGGTCCCTTATAAACGGTGATGGGACACTCAAATACCATGTGGTGTATGGTCTGTTTCGGATCACCGCACGCGCACGCACCCGATTCACTCTAACTTCATTTGTGCCACAGGTACGCAATGTCAATGGGGAAAAAGCTGTTTAAATACCTTGATCAATTAAAGGAACACATAGTGAGAAAACCTGCATATCTGATTCCAGATGTGTATGAAGGTCGCATTGCCCACGTTCCTTTGATGTAAATCAAAATTCCCTACACGTGACCGCAGGTAAGACTAAACTAACACCAGGCAACCGCCGTCTGTCTCTTGGGTAGCATGGTTCAGAGGAAACGCGGTCTAAAGAATAGGTATTTGAATAAATTGTTGCTGTCTCCCTGCCCCAAACCTCTCCGTATACATCAAGAAAAGGAGAACAGCATCGCAGACCGATAAACGCTACTAAAATTGACCAAAACAGAATTTTGTAGCCCCCTATTATTCCCTCCTCCAAAACTTGAGCAATAATAATATTTTTCAAAAATAATTTAAAAAAAACGCTTTTATCGCTTTTTTAAAACGCCTCTATGTTTTGATTTTATTTTTAATATTCGTATTATTTTTTGGTGGGTGTCTGAACTGTTTCAAATAGGCAATTTTCTCAGTTTTTGAAGGCTCCTACTTCCTATTATAATTAGAATATGGGAAGTAACAAATCATGGCCACGATATTTTAGGTTTGACGGAAAAAAAATTCAATCAATTCGATTCGAACAATTCGCTGATAATTCAATAAGGATAACCAGGAAGGAAACAGAGGACTACATTGACACGAGTGGTGCATGCTCGCTTAAATGTTCGTGCGGATGGTGGCGCATCGGGAGCCGGGTCGTTCCTTTCCCTCTAATATGGTTGAGAGGAGCGACGGCTGACTCTCGTGTTATACTCGTGACCGGGTGCTGTCCGTGTGAACTGGCCTAAACTTGTCAAAGGCATTCATGACATTCAGTGATTTAATGTATAACTTCTCGTGTCATATTTTTTTTTTATTATTCACAATTGGTAAACCCTTGACAACATCCATTGACATTTTATATTGTTTTCATGTGACATAATTAGTTTTTCTTTTATATTATCAAGGATTTGATTTTGACTTTATTAACTAATGATTGTTTATTTCTTGATTTTTTACAAATGAAATTATGTAATCACTATTTTATGACTATCAGAAAGAGTGTAATTTGCACCTATTTTGAATAAATATGTTGAATCTTGAATCACGGAAAAAATTACGCCCGCTTTTCCTCTTTTTCCTCATAGAGGTGTGTATTCATAGAACGCTTCATACTAACGTCATTTGGTGCTTGTCGAATGTTATTCGAAATTCATGAAATTTCGTAAACACTTTCGAAAAAGTTATATTATATGTGTTTGTGGTTTGCTAAATCCCCGTAAATGTTTGATATAGCTCAGTAAAAGATGAAAAAAATATGTATTTTTTACGGAAATCTGACAAACCACTAACATTTCTAGAAATTGTTTACGACATTTCTATAACTTTGGTTCATAAAAATTCAAATAAGAACAAACTACGTTTGTATGCCGCGCACTAGGCCGCCTAGCAGGGACACTAGCTTTAATTGTGCCACACGATAATAAAGAGGAATCCTTTAATTTAATAATTAACTTTTTTTCCACTTTTTATATCCTAGCAATCGCCACGCTATCTATCCCTTAGATAGCACTGTTAATTGTGCCACACAATAAAAAAAAAAACCTTAAATTTTCCTACCTACTAAGGAAGTCGCTATTTTAAAAACATTTTCTTTCCTCCTTTAATACAGACAACTGTCGTCCATCTTTGGATAGCACGGTTAATTGTGCCACACAATAAGAAAGAAGAACCTTCAATTTAGCTACCTACTGTGGTGAATACTGCGTTTGAAAACTTTTTTTCACCTTATTTAACACCAGGCAGTGTCATGTATCTGATGATAGCACGGTTTATTATTGTGCCACACGATAAGAAAGAGGAAACCTTTAATTTACTTACTTACTAAGGCAGAAAATGTTTTAAAAACTATTTTTTTTACCTCCTTTAACACTAGGCAACGCCGTCTATTCCTGGATAGCACGGTTTATTATTGTGCCACACGATAAGAAAGAGGAAACTTTTAATTTACTTACTTACTAAGGCAGAAGGTGTTTAAAAAACTTTTTCTTTTTTCCTCCTTGAACACCAGGCAACGCCGTCTATCCCTGGATAGCACGGTTTATTATTGTTCCACACGATAAGGAAGAGGAAACTTTTAATTTACTTACTTACCAAGGCAGAAGGTGTTTTTAAAACTATTAAATTTCTTTTTTCATCCTTTAACACCGGGCAACGCCCCGTATATCCCTGGATAGTACGGTTTATTATTGTTCCACACGATAAGAAAGGGAAACTTTTAATTAACTTACTTACTAAGGCAGAATGTGTTTTAAAAACTATTTCTTTTTTCATCCTTTAACACCAGGCAACGCCGTCTATCCCTTGGATAGCACGGTTCATTATTGTGCTACACGATGAGAAAGAGCAAACCTTTAATTTACATACTAAGGTCCTTTTTCAAAAAAAAATGAAAACTTGTCCATCATTTTTCTCCTATTAAATATCAAAATTTATCAAAAGTGATGCTCGTCGCATTGTTTTCCTGTGAGTTCTTAAAAAAGAAAAAAAGACTATTGACCAATGACTTATATATTACTGGCGTAAGGACCCGGCCAACGCGCGCGACTAATGGGCCCAGCGAATTGGTGCGAAAATCGAAAGTTTCGCACACTCGCGACTCAGTCGTCTGCGGGACATTGTTCAGTGCGGTGGAAAAATATTCCATATAAAAATGCCTTATTGTGTTGTAAGAAGCCGTAAATATCATAAAAGAAAGGCTAAAAAGAAACATGGGATGTCGTATTATCGATAAGTAACCATACATTGTATTTTTTCTTGTAAACAAATTAAAAAAACGAATTTTTAAAGCGACAATTCTATCAAGGTTCTTTTAACTCGGCACGTCAGTCAACTCTCGCCCACGCTAGTTCGTACGAGTTATGTCAGATGGCGCTACTTTTTGCATGTATGAAGAAAATCTGACTAAAATATGCAGACGGGCGGATCCTTCTGTTCAAATCTGTGCTATTGACTCAATCAAACTCAGCGAGCTTGACAGCAAATCGCTCAATCACAGTCAAAATCACTATTCTCAAATCTCTGACTATCCCGTCGCTATCCCAATGCCTACGCACGATTGCTGTAATCCTATTTGTTCTAAACGAGTGCGTACGCGTCACGCCTGAGTGCGGGATCAATTTATTTTCAATTTTTCCACCAGCCCTCCGTCATTGCTCCTGGCAAGGGTAACATGCTATGCCACAGTTGTTGGCGTACGAGTATCAATTTGACGATTAACGTTTTGTCGATTTTTCTAACAAATGAATCTATGACATGACTCGCTCCCAAGTCGCATAATCATACTAATGTTTTGCTTAGTACAAACTTTTTGGATTACACTGGAGCTTTTTCTTTTAGAATTAATCTAAATATATATAACTCAAAGGTGACTGACTGACTGACTGACATAGTGATCTATCAACGCACAGCCCAAACCACTGGACGGATCGGGCTGAAATTTAGCATGCAGGTAGATGTTTTGACGTAGGCATCCGCTAATTTTTATTTATTTATTTATTTTCAATTTTATTTCAAGTTACATGGACTCATACATAGTTAGTAGAGCTTAACCTAGGGGATTAATACATGTAAAGAATTACAAAAAGAAATGAAAGGACAGTTCGGCCTGTCAAAGGAAGAAAGGAAGAAAGGATTTTGGGAAATTCCCACGGGAACCGCAAAAATCGAGATCTGCGTGGGCGAAGCTGCGGGCATCCAAGAATTCATATATAAACCCAGATATTAAAAAAAGTATATGAGGGGTGAAACAGAGTGTTGATCGGTAACGTGTTACCCAATGACATTGGATTTCCCTGGAGCGATTTTTTTTTAACTCTGTGGTGTTACCGTTGTAAAGTTATTAAGCGACAAACTGAAATTTAAATAAATTTCTAAATGAGCTAAACAAAATATCTAATAAAATTCATGACCTCATTTCACCCTCTCCATTTCATCATCGGATGACCAAGCGCGGACAGCGGTTCCACCCCTTTGTTGTCAATGTTCCACCTTTTCGCACGAAGTGTTTTGCTTCTTCGTTCATCGTGTGAACGGCCAAGTAGTGGAATTCCCTTCCGTCGTCTGTATTTCCCGATTCGTATAATTTAGGAATCTTCAAGACGAGAGAGTGAATAGGCACTATTTGAGCTTGCGTGTTACATCCTCGGCTGCATCGGCACTTACCATCAGGTGAGGTGTAGCCAAACGCACTCAAATTTTTAATTAAAAAAAAAATAATCAACCTATGTAGATATAATTAATGATAAATCTAATGTCAAATCATTATTAAATTAAACTAAAACTACCTAAGTTGAGTAAATATTACTACGGAACCACTACGCGTTCAAAAATAATAGCGTTGGTTTTCTAATTGCCGCTCGCGCGCTCGCGAAACCTTCAAGGACAGTCGACAGCCACTGAGACAGAGTGGGAGCCAGCCCGCCTCACATTCCAAGCTTTGTGCGAACACTAAGCACACCTAACTGTCTAATTTAAATTATTATTCTCATTGAAATTAAACTAATTTAGTGACGTGAATCCCTCTAGGGTGAGTTTCCCGATTTAATCTTAAAAATACTATGTAAGCTGTTCCTTTTTACTTCAGTCAAGCTTGATACTAATCTGGGTTACTGGCCTAAATTACGGCACCTCGCCTAAACCTTCTAAGACCGGACTACGATCATTTTCAGGACTCAGAGGATCAGGAATGAGAGGATCTTCCCAAGGTCTACCGAAGATCCACCCTAAGGACGATCAACCCTGAGGTCTACTTAAGGACCACCTCGAGCAGTCCTGAGACGCTCTGAGAAAATTGGAGACGCCTTGAGATGTTTTTATGAATTGAGGAGATGCCCCTCAATATCTGCGGGCCTTTATCTTTTGAACTACCTGCCGAGCTACCACTACTGCTACCGAGGAATACTGGAGTCCCTAGACACCTTCCGCGCTGCAAGCCACCTACGTACGACTAAGGCCAGTGACCTACCTACTTATCTTACCAAAGTAGACGCCCTGCGGTGGGTGAAATTTATGCCCAAAATATAAATTAATTTCAATTTTAATTTATTTTTAACCCACGCTACCCTATCTATCTAACTGCGACCCCTAAAACGTCGCACCGATACTTTTAGTGTCATTACGTTTTTTTCAGTCACGAAGGCTAAGGAAACTTGGACATGCCGCTTAATGTGAAGCGGTAGACCAAGCTCCACGTAGGGCGAAGCTCGATGCGCTCTATGCGAGGTCAGAGGCCGAGCTCTGCGTAGGGCAGAGCCCGGAGCGTAGCGTTCCGAGCGAGGCCGGAGGCTAGAGACCAGAAAAAAAATGTTTCATGATTAAACTCCTGTCGCGCGTTAGAGTTGACGCACACACTTTTTTGTAACATGCAAGACATGCAAGATAGTATTTTACAGTATAAACTTTTTGTGTTTTTTTTCCTCAAATGTTTTAGTTAATTTTATGTGTGGATTACCAGCTAAATGAATAACCTTTCAAATGAGACTATCTTGAAGTCTGTGCTGCTACTAGTTCAAGAAAAAACATATTATTCATAATATCATTCATAATATCATTATTCATAATTGAAAAAAAAGTTTAAAAAACTTAAAACCGACTTCAAAATGAAATTCACTCAAAAGTATGAAATAATATTATTATACATAAATACACAATATTAACCAACAATAACGAAATCAAAGGTGGGTACGAATAAAATTAGAGGCTTAAAAATTTTTTTTAAGGTTGGTACCAGCACACAGTTACTTACGTATTAAATTGTTTAGATTCGATGGTTTGCTGACACCGACCTCAAAAAAAAATTTAAGCCTCTAATTTAATTCGTACCCACCTTTGATTTCATTATTGTTGGTTAATTAACATTGTGTATTTAAGTATAATAATATTATTTCATACTTTTGAGTGAATTTCATTTTGAAGTCGGTTTTAAGTTTTTTTAAACTTTTTTTTATTTTTTTTATTTTTAGTGGTAATGCTATCTATCTAGCAACGTTAAATCCAATCACCTAAACTCACCAACAGGAATTATCAAATCATAATACATGTGTTTCATTAACAGATACAGAGTTCCGTGGCTTCCATCATCATCTCAGCAGCATGAAAGTTAAGGAGTTAAATCGTCCATCGTCAGCTCATCTGAATAACCTGAAGGAATACAACTATCGCTCTATGCATACCTACGTATATGTCTATGTATAACATTAAAAATAATTTTCCTGCAACTCCTAACCGTTAAGGAGCAGTACCTTCCTACATCAGCTTATCAACATGAGAATATGACTAACAGACGCAAGTATTTTAATAGCTTTAGAACACATACAAATCACGTAATTAGTCCTTTAAAATTCAAATTTTTTCATAATTTTTGAAGGTTTGCCCTCGATTTCCCTGGGATCCCATCATCAGATCCTGACTTGGTGACAATGGGACCCCCTCGGGAGTATACTCTTTCGAATGAAAAAATAATTTTAAAAATCGGTCCACAATTGACGGAAAAATCGGTGAACATACATTAAAAAAATATATATATATATACAATTATACAGTAGAACTTAGTACCTCCTCCTTTTTGAAGTCGGTAAAAATAACTGACATTTAAAGGGGAGAAGGATTCGTTAAAGGTGGTGTATTACATGCCCCTAATATCGGTAACCCTATCCGATACACATTTTATACAAGTACCAATCATCAACTTAAAGGTTCACTTCGTTGTCCGTCCATCGGTGTATCTGTCTGTCTGTCAAGACTCCTTTTCTCAGGAGCGCGTGGAGGTATCAAGTTAAAATTAATGTTAAATACTCGTCAGTGGCGCATCGGCTAGGGCCGCTACCTCCTGTCCAGGAGGTCGTGGTTCGAATCCTGCCACGTTCCGCCTGCCAATGTGTTTTCGAATTTCAATTTCGTTTGTACGTCTATTCGACGCTATATTATATACTAGCTGTTTTCCGCTGCTTCACCCGCGTGGACAACGTTTCTATGACTTTTCGTGGGTGCGCAGTGCGTGGAAAAAAGTAGCCTATGTGTTAATACAGGTCCTAATCTGTCTACCTACTAAATTTCAGCCAAATCCGTTTAGTAGTTTTTGCGTGAAATAGTAACAAACATACATCCATACATTCTTGCAAACTTTCGCGTTAAGAATATTATTAGGAGTAGGAAAAAAAAATGTAATTGAAAACATATTTGCAGGTGGAGAATTGAGCGTAGCGTATATAAATGTACCATAGTATGGGAGAATATTTATTGTTCTTCAATTTCATCATTACAGCTCATATACGTCCCCACCGAGGGGCTCGAGCCTACCCTGAATCAGGGCGATTAGGCCTTAGTCGACCACGCGGGCCCAGTGCGGGTTGGTCGACTTCACACACAACCTTCGAGTTTCTTCGCAGGCGTGTGCAGGTTTCCTCACGATGTTTTCCTTCAATTTAATCGCAGTAATATCCAAATGTGTTTGGTACGGAACCCTTAGTGTGCGAGTTTGACTCGCACTTGGCCAGTTTTAAATTTTGAGCCAAAGTTGTTCTACGAAGAGGTTGACTCTATTCGTTAGCATATAAATACTACGTATAACGTATCTTAACTTATTGTTTTTTTTTTTCTAGGAGGAAAAGTTCTGATCTTATCTTATTGTTTTTTTTTGCTAGGGGGAAAAGTTCTGATCTTTTCTTATTGTTTTTTTTTGCTAGGAGGAAAAGATCTGATCTTATCTTATTGTTTTTTTTTTTGCTAGGGGGAAAAGTTCTGATCTTATCTTATTGTTTTTTTTTGCTAGGGGGAAAAGTTCTGATCTTATCTTATTGTTTTTTTTTGCTAGGAGGAAAAGTTCTGATCTTATCTTATTGTTTTTTTTGCTAGGGGGAAAAGTTCTGATCTTATCTTATTGTTTTTTTTTGCTACGGGGAAAAGTTCTGATCTTATCTTATTGTTTTTTTTTGCTAGGGGGAAAAGTTTGAGAAACTCAATTCAGCTTAAATTCGCTTATGCGGGGGAGATCGGGCTAGAATTACGCAAAAAACTTAGCATCAGGTGAGATGATGATGATAAGGGCTTGCCAATTGTGGATTAAAAAAAAAACTTTAAAATAATGCAGTGGAATTTCTGGTCGATTCGGTCTTCTCTTATTGTTTTCTTTGCTTTTATTATTATTATTATTATTTTATTATATACTAACAGTTCTAGAGGCTGATGCGTGAATATTACTGCACTTGTGTTCATTGATTTTTAAAATGTTCATCATCATATCAGCCACAAATCGTCCACTGCTGGACAAAGGCCTCCCCCAAGGATTTCCACGACGACCGGTCCTGCGCTGCCCGCATCCATCGGCTTCCCGCGACCTTCACCAGGTCATCGGTCCACCGCGTGGGAGGCCTGCCTACGCTATGTTTTCCGGTGCGCGGTCTCCACTCAAGAACTTTACTGCCCCATCGGCCATCTGTTAAAATAAAATGTTAACTATAATGTTAAAATGTTCGTGAAGTCTGTTTTTGATACTGCTCACTGTTGGGGCATTTATCACTGTTTCTGGAAGAGAGTCATGCAAGTTCATCACTCGAAATGGTAAGAAGTGAGTTCTGGGGTTGCTAGCACATGACGCTTTTCTTAGGAACAGAGGTGAAATTACACTGAGTCTAGAGAATCTAAAGAAGTAGTCGCCCGAAATGAAGATTTTGCGAAGATTATTTTCGCCACACGAATGTTTGCCCTAAGTGGGCATCAAACCCACGATCCTTGGCCTAGCAGGCAGGAGCGCTGCTACTGGACCAACGGGTCAGACGTAGATGCTAATTAAGTCTCTAAAGTTAAATGTACTGGTGTAAATGATACAAAGGCTTAGTGCACAACTAAAACCATAAATTCATTATGAACTTTGTCAACTCTGGGGAGACTCCTATTATATAACAACAATATTAGAAACGAGGGGATTACGAGATAGAAATAGTCATCTGAACTTCAGTTAAATTTAATTGTTCAAGATTATTATGAAGTGTTAAGAATTTAATGTTGGGAATTTCTATTCATTGCTTTTTCTTTTTTTTTACAATTGGTTAGCCCTTGGCATCATCTCACTTAATTGACTCATGGTAAGTGACGACGATGCCGAAGATGGAATCGGGCTTCACCAAGACTCCCCAAAGCAATGGAGAACTAGCTATCTTATCTTCAAGCTGGATCACAGCAATGTTAACACTGATGTTTGGCGGCAAGACGTAGCTAGCCAGGCGGGCTTAGAAAATGCCCTACCACCAACCAAACCGAGTCTTACAAGTTGACCCCACCGGGAATCGAACCCGCGACCTTTTGGTGTGAAGCGAATGGACTAACCATTACGTCACGAAGGCGGTTTCGTCGTAATTTCTTAACATTACGTGCGTAAATAAATAGGAAATCACTAAAATAGACTTAGTACAATTCTGTGTCTGTTAACAATGCTGAAAACGCGAATTTTCAACCGCCTCCGTAAACTTCACTATTGCATGGGAGAATCTTGGTAAGCCCGCTTCTATCTTCGGCATCATCGTCACTTGCCATCAGGTGAGATGATACCAAGGGCTTACCAGTTGTTGATAAAAAAAACTCGCAATACTGTACTGAAATTTAAACTCCTCCCTAGCTAAGGTGTTGTAGCGGTTACGGCGTAGCATTAAATGTGCAGTCAGCTTATTTATATGTACGTAGTAATTTGCCGTAGCCCAGCCGTCAGTCGTTTGCAACACTCGAGCCTCGGTCGACCAGACCTTAAGCATTGTATAGGTTAAACTCGATAACCAAAATACAGTTTATGTACTCAAAATCAAGGACACTTTATTCTCAACCTCACATAGAATAATATTATAAACCAAACTTCCAAATTGGTGACCCGGACGTGATCTTGTAGCCTTCCGAGTGATTTTCAAATGTGGAGTCAGCTTATTTATATGTACTGTGACAAAAATATATGGGAACTGGGGATAAAAACCCTCACGGAATTTGCCACATACGATACGTACGATTTAGAGGTTCAGGCCTAAATGGAGTTTGAAGAAAAAAATATTATGGGGTAAATTAGAATAAATATATTTTATGATTTTTTCCTAAAAAGAAGGAACAATAAACAATATGACCAACAATATGAACAATATACAATGGTTGACCGTGTAGACAATTAAAAACAATGACCTAATATATTTATGGAGAATTTACGGAAATAAATTTAAGGTTACAATTTTATCTGTATATAAAATGGTTATTTTATAGTATGCCGGCAGGCAACGATCGTCACCGTCCCTTTGGTACTTAAATAAGTTACTAAGTTTAAAATTTCAGTTTGATCTGAATTACCCTATCTTTTTAACAAAATATGTATCAGATACAAAACACTTTTAAAATTTAAAATAAATAACTAATGGTCAGAAACTGGAAACAGGAAATCTTCTAGGTCGGCGGAAAGGTCAGAGAGACAGAGAGTCGCTCGGGATAAAAGATAAAATAAATTCACTTCCCTTATGGCGAGCAGCTGGGCGGGCAGTAGAAAGGAGTGGCTGGTGATCAGCACTGCTCCATCCCGGGATTAATCCTTTATTGTAAAACTTCGGGGACGTCAACCTCGTAGGGGCTGGATGAAACCCACAGAATAAAATTGTGGGCCTCAATAACGACTTATAAAACAATTTATCAAAAAAAAATTAAATTCGCATCTGTAGACGGGATCACGGTCAACCTTTTGTTTTTCTTGTCAAAAAATAACAACAATTTTCAAATTCAAATACCATAGAGCAACGACATCAAAAAAGAATTTAATTATGAAACGCGACAAAAGAGATCGGCTCGAAACGATAGTTAGCGTTTCAAAATACCCACAAACTCACAAAAAAAAGGCGAGAAGTCCAAAAATTTTTTGAAATTTGGACAACCCTATAGACGTTGGACAGCCCTGAAGAAGAAAAAAATAAAAACTCTCTAAGTAACTAGTTAACTACGAACGTTTACTTGAAGCTGGTAGAAGTTGACATTTATACACGAACGTACACATACAAACGGCAAAAACTCCATCTAAAAGTGAACCAACTTAATAACCCCAACAACACACTAGTGTTAAGGGATCGCTATGCACAGCCTAAAATAGTCAACTAATGCCGAAAGAGCATAACTAAACAACTAATTAAAACTAGATAATATAAAGAGAGAACGAAGAAGGAAAAAAAACGGAGCACATCGCACAATAGGCAAGTAGGGCTGTGAAGCTTTACACTTCTCGAGGGAAAAACCACACCACTAGTAAAACATTAAAGACCAGTAGGGTTGTCAAAAACTGAAAACTTGCAAAACGTTATTAGTTACCTTAACGAAAATATGGACAAAAGCGGTAAAGGCGGATGCGTGAAAATCCGACTCACGGATAAAATTAACACCGGAAGTCTGAAACGCGATACGCAAGAGTCTAAAGGGACAACTCTACCGAAAAATAGGCCATTTGAGGTAAGACAAGGGCAAGATTAATGAAAGAAATTTGAAAAATGGGAAATTGTTATAAGACCTCAAGAAATCTAAACAATACTGCGGAATACAGAAACGTTGTCACATAAAAGTGAACAGGGTACGCCAAAAATTTAAGGAGTACCTCGCAAAGCAACGCGTAAAAATATTCTAAACAGTAACCCTTAAAGATTTTTCCCTTAAAACAACGTTAAATAATCGTGAACTAAAAGTAAGTCTGTCCCGACTTTCGACTGAAAGAAATCTAGAGTCTGGCCATTGACTACTTAAATTAAAAATTCTCTTGGAATACGGCGTAGCATTAAATGTGCAGTCAGCTTATTTATATGTACGTAGTAATTTCCCGTAGCCCAGCCGTCAGTCGTTTGCAACACTCGAGCCTCGGTCGACCAGACCTTAAGCATTGTATAGGTTAAACTCGATAACCAAAATACAGTTTATGTACTCAAAATCAAGGACACTTTATTCTCAACCTCACATAGAATAATATTATAAACCAAACTTCCAAATTGGTGACCCGGACGTGATCTTGTAGCCTTCCGAGTGATTTTCAAATGTGGAGTCAGCTTATTTATATGTACGTAGTAATTTCCCGTAGCCCAGCCGTCAGTCGTTTGCAACACTCGAGCCTCGGTCGACCAGACCTTAAGCATTGTATAGGTTAAACTCGATTACCAAAATACAGTTTATGTACTCAAAATCAAGGACACTTTATTCTCAACCTCACATAGAACAATATTATAAACCAAACTTCCAAATTGGTGACCCCGACGTGATTTTGTAGCCTTCCGAGTGATTTTCAAATGTGGAGTCAGCTTATTTATATGTACGTAGTAATTTGCCGTAGCCCAGCCGTCAGTCGTTTGCAACACTCGAGCCTCGGTCGACCAGACCTTAAGCATTGTATAGGCTAAACTCGACAAACCAAAATACAGTTTATGTACTCAAAATCAAGGACACTTTATTCTCAACCTCACATAGAATAATATTATAAACCAAACTTCCAAATTGGTGACCCGGACGTGATCTTGTAGCCTTCCGAGTGATTTTCAAATGTGGAGTCAGCTTATTTATATGTACGTAGTAATTTCCCGTAGCCCAGCCGTCAGTCGTTTGCAACACTCGAGCCTCGGTCGACCAGACCTTAAGCATTGTATAGGCTAAACTCGACAAACCAAAATACAGTTTATGTACTCAAAATCAAGGACACTTTATTCTCAACCTCACATAGAATAATATTATAAACCAAACTTCCAAATTGGTGACCCGGACGTGATCTTGTAGCCTTCCGAGTGATTTTCAAATGTGGAGTCAGCTTATTTATATGTACGTAGTAATTTCCCGTAGCCCAGCCGTCAGTCGTTTGCAACACTCGAGCCTCGGTCGACCAGACCTTAAGCATTGTATAGGTTAAACTCGATTACCAAAATACAGTTTATGTACTTAAAATCAAGGACACTTTATTCTCGACCTCACATAGAACAATATTATAAACCAAACTTCCAAATTGGTGACCCCGACGTGATTTTGTAGCCTTCCGATTGATTTTCAAATGTGGAGTCAGCTTATTTATATGTACGTAGTAATTTCCCGTAGCCCAGCCGTACCTACAATGCAAGTAGTCCATTATCAAAGTTTGTTATGTTCCACCGGCAGTGAGACATCTGTCGAACTACAGTATAGTTCCAACAATACGGCCCGAAGGTCTTAGCTTTCCTCGTAATGTATCTTTAATAATATTCTAAGTAACTGATTTAACTACTGTTCACACACGTAACCCCATCTGTTACGATCTGTATGTACTACAGAATGTAGTTTAACTTTCTAGTAGACAAACATTTATCATTATGTATGAAGAATTTAGTTCTATGTATTAGGTATAGATGTCGCTCTTTAGAAGTATTTATAAGCTAGCCCACGGGCATTGCAAGGCCCTTTTTTGACAGACCTCACACCAATAAACATCACCTATATACCAAGAGATCGTCGTCATTTATATCCGCAACAACTACTCTTTATCATATCAGCCGAAAGACGTCACAAGTGACCCCGGGCTGCCCGTATCCAGCGGCTTCCCGCGACCTTCAGATGGTCGTCGTCGATCCATTGAGTGGAAGGCCTGCTTACGCTTCATCCCGGTACGTGGTCGCCACTCAAGAACTTTATTTACTGCCCACATCAAATACTATTTACCCCACCCACTGCCACTAAAGTTTAGTGATTCTGTGAGCTATGTTACTTTGGTTTTCGTACGGATCTCCTTATTTCTGATTCGATCACGTAGGGAAACTTAGAGAAGAGCTCGCTCCATCGCCTTTTGGTTGACCTTTTTTGTTTTCGGGATAAACAATCATTTTTAAAAACAAAGGATATGGAATAAGATTCGATATCTCTGCAAATTGTATATTACCACTATCTATGTTATGAGGCTTACAATTTGGACAAGGTATTCAATTTTTAGACTGTATGGGAATTTTGCCTGCAATAACTGAATGTAGATTTTTGTGTTTTCTTTTAATATTTTTCTTGCAAGTGCGCTGAAAAACGTCGTTTGATACACTCTGGGCTCAATTTCTTACAATCCTGTCTCGAGTTTGAACTCAACTTAGATCATAGTGTCATAAATGTATTAAGCCATACATAATCATATAGATGTAAAAAAGAGTAAGTAGTCCTTGTAGCGCGCACCGAATATTACTCTTTTCATTGGGCCAAGAGATAGAAGAAAATTGCATATCACTGCTTAGCTTGAGCGGACTAGAGTAAGTTGCAGTTAAGTTCGTTAGCATGTAACGCTTAGTATGCGAACTGTCAGCTGAGATACGTCCAACTCAGCGGATTTTGGCTATTCATATAGCTGTTACATTGGTCGAAGTATAAGAACAATATACAAGTAAATAGTATGTTAATCATATACAACATCCTCCATCATTGTTTCTGTATTTTCCTCTTTGTTTTTGTGCATTATAGCTTTTTAAGTAACTGCCGCCTCCTCCTCTCGGGGAGGTCGTGGTTCGAATCCTGCCACGAACCAATGTGATTTCGTATTTAAATTTCATATGTACCAACGATCTTACGGTGAAGGAAAAACATCGTGAGGAAACCTGCACACGCCCACGGAGAGACTCGCAGGTTGTGTTTGAAGTCGACCAACCCGTACTGGGCCCGCGTGGTTGACTAAGGCCCGATCGCCCAAATTCAGGGTAGGCTCGAGCCCCTCGGTGGGGACGTAAATGAGCTGATATCATCAAAGCTTTTTCAATTAAACTTTCGTACTTTTAGAACTTAAAGTGGTTCATATAACACTTTAAACTTTCACGATTATTCAATGGCAAATTGAAAGCGGGACTTGACTTCTGTCATTAAGCTGGTTCGTTTTGGTTATGGCACATATTTTAAATTTTTAAGTTATTTTTTTGTAAATTATGACTCCATGTTTAATTTTTTTTTACAAGTTTAACCTGGTTTGCGATAGTCTAACATTATTTTCTATCAATTTCAATGAATCTTTCAAATGTGAAATTCCTTATTTCACAAAACTACCCTGAAAGATTTTAAATTCGCATAATTATCAAAACGAAACACCGTAATAAAATAAAAGTAAAAAAAAAACAAAAACCCGACTACAGAAAAGTATAAAAACAAGAGTTACCCGCCTGAAATCATAGCCTTTATTTTTCCCCTCATCTGGGGTAATAGCCGCGGTCGCAAGCCATAATGATAAAATTTTTGAGTACAATAGGGCTTGCAACTACAGCTATTACCCGAGATAAAATCAAAAATAAAGGCTATGATTTCAGGCGAGAAACTCCTGTTTTCATACTTTTCCGTAGTCGGGTTTTAGTTTTTTTAACTTTTATTTTATTAATATTTTTTGTGCTCAGAGTTTAACGCCATCCCACCTCGCTACTCGTGGCCGCGTGTCGTATCGCTTGATTGTACAATTGCTACAATCAAGCGACACGACACGTGGCCGCGGGTAGTGAGGTGGTGTGGCGTTACACTCTATTATATAGGTCTAACTAAATTGGCTGAAACTATTTTAACTGGTGCTTCTACCCATTAAACTAAACAACTTTCCCCATGGAACCCATAGTCAAATCTCAAAAAAAAAAAAACTAAGTTGGCTGATCAGCTGATCAAGTTAGTATGGGAGAGCCAATTTTTTTTTCGATTTGACTATGGGTTCCATGGGGAAAATTGTACAGTTTCATGGGTAGAAGCACCAGTTAAAATAGTTTCAGCTAATTTAGTTTCACTTTATATATGTCGGAGGGAGGGGGGGTTACGTTATGGATGGCCTTAAGGTTCACGTCCTTAACTATTTCGGTCGTGGGCGACGAAATAACAATGCAGCTATATCTCAGAGGTCCTCCTTCAATAGTCTTGATCATTCGGCAATCGAAATTATACAGGATGTCTTGGATAACAATGGATGCAAACGTGGTGATCCCAGCGATGGCGCTACACTTCCGTTCAACTCGATGCTCCCTCAAAAAGTGTCTGCCCCGACACTGATAGCCAGCTAATATGCCTTGTCTACTCAATGTTGCCACCTCAATCACAAACAGCCTACCGTTAATAGGTCATCTTTGCTACCACATACGATCGGCTCCCTAGTACAAGCGATTGTCACGCCACCACCGGTTTCACCCAGATACTAATACCTGACGTTTGATGCAAATAAAGTGTTACGATCTAAATAAAAGTATCTCGAGCTGGTATTGGTCGCGTTTCCAATGACGCTCCGACAAATATTTAGAAGTGCTTGTCAAGAACTTTCTTTTGATACCAAACATGATACAATTATCAAAAAAAAAAGATTTTTTGGTTGTTTCCCTAAAAAAATCCGCAATGTTGTTTTTTTTTAAATGTAACCTATATATCCTATGACTCGCGGAGTGTTGACACGAATACAAAGACACTACATTTTTTAAGATCGGTTAAGTGGTTTAGGAAAAACGAGGGAACAGATGATCATCCATCCATACATATATATAAATATAGACTGTCAAAAACATAACTCTCGTTTTTTCGTAGTCAGGTAAAAAGGTAGGATTCTATTGCATACTATTTACACAGGACGACTTGTATTGATGAAATATTTTTTGTAATAGTACGAATCGTTTCGGAGGTTAATTACGTCTTAAACAAAACTTATTAACCAACTTTTATCATCATCATATCACCCGAAAGACGTCCACTGCTGGATATAGGTCTCCCCCTCCTCCAAGGATTTCCACGGATTCTGGGCTGCCTGCATTTAGCATTTAGAACGGGGTCCAGAGAGGAAAAAAATCTTGTAAATTTTGCTTACCCGAATACAGAAAATCAAACAGGAAAGGTTATGAATGTTACAGGCTAGATATCGTAGCAGATAATATAAATCGGGTAAAATTTCCTGATAGAACAATTGCTACATGATACGTAGAATTTGGAAAAATCGCCTTAAAGTTGCAATGTAGAAAAGAAAAATAAATGTGAGGTAAGTATAGAAATATATTTAGTACGTGTGATTAAAGGAACAGAGGTTATACAAAAGAGATCGACATCGACCTGTACATCGACATGTATGAATAAATGGTAAAAGTAAAAAGGAATTTTTACCCTTTATGATTTTCAGTATGCCTTGGATGCATGTATTGGAGGCCTTTAATACTGAACCGATTTAAACAAATGAGGTGCATCTAAACGTGTGGTGATCAAGAGGCTACGCTGGGTGTAACGAAATTGGTGTAGGGCCCGTTAACTGGGGGTTCTACTCATCATACTGAACAACTTTCCCCAAGGATTCCATAATCTATTCTCAAAAAAAAATTTAGACCCTCCTTACTAAAATGCACAAAATTGGTCGATCGATTTTGCGATTTCAGAAACTTCATAGAGCAATAAGTTGTTCAGTATGATGAGTAGAAACCCTAGATAATAGGTCCTACACCAACTTTTAGCACCCTGTATTAGTTCAAAGATAATTAAACCCAGAAATCTCACGATCATTTTTTTTATCCTGTTTTAAGGCTTTAAGATGACTAAATCCGAGCAGGTTGATACGTGTTACAATAAAATCGAACGTAAGCCTATTCATTTTAAGTTCAAATCAATGAGGACTCAGCGCGGCTGTTACGTTGAAACCAAACGCCTAATTCTAAATTTTTACCTGTTTTTATTACTTTTCTATACTTTCAAACAAGTTAATTTTTTTTTAAATTAAAATGAAAGGTGTTAAAGTGTCAGATTTTTGTGTGTTGGTTTCATTCAACATTAACTATTTATTTTCGAGAAAATTTGCAATTAATGCCAAAAACAGGGTCTACAGTATATTTTTTTACATCAAAAGTGGTAATATTTTTAAAATTATATTCAATGAAGTAGATTTTTTATTACTTTAAGTATATTATATATTTTTTCCATAGTGATAGCTTTACACAGTCTTTCAATAATTTCATTTGACCTTAATTAAAAGGCCTTAATTATAGAACCTTGGTGACCAAGCGTAGCTCGGAGTCTCCTAGACATGTTTTTTTTTTTATTCTCTATTGGTAAGCCCTTGGCATCATCTCACCAGATGGTAAGTGACGATGATGCCGAAGATGGAAGCGGGCTTGCCAAGATTCCCCAACGCAATGGAGAAAACTAAAAAAAAAATTTTTGTTCGAAAAAGGATTTCCTCAGGATTGACACTTATCTAGTTAGACTTGGAATGTAAAACATTACCTAAATTAAAAAAAAAACATCTATATCGTTAGAGCCGTTTCCGAAATAGTTTCAGAAAACTCAACGGTTTTAAAAGATCTATTCAACGTTACCACAAACGATAAGGTGTGACAAATAAAAAAACCCACTTCTTTTTTACATGTACGGAGGCCAGCACATCAAGATAGACACTTTGAACTTTGTATCGTTCTTATGCCGTACGCGTATGGATTCGAATCGCATTACGAATGTCTAGCTTGATGTGCTGGCCTGTGCACGTAAAGTTCGTTTGCTGAATTAGCTGCAGCTCTCGGCTGCCGACAAAGGGGCCGCCAAAGAGGCCGCTCGCAGTTCAAACGCGGCGTCGACAAATTAGCGCTGCGACTGCCCTCTAGTGATAGCTACCGGCACCAACGGTTTCATGTGCCTTGAGAAGCACGTAAAGGGTCGATAAAAATGCCAATGACGGTAAAAACCCATCCAGGTAATGACCTTGCTTCAGATCAGTTACCCTGCGTGATCAATCCAATGACGCAAGTCGCTCGACCGCTAGCTCTTATTTTGTTTGGTACCAAATAAATATTTTTTTTTCTTTCTTTCTTCTAGCCCCCTGGCGCTCTATCCGTTTGCTTCAATATAAATTAGACCCTCCACACAAAAAAAAGCGGGATTTCAAACCCAGTCAAATTATCAGCCATATTTCCCGCGGGATTTTTGCTTGTTCAGCTCATTTTTTAACAGAAGTAGAATATTCATGCAAACGTCTTACGCTTAAAGCAGGAAAACTTGAGATGAAAATGAATTACGTAAAAATTGGTATAGGCTAGCATAAAATCTGGGGTCACGTTAGTGCCTCTGCCAAGTCGAGCGCAAGCAATGCTATCACACCTTTTCTAAAACCATTTCGGCCGATTTTCGAGCCCTAGAAAAAATAAGAACTATGGAAATGTCGCTATCTAGCTACTCGTACGTTTACTTAGAAGACCCTTTAATTTCATGCAGATGGGTTATGTATAACGTGACCTTTATTTACATTCCTCAGAGCGGGAAACCAGCGGAATTATTAAAAAAATTTTTTTTTATATATTTTACTAGAGTTTATTAGAAAATGAATAATACTGAATCGCTTGAATAATCCGTACTTGACCCACTTGGTCGACTAAGGCCCGATCGCCCTAATTAGAGGTAGGCTTCAGCACCTCGGTGGGGAAAAATGATATGATGAACACTGAATAAAAAGTAGGTTTAAAAAAGTTAAAAGTATTTTTGTCTAATATCTAAGCAGTTGTTTGCAGTGCAAAAATAATAGGTATATACTTAAATTAATTTATCGTTTAGTCTGTTTGCGAAAGCGGGTCATTTTTGCCCTCGGTGGGGACAGCGGGACAGACAGCCTGAAAGTGGGACTGTTCCGCTCAAAGTGGGACGCATGGTCACGTTAGTTATGTACTAAAAACAACATTTGAAAATCGAACCCATTCACGCACACAATATTATAGGCATTTCGCTTTCGTTGCACCGAATGCTACTAAGAGAAGAGATGGCAATTGGCATCTTTTTATTTTCTTCACTTTTAAGACGCATGTATCCTACAAGTATCTCCCCTTATTATAAGGTACATAGCATATCTCCATTTATAACTTAGATATTTTAGAAGGTATCTGATGGTAATGTGTAGAGCGTCGGTAGCTTAATAAAGTAAATAGTCGTGGTTCGAATCCTGCCACGTGCCAATGTGTTTTCGAATTTCAATTTCATATGTACGTTTATCCGACACTCTCGGTGAAGGAAAAACATCGTGAGGAAACCTGCACACGCCTGCGAAGAAACTCGAAGGTTGTGTGTGAAATCGACCAGCACTGGTCGACTATAATGGCTCGATCTCCGGTAGGCTCGAGCACCTCAGTGGGGACGTATAGGACGTAGCTGATATGATGATGGTAATGTTCAGCTGTTTTGACACTCACTCACGACCTGTAGATCATTAAAATGGGATTAGTACTTCCCATGTAACTACAGAGCTACAATTTTAGTACTTACACAAAGGTAAAACTTTCACAATGAGAATCAATCGCCAAATTCTTTCTCTTTCACCTGATGAGGAACCATAGGAGGAGAAGACAAAAAAATTGGAGAAAAAAAAATTCCGCATTAGCAGAAGTTCACTTCATTACAGCTCATATATGTTCCCACCGAGGGGCTCGAGCCTACCCTGAATCAGGGCGATTAGGCCTCAGTCGACCACGCGGGCCCAGTGCGGGTTGGCCGACTTCACACACAACCTTCGAGTTTCTTCGCAGGCGTGTGCAGGTTTCCTCACGCAGAAGTTGTTCAACATTATTTAAAAAAATATTTCAAAAAATCATCCAGTTAGCCAAACTTTTATTTTTTTAGACTTTTAAGACCCGGTTGCCCAAAAAGGAGGGTAATAATTTTCAGGTATATATATATATATATATATATGTTTGTCCCTTTCTTTGGCTGAACCTGTAGCTTAACAGCTTGATGGATTTTGCAGTGCGAGGTGTCGTTATATTCGTCTTGATCTCGTGAGTGACATATGATACTTTTTTACCCGATTGTCCAAAAACATAAAACTTGAAAAAAAGCTAAAAACCTAACTTCAGAAAGAAATTCACTGAAAAGTATGAAATAATATTTTTGATACATAAAAATCAAAGGTAGGTACGAATAAAATTAGAGGCCTCCAATTTCTTTTTTGAGGTCAGTACCAGCACACAACATACACTTTCTGCTTTTCAGCAATTGTTATAATAGATAAAAGAAAATAAATTGTCAAAGGTACTCGAAAAAAAATTAATCTCATATGTTTAATAGTTTTCTTTAAAATTAATTAGATATTAAGAATAAGTATACAGCCAAAAATAATACACATACCTACATACAAAGAGTTTTTCAGTTTTTTTGTGATTAAAATTATAACAGATATTATGTGTTCAATTATTGCTCAATCAATTAAAAAAATATCGATAAATAATAATAGTAACAAATTAATAATATCTCCGTTACTAAACCAAACTGTCCGATACTTAACAAAATAGTTCCTAATTGTATGTTTTACGTTTTTCTTAAATGTTCAATAACTCCACCGACGAACGCGTTTGCAAAGTACTTATTGCAAGTAGTTATTTCATAATTCTCAATCAGTTTAATTTATTTTTGGCTTTTCATGTATGCTGTCCGATACTATCGTACAATATCCGATAGTATACTATTTTTTTTATTAAATAATAATTGATATAAATCGGTTTTCATTACAGTTATTTTATTTTTTACCAAAAGCACATAACGAGTGCAGTTTAAACTGCACAATCAATAATTAAAATGATTTTTATGTCTCCAAATTCGAGACATATTTGTTAAAACTAAAATGTGTCCGATACTATACTATCTTCCCCTACCTATCAAATGTTTTAGATTCGATGGCTTTGCAGGCAAGCAGTTATTGTTGGTTAATTTCGTGTATTTATATATAAAAAATATTATTTCACATTTTTGAGTGAATTTCTTTTTGAAGTCGGTTTTTAGTTTTTCTTAAACTTTTTTTTAGTTAATTCTATCTATCTAACAATGTTAAACCCAATCACCTTCTCGCCTATAGGAATCATCAAATCATAATGCATGAGTTTGATTAACCGATACAGAGTCCTGTGGATTCCATCATCATCGGGTCGGAGCCGGGTCGTTCCTTTCCCTCTAATATGGTTGATGGGAGCGATGGCTGACTCTCGCGTTATACTCGTGACCGGGTGCTGTCCGTGTGAACTGGTCTACTCTTGTTAAATGCATTCAATGATTTTTATGTGTAACTTTTCGTGTAATATTGTTTTCATGTTCTAATGACATAATCTGGTTTATATCAAGGATTTAATTTTGACGCTATTAACAAATTATTGTTTATTTCTTGAGTCTTCACAAATTACATTGTTATTATTATTTTATGACTATCAGAAAGAGTGTAATTTGCACCTATTTTGAATAAACATATTGAATAGAATGGAATTGAATCTCAGCTGCATGAAAATTAAGCAGTCAAACCTTCCATCATCAGCTCACCTGAATAAACTGAAAGAATACAACTATCGGTCTATACGTACTTACGCCAATACGAAAAATATTTAAAGAATTATCCTCCAACTCTTAACCGTTAAGGAGTTGTACCTTCCAACATCAGCTCATCGACATGAAATGATTAGTACCAAACGCAAATACTTGATAACTTTAGAAAATACGTAAAACACGTAATACGTGTCGATAAAATTGGAGGGTTGCCCTCGATTTCCCTGGGATCCCATCATCAGGTTTTGACTTGGTGACAGTGAGACCACCTCGGGAGTATACTCTTTCGAAGAAAAAAATATTTTTTTTCAAATCGGTTCACAATCTGCGAAGATATCGAGTAACACACAAAAAAACAACGAAATGAATATAAAGTTCTATACAAACATATAAAGATATCAATAAAATGTTATCATGTAAACGGTTCATTAATTGTTTACATAAAACTTTATATTCATTTCGAAACTTACAATGTTTTGAACCATTGGCCCTGCCAATATATTAATGAACTCGACTTTACCGTTTTTATATATTGCTGGGGCAGTCGCCCATACTTCATCAAGCCATGACACTTCCAGGCATGATTGAGAAAATACAATAACGTATACAAAATAGCTACGCGTCGACTTATATTTTCCTCCGCTTTTTTGAAGTCTGATAAAATAACATGATTTTTGCATACCTGTTGGACAAAGGATGTACTGCTTCATCTGGCCTCCCCGTATTGTAAGAAAGACGATAGCTGCCTAACTACGAGTTACCGTCTCCAGAGTGAACCCAACAACCCCTTCTTTGTGGATTCAACTAGGTACAGTTGATGGCAAAAGAAAACATTGGACTAATACAAGTTTATTTTTAGGGTTCCGTACTCAAATGGTAAAAATGGGACCCAAAAAAAACAAAAATAATTTATTTTAAATAGGTGTTTACACACACTTTTAAATAGTCAAAAAAAACTTATTAAGTATACCCTATTACTATAAACTATATATTATACTTTATACCCTATTACTAATACTCCGCTGTCAGTCCGTCTGTCTATCTGTCCGTCTGTCACCAGGCTGTATTTCATGAACAGTGATAGTTTCTCAGTTGAAATTTTCACAGATGATGTATTTCTGTTGTCGCTATAACAAAAAATGTAAAAAATTGAAAGAGTAAAAAAAAGGGGGTGTGTTTTTTAAACGTGAAGAAACTAGCGCCATCTAGTATTATGGTACGGTACCCTTTGTGTGCGGTTCTGACTCGCACTTGGCCGGTTTTTATTAATTGAAAAACGGCAATTAGAAGATTCTAATCATGAACTGAACAACTTTTTCCAAGAAACCTATACCATCAGAACATTAAAAAAATGAGATTTTGTAAACAAAATCGACTGATCAATCCATTATTTCAAGTGAGCAAATCTTGTTTTTTATAAAACTAGCTGTCCCGGCGAACTTCGTTCTACCTTACACTACACTACTTTACCCTACCCTGCACTACCCTTCTCTACCCTACCTTACCCTACCCTACAATAAACTACACTACACTACCCTACTCTACACTACACTACCCTACCCTAAAACTTTCTCGTGACAATAACGAACTCAACAAAAAAATAATTACGAAATCAGTCCAGCCGTTCTTGAGTTATAAATGGTGGAACTAAAACGACTTTCTTTTATATGTATATAGATTAGTTTCACAGAAACAGCTCTAAATATTTCGATGTGTCGTAGTTATGTAATATTTTACTTTGCAAGTCTATCTCGATAGTTTTCATTCCTGTGAATCCCTATTGAAAGTTGCTTAAACTTTTACAACTAGTGAAGCGTGCATTAACTTTGAAAAAAATCTAGCGCTTCCCATAACTTTTACCGAACGCAACCGACATCACTCGCTAGTGCATGATGTAGTTCTTCCTAGAGGGGTATATACCCGAAGTCCAGGGGGAGATGAGGGGCGGCCTTTTTCGGTAATGCTTTCGCCAGTAGTAGTAAAAAAATTCTTAGTAGAAAAAGTCATAGTAGAATATTTTTAGGGATCCGTTTCGTTCACCGAAAAATAATAAAGCTAGAGAAGCGCGAGTTGGACTAGCGGTAATAAGGGTGACGAGCAACTTCGAACATGCAAACAGTTAGGTGAAGTTTATCGTGTGGCAGTACGGAACCCTTAGCGCGCAACTCCGACACGCACTTGAACGGTTTTTTGTCACTTAGACGGGCGGTTTTTTTTGTGCCCGGGTTTTTGTCTTAAATACGCCTCTGGTACTTCCTAGAAAAAAAAGTACGAGTGTGCTTTAGACCTCACGAAAGCAGTAAAACTTCTTTAGCTCTTTATTATGTATGAAAGTAAATACTTAGTCTTCAGAAAATATGCAAATCTTTTTGTCATATGGAGGTATAGACAGTTTATGAAAAGAGTTTTATTATCCTCTAAAAATTATCAAATCTTTTTATGTTATACTACCTGTTTCCCGCGGCTTCACCCGCTTGGACAACGTTTCTATGACATTTTGAGGGTGCGCAGTGCGCGAGACGCGAGCGTGAAAAAAAGTAGCCTATGTGTTAATCCAGGTCTTAATCTGTCTACCTACCAAATTTCAGCCAGATCCGTTCAGTAGTTTTTGCTTGAAGAAGTAACAAACATACATACTCACATACTTTCGCCTTTATAATATTAGTGTGATGTGTGTTTTGACAACCGATACTGTTGATTTGGCAACCGATATTGTTAGTAAACGAAAATAAATAAATAAAATAAATATTCTGGAACAAATCACACTTGGTCATCTGGCCCCAAAGTAGGATTCCCTGTATAAAAAAGTATCTCTCTTTCTATCTTCACTAATTTATATATCCCTCTCAACTTCCGTTCGCATCACCCGATCAAACTTCCGTGACGCTCTCGTCACGCTTCCACCAGCTTACTCCCCGAGTCAAACGTGTGTAAAGAAGTTTTACTTCAATAATAAATACAAGCTGTGACTCGTCTCATTTTGGCGGACCGCGGCACTTCAAGTACGTAATTATTTTCGCATATTTTATATGTAAAGGTCACGATCTTGCAAACGTTTTTCAGGAAAACCTGGCTTTTTCGATTTTTTTCAGTATTTTTCCTAGGCAGCTTATCCCTCTATAAATACGTCCTATGTCGCAAGTTATAAAAAAAACTAAACTTTTTTGGTCCGGTTGTAAAGGGTCTTTTCAGCTCATATACGTCCCCACCGAGGGACTCGAGCCTACCCTGAATTAGGACGATCGGGCCTTAGTCGACCACGGGGCACCAGTGCGGGTTGGTCAACGGGTTAAATCCAATTAAAAAAGAATTATTGCAATTCGATTTTTAGTTTCTGAAAAATACTTTGACAAACATACATACAAACATATACATAAGAAATTTGGCATAGGTACTTGTTTAGAAGCCCACATAGACTAACATACACGAGTATTGGGTAACTACAACAATTTTAGAAATAGTCGGATTGATGACCTCATTTTTTTGAAGTCGGTAAAAAACAGACGCCGGCGTCTGTATTCCCCGATTCGTATAACTTAGGAATCTTCAAGACGAGAGTGAATACGCACTATTTGGGCTTGCGTGTTACATCCTTGGCTGCATCGGCACTTACCATTAGGTGAGGTGCGGCCAAACGCTCTCAAATTTTAATAAAAAATATAGACGTTTCATACAAATTGATTGACCAATTCGAGATCATGAAAATAACTTTCTATTAATTTATTAGTGTGTACTTACTTCCCCGTAATCTTCATTTTAATCAGTTCAAACCTAGTAAGTACAATACTAACACTCGGTAGACTTACTATACTTTAGTTTCATTGTTTCGCAACGCACATTAGGCCATTGTGATGCCAGTTCTCTATCAATAGATGGCATTAACAAAACTCATGACTATAAACTGAAATTTCGTAAAACTAAATGGGCCGATTCTAATAAAACTTCATTCACACAAGCAAGATTCAAAACTGAACAGGGTGCATTGACTGTTTTTGAAGTAAAACTTCTTCACGCAGCTTGACTTGGGGAGTAAGCTGGTGGATACGTTACAAGAGCGTTACGGAAGTGTGGTCGGGCGAGGCGAACGGGAGTTGAGAGGGATATATAAATTAGTAAAGATAAAAAGAGAGATATACTATTCATTTTTGCCAAGGCAACAATATCGGTTGTCAAAACAATCAAAACAAACATAAATAAGATAAAAGAGATTTAATCATTTTCAGAGGATACTAAAACTCTTTTCATAAACTGCCTATACCTCCATATGACAAAAAAGATTTGATTATTTTATGAACACTAAGTATTTACTTATAAATAGATATAGATGGAGATAAAAAAGTTTTACTTCAGTCGTGTGGTCTAAAGCACACTCGTATTTTTTTCGATTAATAATGTTGCCACTTAATCGCAACGTAAATCAATACATTATATCCCAATGAAAATAAAGTTGTATGAAACTTCTAGAGGGATGTAACGTGATTTGAATTTAAAACGTTAAAATTCGTAGTAAAACTCTTATCTACGAATCATAGTCAAAAGTACGCTCGGAAGTTAACGTTTAACTCTTGATTTCTTGAGTCCCTCGTTACGCTCAGCGTCCAATATGCCGCCCGTGTCATAAGACACTGCTTAGGCTTCTGTGTTCCCAAATTATAAACTTGATTCACGATGTTTCAAACATCGAACGAAATAGCTTGGAAATAAAGTTCTTGTCAGCTCGTACTGATCGTAAGAAAACAAAATCATTTTATATTGTTTTGTTATGAAGTTCATAAACTATCATATTGTTTCTGTGTATTAAAATAGAATTCGAGGAAATCTACATCACTCCAGATATCGCTAATTAAAGTAAAAAGTGGTTACAAAGTTGGTAATTGGCGGTGGTATAAGCCTTAATTCCCTTGGTTCATAATCTACTAGTATCTTTTGTCAAGTGGTCATAAATTTTACAATAACTCCCATAAATATGGATTGGCACACATTAGAATGTGTGCAATATGGCTTAACCTTCCCGAATTTTGGAAGAGACCTGATCCCCAGCTGTGGGGAAGTTGTGTTAACGATATCTAACAATTGTGACCAGGACTTTTTAGCGGGAATTTATAGCGGTTAGTTTGTATTTTTTCTTTTAATATCCGAAAAAATACATTTTGTGGTTTTTAATGTATAATATAATATTGATAGTGAATTTAAAGTACCATTTATGTGTTAATTGTGTGGGATAATTAAAATAAAAGTGTGTAGGTATACTGTGTTTCGAGTTCCCACAAGAAGACTGCGAAAGCTTAATCAAAAGTACTATCATTTTGCTAGTGTGTAGGTTAGGTTAGTTTTTTAGACTATACATATGATGTGAAGAAACCAGTAGTTTGAAAGACTGGAAAATTACTGAAAACGTAAAATCTACAAATACTACTGAAAAATTTATTACACTGACGACAAGGCGGTATTTCCACTAAGCCTTAGCCTGCGCTAAAAAGGGCTAAAAAGAAAATTGACCAAAGATTTGAAACCAACTGTACTCTCTCATATTTTAGTTCAGAAATTTGGTCCTTCGAAACCTTGAAAGAGGGTTCCTTGACAGTTTTCTTCTAACAATATTATATTGCGTTCGAGGGCTACACCGCTGTTTACACACGCCCGTATCGACGATGATGTTTGTATTACAATACGATTGTATTGTGTACCGAACTGTACCCTTTCATTTGAGGGGGCTTAGGGGGATGAAAAGATATTGATATGTAGTGTCGAATACATTGATGTTTACCTCCTTTTAGAACTGCCCATTCGAAAAAAAGTTAAAAAAATACTGTTTTGTGTAGACTTATAAAATATCGCAGTGTCTCAAAACTAAGGTCTTTAACCAGTTTGTGTTGCCATTGATGACATAGTCGCTTTCTATGGGCCTTATAAGAAGACAGCTCGGAGTTTCACTACGCGATCGAATCAGAAATGAGAAGATCCGTAGGAGAACCAAGGTAACCGACATAGCTCCCAGAATAGCTATACTAAGTGGCAGTGGGCGGGGCAGATAGCTCGTAGAACAGATGGCACTTGGGGCAGTAAACTTCTTAAGTAGAGACTGCATACCGAATGACCTATCGTAGCAGGCCTTCCACTAGGTGAACCGATGGGACCGATGGAACCGACAGGACGACCTGGTGAAGGTCGCTGGAAGCCGCTGGACACTGGCAGCGCAGGACCGGTGGTCGTGAAAATCCTTGGGTCCAGCAGTGGACGTATTTCGGCTTATATGATGATGATGATGAAGTAGACTTATGGTTTGCATCGACAAACCCTCTCGTAGGTTTATGATATACTAGCATCCCGGTATCTGCCTGGACATAACAAGGTACCATTTCTGGTCGAAATCGCTCTCAGCGATAAGACCGCACAAATTGTACGTCACTTAGTTATTAATTTTGTTTTGTACATGTATTTGTTTATTCTGATGTACAATACAGAGTTATTTAAGTTTGAGTACCTAGACTTAGTGATAAATGCTATGAGGCACTCGATTTGCACAGTACCAGGGCCAGAGTCCTGGCGGCAAGATCTACCGCAGGAGGTCCGCTGCCCTCGCCTATCGGTAACTGCAGGTATAGCGGCCAGAGGCGTATTTAGGATTCTGGCGCCCAGGGCACAATAAAAACCGCCCCTCTAAGTGACAAAAAATCGGTCAAGTGCGAGTCAGAGTTGCGCGCTAAGGGTTCCGTACTGCCACCTAACTTTCTGTTTGCATGTTTTTAGTGGTTTGTCACCCTTATTTTTTTCAAATGGGATAAATCTATAAGAAATTATCGACTAGGTACCTAATTCAAATTTTCAAATTTTGCTCTTTTCTGCTACTACGACTGACGAATCATCATATCGGCCGAAAATCGTCCACTGCTGGACAAAGGCTTTCACATTACTTTCAAATCCAACCAAAGACCTAATAATTATTATTTTATAAGGACGAGCTCATCGGAAAGTAGGGCTACATTGGCAGAGCCCAATTAAATCCCAAAGCTGTCAACCAGCAGGGGCTATCAATCAAACATCAATGTTCACAGTGTTACAGATAAGATAGCCTGTGGAGACTTCCATTGAGTTGAGGAATCTTGGTAATCTTCGGCACTTAGGTACCATCAAATCAAAATCTGGACGGCCAATGTACCAATGAGTTTTTCAGAAACTTACGTACATATACTTACCGATTGCTTTAACGGTGAAGGAAAACATCGTGAGGAAACCTGCACACGCCTGCGAAGAAACTCGCAGGTTGTGTGTGAAGTCGACCAACCCGCACTGGGCCCGCGTGGTCGACTAAGGTTTGATCGCCCTAATTCAGGGTAGGCTCGAGCCCCTCGGTGGGGACGTATTTGAGCTGATATGATGAGGTACCATCAGATGAGGTGATGCTTAGCGCTTACCATAAGTGGATAAAAAAGACGTGATTGCTTACGAGAACCACACGCCAACCTACCAATTGTACATAATGTCAAATTTAATTTTAAATTACAAATTATTAAAAAAAAATGAATAACATAAAATCTGAAATACTTGTAGATCATAAAGTGGTTCACTACAATTCTTATCACACTGCATTCATGTTGTATCATTCATTCATATTATATCTACCCTTGTAGATCATAAAATGGTTCACTACGAATTCTTATCACACTACAATCATATTACTTCTCATTCAAATCTGACCAAAGAGTTAATTGTGTAATATATTACTTCGTAAGGACGAGCCCCATAACGTGCCCACTGCTGGGTCACGAGTCTTTCTCAAATTGGGGAACTCGCGGGCCACGTCCGGGTTGGTGGTGGTTGTAGGACTAGTGGCAAACCCCACTGTCAGAATTTTTTCAAGCCGGCTTATATAAGGCATCTTGGCACGGCTTAAAAAAATCTATTTATAGCAACCAGCACCAACGTGGCTTGCAAAATTATGATCTACTATAATATAATAATGCAATTATCTAAGTGCATAATGATGATAGCGATAATCTAGCTAAAGAGATAAAAAAACTTTAATTGAATACTTATATAAAATGATTTATATAAAAGTACTTCTGCAGTTGACATTGTCAAAAATAATAGAGACTTTTTTAAATTATTGTTATAAATTTGAGTGCGTTTGGCTGCACCTCACCTGATAGTAAGTGCCGATATAGCCGAGGATGTAACACGCAAGCTCAAATAGTGCCTATTCACTCTCGTCTTGAAGATTCCTAAATTATACGAATCGGGGAATACAGACGTCGGCAAGGAATTCCACTCCTTGGCCGTTCGCATAATGAACGAAGAAGCAAACCGCTCGATGCGTAAAGCTGGAACATTAGCGACAAAGGAAATTTAAAGAAACTAACTTTATTATTTTTAACACTGGTATTTTTTTATGATTTCTAAAGCTCATAAACTGATGACTACACGGGCTAAAATACTGGGAAAAAATAGCCTTAGTGTTGATTCGAATTGACGATTATAATATGAATTTGGTTATTAAATTACTTTTTACAGTATAGAAAACACGTTAAAAAACAACTTAGTACATTTTTGCATTATTATTTTTGGTTTTTGTTAATTTTCTAATAAATTACTACACCGATTTTAATAAAATTTATATGGGACTACACGAAAAGCATTATCTTTCAAATAAAAAAAGACGTGTGGCACTCGGGGAATGCCGCGGTAAAGCTATTGCATAGCATTTTTTATGAACTTATGCAATTTATTATATTAGCTCAAATACGTCCCCACCGAGGGGCTCGAGCCTACCCTGAATCAGGGCGATTAGGCCTTAGTCGACCACGCGGGCCCAGTGCGGGTTGGTCGACTTCACACACAACCTTCGAGTTTCTTCGCAGGCGTGTGCAGGTTTCCTCACGATGTTTTCCTTCACCGTTAGAGCAATCGGTAAGTATAATTATGTACGTAAGTTTTTGAAAAACTCATTGGTACATTGGCCGTCCAGATTTGAACCCGGTACCTCTGGTTAGATGGACCGAGTCGTTACCGGTTGAGCCACCGACGCTTTATGCAATTATAATTATTTATTTATTTTTTATTGATGCAGTATTTACCAGTACCATATAGTCCTTAGGGCGCGGGATGTTTATGTAATAAATTAACACTAACAAAGGTAAGCATCATCATCGTCATCATCATCTTTATCATCATCATCATCATCCTCTTCATCATCATCCTCCTCATCATCATCCTCCTCATCCTTATCCTCACCATGATCATCATCATCAAGATCCTCATGATCCTCATCATAATCATCATGATACTCATCATCATCATCAATGATCCTCATCATTATCCTCATGATCCTTATCATAATCCTCATGATCCTCATCATCATGATCCTCATCATGATCATCATCATGATCCTCGTCATCATCATCCTCATTATCATCATAATCATCATCATTGACCCTCATCAATGATCCTCATCATTGATCCTCATCATCAGACATGATCGATAGATAGATGGCACTGTAAGTTTTTTAGAACTCAATATATATTTTTTTGGGGTGTCAGATTTTATTTTCGTTACGAAATTTCTTGTTTCGATCCCCTCAAAGTCCGCGATAAAAGCTAAACAATAGCTTAAAAAGAATCATAAAAATCGGTTCACCCAGTCAAAAGTTCTGAGGTAACACACATAAAAAAAACATACTTACTTACCTATATCATGCCAAAATTAGTATTTGATTATATGATGATATAATGAAAAAAACATACAGTCGAATTGAAAACCTGCTCCTTTTTGGAAGTCGATTGAAAAATGAAATATTTCCAAATGGTTTCGTGCCTTTTAACTGTCATGAAAATTAGCAGTTGGCTAGGAGGTTCACACATTGCTCTAAACAAGTCAAGATCTCCCTGTTCAAGGCGCACTGCCAGCATAGCGCTCTACACCAACTCCACCACCTTTAACTTCCTCCGTGGCATACCTAATGGTTAGGCCCATTAGCTTCACATCAGGAGGTCGCGGGTTCAATTTCGGTTCGATTCCTGACGGAGTCTAACTTTGTAAGACTCGGTTTGGTTGGTGTATGGTTATTTTCTAGGCCCGCCTAGCTAGCTACCACCATCTTATCTAAGACTTGCCGCCAAACATTATGTTCCGGCTTGAAGATAAGATAGCCAATTCTCCATTGCGTTGGAGAATCTTGGTAAGCCCGCTTCCATCTTCAGCATCATTGTCACTTTCTCATCAGGTTAGATGATGCCAAGGGCTTATCAATTGTGAATAAAAAAATACCCTCCTACTGAAATTTTAAAAAACCTTACTCGTGTTGTTTTCCATCAAGTCTTCATTTTTTTTTTAAATCACAAAATGAGTACATTGATGACGCTGAAAAACTGTGACGTTACGCCGGGGTATTTCAAACATTTTTTAAACAAAATGTCGTTTTTGACACATATTAAAAAGTAACTTAAATGTCTAGCGTCATCATCCCTATTCTACGATATGGCCACGACATAGACATAACTATGTCCTTTTAAATAAATAACTTTATTTTTTTATTTTTATATTGAATTTGACATTTTATTTTTGTTGACATTAATTTTTACTTTTTTTTAACAATGCCAATAGTACCTATACAGGGTGTAACAAAATTGATGTATGTCCCGTTAACTGGGGCAACTCATCAAACTGAACCACTTTTGTTCTACAAGTTTGCTAAAATCGCAAATAAAATTTTGAACTCTTCATAGAAGCCCCAGTTAACGGGTCCTACACCAATATTGCACACCCTGTACTTACATATTTTTTGTATTTTTGCCACCTTTACTTAGAGAATTTTCTCCCTTTTAATAATATGTAATATCATAAATAACCCAACAGTATTTTTGTTGTTAAATTCAACCCACAATTAAGGTAAGTCGTTTCCTAATTACGTTCAAACATGCACAACACAACACAACGCAGAACACAATACGTGCATGCAAACATGCCTAAACACAAAACATGCATGCAAAAAAGCATAAACATAAAAAGCAGTGTGACGAATGTCGTAATATAGCTTGCCTTTGAGATGGAGAACCAACCATTGTGTTCTGTCAGAGAATACCTAAGGGCTGCATGTGGCGCATGGTGCAAGTCAGTTACTTAAAGCCTTAAGATGGATCAAATGGCAATATTCAATTCAAATTATTGAAAGACTGTGTATAGCTAACATCATAGAAAAAATATATAATATACTTACTTTATTATTATTAATATAATATCAGCTCTTATACCGTCCCCACCGAGGGGCTCGAGCCTACCCTGAAATCAGGGCGATTAGGCCTTAGTCGACCACGCGGGCCCAGTGCGGGTTGATCGACTTCACACACAACCTTCGAGTTTCTTCGCAGGCCTGTGCAGGTTTCCTCACGATGTTTTCCTTCACCGTTAAAGCAATCGGTAATGATATGTACGTAAGTTTTTGAAAAACTCATTGGTACATTGGCCGTCCAGATTTGAACCCGGTACCTCTGGTTAGATGGACCGAGTCGTTACCGGTTGAGCCACCGACGCTTTTTTTATAATTTATAATAATATACTTAAAGTTATAAAAAAACATTTTAATTTAATACAATTTAAAAAATATTACCACTTTTGATGTAAAAAAATACTGTAGGTCGATTTCAAAATTTCTCGAAAACAAATAGTTAATATTGAATGAAACCAACACACAAAAATCCGCGACTTTAAGACCTTTCAATTTAATTAAACACATTTTTTTAAAACTTATTTGAAAGTGATGAAAAGTAATCAAAACATGTAAAAATCGAAATTTGGGCGTTCGGATTCAACGTAACAGCCGCGTTGAAGCCCGCATTGATTTGAACTTAAAATGAATAGACTTACGTTCGATATTATTGAAACACGTATCAACCTGTTTGGATTGAGCGATCTTAGCGCCTTAAAGTGAGAGGATCTTACGAGCAAGGCTCCCAGCGCGGCAGTGGCGAACAACCTGATATTAAATCTTATGGAATCAGCTTTACAGTAGAATTTCGCGTAAGTGCCTTAACGCGAATTACGTCCTTTACTTCGGGCGTAAATGCACATTTTCGTTTATTGCGAGCTTAGTAAACATTCTAGGAAAACTTCGTCTTAGCCATTTTATCAATACCTTTTATTTTCTTACTGTCGGTATTTATTTCATGCGCCTAACTTAAATAATGTAGGAGAAAAATCTAATAATCTCTCAAAACTACATAGTTTTTCAAAATAAAAAGTATCGAGCGAAAACCAATTGATCGCGTTTTTAGTTTAGCCCTACCAAAGTAAAAAGTGCAAAGAATCAGATGTGTGATTTTCATTTTTAGCAAGCATGCGGCTGACTCAACATATTCTAGCAAAAATTATTATTATTTTTTTTTTTTTTTTCACAATTGGTAAACCCTTGACAACATCTCACCTGGTGGTAAGTGACGATACTTAATCAATTAAGATACTTATTATGTGAGCCTTGCTTTTATGGTCTGACTAGGTCACAGATCTACTACAAATAGATTTCTATATCGCGTGGCCACTACAATGCCTCTCGCTTTAACTGTTTTAAGCGTTTTTGTTGCCACCTCAATACTATTTCAAGTCAGGGTAAATTTCAATGTTATCAGCGCGACCTAGCGCCTTTGTAGTAGATCTGATAAAATTTAAGTAATGCTTTCGAAAAGCATTTGTACCGCTTTATTTTTCAATATACCTCTTCCAACATATTATTTTTATTGGGTAAAATTAAATTTTATTTGGCAACATTGAAAGAAACATTGTTTGGCTAAGAAACTGACTGACTTTGACAACTAGCCAGCAAAAAAAGTGGTCATACCGTTAAGGACAAAAAATAATATCAGTATCTTTTTCGCACTCGTGCCATATCGTAACTATCCTTCTTTTTCTTACAATTTCTTTACTTATATATTTGTAGTAGATCTGTGGACAAGGTGGATTCCAAGGAATTTATACACTTATCTAATATTTAAATTGAATTTTATAAATTCTTTGGTGGATACTTAACCACAGATAGTTTTAGTAGTACTACGTGACTTGCAATGAGTTTTTATGTTTACCTCCAGAGAAAGCTGATGTCACTAAGATGACCCCAAAGTCCGGGTCCTCAAAGGTTACTGTAGTGAGAGTGAGACAACTATAGTATAATTTTCACAGGATTTATATATCTCAGCTACGTCTTAGCTTCCACTATTCCGTCGACTTGTACTTTTTTGAAAATAATAACAAAACGAACTCACTATGTTCAGACTTTGGTACTTTTTGCTAAGATATCGAATCTTCTTACAACACCATTGCACTGCACGATCCAAGGAGGTTCAATTACTTAGGATCTGTGGATAAGAACTTTTTTTTTTGTTTTATTTATAACATAAATTAGTTTTAATCCTTCATCATCATCATATCAACTCATATATGTCCCCAACGAGGGGCTCGAGACTACCCTCAATTAGGGCGATTGTTTTATTTTTAATTTCATATTTTAGTACATTTATTTTTTGATTGTTGAAACTTTTTTTAAAACCCTTAGATTTAAAGTATTCTACATATGTATAGTACGCAAACACTTGCGTAGGTACCAAATAAGGGCGCGGGCAACGGAGTGTTAAGTTAGATTAACTAGCCATTTAAATAATTTCAAGACAAGACGAATAAGGAAACTGACCAGGCAAAAAAAACTAGAGAACCACAGAAAACTATACCTTCCATCGAATCCTCAAGTATCGTAGGTACTATGGGCGAAAACAGATAGGCACGATACGACGTTGCATCGTGAAAACACAGTTTCGTGCCGTGTATCGTACCACGATTGTGTCGAAAATCAGCTGTTGCGGATATAAATGAGACGACGATCTCTTGGTAGATCTCTTGGTGTTTATTGGTGTGAGGTCTGTCAAAAAGGGGCCTTGCAATGCCCGTGGGCTACCTTATAAATACTTCTAAAGAACGACATCTATACCTAATACATAGAACTAAATTCTTCATACATAATGATAAATTTTTGTCTACTAGAAAGTTAAACTACATTCTGTAGTACATACAGATCGTAACAGATGGGGTTACGTGTGTGAACATCAGCCGATTGATTGCAGACAATACCACCAACCAAACCCAGTCTTACAAGTTGACCCCAGTTGGTGTGAAGCAAATGGACTAACCATTACTCCACGAAGGGAATTTTATAGAAAGAATTAAAGTCAAATTCTTCCAGCAAAATATGCATCGCCATTTTATGATGTCGCGCCGTGAATTTTAACAAAATGCGGCGCAATTTAACACGATGACGTCTTAAGCCGTTAAGATGACTCAATCCGAGCAGTGTCAACGTGTTAAAATAATATCGGACGTAAGTCTACTCATTTTCAGTTCAAATCAATGCGGGCTTCAACGCGGCTGTTACGTTGAAATCGACCACCCAATTCTCGATTTTCACATGTTTTTATTACTTTCCTTCAGTTTCAAATAAGTTTTAAAAAAATGTGTTCAATTAAAGTTAAAGGTGTAAAAGTCACCGATTTTTGTGTTTGGTTTCGTTCAACATTAACTATTATTTTGTTTTCGAAAAATTTTGCAATAAATGCCAAAAACAGGGTTTACAATATATTCCTTTACATCAAAAGTGGTAATATTTTTTAAATTGTATTCAGTTAAATCGATTTTTTATTACTTTAACTATATTTTTCGATAGCTATACACAGTGTTTTAATTATTTGAATTGAATATTGTCATTTGACCCATCTTAAGGCCTTAACGTACCACGATGCGACGTCGTATGGTGTCTATGTTTCCGTTTTATACCAGGCCGAAGCACTTACCACTAATGACTAGTTAGACTAAACAGTCAACAAAGAGTCACTTTCTAGGTTTATAACTTTATTTTTGCTTACATTACTTTAGACCACACAAGATGCTTTCCCGACGTCTTTTGAATTCGCGCGCATTGAAGCCTTACCACGCAAATTATGAGGCAAACACCTTACCACACAGCACTAACTTTTATGCAAGCACCGTCTAAAGTATAAAGTAGAAAGCTGTGTGGTAGTTTGTACTGACAAATACATTCCTTCACATAGCACTAGCTTTCAAATCAGCAGAGTTCTCAGAGCAAGAGAACAGATCTGTGTGTTTCTCTGTACTCGTTACTTACGCCTGTTACGCTAATGTCATAGTCATTAGTGTACAAAAAAAACCTTTTTAACATAAAGTAGGTAATATAAAGGTATTAGCAAAAGGTTCAGAAGATCAAGGAAAGCGGTATGAAGCTATATCTACGAGTATCTACATGGTATATGTAATTACGAAAAAAAAAGATTTGACAGAACTGATGATCGAGATATTAAAAAAGTGGCCAGAGCGTGGCGAAAAACGTGCAAATTAGAGTTCCATAGTCTTTTACAAAAAGTGTTTTAAAAAACAAAATTAGTTTTGCATTTGGTAATGGAATATTTTTTATAGAAAATGTGTGAACTTTTTAAAAATGCAACTGCACATCTTATGTTGGTCGACTGTTACTCACTAAGAAAGCCTACCAAGCCGCGATAGTTTACATTTTAGATTATATTTTCTACTATTTTCAATTTTTTTTTCAGAGGTCCTGAAACAGTGGTTGAGCTCGTAGGGGGGCAGACACTTAACTGTAATAAAAATTAATACTTTTATGATTTAATATTTTGCATACCGATCCATGAATTGAAAAATTGTCTTAGTAGTTTTAAACGATTTAATCAACGATACCCCATACAACAGGGTACGTCAACGAAAAAAAAAATTTGCGCTACCTCCTGCTAGAGAGGTCTTGGTTCGAATCCTGTGCTTTCCAATTTCGATTTCGTTTCATTTGCCTCCTGTAGCTACATGTATCTCATGTCTTCCTTTTGTATATTCATATTCTATTTTTGTTTCTTCTCTTCTTTATTTGTGTTCGTTAATTGTGTCCACCCCAGAACATCAAGGGTGCGTCTCGATTTAGGGAAAAACAAAGACGATTGGGAGTTGAAAAAAAAAATGGTCACTCCCTTTTGGACCAGCTAAAGAACCTCTTCTCATTCGTTGTATGGGAGGAACAAAAAAGAATAAAGATAATTAAAGCGACTTACCAAAATTTCCGCTACAACACACATACACACAAATATCACTGCTTACTTATAAATACGAGTACCTACCTTAGGAGCTATGTGGAGGATTATTGGGACGAATCGATTCGGAATATAAAAATAAATACATACAGTACATAAACTTAATACGAGACGAGAGAGGGGTGCAAAAAATAGGGGTTGCGGGGATGCAAAACTCAAAATAAGAAATTAATATCGGGAGCGATATGTGTTTGCGATTTGAGGTTGAAAAAGTGTAAGTGTTGCTATCGCAGAGAACAAAAAGTAATTAGTAAAAGGTAACAATATTGCCACTTTTTGAGCTATTTTATTACTTCGTAGTTTTAATTTCGTCGACTCAAAAGATTTATTGTACTGCTTCCATAATAAACAAGTACACAGAGCGGCCCCTTTTGACGCAACCGTTTGACGCGAGCCAAGGTGCAACTAATTCAACGAACGAACTTTACACTTTAACCTAGGCTAATGATAAATGAATACATTTCAAATAGGTTCCTGTTATTCAGTTTTATGAGATTCTTAGTTGAAATAAGTTAGTAGAAATATAGTTTATTTTCACCCAAGTTTACAACATATTACATGGCTGAGACCTCCTTTTAGGTACGGAAGTACCTGTATTAGGGGATCTCGCTCCTCCATTACTTAATCTATTGTATATTATAGGTAAAAACAAAATATTAAGATATAAGGTGTAACATTAAAAATTGAAACAAAAAAAAAACAGGTTTCAAGCACACTAGTCGCCACTACGATTTTTGAAGGTTCCCCTCGATTTCTCTGGGATGTCATCATCAGATCCTGGTTTCCTTATCATGATACCACCCTTGGAATATCTCTTTTCCAACAAAAAAAGAATCATCAAAATCGGTTCATAAACGACGAAGTTATCCGCAAACACACACATAAAAAAAATATACATTCGAATTGAGAAACCTCCTCCTTTTTTTTGAAGTCTGTTAAAAATTATTGAATAATTCAACAATTATGTTTGCCAAAGATTTCATTTCAGTTCATCTATTTCAATGGGGCCTTATACCAAGACCTTGATTGAAAAAGTTCCCTTTTTTTTGGTCAAAAGAGGCTTAGTACGCCCGAAACAATCAATTAGGGAAGTTTGGACCCCTTGAATTGTAAATGTGAGGGCCTACTTTGTTTATTCTTGTGCCCTGTAAGGCCTTTGTTCCAAGTAATATAATTACGGCTGTTTTTAAGGTTTCGTATCCAAAGGGAACAGCGTAATGACAGGTGCCGCTACCTCCTGTCCGGGAGGTCGTGGTTCGAATCCTGCCACGTACCAATACGTTCTTGAATTTCGATTTCATATGTACGTTTATCCGACGCTCTTACGGTGAAGGAAAACATCGTGAGGAAACCTGCACACGCCTGCGAAGAAACTCGAAGGTTGTGTGTGAAGTCGACCAACCCGCACTTGGTCGAACCCCTCGGTGGGGACGTATATGAGCTGAAAATGAATGATGGAATGAAATCCAAAGGGTGCCAACGAAAGCGCTAACTCCGAAGTAATAGGTAGATGCTTACTATACTTATTCCTTTGTCCGTTTTTCTGTCTTTTCAATCATTGGAGGGATTAACTTTTGTAGTGAATTCGATGTATTTCTTACGTTTTGTCCGGCAGTTTGTTCGGAAAAATCATTTGATCAAAACATACTGTACTTTCGAGCGTTTGTACTGATAATAAAATATATTTTTTCGACTTGGCAATCACGAAATATAAGGAGAAAAAGGTTCAAGAGTGCTTCAAAAAACATGAGAATGATGCTTCCATGACAGCTGGAAAGAATTTACTCATAAATATACTCAATATGTTTTAAAGGGGACTACGGTATTATTTGCTGAATATTGATTTAAAAAATGTACTGCAAACATCTTAGATCTCATATATTTTTTAGGAGAGTCACGAGACTCAGCAACTCTTTAATACATTAATATAATAAAATTGTAACTGCGCCGTGTCTGTACTTAAATGAAATATTTTTGGAAAATAATAACTGTGGTAAACATTATTAACGATATAGAGGCCAAAACAACAAGTTTTGGAATTCTTGTCTGTCTGTCTGTATGTTCGCGCATCATGAAAAAACTAACAGGCCGATTTTGATGAAATATTGTATGATGGTTCCTTATAGCCAGGGTTAACATGTAGGATTCCTTTTATCCCCGAAAAATTTAAGAGGTGAGAAAATATCAAAACCTCCACGCGGACGAAGTTCCGGGCACAGCTAGTTTGTACATAAAAATGTTTTATGGGATCTCTTTCCTTTTTTTAGATTTTTTTTTCTCCGGCGTTTCTGATTCTGGTACGATGATATTAATTTTTTACAGGAGAGTCACGAGACTTGACAATTTTTTACATAAATATTTTTAATGGAATTTCATTTCTTTTTTTAAGAATTTTCCTTTTTTATTTGACGGTTCTGATTCTTGTACGATGACTATTGGTTAACGCAAACACACTTTATTTATTAGTATGACGCAAAACTCTCTTATCTTACTTTGAAAATGACGGACACCCATACAAACTGTCGCTCCCTGAGGAGTGGATATTTGAGTTTTCAGAGCTTCTCCTTTAAAAAACTGCAATTACCTATGTCCATGCCAAATTCCAATTTTATAAGTCACCTTTCTAAGTAGTCTACCTTTTTGATGATCAGTGAGTCAGTGAATGAGTTAGTAAGTAAGTAAATGAGTGACGATGTATCGAAACATCGACAAACATTATTTGATTTTCCGTGTACCATGCTCAACTGCATCGTCACTTTCCATCAGATGAGTAGCAGTCAAACGCACTGAAATTTATAATTAAAAAAAAACGATATATTAGAAACCGTTAAAGGTAGCCAATTGTAATTTAGAATATGCGCTGTTTACAATACTTAAACAATGCTGTATAAAATTCAGATAGTTTCTTCAGTCCATATCAAAGATAATTATTAAGAGCTCAAAAATGCGTAGAGTTGCTTCGAGAAAAAGGTGTACCGCCGTGCTCGTCTGCTCGACTTGGCGGGGAGCACTGCCGTGCCCTCTGATGAATTCAAGTATTTGATTATAAAAACGAAATCCATGAGGGTCTGAACTACACTTTTCTTTACAAAATGTGCTGCAAAATCAGTTTTCTTTATATGTTTTACAGATTTTTTTTTATGTTTTAATAGTTATTCTAAATGAAGAAAATAACGGTGTAATGTAATGTAGTGTAGCGTAGTATAGCGTAGCGTAGTGTAGGGAAGCTTAGCGTGCCATAGCGTGGCGTGGCGTAGCGTGGCGCGGCGTAGCGTGGCATAGCGTGGTGTAGCGTAGCGTGGTGTAGAGTAGTAAAGTATTGTGTATGTTTTGTAGTGTAGGTAAGTTACAACGGAAAATAAATCTTCTTTTTGTTAACTGAAGAAATTAAAACATTAAAACTATACTACTGGAAGAAGGGACAGCAAGGCGTGTCCCTTTGGCAACACATCTTAAGGCGAGGCACCGGAGAAAAAGTGGGGAAAATTGTTTCGCTAAATCAATGGCTTAGGTATTTACAAGGTTTCAAGGACATTCAATAATTGTGTGTATAAATTTTCGTGTCATATTGTTTTCATGTTCTAATGACATAATCTGGTTTATTTCTAGGATTTAATTTTGACATTATTAACGAATGATTGTTTATTTCTTGATTTTTCACAAATGAAATTATGTTATTATCAATTTATGACCATCAGAAAGAGTGTAATTTGCACCTATTTTGAACAAATACTTTGAATCTTGACTCTTGAATCTACTATTGAATAACGGTCTTTATATTATAATTATACGGTACACCCAGGGATATTGTCTAAAAAAAAATTCGAGCGAGACCTACAGTACTCGCATATGATGTGTAACATGTGACAAAATACTTTAGGTTAGTTAGATTTGATGACGATATTGTACCTGGGTGGCGGATCTGACAGTAACGAAAAAAACCGACCAAGTGCGAGTCGGACTCTCGTAAAGTAGAATTCCGCGCTTTCGCGACTTCCTGTTCCACATTTCCGTCCCATGTTACACATTTCCGTCCCATTTCACGAAATCACTCCCACAAATTGCAGGAAAGCGAGAGCAAAGATGCTACACAGCAAAAATGTGCTAATTAGTTACACGATAGCATGAACCTTACTTGATCATCAAAAGGTCCCGAAAGCAGGCTAAAAGAAAAGTCTAAAACGAATTGTTAATTAATAAATTTTTTAACTATGCAAATAATTTTTAAATGGAAATATTTCCATTTAAGTACTGCAGAGAACCTGCTAAATTTGGCGGCGAAATCCTATACGTTCGACAACTAATCTGAATCAATCTGGGTGACGAGGGGGTGAGGTCGTAATCTGGAGAGCGGCAGGGAGTGTCCATACTGTATGTTAGTACTAATATATAATACTTTGCCAGTGGTGTGAATTCTTGATTAATTTCGTCGCGTTCAAATGTTTCGCTTTAAGCCCTTAAGATGGGTCAAATGACAATATTCAATTCTAATTATTGAAAGACTATGTAAAGCTATCACTATGGAAAAAATATTGAATATACTTAAAGTAATAAAAAAACGATTAAATTGAATACAATATTTAAAATGTTACCACTTTTGGTGTAAAAAAACATACTGTTTGTGGTATTAATTGCAAAATTTCTCGAAAATAAATATAGTTAATGATGAATGAAACCAACACGCAAAAATCGGTGACTTTCATTCAGACCTTTCATTTTATTTGAACACATTTTTTTAACTTATTTGAAAGTGATGAAAAGTAATAAAAACATGTAAAAATCGAGAATTAGGCGTTGGGTATCAACGTTACAGCCGTGTTGAAGCCTGCATTGTTTTTTTTTATTATTATTAATTATTAGTAAACCCTTGCCAACATCTCACCTGGTGGTAAGGGACGATGTTGCCGAAGACGGAAGCGGGCTTACCAAGATTCCCCAACGCAATGGGGAACTAGCTATCTTATCTTCATTCTTCATTTGAAATTAAAATAGACTTACGAGTACGTTCGATATTATTGAAACAATCAACCTGCTCGGATAGAGAGATCTTAGCGCCTAGAAAAACGTGCAAAACGACATCCCAGAATTATCAAATGGGGTATTGTATTTTCTGGCTTAAGGCTTATACCGCCGCCAACAACCAACTTTGTAACCACTTTGTACTTAAATTTAGGATTTTTAATCGAAAAAAAATCTTTTGTAATTTACAGGATATGAGGAGTGATTTTACTTTCCTCGAATTTTATATAATACACAGAACTAAAGACAAAAAAATCCTAATCCACCCTTTTTTCTTAGTTGTAAACATAGAACTGCTACAATTTTAATCCAAACATTATGATGATTTATTAACTTCTTAACAAAACAATATTAAATGATTTTGTTTTCTTACTTTTTGGAAATTCTTCTTATTTTATTCATACTGAAAAAAAAAACAATATTCGCACGATTCTTCCACAGCCATTGACGTAGCAGCCACGTTGTAGTGAGAGCTAACAAGAACTTTATTTTATTGTTGTCAAGGGTTTACAAGTTGTTAATAAAAAATAAAAAAAATGATATTTCAGGCGATGCAATGTTTGAAACATCGTGAATCGAGTTGCTAATTTTAGGGACAGATGAGCATATAGTGACAGATGAGTATATAGTACATTTGTACTATATACTCGTAGATACCGAACTAAAGAAAAAGATACAAATTTTTTGTAAACACGAAAAACAAATTTGTGTGGTGGTAAGGAACTCTCGATGCGCGAAACTGACTCTCACTTGGCCGGTTTTTTATTTAGTTTATATTCGGAATTGGTAACGAAATCCGGGACGTTCGCGGAATCGAGTGAAGTGCGAGAGGCGGAAAATTCCTCAGAAAATTCAGTTTTGCTGTTTCTTTTGTGTTGGCAATAAATATTAAAATTATTTGTTTTGTTTAGAATATTTTATCCTTTTTAGGATTTTAGTGGATTAGACGGTCACCTGCCTTTATACGAGGATTTTTGTACTATTTTAAAAGATTTTACTTTACTTGCAATATTTGTATGTATGTATGTTAATTTGTCTATACAAATTTAAGTTCAAATCTTGCGATCGATTTTAGAGCGACTTCCATTGAGCTGAAATTTGATTCTGATTCTGACTGCTGCCATTCACCATTTCCTAACGTTTTGTTTTTTTTCATTGGTTTTATTCACCAGTTAATTATTTTCTTTTTTATCACGCTTTTATTAGCTTCACCTGTATGTATGTATATTTGTATGTATGTTTGTAACGAACTCCTTTGCACTCGATTTTGACCCACTTTAAATGGACAGATTTAATTCAAACTTTGTACGGTTATCAAGAATCAGTGACAATACAATAATTATATAAGTTTATCTCATTATCCTGAAAAATAAATATAGATAAAAAAACTAAAAAACACGCTTTTAAACCACAACAAACTTAAAAGTGAAAAATAATTCAAAATGTAAGTTGAAAAACAATAATGAACGAAAAATACTAGTACTATTACTGGAAAAAGGGTGGGGCGCTTTGTGCCATATTTTTCGTATATCGAACATCCCACGGTTTTTTCACAATAATAATAATTTTTCGTTCATTATTGTTTTCAACTTATGTTAGGAATAATTTTTTACTTTTTGGTTTGATGTGCTTTAAAAGCGTGTTTTTTAGTTTTTTAAACTATGTTTTTAATATAAATTTAGTTTTTTGGTGGTATCACATTTTTTGTATCTTTTTCGGCCTTTCAAGACTGAAGGCCACACGTGCTAGAATCGACGCGGGTGAAGGGGCGAGTCGAGGCTGCACTACTATTATTTTTTTCTCAATATTCAATATATTTATTTGCATTCTACAATGGTAGATGTAACTTTCAACACGCTTTATTGCATAGTGTACAGAGGCAAGCACATCAAGCTAGGCACTTTGGACTTTGTACCGTTCTTATGTCGTACGCTTATGGATCAGAATCACACTACGACCTTGATGTGCTGGCCTGTGTACATAAACCAGTTTAATATAGTTTAAAGAAGTTTTTAGTTAATTCCGGAATGGATTCTGCTTTGATTAACTACAAACTATTTCTTATTGGAGTGAGACAAAGAACTACACAGACGGTTTCCTTTAAAACGGGGAGTAAGTAAAAGAAAGAAAAAGAAAATAAAAGAATGGTTGCGAACGTTTCGAGTGAACAAGACTTCGGCTTTTATTTTTCGATATGCCTGAAAGCCAGACTTACCACTACTAAGGAACCGTGAAATGTGAACTAAAAATAAAAGGCACTGTAGGAAAATAAATAAAATATACAATTTATTATTTTTTGTTCTGCTGAGGCCATCGAACATTGAGGCCCCTCCCCAACCTCACCCTCTCCTTTCCGCTTCCCGCCAGAAATCACGCCATCCTCCTTACGCAACAGCAACCTTGTCAAATGCACTTTGCATTACCATTTTGGTTAAGCAAAGTGCATTTGACAAACGCAATAAGTGGAAAGAAGAATGAAGCAAAAACTGGGTTCCCAGAACCTGTGAGACCCCACTGAAAATCCTCAACGTTTCCACCTCCCACGCAGAGATTTGTGCCAACTAACCAGACTGGCCATGGCCGCAGCAAGGAGTACATGCACGAATGTGGGGGGCAGGCGTCTCCGGCATGCGACTGTGGCGCCGAGAATGTAAACCACAATCCACAAAATACAGCAATGCCCGACCATAAAGTACAAAAGAGACCCAGCAGGCATGTTCAGCTTTCCCGAGGACGCAGCCAATAGGTGCAAGATATATGAATGACCTGGACGATAGCGATGACGATAACCACCTTCTTCTAATTGGCTTCATATCAATAAGGCCGTTGGTTCAGTTTCTGGCGGAGTCTTACTTTGTAAGACTCGGTTTGGTTGGTGGAATGACATTTTCTTAGCCCGCCTGGCTAGCTATCACCATCTTTCTAAGTCTGGCCGCCAAGCATCAATGTTAACAGATTTGATGTGTACCGGCTTGAAGATAAGATAGCCAGTTCTCCATTGTAGTGGGGAATCTTCGGCATCATTGTCACTTACTATCAGGTTCTAATCATCATCATTACAGCTCATATACGTCCCCACCGAGGGGCTCGAGCCTACCCTGAATCAGGGCGATTAGGCCTTAGTCGACCACGCGGGCCCAGTGCGGGTTGGTCGACTTTACACACAAATCAGGTTCTAATACTTCACCTTATAAGACCCAAGCCAACCTCACCTGCCCGCGGTATACCATGCTGTATAACGAACGAAGCTCTGGCGTTTTTACTGGTGGTAGGCTTCGGCCGTGGCTATTTACCACAGGGTCGCTACTGTATTCTACTCAGCGCCTCGTATAACTGCCGCCTTTTTTGTGTGTTCATTCCCCACCCAAAACACCATGAGAAATAGGAAACGGAAAAACGTTCAATAGCGGCTGCACTTCCTCCCACTTAAAGTCCACTCGCCAATATCAGAGGTTTGCACTCCAATCTCGTTGCGGTCCATCACCACCTCGAGACCGAGAAATCGCAGCTGTTCTTTCTCACGGAGACGCAAATCAGACAACCGGCAGAATTAGCTTATCTGCAGTACCCGGTTTATTCTCTGGAGCACAAATTTAAAAGCGCACGCCGGTCTCTGTCTTTATGTTAGCGACAACGTCTGCTGCAAGTGTCTCTGGAACCATGAGGATTACTGTTTTTCCACTTTGTGGGTGATGGTAATACTATCCCAGAGAGAGGTCATGAATAAGGGCGTGAATAACACAGGGAATCCTACTTTGGGGCCAGATGACGATGTGTGATTTGTCCCAGAATATTTATTTATTTTATTTATTTAATCTAACATTCAAGGTAGTCTGACTGGGGTGAAAAACGGCTGCCAAAAAGCTTGGTATCCTCTCGAAGGCGAGACTTCAGTTCACACCAGAGCAGCTACTAATATTATACCAAACTCAAGTTCGCTCATGTATTGAGTACTTCTCTCATGTATGGGACGGATCGGCTCGTTACCAGCTAGATGTCCCGGATTCTATCGACCGACGCGCAGGAGACTCATTGGCGACAAGGAACTTGTATCAAACAGGCTCCAAAGCCTCGAGCATCGCCGCAAAGTCGCCTGTCTATGTCAGGATTTCTTTTCGAGAGTGTGCCTTAGAGCTTCACGACCTCATTCCCTCTCCATTTCATAATCGGACGGCCAGGCGTGGAGGGCAATTCCACCCCTATGTCGTTAATGTTCCACCTTGACGCAGGAAATGTTTTGCTTCTTCGTTCATTATGCGAACGGCCAAGGAGAGGGATTCGCTGTCGGCGTCTGCATTCCCCGATTCGTATAATTTAGTAATCTTCAAGACGCACTATTTGAGCTTGCGTGTTACATCCTCGGCTGCATCGGCACTTACCAGTGCAGCCAAACGCACTCATATTTTTAATAAAAAAATAGGTGAGATGATGCCAGGATCTTCAATTGTGAATTGATTAAAAAAATCTCGCCATAAATCAGCCATGACCACGATATTGTCAGCCACTTGAAGGTGGTGAACTAGACCAATGGTAGAGGGAAGGTGTATTGCGTTAGAGCTACACTACAATGTTCCAGACACCCCTCGTCTAGTTTTGACAAATAAACATTAAGGACGCCCGTATTTTTCCTCACCAAGTTTCATATATTTCGCTGAAGCAATAGTCATTTGAAATCTTAAACAAAGCTTCGTGTGAAACAGTAGATTTCCTGAACTTCTCATGACATAATAACAATTGGAAACGCTGAACACTTTACAAAACCGACTTCTATCGCAACAACTTGGTACAATTTTGCATTATGATTTTTTGGTTTTTGTTATTTTTCTAAAAAAAGTGCTGTACCGATTTAAAAAAATATATTTATTTCAATAATTTAGGAATCAAATAGTCTTACATATAGGATTAAATATAAATTTTAAATCAGGAAGGACCTGGAGTTTCTCTTAATAACAAAAAAACATAAAATAGATAATATTAGTTGTACAACTATTTTTACTAAAACTGTTTTTAACAGTTTTTAATATGATACCAAGGTGGTAATTTTTTGATTTTTGTATATTATCTAGAAAAGTTATTAAATAATTATATTAATTTTTCGAAGAGACTAGCCTAGCAGCATAAGCTATCGAATAAAAAAAATAATCATGAAAATCGGTTTACAATCTCGAAGATATCGCGTAACAAACACACAAAAAAAAACCTGCAGACAAATTGAGAGCCTCCTCCTTTTTGGAAGTCGGGTGAAAAATTCTTAATAACTTTAGGAATTCCTTAAAAATAAAAAACCCGACTGCGAAAAATTTTTACCCCTCTTTTGAGCCAGTCGCGTAAAAAAATATCCTTTGTCACTCACGGAATGAAGATGAATCTAACGATACCTCATATGTTAAAATCCTTCAAGCCTTTCGTTCAGGCTGTAGCAGGGAACATAGAAATCTACAAACATACATACACTTGAAAAACATAACCCTCCTTCTGAGGCAGTCGGGTAAAAAACAATCCTCTCAAATGGAAACTTTCAGTCGAACGCTCAGATCAATACACGTATAACTTTAGATATTTCTTAAGGAAGCATGAAACGGTCACACATTACTGGCCTTGTCTAAACCCATCATAAAGATAATTTAAGATCCTCTATAGATCTAATTTGATTTAATTACAAGCGTATGATTTGCAATCTAACAACTAACGTGGCGCCACCAGCTTATACATTTAACTAATATAACTTGAAAACGTTAATTACTCCACTGTTGAAGCTAAATTAACCCTTCTATTATTGGTTCAGCAGAGCGAACCCAACTTTGAATAATTATCAAATTATTATTATGTGTGTTTCTACATATTAACTGCTACCCTACCGCTTTAGTTAAAATTTAGTAATTAATAACGAATTTAAACTTACCGTTGGTAGATCGCGTTGGTGGAACCCATAACTTTTCATTAGAAAATCCTTTTTTACCCTTGGTAGATCGCGTTGGTGGAACCCATAACTTTTTATTCGAAAATCCTTGTTTACCCTTAGTAGATCACGTTGGAGGAAGCCATCACTTTTTATTAGAAAATCCTTTTTTACCCTTGGTAGATCACGTTGGGGGAACCCATCACTTTTCATTAGAAAATCATTTTTCACCCTTGGTAGATCGCGTTGTTGGAACCCATAACTTTTCATTAGAAAATCCTTTTTTACCCTTAGTAGATCACGTTGGAGGAAGCCATCACTTTTTATTAGAAAATCCTTTTTTACCCTTGGTAGATCACTTTGAGGAACCCATCACTTTTCATTAGACAATCCTTTTTTTACCCTTGGTAGATCGCGTTGGTGGAATCCATTACTTTTCATTAGAAAATCCTTTTTTACCCTTGGTAGATCACGTTGGAGGAACCCATCACTTTTCATTAGAAAATCCTTTTTTACCCTTGGTAGATCGCGTTGGTGAAACCCATAACTTTTCATTAGACAATCCTTTTTTTACCCTTGGTAGATTGCGTTGGAGGAACCCATCACTTTTCATTAGAAAATCCTTTTTTACCCTTGGTAGATTGCGTTGGTGGAACCCATCACTTTTCATTAGAAAATCCTTTTTTACCCTTGGTAGATCGCGTTGGTGGAACCCATCACTTTTCATTAGAAAATCCTTTTTTACCCTTGGTAGATCACGTTGGTGGAACCCATCACTTTTCATTAGAAAATCCTTTTTAAGGTTTCGAAGTCAACAAGGAACTCTTATAGTTTCACCATGTCTGTCTGTCTATCCGTTTGTCCGCGGCTTAGCTCAGATAATATTAGTACTAGAAGGCAATAGTTTGGCATGGGTATACATATTAACCACGCCAACAAAGTGATACAATAAAATCTTTTTAAAAAAATTGTACCTCCCCTACATGTAAATAGGAGGTGATTTTTTTTTCGTTGAGGTCCCCTATCGTGTGGCGGATCGTTGAATAGGTCATTCAAAATTAATGAAAACCAAAAAATTGCAAAATTGTACTAAGTTGTTGCGATTGAAGTTGGTTTATAATGTGTTTAGGCGCTTCAAGTTATCATAAATGTTAAGATTATGAAGGTTAATGGACAATTCTAAAAGAACGCGCGAAGTCTTTTACAAACATTGGTTTTAGCTCAACTAGGCACGACAAAAGAACTCATAGAACAACGAACAAAAAGACACTATCCTACAAAGCCCTCTGTTTCGGACCACGACGCGACGATCATTTTATTTTCCCGGTTTTCATATTTTTTGTCGGAAAATGTTTTCTTTTTCTCGCATGGCTACCCTGACAAATGTGAAGATACTGACACCCACATAAAGCATTGTGCAGTTATTACGTGGAAATATGGCAGGATTATCGCCAGATTTGTACAATTACCAGAGTATTTCAAAAGAACGTCTTATCCTCCATCTTTGTTATACTATAGTGCACACTTTAACCATATACAGGTTGAATGTAAAACTTTTATTACACAATTTTGCTAAAATCCCATTTGGAGTTCCGAAAATATGAAATTTAAGTAGATAGCAAACAAAAATTAAATTAAATTTAAAAATATTTTATTGCACCAAAAACTAACTTAACTAATGCACATTAAATATCCCTGGTGTGGGGACACTAGGATTCCCTGTGTTGTGGGTAACCAGTCTCTTCCCTAATTGAAAAAAAAACCAAAATTTTTGATATTTTGGAATGGTTAGGGAATAATTTTGCACGAATTGCTTTGATTATCAGTATAAAAGTACTATCATTTATGTGGTAGAATACAATATTTATTTATTGCACTATCGTTCACAAACATGACAATTTATATTACATTAAAAAGTTTATATCTCAGAAAAATCAACAAAAAATCAACTCCATCCGTCTTACGAATTTTCGATCAGGTCACGTGTCCTGACGCGAGTTTAACATTTTTTACCCATTACAAAACAAGTGCACAACGCCGCTAAAGAAGTTTTCACTACTCCATCCGTCTTACGAATTTTCGATCAGGTCACGTGTCCTGACGCGAGTTTAACATTTTAACCCATTACAAAACAAGTGCACAACGCCGCTAAAGAAGTTTTCACTACTCCATCCGTCTTACGAATTTTCGATCAGGTCACGTGTCCTGACGCGAGTTTAACATTTTTTACTCATTACAAAAAAAGTGCACAACGCCGCTAAAGAAGTTTTCACTTCAAAAAAGTGATTTCAAATCTCTTGAGATTCCTCTTATCTCGATTTTTAGTAAGTAAGTAAGTAAGTAAATATTCTTTATTGCAAGCCACAAAAACAATACAGGACTTATAATATGTAAAAAAACATAGAGTGCAAAGGCGGCCTATTTTAGGTATCTAATTGGTAGATTTTGGTATAAAAATCAATTTTATTTTTTTGTTTACCTAGATCAGCACGTGCTTGGGATTTATTTGCATGGAAAAAAGAAGTTGGACAAAAACCCTTATTCTTTCTTTACTGTGTTCGCGTGAAAATGAAAGTAGTAAGTAGTTATGTTATTTTCTGTATCCTTCCCTTCAAATTTCTACTTATTTGTATAGTTATCATACCACTGATAAGCAAGTAGTTATGATATTTTCTGTATCCTGCCCTTCAAATATCAACTTATTTGTATAGTTATCAGACCACTGATAAGCAAGTAGCTATGATATTTTCTGTATCCTGCCCTTCAAATATCTGCTTATTTGTATAGTTATCATACCACTGAGAAGCAAGTAGTTATGATATTTTCTGTATCCTGCCCTTCAAATATATGCTTATTTGTATAGTTATCATACCACTGATAAGCAAGTAGTTATGATATTTTCTGTATCCTGCCCTTCAAATATCTGCTTATTTGTATAGTTATCATACCACTGATAAGCAAGTAGTTATGATATTTTCTGTATCCTGCCCTTCAAATATAAACTTACTTGTATAGTTATCATACCACTGATAAGCAAGTACTCTTAGTAATGGTATTTACTGTATCCTGCCCTTCAAATTTCTACTTATTTGTATAGTTATCATACCACTGATAAGCAAGTAGTTATGATATTTTCTGTATCCTGCCCTTCAAATATCAACTTATTTGTATAGTTATCAGACCACTGATAAGCAAGTAGCTATGATATTTTCTGTATCCTGCCCTTCAAATATCTGCTTATTTGTATAGTTATCATACCACTGATAAGCAAGTAGTTATGATATTTTCTGTATCCTGCCCTTCAAATATCTGCTTATTTGTATAGTTATCATACCACTGATAAGCAAGTAGTTATGATATTTTCTGTATCCTGCCCTTCAAATATCAACTTATTTGTATAGTTATCATACCACTGATAAGCAAGTAGTTATGATATTTTCTGTATCCTGCCCTTCAAATTTCTACTTACTTGTATAGTTATCATACCACTGTTAAGTAAGTATTTATGATATTTTCTGTATCCTGCCCTTCAAATATCTACTTACTTGTATAGTTATCATACCACTGATAAGTAAGTAGTTATGATATCTTCTGTATCCTGCCCTTCAAATATCTACTTACTTGTATAGTTATCATACCACTGATAATGTAGTTATGGTATTTACTGTATCCTGCCCTTCAGATATCTACTTATTTGTATATTTATCATACCACTGATAAGTAAGTAGTTATGATATTTTCTCTATCCTGCCTTTCAAATATCTACTTATTTGTAAAATTATCATACCACTGATAAGTAGGTAAGTAGTTATGATATTTTCTGTATCCTGCCATTTAAATATCTACTTATTTGTATATTTATCATACGACTGATAAGCAAGTAGTTATGATATTTTCTCTATCCTGCCTGTCAATATCGACTTATTTGTAAAATTATCATACCACTGATAAGTAGGTAAGTAGTTATGATATTTTCTGTATCCTGCCACTCAAATATCTACTTATTTGTATAATTATCATACCACTCACAAGCAAGTTGATGAAGTGAATGAATTAAGTTACTGGACCTATCCAAAATCGATATCTGGGGTATCTGAGGTCCCTTATCACGAATCCGTTGTCAGAATTGAAAAAAAGGCCGCCATTTTGAACTTTTTAGTTACTAGACCGAATGCTTCCCAAATCGATATCTGGGGTCCCTGGAGTCCCTTATAATGAATCCTTTGCAAAATTGAAAAAAGTGTCCGCAATTTTGTTTTTTTTTTAGTTACTGGACCGATTGCTTCCAAAATCGATATGCGAAGATCCCTGAAGTCCCTAATCACGAATCCGTTGTCAAAAATGAAAAAAGTGGCCACCATTTTTAACTTTTTTAGTTACTGGACAGATTGCTTCCAAAACCGATATATGGAGGTCCTTATCACGAATCCGTTCTCAGAATTGAAAAAATTGGCCGCCATCCCCCAGCATATTTATAATCGTTAGTAAGAAGTAAACTCCAGTCGTGTGTCGGAGCTGACACACACTATTTTTTTATTTCGTTCGGTAGGTGCAGTATTAATAATTGACGAAAAGGCTCAGAAAAGGTGTTTATAATACTTATGTTAATCAGACGCTCTCTGTGGTGATGTTATACAGAAACAAATGAACTAAACACATACTGTTACACTATGTGTTTAGTTTATTTGTTTCTGTACATCGATAGTAGGGTAGGCGTTACGAGATGAATATAGAAAAGGAGTTACAGGTTAGATGGCGCTGTAACACAAGTAGTTATGATATTTTCTATATCCTGCCCTTCAAATATCAACTTATTTGTATAATTATCAGACCACTCATAAGCAAATAGTTATGATATTTTCTGTATCCTGCCCTTCAAATATCAACTTATTTGTATAATTATCATACCACTCCTATGCAAGTAGTTATGATTTTTTCTGTATCCTACCCTTCAAATATCAACTTATTTGTATAATTATCATAACACTATATGCAAGTAGTTATGATATTTTCTGTATCCTGCCCTTCAAATATCAACTTATTTGTATAATTATCATACCACTCCTATGCAAGTAGTTATGATATTTTCTGTATCCTGCCCTTCAAATATCAACTTATTTGTATAATTATCATACCACTCATAAGCAAGTAGTTATGATATTTTCTGTATCCTGCCCTTCAAATACTTATTTTTATTAAAATTAAAATAAGTAAGTACTTGTGATTTTTTTTGTCGTATACTGACCTTCAAATTGGTACTTATTTTTATGTATTTATTGAAATCATTTTTTTTCTATTCTTATTTTTTAATACCTATTAATACGGAGCACAATGACTAAAATAATCGCGTTTCCACAGCTCTTCAGGGATTGGAAGAAGTTGGATACAGATCCCTATTGGCTTAGCACACTAATGCAAAGATTATGTAATAGGTAAATAATGTCTGTTACTTAATTGCCTATTGGCTTAAACTAAAAAGGTAATTTTCTTGGTAAAGTTGTATATAAAGCACCTAACTGGGTGAATAACACTGCAGACTCGACACTTGTCGCCAAGTAGGTTGTTGTATTCCGTGGGGTGGGGCAAGATATGGGGGCTAATATATTATATATTTTGGCAAGATAGCGAGCGTGTGGCATATGAGGCGTTATCGCAAGTACGACTCACACTTGGCCAACACACATTTTTATTATTTGTTGTTCTAACTTAGGATTTAACTTTCTTATAAGCCTTCTTAATAGAAGGCTATGAATTTCCTTACGCAATTCATACAGAGATGAATACATACATAGCATAACCAAAGTCACCGACATAGCTTACACAAAATCTAATCTTACATGCAGGGAGCGAGGCACAATGACCGTAGAACAGATGATCGAGGGCAGTAAAGTTCTCGAGTGGTGACCGCACACCTGAAGACGTAGCGTAGGCCTCTTATTTGGTGGACCAACGACCTGGCGTGAAGCTGCTGGATGCGGGCAGCACAAAACCGTTCGTTTTAGAAATCCTTGGTGGGGGCCTTTGTCCAGCAGTGGAAATCTTTCGGCTGATATGATGATGATGATGACTATAGGATTAGTTCTTTAATCACACCCAGTTTTACGCTTGTATGTTTTTCCGATAGATAAAAAATATATTTGAAAACCTGTTTCTTGTATGGGTACTTCCATTTTTTCTTTTTATTATTTACTAATTAATCCTCCATAATAACACATATTTTGTAAAAAAATAATCTGCCGGCCACCTATAACGGTTCAAAAGATACATCATTTATAAGGTCGGACGGACGGACAGACAAATAGGTCCCATTAACTGGTACGGATGATAATACAAGGCCACGGCCGAAATAGTTAAAGGACAAGAGACAGTGATAGCAGCCAGCAGCAGAAAAAGCCCACCGAAGCATTCAAGAGAAACTCCACTGACACGCAAAGCCATCTTATGCATGAAATGATTCACGCGCGCTATCACGTAAGCCGCACTTTTTATATTTCTAACTAGCTTCTGCCAGCGGCTTCGCTCGCGTGAACATAGTTTCTATGACAGTCTTCGAGGGTGTGCGGTGCCTAATCCAGGTCCTAATCTGTCTACCTACCCAATATCAACCAGATACGTTCAGTAGTTTTTGCGTGAAAGAGTAATAAACATCCATACATACATCCATCATCATATCAGGCGAAGGACGTCCACTGCTGGACATAGGCCTCCCCCAAGGATTTCCACGACGACCGGTTCTGCGCTGCCCGCATCCAGCGGTTTCCCGCGACCTTCACCAGGTCATCGGTCCACCGAGTGGGAGGCCTGCCTACGCTACGTTTTCCGGTGCATAGTCGCCACTCGAGAACTTTACTGCCCCAACGGCCATCTGTTCTACGAGCTATGTTCCTCGCCCACTGCCACTTAAGTTTAGCAATTCTGATAGCTATGTCGGTTGCTTTGGTTCTCCTACGGATCTCCCCGTTTCTGATTCGATCACGCAGAGAAACTCCGAGCATAGCACGCTCCATTTCCCTTTGGGTGACCTCGAGCCTTCTTATTAGGCCCATAGTAAGCGACCATGTCTCAGTTCCGTATGTCATCCATCACTGGCAACACACATCCATACATACAAATTTATAATATTAAGTAGAATTTATCTCCCCTTGACTGTCTACGTTACCTAATCTTTGATCGGAAACGTTGTTTTCTTGAAAGTGGGAATTAGACAGACTCGCTGGTCTGGCTGCGGCAGCCTTATTTGCATGCAGAGTGGCCACTAGCTTCGACCCGAGCTCTGATTATTTCTATTATTTATAGGGTTGCCTGGACCCAAGATAAAATATTTCGGGTTTAGTTATTGATAACTACATATACAGTATGATAATATGTCTTGTTTGATGATATTGGATTCTTCATACAACGGGCGAGAAATAATATTTCTAAAAACAAATGACGGAACAAACGAAATCACGGCGAATCCTTTACGCTCGAGAACCAAAATAGCACCAGTATGTATTCATCTGGGTGACGAGGGAGGTCGGAATCTATAGAGTGGGAGTGTCCATACTGTATGTTAGAACAATAACCAAAAATGTTGAGGTCCCGTTAATCAGGGTTTTTACTCATCATACCCGGAGACCAAGACACATACTGTCTGATCCTCCCGATCTAATTTCAGCCGACCTGAACTGCTTCCTGGTAGCTCAGGGAGGAACCGATAGTATCAATCTTCAGATGACACAACCCCCCCAATGTAACTCCCCAAGCGGTAGCTCCCATCAGGAGCGCCCCGCGCAGCCCTCTTTAGCGCCCCTTTTATGCGCCCCCCCCCCCCCCCCTCTCTCCAGGGTATGGGTCACTCAGACAAAGGATTCGTAAGTATAAACTTGTTATCCACTTTAGGGGGTTTTTAGTGGATAGGCACAGTCTTCAACTCATCCTACTGAATAACTTGATGTATGACTTTGCTGATACGGCAAAAAAAATACTAATTTATTTTTTATTTATAACCAAACTAAAATTTATATTTAGAGGTTGAGGATACCTAGTACGATAAAATAGTACTTAATAATTATTTACAGTAACCTTTTCAAATTCAGTCAATGTGAATAAATCAATTCTTTATTGGAACACTTGTCTCTGTTTATTTCTTTACGTGTAAAGAGTAAAGAAAATAACCACACTTTTGCACTGTTTCAATATCTTTTCGTCTAAATTAAAAACTACAATTAATTTTTAAAAATCAAACTGCCATTTAAGTGTGTATTTAAATTAGACTAATCGAAGTTTAAATCGGTATGGTTTGCATGTAGAATGCAAATCTCTGTTTTAAAAGAGGTTTCTTTGATAATATATTTTTTCTGTTATAATAGTTAACAAATAATGTTTTAGCAATTGATAAAATAAAGTCATTAAACTGAACAATCAGGTAAAAAAATATTAATTCCATACGTTTTGTAATTGCTGAGAAAATCAAGATCCCTGCGACTAAAGTTTCCAATACATCGCCTTAATTGCTCTTGTAAGAGTCGCCAATTTCAAGATATTTGTGCGAGCCTGTGGAATTGCCAGTATCCTTACTCGTGGTCCCTATCGTACCCTCGTGTTGGGGACCAGCAATCCCAAGTTCTCCAAAAGCACTGGATTATTCTACTTGCTACGGTGCACGCAAAACACATACATAGCCAAAGCAGGCCTGTCGCACTCTGCGCTGTAGGTATGAAAATGTTAAAAATGTCGGCCCTTGCAAGGTGCAAATTCAGTAGTCAGAAGAGATAAGAGTTACGCGATAGAAAGAGAGACAACTTGTAGGTGAATACAACTGTAGGTAATTAGCGCTGTGCGACCTGAATTTGCACTTTATTGTGTCGTAGCAAGAGTCGCCATTCATTCAAATAATTTTGCGGAGTTAACTTTCTTTTACGTAGTAAATAGTCTTTAATTTTTTGCCAAAACTAAGTTTCTATGGACTTCCAATTTGTAGTATCCAACCATCACTAAAACAAAGAGTGTTGGGTTCATCAGTGGAAAAAATGGATAGACTCCGTACTCTTCAAGATAGAAAAAAACCGGCTAAGTGCGAGTCAAAACCGCACACATAGGGTTCCGCACCATTATACTAGATGGCGATAGTTTCATGTTTCAAAACCCATCATACTAGATGGCGCTAGTTTCTTCATGTTTAAAAGAACACCTTTTTTCGTATGGAGACCCCTCTTATTTTTTCACTTTTCCTAATTTTTAGTATTTTTTGTTATAGCGGCAACAGAAATACATCATCTGTCAAAATTTCATTTGTCTAGCTATTACGGTTCATGAAATACAGCCTGGCGACAGACGGACGGACAGACGGACAGCGAAGTCTTAGCAATAGGGTACCGTTTTTACCCTTTGGGTACGGAACCCTAAAAACGAATAAATTTATACTGAAGCTTTTCCACCATGTTAGTATATTTTGTCTCATACGGATTCCAAATCATAGCTCCAAATCCCAATTGACTTCAAACTTAGAGTTGTAAAGAGTTTTTGCCGCCCTAGTGTACTTAAAATCAGTTGTTTCACGTAACACAAATTCCATGCTCCTAAAAGACTTATAACAAGCTTCTACTGTATGGCCTCTGAAAGTTAAATCATTTGAGACCATAAGCAGCATAGCATACGAAGCAGGCCCCCGTCACTCGGTCAAACAGGCGAGAAAAGTACCTACACATTGGCGCGCCCCACAGGCTGCGCTCCGCTCGTCAGCGCTAGAACGCCGTACTATCGCCGCCGCAATTCGCGCGCCGCCCGTGTACGCAATTATAACCGCTAAGTCGAGCGCCTTAATACCCATGTTTCCGTGTATGGAAAAGAGTAGGTGAATAAATGCGTAGGTATTTTAGTTTTATAAGGAAGTGCAATATCTGGTACGAAGTAACTAGTAAGTATCTCATTTGTGCCATAAGTCCGAGGTCTCGAGGAACTTCGACCAATTTTGTGCATTTTTATATAGAGGGTCCAATTTTTTTTTATTGTCTATGGGTTCCTTGGGGAAAGTTGTTAAATATGACCATGTGTGATTTGTCCCAGAATATTTATTTATTTATTTATTTATTTATCTATGATGAGTAGAACCAATTAACCACACCAATATTTTAACACCCCAATGTATACTTTGATAACGGAAAGTTCCAACATTCTATCGACCGACGCGCTAGGAGACTCATTGGCGACGAGGAACTTGTATCAAACAGGCTCCAAAGCCTCGAGCATCGCCGCAAAGTCGCCTGTCTATCAGTGTTCTACAGGATTCATTTCGGAGAGTGTGCCCTGGAGCTTCACGACCTCATTCCCCCGTCTCCATTTCATCATCGGACGACCAGGCGCGGAGAGCGGTTCCACCCCTTTGTCGTCAATGTTCCACCTTTTCGCAAGAAGCGTTTTGCTTCTTCCTTCATCATGCGAACGGCCAAGGAGTGGAATTCCCTTCTGGCGTCTGTATTCCCCGATTCGTATAATTTAGGATTCTTCAAGACGAGAGTGAATAAGCACTATTTGAGCTTGCGTGTTACATCCTCGGCTGCATCGGCACTTACCATCAGGTGAGGTGCAGCCAAACGCACTCAAATTTTTAATAAAATAAATTTAACTTATTAAAAAACTAGCTGTGCCCGCGACTTCGTCCGCGTGGAGGTTTTTAATTTCCCCACGGGAACTCTTGAATTTTCCGGGATAAAAAGTATCCTATATCTTAACCCGGGCCATAAGGAACCACCAATCATCAAAATCGGCCTTGTAGTTTTTGCGTGATTCGCGAACATACAGACAGACAGAAAGACAGACGAAAATTCCAAGTTGTTGTTTTAGCCTCTATATCGTTATTATATGACCTGGTAAAGATCGCAGGAAGCCGATGGATGCGGGCAGCGCATGACTGGTCTTCGTGGAAATCCTTGGGGGGAGGCCTTTGTCCAGCAGTGGACGTTTTTCGGCTGATATTATGATGATGGTGATCGTTATTATTGTCCACCACAGTTATTATTTTCCAAAAATATTACATATACACACATGACCCCGTTACAGTTTTAATACATGTATAGAAGATTTATAGATATGTTGCAAATTTAGAACATTTTTGTATAATAAAAAAATGTTTAGGTTCATAATATATAAGTTCATTTTTAGGTACAGGTAGAATCAACCCTTAGCGTCCAAGATTCCTTGATTACTTACGTTTTCATAAACTAAATTATTTCGTACACCTATCCTATCCGATAACTTCTCGGCTCCAATAGTCAAGTTCCATCGAACCTCGAACTCCTATTATTTCCCGCCGTAGTTGGTGCCACCCCTAGAATTGAATAGTATCTCTCTCTTTCTATTTATTTTCAATTAGCTTGTACACAATGCGCAGAGACAGTTCACTAACTCCAATACCAAAGGTACATAATACTGGGTCACAGTATTATAATATAGCGGCTTACAGTAGTGCAACGAATGTACTTACGCAGAGCAACAGAAGGGTACTTGCGGGGTAGCGGGCGGCGGGGCACAGCCTGGCAGACTCCGCGAGTATGCCAGGCTGTCTACAGGCTAGTTAGTACCTACGCCGTAGCGGCATCGTGCGACATCAAAGGCGTTGCGCTACTGTAAGCCATATCGTAATACTGTGACTGGGTGTCCCAAAAGTATTTTTCTATTTGTTAAGTACACTACGTGAACGCAACACTATTGTGCAAGAAGCTACGGGTATGCCGATCGCCAGCCCTGTACTTGAGTAGCGTGACTTTAAATTAGTTCTTGATAGCAAAGGATATGAATGTACTCGTGATTATGAACAACTTTCCCAAAGAAACTATATGTCAAATGAGAAAAAAATTTTGGTCACTTATTATGTATCGAGAAATAATTTTTTTTTTCTGATTTGACATATAGTTTCTTCGGGAAAGTTGTTTGTAATCACGAGTACATTCATATCCTTTGCTAGCAAGAACTATTTTAAAGTCACCCTATATATGGAGCGTTTTACAGGAGCTGAGCGTGCGTGTTGTGCTGTGCGTACAAAACAATAGGTAATAAATTCGCGGCGAAACTTTTCTAATATCTAATTTGTGTCACTTAAGAAAAGCAACGTCTACTTAACTCATCAAAACATGGGTACAAAAGTTCAAGGAGACAACGAAAACACGGCCTAACCTCGGACGAGGCAACCAAGGACGCCAAGAACTACTTAAAACAAGGAGACTGTTCGTCAGTCCCTTCGCAAAACATCTAAATAAATTCCCAAAGCCTGTATTTAAATAAAAAAATGCATCTCGCTGGCTATCCAGCAGAGGATTGCGCATGCGTCGTAGGCACGTTTGAGCAAGCGGAGAGGGCTTTTTGACTAGGTATAGTGAGTTGATTATACCTATGTAAAGTTTTTTGTAAATAAGTTGTATAATAAGTTTAGGATTTAGTGTAGCAAATGTTTATATTTCTTTGTTAGTATTTCGAAAATACTTTCACCAATATTAGGAACGGACTTTAAAATTAATAAACCAGCCAAGTGCGAGTCTGACTATGTAAGTTGTTGTATGAGATCTATTTAAGTAAGTTGTTGTATGAGAGCCCCCTTAAATATTTGTTTTATTTTCATTTAATAGTTTATTTTTAAAGCAAATTTACAGGTTGTAACAAAATTGGTGTAGGACCCGTTAACTGGGGGTTTACACATCACACTGAACAACTTTCCCCAAGGAACCCACAGTGAATTCTCAAAAAAAAATTGTACCCTCCATACTAAAATTCACAAAATTTGTCGATCAGCTGAGCGATTCGTATGAAGAGGAATTATTTTTTATGCGATTTCAGCAAAGCCTTTGAACAAAAGTTGTTCAGTATGTTAACGGGACCTACACCAATTTTATTACACCCTGTATAACTACATAATATATTCTGTGAATATTTCAAGCGTCTACCGTCTTTTTCAATATCGAGCAACATCAAGAAAAAAAAACGTTTTTTGTATGGGATATTAATTTAAATATTTATTTTGTTTTTTTTTTGTATTTGTTATTATAGCGGCAACAGAAATACATCATCTGTCAAAATTTTATTTGTCTAGCTATTACGGTTCATGAAATACAGCCTGGCGACAGACGGACGTACAGACGGACAGCGAAGTCTTAGCAATAGGGTACCGTTTTTACCCTTTGGGTACGGAACCCTAAAAACGAATAAATTTATACTGAAGCTTTTCCACCATGTTAGTATATTTTGTCTCATACGGATTCCAAATCTTAGCTCCAAATCCCAATTGACTTCAAACTTAAGAGTTGTAAAGAGTTTTTGCCGCCCTAGTGTACTTAAAATCAGTTGTTCCACGTAACACAAACAAAACCCAAGCTCCTAAAAGACTTTGAACAAGCTTCTACTGCATGGCCTCTGAAAGTTAAATCATTTGAGACCATAAGTCAGAGGTCTTTTCTATAGGGGTCAGATTTTTGTATAGGGTCCAATTTTTTTTTTATTGTCTGTGGGTTACTTGGGGAAAGTTGTTAAGTATGATGAGTAGAACCAATTGACCGCCTTACAACTTACACCATTTTTTTACACCCTACTTTGGAACATTGAACTTATTAAAAACTAGCTGTGCCCGCGACTTCGTCTGCGTGGAGGTTTTGAATTTTCCCACGGGAACTCTGAAGTATCCTATATGTTTAACCGGGCTATAAGGAACCACCATACAAAAATTCATCAAAATCGGCCTTGTAGTTTTTGCGTGATGCGCGAACTTACAGACAGACTCTATATCGTTATTATTGTCCACCACAATTATTATTTTCCAAAAATAATACATATACAGACACGGCCCCGTTATAGTTTTATTATATGTATAGAAAAACAGGAAAAAAAAAAGTAACCGACATAGCTCACAGAATCGCTAGACTGAAGTGGCAGTGGGCAGGGCACATAGCTCATAGAACAGATGGCCGATGGGGCAGTAAAGTTCTCGAGTGGCGACCGCGCACCGGAAAACGTAGCGTAGGCAGGCCTCCCACGCGGTGGACCGATGACCTGGTGAAGGTCGCGGGAAGCCGATGGATGCGGGCAGCGCAGGACCGGTCGTCGTGGAAATCCTTGGGGGAGGCCTTTGTTCAGCAGTGGAAGATTTGTGGCTGATATGATGATGATGATGATGTATAGAAGATGTATAGATAGGCAGATTTAAAATTGTATTAAAAAGTTGTTTAAGTTCATATATAATTTCATTTTTAGGTACACGTATAGGTTCAACCCTTAGCGTCCAAGATTCACCGAATACTTACGTTTTCACAAACGAAATTATTTTGTACACCTATCCTATCTGATAACTTCTCAGTTCCAATAGTCAAGCTCCATCGAACCTCGAACTTATATTATTTCCCGCCGTGGTTGGTGCCACCCCTAGAATTGAATGGTATCTTTCTCTTTCTATTTATTTTCAATTAGTTTGTACACAATGCGCAGAGACAGTTCAATAACTCCAAGTAGACAATGGACTAACCTCGGAATAGGCGACCAAGGACGCCAAGAACTGCTAAAATCGTGGAGACTGTGCGTCAGTCCCTTCGCAAAACCTCTAAAATAAATTCCCAAAGCCTGTATTATGATAAAAAATGCATCTTGATTGCGCATGCGTAGTAGTCACGTTTGAGCAAGCGGAGAGGGCTTTTTGACTAGGTATAGTGAGTTGATTATATTGTATTAACATTCCGTACCTATGTAAAGTTTTTTGTATATAAGTTGTTAAGTTTAGGATTTAGTGTAGTAAATGTTTATATTTCTTTGTTAGTATTTAAAAAATACTTTCAACAATATTAAGAACGGACTTTAAAATTAAAAAACCGGCCAAGTGCGAGTCTGACTCGCGCACGAAGGGTTCCGTGCCATTATCCATCTATGTACGTTTGTTGTATGAGAGCCCCCCTTAAATATTTGTTTTATTTTAATTTAATTATTTATTTTTAAGGTGAATAATATAACTCAATATTCTGTGAATATTTCAAGCGTCTACCTGTTTCCGTTATCAATATCGAGCAAAAATAAGCAAAAAAATCACGATTGTTGTATTGGAGCCCCCCCCTATTAATTATATTTTAATTTAATTATTTATTTTTAAGGTGAATAATATAACTCAATATTCTGTGAATATTTCAAGCGTCTACCTGTTTCCGTTATCAATATCGAGCAAAAATTAGCAAAAAAATCACGATTGTTGTATTGGAGCCCCCCCTTAACTATTAATTATATTTTAATTTAATTATTTATTTTTAAGGTGAATAATATAACTCAATATTCTGTGAATATTTCAAGCGTCTACCTGTTTCCGTTATCAATATCGAGCAAAAATAAGCAAAAAAATCACGATTGTTGTATTGGAGCCCCCCCTTAACTATTAATTATATTTTAATTTAATTATTTATTTTTAAAGTGAGTATATAACTAAATATTCTGTGAGTATTTTAAGCGTCTACCTGTTGTCGCTATCAATATCGAGCTAAAAGAAGCACAAAAAAAATTACGGTTGTTGCATGGGATCTCCTTAATTATTTATTTTATTCTTCCTTTTAGTATTTGTTATTATTATATAGCGGCAACAGAAATACATCATCTGTGAAAATGTCAGCTGTCTAGCTGTCACGGTTCATGAAAAACAGCCTGGTGACAGACAGCCTCCGTAGCTCAGAGGCAAAGTTCACTGGCTTTACACAGGAGGTCACGGGTTCGATTCCCGGCGGGGTCAATTGTAAGACTCGGTTTGGTTGGTGGTAGGGCATTTTCTAAGCCCGCCTGGCTATAGCTACCACCATCTTATCTAAGTCTTGTCGCCAAATATCAATGTTGATATCATTGGTGTGTTCCGGCATGAAGATAAGATAGCCAGTTTCCCCATTGCGTTGGGGAATCTTGGTAAGCCCGCTTCCATCTTCGGCAACATCGTCACTTACCACCAGGTGAGATGTTGTCAAGGGTTTACCAATTGTGAATAAAAAAAAAAGCAAAGTGTTAGTAATAGGGTTTTAGTTTTTTCCCTTTTTGGGTTCGGAACCCTAAAAATAAAAAAGTAAATCTCCCTTTTAAAAATACTTTTGGGTCACCCATAAATCCACGGTAGGTTACTCTAGGGCAATTAAAATAAACCCCCCGTTTCCTGTACACCACCACCATTCTCCCAAGTCCCAGTAATCCTTACACACAACGTTTGCTACACACATACAGATGTACATATGTGTTATTTTCCGGCTTGTTCCGCATGGATTAACTAAATCCTCGCTAATTGACGGTCTCCTGTATTTTCAGTGCGTTGCGCCATGGGAGCGCACGAACGACGACTTTCCGCGCAATATTCTACTTTAGTCTACTGTGATTCAACTAAAGATATAAGCTTCCACTACATAGGGTATAGGGTATAGGGTCAAAGCGTCGGTGGCTCAACCGGTAACAACTCGGTCCTCCTAACCAGAGGTGCCAGGTTCAAATCCGGACGGCCAATGTACCAATGAGTTTTTTGAAACTTACGTACATATTACCGATTGCTTTAACAGTGAAGGAAAACATCGTGAGGAAACCTGCACACACCTGCAAAGAAACTCGAAGGTTGTGTGTGAAGACGACCAACCCACACTGGGCCCGCGTAGTCGACTAAGGCCCGATCGCCCTAATTCAGGATAGGCTCGAGCCCCTCGGTGGGGACGTATATGAGCTGTTATGATGATGACATAGGGTATATCACTACAGGGACATACATAGGGACAAACAGTCCAGCTAGGTAGGTCCAACTTCAAGAAAGATAATATCAATCGACGGATCCAACTCAGCTGGGCAGCGTTCGGGAAGCCTCACAATATCTTCACGTCCCAAATACCGCAGTGTCTCAAGACAAGTTGAGGAGTGTCATAAATTGCTAATCACAATAGCCCGATCTGCACTCGCGCACCACTCACCCTCAAAGGCAGTCGTAAAAACGATGTCCACGCGGGCAAAGCCGCGGGAAGAGATAGTTATATTATAAATGTGAAAGTTTGTATGTATGGATGTCTGGATGTTTGTTACTCTTTCACGCTTCAACCACTGGACGGATCGGGATGAAACTTGGCACACATATAGGTTAGGTCTTGAAAAAGGACATAAGCTACTTTTTACCGCGGGAAAACGTCTTATTCCCTCAGGAAAAACGAAAACAACGCGGACTTAGCCGCGGGCGGACGGCTAGTTTATCAATTATTATATCAGGTCATATACGTCCCCACCGAGGGGCTCGAGCCTACCCTGAATCAGGGCGATTAGGCCTTAGTCGACCACGCGGGCCCAGTGCGGGTTGGTCGACTTCACACACAACCTTCGAGTTTCTTCGCAGGCCTGTGCAGGTTTCCTCACGATGTTTTCCTTCCCGTTAAAGCAATCGGTAATGATATGTACGTAAGTTTTTGAAAAACTCATTGGTACATTGGCCGTCCAAATTTGAACCCGGTACCTCTGGTTAGATGGACCGAGTCGTTACCGGTTGAGCCACCGACGCTTTTTAAGTTTTTTAAGTTTATCAATAAATAAATTTAAATTGAATATACTCCAATTATTTGTGTACATAAAGTGAGGAGAAAATTCTCAATAAACAGAAACAGCACACGTTTCAATTGAATCAAATCGATCCAATATGGCGGCTTTACTTTACATACAATTTCACCGTAAATTACAGCTTTGTTCAATCCACAGAATTATTCAGAAACAGCCTCCATTTACGAGTAAAGGATCTAAATTGGAATTGAAATCGTCATAATGAACGTTCGTACCCATCAATCTATTAAGTTCACACACTTGGTGTCGCTAGTTGGGAGCTTCTACTGCATTGATTAAACTGCGACGTCATAGAGACACGTTTTGAATAACAAATAAGATATGAAGTTCACACTCATGGTTTTTTTTATTCACAATTGGTAAGCCCTTGGCATCATCTCACCTGATTGTAAGTGACGATAATACCGAAGATGGAAGTAGGTTAACCAAGATTACCCAATGCAATGGAGAACTGGCTTTCTTATCTGCAAGTCAGAACACATCAATGTAGTTAACACTGATGTTTGGCGGCAAGACTTAGATGAGATGGTGGTTGGTAGCTGGCCAGGCGAGCTTAGATAATGCCCTACCACCAACCAAACCGAGTCTTACAAGTTGATTCGCCGGGAATCGAACCCGCGATCTCCTAGTATGAAGCGAATGGACTAACCATTACGCCACGGAGGCGTATCGCTAGTTGGGAGATTCTACTGTATTTATTAAACTGCCACGTCATAAAAACACATTTTGAATAATAAATAAATAAGATATTAAGTTCACACACTTGGTGTCGCTACTTGGGAGCTTCTATACTGCATTAATTAGACTGTGACGTCATTAAAACACGTTTTGAATAATAAATAAATAAGATATTTAGTTCACACACTTGGTGTCGCTAGTTGGGAGCTTCTAGCGCATTGATTAAACTGTGACGTCATAGAAACACGTTTTGAATAATAAAACAATAAGATTTTTTTGGAGCGTTGTCGGTGGGGTAACGTCTAGGGCCGTAATAAGTGTAATGAGTCCACCTAGTGACTTGAACACCCGCCTGTACCCCGCAGGCATCCCACCCAATAATAACGTCTAGGGCCGCTACCTCCTGTCCGGGAGGCTGTGGTTCGAATCCTGCCACGTACCAATGTATTTTTACCCAACTACAAAAAAAGGAGTGTAATGTTTTTTAATATCATTGTACGTTTATCCAACGCTCTTACGGTGAAGGAAGAGATCGAGAGGAAACCTGCACACGCCTGCGAAGAAATTCGAAAGTGAACCCGCACTGGACCTGCGTGTTCGACTAAGGCTCGATCGCCCTACTTCAGGGTATGCTCGAACCTCTCGGTGGGGAAATGTATGAGCTGATATGATGAAGATTTTTATTGGTTCAAGGTGTGGTTACAGTAACAGAGGAAAACTGTTTCAGGTAACAGAGAAACACTTTTAAATCAAGACGTATACATTTGGGCCATTTGTGTCTCTCTTCTTTTCAGTCAAAACACTCTTGGCAGAGGGTTCGTGGTCATCATGACGCAGCCTTGGTGGCCCGTCGGATAACACGACACTATTCCTATCTTATCTTATTGCAGCTCTTCTGGTGAATTAGTTTAGAGACATTGGCGAAATTATAAGGGTTCCTTGTTTTGACTTTGGAACCTTAAAAAGTTTAACACTACAGTACACGCGCCTGTTTTTTTAGCACGAGTGCTCGCGTGGCCGACTATAGTAGGCCTTATAAAAACATGTTTATTTTTTGTTTACGTACTATATGAATAAAATAGTATTTGGTATCAGTTCTTTATTTATTAGTCTTATATTAAGATCACAGTTTTAGCATTTATTTGCTTTTTAAACTAGGAAATAATTAACAAATCAAAAACTTAAGAAAATTAACAAAAATATGGCACTATTGAGGAATTTCTTTCCAAAACTTAAAAAAAACATCTTTTTAGACTTATTATTTTAATGTCAAACTGAAACCTAACCTATAAAACAAAGAACACAACATTAGAAACATTTTATAATATTTTATACATATTATTAATATTAAAGTCACCTACATTTATTTGTTACGCCAGTGCTCGCGCGGACTCCAATGGTAATCCTGCAGTTTTGGCGCCAAATAGTGCACTCGTCCGTACGCGCTGGAGTCGCACCTGTCACTGACCTTAAGCGTAATTGTCTTTACGAGGAATAGCTTGAGGCACAACGTGTTATCGCGCGAAATAAAAAAATTGCAATCTTATATGTCACCATGGTCTACTATAGTAGGCCACGCGTGTACTCTAGTCACAGATTACTAATTAGTTACTACTCTAGTGTTAAACGCCTGCTCTCGCATCATTTTGAATTTGCCACCCCGCTTAGAAAACACAGCGGGAGCCGCAAAAATATATTTTTTTTTACAATTCTAATATGAAAACTTAAAACCGAAATCGTAATAGTATCCCCCCCCCCAACCCCCCCCCCCCCCTTCATCATTATCATCATCATATCAGCCGAAAATCGTCCACTGCTGGACAAAGGCCTCCCGCAAGGATTTCCAGGACGACCGGTTCTGCGCTGCCCACATCCATCGGCTTCCCGGGATCTTCACCAGGTCACAGTATATATATTAGTACACCAGGTTGTTAGTCCACTTTCTACGCTACGTTTTCCGGTGCGCGGTCGCCACTCGCCACCCAACGGCCATCTGTTTTACGAGCTATGTGCCCTGCCCACCGCCACTTCAGTTAAGCGATTCTGTGAGCTATGTCTGTTACTTTGGTTCTCTTGCGGATCTCCTCGTTTCTGATTCGATCACGCTCCTGATCGATCGATTTAAATGTATCAAATGTTTCAAGTTTTATTTTTATACAAGTTGTTATATTATGAGTACACAATTTACATTATTGTATTTTAGAGGTACCTTATTTCCTCAGATTAAAAATAAAGGATAAATTTGCGTTTTTTTTTATTAGCAACCGTGTTTTCACCTAAAGATACTGTGATAAAGATCTGTTCTGTACCCAAGCAGTAATAGTTTTATTTATATTATACAACTAGCTTTTGGCCGCGGCTTCGCCCGCGTGGACATCGTTTTTGTGACTGACTTGGAGGGTGTGCGGTGCGCGAGCCGAAAGCGGCTCGCGAGCGTGGACATGATTTTCTCCAGATCCCTCGGGAACTATGTCAGGATATGCTTATTAGTAAATCGTGTCATTTCCCACCCCCTCAACCATCTCGGTGCAAAAAATCACACAATCCGTTGTTCCGTTGCGATGGTAATTAGTGATGAGCAAAGCAAGACCAAGACCAAGACTTGGACAGTCTTGGTCTTGGTCTTGGTCTTGCTTATTCAGTCTTGGTCTTGGTCTTGCTCAAATTCGTCTAGTCTTGGTCTTGGTCTCGGTCTTGGTCTTGCTCACTCGGTCTTGGTCTTGGTCTTGCTGAAATACGTTTAGTCTTGGTTTTGGTCTTGGTCTTGCTATAAGGTCTTAACAAACATTTTTCAACAAATTTTTTCAACATTCCGTTCCAAACTGACAATTCGACACGCCAACTATATTTTTCCGAGAATATTATGTTAACGCTGTTACAAATATTTTATCTCATATAAACACTGTTATTAAGAATTTTCGATTGAGTCTTGCGTATTTGGTCTTGGTCTTGCATAATCGGTCTTGGTATTGGTCTTGTTCTTGTTTATTCTGTCTTGGTCTTGGTCTTGCTAGTCTAAGGATAGTATTGGTCTTGGTCTTGCTTTTTTGCAAGACCAAGACCAATACTGCAAGACCAAGACCAATTTTACTCATCACTAATGGTAATTAACCAAAAAAGAGTATATTTTCAGTTCCCTCGGGAATTGCATCGGGCTATGCTATTTTCACGGGATAAAAAATAGCCTATGTCCTTCCTTGTGACACAGGCTACCTGTATGCCAAATTTCATTAAGATTGGTCAAGGTGTTGAAGCGTGAAAAGGTTACAAACAAACAAACACATTTTCACATTTATAATATTAGTAAGGATGTAAACCGTCTGCTGTGAAAAAGAATTCAAAGTTCTAGTTTTTATAGATTTCTTTATAATTGCATGCAAGCTTACCTTCCGTTACGTTTCTTCAATTAAGTAACGAGCACAGGATACTAATAGTACAGACATTAAAAAACCATCGTTTCTAATGAATTAATTAAATGCAACATTTTAAAATACTGATTATTATGATGACTCGTAGGTAACTAAAAATTAATTCATCACTAAAACGAATAGTGCTTGATCCACTTTGTTCATCAGTCATCACTAGCTTGTTAACAGATCATCAAACTAACTGAACTGCCAAACCACTCGGTCAAAAAACGGTGTTAGCAAGTTCATATTACGGTTTCCCCATACAAAATGTTCAACACCCTAAAAAAATACAGTATTTCTATAAAAGCGCTGATGCCAAAACTACGGTGTTTGTATGTAAATTCTCAAAACTCATTACGGTAGGTGAGACTAAACAACACGTAAATACGGTACATTTACCGTAATTACGGTGTAGTTGGCCACTCTGGCCCTCATTTAGATAGTACAGTATGTACTCGTATATAATATGTTTTTTTTTTTCAATAAATCTAAATATATATAACTCAAAGGTGACTGACTGACTGACTGACATAGTGATCTATCAACACACAGCCGAAATGGGCGGATCGGGCTGAAATTTGGCATGCAGGTAGATGTTATGACGTAGGCATCCGCTACGAAAGGATTTTGGGAAATTCCCACGGGAACTGCAGAAATCGGGATCTGCGCGGGAGAAGCTGCGGGCATCCACTATATTTATAAAATGTTTATATTATTTTATTTAATGATGATGATCAATTCAACGAGACATCACTCTCCGAAATTCCTAAATTCGTTATGGGCCTAAGGGCACAGCCAAAAAAAAAGAACAAACATACACACATATACTAAGATGTATACCTACATTATTTTCTTCGCTAAAAGTTTAGAAGTGTTAACCCGTTCAATTACGGAGGTGCTGATACGAACACTAATTAAGAGACAGAAAGGATTCTGGCAATTTATTGTGTAACACATTTTAATTAACGAGCTTACACGAGAACGCCATGTGTGTGTGTGTGGTCTAAAGCACTGAATATCCGATCAGAAATTCCCTAAAATTTCTCTAACATAGAAGAAAAAAAATGAGCAGGTCTTACAGTAATCGCATATGATGTGTAACATCCTTCTTCTAATATTATAAACGCGAAAGTTTGTAAGAATGTATGGATGTATGTTTGTTACTCTTTCACGCAAAAACTTCAGAACGGATCTGGCTGAAATTTGGTAGTTAAACAGATTAGTATCTGGATTAACACATAGGCTACTTTTTTCCACGCTCGAACAGTCATATAAAAAGTTGTACACGCGGGTAAGCCGCGGGAAACAGTTTGTCTGACCTAATTAAAAAACCTTCCAGTCTGCGGCCTCGTATTACTCGGTATGGCCATGTTTCCTTAGCCTTCGTGACTGAGAAAAAACGCATTTTCTGTTACACACCTCCGTCCGTTTCCCATTGCAAGAAAGCGAGAAAAGACACGTTAAAAGTGTTACACACACAGATTTAGACAGAAGGATCCGCCCGTCTCCATATTTTACTCAGATTTTCTTCATACATGCAAAAAATAGTGCCATCTGACATAACTCGTACGAACTAGCGTAAGCGAGAGTTGACGTCAGTGCCACGCTAAAAGGACCTTGGTAGAATTGTCACTTTAAAAATGCGTTTATTTAATTTGTTTACAAGAAAAATACAATGTTAGGTTACATAACGATGCTACGATATCCCATGTTTCTTTTTAGCCTTTCTTTCATGATTTTTAACGGTCTCTAACAACACAAAAAGGCATTTTTATATGGAATATCTTACTACCGCACTCTGCAATTTCCCGCAGACGACTGCGTCGCGAGTGTGCGAAACTTTTGATTTTCACACCAATTCGCTGGGAGCATTAGTCGCGTGCGTTGGCCGGTTCCTTACGCCAGTAATATAGAAGTAATTGGTTACACAGTTAAGTTCGCTTTATCTTCTAAGATACCCCTTGTTTCTTTATCTACGGAACCCTATTGCAGCCTCGTCAAACAAAGGTCAAGCTTCCCAGTATCTGCTTGTCCTTCAACTGCCTGTATCCTTACTTGGAAGCCAAGCCGGGACGCGACCGCTGGAGGAAAGGGCTGTTTCTTTAATTGATGGTGAAAAATATTACTGTGTAACGAGCACTGTGTGTACATTTTTTGGGACTGTTTTATATGTTTTAGGCATTTTGCCGACCATATTAAAACAGGCCTAAAAATCGGTCAAGTGCGAGTTGGACTCGCTCACCGAGGGTTCCGTACCCCCATATCTCTGGATTTGCCTAATTAAGCCTATTTAATGCGTCGGTAGCTTCGGTGGTGCGGTCACGTATCACGTATGAAGGAGGAGAGAGTGGCGAAGCGCATCTTTTGTTCTGAACTGGAGGAGGGTAAGCGGAAACAAGGCGGACAACTCCTCCGGTACAGAGATGTTCAGAAGCGACATATGAAAGGATGCAACATAGAACCCTCTCAATGGGAAAGTTTGGCAGCAGAACGGCCAGAATGGCGCAAAATTGTGAATAGGCAAGTGTGCGAGTTCGAGGATCAGCGTAAAGCTGACCTTAATACTAAACGCGACCAGTTAAAGGCCCGACCACCTGCGACCATTTCATACAATTACTTGGGTGGCATACTTAAATGCCCTTATTGTGCCAGGGGTTTAGCTGCAAAGATTGGCTACATAAGTCATCTTCGAGCGCACGCGCGGCAAACCGACTAAGAGTCGAAGTGGTCGCCATGACCGAAATCGGTCGGATAGATCATCATCATCTCTGGATAAGAAATTTTAAAGATAATAAATCGAAAACTATAAATCATAAAAATAAATAAAAATCAGTTTAAGCTTATTCAAATGAAACTCTTTCATACGATACCCCACATGACACTGTTAAAATTAAAAAATTGGACGGCCGTTCCCTGCATAATCGATTTGATTACGTACTTTAAATAAAGGCTATATTTTTTTGAGTTAATTACAAATGTATGGTTTTCAGATTTTTTCCTATACTTGTAGTATAAGACGGTTTTGCTTGCCAAATTTCATAGTTTTAGGTATAAATACCCTATAAATTTTGATTCCTTAAAGAGTGTCTAAATATATATTTTTTGCGGCATTAACGGCTGTATCTTTTATTACGTTAAATAAGAAGTTTGATTTTTCACAGCTTCAAGGGACTGTAGACCGGAGTATATGGTTTAAATTTCAACTCGATACCTCCACGCGTTCCCGAGATACAGGATCTTGACAGACAGACAGACGGATGGACGGACGGACAGACAGATGAACAATAAAATGATCCTATAACAGTTACTTTTTTCCTTTAAAGAGACGGAACGCTAAATATTTCATCAATAGTTTCCATTGTATCTCTATTTCCTCTACTTCATCGAACACTTTTCATTTGTATCTCTCTTTTAGTCCAGCTAACTTATGCCCACCATTAGATACTCTTACTACGAGTTTCATAAACGTACATTAAATTTAAAATCTCCATAATGTCAAAAATTAATTGAAACCCAATTAATGTTAAATGGCTCTGACTGTTAATCTTGAAAATTAGCCCATACAATCAGAAAGCCTTTGAACACACGTGTTTTCCCGTGCTAAGTAATCCATTGAATTGGGGAATTACTTGTACATTTAGATAATTAAAAAATACACATATTTACAGCTGTTACAGCAAACAAAGCTATAGAGGATGTAACAAAATAGGTGCAGGAGTTGTTATCTAGGGCTTGTTTCTACTCATCTTAATGGAAAACTTTCACCAAGATCAAATAGACAAATCACAACAACAAAAAATGGACCCCTCCCCCATATAATGCCTAATTAGTTAAACCATTTGTATAGAGGCCACACATTTTTTGTGACTTAACTACAGGGTATCCTTCCAAGTATGAAACTGAATTCGCAATAAAAATTACTTTTCATACAAATCGATCAGCTTGTTAACCAATTTTGCATTGAGAGGTCAAAGAATAATGGCGAAATTACATGCATCTTGGTTATCCTACTTATACTTACCCATGGGATATGAAAATGTTTGCATTTGGTAGTTTTTGGATATACTAAAAAAAAAGTCATTACTCTAACTTCTATTTCTATTACTGTAACTTGGGGTTAAAGAGATATCAATTGTAGGCTATTACAGATCAAAATCACATTTAAAAAATACTTAAAAACGGATAAAATGAAATAGATAACAATAATTAGGAATATTAATAATCATCAGCGTACGCTAACAATTTAGTTTAATGATAATCATAATGGAAATAAACGTTAGTAAGAAAATAAATCGCATTACACGTAATAATAATTCACAATGTTAGAAAACAATAATAACAATGTCATGTAAAATAATAATATGTAAAGCTATAAAGCTTTAAATTCATTTATACTATAGCACGATTGCTCTATATAAACCAGCGCTTTAAATGAAATTTGAACGACTTGGTGCTTTCTAGATGTAGTAATATTCGAGGAATGTCGAAGCAGGAACGTTAAAGCAGAAGCCTTGCTCTGTATGGTGACAAAAACGCCCCCCACCAAAGGTCTACGTGCAACCATCAGAAGAGCTGCCTGCATGACATACGACCCCCATGGCCAACGTGGAGGGCACTCAACCGTCTCCGAAAACAAGTGGGTCGCTGCAAGGAGAACCTGATAAAGTGCGGTATGCAGACCAACCAGCAAACGCAGTGCAGCTGCGGAACCGCACCACAGACCATGACGCACCTCCTCACATGCCCAGCCTATCCCTACTCCTGTAGCGAGCAAGACCTTGTCGACGCAACAAAAAGGGCCATCGGAGCGGCCACTTTCTGGTCTAGATTGCTGTAGTGAAGAACCCATCGACACCACAAGAAGAAGAGGAAGATGGTTCAAAGATAAAAAATGATTTTCTTATTTCGACTACTTTTAAATACATGGGATTAGTAGACAAGTGCAACAACAATTGAACTTAACATAGACTATAAGGTATCCCCATTATATAGTTATTCTCTGACTATAAACTTATTAAAAATTAGGTCGTCTTTGATAGTTTTTAATCATTAATACCATTAAGTTCAGCAATAACTATTTAATAACTCCCAACATCTAGGGAAATAGAAAAAATCCCGGAAATACTAGCTTGCTTCACTTTTACTATAAACTTATTAAATATAAGGTCATCTTTGATCGATTTTAATTTAAGTTTAGCAGTATTAGTAAAATAGAATTAAGTAAATTATTAGAGATACAAAAACAATACCGTAAATACTTGTTATTTGTTGTCAAAAAAAGTCGCATAAGACTGCCATCCGTGCAAGTCTAATTTGGTAGGTACCCACTTTGCCGTTCTTCTTGTTTTTTGAGAACTCAATATGTGTTCTTCGGGGAAAGTTGTTCAGAAAACGTTTGTTAGTTATATTCTCGTTATATTATTGTTGTTAAGATTAAAGAGTAGAAGCACTCCTGAAAAGAGCGTTGTCGACCAAAACAACACCCTGTAAAGGTCTGGTGGGATAAGTTATTCATTATGATAAGAGGAAACCCCAGTCAACAGCTACTACCTCCACGGAAGACATGAAGGGATTCTGAATAGACTATAGATTGAAAGTGAAATTCTTAGACTCTTAGTCAACTGACAGATTCCAAATTAATGGTGATAGATCAATCTTAAAACTGTAAGATAGCCATAATATCTAAGGTATCCAAATGTTTGAATAGACTAGAGATTGAAAGTGACATTCTTGGACTCGCACTCAACTGACACAAAACAAAATTAATGGTGATAGATCAATCTAAAAACTGTCAGATAGCCATAATATCCAAGGCATGCAAATGTTGAAGTTCACCTACTAGGGCTTCTGGATCTGCAATGACAGCAAATGCACTCCGGAGATTAAACATCACATAGCCATGGCCAAGGATGCGATGACAAGGCTCCAGAACATTCGGAAAAACCAAGGCATCAGTTAAATACAAAGGCCCGCTTAGTGAGACCTTTTCTCTTTCCCATATTTACATACCAAGTGGAAACATGGACAATAAGAGCCAGAGAAAGAAAGACAAAGAATACATGCTTTCGATATTTGGTGCTGGAGGTGGATGCTAAAAATTGCTTGGAAAGCAAAAAGCACAATTGAATCTTAACTCAGTTGTTTACCATATGCTTACAACGCATACTGACCTATTTCAGCCACACAAAGAGAAGACAGGTCAAAATCTATAAAAATCAGATCATTGTTTGGAAACATCGAAGGGAAAAGATCGAGAGGTCGATCGCCCAGATAGAGTGATCAGATCAGAGAAGGCCCACTCTAAATCTTTCTTTCAAATCACCAGAGGGCGAGCACGGACCGAAACCGATAGCGACAATTCACACGGTTCAAAACCAAAGACCACGATTCTTAGTAATGATGATGATGATGATGATGTCCTCCCAGACATATCCATCGAAGGCACCCTTAGCTCGTGTTGGCTTCGGCCCTTGCATAAGCGCGAGCGGTAATAGCAAAGCCAAACTTAGTTTTGAAAGTCCTGGTGCAGGAAGCACAATATAGAGACCCACTTGAAGTCCAAAACGATCCTCAGTAATGAGCGACCAACCAGATAGAGAGAAAGAGAAAGAGATTTTCGAATGTAATTAAACACATTTTTTAAACAGAATATTGAGCTTGAGGATTGAGGCTTCTGCAAAAACTTCATTGATTCTACAATTTTAAAATTTAAATATCACTGTTTGTTAGAAACTTTGTTAGCGCTATCAACTTCAGCCGACACCATTTACTTTAGTGACATACCTACCATACGATACAAATATGTCACACAAAGTGACACACTTTTTTTAATCCATAATCATAAGCCCTGACAACATCTCACCTACAGATACGAAAAAATCGCTTCTATCCCGTGATTATTGAATCACTTCTTTTATGCGACGATAATATCGAAGATGGAAGCGGACTTACCAAAATTCCCTAACACAGTACAAGACTAGCTAACCTACACACATCAATGCTGCTGAAATTGATGATTGGCGGCAAGACTTAGACAAGATGGTGGTAGCTAGCCAGGCGGGCATAATAAATGCCCTACCACCAACCAAACCAAGTCTGTCAATGGTGGGCCCGCTCGGAATCGAACCCACGAACTCCTGGCGTAAACCACTGCTCAGCCACGGAGTAGATATTCAATTATTTATTGTCTTAGAATGTTTGCTCATACATTTTTGGACCCTTGTTCTGTGTGCAGGTCAATGAACTCGACTGTGCAATTTCACGTCATCATTTCCATGGCAGCTATAAGCTATTAAAGACATGCCATGCAGTCGTCAGAAAGTCATCATGGGGTGCGTTATATCCATTAAGTAGCATTAAATGTAATATACACCCCCATGTAAGGGTGTGAAAAATAAGAAATATGCCGCTGAGTCACATGAAAATGAGAATTTTTGCGATAATCCTAGGAACATTGCAAAGGGCCGGATCAATTGATTCCGAGATAAAATTTCGCTATCTTCCTAGCTTTTTTCAGGATCTTGCTATGTCGCAGGCATATTGTCAGAGTCGTAATATTATAATTTTACTAGTAAATTGTCAATTGGCTCCATTTCTTACAATTTCACGGTCTATTCGTAGTGTCATTTATATATCTTCGACTCGTCATATCAGCTCATATTCGTTCCTACCGAAGGGCTCGAGCCTACTCTGAATTAGGGCGACTAAAACCACTCTGCTACTCAGGGGAAAGAAATAAAAAAAGAGATAAATGTTTATTTGCCAGAATACATATATGTTAAGATCTTAATGTTAAAATGGTAAATGTATTCAGCCGTCATAAAGATGGCATGCAAATTTTAACAGGTTAAAATATTAGAGGGAAAGCTCTTTGACTGTACAATAAATCAAACCTCAACGAACCCAAAATAGCTCGCTTCGCTCGCTCATTTAGTATTATTATAATCCTTACTAATATTATAAACGCGAAAGTTTGTATGTATAGATGCATGGATGATTGTTGCTCTTTCACGCCACAACAATCAACCGGATCTGCATGAAATTTGGTAGATAGACAGATTAGGACCTAGATTAACATATAAGTACTGTGCACTCTCGAAGACAGTCATAGAAACTATGTTCATGTGAGTGAAGCCGCTGGCAAAAGTTAGTTTCACTATAATATCACAACTTTGACAATATTCCTGCGACATGTTTTCTTAGAATCAATTAATGCGGTCCTTTGGAATGGTCCTAGGGATATCACAATAATCCTTATTTTCAATTTATCCTACGACATATGTCAGGGTAATAATAACATACCATACTCGTAATGCCTGGAAAAACAAGTTGTGCGAGTTCTATGGAGAAAGAAGAAGTCTTGACTTCGGAAATTCTTTTAAAGGGTAAATATTCAATGAGGGATTTGCAAAATAGAAACCGATCAAGTGTGAGTCGAACTCGCACTCGGAGGATTTCGTAACACCATAACTTTGGATAAGGAACTATGAGATGCAAATAAATTGTGCAATATGATTGACAAATACCTCCAATCCAATAAGGGGGGGGGAGGGACTGGTTCCGGAGAAGAGTGATCACGAAACCCTCACAGCAAAAGTTAATACTCACATCGAGTCCGCCTGCCCATACTTCCCCGACTCATCGCTACTAACAAGACCGTGTTCTATTAAATCTATCGAGTCAAAGGTATTTATTTAAAAGCGACCTGAGGGGCGCTGTTCGCTTTTTGATGTCGGTTCCACAATCAGGGCATGATACATTAGCTGCCCTACGGTCCAAGCATCCATCACCTCTCGACCGCTTGATTTTCCGGCTGCACCAGACGAGTTGACTCCCGCTCTTTCCATCAAGGTTGGGGACGTCGTACTAGCTCTCGGCACTTTCTACAATGGCTCCTCTTCTGGACTAGATGATATTCGCACCGAATATCTAAAAGAACTTACATCCAGATCAGCAGGAGAGCAGGGAAACCGGCTTTCCGGATGTCTGACGAGCCTTTGTAACTTCCTGCTTGGTATTGGGGTGAATACGGAGGTGTGTCCTTACTTATATGGAGCTACATTATATGCTCTAACTAAGAAGGGTGGGGGCCTACGTCCAATTGCCGTAGGCAACACATTTCGCCGCCTGACAGCTATGCTTGGCTGTCAGGCGGTAAAAAAATTAATGGCTGCCCGATTGCAACCCCATCAGCTGGGATTCGGCGCACTCCTGGGCTGCGAGGCGGCCATTCACGCGGTGAGCTGTTTCGCCATGGAACCGGTTAACAACGAATGTGTCATTGTTAAGCTGGACGTCAAAAACGCATTTAACAGCATAGAACGGGATAGTCTGCTGAAGAGGATACGGGAAATCATCTCTTCCTTGCACTCCTTTCTCCACCAGGTCTACCACACGCACAGCAACCTGTTCTATGGCGAACACCAAATATCGTCGCAAGTAGGCGCTCAACAGGGAGATCCTCTCGGCTCGCTCATTTTCAGTCTGGCTATACATGGTATCGCCACTTAACGTTTGATACCTGAACGATGGTACCATCGGAGGACGAGCGGATACCGTTGAACATGATCTGTAGAATCTGATCCCCCAGTTTAAAGATATTGGGCTGGAGGTTAATGGGAACTTTGTACTTGCGGTCAGAGTAAGCCTAATTTATTCTCCTGCTTCGAGCGCCTTATCCCTGGCCTCAAAGAACTCCACGAAGGCTCTTTTAACCTATAAGGGTCACTTATTTTCTCATCAGGGATATCGGAGTCGCTCAAGGCAAAAAAATAGGGGCTTTTGGAAGCGCATCTTCGTTTACAAGACCTCTCACCACACGTTGCCCTCATCTGCTCCGATTGTGCTTTTACGAACCAAATTTGACGTATCTTCTGCGCACCGCTACTGCTTGGCTGTATCCGGCTGAGGTTTCGGATTTCATTCCATTTGCATCCGATGCCCTGAACGCCTGGTCGGCTATCTGTCTAGATGTGTCGGATTTTCCGGCCCGGCAGCGTTCGTGGGATGACGCTGCTTCCAGGCTTGCTTCAAATCACCTTATTGGCAATGCCACGGGGTCGTACATGGCAAGGTTGAGGGCATCGTTATGACCGGAGTCGGGAGCATGGCTTCATGCATTACCGTCACCTCACATTAGCACCTTACTGTACAGCGACTCATTACGCGTCGCCGTGGTTCTCCGCCTGGGCTGCAGTGTTTTTGGAACCCACGTATGCACTTGCGGTTCAATGGTAGAGACTAACGGTCATCACGTCCAGAGTTGCCAAAACTGTTCAGGCAGATCTTTTAAATCATTTGAGCAATCCTTTGGAAATAAAAACATTTTAAGTTTATTTAATTACGAATAAATGAAGGAGTAATACCTTTTTATTTCTTTTAGGTGATAGTATTAAAAACCATAAATAAAAAATAAAGATGATTTTCAAATTTTGCACATCAATTTTGCAACCATTTGTTTTACTTTTGTTTCTCTTCTGTCCTATAAATAGGGCATTTCTTGAACAGAAATTCATTATTCTTATCAAATTCAGTTAAAAACATGTCACTGACCCCTAAAGAGTGTACCAGAACTCTGACAACGCTTGAAGACGGGCGCAGTCAGTGTTATACAGCGAGAACTGGTTGGTGTGTCGCTATCAACAGTTCAAATAGTGCTACAGCGATTTGAAGAGACTGAATCCAATATTCGCAGACCAGGAACAGGCCGCAACAGCGCGGGAGGATCGTTAAATGGTGTCACCAATCTTGAAAAGTCTATTTCAAACGGCTGTTGAAGTCAAAAATCACCTTCTACGTGCTGGAGGGAGAAATCCGAGCACGTGTACAGCGAGGCGGCGTCTTGCTGAAGCAAACTTGAACCTATTTTAACTCGCCAAATGGTCCCAAACTAAAGGCACCATCGAAATTCAAGACTGAGTTACGCTAGAGAACACATGAATTGGACTCTGGATGACTGGTTAACAGATAAGTTTTCGGACGAGTCGAGATTCATGCCATACAAGCACAATGGGTGACAAGGAGCCTACAGAAGACCAGGAGAGCACTATAACTAAGCTTACATTGAACAGAAAGTGTCATACGGCGGAGGCTCCATGGGCTGGAATTTCTTCCGAAAGCCGCACCGAGCTAGTGGTGATCGAAAATGAAACTTTGACTGCCGAGAGATACGTGGATGAAATCTTAAATGAGAATGTTGGCCCATTTTTAGTAAACATGGGCGAAAACGTCATCTTTATGCAAGATAAGGCTCGTCCACAAACAGCTCGGATAGTGTTAGTCTACCTTGATGATGTCGCTATTACACGCATGGAGTGGCCAGCACGCAGTCCAGACTTAAACCACTGTTATACAGCGAGAACTGGTTGGTGTGTCGCTATCAACAGTTTAAATAGTGATCCAGCGATTTGAAGAGACTGGATCCAATATTTATTAGCCACTGAATGCGGGCAGCCCAGAACCGGTCGTCGCGGAAATCCTTGGGGGAGGCCTATGTCCAGCAGTGGAAGTCCTTCGGTTCGATCTTCGGTTGATGATGATGATGAATAAAAGCGCACAGATCTCACAATGATTTCTTTTTTTTTCGATAATGGGTCCCGCAGAGTTAAATTTATTGTTTAAAAAAAAGAAAGTTGTGATTGGTCAATGGAAGGTATTGGAACAGGTGTGGGAAATTAAAATATGATTTCGTGCTTTAACACAAATCATCATGTTACGTACTGTGTCATTATTATAATGCGGTGACGTGTAGCAGAGGCAAATTGCACTGTTTGGTAACGTACAAATTAAACAGTTTAATTAAACTGGTACCGACTTTGCAGATGAAATGTCAACAGTCAACTTTGCCGATACAATTATCCGTTGATGTAAATAATGATTAAATTATAAATGTGATTTTCATAACAATATACCTTATTGTTTATTACAATTTAATTCATTATTTTATATCTATACAGGATGTTACAATAATAAAAATAAGTTAAACAGATGTGCAAAGTAAATAATTTTTTTTAAAATAAGGGTCGTTTTCGGGGGAAAAATAAGAACATTTAAGAAAAGTTTTGCAAAACTTATTGTATTATTTATCAAATAAAAGGGCTCGTTATGAGGATCTCAAATATATTTTTGTTATTATTGTAAAATAAACAATTTTGATTTTATTCATGAAAAAAGACGAAAATTTACCACCCCCCCCCCCCCTGATCTCCGAACCTACTGAGCTTAATATTTTGAAAAAAATACAAAACATATTTCATCGCTTTTAGATTAGAGAAAAACCTATAAGAATTCTATCAATTGAAAATAAAGTGAAAAACTCAATATAATACGTTCACTTATGGAAAATAGTTCACTAAAACACCACTTGATAGCGCTAGTAGTATTTTTCTGTTGCTCGCGTTTGTGTCTTTTGTTTGTCATGTGAATAGGTATCATTGTCATAGTTGTGTGGAGAGGTGTGGTGGTACGGAACCCTCATACCGCGAGTCCAACTCGCACTTGACCGGTTTTTTTTAAACAATACCGTTGAAGGAATGAATGATGATCATTCATTCCTTCAAAACTAGATACGTTACCTTCATTGTATTAAGGAATTTTGGTAGACCCTCTTCCATCCTCAGCATCAATAGGTGAGATGATGCCAATAAATAAAAAAATAAAATCTGTAAAGTTAAAAAAAAATACTGCTTCACCATGCGACGACGCTAATCCGATCAAAGCTCAACTCACGCACGTAGGTACATACCTACTCGTATTAGGTGGCGTTCACACGGCGCAAATCCGGCCATTCGTCTTGATCGCGCGGCGCGCGAGCCTGAAAAATGACGCTTGTGACCTGCCCCTAACATAGCCGTGAAACGGTTTGTAGGTATGACAATGGATTTGATGAATGTCATAAGTTGTAGCAGGTACATGTGGCATACCTACCAACTAAAGTTTGCTCCCTGAAATGGCACCAATTAGAAGGCATCTGGAGAAACTGCCTTTTGTTTGGCGTTCAGTACAACTTATTCTTTATTGTGTTTAATACTTCATAGATTTTTGAATTGGATAGTTGTGTGTGTGTGTGTGTAATGTGTGTATGTGTGTGCGTGTGTGTGTGTGTGTGTTTGTGTGTGTGTGTGTGTATGTGAGTGTGTGTGGGTGTTGGGTGTGTGTAATTTGTCGTTAATGCCTTTGACAAGAGTAGGTCAGTTTACACGGACAGCACCCGTTCTCGAGTATAACGCGAGAGTCAGCCATCGCTCCCCTCGACCAAACTAATGACCCGGCTCCCGATGCGGCAAGGTTTTCATTGTTTTCAGGTCTGATGTATCGCACATGTTTCTTTATTTCACTATAATTTTTTAATGGCTTGATGGATTTTAGAGCGCGAGTTATCGTTAGATTCGTCTTGATCCCGTGAGTGACATGCATGACACACATTTCACCCAACTTCAAAGAAGAAGGGTAATGTTTTATTGCAGTCGTGTTTTAAGTATTTTTTTATACAAGTTATCTATGGTGAGGTTTTTTATTGTTGTGATAAAACTAAGAGAATCAACGCGGAAAGCCGATGGATGCCGGCAGCGCAGGACCGGTCATCGTGGAAATCCTTGGGGGAGGCCTTTTTCCAGCAGTGGACGTATTTCGGCTGATATTATGATGATGATGGTGAAAACAAAGAGGTTTTTTTATATACAAGGTGACCGATATACCTAACGTATAACTGCAAACCTCAATGGTTATTCTGTTCATGAAACAGTAATATATTTTTTCTACAACCTTGCTGAAGTGGAAAAATATTGAACTTTTCATACAAATTTAGGTTGTCGACTGACCGATTCAAAAAAACTTAGATTTTAGCAAAGTTGTGTTTTTTAAAATCCACAATTGGTAAGCACTTGAAATCTCTCACCTGATGGTAAGTGGCATTGATTACGAAGATGGAAGCGGGCTAACGCAATAGGGAAACTGACTATCTTACTTCAAGGCGAAACACATCATTGATGTTTGACGGCAAGACTTAGATAAGAGGGTGGTAGCTAGCCAGGCATGCTTAGAAAATGCCATTCCACCAACCAAACCGAGTCAAAAAGTGTCCAAGTGAAGTTCCACCTTTTAAACTTAATGGTACTCCCTTAAAAAGAGTTTATTTTTTTTATTACCTGGGCCACGTGCTGAGCGAAGACCTGAAAGACGACATTGATATCGATAGGGTACGAAGCCTTTCAGTAAGATATAATATGTTGATTCTAAGGTTTACCCATTGTACCGGAGAAGTAAAATAATACTGGCAATCGTTTTATACAGCGATGGTCTAGAAGACAAACGTGATAATTACAGACTCATCAACTTTTCAGGGGGACTGTTTTTAGTAACTTAAAAGTTCTAGATACTATAACTTAAAATTGAACATTGGAATCGTGTATATACTGCCTATATTTGGTTAGGGTATTTATCTTTTTAATTATTTATCATTAACTTGAACATCAATATCCCAAGGTATCAACAAAAAAATCAAAATAGTAAAAAAGGACATTACTTAGTATGTTTGTACATAAACTTTAATACATATTGTTCACTTAACACTTCCGTGTATTGTATATAAAGTTAGTTTTTATTGAAATTTAATGTCGTTTGATGCCGGCTTAGAATAGCATCACCTGTTTCTTTCCCGTGGGTGTCAGAACAGGCGACTAAGGCACTCAAGTCGAGGGTTTGATGTATTGCAATCTTAGGCGATGGGCTGATAACCTACACAATTTCTGAGATGATCGTCAACATTATCGGATGTGATGAAAACGACCTTTTAGGTTTTTAACGCTCTTCCTACCTCGCAAAGGATAAAGACGTGATTGTAGGTAGGTATGTATGTATGTTGTTAAAAGTTACTGCCGATGTATTGAAAAAAATAATACAATTGGTATTAAATTTTCTTTATTAGCAAATCAATCAAACCTTAAATTTTAAGTAATGAAGAATAACAGTGGATTCGTATAATCGTTTTAAACTTAATCACAGTAAAGCTTACATACATACAAACCCATTACTCTAATGATTTCAGGAAAATTTTCATTACATTTGTATCGACATTTACTGCAATCTGTAGGAATACAGTGTTTTTCGGCAACGATTTCTCCCTTTCTGTTGGTATAAGATTGACCACTTTGACGTTTGTTTTTTGCTATGTTTCTCTTCCACGTGTCCGGGTTTGCTTTTTTACTTCTTTTTCGGATATTTGTTTCCTCATTCTCGTCCTGAGATTTATCAGAATTGTTGTTTTCTGGATGGTAAGACGATTCGGAATCTACGTAAGGGTCATCATCTGAGTCAGACAAATAGAGGTCCTGAAATAGTTGCTCTGTAATATTACCCGTATTCGATGTACTAGGTAGTGGTGACTGTCTAGAAGTGCGTGAACTTTGCATATAAATGGGTAAAGTGTTAACTTGTTCTTCAGGAATGGTGCTCAAGGCTTTATTTAGATCATCAATTGCGTTAGCGGTTTCTGTAAGAGCGTCAGTCGTTTTTGTTGGAGAGTCTGCGTTTATTTCAGGCAGACACGGCAGCACCTGGGCAGCGGAAGCAAGCAGTGAAGCAGCGGCAGCTTCAGGGGCTACTGCAGGAACGTCGGCGTTTACTTCAGGCGGGGATGGTGGCACCGGGGCAGCGGAGACGAGCAATGAAACAGCGGCGGCATCAGGGGTTGCTGCAGGAACGTCGGCGTTTACTTCAGGCGGGGACGGCTGCCCTTGGGCAGCGGAAACGAGCAGTGAAGCAGCGGCGACTTCAGGGGCTACTGCAGGAACGTCGGAGTTTTCTGCAGGCGGGGACGGCAGCACCGGGGCAGCGGATGCGAGCAACGAAACAGCGGCGGCATCAGGGGTTACTGCAGGAACGTCGGCGTTTACTTCAGGCGGGGACGGCGGCACCTGGGCAGCGCAGACGAGCAGTGAAGCAGCGGCGACTTCAGGGGCTACTGCAGGAACGTCGGAGTTTTCTGCAGGCGGGGACGGCAGCACCGGGGCAGCGGATGCGAGCAACGAAACAGCGGCGGCATCAGGGGTTACTGCAGGAACGTCGGCGTTTACTTCAGGCGGGGACGGCGGCACCTGGGCAGCGGAGACGAGCAGTGAAGCAGCGGCGACTTCAGGGGCTACTGCAGGAACGTCGGAGTTTTCTGCAGGCGGGGACGGCAGCACCGGGGCAGCGGAGGCGAGCAATGAAACAGCGGCGGCATCAGGGGTTGCTGCAGGAACGTCGGCGTTTACTTCAGGCGGGGACGGCTGCCCTTGGGCAGCGGAAACGAGCAGTGAAGCAGCGGCGACTTCAGAGGCTACTGCAGGAACGTCGGAATTTTCTGCAGGCGGGGACGGCAGCACCGGGGCAGCGGAGGCGAGCAATGAAACAGCGGCGGCATCAGGGGTTACTGCAGGAACGTCGGCGTTTACTTCAGGCGGGGACGGCGGCACCTGGGCAGCGGGAGACGAGCAGTGAAGCAGCGGCGACTTCAGGGGCTACTGAAGGAACGTCGGAGTTTTCTGCAGGTGGGGACGGCAGCACCGGGGCAGTGGTGGTGGAAACAGGGTACGCGATACATTCAGCTGTTGCCGTGGATGCTTTTCTTTTTCGTGTATTTCTAGAATGTGATTCAGTCTGTAAATCCAAACTTCTCTTTTGTTCCTTCTTATGATCATTGTTTTCTATTTCCAGGCTTCTCTTCCGTTTCAGTGTATTATTTGTACTTTTCTTCTCCACTTTAGCACACTCCATTCGCCCTGAAATTAAAACATTTATTAGTATATAATGTAAGTACCCAATACCATTACTTACTTTGTTCAAATTACGACACTTACTTAGGTTTACTTTAGGCGGGGACGGCGGCACCTGGGCAGCAGTGACGAGTAGTGAAGCAGCAGCGGCAACGGAAATGTCAGCATTTACTTCAGGCGGAGACAGCAGCACCGGGGCAGTGGTGGTGGAAACAGGATACTCGATACATTCATGTGTTGTCGTGGATGATTTTCTTTTTGGAGTTTTTCTAGAATGTGATTCGATCTGTAAATCAAAACTTCTCTTTTCTTTCTCCTTATGATCATTGCTTTCTATTTCCAAGCTTCTTTGCCGTTTTCGTGTATTATATGTAATTTTCTTCTCCACTTTAGCACGCTCAATTCGCCCTAAAATTAAAATATTAATTAGTATGGTAAATAATAACATTATTATGTTCAAAATACCAGACTTCAAAGGTCAAGGTTAGTAATTTATTAATGGCCTTTAAACTACTTTCCGTCTATTGCCATTCGTGACAACTGAACCTATAAAATCACTTACAATTATTACTACGTAAAAGACAAAAGTATTAAGTGCGCTTATGATAAAGGTCAACGTTGGTATTGTTTCTCATGAAAGACAACTATACCTATAAACTTGTTTAAACTATTTAATAATTAATCACAATAATGTTATTCAGACTGTATTTATTTAGATGTCATCTCATCTTATACGACAATGGTGTCGATTCGGTGTACCACGACTTAACTTATTTGACAGGATTAAACTAAATTTACGCATTCTGTCTTTTACTTTCTGTATCGAAAAGACAAGGATAGAATGCTTAAATTTAGTTTAGTCCTGTCAAATAAGTTAAATCGTGTCACACCGAATCGACACCATTGTAAGTAAATAGCTATAAACACCCAGCGAAAACCGAAAACTTACCAGGATGCCTGGTGTTAAAGTACCTACCTACCTACCTGCCGTACGACTTCTTTCATTAGCACAAAACCTAATATTCACAAATACCTACCTAGTTAACGTGTGTTCGTCAATTACGATAACCATAAGCAATTATAATAAATTGATGACTTACTTTGAAAAGTAGGCATAAATCTCCAATTTTCGTCGTCTTCCATTTTTGCATCACTTACTCACAGCAAATAGAGTATTGTTGTTGTTCTAATGTATCACTAAAGTAATTTTTGAGACACTAAGAAAACAGTAACAGGAAATGAGCACCCAAAACAATTAAAGAATTAGTAAATCCACCGGTAAATCCTAATCCCGTGACGTTATGCGTAAACAAATACCTAGTGCAAGTGTGCGGTGAGTACTGAGAGGGGTGAGGGGCGCGCTCGGCGCGTGCCGGCCGCCGCCGAGCCGTCCGCTAATCATCGGTATCTTTCGTCAAAGTTCATGCACCGTCAAATCGCGCGCCGGCCGGTTTCCGACTAGTCGCTATGACAAGATTCCCGCCAAAATAAAATCATTTCATTTTCCAATACTAACATCCGATAATGTGAAATGCAACGTATAGTATGAAAATATCAATCATATTAATATACTTTTTAATATTTGTCAATAGCTTGGTAATCAACATAAATAACTTTAATACTCTCGGGCTCCTACTGTTATTTTAGTAGTTTGTGGTTAAATCGTTTACAACATTTGTCTACATTTTGTTCTTTCTTGTCTGTTGTTTTTAAAGCACTTAATATATTTTACTATTTGCTGACGAGTGTTCAGTAGTATTTAAACCACTTAAACCATTTGTCTACCGGCATCTTGGAAAGATTAACATCTTTTAATATAATTGGGAATCTAAATTGGCCAAATGATAAAAATAATAAAAAAATTTAGCTTATTTGTCTATCGTGGTGAATGCAAGCGAAATGTTATAAATCTATTTATCATTTTTTATGATTTAAATTGATGGTAAATAATGATAGTTATTTTATTTGGCATCAAAATGACATCACTTGCTATAAGTGTACACCTACAGTTTAGGAAGAAAGAGACGGAATTAGGATATTTGGGTAAGTGCAAACGGTAGAGCATCTTCATTTAATACATTTGGCATTAAAATGTCAAAATATCGAAATTTTGTAATTAGCACGTTTGTCTTCTAGACCATCGAGGTAGTCTTTGGATTCAATATTTCAAAAATCATTAAATGTCCTTCGAGTTCAGTACAACGCCTTTAGAATGATGTTGGGGCTGCCCCGCTTCTGCAGTACTTCTGGAATGTTCGCGGATGCTCGAGCAGATGGCTTTGCCGCTATTATTTGCAAAAAATGTGCATCCCTACTGTTCAGAGTGCGGGCCAGCAACAAAAACATTGCAAAGATAATCAGCAAAACATGACTGCCCATATATTCAAGACTGTGTGCAGGTGGCTATCAGATACCTCTCTTGACTGTCTGATGGATATCTGGACATGGAGATTATTATTGATGTGTAACATCTTTGCTCTCGCTTTCCTGCAATTTGTGGGAGTGATTTCGTGAAATGGGACGGAAAAGTGTCCCATGGGACGGAAATGTGTCCCAGGGAGTCGCGTTTTTTCAGGCTTTAAAAGCGCGGAAAAGGCAAAGGTATCTATGACCATACAGCCTAGTCTGCCGTATCTTTGCCGTCCTTTTTTCAGGCTTTAAAAGAGCGGAAAAGGCAAAGGTATCTATGACCATACAGCCTAGTCTGCCGTATCTTTGCCGTCCTTTTATAAAGTATTTTGTCACATGTTACACATCATATGCGAGTACTGTAGGTCTCGCTCGAATTTTTTATTTTTCTGTTTTTTTTTCGAAAGGAATAGCTTGTTGTTGGCCGTGGGGGCCTTTACAACTTCAACGGGCAGGGGAGGTTAGGTATTTCGCGATTGTCTACTGTCATAGTTTGTAAGCTTGTTACTAACAACATAATTAGGGATTTAATCTGATTTTTTTATTTATTTATTAAAACTAAGGGGGAAGGCCCGTATCTACAGAGTGTTACTAAAAACGGTAGATAGATAAACAAGATTATAAAATTTGAAAACAAACCGTAACAAAGTTAACAACTATTATGTCGGAAGAGCGCACGGTTTTGCTGGATTTTACTGGATTTCACTGGATTATGCCGGAGTGAACCAACACGCGTATGTACCGCTGTTGTATGCAAAGTTGCCTTTTAACTTCCCGTGTAGCCTGTGGCGGTCCCCCAATGTGATAAATGTTTATACAGAGTGAAATTGAAGTCGTATATTAAATTTTAGGCCACACTTCACTCATGCATGATACTGAACAACTTTCCCCAATAAACCCATACAATCGGAGCAAAAACAAATGGTCTTTTACAACGTAGCTTTGAACTAAATGAGTCAACCAAGATAGCCGGCCAAATAGACGAATTAAACATACATGCCCACATTTTTTTTGTAAAGTAAAAAATTAAGGGGGTTCCCCTTAATTTTTTACTTTAATAAAAAAATAAGTTCCCGTATAATTGTAAACCGATTGACAATTTACCTTCATATTATAATCTAACTGAATTTAGTGTAGTAAGATTGTAATATCGCGGTTTTGAAAATATCCCAGCGACATATACATATGCCAAGTTACTATTGTTTGACAGATGGACAGACATCACAGAAATACGAGTATTAATATAAGAATTGCTCGTTTTAAGGTATTAGATAAGATAAGATATTAGAACCATCACAAATTGTTTCTAAAATATTAATTTAATACTTACTCTCTACAAGACCCATTTCGGGTAACTCATATATGTTTTTGTGATTTGTATTTTAAATTTAAGTGTATAATGTTTTAACCCACGCCCTTACCATACCTACCTTCAAGCCCCTCCCTCCCAGCCCTCACCCCTTAATTTAAGTGCAAGCATCGTCGGTGCGGGTTAGGATGTCGCGTCGAAGCTGCAATACTACAAACATACACCCGTAAACATTAACCTCTTTCTTACGCAGTCGGGTACAAATAAAGCACCACGTAGTCATGCGATACACCTAATTTAATAAAACGGAATTCACAAAATGGCCGGCGACTTGTTAACTCGCGAGCCGTTGTTGGAAACTTTAAGAAATTTCTCTTATTTCAATTTCATGCGAAGTTTGGCGCTCGCATTAATTGGCTTTTGTCGAAGTTACTGTACTGTGACCAATCAATAAAAATGACATTTTTTAAAACATACCTTCGTTTAATTTTTGGAACCATCCTTATCCTTCATCATCATCATAATATCAGCCAAAAAAACATCCACTGCTGGACAAAGGCCTCCCCCAAGGATTTCCACAACGACCAGTCCTGTGCTGCCCGCATCCTTCGGCTTCCCGCGATCTTCACCAAGTCGTCGGTCCACCACGTGGGAGGTCTGCCTACGCTACGTTTTCCAGTGCGCGGTCGCCACTCGGGAACTTTACTACCCCAACGGCCATCTGTTCTACGAGCTATGTGCCCTGCCCATTGCCACTTCAGTTTAGCTATTCCGCGAGCTATGTCGGTTACTTTGGTTCTCCTGCGGATCACCTCATTTCTGACTCGATCGCGTAGGGAAATTCCGAGCATAGCTCGTTCCATTGCCATTTGGGTGACCTTGAGCCTTCTTATGAGGCCCATAGTAAGCGACCATGTCTCAGTTCCGTAAGTCATCACTGGTAACACGCACTGGTTAAAGACCTTATCCATACTAATATTATAAATGTAAAAATGTGTTTGTTTGTTTGTTACCTTTTCACGCTTCAACACCTCGTCCAATATTAATCCCCTCGATCTACATACTAAATTTGAGTAGACGCCCAATATAATAGCTTCTACACCAATTTTATTAAACTCTGTATATTCTCCGTTAAGACTATGCTCAGTAAAATAATTAATTTTTGATTTTTAATTAAGAAGAGTCTACAAAAAATGAGCGGCCTTACAGTAGTCGCATATTATGATGTGTGACATCTGATATAAGTAAAAAACCTACCCGCCTTCTGGCCACCTGCCTCGCATTAGGCAGCATGGCCAGCATGGCTATGTTTTCTTTGCCTTCGTAACTGAAAAAAATAAGGCAGCATGGAAATGTTTCCTTAGCCTTCGTGAATGAAAAAAACCGCATTTCCTGTAACAAAATTCCATCCCTTTTTCACGAAATCACTATTTAAGATTGCAGGAGAGCGAGAGGCATGATGATACATATCAAAAACCGGAAAAGTGCGAGTAGAACTTGCACACGACGGGTTCCGTACCATCGTACAAGTTTTTTAAAAAAAAAACACGTTTCTTTTATGCCCTTAATTTTTTTTTTTACTATTTGTTGTTATAGCGGCAATAAAAATACAAACTCTGTGAAAATTTCTACTGTCTACTATAACGGTTCATAAAATACAGCCCGCTGACAGACACATGGACGGATGGATAGACGGACAGCGGACAAAACCCCTAAAAAATCTCATGGATTTTATTATTCATTCAGAGTATCATGGTCACACTACTGAAGCCAACTTTCACCGAGGCATTTGAAAAATTAATTTGGAAGTTCGATTGTAGAGCGACCGTTGAGCTTTGATACTTTTGCCCCCAGCTCCAGTTCTGTTGGAAGTTGCTTGATTTATCTGAACAATCCTTCCTTCCTGCCTGCACGAGGTTAGCTAGCTACTCTGAAAACCAATATCAATAGTTTGAAAGTAAAATCCTTTCAATTCGGTGAATCGTGTTAAGATTATATAATTACAGCTGTCAAATCCGTTTCGTTTTATAGCTTAGCTCAAAATCAATCGAGTAAGTAGAAAAAAAAAACAATACGTTAGTGGCCTCGTTTTAGCAGTGGGTTCAATAAAAGAAAAATTAAAATTATATTTTTTGCATTTTTTTTTCTTTAAACTTTTTTGTGTTTTTTCCTCAAATGTTTTGGTTAATTTTATGTATATATCACCTAAGAAATTAAATTACCTTTTAAATGAGACTATTTTGAAGTCTGTAAATCAAGAGAAAACATATTTTAAATGAACAACTACCAAAAAAATTTACTGAAAATAAAAATAGCTGCCATTTAGAGGGGAAAATGGTTTAGGTTTAAACCATTTAGGGGGTTTTTGTCGATGAAATGTGGTGTATTACATGGATTTGAAATATCGGTAATACACACTATATATTTATACAGGTTGTAACAAAATTGGTGTAGGTCCCGTTAACTGGGGCTTCTACCCATCGTACTGAACATCTTTTGTTCTATGACTTAGCTGAAAACGTAAAAAAAAATTAGTTGTCTGTAAAGTCGGTTTACAGACGATAGTTTAACGTGACTACGTCATAACGTAACGGTACAATGAGTCATTATTTTGGTGCGCGCAGGCGGCGTCCATCGATTTATTAGACGTGATCACGTCAAATTTTTTACGGTTCATACAAATCGATCAGCTGATCGGCCGATTTTGTGCAATTTAGTATGGAGGGTCTACATTTTTTTTTGAGTATTGACTATGGGTTCCTTGGAGAAAGTTGTTCAGTATGACGAGTAGAACCCCCAGTTAACGGGACCTACACCAATTTTGTAACACCCTGTATATGCACTGATGGGAACACTAGTTGCTACTAAAGTTTAGGGTTGAAGGTTGAAAGAAACTCCGAACTTGGGCTACTACGTATATTCTCAATTATTCTCTTGACGCGTATACAAGCAGTGGTGGCCGAGACCAGACTGGCCATACCAACAGGTAGGTACATAAGTATGCTTATAGGTTACCACAGATAAATAAGCTTGGGTAGATACGGCATGTGACAATCGTATGCCGTTTCTTTCAAAAAAAAATCTGTAAAGATGAAATAAAAATTTTAAAAATAATAATATTTTTTTTATTTATAAAATGACTGATCTTGTGGTTCAGTGGACAGGTTCTGCCTGCTGGGTCGAGGGTCGTCAAGTCGCAGCTCATGGAATCCATTTTTCCCCACTGCTTGAATAAATTGTCTCATCGCATTGTTGTTGGTGAGACCACATTTTGAAAATATTGTTATTTTTTTGTTCGTATAAAAGTGATGATATATATCGTCGATATTTTAATTATCAACTAGCTGATCCCCAGCGCGTTGCTGCCGCAGAAAAAAATGCTCTACTACACTCTACTCTCCACTACTCCTCTCCACTACTCTACACACTCCTCTCCACTCTACTCTCCACTGTACAATCCACTTTCTATCCTCCACCGCTTTACTCTACTTTTCACACTACTCTCCACTCTACTCTCCACCTAATCTCCACTACTCTTGACCACTCTACTATCTACTCTACTCTCCTCCAGTCTACTCTCCACTGTTTTCTCTACTTTCCACTCTACTCCCCAATCTACTTTTTAGGCTACGCTTCAGTCTAAACTAAAGTCTACTCTCTACTCCACTCCACATCTAAACATCTAAACACTTTATTGGACAATCTCATGGGGACCTCTCATTATTCCGGGTAAAAAGTATCCAATGTGTTAATCCAGGTAACGAGCTATCTACATGCCAAATTTCGTACAAATCCGTTCAGCCGTTTTTGCGTGATTGAGGAACAAATACACAAACACCCAAACATCTTAACTTTCCCATTTATATATAAAAATGAATTGCTGTTCGTAAGTCTCGCTAAAACTCGAGAACGGCTGGACCTATTTGGCTAATTTTGGTATTGAATTATTTGTGGAAGTCCAGAGAAGGTTTAAAAGGTGATAAATATGAAAACGCTCGGAATTAAATAAAAAAAAATGAATTGCTGTTCGTTAGTCTCGCTAAAACTCGAGAACGGCTGGACCGATTTGGCTAATTTTGGTATTGAATTATTTGTGGAAGTCCAGAGAAGGTTTAAAAGGTGAATAAATATGAAAATGCTCGGAATTAAATTTAAAAAAATCCAAAAATTAAAATCAGTCAAAAAATAATTGGTTTTAGGGTAGGGTAGTGTAGTGTAGGTGTAGGGTAGGGTAGGGTAGTGTAGTGTAGGGTTGGGTAGGGTAGTGTAGTGTAGTGTACGGTAGGGTAGTGTAGAGTAGTGTATGTAGGGTAGGTTAGGGTAGTGTAGTGTTGGGTAGGGTAGTGTAGGGTAGGGTAGTGTAGTGTAGGGTATTGTAGTATTGGGTAGGGTAGTGTAGGGTAGGGTAGTGTAGGGTAGGGTAGTGTAGTGTAGGGTAGGGTAGTGTAGAGATGGGTAGTGTAGTGTAGGGTAGTTTAGGGTAGGGTAGTGTACGGTAGGTTAGTGTAGAGTAGTGTATGTAGGGTAGGTTAGGGCAGTGTAGTGTAGGGTAGGGTAGTGTAGATATGGGTAGTGTAGTGTAGGGTAGGGTAGGGTAGTGTAGGGTAGGGTAGTATAGGGTAGGGTAGGGTAATGTAGTGTAGGTTTGGGCAGTGTAGTGTAGGGTAGGGTAGTATAGGGTAGGGTAGGGTAATGTAGTGTAGGTTTGGGCAGTGTAGTGTAGTGTAGGGTGGAACGAAGTTCGCCGGGACAGCTAGTAGTATGATATTTTAATAATTGATGTTTTTTCGAAAAGGTATTCAAATCGATATTTATTGAACGCAGCTCATTAATACTCAATATCCAATGTCCCGCGTTGTCCCGACGCCCGAGCCACAGAGTAGATAGGTAACAGAGGGGCCGCTTCGAACAACTGCGCAAAACGGGCCGCACGCACACGTCCAGCACACCAGCCCAACTCGCTATAGTTCGCCATAGATCAGTCGCGAATGCCGCACTGAGGGAGTAAAGTTTCTTTGGTGCCATGCGCAGGCGATCGACGTGGATCGACGTGATTAATGATAAATAAATAAATAAAGTTGTGAAATTAATAGAAAAAAACTAAAAAACACGTTTTCAAAGTACATCAGACTAAAAAGTAAAAAATAATAAGTTGAAAATAATAATTAACAAATTACTAGTATTATTGTAAAAAAGCGTGGGGCGCTCCGTGCCATATTTTTCGTCTATCGAGCAACCCATACTTTTTCACAATAATACTAGTAATTTGTTAATTATTATTTTCAACTTAAATTAAGAATTATTTTTTTTCTTTTTAGTCAGATGTACTTTAAAAGTGTGTTTTTAGTTTTTTTAAACTCTATTTATTTTTTAGTTCAAACTTATGAAATTATTATATTGTCGCTGATTCTTGATAAGTCTACAAAGTTTGAATTAAGTCTGTCCGTTTAAAGTTACATACATACAAACATACAGGTGAAGCTAATAAAAGCGTGATAAAAAGGTCTAATGTTAAAGATAGGTACTACTGTGTAATCGGCTACCTAAATTCAAACATAAATACTTAGTGAATGAACTTTTTTCTTTGCAAGTTTACGTAGACAGGTAAATAAATTATTATGTAGGTGCTCGTTTATCGCTTATAATCGCTTAGTTTGTTATTCACGAAAAAAATATTCACTAAATCTAAATATATATAACTCAAAGGTGACTGACTGACTGACTGTCATAATGATCTATCAACGCACAGCCCAAACCACTAGATGGATCGGGCTGAAATTTGGCATGCAGGTAGATGTTATGACGTAGGCATCCGCTATGAAAGGGTTTCGGGAAATTCCCACGGGAACACCAAAAAACGGGAACTGCGCGGGCGAAGCCGCGAGTACCTACTAGTCACTCATAAAGATTGCGCGTAAGTATAATAGGGGCGGGCGTCGTCGACGACTTGAAAAATATCGAGACGAAGGAGCTCCGCTTTGAGATGTTCATTTTTAAGGTAGAATCATGTATGTTGAAGTTACTTAACGTCTAATTTATACATTGTATCAAAGCACTAATGATACAACTATTTACTGCAATTTATGCAATCCTGTGATAACATGAATTTTGTAAAATAAAATTACATGTCAACTGGCTACTCAGGTCGGTATATACTTACAAGATCTTATGTAATTAGCTTGAAGTTCTTTTACAGAACTAATTCATTTTCAATCACTTAAACTCGATTTCTTCATCGATAAGAGTACTTATATAACATAACTACCCACGTAGGTACCTACCTACTTGAACCTTGTTTCCTTTCTATCTACTTAAGTAGCACAGAAATGGGAATAATGAAGGTACTTTTGTAGCTACCTTGTCAGCCCTGGCGCTACCGTGAGTTGTAGGTTGTTATAGTAATTGTAGGTAATTAAAATCCGGTACTTACATTATCGGCCTCTCTGTTACCTGTCAACTTTGTTCCCGAGCTGTAGGGGCACCAGTATACCTAGAACATTACTCCTCTATCCTGCCCCTGTCGCTCAAGCATTGGGTAAACGTGTTGGCATTACTGGGTAGGTTGGCTGTAGAAGTTTTCTGTCAAGTAATGGGGCCTTGGGTAAAATTATCGATACCGATGATAATATATAAACATAATTATTTTTCCTCGATAATCGTTTATCCGTATTAATATTATAAATGTGAAAATTTGTTCTCAAATAAAGACATTAAAACCATGCCCACGCGAGCGAAGCTGCGGGCAAAAGCTAGTAAATAATATTTATCGATATTTTTTTTAATTTCCCATCCCTACTGTATATAAGAGACACTGGGGGCTTTACCAGCTTTACGTAACTCATGAAACCCAGTTGAGGTATCAATGAGCAGATCGTCTACGAGTAGCTTGCAGTTGCTATAGCCAAAGGAGAAGAAACATTATCGAGTGACAACCACAGGCTGGAGGGCGTAGTGCTGGTAGGTCCCCATCAGGTGGACTGATGGTGTAGTGAAGTGTATAGACAGCCACTGGAATGGAACCATGCAGCTAAGGATAGTGCTTAACCTTTTCAATGCTTCCTCAAATGCAAAAACCGTCACACTCACACGCTAAGATGACAGACAAAGCAAACAAACTTAAACCTTAAGATAACATGTGATCACTCACACGACAAGCATGTCTGAGAAGTAACACAAAACTCAACCTTACGTAAACGTGATTAGGTCTTCTGTCCACTGTATATCCGAACGATACATCCATCTTTAGCGGTGAACCCATAGCGCGGATATAATTATCCGACATTGGTGGTGAACCTGTAGCGCGGATACAATTATCCGACGTTAGCGGTGAACTTGTAGCGCGGATATAATTATCCGACATTGGCGGTGAACCTGTAGCTCGCTCGAATATAATAATCCGACATTGGCGGTGAACCTGTAGCGCGGATATATTATCTGACGTTGGCGGTGAACCTGTAGTGGGAATATAATTATCCGAAGTTGGCGGTGAACCTGTAGCGAGGATATAATTATCCGTTGTTGGCAGTCAATTTGTAGTGCGGATATTTTTAGGATAGGTAGGGTAGTCGTTGGTGTTAAAAAGGTTTAATGAAAATCACTATGACGAAGCTATCAATATCCAAACAGAAATAAAGAAAAAACTAAGTAAGTACATGAGCGGCATCGAAAGTAAGAAACAACAAGAAAGAAACATAGGAAAGATTCCGGATAAGAAACATTTTCCAATGATCTTGTCAGTAAACCAAACCAGAGAATGTAAGTGTAAAAACAACACTTTTTTTAGACACAATTAGTAAGCCCTTGGCAAAATCTCACCTGATGGTAAGTGCCGATGATGCCAAAGATGGAAGCGGGCTTACCAAGATTCCCCAACGCAATAAAGAACTGGCTATCTTTTATTAAAGCCGGAACACATCAATGCTGTAACACTGATGTTTGGCGATAAGACTTAGATAAGATGGTGGTAGCTATCCACAGACGGACTTAGAAAATGTCCTACCACCAACCAAACCGAGTTTTACAAGTTGACCCCACTGGGAATCGAATCAGCGACCTCCTGGTGAGAAGCGAATGGACTAACCATTACGCCACTGAGGCGTTTAAATGAAGAAAAAACTAAACAGCTATGTATTTCAAGAAAGAAACTGCGATCTCCTGAAACCAACGTAGTATTTAGAGTAGCAACGAAAAACTTCGGCGCCCAAGGGACAAGGCGAGTTGGAAAAGTCCTATTTTGTTTTATCTACTGCGACTTTAGGTCACGCCTGTGACACATTCTCGTTTTAACAAAAGTCGTTAGAGATAAAAAGAAAAAGTTTTTATGGTTGCGCGGAGAAAAGCAGTTTAAAAACGCCGTCGTCTTAAGTAAAGGCGCAAAATCTATTCGACTATGGAAAAACACTATCTGTGGTTTTTTTCCCGATATTTCTATTATACTAACAGTCCTCCCACGCGGTGGACCGACGACCTGGTGAAGATGCGGGTAGCGCAGGACCGGTCGTCGTGGAAATCCTTGGGGGAGGCCTTTGTCCACTATGTAAGCAACCGTGTTCTCATACAAGCCCAAGATCAATTCTAACAAATTTTCATTTATTTCAACATTCACCATAGGCGAAAGGCGTCCCCTATAGTTGGGTATTTAGTGTCACCAACCTTGCAAATTGTCAACAAAGGAAGCCGCTTGGCACAGGCATACCTAGTGGTCATCTGAGCTGATTTAGCCCTGTACCCACGTGGTACCACCCTGCAGGTAGGTGGGGGAGGGGGGGGAAAATTCCATCTGCCGCGCTGCACTCTTTCGTCCATATCTCCGTAAGTTTAGCAAACAAGTCGTGTTTGGTATCGTTTTCGTATAATTTAAGGACGACAAATTCATTTCTGGAACAATATTTTCACTTGTTCATAGAAGAAAAAAAGATTAGGCGCAAAAATAGAAAAAATAGAAATAAAAATTCTTACAAAATCTATGCCTACAATTAAACCAGGAGACTATGTTTTATAAAAAAAATATGATTTTGTAGCCCTGTTTATCTAAAATATATAAACATAAACTTTCTTAATAGATTGAACTAGTAAATGTGTCAAAAAAAATTTATTGCCTCGTGCGGTGGAGCTGCGACGGGAGAAGTAAGTATTTTTGGATAGGATTTGACACTAAATTGTAAACAATTATTAAAATAATGAGCAATGAAAATAATTAATATAGGTGTATCTATATCTAGAGATAATATTCTTGAAGAAATATCTAGAGTAAATACTGTTAAAAAATAATATTAGAGTTCATAACATTAAAATAAATGTTTTATAATCACTGAGATAACCCTAAATTTCAGCTTATTTTAATCATGTTAGTTGTAATAGGGATTCCTATTTTAATTGTTATAATGGAATAAAGAATAAAAGGTCTATTTTAGTAAATAAGACAATTTATTGACCGTTTCCGGGTGTAAGTGGTCCAATAAACATCTTTAGAATCTAAGCCGACCTCACCTGCTCGTGGTGCACCCTGCTAGGCTACAAACGAGGCTCTGGCGAAACTGGTTACCTTCGGGGTTTTGGGAGTCAGACGGCAGTCGCTCCTTATAATACCTGAAACCTGTCATTTATTGTGAAAATGTCGGACAAAGACCATGGCACAAGTCGGGACAAAGCTAGGTAGAAGAAGAAGATTCAGTTTCCGCTGCAGCCACACAGTTCGGTGCACCTTATCTCTCTTTTTAAACAATTGCACCTTTCTGCGCATTTTTTCTTGCATTTACATCGTATTAACTCCATGCAAGCAGCGGCTGCTGGCGGTAGGGTGGTCCAAACAGGCTCCCATTTGCCATTATTTTTTGCCCAACTCCAGTCAGCAGGACATGGCAGGTTTTGTGTAGGTTGCAAAAGTTGACCCCATATATGTCCTCCCTGATAAATTGCTCGCAAAATATGGTTGCGCAGGGCATCTTTAGTTGGTGGAAGATTCTCCAGCTGTCTGTGCTTTTTCGTTAATAGTAGTTTTCTACACTGATTGATATCAGTGCACGCGCCAGATCTAAAATGAAACAAATTGTACACAACATGCATTCCAATAATTACTTAAATCATTTCAAATCACAAAAGCCAACCACCACTTAAATTACTTGTCATTTATAGAATTGACAAATTTTTCTAGTATTGGTAAAGCTTGTTCCATATTTCCTTCTTTAGCGCTTGTGAACCCCTCCGTCGCAGGTAGATAAGCGCCCCAAGCTTCGAAAACACTCTTTTTCCCTTTACCAGCAAAAGACGAAACGGTATCACACCCGGAAAAGGCGTGGAACATTGGCAATACTTCTGCCTTTTCTGGTCCTAAAAGAAAATAAACTAGTATATAACTGAATTACTTTCAGATTTTAAAGTGTAAATGTATTATATTTATTTAGGTTACCTAATGAAGCTGCAATAGCATGGCATGGCAAGAACTGATTTTTTCCCGTGCCAATATGAACCCACAGTTCCTCAAGCTGTGGCAATTGTGACACACGAAACCGCAAGGACAACAACATTGGTATCCACTGTACGCACCATGATTTTTGTGTGTCCTTGGGCTGCAGCATCACCAATGTGGACCATTATGCGCGTATCTGCTTCCTCATGGTTGCATAGTTCCAGGGCTTTTTTATCACTGGGGCTGTTGCTGAAAACTGTGGGTCCATCTGTCGTATAAAAGTCTTTGCCAGCTAAGAATTCTGTAGCTTGGCACTGTAGAGCTAGGAAATGGAAAAGTTCCTCTTTATTGGAATTATCCCTGAGAAAATTTGCCCAACCCTTCGAAATTCTAAAATTTGAATTAAAACGTGTTCTTTGTCCGGTGCCACGTTTTAGTCTCGTTTTTGAGACTGTCAGTGTCGTATCTGTCCCAAATCACATCTAATCTTGATACAGTGACAAGCTCTCTGTTCGCGAAAGGTATAAATACTTTTTCAGCAGTTTTGCTGAGTCCTGGAGCCCTTAAGTTTAGCAATTCTGAGAGCTATGTCGGTTACTTTGGTTCTTCTACAGATCTCCTCGTTTCTGATTTGATCACGCAGAGAAACTCCGAGCAAAGCACGCTCCATTGCCCTTTGGGTGACCTTGAGCCTTCTTATGAGGCCCATAGTAAGCGACCATGTCTCAGTTCCGTATGTCATCACTGGCAACACACACTGATCGAAGACCTTGAGATAGGTACCTACTATATAATAACTTATTAGTAGAAATAAAAAATGGTATTTTTTTTAAGATAACCGGTTGGCTGTCTTCTTCCTGAATCCATCATCGGACCCTCCTCACCTAGTGTAATATATGGGACTCGTCAAAACCATCCAAATGAGCCCAAACTCAAGAGGGTTACTAGTAATACTAGAAGAGTTTCACTGTCCACCTCCTGACTTCATCATCAGGCCCAGTTGAGACTACCATAATATTGTTTCGTTACTAGCACCCCACATATGCAAAGGTTCATAAGAATCGATTCAGTAGGTACAACTGAAAAAGCTTTCACAAGATTTGAAACAAAGAAAGGCATAAATATACGGGGTTAAGTCAAATAAAATCGTTTAAAAACATAGTAAATCTAAATAAAATCGTTTAAAAACATAGTAAATCTAAATAAAATCGTTTAAAAACATAGTAAATCTAAATAAATACTTACAATTCTCTTATCCTATGAAAAAAATATACTAGTTAGATAGTTTATCCTCCTGAAAACACTTCAAAAGTTCAAAATACGTGCTTGCGTTATGTAGTGATCACTGAGTAAGATGCGAACCGACTGAACTGAGAACACGCGTGTAATGGTCACTGAGCGCTCCGCGCAGCGGTCGAGTTGAACGAGCCGCTAAAACGCAGCTCCGCCGTGCGACGCTAACGATTTTTTTTGACACATTTACTAGTTCAATCTATTAAGAAAGTTTATGTTTATATATTCTAGATAAACAGGGCTACATAATTATATTTTTTTTATAAAACATAATCTCCTGGTTTAATTGCAGGCAAAGATTTTGTAAGAATTTTTATTTCTATTTTTTTTATTTTTGCGCCTAATCTTTTTTTCTTCTATGAACAAGTGAAAATATTGTTCCAGAAATGAATTTGTAGTCCTTAAATTATACGAAAACGATACCAAACACGACTTGTTTGCTAAACTTACGGAGATATGGACGAAAGAGTGCAGCGCGGCAGATGGAATTTTCCCCCCCCTCCCCCACCTACCTGCAGGGTGGTACCACGTGGGTACAGGGCTAAATCAGCTCAGATGACCACTAGGTATGCCTGTGCCAAGCGGCTTCCTTTGTTGAAGATTTGCAAGGTTCCCATACAAATCAACACACTAAATACCCGACTACTAAGGATTTCCAGTTCCACAACGACTGGTCTTGGGCTGTCCGCATCCAGTGGCTTCCCGCGATCTATATCATGTCTTCGGTGTGTGAATGGTTATTACATGATTTTTTTTAAATTGTTTATTTCGGACAACTAGGATCCATAGTATGTTAGTAAAACATAAGCCTACTGTAAAGAAGTTTAGTTTTTTAAATAAATTTGGTTACAATATAAATAATACAGAAACATTAAATTACAAGAATAAAGATAATTTCGAAGAACAGATATAATTTTCTACAGCTTGGGCATTTTTTTATATGATTATGGACATCTGATAAATTTTATATGTGTTTTTTTTTTAATGAATTTATTTTTCACATCTAAATTTCGGACTTTTATACGACATTTGTGGGTATTCTGGTGTGAGTTAAACTTTTTAGGGTTAACTGCCTCCGTGGCGTGATGGTTAGTCCATTCGCTTCACACCAGGAGGTCATGGGTTTGATTTCCGGCGGGGTCTGACTTTAAAAAACTCTGTTTGGTTGGTGGCAGGGCTTTTTCTAAACTCCTTTGTTTACGAAATTGAAAGTTTAGTGTTTTTTTTTTCTAATTTACAAAAATTTGAGTGCGTCTGAATTTGAAAATGGGTAATAGTAGAGCATGTGGGTAATTGATTTAAAAATAAAATTATAACAGCTAAGCAGGTTTTCTAATTTAGGAGTAATTCGGCGAATATGTGGTTGTAAGAAGTTCATAGATTTTCTATACAAAATGTTCTATTCCAACTGCAAAAAATAACTTTGTTTTTTGAAATTTACATTAATTTGTTGAAAAACCCACGGAACCCTTATTTTGCACTTGGCGACTTTTTGAAATATTTTCATTCCAACGCTGTATTGGCAAAATCTGAATTTTTTTCTGCAAGTTATCTATTTGTACCCTACTAAAAAAAAATATTCATTCATGCTAAATTCCAGTATTTCGTCCGTGGAGTAAGGGCTATGGCCACTACCTCCTGTCCGGGAGGTCGTGGTTCAAACCCTGCCACGTACCAATGTGATTTTGAATTTAGATTTCTGACGTTCGTTTATCCGACGATCTTACACCGTAAAACATCGTGAGGAAACCTGCACACGCCTGCGGAGAAACTCAAAGGTTGTGTGTGAAGTCGACCAACCCGCACTGGGCCCGCGTGGTCGACTAAGGCCCGGTAATTCAGGATAGGCTTGTGCCCCTTGGTGGGGACGTATATAGGTTCTTCAAGGCCCTTTGTGGATCCTTCGTAGATCAGAAGCCCTCCGTGCACGGTGAAGTAAAACATCTTGAGAAATACCACACAGCGCGAAGAAACTCGAAGGTTGTGTGTAAAGTCGACCAACCCGCAATGGGCCCGCGTGGTTGACTAAGGCCGATCGGTGGGGACCTAAGGGAGCTGATATGATGATGATGAATTTCCAGTATTTACTTTCGTATGCTTGACGATCGCGGCGTTCACGAAGAGCAGAGAAATATCCTTAGCGATCAGCCAAAAAATGAATCAGTGGCAATTACTTTTCAAGTGGTAGGGGTAGGCAATAAAAGCCACGTTATGGGAACATGGAATGGCTTTTAGGGAAGAAGCATGGTGGCCATCGAGTGGAACTGTGAACATTAACATAAATATTGATGTGGTTGAATCGTTAAAGGTACCTAACTACTAACAGAGAGGATATAAAACAAAATTAACATTTTAGAAAAGATTGATCTGAATCATGCTTAGTCTATAGTCTTTAAAAAACCAATAGATATAATAATGCATTTAATCTGATTGAGGGATAACCCTAGTGAAAAAAACTATTGCTTTTTTTTTGTTCATTATTTTATTGTTTTTTTTGTTTATCTTCTCTTCTCTTTTTAACACGCTTATATTAGCTTCACCTGTATGTATGTATGTTGGTATGTATGTTGGTATGTATGCTGGTATGTATGTTTGTATGTATATGTTTGTAACTGACTCCTTTGCACTCGATTTTGACCCACTTCAAACGGACAGATTTCATTTAAACTTTGTACATTCATCAAGAATCAGTGACAATATAATAATTTCATAAGTTTATCTCATTATCCTAAACTAAAAATTTAAAAATAAATATAGTTTAAAAAAGCGTGGGTTGCTCGCTATACGAAATAAATATGGTACAAAGCGCCCAACGCTTTTTTCACAATAATACTTGTATTTTTCGTTCATTATTGTTTTCAGCTTATACTAAGAATTATTGTTAACTTTTTAGTTTGATGTGCTTCAAAAGCATATTTTTTAGTTACTTTTTTGGAGTTTACTCCTTAAGAATCGATTTGCATATAAGGCGCCCGGTATGAGAAAAATATGAGGAGTAAAATCTAGTGATCGAAAACGTAGTTTGTTATATTCTCTCTCTCTGTCACGTGATACAAAACAGTCAGGATTGGCTGAATCTGACAAAAATAATATAAGTCACTACGAAATCTAAAATTAAGTCACAACACAGTAATCAAATCAGATCTGTTATTGTTGCAGTCTTACAATTTTTGATCTGATAAGATTTTAAAATTTGTGATTTTTATATAATTTGGTATTCCACTCCATCATGGGTGTCAATTTTGTGAAAGCAGATAGCAGAAACTTGCCCAAAGTGGACGCAATCATGTTCTTTAAAAATAACCCCGATTTTTATTCTGCAGAGCTGAGATATGTAAAAACAACAATGTAAGTACTATAAAATAATATAACACTAACTACGTAAGTAACCTTAATTCTGCTAAGGCGAAATAATAGTCTTTCTTTCAGTAGTAGTTTTTTAGGTTATAAAGAATAAATTTTGTGTACAGTAAGTAATTAGTTTGCATTTTCAGGGCTGCACGAGAATCTTATGGTGACGATGCTATTGGGTACGTGCAACTACGTCGTGGATCAGGACTTTGCACACTCAATTGCAAGATCTGCCCCGAGCACAAAGTGAGGGCTAGTTCATACAAATTCACTATGGTGATAGACGAGACTAAAGGTGAAATCGTCAGTTGCCAGTGCTTGGACTGTGCAGCTTTAGCTGGTGGTTGTAAGCATGCAGTGGCATTTTTGATGTGGACCCATCGTCGCAGTGAAGAACCTTCCTTGCGTGAATGTTACTGGAAAAAACCCGTCCTCTCGAGAGTAGGGACTACTATGAAATACGTCACTGTATATCAAATTTGAAAAAAAACCAGCTCCACATCATGAAACCAGCACAGACCTTTTCCACGGGTTTCTTCAAGAAGCAAAAAATAAGAAAATTATGAATTGTGAACTTTTAAAGTATCAGAACGACTTTAAACACAGTGATGTTCGACAGTTTTCATTTCCTTATTCAAGTGAGTGATGATATAAAGAAAGATGTCAACAAATTACTAGAAACATTACAAGAGAAACTTAACAAAAATGCTCTTGATTTAATTGAAGAGTCAACACAAAACCAATGTTAGAGCCCTTTATGGTATGACCTAAGATATGCTCGTATAACCGCATCTAAAGCATACGAGGTTATTCGCTGCCTAACACCAAATGGATCATTAGTAGCTGCGACCATGGGAGCTAAAACACCTCACACTTCAGCTATGAAAAGAGGCCGGAAATTGGAATGATTAGTTATAAAAACTGTGCAGAGTAAACTTAAAACTAAAGTCAAGCCCTGTTTTGTGCCTGTTTAGACAATCGTACTTAAGTAGTAAACTCCAGTCGTGCGTCGGAGCTGACACACACACTTTTTTAACTATATTTTTTGTTTGTGTTCCTAAGAAATACAATAAATAAATCATTCATTTATTTCCTCGATAAAAATAAATCGCGAAGTCACTTCTAAAATTACACTAAAACCATTTGTATACTCACATTACGACTCATATAAATAAAAGTCCTAAAAATATCGGCCAAGTGCGAGTCGGACTAGCACTACAAGGGTTCCGTACCACCACACCTGTCCACATGACTACATAGTATAATGATGACAAATAAAAAAATATTTATGGTCGAAGCAATGAGACCTATTTACATTACAAACAAAAGACATTGACAAAAATATGTTTTTTTTTGTCATTCAGTTCGGACTCCTTAACGCGAGTACGACTTACACTTCCCGATTTTTATTATTTCCTGTATTAGTACTATAATCTCTCTACGTTTCACTCTTGTATACATATTACGTTTTTACGATAGAGCTAAATCAAAAATACTACTAAAGACCTATAAAAAAAACACGTCCTTTGTATGGAGACCCACTTTTTTAAACTTTTTCTAATTTTTAGTATTTGTTGTTATAGCGGCAACATAAATACATATTCTGTAAAAAAATTCAACTACGTACCTACCTATTTACGGTTCATGAAATGCTGACAGGCGGGAAGACGGACAGACAGCGGAGGCTTAGCCGTTGGGTGTGCGGAACCCTAAAAATCGATTGGATTTTACTATAGCCCTCGTTATTTATTATTATAACAGCTCATATACGTCCCCACCGAGGGGCTCGAGCCTACCCTGAATCAGGGCGATTAGGCCTTAGTCGACCACGCGGGCCCAGTGCGCGTTGGTCGACTTCACACACAACCTTCGAATTTCTTCGCAGGCGTGTGCAGGTTTCCTCACGCGATGTTTTCCTTCACCGTTAAAGTAATCGGTAAGTATATGTACATAAGTTTTTGAAAAACTCATTGGTACATTGGCCATCCAGATTTGAACCCGGTACCTCTGCCCTCGTTATACTCTGCTTATTATTTTGCCTTAGGGGGCGAATATCAAGAAAAATGTTTGTTCTTTTCGTTCTCGCGCTATTTTTAACTTGCCGCTTAGAAAACACAGCGGGTGCCACAAAAATTGAGTTTTTATTAAATAAGTCGAATTAATCCTTGGGGGAGGCCTTTGTCCAGCAGTATAGACGTCTTATAACTGTTAAGATAAAGTTAAAAACTAAAAACTTAAAATAAAAAATAGCGGGAGTAGCGTTCGGTCATCTTCAAGGACTTTTTTTAATTATCCTTCAGTTAAATTAACAATTTTCTCACAACTTTATTGCACATACCAGCCCGCTTCTCTTCGATCCTCCCCCCTCCAAGCAACGACCTAAGCCGAGGTTCTTGCCCACCTGGGCGCCCTTAGGCAGTTGCATCTTTTTGCTTATATTAGTACATTTAGGTTGAGTGCCCTCCGCACTCGCCTCCCTTGTCCGGTGAAGTTGTAAAAGCCCCCACGGCCAACAACAAGCTTGTCCTATCGAAAAAAAATCAAAACTTTATTGGAAACAAGCTGTTTCCCGCAGCTTCATCCGCGTAGACAACTTTTTTATGACTTTTCGAGGGTAGAAAAAAGTAGCCTATGTGTTAAACCAGGTCCTAATCTGACTACCTACCAAATTTCAGCCAGATCCGGTCAGTAGTTTTTGCGTGAAAGAGTAACAAACTTAATTTCATACATTCTTACAAGCTATCGCGTTTATAATATTAGTAGAATGTCTTATGTATGATACACGGGCATAAAGGCAAATACAAACTCTTAACGAATCGTTTGCAATAGCCAATTTACAACCCTTGTATGCTGTGTTATTGCCTTCTTCTTATCGTGTGGCACAATTAACCGTGCTATCCAAGGGTCAGACGGCGATTGCCTGGTGTTGCACTTAGCATCACCTGCGGTCACATGTAGAGCATTTAGATTTACACCTACGGACGTATGCAATGATACCTTCATACACATCTGGAATCAGATGTGCAGGGTTTACTCACGATATTTTCCTTCACCGTTAAAGCAATCGGTAAGTTTATTTACGTAACTTTCGAAAAACTCATTGGTACGAGTACGTTGGCCGTCCAGATTTGAACCCGGTACCTCTGGTTAGGAGGACCGAGTCATTACCGCTTGAGCCACAGACGTTTCTCAATTGCCGAAACGAAATTAAATGTAAACTAGCTGTTTCCCGCGGCTTCCCGTGACTTTTCGAGGGTGCGCAGTGCTCGAGCCGCTGGCCTATGTGTTAGCCTATGTGTTAATCCAGGTCCTAATTTGTCTACCTATCAAATTTCAGCCCGATCCGTTCAGTAGTTACATACATACATCCATACATTCTTACAAACTATCGCGTTTATAATATTAGTAGGATGTTTTAACATCGAATTGCGCTGAAAGTAAAGTTTACCAAATTTCAATAAACAAGATGCCAGTGTCTTTCCGGTCAGTCACGTGTATTTGGTATTCATAAAATTTTCGTTGAACAGACATTATATTGTCGAACGCTATACTAGTTACAGCTCTATCAGTATCTTAACACTAATTATTCGTAAATCTTGCACACACGTAAAATGAGAGGCACCATAAAGAAACTTAAAATTATAATTAAAAAATATCATCACCATGTTATTATTAGAGTTCTTCAAATGATTTTGTATACTTGTTTCGTTCTGATTTCCTCGAGTGTTTTGTATGTATATTATATGAAGGAAAGTAACCATATTATTTACTACCGGTATTATTCTGATATTGAACTTGGTAAATGCAAGAACGACATAAACGTAAGTACACATACAAACCTATACTTTTTTTTAATAATTGCATTTTGGTTTATTATTCTTGAAATTAATTTATTTATTTAAGGCAATCAACAGCGATATTTGACATTAAACTTATTGAAGGAGAGAAACAGCAAGGCAAATAATAGATAAGATAAGCCAAACAGTGTGCACAAAAAATAGACAGTTAAGTTAGGTAGCTCATAAATTTTACGATAGTATAAATATAAATTACAAAATAGCTCAGATACTCGTAGTGTGAACGATGCTACAAGTTGCGTATGTTGCTACAAGTTAATATTTTTTTTAATTCTAACAGTTTTTTTTAAATTCACAATTGGTAAACCCTTGACAACATCTCACCTGGTGGTAAGTGACGATGATGCCGAAGATGGAAGCGAGCTTACCAAGATTCGCCAACGCAATGGGGGACTGGCTATCTTATCTTCATGCCGGAACACACCAATGATATCAACATTGATATTTGGCGGCAAGACTTAGATAAGATGGTGGTAGCTAGCCAGGCGGGCTTAGAGAATGCCCTACCACCAACCAAACCAAGTCTTACAATTAACCCCGCCGGGAATCGAACCAGCAACCTCCTGTATAAAGCCAGTGAGCTTTGCCTCTGAGCTACGGAGGCGGTTAAAACAGTCTAGAGAACGTAGTCACACTACGTAACCAAGTTTAGGCTCCTCTCCCCTTCTCCTGTGATTGAAGAATTTGTCACGAAAGCACCTTCCCCCATCCCTCCTGGTTTTCACGTATTAAGATAAAAGTATATAAATAGTGATTTTTTAAAATTTACTACTAATACAATTATTGCCATCAATTTCGATTAGAGACGCGTCGTTTTTAGGGTTCCGTATCAAAGGGTAAAAACGGGACCCTATTACTAAGACTCCACTGTCCGTCCGTCTGTCACCAGGCTGTATATTATGAACCGTGATAGCTAGACAGTTGAAATTTTCACAGATGATGTATTTATGTTGCCGCTATAACAATAAATACTAAAAATTAGAAAAAAGTGAGTCTTCATGCAAAAAACGTGATTTAAAAAAAAACGAAAAGAAACTAGCGCCATCTAGTATGATGGTACGGAACCTCTTATGCGCGGTTTTGACTCGCACTTTACCGGTTTTTTATCACAATTAACAATTTCTGAGAAAACTACGTGACGAAGACCTATTATTATTATTGGGTGGGACGCCTGCGGGGTACAGGCGGGTGTTCAAGTCTCTATGTGGACTCACTACACCCTATTCCCATGTTGGTACGATGGCTACTGTGACCCCGGTGGCGTCCCCCCCTCAAACCTTGAGCTCCTTCTACAGTAGTTCCTCTTCCCTGATCCTATCGGCGCCAAACGTCTCCCACCTCAGCCTGCTGTAGAACGAAGACCTAAACCAGTGACTATGTGTAGTATATCGGAAACCCCCTCCCCGATACGTTCCCTACATTTGTGTTAGCGCCAACACAAACCCTTCTTGTTTGTTTAATGGTGTCAAGTGTTTGCACTTACACTTTTTAGGGTTTCGTACCTCTAAAGGAAAAAACTAAACCCTTTTAGGATCACTCGTGTGTCTGTATGTCCGTCCGTCTGTCACAGCCGATTTGGTCAGAAACTACTGAACCGATCAAATTTAAAATTGGTACACATAATATGTAGTTCGGTGACCAAAAGACGGATATGTAACGTAAATTAATTAATTTTAAACATGGCGGCCACTTTTCGGGGATAAACTAGTAAATGTAAAAAAAAGTACTCTACGGACCTTGCTCCAACAGATTACAACACTTTTTTCGGAATTTGGACCACATTTTGTAAAGAAAAAAAATCAATTCCGATGAGGCAGTCCAAACCGCCTTCAAAGATTTTAATGATTCTCGCTCCTACAATTTTTTCAACAAAGGAAAAAATAAACTACGGATCTATAAAACGCTGAAAGTGCATTATAACAATAGTACATACTTTGATTGATTAAATATAAAATGTTAATAAAAAAATCGTTTTGCTTTCTCTATATAAAACGCCAATTTCACATGTAAGGACCTTATATTAAATAAGGCTTATGGCACACCCTGGACACTTCATACAACGAGCCAGAATAAAAAAACGAATGATGAAACAAACAAAATGGCGGCGAAATCCTATACGTTCGACAACCAAACTTTAACCAATGTGTATCAATCAGGGTGACAAGGGGGTGAGGTCGCAATCTATAGAGCGGCAGGGAGTGTCCATACTGTATGTTAGTACTAATATGTATACTTTGCTTATGGTAAGAATCTCAAATATGTTATTTTTATAATTTTGAGATGAATACTTTTGAAGTTACTTAAAAAAAAGGCAAAAATTTACCATTCCCCCTTATCTCTGAAACTAAATAGGCCTAAATTTTTTTTTTAATCACAGTATATGGGGTTAAATCCATAGATGACAAAAAAAACTATAAGAAAATCTAAAGTTCTTCCGTTGAAATGAAATGAAATTTCCAAAGTCCAATTGTTTAGAAACTAGCGACACCTAGTGGAATCTAGTAGTATCTCCTACATAGTTAATTTACGTAGTGAAACGACAACAGCAATTAGTTATCTTTTACCTAAATCTATAGATGGCGCTGTAGATGAACATTATTTTCTGGTACGGAACCCTTAATGCGCGAGTTTGACTCGCATTTCATGTTTTCTGCAATAAAATATATACATAGATAGGTACATAATAAAGCAATGACTTTATGACATTGAGACAGACTGAACGTTCTCTCAAAGGATTATTGTTCGACCACAGAACCTCAAAGTTTAAACCTACATATTTCTCCTAATTGCTATAACTTCGAAGATCAATATCATACTGATTTGTAACAAAATTTGTATGTACTTTGTATTGACTTATTTCTAAATAATCTATCTGTGGAAATCCGTAAAGGTTTTCGAATTTAGACATACCATTTAGCTCAGAGCGTTTTTTTCTGTAGCGTAACGGCTAGAGCCGCTACCTCCTGTCCGGGAGGTCGTGGTTTCAATCCTACCACATACTAATGTGTTTTTGAATTTCGATTTCATATGTATGACGCTCTTACTGTGAAGGAAAACATTGTGAGAAAACCTGCACACGCCTGCGAAGTAATTTGTAGGTTGTGTGTGAAATCGACCAACCCGCACTGGGCCCGCGTGCACGACGAAGGCTGATCGCCCTAATCCAAGATAGGTTCGAGCCCCTTGGTGGGGACGTATATTATATGAGGTGATGATGATTTAGCTTACATTTGTCATAGTATAATATAGCTGTTTGGTTTGCCAAACTAAAAATAAAATGTAATATTTATACTTAATATTCAAGATACTCGTTGCAGATTTACGCTGAATTACCGCACGTTGATACTCAGTTCCATCCTCCGCAAAACGCAGTGTATATACATTTGGGCTCGTGCAAACTCGCCATTGATTCTAAAGAAGCATGCGCCATAGAATCGATAGCCAAAACAAATCCAGACCGGAAAATATACGTATTCTTCCCAGAGAGTCTACATCCGTTGTTCCTGGACAGTCTCATAATCAAACAGCTAAGAAGCTTCAAAAATGTGGAACTAAGACAGATCGATTTATTGGAGAACTCAAAAGGTACAACTCTGCTAACCACAGTAAGCAATTACCTGAAAGCCAACGCTTCGATGAACGTTCTGGAAAAGTCTGAAATTATGAAGTACATCACTCTTTTGAAGTGGGGGGGAGTTGTATTGGATAAGGACGTGATGGTTGTGAAGTCCTTGAGCGACCTTCCAAATAACTGGATGTGCAGAGAGTTAGAGGACATCATTAGCACAAAGGCTATGGCGCTGTCAATGGATGATTCGGGGAGGGACTTGGTTGCTGCAGTTGTCAGGTTAGTAATTAATGATGCAGAGAAAAGTGGTTACAAAGTTGGTTGTTGGCGGCGGTATGAGCCTTAAGATACACAGGCGAAAAAGGAAATGGAGCCCTAAGCTTTAGATTGATTCAGCTTGCCTTGTGCAACAACATATAGGATCTGCGCGGCTCCGTCTTTTTTTACCAATTGCGTATTTCTCATTCTGCTAGACGAGCTAGTCCATTGTCACACCCTTGACACTTCATACAACGGGCCAGAAATGAAATTTCAAAAAAGAAATGACGGAACAAACAAAATGGCGGTGAAATCCTGTAGGTTCGACAACCAAACTGTAACCAATCTGTAACCAATCTGGGAGAGCGGCAGGGAGTGTCCATACTGTATGTTAGTACTAATATACAGGATGACTGGTAAATAGTGTAAATCCTTTTAAGGGGCTATAGATCAGTTCATTTGCAACAAATTAAACCATATAACACCTCATTCAAAAGTGACCCATTTTTGAGATATTGCAGTTTTAAGATTTTTTATAAAAAACCCTAAGTGTTATATCTAAATATCAATAAAACGAAAAAAAATATTACCGTTCGTATCTTTTATTGGGTTTAACTTCGTTACATTCTAAATGATAAATTAGAGTCGATAGATGGTAATTTTTTTCATAAAAGTGGACACATTGCTTCAAAATTTAAAAAAAAACTTGTAATTTAACGAAAACATTGCAAAAAAAAGCAAGTATAAAACAAAAAAATCTTAATACAATTTTATTTGCATGTTAACTTTAAAACATCTACATTTTACTATCTTTCAGACGAGGTATAAAAAAGTAACATATCTGTTAGAATTACCAAAATATCACCAATACAATAGGAGTAGGTAGCAAAATAAATGTTCGCAACCTACGTACCCGGTAGGTACTTACATACTAATTCAGTGGCTACTGATAGATGCCTAGGACTCCGTTTTTGTTTTATTACATAAGTTAAAAACTAAATTAATTCAAATTTTGAAAAATGAGTGAGAGGCACGTTATTTAAATCTGATTCTCAAAGTGACTTCCCCCGTTTTATTTTGCTACCTACTCCTATTGTATTGGTGATATGTTGGTAATTCTAACAGATATGTTCATTTTTTATACCTCGTCTGAAAGATAGTAAAATGTACATGTTTTCAAGTTAACATGCAAATAAAATTGTATTAAGATTTTTTGTCTTATACTTGTTGTTTTATGCAATGTTTTCGTTAAATTACAAGTTTTTTAGGTTCCGCACAAAAAAAACAAAACGGAACCTTATAGGATCACTCGTGCGTCTGTCTGTCTGTCCGTCCGTCTGTCCAAGCCAATTTGCTCCGAATCTACTGGACCAAATCAGGTGAAATTTGGTAGAATGGTGTAATTCTTTCATGAATAAAATTAAAACTATTTATTTTACAATATAAAAAAAAATATATTTAAGATCCTGATAACGAGACCTTTCATTTAATATATGACATAATAAGGTTTCCAAAACTTTTTTAAATTTCTTAATTTGTCTCCCGAAAATAAGCCTTATTTAAAAAAAATATTTATTTACTTTGCACATCTGTGTTTGGGTCATAGGATTACACCATTCTACCAAATTTCACTTCTGCATAAAGTGTTACATGGTTTAATTTGTTGCAAATGAAGTGATCTATAGCCCCTTAAAAGGATTTGCGCTATTTACCAGTCACCCTGTATATACTTTGCCATCGTACTACATACCACGCCTACATATAAGAGGGCTGTGATTTTAAATTTGATATGTGACAGTGTTAATTATGGTTCTCGTTTTGAATTTTACAGAAAAATATTATATGATACAAACAATAACACACAAATGGACATACGAAACATATTTAATACGGCTCTACATAGTATTTGTTCCTCGAATGCAAAACTAACAGCCACATGTGGTGGTAAGTTTAAATTGTAATCTATATACATACTACTCGTAGCTGTCCCGACAAACTTCGTTCCACCTTACACTACACTACACTACCCTACCCTACCCCACACTACCCTACACTACCCTACACTTCCCTACCCTACATTACCCTACCCTACACTACACTACCGTACCCTACCCTACAATACCCTACCCTACCCTACCCTAACTACACTACACCTACACAACACTACACTACACTACACTTACCTACCCTACCCTAAAACCAATTATTTTTTGACTGATATTTATTTTGGTCGAAGACAAATGCAAAAACACATAAATCATAAAAATTGGTCCAGCCATTCTTGAGTTATAAATGGTTTTTTTTTATATAGATAGACTAGCTGTCCCGGCGAACTACGTACCGCCTTACATTACATTACACTGCCTTACCCTACCCTAACCTACACTACCCTACACTACCCTACCCTACACTACCCTACACTACCCTACCCTACACTACTCTACCCTACACTACACTACCCTACACTACCCTACACTACCCTACACTACACTACCCTACCCTACACTACCCTACCCTACCCTACACTACCCTACCCTACTCTACACTACCCTACCCTACACTACACTACACTTCCCTACCCTACCCTACCCTACACTACCCTACCCTACCCTACCCTACCCTACCCTACCCTAACCTACCCTACATAAGAACCTTCTCCTGACAATAACGAACTCGACAAAAAAAGAATTAGCGAAATCGGTCCAGCGGTTTAGGAGGAGTTCAATGACTAACACACGGACAGAAGATTTATATACATATATAAAGATAATAAAACTGTAACGGGGCCGTGTCTGTACATGAAATATTTTTGGAAAATAATAACTGTGGTGGACATTACTAACGATATAGAGGCCAAAACAACAACTTTTGGAATTTTGGTCTGTATGTCTGTCTATCTGTCTGTATGTTCGCGCATCACGCACAAACTGCCCCGCCGATTTTGATGAAATTTTGTACGGTGGTTCCTTTAATAGCCTAACTCAAGATTTCCCGTGAGAATATTCAAAACCTCCACACGGACGAAATCGCGGGCACAACTAGTTTTACCTAAAGCACTATCAGAAAATAAGAACGAACGAGCCTTACAGTACTCGTGTATGATGTGTAACATCTGACATAAGTAAAAACCTACCAGCTTTCCAGCCTCGCATTAGGCTGTACGGCCATGTTTCCTTAGCCTTAGTGATTAAATCCCACAGTTCGCAGGAAAGCGAAAGAAAAGATGTTACACATCAAAAAAACTTTGAGTGGCATTTGTTTCTACAGTTTTCATGATTCGAAAGGCACGTTAAGCTAGGTGCCAGTTGCTATTACTAGATGGCAATCATTATGCCATGTCAGAGGCCTCATAGGTAGCTTGAGACTTCTGATAGTGGGGTTCGCCACTTGCCCAACAACCCACCCTTCCGGACTTGGCCCATGTGTGTGGGTTAAGGCCCGACCTTGAACACTTCATACAACGGGCCAGAAATGACATTTCAAAATGGAATGACGGAACAAACAAAATTGCGGTGAAATCCTATACGTTCGACAACCAAACAGTAACCAATCTGTATCAATCTGGGTGACGAGGGGTGAGGTCGCAATTTAGAGAGCGGTGGGGAGTGTCCATACTGTATGTTAGTACTAATATAATTATATAAGGTCTATAAAAATTAGCTGAAACTATTTTAACTGGTGCTTCTAGCCATGAAACTGAACAACTTTCCCCATGAAACCCACAGTCAAATCTCAAAAAAATATTTGAACTTCCCATACTAAGTTGGCTGATCAGCTGATCGAGTTAGTATGGGACAGCCAATTTTTTTTTAGCTATTAGACTATGGGTTCCATGGGGAAAGTTGTTCAGTTTCATGGGTAGAAGCACCAGTTAAAATAGTTTCAGCTAATTTTGTTACACCATATACAGGGTGTAACAAAATTGGTGTAGGTCCCGAGTAAAACTGGGGGTTCTACTCGTCATACTGAACAACTTTCTCCAAGAAACCCATAGTCAATTCTCAAAAAAAAAATTGTACACCCCATACTAAAATGCACAAAATCGGTCGATCAGTTGTTCGATTTGTATGAAGAGTTAACAATTTTTTTTACGTTTTCAGCAAAGTCGTAGAACAAAAGTTGTTCAGTATTTTGAGTAGAAGCTCCAGTTAACGGGACCTACACCAATTTTGTTACACCCTGTATACTTTGGTTAATGCTCAACCTTCCCGAGTTGGGAAGAGAATCATGCCTCGAACGAGAACTTTGTGGACAGACTTCACTATCCGATATTAATTTCAGGAATAACGATATTAGAACAATCTCACTTTTACCTTATAAATCGAACTTCCTGGAGAACATTCTACGAGTTTACATACCCTCGTCTTGAAGAGGATCCTTACGCTTTCACACTCTGGTCATCTTTATCCGACAAACCAGGGGAAGTCCCACGCAGAGCTTCGCAGTATTCCTACTTGGCACACCTAGCTAAGAAACATTGTCCTAAAACTTACGAAATGTATGGAGAAGTATTTGGAGCTTAAACAAAAAGTATTTGCTTGTTTCCAATCAAAAAAATACGTAATTTAAAAAAAAAATACGAGTTTGCTTAAGACCACACGACTGAAGTAAAACTTCTTTAGCTCCATCTTATATATGTATGAAAGTAAGTACTTAGTTTTCAAAAAATAATCAAATCTTTTTTGTCTCTTTATTGACTGACTCGGTGGCTCAGTGGTTAGTGCCCTTGACTACTGATCCGAGGGTTGTGGGTTCGATCCCCACCCAGGGCAAGCATTTGTGTGATGAGCAGATTTGTTTGCTCTGTGTCTGGGTGTTAAATATATCTATATATGTATGTATTTAAACGTATATAAGTATGTATATCAGTCTCTGGTTCCCATAACACAGGGAATCCTACTTTGGGACCAGATGACCATGTGTGATTTGTCCCAGAATATTTATTTTATTTTTATTTATATACAGTTTTTGAAGAGTGTTATTATCCTCTAAAAATTATGAAATCTTTTATATTTCATATGTTTGTTTTAATTGTTTTTACAACCGATATTGTTGCCTTGGCAACCGATATTGTTGCTTCCGTTCGCCTCGCCCGACGACAATTTCCGTAACGCTCTCGTCATGTATTCACTAGCTTACTGCCCAACTATTTCCATTGCAAAGACATTGACTAAGAATTGAAATTAGAGTTATTTAGAAACTAAGTACTAGTTTGTGGATGCTAATATAACGTAAGTTAAAATAAGCAGGACTGTCCGCGGAGAGTTATACATTAACAAACATTATATTAAAATTAATCAGAGATAGCCTTCCACTCGGTTGACCAACAACCCTGGTGAAAGTCGTGAGAAACCGCTGGATGCTGGTAGTGCAGAACAGGTCGTAGTGGAAATCCTTTGGGGGAGGCCTTTTGGCTGATATGATGATAATAAAATTGATGGCAATATCAAATGTTTATTTGATATTGAAGATGTTTGTATGAAAAGCAGGTAGAAATAAATGTACATGTGGCGGCAACTGCAGGAACCCGACACTGAACCTTAACACAAGCGACGAGAGAACAAAAGGAATACAACATCTAGAACGCGCTATTAGATTTTTTTCAGCGCTTAGTATATATACAGATACCAATCATCAACGATTGGTCCACGGTCGGACCCCAGGCATACCACCTCGCCTGGCGGAGATATCTCCCTTTAGTCTGGAAAAGTAGGAACACACCGTTCCTATAGTGGTGACCCCGACGTGATCCCACCATTCCCTATAGTGGTGACCCCGACGTGATACTCCATCATCAAGCCTCCAAGCCGGTAAAGCAAAGCCCCTCAGTAGCACAAGCAGTCGCATCGCACTGTAGTTAAATCAGGAACACCGCAAACTGAGACGTCGAGTTTCCTGGCCTGCTACTTCACTTTCGGGCAGCAGCAAGTTGTTGTCGGCAGCTACGCGTTAACTGCGCGCCTCACCTGCTTCTCTTGCCATGACGCCTGACGGCCAGCCTTTCACCCCGACGACGTGATCTCACCGGTCCTTACAGTACATGTAATAAACAGTGGCAAACGAGACGCAAAGTAATCTAGTTTAGTATTTTCTTGATTAGGACAAAGTAATACGAAAGTAACAAAAATAGCAATTGTATCATTTTGTGCCTTTGAAATAACTCTTCTCTCTTGTTCTTGTTTCTTTCGAAAAAGATATGGACTATTTTAAGAAACTTATTTGAATATTTATGCTGTTTAATAGCTGGTTATTTCTACGATTTTTCAAATGTTCTGAGTTCTCAAAAGTGATGAGGTCACAGGCCCAAATAGTATGAAAAAATCAGCCCCAGTCCTAATTTCAATTGAAAACTTAAAAATAAATTGTGATTACCAAAATAATTTGTTTTATTACATGTCTTACAAAAACTGAACATTACAATACAATTCAGTTCGTATTCGTAAACATCGTCCGCTCGAAATTGTTGCCGAATATGTGTACCTGGGACAAACAGTCTAGTTTACGAAGTAACTAGTATCTCATCTGTGGTCTAGTTAGGTAGGTATAAAAGTAGTATAATATTTTTGACAGTCGGATATTTAATTTTTAATTCAATTGGTTTGGTAGTTATTTAGAAACAGTGGCCTTCAGAAAATAGAAGAAAAAACCATACAAAAAATTATGACGTCGTAAGTTCTTCCCTCCCCCCCCTCGTCCTCCCCTCCACCTGCCCCTCCCCTCGCCCCTCCCCACCTCTTGCCTCTCCCCTCTCCCCCTTTTGGTTAATATTTTTAAGAACTGGCGAAGTTGTGCCAAACGACTACCTTATACATAGATTTGTGGTTCTTTTTGGTATAGATAGACCATCCACTTACCCTATGTTCAGCATTAGCTTCGGACGATGTTGATGAAATAAAAAATAAATGTAAAATAAATAATTTATTCTAATTTTTGCCCTCGTCCTGCAACAGCTGGAAGATGAAGGAGAAGTCCTTCTGGCCGTAGCCCCTGGACTGAACGATGCGGTACAGTTGGGTTGCGACAGCGCCCAGTGGAATGGGTGACCTGATCCCGAGCGCCATGTTACTCGCCAACTCCAGGTCCTGGAAAAAAATTATAAACACTATATTTTGGAGCTACCTTCCATCATTATTATATCAGCCGAAGAAGGACGTCCACTGCTGGACATAGGTCTCCCCTAAGGATTTCTACGAAGGCCGGTTCTGCGCTGCCCGCATCCAGCGGCTTCGGTCCACTGAGTGGGAGGCCTGCCTACGCTACGTTTTCCGGTGCGCGGCCGCTACTCGAGAACTTTACTGCCCCAACGGCCATATGTTCTACAAGTTATGTGCCCTGCCCACTGCTACTTAAGTTTAGCAATTCTGAGAGCTATGTCTGTTACTTTGGTTCTCCTAAGGATCTCCTCGTTTATGATTCGATCACGCAGAGAAACTCCGAGCATATAGCACGCTCCATTGCCCTTTGTCTGACCTTGAGCCTTCTTGTGAGGCCCACAGTAAGCGACCATGTCTCAGTTCCGTATGTCATTACTGGCAACACACACTGGTCGAACACCTTGGTCTTAAGACACTGGGGTATCTCCCTCCCAATGATTCACCTTCCCACCTTGGGTAGGTCCTTTAAAATTAAATCGAGTATTCTAATAACAATTTTTATCATGTGTACAAGATGCACGCTGCCAAAGGCCTTAAGAGCTTATTCACAAAATCGTTAGCAATACAAACTTAAAATTACTACTTCTTAAAAACTGATGGGCCGATTTTATTGAAATTGTATACATATAAGCAAGTTATGAAATTAGTTTGTAGATAGATTACATTTTCGAAAAACTTTATTTTTAAAAAAGATTAAAGAATTTTAAGATACTATGAAAACCTTAAATCACTATTATTTAATTACAACACATTTTTTTTTAAATGTAATCTATCTACAAATCAGGATTTCGTGGTCGACTTATGTTCGCACGATGCGGACTTTGAATTTTTTTCGAAATTTTGTGAAAAATCCTGAACTGCGGATCGACTTATAATTGTTTTTTTTACATACATTTGATTAAGGTATCAATCATATTTGCGAATATTAAAAGTTAAGAGGTGTGGCTCCGACACAGCCCACCCCCAATTTTGTGATCGTTGTGATCTTTGTGATCGTACTAGCGTCAGTGGCTCAACCGGTAACGACTCGGTCCTTCTAACCAGAGGTACCGGGTTCAAATCTGGACAGCCAATGTACTTACCAATTGCTTTCACGGTGAAGGAAAACATCGCGAGGAAACTCGCAGGTTGTGTGTGAAGTCGACCAACCCGCACTGAACCAGCGTGGTCTTCGAAGGCCTGATCGTCCTAATTCAGGGTAGGCTCAAGCCCCTCAGTAGGGACGTATATGAGCTGATATTATGATAATATGATGATCGTACTAGTGTTTTTGTACAATAAGCAATGCAATTGTCGTTCCGGCCGAGGCCTGTAAAATGCTATACTCAAACAAAGCAAGAAAATTAAAACAATTTTCAATATTATGCCCGTCGATTTATTTTTTAATCACCGTACCACCATCGCCGCGCTGCCACAGGCTTGTTTATAATTTTAAAAAAGCAGCCAGCGCACCTCAGACCAAGGAGCTTTTATTTAGCGAACTGTATTGTTGTCACTTGGCTGTATGAGATCTGTTTTTTACCGCTCAGTGCGTTATACAGGGTCTTCGGCAGATGGTTGAAAATACGAAAATGGGGGATAGGTGGGGTCGCCTCCCACCTATTTTGAGAATTAAAAAAAAATCTAGGACTTGTAATTTTTTTTACACGATTTTTTTTCCTTTTTTTAGAAATTTTGCCATTTTTATACCTTTGAACACATGTAACTTTTTGTTTTTTAAAGCTAGCTCCAAAATATTTTTTTTAATAGACTTTTATAAGATTGTCGGCTCTAAAAAAAAATATGTTTGTTTCAAGTTATTGCTAAAAACAAAAATGTGGGCCTCCGAACTTAAAAAAAAAGTTGAACAAAAATTTAAAACTCAACTTTGCGATGCATTTAAAAAAAAAAATGGGGCTGGAAGGCTTCTGATTTTTTTTAAACATCTCTAAAGCTTAGGCTTTTGAATGGTATGTAATTTGTTTCGGTATTTTTTTTGTAACCGGAGTTGTTAATTTTTTTTACTCAATTGGACCATGTTGACGAAATTCCACTAGTTACATGTTTTGTGAAATGTATCAAATGCAAAGTTGAAAATAATGTAAATACTTACTGTTGGGACGGTTACAAAGAGCAGGTACGTTTTTTTACATTCTTGCACACACATAATGGCTATCTTTTGTCATTTATTGGCATATTGGAGTTAGCACTTCCATATGCCAATAAAATGTCCGCATATTCCGCATTGGTAAATTGAGCCATTTTAAACCACAACAAAGTCTTAACAAAACGTCTGATAATAACAAAAAGTGACAAACAACAAAAAAACTTAACAAAATCACAAACGTTAATAACGTTAACGTTTTTTTTTTGTTTTCGTTAATTTCACTTTGCTGTGTTTGTGATTTTGTTAAGTTTTTTTGTTGTTTGTCACTTTTTGTTATTATCATACGTTTTGTTAAGACTTTGTTGTGGTTTAAAATGGCTCAATTTACCAATGCGGAATATGCGGACATTTTATTGGCATATGGAAGTGCTAACTCCAATATGCCAATAAATGACAAAAGATAGCCATTATGTGTGTGCAAGAATGTAAAAAAAACGTACCTGCTCTTTGTAACCGTCCCAACAGTAAGTATTTACATTATTTTCAACTTTGCATTTGATACATTTCACAAAACATGTAACTAGTGGAATTTCGTCAACATGGTCCAATTGAGTAAAAAAAATTAACAACTCCGGTTACAAAAAAGATACCGAAACAAATTACATACCATTCAAAAGCCTAAGCTTTAGAGATGTTTTGAAAAAATCAGAAACCTTCCAGCCCCATTATTTTTTTTTTAAATGCATCGCAAAGTTGAGTTTTAAATTTTTGTTCAACTTTTTTTTTAAGTTCGGGGGCCCACATATTTTGTTTTTAGCAATAACTTGAAACAAACATAATTTTTTTTAGAGCCGACAATCTTATAAAAGTCTATTAAAAAAAGATTTTGGAGCTAGCTTTAAAAAACAAAAAGTTACATGTGTTCAAAGGTATAAAAATGGCAAAATTTCTAAAAAAAGGAAAAAAAATCCTGTAAAAAAAATTACAAGTCCTAGATTTTTTTTAATTTTCAAAATAGGTGGGAGGCGACCCCACCTATCCCCCATTTTCGTATTTTCAACCATCTGCCGAAGACCCTGTATAATATAAGATTTTTTTTAAATACTACTCTCCGTTAATAAAAAATAGTAATAGAAATGAAAAATCCAGTAATACCTATTGTAATTTTATTTTCGGCCTGTTATGTAATCATTTTTGTACACAATAAACTGTTAAATAAAAATAAATAAATAAAATACATAAGTACTTCTAACTTCAGTTAACTACCTAACTTGTTCTAACTACAGTTAAGTAACTTCTAACTACAGTTTTTTTTTTATTTCTTGATCCAGTAGTACGTAGGGTAGAGGAAGTATTGTTATCGCGAAAAAAATAGTTTTTCAATTTTTCGTGAAAATGTGTTCGATGTCATTAACACATACCGCAAAACCGAATATCTCAGTTCCGTCCGTGCGTCTGTGCGTCCGTGCGTCCGTCCGTCACGATTGGCTGGTGAGGCTATACCTTTAGTCCGTTTGGGACCCAATTAAGAACTTAAGAGTTTAAAATTATTTCATCGAGGGATTATCAAAAGTTTATTCGTACCGTCAAACCAAAGAGTAGCTGTCATACAAAAAAACTTGAAATTATTTTGTTTTTTCAATAACCGCTCTAATGATTTGGATAAAACTTTGCACGTCGGAGTTGTTTATGTTTATCTATTACAAAGTAATACCCATTGGTCTGGGAAAAATCGTATTTGTATGGTTCTCCTACAAATGAAATGGAAACTTGCGATTTACTCACAAATAGTTGGAGCTATACTAAGTACCTATATGTTAAGGTCATGCAATATAAATTCAATAAAATTATTACAATTTACTTTAATTTAATTTTTGAGATTTTTTAATTTTTGATTTTTGAGAGATGATGGCAGCTGGAGAGTACGGATTGACCAGGAGCTGCAATTGGCGAAACTAAATCGGCCCAACTTCGCTGGCTTGATCACGTGCACAGGACGGAGGAGAATCGCGCTGTAAAGAGAGCGTACACGGGACGACCGACAGGAAAACGTCCGGTCGGGCGTCCCAGGTACCGCTGGAACGATGAGGTGCTAAAGGACCTGAGCGCCCTCCAGAGACCCGATTGGCGTGAGGAGGCGCAGAACAGGGACGAGTGGCGACTTTTGGTGTCGGAGGAAAATGGTCGAGAAAGTCTAATGTGGGCTGCCGTACAATTTATTCGTTGGACTATCCTGAAATTACCATCTCTTGTCATCTCTTTTCAAATAAAAAAAAACGAAAAAAAAATTCAGACATTTTAAGTCTATAGATTGTTAGTAACGCTTTTAATTATATCTATGTTAGTAATTTCACAAAAATACATAAAATAAAGTTACACATCACAACACAGTTTTAAATTAAATAGAGAAACTGAAGAAGCTTACAAAAACCCTTACAACTTGGCACTCCGCCACACCTAGCAGGCTCAGACGACATGAAGTAGGGTGAACCTGCTAAGCAAGACGGAGTCCATCCTAATATATAAATAAATGTAATACGAATATTTCATAGCGTGTTTAAGTAAAGCATATTTACTTACTTAAACTTACTTACTATAAGCACACCCCGGGCACTGCATACAACGGTCGTGAAATGACATTTCTAAAAACAAATGATGGAGCAAACAAAATCACCCAAAATCCTATACGTTCGAAAACCAAACTATAACCAATCTGTATCAATCTGGGTGACGAGGGGGTGAGGTTGGAATCTAAAGAGCGGCAGGGAGTGTCCATACTGTCTGTTTGTACTAATATAATATACTTTACCAGTAGAAGGCCAGACCACCTGTGACCATTTCATACAATTACGAGGGTGGCATACTTAAATACCCTCATTGCGCGAGGAGTTTCGCTGTCAAGATTGGCTACATAAACCATCTTCGAGCGCACGCGCGGCAAACCGACTAGGAGTCGAAGTAGTCGCCATGACCGAAATCGGTCGGATAGATCATCATTATCATTACTTTGCTATAAGTTAAGTCTAAGAAGTTTTAATGCTACGCTTTAGAAGTAAAGTTTTTATCTCCATACCTTGACCATCAATTCATTTTTGAAGCCGCCGTCGTAATTTCTACTGGAAGGTGCGGTTGAGACCAACCCAGGGACGGGGCAGTAGACTTCCGTTGACCAAGACCTCGCTGAAGAGTTGTTCAGCACGTCGAGAAGCACTTGGGGGTCCAGGCCCATTCTAAAAACGGGATAAATATACTATAATTGTAATATTTGCGTTCGTAACTCAGTGTGACTTGCATGGTTAGGTCGATCACACAGGTTAACTTACCTGGCTGCGGTGATAACTTTGTAGAGTTTGACTGTTAGTGGCATTTTCTCGACCGTTTCCGTTCTTGACATATCACGTTAACCCATACATGCCAACAAGGCTGGACATACCTACATACAGCTCTTTAATAGCGGCCGGATATAAATTGGTAGTTCTTTTTGGACATCTAACGCCATCTCACGATTTTTCGATGTACTACGTAGCAAATTTGTCTATTTGTCTTTGATGGCGCGAAGTTTTAATTTGTCGATAATGACCAGATGAAAAAAACACTTTTCCCCTACTAAAACCTGAAATGTAACTCGTGAAACCTTAAGGCGATGCACCGGTAGAGAAGCGGAGAAACCCTTTTGCTAGATCAAATTTTTTGGGTAGTTACTACTAAATATCGGTCTTGCAAAAATATTGGACATAGGTACTTAAGGATATTGTCTGAGGAATGTGTGTACTTTACTCGATCATAAAAAATCCCAAAAACAGGTCTAAAACGTCTAAAAAAAGAGTCTAAAACGAGTTGTTTATTAATAAAATTTCTAAATTTGCACATAGCTTTTATATGGAGATATTTCTATTTAAGTACTACAGAAAACCTGATTAATTTTAGTTTTTAAATTGAAGTCCTATGAGAAATAACAACGTAAAACATTGAAAAAGTGCAAAAGTGTGGTTATTGTCTTGACTCTACACGTAAAGGAAAAAACAGAGACAACTGTTTTACAAATGCCTCGCCATAAATAGTTACCATTTTACGTAACATATCAAAAAATCATCAAAATCGCTTCCCCAGTTTGAAAAGAGACCAGTGGTAACGAATACGAAATAATTAAAATTATTTTCAAATCAAAGCTTGTATATTGTTTTTGTTAAAATAATATAAACAAAAGACAGCGTATTTTATGTGCGACTCAACCTTTAAACAACAAGTAAAAAAACAAACTAACTCCACTAAAATAGTGAAATAGTATCATGTCTTAGCGGTCATTATATACAGGGTGTAACAAAATTGGTGTAGGTCCCGTTAACTGGAGCTTCTTCTCATCATACTGAACAACTTTTGTTCTACGACTTTGCTGAAATCGATAAAAATTTTTTTAACTCTCCATACAAATCGATCACCTGATCGACCAATTTTATGCATTTTTGTATGGGTATGGAGGGTCCAACATTTTTTTTTGAGAATTCACTATGGGTTCCTTGGGGAAAGTTGTTTAGTATGATGAGTAGAACCCCCAGTTAACAGGTCCTACACCAATTTTCTTACACCCTGTATAACGTATATACAATAACTATAACGCCCCTACAATAGTATGATGAATAAAAGTCCCATTAAGGTCTAATGTATGTATATATGTTTCTTTATTCCACGATACCTTTTAAACGGCTGGATGAATATTAGAGCGAGAGGTATCGCAAGATTCCTGTTGATCCCGTGAGTGACATAGAATACATTTTACCCAACTTCCTAAAAAAGGCTTTTTGTTTTTTTTTTTTTGTTTTTGTGAAGCCGTGTTTTTTTATAATTTTTAATTTAAAGTTTATTAACAATTATCATCATCACATAAGCCGAAAGACAATCACTGCTAAAAAAAGTAACCTCAGGATTTCTACAATGACCAGTCCTGCGCTAGCTGTACCCAGCGGCTCCTGCGACCTTCATCAGGTCGTCAGACCACGGAGTGGGAGGTCAACCTACAATAAGTACGTCTCCTGGCGACGGTCGCAACTTGAGAACTTTTCTGACACTCACTTGATGCCCATATTCATACATTCAGCGGTGGCCATTCCAGTGATACCCATAAGCATGTTGTTGGTCAGCTTCGCCACCTGGCCGGCGCCGACGTCACCACAATGGAACTGCTTGGCTCCCATAGCTTTCAGCATGGGTAGGGACCTGTCAAAGTCCTGCTTGCGACCCCCAGCCATGAAGGCTAGAGTTGCATTCTGTGCGCCCATTACTCCTGGAAATGAAGATGGGATCAATTAAGTGGGTAACTTAATCCACTATCTAAAGAATAGAATCCATGCAGCAGTCAATGGACAGGGCATCGTGCAAGGGGGGAGCGGCGAACGGGGCAGGCCGAGCCCAGAACTACCTATAGTCGCCGTTTGAGTCGCGTAGCGGTTAGGGCCGCTACCTCCTGTCCAGGAGGTCTTGGTTCTAATACTTCAGCGTACCAATATGTTTTCTAATTTCGATTTGAGTACGTTTATCCGACGCTCTTACGGTGAAGGAAAACATTGTAACAACCTCCACACGCCTGCGAAGAAACTCGAAGGTTATGCGGGAAGTCGTCCAACCCGTACTGGGCCCGCGTGGTCGACTAGGGCCCGATCGCCAAGAACACCAATCGAAAAGAACTTTTTGTTCTAAATATGTTAGAAATACCTAAAAGTGATGTCATAGTTTTTCAACGTCATTTATGTACTATTTTGTGATTCTGATTAATTGACAATTGAGAACTTATTAGAAAACACACACTTAGTAAGGCTTTTTCAAATATCAGTAGGAGGCAAATTTTTGGATCAATTGTTTGTAATTTAGGCATCAATAGTTTATAACTTAGGGATCAATACTTACTAATATTATAAATGTAAAAATGTGTTTGTTTGTTACCTTTTCACGCTTCAACACCTTTACCAATCTTGATGTTTGGCACACAGGTAGCCTGTGTCACTGGGAAGGACATAGGCTACTTTTTATCCCGTAAAAATAGCATAGTCCGATGCAGTTCCTGAGGGAACTGAAAAAATACTTTTTTTTGGTTAATTTCTCTAACATCACAACGGACCAATGGCTTGCTGTGATTTTTTGCACAGATATTGTTCAGGGGGTGGGATATGACATAATTTACTAATTAGCATATCCCGACATAGTTCCCGAGGGATCTGGGGAAAATTCATTTCCACGCTCGCGCACGTCACCGTCTTTAAAACGGAGCGACGGATTGAAGTGATTTTTGTATAGAATTGGTTGAGAGGGTGGGAAGTGACATAGACTGCTAATCAGAATAGCCCGATATAGTTCCTGAGGAATCTGGATAAAACTCATGTACACGCTCGCGAACCGCTTGCGGCTCGCGCACCACTCACCCTCGAACACAGTCATAACAAAACGATGTCCACGCGGGCAAAGCCGCGGGCAAAAGCTAGTAGTTTATGATTTAGGGATCAGTCGTTCATAATTTAGGGATCAATTGTTTATAATTTAGAGTTAGTAGCTCATAATTTAGGGATCAATACTTCGTAATTTAAGTATCAATAGTTCATAATATAGGGATCAATAGTTCATTATTAAGGTATCAATAGTTCATATACAGTATTGTTGCTGCAATTAGTATCCCAATTAAGTCTACCCCTTTGCAGGCCGACCTTGAAGGCTTGTACAATGTACTTTTCAAATGAACTCTATTGCCACAGTACTAGGCAATAACAGTCATTTCTATTAACACACAAAAACTTTTAAAAAAATATAATTAAAAAACATATTTTTTTTAGTTTCTTAAAAATTACAGATTTTTATGTAACACAAGTTCAATTATAAAAATTATAGATTATTTTTTAATGAAATCACTGAGTATACGAGTTGAGTTTTTTTAAGGGTCAGTATAGGGAAATTCTATAAAGAGAGATAAAAGATAGAAAAAAATGCTCTTAGGAACCATGATTTCAATTTTAGGGAAAATAAAAATAGCGTTTTTAAATATCTTTTTTGGTGTTTTGATTGTATATCACTATACAAACCAAAAGTTATTGAGACCATAGGTCTAAAGTTGCTAGAAGTTGTTGAAATTTACTTTTTAGTTTTCATTATTGGAAACTAAACTTACTAACCGATTTTCTAATGAAAGAAGAAAAAAATTGAAATAACATTCAGACTAAAAAAACAAGTTGTGCATTTCTATCATTCATTTAATGCATAATTTAGTCAATTTAACTAGTTATGTTGTGATTTCAATGGTTAAGTAAATATGTAAAATGCCTCAATCGTTGTCAAATACCGAAAAAAATAATTTATTGAGAGGGTATCATTTAAGTAACAGGAACTAAACATTGGCAATTGACTGGTATCGTAATGAATTCCCCATGAGGGAAACGCCAAGTCGCCATACTTTGACCACAGTGTTGAATAATTTACTGAGGTACGGATGCTTCACGAAGCCTCACAAAAAACATTGTCGAATTTTGTCAAGAGTTTTCCGGATATTTCGTCGAGAGATATCGCTACGGAAATGGCTACTGCACAGCGTACTGTAATGAGGATACTTAAAAAGTATAAATACAAACCGTATCGACAAGGATGTATTGTTCAGAAACTACTCGAAAGCGATCATGCGAGAAGATCAGCATTCTGTAATTGGGTTTTCCACCGTGTAACACGGAACATCGATTTTTTGAGCCGAATACTTTGGACGGATGAAACTAACTTTTCAAATAATGGTAAACTGAGATTACTTCTCCTATTTATTAATTTCTTTTTTAAGCGTTTTTATGAAGTAAACTTATAATTTCAGGGATCTATAACCGGCGCAACAACCATTACTGGTCTACAGAAAATCCTTTGCCAGCCACTAAAAGCAGCAATCAAATTAGATAACGCCAAAGCGCCAAATATCAATGTTGATATCATTGGTGTGTTCCGGCATGAAGATAAGATAGCCAGTTCCCCATTGCGTTGGGGAATCTTGGTAAGCCCGCTTCCATCTTCGGCAACATCGTCACTTACCACCAGGTGAGATGTCAAGGGTTTACCAATTGTAAAGAAAAAAAAAATATTAGTGCGGGATTTTGGACAATAAAGTCGTGTCTATTCAGTTTTACGGTGGCACCCTTCGAGATCCAACATACCTGGATATTCTTAGAAATCTTAATGATGATTTAGATGATTTGCCTTTGGCAGCAATACCATACATTTCATTGAGAAATGCAACTCGGGGAGTGCTTTGCCGAAGTCGACTGTGCTTAGGCAAAAGTGGAGGACATTTCGAACAATTTTTAAGATAAATTTAGTTTCGTGGGACTAAAGCAAGTGGCAGATTTTTGGTTTTGTTTCTTATTATTTCATTTCAATTATCCATCCTATCAATTGGATAATAAAATTTTATATGTAATAAAATGTTAATTTCAAGTACCTAGTTTTATGTATTTCAAGTTCTAGCAACTTAAGACCTAAGGTCTCCATACAGTCTTTGGTTTATTTAGTGATAAGTATACAATCGAAATAAGAAAAAAAAAAGAAAAAAATGTGTGTGTCAGCTCCGACGCACGACTGGAGTTTACTCGCGCTTGAAAAAAAACTATAACACACTTCATTTCTACTATTGAACACGACCTTTTTGTATCGAAACTTTTTCGTAACGCTGTCATTCATCGATAGATTTTACTCCTCACATTTTTCTCATACCGGGCCCCTTTATATATGCAAATCGATTCTTAAGGAGTAAACTCCAAAAATATTTCAAAAAAGCTATAACTCCGAACCTATCAAGATTTTTTTTATTTTATAAAACACCATTCTTACGTTTCTCTAAAATTGAGATCACAGTTCCTAAGAGCGTTTTTCTCTATCTCTTATAGTTTAGATTTTCCCCATACTGACCCTTTAAAAAAATCTCCCTGTATAATAAGGTTCAAAATTTTTTATATTTTGAACGCACGATCGTTTAAGGCGGGCCGGAAAGGGCTAAGCGGGCGAAGCCGCGGGCAAGAGCTAGTAAAAACTAAGTTGAACTGCCAAACGGAGACATCACATACACCCGGAAGCTTACAAAGCGGTTTAGCCGTCAAATCGCCTACTTCATCAAATGTCAAGGCACCTTTTTTTTAGTTTCCCCATACATCGACTTATATAGAACACTAGCTTTTGCCGCGGCTTCGCCCGCGTGGAAATCGTTTTTGAGGGTGAGTGGTGCGGTATTTATATGGGGGGTTTTGCCGTAATCGCCACGCTTGGCAGGCGGGTTGGCGATCGCAGTGTGGTTGCAGGTGTGTTGCAATGCACGGAAAGGACGCTGCTGCCCATCCTCCGGTTTTAAGTCCTTTAGTCGACTCTAACGACCCCCATTGGAAGAGATAGGATGGTCCTATTCTTAGCCGTGAGCCATACTGTTCACAATTGGTAAACCCTTGGCATCATCTCACCTAAGGTAGGTAAGTGCCGATGACGGCACAGGTAGGCCTTGAAACATATTATAATATGATTTAATAAAGATTTCAGTAACATTCCTACTGATAATTTAGTGAAAAAACAACTGCGATAAAGGAGGTATAACTGTTTGCAGAGCAAGATAATACATATTGTAGATGGAGCAAATAAAATTATCAATAAGATAAAAGTGAACAATAAGATAATAACCGAACCAATTGAATTAAAAATTAAAAACCCGACTGCATAAAGAAAATTAACTTTCTTTTATGGCAGTCGGGTAAAAATGTATCATCTGTCACTCAGGGGATCAAGAACAATCTAACGACACCACGCACTCAAAAATCCATTAAGCCGTTTAGGCTACGCGCTCAGCCAAAGAATCAGACAAAATCCTCCTTTTTTGTCAGACGGTTAATAAATATAACCATACTACAACTACTAAAGTAAAGAGTAAATATGTCGAACTATGACACATGATAGAAACAATCAATTTGATGATGATGATTTACATAAATTTGTAACGCGGTAACGCGTTGCCCTTATTTCTTCTTTACAATAGGGATGACGAATGCTAGTCATCTGATTTACTTTTTATCATCTTTCACAAACGACATTTTGTCCTAAAAATGTTTGAAATACCTAAGCGTGACGTCATAGTTTTGCAGCGTCATTTATGTACTCATTTTGTGATTTTGGTAAATTAAAAATCGAAGACTTATTTTAAAACAAAACGAGTAAGGTTTTCCGAAGTTTAAGTAGAAGGGCAATTTAGTGATCTAGAGTTCATAATTTATTACTGATGCTGATGTCATCCCTATTATGTTTTTGTTTTTTGTGTGAAATCCTTTTTTCATTCTTATGTATTTCTTTTTTGGTCTTATATTTCTATAATGAATTACTGTGTGCACGTTCGGTATTTTAACCCTCGCCCTGCCTACCACCGACGTGCTACAAATTATGTCAACTACAGAACAATAGCACACACTTGAACCATATAATAAAATAATATAAGTGTAACATAATCATTACAAAACACAAAAACATAATTGAAAAGAAGAACAAATAAGGACAACGCGTTACCGCGTTTCAAATTTATATAAATCATCATCATCAAATTGATTGTTTCTATCATGTTTCATAACCATATAATAACAAATAATAAATGTAGGTGTTGTTTCATAAATATATACACTTTGATAAGAGAAAATGCAATTTAATAACCTATTGACTGCATAAATTTATCAGAGAGCTTGTTTAATTCCACGATGAAACACTAACAAAATTTTACTGTTTGATAAGGTAAGTCATCTTAAGTTTTATTGCAGTGATAACATAGCTAGCTATATCTAGTGATTTAATTTTATAGTCAGATTCATATTTGATAACAGTTGACTAGTTACATATTATGTTTTACTAGCTGTTTCCCGCGGCTTCGCAGGTGCGCAAGCGGTTCGCGAACGTGAAAAACAGCAACCTATGTGTTAATCCAGGTCCTAAACTGTCTACTTACCAAATTTCAGCCAGATCCGTTCAGTAGTTTTTGCGTAAAGAAGTAATATACACACTCACACACTCACGAACTTTCGCCTTTATAATATTATTGTGAACTGTGATTACAACACGGTTCAAATAACCCGTATCTAATACAACATTTTATGTAAAAAAAAGCTAAGGAAAGGTTATTTTTCTGAAATTGTAATTCAGCATTATCCTTGTAGTAAAACCGTGAAAGCAATTATTCGTTTTATTGATAAGGAAACTCTCTAGCGCTCCAGAAGTCTCTATTCTGCGGTTATTTCACTGGCTTTAGAACTGGATAACGCGGGTTTGTTCCTTGAGCAGGGTTTGGGAAGACTTTGTTTTTAATCCACCACCTTCATATTTATCAAAGTTCTACCGCCAAACATCAGTGTTCACTGCCTTGATTGCATTAGCAATAGAGATAAGATAGCCAGTTTTCCTCATTGCGTCAAGGTTAAGAATTCTTCTTAAGCCCACTCTATCTTCGGCATCATCACTGAAGTGCCATTAGGTTAGATAATGACAAGGGCTAAAACTTCATCATCATCATCACATCAGCCGAAAGACGTCCACTGCTGGACAACGGCCTTCCCCAAGGATTTCCACGAGTTAGACTACTTATACTTATCTATATCTATATATAAGGTCTAACAATATTAGCTGAAACTATTTTAACTGGTGCTTCTAACCATGAAACTGAACAACTTTCCCCATAAAACCCATAGTCAAATCTCAAAAAAAAAATTGAACTTCCCATACTAAGTTGGCTGATCAGCTGATCGAGTAAGTATGGGAGAGCCAAATTTTTTTTTGCGATTTGAGTATGGGTTCCATGGGGAAAGTTGTTCAGTTTCATGGTTAGAAGCACCAGTTAAAATAGTTTCAGCTAATATTGTTAGACCTTATATATATATATAAAATAAAGTCGTGTAGTGTAGGGTAGTGTAGTGTAGGGTAGTGTAAGGTAGTGTAGTGTAGTGTATGTAGGGTAGGTTAGGGTAGTGTAGGGTAAGGTAGGGTAGTGTAGAGTAGTGTAGGGTAGGGTAGTGTAGTGTAGTGTATGTAGGGTAGGGTAGGGTAGTGTAGGGTAGGGTAGGGTAGTGTAGTGTAGTGTAGGGTAGGTTAGGGTAGGGCAGTGTAATGTAATGTAAGCTAGTAATGGATAAATACAGCACTGACAACTTTCTTACCTCCTGAGACTGGAGCGTCTATGAAGCCAATTCCTTTGTCGATTGCTACGGGGAATATTTCTTTAGGCACATTGGGGTCTACTGTGCTGGAGTCAATGAGAAGGGTTCCTTTTGGCGCCTGCAAAACATAATTGATATCATCAATATTCTGCACCTACACTCTTATTTTAACCGCCTCCGTGGCGTAATGTTTAGTACATTCGATTCACACCAGGAGGTCGCGGGTTCGATTCCAAACTTTGTACCGAGTGGTTGGTGGTAGGGCATTTTCATAGCCCGCCTGGCTAGCTACCACCATCTTATCTAAGTCTCGCTGCCGAACATCAGTGTTAACAGCATTGATGTGTTCCGGCTTGAAGATGAGATAGCCAGATACCCATTGCGATGGGGAATCTTGGTAAGCCCGGTTCCATCTTGGGCATCATCGTCACTTACCATCAAAACAGGTGTACCAAATTTCATGAGTGAATGTATGTTTGTCCAAGTATAATTAAAACACCGGCCAAGTGCGAGTCAGAACCGCACACATAGGTTTCCCTACCATCATACTAGATGGCGCTAGTTTATTCATGTTTAAAAAAATATTGTGTATGCAGATCCCCCTTATTTTTTCACTTTTTCTATAATTTTTTTGTATTTTTTGTTATAGCAGCAACAGAAATACATCATCTGAGAAAATTTCAACTGTCTAACTATCACGGATCATGAAATACAGCCTGGTGACAGACGGACGGACGGACGGACAGCGAAGTCTTAGTAATAGGGTCCCGTTTTTACCCTTTGGATACGGAACCCTAAAAACTAGATATCAAAACGCTATAATTCTTTTTTTTATTGGGTTAAGTATATTTCAAGTTATGGAACAGTGAAATTTTCACTAAAATCGGTTATTAAAGTTTTTAATGTTTTTAGCGTTTTCAATTATGTACATAGTAAATTTTAAGAAAATGTGACAATGGCGGGTGACCGATGACTTTTCTAAGAATCACTGGTCATCCTGCGACCGCAATAGGCCTCAGACAAAGTACATATATGAGTACTAACATACAGTATGGACACTCCCTGCCGCTCTCTAGATTTCGAACTCACCCCCTCGTCACGCAGATTGATACAGATTGGTTATAGTTTGGTTCGTATGGGATTTCGCTGTGATTTTGTTTGCTCAGTCATTTATTTTAAGAAATGTCATTTCACGACCGTTGTATTCAGTGTACAGGGCGTGCCTACGATATGCTGAGCGAACGTGAGAGAACTCTTACTAAGGAGGAAATAGAAGAACTTCTTCTTCTTCCCTGGCTGAGGAGATAAAACAGGACCTCCGCGATCTGATAAACGAGGTTAAAGCAGATTTCAAGTGCACCACTGATTCGTTATCCACCGAAATAAGTGACGTACGTCGTGACGTCACAGCTCTTAATAATATGGTTCAGTCATTAAAAAATGAAAACTTACAGTTGCAATCAGACCTTGAGCTCTTGCGATGTAAACAAACCAACACATCTGATACATCACAACTGGAAGAAACAATTTCTCAACTTCAGTCCCAAATAAATGACAGAGAACAGCAAGATCTCCTAAATGACATCGAAATCACATGTCTTCCTGAGCTACCAGGTGAACAACTGTCCCAGATTTTCACCTCTATTGCAACGTACTTAGGAGTTGCAATCACTCAACACGACATTGTTTACATTGAGCGCGTAGGCTCGCGAAGACATCAACGTTCGGCGGGCGACCGGGATGGCGGCTGCGGCGGTGGAGCGTCGATGGCGGGGGCTGCGGGGGGTGCGGTGCAGTACCCGCGCCCGCGCCCTATTGTCGTGCGACTGTCCCGGCGGCTACTCCGCGATCAACTGATAAGAAATGCACGTGTCAAGCGCACTCTGAGAACCGGTGATTTAGGCCTTCCTACGTACCCCGATGTACACTATTATATTAATGAGAGGCTAACCCGTACAAATCGAATTCTTTTCGGCAAAGCAAGAGAAATGGGGCGTAATCTAGATTGGAAATTTGTATGGACTAAAGGAGGTCTCGTCTATGCTAAGAAAACGGATTCATATAGCTGTCCTGCCCGATTGCTTAAAGCTGAAAAGGATTTGAACCGTGTTTTCGGGGTTGAGCCAATCAAAAGGTCTACTTGAATGTAATTTTTGTTTTGGAGATTACGTACCTACAACTTTTTTACGAAATGGCTATCGCATATTTTTTATACTGCCTAAGATTGTAAGTATCATTTACTACTGTATTCGTACATACCTGTGTCATATAATGCTATTAATTCAAAAAACATTTCAGTTATACATATCATTAATAACTATTGTGCTCGTATACCGTATTATTGGTATTATTTTCAGTTTTTATCACACTTTACACCCAGCGTCAGTGTTGCCAAGTGCCAAGGTTAAGAATATGCCAAGGTCATGTTTATTTAATTGGATTATCTGTTTTATAGACACTTTCAACTTATTATTTACTCCGATCTACAGCAATTGTTATACCACAGTGCCGGCTTGCAGAAATAGTATAAACCATAATTATAATCTGTGTTTTTGTTGTATTATAAATAATATATTTAGTAAATTAATTTCAAATTTATGGGGTATTTGCGTGACATTTTTAATGCCACGTGAAACCGCAAATGGTTAAGAATACTAACTTTAGAATTGGACTTTTTAATGCCGGCTCCTTGAGCAGCAAACATGATGAGTTTATTATTGCTGTATCACGAGAATGTCCCGATCTTATCGCTATTAACGAAACCTGGCTACGAACAGGGGAGGATGCTAAAGCTCCAGTATTGCCGGGCTATTCCTTCCGTCACCTGCCGCGTCCGCGCGGTCTTCGCAAATCAGCGGGTGGGGGTGTTGGGTTTTACATAAAGCGTGGTGTGAATACGAAAACTCGTCAGTATCCAATTACGCACAAAGAAGTAGAACAGATGTGGTTATCAATAAATATCAACTCGAACCATTTACTAGTGGGAACTGCTTACCGGCCACCTTGGGTTAATATTGATGTTTTCTTGGACTCTCTCACCGATTCACTTACGTCGTTTGGAGATTATGACTATGCAGTTATCTTGGGAGACTTTAATATAAATCTACTATGCAAAGATTGGAAAACTTCTCGAGTAGAAGAGTTCCTTGATTGTACTCATCTCTTAAATTGCATTACCCAACCGACTCATTTTACCGATCACAGCGCCACTTTAATAGACCTAGTATTGACCGATGCTACAGTTACTAATACTAACGTGATTTCAATTCCTGAACTTGGGGGTCATGCTTTTATTTTAGTTGAGTTAAAAATAAAGAAGCCCAAGCTCCCTCCTAGGTATATACATTTTAGACCACTTAAAGATTTAGATCAACATGTTTTAGAGAATGAGCTGGACGTAATTGATTGGGATTTTATTGCTACATTGCCTTGTGTAAATGAAATGGTATCTGCATTTAGTGATAAAATTATAGACTTGGTCGATAGGGTGGCACCTGAAAAGTCGATATTGATTCGTAACAAGCAGCTTCCATGGTTCACTAGTAATATCCGTCATATGATGTACCTCCGAGACCAAGCTCACAGTAAGTATCGCAGATCTAAACTTGATACCGATAAAGAACAATACAAAACCTTGAAACATTTGGTCAATTCCAGCATCTATGCGGAAAAAGTTTCATACTATGACCAGAATATCAATAGTAACATAAATAATTCTAAACTCTTATGGAGCAACTTAAAATCCACAGTTCTTCCTGATTTTAAGGGTGCCTCAAGCCTTCCTGACTCATTTAATGACCCTGATAGTGTAAACAAACACTTTCTAAATGTTCCTGGCAGCACCTCCCTTCCTCTATCACAACTAACTTATTTCGAATTTAACAAACATGGCACTAATACTTTCAAGCTTGAACCGGTCCATCAGAATGTTGTTGCCAAGATAATATTGGGTATCAAATCTAATGCTAAGGGCTACGATAGAATAACTATGGATATGATATTAATGACACTCCCGCGTACGCTTGGTGTAATCACTGCTATCATAAATCGGTCTATTGTGGATTCTGTGTTCCCTAACCTGTGGAAAATTGGAGTAGTTAAACCAATACCCAAGACTACAGAGCTTATGATCTCAAAGATCTTCGTCCCATAAGTATTTTGCCATACCTATCGAAAATTCTGGAGAAGGTTGTGTATGATCAGGTTATTAAGTATTGCGAAGCTAACAAAATCCTACCGGAGCGACAATCAGGTTTTAGAAAAAACCGGAGTACTGCAACTGCATTACTTGACGTAGTTGATAATTTACTGTCTTCGTCTGATACAGGCTGCGGAAATTTATTAGTTCTTTTGGATTTCTCCCGTGCTTTCGACGCTATTAACATTTCTTTGCTCTTATCGAAACTAGCTTATTATGGTTTTGATACTAGCTCCATAATGTGGTTTAATAGTTACCTCAGTTTCCGCAAGCAACAAGTTGTCATTCAGAAACATGATGGCACAAATCTAACATCACAGCTATTGCCAGTTGAGAGAGGTGTGCCACAGGGTTCTATATTGGGTCCCTTACTTTTTATTATTTATAGTGCAGATATTACTAGATGCATACAGAGCTGTAAATACCACTTATATGCGGATGATCTTCAGATTTACACTGCTGTGGATTTGGAAAATATAAATACTGCTATTGATAATATAAACAACGATCTCCACAGAGTGTATCAATGGTCAATAAACAACTCCCTTTTATTAAACCCATCAAAATCTAAGTGCATGGCATTGGGAACCAAAAAACAAGTGGATTGTATAGTTCGTTCTAAACCTCTGGTTAGGATTATTGATAAAGCAATTGATCTTGTCGACGAAGCTCGTAACCTTGGAGTGGTTTTTGATTCTTTCTTGCGTTTCGAAAAACATGTAGTTCAGCTGGCTCGCAACTGCCTCTTTAGACTTAAGGTTTTATATAAAATTCGACCATTCATCAACACAGAGTTACGAGTGAGGATATGCGAGTCCATTATATTATCTAAATTAAATTACTGTATTACAGTCTACGGTCCTTGTTTATTTCAAAAGTCACAGCGTCTCATACAAAGGGTACAAAATGCATGTGCCCGATTTTGTTTTAGGATCCCTCCACGGACGCATGTTACTTCATATTTTAACTCCTCAAATATCCTGAAGATGCAAGCACGTCAAAAACTTTACTATGCATCACTTTTGTTTGGAGTAATAAAATATCAGCGACCTGATTATTTGTACAAAAAGTTAAACTGGCGTAATGCTTATCAATTAAATGTTAGTAGGGCCTGCTCGTCAGTTTTTGCCATCCCAAAACATAAAACAACAATATTCCGTGGTAGCTTCCGTTTCCTTGCCTCAAAGTGTTGGAATGATCTCCCTCCACCACTGCGGGAAATTCCTACACTATATACCTTCAAAAGAAAATTGCGTGAATATCTCTCGACTGAGCAGAGAGGAGGGTAGCGGATAAAGCAGCGGAATATGTCCCGTTTATTACCGTTCCCATAAAAAAAAAAAAAAAAAAAATTTGAAATCCTTTCTGAGCGGATGCCTACGTCATAATTGCTATCTGTACGCCCAATTTCAACCTGATCCGTTTAGTGTTTAAGCTTGTGCGTCGAAGGATCAGTCATTCCGTCACTGTTTCCTTTTATATAATATAACGTTATAGTCTGGGTTTAAGCGGCTGTGTATGCGTACATATGTTATAACCAGGCAGGTAGACACTGTAAGGAATATTTGTCCTGTTTATGCGAGCACTATCGTCGTCTTCCGTCAATCACCAGCACAGGTATAAATGCACAAATTTTCTTTTAAATTTTTATTTTTTTCATAACTATGTTGTTGACCACTGAGGTGCGTGTACGTTTTTCTTGGTTTTGGCTGAAAAACAGCGTTGTGAGTACTCTGCGACCCACAACATTTATGCTGAGCCTGGACCAGTTTCACTAACTTGGCACCACTGACACTGTTTCATATTTTTTATATAAACTATTAATATTTGTCAATAAGTTTCATTTATTTGTTTGTTTATTGTTAAAATGTATTGTGCCTTTTTAGTGAAATAAAGTTTTATCTATCTATCTATCTATCTTCTTTTCATCCTGTGTCATGTGTTCAGAGTATCGCCCGCATCATGACATGCCCGTACCAGTAAAATACCTAGCGGAGGAAATTTAAAATCGGAAAGCGAACACTTCGCGACCTTATTCCTCATTCCCCATTTCATCATCAGACGACCAGGCACAGAGGGAGATTCCACCCCTTTAACGTTAATGTTTCACCTATACGCAAGAAGCGTTTTGCTTCTACTTTCATCGTTCGTGCAAACGGCCAAGGAGTGGAATTCTATGCCAGCTTCATTCCCCGATTTAATTTAGAAATCTTCAAGACGAGAGCACTTTGGCTGCACCTCACCTGATGTGCATCGGCACATACCATCAGGTGAGGTGCAGCCAAGCGCACTTTAATTTTTAATTTAATAAAAACTCGGGGACAGACCAGGATAAAAAAAAAGAAAGGCGAAGAAGTTAATACATTTCATTACGCTCAATGGAAAGCATGACAGCTAAATACGAGAGACTTAGCTAGAAAAGTTGTCAGATCTATATACCTATGTACTATGAGACAGTAGTAGTTGACTATTCTTAGCACCTTGTTTAGGCTTAGACTTTTTTTTCAACCCCTCAACCCCCACCCCAAGTACTGTAACGCGGTAACGCGTTTCTGTTATTTATCCTACTTCCTTTTGATCTATTTCTCATGAGGTGGCAGATAACAACCTTTGTGTCACATTTTGCTTCAAAATCCGAATTCTTCTTTATCCTTCAATATTTTTCGCTACCAAACTTTGACTAACTACAGTCACACTCTGGACACTTCATACAACGGGCCAGAAATGACATTTCAAAAAGGAATGACGGAACAAACAAAATGACGGCGAAATCCCATACGTTCGACAACCACACTGTAACCAATCTGTATCAGGGTGACGAGAGGGTGAGGTCGCAATCTAGAAAGCGGCAGGGAGTGTCCATACTGTATGTTAGTACTAATGTAATATTATATACTTTGGTACAGTTGAGATTCCTCGGGAATGTTTGTAAAATAACTATTTGAAACTGATACTCTCTTGAAGATATAAGATATAATTAGGTTTTCTGTGATTTGTTGGTGTGATAATAATTTAACGTGTGAAATGCTATTCCAATTCTTGTGTACGTTTTAAGGTCTTATATTTCTACGTCCTCTATTTCCACATTAAATTCTTACCTACTCCAACCCAACGTGCCACATACTCACATGAGCAACAACGCCATCTTTGCCGAGGTATGCATCCAGCACAACTTTATTGCTAGGCAGAATAGAGACCACGGCATCCACTCCGTCGACAGCAGCTGCGATGGAGGTGGCACCAGTCACACCGTCTTTGGCGGCTGCCTTTAGGGCATCGCTGGAAGGGTCGTAGCCGCGGACGTTGAAACCCTAGAATATAGAATAGTAAAAAAAACAATATTAGGGTTCCGTACAACAACAAAAAACCGGAACCCTTAAAGGATCACTCGTGCGTTTGTATGTCTGTCCGTCAGTCTGTCACAGCCAATTTGCTCCGAATCTACTGGACCAAACCAGGGAAAATTTGGTAGGATGGTGTTATCCTATGACGCTAACACATTTTTTTTTATTATAAAATAAATAGTTTTGATTGTATTCATGAAAGAAGACGAAAATTGACCAATTTCCCTTCCCCCCCCCCCCCCTCTCCCCAAAACTCCGAAACTACTGAGCCCAAAATTTTGAAAAAAATACAAAATATAAGTAGATCATTGCTTGTAGATTACAGGAAAACCTATAAGAATTCTATTAATTGAAAACAATGTGGTAAACTCAATATAATATGTTCACTTACGGAAAATAGTTTACTAAAACACCACTAGATAGCGCTAGTAGTATTTTTCTGTTGCTCGCGTTTGTGTCTTTTGTTTGTCATGTGAATAGGTATCGTTGTCATAGTTGTGTGGAGGGGTGTGGTGGTACGGCACCCTCATACCGCGAGTCCAACTCGCACTACACCGGTTTTATTATCAACAGTTTCGTGACAAAATGATTGACAACGTACAACTTAAAAACCGACGTCCTAGGAGCTCGGGTCTCTTCACGAACTCCGGAAGGTTAGGCTACACACTACATACATAGGGCCAAGTCCGGATTGGTGGGAGGCGAAGGGTTAGTGGCGAAATTGTGTCGTAAGTTTTTAAGCACCTATAATGTCTCTGACATGGCTAAACGACTACCATTTAGTGATAGCAACCAGCAACAATGGCATGACGGAGGTGGTAGATTTAAATCCCACTTACATTTACACATTATAACCTAAACTGCTAAAATAGAGTTTTTAGTGTCCAAAAACTTTAACTAAATTTAAGGACTTATTTGACTGTAGTGTGGGAAATGTCAATGGTAGATTACCTTGATCAGTCAATGAAATAGGGTGCTTATTCATTAACTGGACATAGGCCTCCCCCAAGGATTTCCACGACGACAGGTTCTGCGCTGCCTGTATCCAGCGGCTTCTCGCGACTTTCACCAGGTCATTGATCCACTGAGTGGGAGGCCTGCCTACGCTACTTTTTCCGATGCGCGGTCACCACTCGAGAATTTTACTACCCCAACGGCCATATTCTACGAGCCATGTGCCCCGCCCACAGCCACTTAAGTTTAGCAATTCTGAGAGCTATGTGGGTTACTTTGGTTCTCTTACGGATCTCCTCGTTTCTGGTTGGATCACGCAGAGAGAGGGTGCATCTAAATCTAATGTGATCACTAAGTGTAAGCTATGCCATATTTATATAAAAGTAAGTTAACAAATATTTCAGTAGGTCACTTGTGAACAACCCCTTCTATCTATCTTTTATTCATTTTTGGCTTCTCTTGAAGAATTCTGGCAATTTCATGTCACTTAATTTAAAAAATATTGGCAGTGACAGCTGTCAGTTTTGGCGGTATCGCTTCATAGTATTTTTCCCATCTCTTTCAGTAATATTCAGTCCAAAGTCCAAAGTGTCAACAGCAAAGAGTGCAGGCAATTAAGAAGTTCCTATGCCACAAAATCCCCACTTTTAAATTCTGCCAAATGTAATGAAAGGTAAATTCCGACTGGCAATCTGTTTTTCATTGGGGACCCCACCGACTTTTAAAAATGTTTCACGCCAGAAGCTCCTATCTGCATAATTTTGCATTGTCTTTGCATTAATTGAATTGATTTTAATTTCAAATTCGCTAAAGTACATTTTGACGGCCTTAACACGGTTTTCTTGATCAAATTATTACTTTAAAATGTCATTTTAATGACAAATATTAATTTTATTGAACAAACTAAGTTATTTTATTTTTAACTAGCTGTCCCGGCGAACTTAGGTCCGCCTTACACTACACTACACTACCCTAACCTACACTACATTACCCTACCCTACCCTACACTACCCTACCCTACACTACCCTACCCTACACTACCCTACCCTACCCTACACTACACTACCCTACCCTACACTACCCCCTACCCTACACTACCCTACCCTACACTACCCTACCCTACCCTAACTACACTACACCTACACTACACTACCCTACCCTAAAACCAATTATTTTTTGACTGATAATTTTTTATTTATTTAATTCCGAGCATTTTTATATTTATTTACCTTTTAAACCTTCTCTGGACTTCCACAAATAATTCAATACCAAAATTAGCCAAATCGGTCCAGCCGTTCTCGAGTTTTAGCGAGACTAACGAACAGCAATTCATTTTTATATATATATAGATACAGGATAATTATACTACAAATCGGTAAAAAACGGCTATGTTTCATTTTCAAATTATACCTGTGAATTTACTATAATATGAATGACGAATGCTAGTCATCTGATTTACTTTTTATCATCTGTCAAAAACGACATTTTGTTTTAAAAATGTTTAAAATACCCAGGCATGACGTCATAGTTTTTCAGCGTCATTTATTTAGGTACTCATTTTGTGATTTTGGTGAATAAAAAATCGAAGCTTTGATGGGAAACAAAACGAGTAACGTTTTCCGAAGTTTAAGTAGGAGGGAAATTTAGTGAACAAGAGTTCATAATTTATTTCTGATGCTGTCGTCATCCCATTATAATTTAATTTCTAATCCATGATTTTGCACGATTTTTTATGAATATCACTAGTACACACAGAGTGTAAAAAAATGGTTTAGGACCCGTTAACTGGGGCTTCTACTTATCATACTGAATATGTTTCCCTAAAAACCCATAGTCAATTCGCAAAAAAAAATAGACAATTGGTCAATTAGCTGATCGTTTTGTATGAAGAATTTAACTTTTTTTTTTGCTGTTTCAGCAAACTTGTAGAACAAAAGTTGTTTATTTTTATGAGCCCCAGTTAACGGGACCTACACCAATTCTGTTACAGCCTGTATAATTTTCATACAAATATTATGTATGAGAAGCCGGTGTTAGAATGTAGGCTATTCGAACCCGCGGTAAACAGTTGGATCCACGGTGACAATTACGTGGTTCATTTTGTTTTGCCAGTAGACCGAGAAGACCAGCTTGCTGGTCTTTGCCAAAAGACCGGTTATACTTGGCAAATATTAATAGCTTGCTTACTTGACACACACATTACAGTATTATCGATTGTGATGCTAGCTATCTACGCTTACTTACTATCTTATCTGTGGCCCTTGCCACTCACCGCATTTTATACTCTGTTCCGAATGCAAAACCTATGTCTTAGTAATTTACTTACGTAACTAGGTATTTGCTTATTAAATTACTAGCTGTTGCCCGCGGCTCCGTTCGCCTGCGCAGATCCCTATTGTTTGCCGTTTCTGTGGGAAATTTCCTAAATTCTTTCTTAGCGAATGCCTATGTCATAATTGCTATCTATAACTATGCCAAATTTCAACCCAATCTGTCCAGTGGTTTGAGCTGTGCGTTGATAGATCAGTCACTCAGTCATGGTTTCCTTTTACATATGATGATTATTGTTCTATTATCATTATCATCATCAGCTCATATTACGTCCCCACCGAGGGGCTCGAGCCTACCCTAAATTAGGGCGATCGGGCCTTAGTCGACCACGCGGGCCCAGTGCGGGTTGGTCGACTTCACATACAACCTTCGAGTTTCTTCGCAGGCGTGTGCAGGTTTTCTCACTGTTCTTATAAACCTATACATAATTCTATATTTGGTGTTGTAACTAATTACCCTTTTCCCGCGGCTTCGCCCGCGTGGATGTCGATTTTGTGACTGTAATCGAGAGTGCACGGTAGTATAAAAGTTAGCCGTATTAATCCAGTGCTTGATATATCTGCCCAATAATTTCAACCGAATCCATTTAGATGATTAGACGTGAAAGTGGAACTAACAAACAAACATCCATCTTTCGCGTTTATTATACAGGATGTAAAAAAATTGGTGTAGATCCCGTTAACTGGGGCTTCTACTTTCTACTCATCATACTGAACAACTTTTGTTCTACGACTTTGCTGAAATCGCAAAAAAATATGGAGATAGAATAGAGAGGATGTGTACAAAGGTGGACTAATCTAGAGATCTCTTCCAAAATGTTTTGCTCTTCATAAAAATCGATCAGCTGATCGACCGATTTGGTTCATTTTAGTTTGAAGGGTCCAAATTTTTGACTATCGGTTCCTTGAAGAAAGTTGTTCAGTATGACGAGTAGAACGCCCAGTCAACGGGACCTACACCAATTTTGTTACACCCTGTATATTAGTGTGATACCAAGTCAATGTTTTATTTTTCCTTTTTATTCAAAAATGGTAAGCCATTGGCATCATCTTACTCTGTAATAAGTGACGATGATGCCAAAGATGGAAGTGGGCTTACCAAGAGTCTCCAACACTATGGGGAATCTTATCATCGTGCTAGAATACATCAATCATGTTTGGCGGAAAGACTTAGATGAAATGATGGTAGGCCGGCTTAGAAAATGCCTTGCCACCACTAAATTGAGTCGCACAAGATTAGGTCCCAACGCCAGGATTCGAAGCCACGACTTCTTGGAGTAAAGCGAATAAACTAACCATTAAGCCATGGAGTCGGTTTAGGTCAAGTCATGATTTGAGTCTTTTCCTGATCGTGGTAATTTTTTTTTTAAATTACCTATTTCTGAACTATTTATCTTTTAAAACACTTTCGTTTAACATGTCACAAAATGTTTGCAAAACATTTTAATTTTTTCTAATTTACTTCCCAAAAGGGGCCCCCATGTTAAAAATTTATTTATTTACGTTACATTTCCATCTTTAGGTCACTGACTTACATATGTGTAACAAATTTCAACTCAATCGGTTCAGTAGTTTCTGAACAAATCGGCTGTGACAGACGGACGGACAGATACACAAGTGATCCTATAAGGGTTCCGATTTTTCCTTTTGACGTAAGGAACCCTAAAAACTTCAGGAAACCGCTCATACGCCAACTTTTTACATCATTTTACTTTCAAAAAACCGAGCGCAGCGAAGTAATTTTATTATTAATCGCCATGAAGTAAAGTACGTGTCGTCACGAAAAAACAAGATTTTCTATTTTTCCCCAAAATGTGTTCTATACCTACTCGTATATCACTATTAAACAAAAAAAAGACGGGTTGCACTCCGGGAGTGCCGGCAGAAGTGAAAACTTGAATATTAACGTTGTGCATTTTTGATATTTTGGAATGGTTAGGGAATAATTTTGCACGAATTGCTTTGATTATCAGTATAAAAGTACTATCATTTATGTGGTAGAATACATTATTTAATTATAGCGCTATCGTACGCAAACATGACAATTAATATTACATTAAAAAGTTTATATCTCAGAAAAATCAACCAAAAATCAACTCCATCCGTCTTACGAATTTTCGATCAGGTCACGTGTCCTGACGCGAGTTTAACATTTTTTACCCATTACAAAACAAGTGCACAACGCCGCTAAAGAAGTTTTCACACCTCCATCCGTCTTACGAATTTTCGATCAGGTCACGTGTCCTGACGCGAGTTTAACATTTTTTACCCATTACAAAACAAGTGCACAACGCCGCTAAAGAAGTTTTCACTACTACATCCGTCTTACGAATTTTCGATCAGGTCACGTGTCCTGACGCGAGTTTAACATTTTTTACCCATTACAAAACAAGTGCACAACGCCGCTAAAGAAGTTTTCACTACTACATCCGTCTTACGAATTTTCGATCAGGTCACGTGTCCTGACGCGAGTTTAACATTTTTTACCCATTACAAAACAAGTGCACAACGCCGCTATAGAAGTTTTCACTTCAAAAATATGTTTGTCAAACACCTCCATCTATCAGAGCGTCCGTCTATCCGTCACGATTTCCCTAGCGGCTCCACCAATTGTCCGATTGACATCAAATTTTATGATAACTTGTCGTAGGATTCTGAGCACCTTCTAGCTGGGTTAAGGGTGGCTGCCATAAAATAACAAATGATAAATGAAAAAATTAAAAAAATGGCTCTAACTATTTTGATGAAACTTTGCAAGTAGTGGCTATTAAGTTTTTAACCGCCTCCGTGGCGTAATGGTTAGTCCATTCGCTTTACTCTAGGAGGTCGCGGGTTCGATTCCCGGAGGGTTCAACTTTGTAAGACTCGGTTTGGTTGGTGGTAGGGCATTTTCATAGCCCACCTGGCTAGCTGCCACCATCTTATCTAAGTCTTGCCGCCAAACTTCAGTGTTAACAGCATTGATGTGTTCCGGCTTGAAGATAAGACAGCCAGATCCCCATTGCGTTGGGGAATCTTGGTAAGCCCGCTTCCATCTTTGGCATCATCTTTACTTACCATCAGGTAAATTAAGCCAAGGGTTTATCAATTGTGGATAAAAAAAGTGGCAATATCATCATCACCATCATGATTTCCTGGCCCTGTTTCCCAATTATTATTTATCTCTACCATTCTTTGAATATATTGGCCGAATTAGTTATAAGCCCTCCCGCCCCCCATACACCGGCAATTTTTGTTTGCGAGTTTATTTACAATATGGGATTGGACTGCTAGTCATTTGAGTTACTTTTTATGATCTGTCAAAAACTAAATTTTGTTCTTAAAATGTTTGAAATACCCACAAGTGACATCATAGATTTTTAGCGTCACTGACGAACTTATTTTGTGAATTTGATCAATTAAAAATTGAAGACGTGATGGAAAAACGAAATGAAGTTTTACGAAAACCTAACTTGTTTTGTTTAATTTATTTATTTATTTTTGATGCAGTCCGTTCTCCTATTCAATCCACTCTTTATTTAAAATAGGGGATCGGACTGCTTCAAAAATAAATTCTGAAATTGCTATCCTTTTGAAGTTTCACAAAAACCTTACTTGTTTTGTTTTTCCATCACGTCTTCAATTTTTAATTGATCATATTCACAAAATAAGTTCGTCAATGACGCCTAAAATCTATGACGTCACTTGTGGGTAGGTATTTCAAACATTTTTAGAACAAAATTTCGTTTTTGACAGATCATAAAAAGTAACTCAAATGACCAGCAGTCTGATCCCCTATTGCATGCCTACGTTGTAAAAGTGTAATTTGGACGTCACCTTCTAGCTTTCACAAGCTACGCGAAAAAGGATACCCAGCGTGTCTGTACAATTTATTATCCTTACTTCTAATATAAAAAAAAGAATCGCAAAATGTGTTGGTAAGCGCATAACTCGAGTACGGCTGGACCGATTTCGCTAATTCTTTTTTTGTCGAGTTCGTTATTGTCAGGAGAAGGTACCTATGTAGGGTAGGGTAGGGTAGGGTAGGGTAGTGTAGGGTAGGGTAGTGTAGGGAAGGGTAGTGTAGGGTAGGGTAGTGTAGGGTAGGGTAGGGTAGTGTAGTGTAGGGTAGTGTAGTGTAGTGTAGGGTAGTGTAGTGTAGTGTATGTAGGGTAGGGTAGGGTAGTGTAGGATATGGTAGTGTAGTGTAGGGTAGAGTAGTGGGGTAGAGTAGTGTAGGGTAGGGTAGTGTAGTATAGGGTAGAGTAGTGTAGGGTAGGGTAGTGTAGTGTAGGGTAGGGTAGTGTAGTGTAGTGTAGTGTAGGGTAGGGTAGGGTAGGGCAGTGTAATGTAATGTAAGGCGGTACGTAGTTCGCCGGGACAGCTAGTATATTATAAATGTTAAAATGTGTTTGTTTGTGTCCTTTTCACGCTTCAACACCTTAACCAATCTTGATGAAATTTGGCATGCAGGTAGCCTGTGTCACTAGGACATAGGGTACTTTTTTGCCGTCAAAATAGCATAATCTGATGCAGTACCTGAGGGAAGTGAAAAAATTCTGTTTTTTCGGTTAATTCACTCACCTACAACGACAGTCATAAAAACTATTTCCACGCGGGCGAAGCCGCAGGCAAAAGCTATTAATATTATAAATGTGAAAATGAGTTTGTTTGTTTGTTACCGTTTCACGCTTCAACACATGATGAAATTTGGCGTGCAGGTTGGCTGTGTCACGGGGAAGGAAGACTTTTTATTCCGTGAAAAAATCAAAATCCGATACAGTTCCTGAGGGAACATAAAAAAATGACGTTTTTTGGTTCATTTCTTTAACATCGACACGGAACAATGGATTGTTATGATTTTTTGCAACAGAGATGGTTGAGGGAGTGGGAAATGACATAGACTGCTAATCAGAATAGCCCGATCTGGGATAGGGATCTGGAGAAAAGTAATGTCCACGCTCGGAAGCCGCTTGCGGCTCGCGCACCACTCACACTCGAAGACAGTCATAAAAACGATGTCCACACGGGCGAAGCCGAGGATAAAAGCATGTTACAAATAAATGTAGAAACCATAGCTATATTAATTAGGCACAGTACAAACAAGTATACAGGGTGTGACAAAATTGGTGATAGGTGCCGTTACCTGGAGCTTCCACTCATCATACTGAACAATCATACAAATCGATCAGCTGATCAACCAATTTCGTGCATTTTAGTATGGAGGCTCCAATTTTTTTTTCGAGAATTGACTATGGGTTCCTTGGGGAAAGTTGTTCAGTATGATGAGCAGAACCCCTAGCTAACGGGTCCTATACCATTTTTTTACACCCTGTATAAACTCCGTCACTCTTGTATCATCTTATCTTCTCATATACGTCCCTACCGAGGGGCTCGAGCCTACCCTGAATAAGGGCGATCGGGCCTCAGTCGACCACGCGGGCCCAGTGCGGGTTGGCCGACTTCACACACAACCTTTGAGTTTCTTTGCAGGCGTATGCAGGATTCCTTACGATGTTTTCCTTCACCATATAAGAGCGTCGGATAAACGTACATATGAAATCGAAATTCGAAAACACATTGGTACGTGGCAGGATCGAACCACGACCTCCCGGACAGGAGGTAGCGGCCCTTGCCTCTACGTCACCGACGCTCCACTTTGATATCACAGTTGTATATAAAGTTATTTTGATCCGTGATCGCTTTGAATAGCATAGTGGACCAATATAACTCGTCAAACTGGGTCTCTTGTTGATCTTAGTTAGAAATCGTGGAAATAACATTTATCTAATTGGAAATAATCTAGATTTTCTTCTTGTATTTCTTACGAACTTATTAGAAAAAGAATAGGTGCACAACTACTTTTTTGTTTAGCTATTTAGAACTTTATGTCAGTAATTCTAAAGTTATCTTTTGTTCGAAAACACGTGTTATTGTAATTTTTTACGCCTACGGCCTATGCCTCGTGAAGTATAAAGGGTGCAACAAAATTGGTGTAGTTCCCATTAACTGGGGCTTCTACTCATCATACTGAACAACTTTTGTTCGACGTTTTTGGTGTGATCGCAAAAAAAATGTTTTTACTCTTCATACAAATCGATCAACTGATCGACCAATTTTGTGCCTTTCACTATGGCGGGTCCAAGTTTTTTTTTTAATTGACTATGAGTTCTTTGGGGAAAGTTGTTCAGTATGATGAGTAGAACCCCCAGTTAACAGGTCCTACAGCATTTTTTTACATCCTGTATAGTATTCTGTTGTCTATGCAAGTTATTTAGAGGCAGGCAGGATATACGTATTTACCTACTGAAATCAATCTTGGAAAATTGATAGGTCAGTCAGTTTACAACACGATATTCGAAATTGTCATCGACTGATTGAATCTATTGAAGATATCAACGTCCTTGCTTTGGATATATTACTGATTGATAAACAAATAAGTCGATAAAGATAACAGATGTTAACATTTGGTCTGTTCGTCCATTCTCTCAATTCAATTGAATTTAATTCTCAATAATTTATTGCTGCCTGGGTACAGATGCTTCACCCGCGGGGACAAAGTTTCTATGACTTTTCGAGAGTGCGCAGTGCGTGAGCCGCAAGCTGCTCGCGAGCGTGAAAAAAGTAGCCTTTGTGTTAATTCAGGTCCTAATCTGTCTACCTACTTAATTTCAGCCAGATCCGTTCAGTAGTTTTTGCGTGAAGAAGTAACAAACATACACACTCACAAACTTTCGCCTTTATATTATTAGTGTGAAGTGTGATTATAGTATGTATATGACACCCGACTAGGGCACTGCAACTTTAGGTTATTAAAGTCGACCTATACATACACATAATTGTGAAACATGTGTAATTTATGCAGTAAGTACTTATTACTTAATAAACAATAAAATGCATGCTTAAGAATAAATTAATTGTCAAGTAATTAATTGTTTCATTTTTAACCGACTTCAAAAAAGGAGGAGGTTTCTCAATTAGACTGTAAGTATATATATTTTTATGTGTGTTCGCGGACAACTTCGTCATTTATGAACCGATATTGATGATTATTTTTTGATGGAAAGGAGATATTCCAAGGGTGGTACCATGACAAGGAAACCAGGATCTGATGATGGCATCCCAGAGAAATCAAGGGGAACCTTAGTTTCCTGTTTGAAGTAGTTTTTTTTTGTTCAAAATTATATTGTTTCACTTAAAATACGTACCTTCTTCACCAGGTTGGCGGCCATGAACCCTCCCATGTTTCCAAGACCGAGGAACGCCACATTTTTGTCAGCTTTTGAGCTGTATGCTCGTCTCGAGAAAGTCACTAAAGACTGGCCTGTGAGTACTGATCGGGCGGCCATCTTGGATTCTTTATTTAAATTAACACGACCGGTGTCGACGTGTGCGCAACCCAACTGGCCGGTTTGTGTTGTGTGTGAGTGAACTTGATAATAATTTAGTTCTGTGTGCGTTCAAATACTACAGTCGTCAATTTGTACCAGATTTATTCTTACTACCTCTCCTTCATTGTGTGTGTTTATTAATCTGAGTTGTGAAAGTGCTACCTAGAATGTAATACAGTTTATGAAGTGTATAACTTTGTGTTTTACTGAAACATATTAGGAAGTCATCATATCAGCCGAAGGACGTCCACTGTTGGACATAGGCCTCCCCCAAGGATTTCCACGACAACCGGTTCTGCGCTACCCGCATCCAACGGCTTCCCGCTACCTTCACTAGGCCATCGGTCCACCGAGCGGGAGGCCTGACTACGTTACGTTTTCCGGTGCGCGGTCGCCACTCGAGAACTTTACTGCCCCAACGGTCATCAGTTCTATGAGCAATGTGCCCCGCCCACCGCCACTTAAGTTCAACAGTTCTGAGAGTTACTTTGGTTCTCCTACGGATGTCCTCGTTTCTGATTCGATCACGCAGAGAAACTCCGAGCATACCTTGCTCCATTGCTCTTTGGGTGACCTTGGGCCTTCTTATGAGGCACATTGTAAGCGACCATGTCTCAGTTCCGTAAGAAGTAATTAACACTAATCAAATTCGCCCAAGAGAACCATAAAGTAATTCAACCTTCCGCATAATTAAGCGGAAATATGTTTAAGCTGAAATATGTAAGGGCACGATACGTTACGACAGCTTTATGAAAACAATCAAGGAAGAAAAGATAGAGGGAAGAAGAGACAGAGGAAGACCAAAGTGAAAATACGTAAATTAAATAAAGGAAAAGGATGTTATCGTATCGTATCAAGACCTCAATACGGTGACTGAGGATAGGAAGAATTGGCGATTACTCCACAGACTTGGGCTTGTGCACAAATCACGTGAGGTACGATAGGGGGGAGAGGGGTCACGAAAAATTGGCGGAGGGGGGGGTATAAGAAGAACTCACGTGTATTTTTACGCAGTCAACGAACAAAAAAAAAATAAGACATGAGTAGATGGTTTTTCTCGGTATCATTAAAAATAAATCTTCACTTCTTAAATACTTCAAAATAGCATTTGGCGCGCGTGGCCTTGACCGCGCCTGACCCCACCCGCTATATACAGTACCATTAATCTTAAAATTAGGTTGAATTAAAAATAATACACTTAAGTTGTGAGGGGTGGGGGGGGGGGGGGGTAGCCATGAACCTCTCCAAATATCACCAGGGCACCAGGGGGAGGGAGGAGAAAAAACCTCGCGTGATTTGTGCACAAGCCCCATGATGTTAATACTTAATAACATAAAATGTTAATACAAGCTTTCTATTTGCCCTTTTACAAATGAAGAAAAATAATCTGGGTAAAATTTAATTAGTTTTAGCGATTGAAGTCGATTTTTAGGGTTCCGTACCTAAAGGGTAAAAATGGGACCCTATTACTAAGACTCCGCTGTTCATACGTTTGTGTGTGTGTCCGTCTGTCACCAGGCTGTATTTCATGAACCGTGATAGCTAGACAGTTTAAATTTTCACAGATTATATACTTCTGTTGCCGCTATAACAACTAGTACTAAAAATTTGAAAAAAAATGAAAGTCTTCATACAAAAAACGTGGTATTTTTTAAACGTTAAGAAACTAGTGCCATCTAGTATGATGGTACGGAACCCTTTGTTCGCGGTTCTGACTCGTACTTTACCTTTTTTTTTTAATCCACAATTGATAAGCCCTCTTACCATCACTAGATAACAGTATCACTGATGATGGTAATTAATTGACAATGATACCAAAAATGGAAGTGGGCTCACCAAAGTATTTCTAATCCTAAGTTAGTTCCTAAATCTAAGTTAACACGTTTTTTTTACGGAATTCCTCCTTATTTTTTTATTTTTTCTAGTTTTTAGTATTTGTTAATAAAGCGGCAACAGAAATACAAATGTATTTATATAATTTTAGTTATCGTAGTTTCTGAACGCGCTGTTTACTGATAACATGTGCGTGTGACACAACTACTGCCACAGAGCAGTACGTACTTACGTATCTACTGCTTGAATTATTATAAAATTAAATTATCATTCGCTTTAGTTTTATTTGTAGAACTGTACCCACATTGCCAAGGTCGATTCCATTGATTCAGCTACTACGAAACAGCTGTAGGAATTCTTAAGGCGTAGTTATTTTGTAATAGTATTTCAATTTTATAGTTTGCGTGTACCATCCTCGACTACATCGTCACTAACCATCAGGTGAGATAGTCAAACGCACTCAAATTTTTAATTTAAAACAATGCGTTTTAACCGACTGCGTCTGAAGGAGGGTTATATTTTTCGAGTGTGTGTCATCATCATCATCATCATATCAGCCGAAGGAAGTCCACTGCTGGACATAGGCCTCCCCAAAGGATCTCCAGGACGACCGGTTCTGCGCTGCCCGCATCCAGCGGCTTCCCACGACCTTCACCAGGTCATCGGTCCACCGAGTGGGAGGCCTGCGTGGCCGCCACTCGAGAATTTTACTGCCCCAACGGTCATCTGTTCTACGAGCAATGTGCCCCGCCAATGTGTGTGAGTGTGTGTATTTATGTATATTTCTTTTGCATGCTCTGAAGTCTAGACGGCTTGATAGAATTTGGATTGCGAGGTGTCGTTAAATTCGTCGCGATCCCGTGAGTGCATAGGATACATTTTTACCCGATTGGCCAATAAGAGGGTTAAGTTTCTATGAAGTCGGGTTGAAATTTTTAATTAATTCGTTTTTGTTATTATTGTAACTAATTATTTGTTGTATTACGAGCCTACAGGGGAGTTCTCCTGATGGTAGAATTAATTATATCGGGTGTTTTAGGGTTCCGTAGGCACGGATAAAAAACCCTATAGGATCACCTCGTCGTCCGTCCGCCTGCTTGTCTGTCTGTCTGTCAACACCTTTTTTTCAGGAACTCGTGGAGTTATCAAGTTGAATTAAATATCAGACACCTACTTATGTCTACGGTCCTTTCGAAGCTGTGTAAAAAAAAAGCTTCTAAGACAAATTAATAAAAAGATACGGCCATGTCACAATACATATTATTTTGATACTAGCGGGTAAATCAAAACCTATAAGGTACTTCCCGTTGACCTTGAGTCTAAATTTGGCAAGCAGCAAGGTCCTGCAGCACAAGTAAAGGAAAACATTTGAAAAATGTAAATTTTTACACTTTTCATGCTTGTAAATTTGTCATTATTGTCGAGAGAAGGCTGCATACTAGTAAAATGGTTTTTCTTCCTCTTGTGCATAAAGTAATTTCTTCTTTTAAGACTATGTCTTAGGCCTAACAACCACAAACACAATACACTTTCATTTATTAGATATGTTTTTATGAGATGTCTTAATTTAATTACGACATAATATGTATTACTATCTGAATTCAACTTTAAGTTTAATACAGACGTGCATTTACGTAAAAAACAAATAATGTCAATATTTATAACTTGGCATAAAGGATCTGATCAAAGTAAAACGACACAAGTTGAAAATTTAAAAAATAATGAAAAAAACTGAGTGGCGGGAAATTAACTATTCGTCGTCAAAAATTGCGAAATGTGTTGTATTGCGGTTGAAAAATCATTAAATTAGTACCTAATTAAACAATCTCCACGAGTATATAGTGACGATCAGACAATGCTTTATTTCCTTGCAATCGAAGTGAAAAGCGTATAAAACTCGAGCATAAAACCAATTTTATGTTCATGTTGTACAATCTACTATTTTACGATTACACTTACAATTGTAGTTTAATAATTGACCGTGACGTATATCGATGTACGGGAGAACACTTTTTCAACTATAAAAAAATACCTATAAAAAAAAACTAAAAAGTTGTTGGTCCTTCAGTTCCATGATTGTATACTCGTTGAAGTTTGTAGGGTTTGGAACCCAAATGTGTTTCTGACTCGCAAATCCGTACCACCAAAGGTACAAACGGAATCATTATAGGATCGCTCGTGTGTCTGTCTGTCTGTTTGTCCGTCCGTCCATCCGTCTGTCACAGCAAATTTGCTCGGAAACTACTGGACCGAGTTGAAATTGAAATCCGATTGAGTTGAAATTTGGCAAACATAATGTAAGTCGGTGACTCAAAGACGAACATGTTACGTAAATAAATGAATTTTACATGGGGGCCACTTTTAGGGGGTAAATTAGATAATTAAAAACAAGTTTTTCAAAATATATATTATGTGATATACCAAATGAAAGTGTTTGTTGTGAAATCTCAAAAATATTTTTTTATAGAATTTTACGATTATTTGTTTTTTTTTGAAAATGGGTGAAAATTGACCTTTCCCTCCCTAATCTTCGAAACTAGTGGGCCTAAAATTTTGGAAAAAATCACAGTATATGAGGTTAAATGCAAAGATTACAGAATAATCTATGAATTTAAATTCCTTCCTTTCCGAAAGGAAGAATGAAATTTCTATAGTACCTAATAAGTAGACCTCTATATACCAAGAGCAAAGTATGTACTTAGAGGTCTTGTTCTGTTGGTAGTTGAACTTTTTGTGTGACCCCAAGTCGCACATGCCAGTTTTTTATTTATTTAATGACAATACGTAAGAATAAGAATTTTTTTTATTGACTTACTAGGTTTATGACTGTCTTTTAGGGTGAGTGGTGTGTCCTAGTGACACAGGCTACCTGCATGCCAAATTTGATCAAGATTGGTTAAAGTGTTAAAGTAAAAAGGTAACAAACAAACAAACACATTTTCACATTTATAATATTAAGTAAGGATTTAGTACTTTACACATTAAGAATAATAACACGTAGGAAGTAACTAGTAGGTATCTCATCTGTGACTTTGGTAGTATAGATATTGATTTGTAATCATTGATTTAATTCGTCCAAAATGTATAATTATCCTTTGACTATTATAAATTTGAAAGTGGGTTTGTTTGTTTGTTCTTCTTTCACGTTCTTTTTTGACGTCAATTACTCCTAAACGATAGAAAAACCAAGTTTGAAAAAAACAATACCCTTATTGTTGATGATGTTCCTTGAAGTCAAAGCTATTAGAAACACGATTAAGCAGTTTTGGTTCGATAGAAAAATAATCCCAAAGATAGGTCTACACCGTTACTTTCAATTCTAGTTATGACTAATATTTTGAAGTATACATTTTTTTATAAATATACAGCAATACTTGTTATTATAATTCAAAATGAGTTATGTTATTATTTTTTATACTATCATTGTATTTTTTGATTAAAACGAAAAACCATTGAACAAGTGTGGTTATTTTCTTTACTCTTTACACGTAAAGAAAAAGGCAGAGACAACTTAACGTGATTTTTACAAATATATTTGACGAGGTGGAAAGTGACATTTTGTCTACTTTAAACATAACCAAGTGTGATACAGTTCCTATAAAACTGAAAAAAAAAAACGCTTAGAGAACTATCTCTAACTATCCCTTAACTATAAGGAGGGTTTGAAGTGACACAGACTGCTAGATAGGATAACCAGATGTAGTTCCCGAGGGGATCAAGGGGGAAGAAAAATCATTTCCCCGCTCGCGCATGTCGCAACGGAGCAACAAATTGACGTGATTTTTTACATAGAGAAAGTTGTGGGAGTGAGTTGGGACACATACTAGGTACTAATTAGCAGAGCCCGACAGAGTACCCGCCGAGGGATATGCAGAAAACTTATTCATAACTATATGGGAGAAGCCGCGGGTAAAAGCTAGTATTATAAGATAGTCACTTCCCTGTTGCGCTGGGGAATCTTGGTAAGCCCGCTTCCATCTTCGGCGTAATCATCACTTGATGAAATGAAATCGTGGGTAATTGTGGATTGATTATAAAATAATTAATTGTTAAGCTAATACAATTATAAAACTTACAGAATACACCTAAAATAAAATGCCTTAAATACTTAAAATAAAACACCTTAAATCACACCTAAAATATCTAAAATCACACCTAAAATCACACCTATAACTAACAAAAAAAAACCTCAAATAACCCATTCCTTGTCATTCCTAGTGCAAAGGTGCCCATAACACTAGCTTCATTTCCGCGCTGTATGGCTATGGACAGCCTCTGCAACAGGAACTATCCAGAGCTGGAGTCTGTAAGTTTTATAATTGTATTAGTTTTAATGTATTTTATTTATTTCACAATTTATTGCACACCGAAATAAGGACAAACAAACATTAAACTAGATAAGAACATACAAAAGGTACAGCTCATTCCTATTAGAAATTTCTTCCAGCAGACCTAGGAAAGAGAAATTACAAAAGAATGGCAGAAGACGTGTACAAAGACAACATTTTTAAAAACAGAAATTTTGACAACATGTCCTAAATGAATACCACGTACCTACAAAATAATACTTAATATACTACACAATGTAATTATATAATAATATAAATAAACTATAAAGTAAATATGGCTAATTTTAAAAAGGAAAAGACAAGAATTGTTCTTTTAATTTAGATTTAAAAGAATACAGACTCTGACTATCGCGAATCTCGTGTGGAAGTGAGTTCCACAACCTAACCGCATGCACGGAGAAGGAATAAGAATAGAAGTCGGCAGAATGGGTGGGAAAAGAAAGGAGGGATTTGAGATGAGCACGGGATTGCTGGTCGGGAGGACGCTGCAAGTTAAAGCGTTCCCGTAGGTAGGATGAAGAAGAAGGATTGTGAAGTATTTTGAAAAGGAGACTAAGGATATGAGTGTTCCTGCGAAGACGAATCGGAAGCCACTTGAGTTGCTGACGGTAATGGGAGACATGGTCAAATTTACGTAGACCAAAAATAAATCGAAGACAGAGATTCTGTAGACGCTCTAGTTTGTTGTATAATATACGCTATTGTTAAGCTTATTTCGGAAAACTTATTTTTTTAATAATATTTATTATTTCGTATTCTTCTCAGCAAACACTACCATTTGACACTCATAAAATGAGGGTGTTAAAAAATAACTGGTTCGCCATCTTTGGGAATCCGCCATATTGTATTTAGAATGACGTCACTTATAATTAGCTAACCATGCATTTTCATCCATACTTAACATGTATGAAAAATTTCAGCTGAATCGGAAACCGGGAAGTGGGTCAAATTTAGCTTGCAAATTTTGAAAACGGACAACTTACATAACTACGACTAAACATACATTACAAATTATATAAAAGCTTGTAAATACTCGTTACATATTTTGAAGATATACAGGGTGTTACATAACTAGGCGCAGTGATACTTTAAGGTGAGCTTGTGCTCATCACACTGAACAACTTTTGTTCTACAACCTTGCTGAAATCGAAAATTTCTTTTTTTGGATTTTTCATACAAAACCAGCCAATCAGCTGCAGCGGACCGATTTGTATGAAAAATACAAAAGAAATTCGCGATTTTAGCAAAGTTGTAGAACAAAAGTTGTTCAGCTTGACTAGAACAAACCCACCTTAAAGTATCACTGCACCTTTATGTAACACCCTGTTTATTGGGTCTTTTACCTATGAAAATGAAAATTAATATTAAATAATAGTTGAAGAATAATTAATTGAAGAATAGTTATTAAAACAAAATTCATTCTCAAATTAGCATTAGACTATTAGAAATTAAATGGTGGTAAACACATGCGTATTGTTTAGATATTTTGAGAGCACGGTGGCTTTAACCCCATGAAGTCGGGTTTTTTCACCTGAAAAAAATCCCCTTTATTGAGGCAAAAAATACACATTTTTAATTTTAAAGCTCTAGAGTTATCGCAGCAGTTTCTTTGTTACTAATGTCTTAATTGGGAATAGGCAATAGATTTCGTCACTTTTAGGAAAATTCAAGAAAATTAACTAGTCTAAAAAATTGCCCCATCTGACCACTAAGAAAACGCCTTTGTTCCATTCAATAGTCAATAGCTCAGGGGATTGGAACATGAAAGACTGGTTACTAATAAAAGACCATAAGTAGTGTCACCATAAGGTCAATAATAAAAAAACAATAATGAATAGCTTTTATCGCGGGCTTTGAGGGGACCGAATCAAGAAATTTCGTAACGAAAATGAAGCCTGACACCCCAAAAAAATATATAATCAGCTCTTAAAAACTTACAGTGCCATCCATCACCTATCCATCATGATGATGATGACGATGACGATGACGACGACAATGACAATGACGATGACGATGGCGATGGCGATGGCGATTGATGATGGCGATTTATGATGGCGGTTGATGATGGCGATTGATGATGATGATGATGATGAACTTTCTTAGTGTTAATTTATTACATAAACATCTCGCGCCCCTAGGACTATATGGTACTGGAAAATACTGCATAAATAAATAAATAATTATAATTGCATAAGTTGATAAAAAATGCTATGCAATAGCTTTACCGCGGCAGTCCCCGAGTGCCACACGTCTTTTTTTTCAATAATAAATGGCATTGAACTTCAAAAACAGAATCGGCAATTTCATAGGTATAGGTCCTATTATTTGTATGTTATAGGGAAATTTAAAGTTACAGTTGTTGCAGTTCATAGTTGATTGATCCAGGAGCCACTTTACACAACCTAACATAAATATTGTCAGCCATAATATAAAACTTTTTAAATATTTTTTGTGTATAAATATTCAAATTTCATGCACAGAGCTCGCCAAAACGTAGTTCGGGGGTTCTTAATTCTCTCGATGGGTAAAACTTTTTATTTATGGTATGGTAATAAATGGTAATTTCATACATGGTTGCATAGTTCCACAGTGTAACTATAGTTCGTTTGCGAAATTAATTGCACCTTTGATAAATGCCGCTCGCCACTGCCGGCTCGGGTTAAAAACTCCGTCAAAGGTGCCGCCCTCAAACGCGCCGCCCGCCGCCCTACTGACGTAGTCCAACGCTCCATTTCGTTGGGGAATCTTGGTAAGCCCGCTTCCATCTTCGGCATCATCGTCACTTACCATCAGGTGAGATGATGTCAAGGGCTTTCCAATTGTGAATAAAAAAAAACATTACACAGGGTTACAGCGACAACTCTTAAAACTTCGGTATCCCTTGTGTGTAGAACACAGATGTTGCTACTACGGTTACGTAGAAAAAAAAACCGGGAAACAGCTAGTATTTTATAATGAAACTGAGCGACATTCTAAATGGCACTTACTAAAATTATTTTTGATAAATCTTTTAACTTTTAGGTAAAATCTTTTATAATCGAGCATTGTCCCGAGAAACAAACGTGTGTGTAAAATTTTAGCCCGATAGCTTCAGTAGAAGTGGGGTGAAATATTGGTTGCGAAATCCCAGGACATACATACAAGTGAAGTTAAAAAACATTTTTTTAAAAAGGACCCGCTAGAAAAGACGCTTTGAAATTTTTTTCTTACTCTTTAATGGCTCTTTTACACGGAGACAATAGCCGAGACAATCTAGTAAGCCAGGAGACAATGGGACAGAAAATTGGAAAATCCTATGTCGTTCACACGTAGGCCTATGAGTCCAGTCGCCAGGCCACTAAGACAAAAGGACAGGACAATTGGAAAATCCTATGTCGTTCACACGTAGGCCTATGAGTCCAGTGAGTAAGGGAGACACCGTTGGATTCATACGCTCTTCTCGCGATGGATAGACGCAAAACTGCTATGAGGGCGTTGTTAAAAAAACCGGACAAGTGCGATTTGGATTCGCGCACGAAGTGTTCCGTACCATTATCTATAAAAATCACGTTTCGTGTATGGAAGCCCCTTAAATATTAATTTTATTATTTATTTTTAAAGTGAATAATACAACCTTATATTCTGTGAATAGTTCAAGCATCTACCTGTTGCTGTTATCAATATCGAGCAAAAAATCATATTTGTTGTATGGGAGCGCCCCTTGAATATTTGTTTTATTTAAATTTAAATATTTATTTTTGAAGTGAATATATATATAACTAAATAATCTAAATATTCTGTGAATATTTTAAACGTCTACCTGTTGCCGTTATCAATATCGAGCAAAAACGAGCAAAAAAATCACGTTTGTTGTATGGAGACCCCCTTATATTATCACTTTTTCAAAATTTTAGTACGTATTATTTCTTGTAGCGGCAACAGAAATACATCATCTGTGAAAATTTCTACTGTCTAGCTATCACGGTTCATGACATACAGCCTGGTGACAGACGGACGGACAGACAAACGGAAGTCTCAGTAATAGGGTCCCGTTTTTACCCTTTGGGTACGGAACCCTAAAAATTTATTAATTTTAATGCAAAAAAGAGCTCTGGATGCGCTACATGACAAAATACATTGAATTGAAATACGTTGAAACATTTTTGTTTTCGTTAAAGTGATATAAATTTCGATGTAATTTCGTTAGACCATTTTGTTAGAACCATTGTAATTTCCGAGTTATTTCAAATAAAAATACGACGTGCCTGCGCTCGGAGCCTTGACTGCTGGCTCACTGGCTAGGAACACGCATTCACATGAGGACAATAGACAAGACAATCCACTGCGCGCGTGGTGGGGGAAGCTATTGGCTCCGAAAATTTGAAATCGTTCTATTTCATTGTCCTGTCTTGTCAATTGTCTTGAAGACAATCCAATTAGTGGATTGTCCCCATTTAGACGATACTTTTTCATTGTCTTACTGGCTTGGCTTAATGGATTGTCTCGACTATTGTCCCCGTGTAAAAGGGCCATATTATTACATTACTGCAGCGGCCAGCACAAGAGGCATTGATGGACGAACGTGTAAATGTGGGCCGAGGCGAGGCAGAATAGGTCTTTCAAAACAACTGAGAGTTTTCTGAAACCAATTTAAGATTCAGGGATTGGCGAAATATTAATCTTTTCAAGTACAAATTTTTGTTTGAGTCAAGTGAAAAAAAAAAAAAATAGGACATAGAATCAATTTTATCGCCCTAATTCAGGGTAGGCTCGATCCCCTCGGTGGGGACGTATATGAGCTGATATGATGATAATCAATTTAAAATAAAAAACTATCACGGCGAAGTAGGCTTTCTTAGTTTAGGAGTACTAGTCGACCAACACTTAAGTTATCTCATTTGCAGTTGGATTTGTCAAACGTTCATAGATTTTTCATATAAAATGTTTCATTTAGTGCCATCGATATATTGTGTTTTTTTTATTATTTGTCATTAAGCTATTGTTTAGTTAATTGTATAGCTTTTATCGCGGGCTTTGAAGGGACCGAATCAAGAAATTTCGTAACGTAAAACCTGACGCATAGTGGCCGATTGTACTCTTCGGTCTTCTGTATAATCTGCCGCAGCGTATTTATGTGGTCTATGGTACTAAAGCCTTTTCGGAAACCGGCTTGTTCGGGAGGCTGGAAGTCGTCAAACCTGCGTGCGAGACGATTCGTAATTCTATGCTTGGCGTTTGTGGACTATGAGAAGGCCTTTGATTCAGTCGAAACCTGGGCTGTGCTACAGTCTCTCCAGCGGTGCCAAATTGACCATCGATACATCGAGGTGTTGAAGTGTCTGTATGAAAACGCCACCATGTCGGTTCGCCTCAAGGACCAGAACTCGAAACCTATCCAGTTGCAGCGAGGGGTGAGACAGGGAGACGTTATATCTCCGAAACTGTTCACCGCCGCCCTGGAAAATGTTTTTAAGCTTCTGGACTGGGGTGGACTCGGCATTAATATCAACGGCGAGTACATATCCGACCTCCGATTCACTGACGATATCGTGGTCATGGCTGAGACTATGGAAGACCTAAGCACAATGCTCGATGGCCTCAGTAAGGTCTCTCAACAAGTGGGTCTTAAAATGAACATGGACAAGACGAAAATAATGTTAAATGTCCGTGTCGCACCCACTCCTCTAAAGGTTGGAGACTCTACACTGGAAGTTGTTGACGAATATGTATACCTGGGACAAACAGTCCAGCTAGGCAAGTCCAACTTCAAGAAAGAGATCAATCGACGAATCCAACTCAGCTGGGCAGCGTTCGGGAAGCTTCGCAATATCTTCACGTCCCAAATACCGCAGTGTCTCAAGACTAAGGTCTTTGACCAGTGTGTGTTGCCAGTGATGACTTACGGAACTGAGACATGGTCGCTTACTATGGGCCTCATAAGAAGGCTCAAGGTCACCCAAAGGGCAATGGAGCGTGCTATGCTCGGAGTTTCTCTGCGTGATCGAATCAGAAACGAGGAGATCCGCAGGAGAACTAAAGTAACCGACATAGCTGACAGAATCGCTAAAGTGAAGTGGCAGTGGGCAGGGCACATAGCTCGTAGAACAAATGGCCGATGGGGCAGTAAAGTTCTCGAGTGGCGACCGCGCACCGGAAAACGTAGCGTAGGCAGGCCTCCCACGCGGTGGACCGATGACCTGGTGAAGGTCGCGGGAAGCCGATGGATGCGGGCAGCGCAGGACCGGTCGTCGTGGAAATCCTTGGGGGAGGCCTTTGTCCAGCAGTGGACGATTCGTGGCTGATATGATGATGAAAACCTGATGCCCCAAAAAAATATACATTGAGTTCTAAAAAACTTACAGTGCCATCTATCTATCTATCATTATGATGATTGATGATGATGATTGATTGATGATGATTGTTGATGATTGATTGATGATGATTTATTGATGATGATTGATTGATTGATTATAATTGATTGATTATGATTGATTGATTGTTTGATGGATTGATTGATGATGATTGATTGATTGATGGATTAGTGGATTGATGGATAGATTGATTGATGGATTAATTGATTGATTGATGATGATGATGGATGATGATTGATTGTGATTGATTGATTGATTGTAGTTGATTGATGGATTGATTGATGGATTGATTGATGGAATGATTGATGGATAACAGTATATAACCGTATAATTGTATAACCTGTATGATTGTTTGATTGATGGATTGATGAATCAATTGATTGATGGATTGATGGATTGATGGAATGACGGATTGATTGATTGATGATGATGATGATAATGATGATGATGATGATTAGAGATGGGTCGACTAGTCGCCGACTAGACGGGAAAGCCGAATATCCGGCACCTATCCTAGTCGGCGACTTGTCGGCGAATATTCGGCAAAATATGCCGATTATAATCGGTTCAGGATAAATTAAATAAAACCAATATTCCTTTTATAGTTTCTTTATAGTATAATTGTTACAAACGTAAACAATTTCAAAGGAGCAATAATTAAATAAGATAACCATTATTAACCGTACTAAGAACTTAAAAATCAGTCGGTGTACATTACAAATCAAAAAATTATGGCACTAAAGTAAAACAGCAAGTAAACAAAAGTTGTCAGAACGTGCAGAGCGTGGCCGCATTACGGCTCGTGCGCATGCGTGATCGGACCGAGTAGCGACGAAGTAACCTCCGAAATACGAGTATTAGAATGATCGGCAGTTTCAAAACCGATTAGTCGGCTAGTCGGCTAGTCGGTAAATACCATAGTCGGCCCATCTCTAATGATGATGATTAAATTTATTCATCACATCAGCTCATATACGTCCCCACTGAGAGGCTCGAGCCTACCCTGAATTAGGGCGATTAGGCCGTAGTCGACCACGCGGGCCCAGGGCGGGTTGGTCGACTTCACACACAACCTTCGAGTTTCTTCGCAGGCGTGTGCAGGTTTCCTCACGATGTTTTCCTTCACCGTTAAAGCAATCGGTAAGTATTTGTACGTAAGTATTGAAAAACTCATTGGTACATTGGCTGTCCAGATTTGAACCCGGTACCTCTAGTTAGAAGGACCGAGTCGTTACCAGTTGAGCCACCGACGCTTTAAATAAACTTTCTTAGTGTTAATTTATTACATAAACATCCCGCGCCCCAAGGACTATAATGGTACTGGTAAATTCTGCATATAAATAAAAAATAAATAAATTATTATAATTGCATAAGTTGATAAAAAATGCTATGCAATAGCTTTACCGTGGCAGTCCCCGAGTGCCACACGTCTTTTCATTATTATTTATTATTTGGCATTCGACTGCATCTCTCCCGATAGGAAGTGAAGATGCAGTCGAGGATCGTACAACCTCAAATAATGCCCATTCACTCTCGCGTTGAAGGTCCCCAAATTATAGGAATCGGGAAACACTGACGCAGGCAAGGAGTTCCACTGCTTCGCTATCCGCATAATAAATGAGGAAGTTTAACGGGAACAACAACAACAAAGGGGTGCAACAAACTGATATATATATATATATATATATATATATATATATATATATATATATATATATATATATATATATATAAATAGACGCAAAGAAGGAGTGACGTAAAGCCTCTTCTAAATTAAGCGATCGCGGAGCGGAGGCGTAGGTAATGTGTCTCAAAAAACATTATTTATTTATCCACAATTGATAAGCCCTTGGCATCATCTCACCTGATGATAAGTGACGATGATGCAGAAGATGGAAGCGGGCTGACCAAGATTCCCCAACGCAATGGGGATCTGGCTATCTTATCTTCAAGCTGGAACACATCAATGATATTAACTTTGATGTTTGGCGGCAGGACTGAGATAAGATGGTGTAGCTAGCCTGGCGGGCTATGAAAATGACCTACTACCAACCAAACCGAGTCTTACAAATTTGACCCCGCCGGGAATCGAACCCGCGGACTACTGGTGTGTAGCGAATGGAGTAACTGGACCACAGTAGAACAATACAAAACCTTCATTTTATAGTCGATTATTCATCATGTCAGCTCATATACGTCCCCAACGAGGGGCTCGAGCCTACCCTGAATTAGGGCGAAAAGGCCTTAGTCGACCACGCGGGCCCAGTGCGGTTGGTCGACTTCACACACAACCTGCGAGTTTCTTCGCAGGCGTGTGCAGGTTTCCTCACGATGTTTTCCTTCACCGTTAAAGCAATCGGTAATTATATGTACGTAAGTTATTAAAAAACTCATTGGTACATTGGCCGTCCAGATTTGAACCCGGTACCTCTGGTTAGAAGAACCGAGTCGTTACCGGTTGAGCCACCGACGCTTTTATTCGATTATTGCGTGAAGGTATTTCATAACAAACCACAATGGCCCTACCTGCCTTTGTTTTTGTTTGTCCCTCATTTGAGGGTAAGGGATGTATACCGAGTGATAAAAATCTTCCGCTCGGAATAAGTAAGGGATTATAATAACCAAAATAGCTACCGTTGCTTTGTTTTGTTTCCTGGCCTTAACAACCCACAGGAAGGAAGGAGAAGGAAAGACTAACTGCTAAGAGAAGCCACAAAGATCAAACAGAATCCAGGTTTCCCTCTGCCAGGTGTCCTATCGGTTTGGTTGGTGGTAGAGCATTTTATAAGCCCGCCTGGCTAGCTACCACCATCTTATCTGTCTTGACGTCAAACATCAGTGTTAACAACACTGATGTGTTCCGGCTTGAAGATTTGATAGCCAGTTCTCCATTGCGTTAGGGAATCTTTCTAGGTAAGCCCGCTTCCAACTTCGGCATCATCGTCACTTACCATCAGGTGAGGTGATGCCAAGGGCTTACCAATTGTGAATAAAAAAAAACATCGATTAAAACTTACAAAACAAGATTCCCAGTCTACAAGACTGTTCCTTCACTCGTGGAGTATGAGTAAAATAAAAAAAAGGCGTGTGGCACTCGGGGACTGCCGCGGTAAAGCTATTGCATAGCATTTTTATCAACTTATGCAATTATTTATTTATTTTTTATTTATGCAGTATTTTCCAGTACCATTTAGTCCAATAGTCATATAGTCGCGAGATGTTTATGTAATAAATTAACACTAAGAAAGTTATGAAAGTTAAATCATCATCGTCATCGACCACCATATCGACCACAATCACGACCATCATTACGAGTACCATCGCGACCACCATCGCGACCACCATCGCGACCACCATCGCGACCACCATCGCGACCACCATCACCACCACCATCGCGACCACCATCGCGACCACCACCGCGACCACCATCACGACCACCATCACCACCACCATTACGACCACCATCACCACCACCATCATCATCATCATGATTCATGATGGATAGATAGATGGAACTGTAAGTTTTTTAGAACCCAATATTTTTTTTTTGTTGAGTTATCAGGTTATTTTCGATACGAAATTTTATTGATTCGGTCCCCTCAAAGCCCGCGATAAAAGCTATACAATACTTTAAAAAATAACAATTCATATTCTGGGATAAATCACACGTTATATTCATCTGACCCCTAAGTAGGATTCCCTATGCTATGGGAACCGGAGACTGATATACATACTTATATACGTTTATATACATACTTATATAGATATAAGTAATTACTAATTAAAGATAATATGAGTACTAAGACTTCAAAAGTGCGTGGAATACTGGCTACTGGCTATGGCGGGGAAATTTGGGTTCGAACCAAACCACACCCTGGACACTTCAAACAACGGGCCAGAATTATTATTTCAAAAAAGGAATGACGGAACAAACAAAATGGCGGTGAAATCCTATACGTTCGACAACCAAACTGTAACCAATCTGCATCAATCTGGGTGACGAGGGGGTGAGGTCGCAATCTTGAGAGCGGCAGGGAGTGTACATACTGTATGTTCGTACTAAAATATATACTTTGACCAAACTAAAGATTCCCAGTTGTCGAGGCGAGATTGGTGCAATAATAAAAGCGTATTCACAAATTCATTTCACATGACATTTTTTTTTCTTTTGTTTTTTTTAATATATTTGACTTTTATACTTTTATAACTTATTTTTATTGTGACGATCATATTGCCCTTTGACAAATTATTAAATAAACTTTATTGTAATATGACATTGATAATATGAAATAAATAAATCTAATCTAATCAAATCATACAAACTTATCAGTACGACTTCTTGAAAATGTAGGAGCCGATTCTAATGAAACTTTGTAAAGTTAATCAAGTCACGAAATTCTAGTTGGTGGATAGATTACATTTTCAAAATACTATGTTTTAAAACAGATTAACAAATATTTAAGATCACTGTTAAAAACCTTAAATCACTATTATTTAGTGACAATATGTTATTTTTTCAAAATGTAATCTTCCCACAAACTAGAGTTTTGTGACTTGCCTATGTGTATAAATTTAATTAGAATCGGCCCATCCATTTTCAAGAAACAGTCATTTTATGTTTGAATGAGTAACGATTTTGTAAATACGCTCTCTTAAGGCGATTCGATAGCACACTAGCGCCACCAATAGAAATAAATAATTTAATCATTCATGTGGATTTTAATCGAAATCATTAAGTATTTTACGCATATCTGGGGACAAAAACTATTGTTTTAATGTTATTTTATAACTGTAAATATTAGCAATAAGTTACTTTTAGCAAAACTGCCATGTTCGTTAATCATCCCATATGGGTTGTTTGTCAGGTGACCACTTGTTAAAATTCGCTAATCTGTTTTCATCATCATCATATCAGCCGAAAAACGTCCACTGCTGGACAAAGGCCTCCCCCAAGGATTTCCACGACGACCGATCCTGCGCTGCCCGCATCCATCGGTTGTTTTAAAATGAAGTATTTCGAAAATGTTATCTTTCCACAAACCACAATTTCATGACTTGCTTATCTATATAAAGTGTCTTTAGAATCGGCCTATCCGTTTTCAATGAGTAGATATTCGAATGGGAAACGATTATGTATTTTGTACAGGCGCCATCTCTGATAATCTAAAGGCAAAGGAACTACTATAAAACATACTGTATGGAACTTGACGTTATCAATAATCGTTCCATCCTCAGTACCGTAGCTCTAAGAGGCCTGAAAGCAGAAAAATCTTTCAGTAACTTAAAAATAAGTTCCTATTTTAACACTCACACCCTTCGTAACGCATTCAGTAAGGAATGATTGACTAATGAAGTTGGGCCAGACGACGAAACACCTGAAAACTTTTGTGTTCGTTTTTTATTCGTTTAGCTTTTTCCCGGGCAGATTTGAAGGTTCAAAAAGCGTTACGTTTCAAACGTAACGGTGTCGACATAGTTAGTTTGTTTGTAGAGTGTCTCCTTTTTCTGTAAATAGCCCGCAAAATTGGAACGGACGGGTACAATTTTTAGGGGCTATTTACAGAAAAAGTAGACACTCTACAAACAAACTAACTATGTCGACACCGTTACGTTTGAAACGTAACGCTTTTTGAACCTTCAAATCCGCTCGAGAAAAAGCTAAACGAATAAAAAACGAACACAAAGGTTTTCATCTTGGCCCATATTCTTTCGCTAATAATAACTCCTTAACTAATATAAATAATACAGTTAATAATGTAATTTCTTGGCTAAAACTAAATAAACTACAAGTAAATTTAACAAAAACGAATTATGTCCAGTTTCAAACATGGCAAAGTAAAGCTATTAAATTGAATATTCAATACGAGGGTACAACTTTCGAAGAGGTAGAAAATATTAAATTCTTGGGAATAATATCAGATAAACATCTTAGTTATGAAATGCACATTGATAAAGTCTGTAAAAAAAATAATCAATTTGTTTATGCTCTTCGTAGACTGACATGCATTGCTTCACAACACTTGTCTTTGTCATCATGTCATGTGTATCATGGATATGTGAGTTCAGCTCTACGATATGGTTTGCTAATCTGGGGAAACGGCTCCTACGTACAGAGAGCTTTTATTGCACAGAAGAAATGTGTCCGAGCTATATCCGGAGCTGGTCCCTATGACAGCTGTAAACCGCTCTTTAAAACTTTAAGAATACTGACACTGCCCTCCATGTATGTCTTGGAAGTATGTAAGTTTGTGAAGCAGCATCCATTTCTATTCAAAACTGTGTCAGAAGTCAACCCAAGGGCAGTGAGGCACCCATTAAAATTAGCTCTAGACCATTATCCAAGGACATCACTTTATCTAAAGAACAGTTATAGTATGTGTGTTAAAATATATAACAAGGTACCAGACCAATTCAAAACAATGAATCTTAATCAAATGTGTAATAAATTATTTAAGTGGCTTCTAGATATGAATTTTTATAGTATTAATGAATTTTTTGTGTACAATCAATTTAAACTTTAATCAATTTTCAGCTTATTAATCGATAATTTTTTTACTGTTTATTTAGTCATTATTTAATGACATCCTTAGATAAAATTGTGCCAATATTGTCTTAATTTTTGTTTTTTATATTTTTATTTTTTTTATTTGTATGCTGTACTCAGCTAGACATGAGAGCTCCTATGTTATTAACATCTAAAATCACCATGTTTACCACGAATAAAGATTTTTGAATTTTTTAATTTGAATTTGCGTTACGATTGATATGAAGCAAGTATTTCTCAATTGTTTTTTCCGGTACTCTAGCTTAATAAACCTCTTTAGTCACTAACTCCAGTAATTATGAAGAAATCTGGTGATAAAATTGTATGTAGTGACAATGATTTAATTTTACAACGAAATATCTCAAACTCGAAATCTAAGAGCATTACGAAATTTCATGTCCACTTAGCTATTAGCAAGACGGCTACACTATGAAGTTAGTGATTTCGAGTGAAACCACTTTGCTTCAAGAGATAATGATCGGGTCGTGGTGTGATCCATAGCCCCAGAGGCTTGAAAGCTAAAAAATCTTTCAGTGACTGAAATATAATTTCCTATTTAACGCTCACACTATTCGTAACGCATTCAATAAGGAATGATTGAACCCGCCCGTTCCATTATTGCGGGCTATTTACAAAAAAAAAGTAGATACTTTACAAACTAACTAAGATGCCGACACCGTTACGTTTGAAACGTAACGGTTGTTGAACCTTCAAATTTGCTCGGGAAAAAGCTAAAGGAATAAAAAACTAACACAAAAGTTTTCAGGTGTTTCGTTGTCTGGCCCAACTTCATTAGTCAATCATTCCTTACTGAATGCGTTACGAATGGTGTGAGTGTTAAAATAAGAACTTATTTTCAAGTTACTGAAAGATTTTTCAGCTTTCAGGCCTCTTGGAACTACGGTACAGAGGACGGAACGATCATCATTATCGATAGTTAGGAAGGTACTACGAGATGAATATTAAAGAGATTATTCAGTAGTTACAGGTTAGATGGCGCTGTATCACAGACTACTGAATTAAAACCATCGCACAGCTAACTATTGTGAATCCTGATGACTTGGTAGCCGCCCTCCTGTTGTTACAACAGAAGTGTATTTGTGAATATCTCAGTTGATTGGTGAACGCCAATGACTAGTGAAGGTCACGACTATGCGTGATGAGCACATCGCTTCAACTCTGTTTGCTTCTGGAACTCGGACTAAAGCTAATAAGGTTCTATATCTTAAAAAAGAAAAGCAAAGTGTATTCACGGCTCAAATGAGAAATGGAGTCAACTAACAGATTCTAAGACGTAGGTGAAAAACATAAATTATGTAAAAAAACGTTGAATCTACTTAAAAACGAAAAACTTAATTGTGAGTTTAACCCAGTGAGTAAGTGACCTACTCGTATGGTGCAGTTCTAGAATATCATTACCCCTAACGTCAAATTTCTTTCAAAACGAAAAAACCTAACGTAAGATTAACCCAGTGAGTGGGTGGCTTATGGTGCGGCCCTAGAATAGTTGATACTCTTTTAAAACGAAAAAACTTACTCGTAAGATTAACGCAGCGAGTAGGTGGCCTATAGTGCGGCCCTAAAAAAGCAAAGACCCAAAAATAACGTTAAAACTCTTTTAAATCTAAAAAACTTTATCGTAAGATTAACCCAGTCTGTAGGTGGCCTATGGTGCGGCCCTAGAATAGCACTACCTCATAAATAACATCGAATTCCTTTCAAAACGAAAAAAACTTAACGTAAGATTAACCCAGTGAGTAGATGGCCTATGGTGCGGCTCTAGAATAACACCACCACATAAATAAGGTTCAAACTCTTTTAAACGAAAAAACTTACTCGTAAGATTAACCCAGTGAGTAGGTGGCCCAAAAATAACGTTAAAACTCTTTTAAAACGAAATAACTTAATCGTAAGATTAAACCAGTGAGTAGGTGGCCTGTGGTGCGGCCCTAGAATAGCACTACCCCAAAAATAACGTTTAAACTCTTTTAAAACGAAAAAACTTAATCGTAAGATTAACCCAGTGAGTAGGTGGCCTGTGCACCACTCACCAGAATAGCACCACTCCATCCCTTCCTGAGGGTGGCGTGACTGAGGGAACATACCAGCGAATGAGCAGGAGCATCCTTTCCGCAAAGCGTGACGACAACAACAAAATCTCCTAGCTCGGAGGAAGCATATGTCCAGCAGTGGAAATCTTCTAGTCGATGTGATGATTAAAATCATGATAATTATGTTCGTTACATGCCAAACAGGCTTATTAGCAAGATTAACTCAACAGACAACTCTTTGCACGAGGCCCGGCAGCAAAACAAGAACTACCATTATTCTACAAGCAAGAAAATCCGGCCAAGTGCGAGTCGAACTTGCACACAAAAGGGTTAAATATAAGAAAAAAAACATGTTTTTGTTTGTTTCCAAATTATCATTTTTTTCATTTTTTGTTATAGTGGCAATAGAAATAAACACTCTGTGAAAATTTCAACTGTCTACTTGTTACGGTTATGAAGTACAGCCCGCTATCTCTTTATCGTTTGGGCACAATTAACCATGCTGAAGCGTCGGTGGCTCAACCGGTAACGACTCGGTCCTCGTGACCAGAGGTCCCGGGTTCAAATCCGGACAGCCAACTTACCAATGAGTTTTTCGAAACTTACGTACATTTACTTACCGATGAAGGAAAAAATCTTGAGGAAGCCTGCACGTCTGATTCCAGATGTGTATGAAGGTCGCGTTGCACACGTCCGTAGGTGTTAATCTAAATACCGTGGTGACCGGGCAACCGCCGTGTATCCCTAGGTTAATTGTGCCACACGATAAGAAGAAGATTAACCTTGCTATCGAAGACAGACAGACAGACGGACGGACAACGGAGGCTTAGTAATAGAATACCGGACTCTTTGGGTACGAAACCCAAAAAATGAATCATTCTACAAGATTCAAGGATTCAAGATGAAGGTATTTATTCAACACTAGCTGTCCCGGCGAACTTCGTACCGCCTTACATTACATTACACTGCCCTACCCTACACTACACTACCCTACCCTACACTACCCTACCCTACACTACTCTACCCTACACTACACTACCCTACCCTACCCTACATTACCCTACCCTACCCTACATACACTACACTACACTACCCTACCCTACACTACCCTACACTACACTACCCTACCCTACACTACCCTACCCTACACTACCCTACCCTACACTACCCTACCCTACATAAACTACACTACACTACACTACACTACCCAACCCTACCCTACACTACCCTACCCTACACTACCCTACCCTACACTACCCTACCCTATACTTTCCTACCCTAAACTACACTACTCTACCCTACACTACACTACCCTACACTACCCTACCCTACACTACCCTACCCTACACTACCATACACTACCCTACCCTACACTACCCTACCCTACCCTACGCTACCCTACCCTACCCTACACTACCCTACCCTACACTACCCTACCCTACCCTACACTACCCTACCCTACCCTACATACACTACAGTACCCTACACTACTCTACACTACCCTACCCTACATACACTACACTACACTACCCTACACTACCCTACACTACACTACCCTACACTACACTACCATACACTACACTACCCCTCCCTACACTACCCTTCCCTACCCTACACTACCCTACCCTACCCTACACTACCCTACCCTACACTAAACTACACTAAACTACACTACTTATTTCTATTATCATTTTATTTACAATCATTTTATTTCTATTAACAACGGACGTATAGCCCAGGACAATTAGGCTAAAATTGACGAAATACATAAAATCCTTCATTACCTAAAATATAAATTTACCTAAAAGCGTCGGTGGCTAAACCGGTAACGACTCTGGCCTTCTAACCAGAGGTACCGGGTTCAAATCTGGACGGCCAATGTACCAATGAGTTTTTCAAAACTTACGTACATACTAACCGATTGCTTTAACGGTGAAGGAAAAACATCGTGAGGAAACCTGCACACGCCTGCGTAGAAACTCGCAGGTTGTGTGTGAAGTCGGCCAACCCGCACTGGGCCCGCGTGGTAGACTAAGGCCCGATCGCCATAATTCAGGGTAGGCTCGAGCCCCTCGGTGGGGACGTATATGAGCTGATATGATGACATAAAATCCTTGATAACTAGCTGAAATTTGCTATACTAACGCTGTATTTGATAATTAACAACTAGTCAAAACTCCCTACCCCTCCCCCGCTTGCGTCACGATATATAAATAGACACCCCAGCATAAAATTTTTGAAAACCCGTCGAGTGGGGTATCAAATGAAAGGGCTTCGTGAGCAAATTCTAAAAATATAATACATTAATACATTTGATCCACTAGCTCCTTTAAAAACAAAGAAACATTTACAGAATACGCTAAGTTTGAACTCAGGACTATTACATTAAAATTTACCAAATACATAAAAAAAATACAATAGTATCTTCTCAAAGGAACTTCAAATAGTAAAAAAGGCTAAAATAGCTCTGTAAATAGCCTGTGCGTGCATGGAAATTAATTGAACCAAAGTGACTTTCCAACTGCATATCGCTGTCAATAAAGTTCCGCTGTGAATCTACTTCGTCGGGGCGAAATCCGATGACTGCAATTTGTACAGTCAGCATGAACGTCTCGTTACTAGCTTAAGGCCTTAAGATGGGTCAAATGACAGTCATCATTACAGCTCATATACGTCCCCACCGAGGGGCTCGAGCCTACCCTGAATCAGGGCGATTAGGCCTTAGTCGACCACGCGGGCCCAGTGCGGGTTGGTCGACTTCACACACAACCTTCGAGTTTCTTCGCAGGCGTGTGCAGGTTTCCTCACGATGTTTTCCTTCACCGTTAAAGCAATCGGTAAGTATGTACTTAAGTTTATGAAAAACTCATTGGTACATTGGCCGTCCAGATTTGAACCCGGCACCTCTGGTTAGATGGACCGAGTCGTTACCGGTTGAGCCACCGACGCTTTCAAAAATGACAGTATTCAATTCAAATTATTGAAAGAATGTGTAAAGCTATCACCATGGAAATATATATAATATCGATATATGTGTCTACTCAATATATTTGCAAAGTTTGGTTTTAATCCAGCATGTTGATTTTGTACTATCCTTCAGAGAGGTCCCAAATAAGTTTAATTAAAATCTTTCTAGTAATTTTTAAACTAATGGACTAGCAAAATTGAAGCCCAACCGGTTAAAAGTAAGGAAAATACAAAGTACAGTTTACGAAGTAACTAGTATCTCATCTGTGGTGCAGTCATCATTAGATTAGATCCCTGGCTACAAAACTAATGGACTAGCAAAATTGAAGCCGGTTGTTTTATCGTGTTAAAAGTAAGGAAAATACAAAGTACAGTTTACGAAGTAACTAGTATATCATCTGCGGTGCTGCTACAAAACTAATGGACTAGCAAATTCGAAGCCAGCCGTTTTAAACGTGTTAAAAGTAAGGAAAATACAAAGTACAGTTTACGAAGTAACAAGTATCTCATCTGCGGTGCAGTCATCATTAGATTAGATCCCTGACTACAAATGTGTCGAAGAACAAAACATTCTGCAGATCAAATACAGCTATAAATTTGAAGCCGGTTGTTTTTAAAGTATTAAAAGTAAAGAAAATACAAAGTACAGTTTACGAAGTAACTAGTATCTCATCTGTGGTGCAGTCATCATTAGATTAGATCCCTGGCTACAAAACTAATGGACTAGCAAAATTGAAGCCGGTTGTTTTTAACGTGTTAAAAGTAAGGAAAATACAAAGTACAGTTTACGAAGTAACTAGTATCTCATCTGCGGTGCTGCTACAAAACTAATGGACTAGCAAATTCGAAGCCAGCCGTTTTTAACGTGTTAAAAGTAAGGAAAATACAAAGAACAGTTTACGAAGTAACAAGTATCTCATCTGCGGTGCAGTCATCATTAGATTAGATCCCTGACTACAAATGTGTCGAAGAACAAAACATTCTGCAGATCAAATACAGCTATAAATTTGAAGCCGGTTGTTTTTAAAGTATTAAAAGTAAGGAAAATACAAAGTACAGTTTACGAAGTAACTAGTATCTCATTTGTGGTGCAGTCATCATTAGATTAGATCCCTGGCTACAAAACTAATGGACTAGCAAAATTGAAGCCGGTTGTTTTTAACGTGTTAAAAGTAAGGAAAATACAAAGTACAGTTTACGAAGTAACTAGTATCTCATCTGCGGTGCTGCTACAAAACTAATGGACTAGCAAATTCGAAGCCGGCCGTATTTAACGTGTTAAAAGTAAGGAAAATACAAAGTACAGTTTACGAAGTAACAAGTATCTCATCTGCGGTGCAGTCATCATTAGATTAGATCCCTGACTACAAATGTGTCGAAGAACAAAACATTCTGCAGATCAAATACAGCTATAAAGCTGAAATTTGGTATGGCTCTGACCCATTTAAAGGTATGGTATCTGTAAAAAATATGGTTCTTTAAATGATTAAAAGTGATGACGTCACATGATAATGCCTTAGACAAATTAACGTTTTACAGTTTAAAATTGTTCTATCTTTTTTTTTTACTTATATCACATAGTGTTTTGTGTAGGTACTTATATCACATGTTTACTTATATACCTTAATAAAAACTGAAAAATATTAATCGTTAACCGGGTGGCTTTAATAAAAAGCGTCGGTGGCTCAACCGGTAACGACTCGGTAAATCTAACCAGAGGTACCGGGTTCAAATCTGGACGGCCAATGTACCAATGAGTTTTTCAAAAACTTACATACATATAATTACCGATTGCTTTAACGGTGAAGGAAAACATCCTGAGGAAACCTGCACGCGCCTGCGAAGAAACTCGAACGTTGTGTGTGAAGTCGACCAATCCGCACTGGGCCCGCGTGGTCGACTAAGGCCTAATCGCCCTGATTCAGGGTAGGCTCGAGCCCCTCGGTGGGGACGTATATGAGCTGATATAAAAAAAAAAAACCGGGTGGCTTTAATCGACTCTTCCTACTGGACAACTTTCCTCAAAGAAGCAATAGTTTGTGTATATATGTTCACATTGCATAATAAACGACTTTTGTTATGGAAGTGCAAGTCCTCCTGACACAGTTTTACATAAAAACCTAAAAGGAGGTCTCAGCCTCTATTTTGAGGAGTTTTTTTTTTATGCACAATTAGTAACCCCTTGACAACATCTCGCCTGGTGGTAAGTGACGATGTTGCCGAAGATGGAAGCGGGCTTACCAAGATTCCCCAACGCAATGGGGAACTGGCTATCTTATCTTATCATCAAGATGCTACAAGTGACCTAATAAACATTTTTTTTTCCATTCAGTGTGTTATGGGCACCTTTGCACCGGGGATGACCGAGGGACGGGTTATTATAGGTGTCTATGTAAGTTATTTTAGGTGTTTTATGTTAGGTATTTATTGGTGTTTTATTTTAGGTATTTTAGGTGTTCCATTTTAGGTGTTTTATTTTAGGTATTTTAGGCATCTTATTTTAGGTGTTTTAGGTAGTGTACTTTGTGTTTGTATGACTTTTCATAAATAAATCATAGTTTTTTTTTCAATAGTCAACTCAAGAAAATTAAAATCTTTATAATTACAAAATTTCCCATGATTCTTTCACTCAGCTGATCGACTATGAAGATTTTTTTTTGTGAATTGACTATGAGTAGTAGTAGGTATTCGCGGGCTCTAGACCACTTAATATGCATGGCTGGCTTTTTTTTTAATAGCGACTCGTTGTCTTCGCAAAAAACGCCAGCGACGACCCTAATTAAGGGCTCGGCCCGGCAGTAGTAGGTATTCGCGGGTTCTAGACCACTTAATATGCATGGCTGGCTTTTTTTTAATAGCGACTCGTTGTCTTCGCAAAAAACGCCAGCGACGACCCTAATTAAGGGCTCGGCCCGGCAGTAGTAGGTATTCGCGGGCTCTAGACCACTTAATATGCATGGCTGGCTTTTTTTTAATAGCGACTCGTTGTTTTCGCAAAAAACGCCAGCGACGACCCTAATTAAGGGCTCGGCCCGGCAGTAGTAGGTATTCGCGGGCTCTAGACCACTTAATATGCATGGCTGGCTTTTTTTTTAATAGCGACTCGTTGTCTTCGCAAAAAACGCCAGCGACGACCCTAATTAAGGGCTCGGCCCGGCAGTAGTAGGTATTCGCGGGTTCTAGACCACTTAATATGCATGGCTGGCTTTTTTTTAATAGCGACTCGTTGTCTTCGCAAAAAACGCCAGCGACGACCCTAATTAAGGGCTCGGCCCGGCAGTAGTAGGTATTCGCGGGCTCTAGACCACTTAATATGCATGGCTGGCTTTTTTTTTAATAGCGACTCGTTGTCTTCGCAAAAAACGCCAGCGACGACCCTAATTAAGGGCTCGGCCCGGCAGTAGTAGGTATTCGCGGGCTCTAGACCACTTAGTATGCATGGCTGGCTTTTTTATATTGATTTTTTTAATTGGTTAAGATTTGGGTACTTACTACAAATTGAAATAAAAAAATATATATATGTTTACAAAATTTATTTATCAAAAACTTTTACAAACCTATTTCATTACAAGGTACTTTATGAATTTATTACAAAAATATTGCCTGAAACATATTTACTATCAATATATCATTACATAAAGAATTATCAGAAAAACATTTCAAAAACCTTAACATTGTGCTATTTTTATATTTGAAGTACAAATAAACTAAACAATAATATCCGCAAACTGATGTGAAATAATTCTGTAATTTCATGCTATTATAAACCCACATTTTTGTGTTTCTATCCAAAAAAGACTTATGATATCCAGTCGGTTTCCGCCCATAAGAATCAAAATATTCTCCAACACCACACTCGTTTATACAAATAGCAACCCAATGTGATCCAGGTTTTGTATCGGGGTCTAAATTACTTATCAAACCAAATGGCGCATTAACAAAAATTGGTATTTGATTTGCAGCAAACACATTAAACTTTATTTTAGGGTTAATTTTCCTCATAAACATTTGTAGTTGATGTGTATTCATTTTGCAGTACAAATACGTTTACAACAACAATGGATCAGTTGATGAATAATGATAAAATACATAAGCTTCATATTTTATATTTTAGCTATTGTAGTCTACATTCACATCTCGATTTTTATTTATTTCAATCACGTTATCGAACTCTGCATAAACGATGCAATTTAACGTTTTCGTAAGAGCCTGATCAAATCGCACTTCCAGCCGAACACTACCATGTCTTATTAGATTCCAGTGCGAATTGGAATTGGAAGATAAATCTGGTGTAAAATCAAAGGCCATCAGACAATAACCTTCAGGGTAATCCCCCAGAGATATAGAGTTGCCTTCATTCAGAAAATGAATTCCAGTTCCCGAGAATAAAGTGTGATATGCAGAAGTGAACACTTTGTCTCCAAAAGATGGTTGCAAGGTCTTAGAGGGAATCTGCTGTCCATCCACATACAAACTAAATGAATTAACGCCCTGGTTGTGAAAGTCAAAAGGGTTTGTATTCAGACTACCGTTAAATGCCGCATTATCTACAAACCCTACAATACATCTTTTTGGTACTTGACCGAGAAATATATTATCAAGTGTTTTGCCCTGAACTCCAGAAGGAATTGTTAATACTTTTACTTCAGCTCGTGTTACGGGGTATTTAGCAGTGGTGGATGATAAAACTTTTTGATGAGCTAGTAAGACAGATGGATTGATTCTTGATCTACGTATGATTAGAGTGGCATCGCAAATCTGTACTTTAAATTTAACGTCATTGGAAGCAGTCATAAGATTAAAAGATTCTTTTGTACGCACTAATTTAACACGCATTTCCACACCGTTAATTAAGTACTTTTCTTGATTAAAAATATCTCCATGTAAATGTCCTATCATTTCCACTTCCTTGCTTCCTTTAGCTAACTCTTCTCGTTTGACATAGCCCTTGTTATCTCCATTAGCAGCATTCATATACTTAGGTGTATCTTGATACCACAAACCACAAGTAAGATGAGATTGTTTTGCAGCTGGTCCGTAGTTTAGCAATGTTTCTATGTAAGATCGGTATGCATATGTATTATTTGGCGGTGATACGAGCTTCTGATTTAAAAATACATCCAACTGGTTAAACAAAGAGTGTAACCAATTGTTGATCGGTGCAACACTAACTGTAGCAGCAATAGAGGTGGAGTCCTGATTTAAGATTTTTGCTCTAACGTGAAGCAGCGTGTGAGACAAATCAATGTAGTCATCACCAGTCCCAGGAACTAAAAACTCTATTGGCCCATCATCGCTTAAAGAAGATATTGGTTTGTAATGTACCCATTGTCCACTTTCAATACTGGTCTGTGTTGACGGAAGAGCAAACAAGTCCAACTCAGATTTCACACACTCACATGAATTATTATGTAAGAACGACATAGTTTTAATCTGAAAAAATATCTTTTAATTTATACTGCTTTTTTTGTGTTTTTTTAGAACCTTTTCGTTTGGAGGCCTTGCGAGAAGTGATGGATTTCTTTCTTTGTGTTTTTATTTTATATCCCGAACCTGTCAACATCGATTCGATTTTTTCATCAGCTTTTCTCTTTAAATTAGAACTGGCATTTTTAAATCGTGATTTTAAAGATTCGTCTAGTGGTCGAGCGCTTACAACATCAGATAAAAGACCAACTCCCGCATTTAGAGCTTCTTTACCAACGGCCTTAGCTCCATTAGTCAAAAGAGGCAGTACTGATCTAAATAGTCCTCCCAAGAAGCTTCCGATACCATGTCCTCGTTGGTGCGGTATACCCTTGTAAATAATGCCAACCCCTGAACCAGCTTGATTAGAATAGTAATGTTCATATGGACAGATCATGATTAATATGTATATATTATTTTAAACGTCTAAAGTGTAGCTTTGCACATGAAGTTCCAAACTGAAATGGTACTGCATAACCTTCACCTGTTCTTATATCTATCTCAATTGTGTCGAACTCCCGACGCATTACAGGAAGGTAGTGTGTAGGATTAAAAGAGTGCATACGATAAGCTCCATAAAGGTACTTTGTAGGGTCAAATGCTAATATTCTTAGTAAAGGAGTCTTTACGTCTCCTACTATTTGAGGTTCTATTATATTACAGTATACAAAAAATTGCGTCGGCAAACCCATAGATAGGTTTACAGGAAATTTACCTACGGTATTTTTTAATAAATTAACGTTTGGTTCGAAACCAAGCTGCATGCTAAGTTTAGGTGTAAGTTGTATAGATGAAAGTTGATCCGTTAATAGCTTAACATGTACTAGTCTCGTAACCTCATTGTATTCTAGTAATACGTGATGTTTTAACAAGGAGTTTTGATTAAAAGCACTCAAGAAAAGATTAACATTATCATAGTTAGTAGCAGGAATATTTGTTTTATACTCTACTTTTGCTACGGAATCGTCTGGCATATCCATGTTATCTTTCTGAATGGTTATGATATTTTCTCCTTCACGCACATTAAGCATTGTACAAGGATAATGAAACTCAACTAATCCCACAGCCCAAGTTCCCTCCAAAGTAATGGTTTTTGGCAACTTTGTAACAAAGTTAGTCGTAGTATTATCTGGAAAATATGATACTGAACTGTTGCTCAGCAAAGTGAGATAAAAACTATCTTGGTTTATCATATTTCCTCTAGGTCTGATGCACGGATCCACCTATTAAATTTGTCAGGATATCCTCTCCACTTGACTAATACTTCCTTTCTGTGACCAGAGTACCGGGTACGTAGTATTTTATCTACTTTGTAAGGAATGGTGGGGTCGTAATTAACTTTTTGAAGTTCTTTTTCATAAAAAGTGCCTATTATTGGTTCGTTTTGTAAATCTTTTAAAGTATAAACAACCCACGGTGTTCTATATATTATAGAAGCAATAATAAATATTTCATCGCTCCAGTTCGTTTCATATCCTTTTTGAAAAATATGTTTGTATTTTGTTATCCTAACATGATCACCAACTTTTAATTTAGGTACTCTTATGATAGTGTTTGATAGATTTTTTTCATATAAATTTTGCCAAACAGTCAATATTATTAGAATTGACCTCAAATGGGCACATTTTTATACTTGAATGATATGTGTGATTGTAAGAATGTAGTATATCTTGCAAGATTTCAACATATCTATTTGTATTCTTATATGTAAAATAGCGCCACATTTTCATTTTTAGAGTTCTTTGGAATCTTTCTACAATGCTTGCTTTGATATCAGGGTTGTTTGTAGTGTAGTAATTAATGTTATTATTTTTAAAGAATTTCCTAACATCTTTTGATACAAACTCAGTTCCTTTGTCAGACTGAATATGTCTAGGAGTAGCTTTTGCTTCTGAAAATATACTTTCAAAACATTCTTTAATGGTCTCCGAGTTCTTCTTTTTTAAAGCTCTAGCAAATGCGTACTTACTAAAGACGTCTATAACACACAGAATATACTTAAAGCCATCATTATATTGACTGTAAGAGCGCATATCACTCAAATCAGCCTGCCAAAGTTCATTGAAATTAGATAATATATACTTATTTCTATGAATATTTTTTTGGACTGGTTTATGTAAGGTATAAGTTTCTTGAGATTGAAGCCATTTTTTTACTTTTTCTTTGGTCATTCGACCTTGCATGGACTTTGCTAGTTTATCCACACTGCTAAAACTAGCTGGATGTGAAACGTCGTAATAAATACGATAAACATCTAATAGGGGGTCCATCTTTGCCAATCAATTTTTCTGCGCGGATTATGTTTATTACTTTTCAGTTGTTTATAAGAGACTTTTGTTTTTGGCGTGATAATTTTTTCTGTAAGTAAATCTATATTATTAGTTTCAGTATTTTTTTGATTTATAAATTTCAGTGTTTGTGGGTTGCCAATGCAGGATAGAGGTACTTTTATATCATTTAGTCCACAAGCAAATTTTTCCCACCCAATTGGTTTGGGGCGTTTTAATGGACGCAATGTATCATTCACTAGATCGATTATGTTACTACCAGGTATCATTTCATTGTTGATTGTCACTATTCCCTCATCATTCCATTGAATTTTATCCTCATTACTTAGTAATGCAGCTAGTAATAAATCACCTTTCTTTTTATAAGTTTTTGGTATTAATTTAAACAGAAGATTAGGGGTATAACTTGATATTTTTTTTGTTTTAAGTACGTGTTTTCCGGCTGTGGATGTATCTTCAACTATAGTTTTATCGAGTTCACTATCAGTTTTATCCGAATTCGTTAAACTCTCTTCTATAATAATAGGTAATTTTACAGGTTGGCGGTCCTCCTCTGTAAAATGTAAATATCTCTGTAAACTTTGTAAGTATAACGACCATTTTTTACGGTCTTCAACTTTGCTATTAAGGATTTTTTGCATTTCCTTATCCAAACGTGACAAAGCATTCTCAGGTGTGGTATCCTTGTTATTTAATCTTTCAAAAACACCCGGTTCCACCAATAACATTTTCTTTGTATTTTCCATTATTGTTTGAGAAAAGAGCTCAGTAAACCACTTAAAACAGAACCCAAAATAATCGGTAAAAAGGCACCACCTTTTTGAATTATAATATTTTTTCTCGATTTGTTTACTCCTTTAGACACCAATTTTCGTAGTATATTTTTGTATTTTTTCAGTTTCTTTTTTTCTTTTTCTTTAAGGGAAACTTTCCCATTTAAGACGTTAAATATACACTCACAGATGCAATTGATTTCTTCTTTATCACACGCCTTTAGTAAAACCTTACGATATTTAGGTTTAAGAGTATGCAGAGCATTTAGAAAGTCACGATGAGTTGTTACTCTACCATGCATGGTTAAGAACTGATATGGATTTGATGATGTTTGCCATATTTAAATCCTTTTTTAACTACATACACTACACAAAACTGATCAAAAGGAAATATTTTAGTTTTGTAGCGGCACATGTCATTAGTGTTTTGTTTCAGATCAATCATTAAATAACCATGTGCTTCAGTAGTCGCATCTCCATAAGCTTCTTCAAGAAACTTGGAATTATCAGGTGAAACTTGGCGCGCGAGGTAGCGTATTTGTGCTCTGTCTCGAGGATTTTTAAAATATACAATATAACTGGAATTTAATGAAATATCTCTTTGGCCCCTGCCTTGATGAAATAAATTTTGCGTTAGATAAAAGACACTAAGGTTTCTGTGATGGCTCCCTTTAGTAAAAATATCTACAATACGACCATCAGATTCTCTCATAAGATCGTCAATTATAAGCAATTGGGGCTCTTCACCATCAAACATACTAAGATCCGGTAAACCTTGACTGTAATTTACTTTACTCAAATTATATAATGGTTGCATTTTATCGTAACACCAAGTTATTTTGGTAAACTCAACATTGCATAATTGTGAAGTATATTTTAAAAAGTTGCTAACAAAATTAGATTTTCCACAGCCACTGGGGCCTGCTACTATGGCTGTAAAAGGGTGAATAAAGTGATACATTTTTTAATTTAATAAAATACGTGTATCCTATAAAAAAGATGATCAATAAATGAGCCGAGTTTAAAAAAGGAACGGTTTTATGAGAACGTGAAAAAATAAAATCAATCATTATAGTTATCAATTATTAAGTTTATTTAATTATTTTTTGTTGATCTCTACCACCGTTTCGGAAAATTAGTCGCAGAGAAGAAACGGCAAGAAACTCTGCATTAAAATACAAATAATCGTACCTATGAAAATCATACAATTAAAAACATTTATCAACTTGAAAAGACCTTCATAATTTATATTTTGTATCTCAAAAATAACATCATACTATTATTATCTACTTTACATATTAAAATATCTCCCAACCTAAAAAGTACAATGGACTCGATGGTCCAGTGGTCGGTACTCATACCTGCTTAACTAAGGGTTCGTGGGTTCGGTTCCCCCACCAGTACAAACATTAACTAATATTTTTATCTACTTTACATATTAAAATATCTCCCAACCTAAAAAGTACAATGGACTCGATGGTCCAGTGATCGGTGCTCATACCTGCTTAACTAAGGGTTCGTGGGTTCGGTTCCCCACCAGTACAAACATTAACTAATATTTTTATCTATTGTACATCTTAAAAATATCTACCAACCTAAAAAGTACAATAATTATGAATAGAATTACTGACTGACTCGATGGTCCAGTGGTTGGTGCTCATACCTGCTAAACTAAGGGTTCGTGGGTTCGGTTCCCACCAGTACGAACATTAACTAATATTTTTATCTACTGTGCATCTTTCATCGGTGGCAGTGGGCAGGACACATAACTCGTAGAACAGATGGCCGTGGGGGGCAGTAAAGTTCTCGAGTGGCGACCACGCACCGGAAAGCGTAGTGTAGGCAGGCCTACCCCCACTCGGTGGACCGATGACCTGGTGAAGGTGGCGGGAAGCCGCTGGATGCGGGCAGTGCAGAACCGGTCGTCGTGGAAATCCTTGGGGTTGGGGAGGCCTATGGACGTCCTTCGGCTGATATGATGACTATACATCTTAAAAATATCTTCCAACCTAAAAAGTAGAATAATTACAAATAGCATTACTGACTGACTCGATGGTCCAGTGGTCGGTACTCATACCTGCTAAACTAAGGGTTCGGGGGTTCGATTCCCGCCCTGAGCAAACATTAAGAATGTAAAAAAATATTTCACAATTTTAAAAAATCGGTTAATTAGTATTTTACATCTCAAATAATTTTACAAAAAAATATTTATTTACTAAAACTTAAAACAAAATTTTGTACAAGCAATAATTTCAGATTGAATGTATCCGTCATTGTTTTTTAATTGAATCTATTTTGTAATGACCCCATGCCAGAGTGTCCGTAGAGTTCGGTATTAAAAATCTTTTGCTATCATTACATGATAATGAAACCTTATTAATTTTTTGTGTGTATATCACATGTTTTATAGATTTGAATCTCAACATGTCGCAAAATTGCTTAGATTTTTGTATTAAACATTTTTTATAGTCGTCTATTTTGAAATATTTTGTCACGCTTTTATTCACCCCCTTTGCTTTAGCAGTTATTTTATTTTGTATATCCATTGCATACATTTTTGATCGTAATCCCACGAATTCCTTTAGGATTTTTCCATTGCATTCATCTTTGAAGAATCCTAATCGTTTCCTGTTTACTTGAGGATAGCCATACACATTGTCAGCGGGGTAGTCAGATGTGTCGAAATAGGTATCAAGATCGGGTTTCAAGTCCTTGTATAAGTCATTAGTAAATATTTGATATACAAAACTATCGGTATCAGTATACAAAAGTTTAAGATTATTTTTGAATTTAGATTTCATGTAATTGTAGTGGAATTCATACATGAAAGTTTTTGATAAATCTAAAATGCAAAATCCTAAATATATCGGTTTGTTGTAAAAAAGTTTTGTTTTATTTAGCTGCACCGCTACTAGATTTTCACTGAAAACAGACAAACTATGAAATTCTGGTCTCGCTATCAAAGTTTCGGCACCGGGTGATTTTCCATTGTTACTCCACTTATTTAACAATTTTACGTTTACTCGTTTCTCAATGTTTTCCATTGTTTTTCCGAAAACTGAGTTATTCATAAGTTTAAAAAAATCTTTCTCAAACTCAGAAGATGATTGAGCTCTCATCGATGTGTTAAGGTCTATGTATTTTTTCAGCCAGGGACTCTGTTTAAATTTGAGTATTTTATGAACTTTCAATAGCCGTAATCCATTTCGCAGGCATTGTTTAAGATTTCTATAATGGATCACATAGTTAAATTTATTGTGAAGATTTGAAACCAATTTTTTATCTTTAGTTTCCCCCAGACATATAAGTTCTGGGCAAAATGGCAGATCTGAATGATCATCATGTAACTTTTCTGGGTATTCCAAATCAACTTCTAGAATAAAACCAAAATCAGCTTCATCAGGAATATTAAAATCTGTGTTGTTATCTACCCATTCAAATTCACCAGTAGGTAGAAACTGTGACATTGATATACCATATAAATTATTTGCGTCGTACCAAGACAAATAACATGATGGCATTTTTTTGTCATAGTTATCCATATACTTATTATTTGCTAAGCCATGTCTGTTACTGCATTGAGACGTCCCCCCTCTTATACCTTTTTTTAAGAATGCTATTTTTTCGAAGTCAGTTAGCAATTCAAGTTTTATTTTAGTGTACATTAGCATTGCATCCCAGCTTAATCCTGGAGCTGTATAATAGTGAGCAGGGTCTAAACAATATATTTTTAGGCAAACGCTACGAAAATTCTCAAAAATATCAGCCAATAACAAAACATCAGTTTTTAGATACAAATCTGAGTAATCTCCCATGTTATTACATTTGAAGTGAGCCCACACCTTTTGGGCGTGTTCATAATCACTGTCGGATACATGACTTTTAGTTAGCGAACTATAAAAATTTTCTTGGGAGGGGAGAGCGGTCTCTTTTAATGACTCATATGACGTCATATATTCGTAAGGATAAACACCTTTACGAATAAGAAGTTTTAAATCTTCTTCATGAGGAAAGTTCAGTTGGAGTTCTTTAAACTGTTCCGGTTTTAAGTTTGTTGCTAATTTTTCTAGACTACTTGACATGATGTTGAACGAGTCTAAAAACCTTAATTTCATTGTACGACCATTTACTTGTACATTCTTAGTAAACGAAATATATTTTTCTTTGTTTTGGGGAATTATTTCAATTTCCCCTTTTTCAAAGTTCAAAGCATGTACTATGAAATGAGCGTCATAGTTACTGAGGTTATGACAAAAAATTGGGACATAATTGGGTACAATGCACCTATGAATACATAGTTTGTGAGCAACACCCATGTAGCGCCCTGTATGCCAATCATAGTCATGAGTATCTTTACTTATTCCAGGCCTCTGGCAGATTTTACATACATCACTTTGTTCTATATCTCTGAGGTCTTCTTCTGACAATAGTAGAGGTTCTTTTTGAAATGAATTTTTGGCACAAATATTTTGTAAATCACTTTTAATAGACTGCATAAAGTGTTGAGCACAATCTTGGCCTTTGTATGTCCTATATAAAGAATTTTGATCGTCATATGCACATTTAATATAATATCCGTAACTATATACTTCGTGTTTTTGTATGTTATGAGTGAATGAAGCTTCCGGATTGTTATCGCAAGTTGCGATTGGCCTTAAAAATGATTCAAAATCGGCATAAATTACAAAAGGTAATTTACGCTGTCGTTGATAGTTATCGAATTCCAGAACGTTATCCGGTACTATTTCGTTAAACCAATTTTTTTTTGTTTTTTTCTCGTTCGGTAAGTCTACACGTATATGACCACAATCGCGCCGTTGATGCTCTATTAATTTTTCGCGCGTTGTAAAGTTTAAAAGACATCCATCGCAAATATTAACTGCTATATTTCTAGATGTCATTTGACTAGCTACTAATCGTGAGATATTTTTGATGTAGCAGTAATGCCCCCGGGTTCCACTTGTGATGTACAAAAGATTAATATGAGTCTCCTTACGACATTTAGTAAAATGCAGCGGCCCCACAACACTGTAAGATTTTGACTGAGTGTCACATTCTAACCCAAATACATTGATACTAATATTATTATTTTTTTCAAATTTCCCAATATCTTTTATTTTTACAGGGAACGGTATACCATCAAAGTTCAATCTGTTTTCATGCCCCATGTATGATGCCCCATGTATGAAGTTACCCTGTCTGCGTGACGTTGCACTGGGTATAAAGCAGATAAGACAGCCCATTTAAAACACTGCACATCAAGATTTTTTACATTTATAACGGCTTTTTTTAACTTAATACAGTGCGGTAGATCAATGTATGATGATCCCCGAAGTGGATTGAATTTATTAACATTCATATCAAGATATTTTATTTTGTCAAGACTCCAACCGCTATCCTTTTTCTCAAAGTTACACACTTTATTAGAGATTTCTTTTTCCAATAAATTAAATATAGTATCGATATCATCACCTTGACAAAACATGTAATTAAATGTTTGGAAATCAAAATTATTTGATATTTCTTTTGTTTCTTGAACGAAATCGGCATTCAAAATAAAATTAACTTTGATCACCGTTAATTCGTTTATGCCTTTTTTAATTAATTTATACATGGTGTCTTTTATTCCCTGTAAAAATAATTCAGGAGTTTGAAATTGAACACTATCTTGTTTTTCAGATGATACTATCCTATATGTTACGATTCTGTTTCCAAAAGCCGATTCTATTATGCGAACATTATTTAGCTCCGGATGAGCAGCTGCTGCGTTTTTTTTGTGTAAATTACTTTTTAAATGACTGGCATGGAATTGTTTCTTCACAAAAACTCCGCACACGGTACATTCAATCTGGTTATTGTTGCTTGTACTCACATTTTGTGTGGCAGCTGTAGATGAAGTGGGTATGGCTTCATTCGACACGGATGGCTCAATACGTGCGCTCTTGATAGACGAGTTGGATCTTTTCAGGGACAGTTTTCTTTTTTTTCCAGAACTATTGAGGGCTGCTGTTGAGCTGCTAAAACAAAAAAAAAACTTCAATTAATATGTGGATCTCTTTACTATGTTTTTGCTAGCGTAATTAAAAATACAAACTTTTATTTTTACATCGAACACAGTAAGCTTGCATTTGCATGACTCCGTCAATTTCATCCTGATCATTCGATGGAAATGAATTTGAATTTAAATGCCCATTACACGGCGTAAAATATGGGGAAATGCTGATATCTTCAACCATCCATTGAGGTAGTTGAGATTGCAAGTACCACAATCTAAGATACCGATGAAATTTATTTAAAATAATAGATTTATCAATTCTACTAATTTCATCACTAGTGAGAGAAATCATTTTGATAGCTAAACAGCTTTTTTAAAGACTGCACATGTAAATGAGTTTTTACAGTTTAAATACTTTTTCTCCCCGCCCCTACTCCCCGGAAAGTTATGTATCGCATTAGAGATATACAAGCGGTACATAATAGGGAAGTAAGGAAGAAAAATAATTAATTTTAGAACATTAAACAATTGCAGAAGGCCGTGGGGGCACTAAAGTTCTCGAGTAGCGACCTCGCACCGGAAGACGTAGCGTAGGCAGGCCTCCTACACGATCGAGAGGGAAGCCGCTAGTTGCGGACAACGCAGTACCGGTCGTCGTGGAAATCCTGGGGGAAAGGAGTTTGTCCAGCAGTGGACGTTTGTCCAGCAGTGGACGCCTTTCGGGAAATATGAAAAAATAATATATATTTTTTTTTTACCTTGCTCGAGCACGATCTGATCCCAGTTGTCTTTCGGCATCGTCAGCTATCTCGTATAATTCCTTGTCGTACAAGTCGTTGTGGAGGTTATGAATGTCCATGTCAGCTATCTCGTATAATTCCTTGTCGTACAAGTCGTTGTGAAGGTTATAAATGTCCATGGTTGATTGTTGGGTAGTGAATGAGGCCAGCGCTTTATATTTGCGAGGTTCAGTTTTGAGATGGTAGGGAGACGGTTAGTTTGAAGCAAAAAAAAAGGGAGGCTTTAGTCGGAATCTGTTGCAAAAAAGTATTTTTTGCAGTCGGGCTTCCCTGCAATATGTTTCGTGATATTGTATATTATATCGCGCGTGCTTTGTTGATTGATGTCTGATTCAGATTGTGCGTAATATTTAACACGCAATTCAGCGTGTTTCCAATGATTTGCAGGTGAAACACCTTTTAACTCTTTTAAGTTAAAAATTTCGATTTTTATAAGGTGACTGGCTCTAGATCCATCTTCTTCATTGTTTGACACGTAAGACATGCCTCCTTCAACTGCATGACCAACACACGAAGATAATGTTACTTTCTTCTGCTTTAGTTTGGGTTTTTCGAAAAATGAATCAATATTGTTTGGTCTTTTGAGTCCATTTTTCTTGTTTTTATGAGTCAATAACATGGAGCACGTTTCGTCCTCATCACTCATACTATTATTAAAATAATAACTTTTAAATGTGTTCGGCAATTCCAGAGAGTCGGCATTTGCTAGCTGAAACAATCGAAACCACTAGTTGAAATAAAAAGAACTAAGCATTTGTTAAATTGCTGTAAAGAGTTAATAAAATGTGTATTTTAAATAAAATAAATTATTTAGAACACCGAAAGATGGCCATGCGGGCAGTAAAGTTTTCGAGTGGCGACCACGCACCGGAAAACGTAGCGTAAGCAGATGGAGCGACGACCTGATGAAGATGGCGGGGGGAAGCCGCTGGATGTGGACCGCGCAGGACCATTCGTTGTGGAAATCATGAGGGGAGAGGCCTTTGCCCAGAAGTAGACGTTTTTCGACTGATATGATGATGATTTAGGAGACACTAGAAATTAATTTCTGAAAAATTATGAAACAAGGAAAAACTTACCGTCATAGTATCAGCGGACTGATATAGGTATGATAAAATGCACTGCACAAATACACCGGTATTATAAACTTTATAGTTTATCGGATCAAGGTAGTGTTGTTACTGGCTCTATCTATGCAATATCATTTTGTTTTATAGGAAGGGTTGATGAACACGTCAAAACTTGTTCATTGCACACCTGCAACTTTGCCTCCGTCGTTTAAGACAGATATGCATAAAAAAGGGCCATTTAATAGATTCCGTTTTTTACTTTCAGAAACACCACTGTTGCAGCTGCATGCATTCCATATATTTTTTTATTTATGGTAGTTATTTTGTTTAGGAAGGGAAATCAGCAAGTTGAGACATGTCTAAGCTGCGTACACTGATCCAATCACATATGTGTAAAAAAAAAAGGGTCTCTTAATGGATTTATTTTTAAATTTATGAAAGACTGGTCACATGCAGGTCGACTTCTATTGTGATCAAAGAGGCAGTGATGGACTTACGTATGGGGAACCGACGCGAAGATCGTGGGAGCGTTTGTATTGCACCTGTTGTGTAGTATATCAGTTTTTTTGTGATTGGAGCGAGGGATATTTTAAAGAACAGTTTTTTTGTGTGTGTCGGATGGACATCGAGTCTCCAAAAGCCTTTAATATCTCATACATTCAGGATAGAGGCTAGTAATAAATTAGTGATTTTAATTGTTAGTGGGTATAAAAACCCCGCATTTCTCACGTTTTACAAAGGCTAAATATACGACACTCATTGTAATTTATATGGGAACGAATGAAATAAGTTACAGTAGAAAGATGCAAAATTCCTGTTGCCCGACTTGGAAAAAGCAGAGGGTTAAGAAATTGACACACTGGCACGTATCTCTTGCTATTGTGAGAACAAATTGATTAGGTTATAATCAACTCTTGTAAATGTGCCGTTTGGTTTGATAAGTAACTTAGGCCCAGATACAAACCCAGGGTTACATCTTTTTTAATTAATATTATTCATTCATTTATATTGAATGTGGATTGACCGCAAAAAGGGTTATTATTTACATTTTTTTAAATTATAAAGAAAAAAATTCAATGAAGAATAATGATGTAAGTATTATACGCACTATGATTCAGTTACAAAGTATACCTACGCACAGGATTATTTGAGTCGATTGTTTTAGCAGGTTGTAGGTCATGGTCATCCGCTACTACTTCTCGCAGCCACTAGCCGACAGACCAACGAAGCGACGACGACGGTGGTGTCGGTGCTCCAGGTGTGTGTACGCAGGATGTTTCTTTATGCCAGCACCGGAGGATTTCAGGCAGCGGTCCTCTTGGGTTTCGACGCTTTCGGCTTCTTCGTAGGCGGCTTAGTGGTTTTTTGCGCCTGGGGCGCTGTGGCCGTGGACTTGCCCGGCAAAGCCAACTTCTTTGCGGCGGGTTTCTTCTTAGCGCCCGTGGCCCTCTTGTCCAAGGTCGTCGCTGGCGTTTTTTGCGAAAACAACGAGTCGCTATTAAAAAAAAAGCCAGCCATGCATATTAAGTGGTCTAGAACCCGCGAATACCTACTACTGCCGGGCCGAGCCCTTAATTAGGGTCGTCGCTGGCGTTTTTTGCGAAAACAACGAGTCGCTATTAAAAAAAAGCCAGCCATGCATATTAAGTGGTCTAGAGCCCGCGAATACCTACTACTGCCGGGCCGAGCCCTTAATTAGGGTCGTCGCTGGCGTTTTTTGCGAAAACAACGAGTCGCTATTAAAAAAAAGCCAGCCATGCATATTAAGTGGTCTAGAACCCGCGAATACCTACTACTGCCGGGCCGAGCCCTTAATTAGGGTCGTCGCTGGCGTTTTTTGCGAAGACAACGAGTCGCTATTAAAAAAAAAGCCAGCCATGCATATTAAGTGGTCTAGAGCCCGCGAATACCTACTACTGCCGGGCCGAGCCCTTAATTAGGGTCGTCGCTGGCGTTTTTTGCGAAAACAACGAGTCGCTATTAAAAAAAAGCCAGCCATGCATATTAAGTGGTCTAGAGCCCGCGAATACCTACTACTGCCGGGCCGAGCCCTTAATTAGGGTCGTCGCTGGCGTTTTTTGCGAAAACAACGAGTCGCTATTAAAAAAAAGCCAGCCATGCATATTAAGTGGTCTAGAACCCGCGAATACCTACTACTGCCGGGCCGAGCCCTTAATTAGGGTCGTCGCTGGCGTTTTTTGCGAAAACAACGAGTCGCTATTAAAAAAAAGCCAGCCATGCATATTAAGTGGTCTAGAACCCGCGAATACCTACTACTGCCGGGCCGAGCCCTTAATTAGGGTCGTCGCTGGCGTTTTTTGCGAAAACAACGAGTCGCTATTAAAAAAAAGCCAGCCATGCATATTAAGTGGTCTAGAGCCCGCGAATACCTACTACTATGAGTCTCTTGGGATAAGTTGCCCAGTATGATAAGTTTCTCACTCACTCACTCACTCACTGTGCTTCTGCGCTTCTGCCCCAGTTAACGGGACCTACACCCTTCTTTTAAACGCTTTTATTTAATTTTCTTATTTACTACCTGACTTCGAAAAAAGGAGGGTTATGTTTTTGACAGTCTATGCATGTTTGTATGGATGTTCATCTGTTCCCTCGTATTTCTTTAACTACTTCACCGATCTTGACAAATATTGTGTCTTTGGATTTCTGCCTTCACTCCGCATGTCATATGCATTTAAAAAAACAACGTGACGTATTTTATAGGTGAACTAGCAGCGAAACCCGGCGTTGCACGGGTTAAAATACACCGCATGTTTAGTAGTGTCAAAAATACATAAGAATCCATTTTTTAATATAAATATTAAACATTCCTATCTGAAATATTTTCTGTCATTAAACATACGTTGTATATAAACTATATCCAATAAACTAATTAGAGAATTAAAATAATTTTAAGAAACAGTTCAATAAATGGAAAATTTATGTTTTATTCATACAATTATTCACATATTATATCATTCATATACATATATATATATATATATATATATATATATATATACATATTACTCTATACATTAACATATATTGTACACGTTTCTGTTTATATTATATGATTATATATTTTTTGTTTTAAATTTATTTTTCTAATACTTGCTTATACACTACATTTATAGTTTTATTGTTTGGACTATAAATAAACAAATTTTGAGGTGATCCTACTCGTGAGCATGCGACGTATAGTTGGCCATGTGCAAAGCACGGTTCTTTCAAGTCAACGCCACAATATTGAAATGTTTGGCCCTGTGCTTTATTGACAGTCATGCTGTAAGCCAACTTTACCGGGAATTGTAAGCGTTTAAAAGTAAAGGGCAATCCATTTGATATTAAAGGTATCCGTGGTATAAATACTATCTGTCCTTTATCTTTACCAGTCATTATACTGGCTTCGATAATATTATTATGTAGTTGTTTGATGCAGAGTCTCGTACCATTACATAGTTTCGGCGAGTTCAAATTTCGTAATAAAATAACTGGTGAACCAATTTTTAATTTAAGACAGTGTAATGGCATTCCTGGAACATTTAATGAATTTAAAAATTCAGTAGGAAAATTAACACTTTCTGCCTCATCAGTCATTGTATCAATTGATGTGTAAATTTTTTCTTCTCCCGGAATCATTCCCTGGATGATGCTGTTGATGTTGTTGACAACGTCGTTCTTTGTAGCTAGAATAATTCGTTCGCGTAACCATTCTGAATTGATATAATTCTCATCAATATTTGGATATATTTCATTTATAAGTTGTTCAGGTGTTTCAACAACATTACATAACTCGTTAGTTAACATTATTTGGCCAGTATTTTTATCTATTGGATAGGTGCCTTCTCCTATTTGTAAAAGTTTTTCTGAAAATTCTAGTGCCTTTTTATCTCCTGAAATTTGCGCCCTCATATTTGTTGTTAATTTAATTATTTTTACGTAATCCCATATGAACGACTTCTTCAAGCAAGCATTAATTTCATCTGCTGGTGTCGATTTGGGAATGACAGGTAACGTTTGACGAAAATCGCCTGATAGTTTAACAACACACCTCCCATTATATGCTTGTTGTCACGTAAATCTTGAAGTGTTCTATTAAGTGCTTCTAGAGATTTTCTATGGGCCATTGTACTTTCATCCCATATAATCGCTTTGCACTGTTTCAATATTTGTCCACGTGCTGATGATTTTGATATGTCACATACCGGAAACTCGTAGTCAGCTACATTTAATGGTAATTTCAACCCAGAATGCGCTGTTCGTCCACCATCCATAAGAGTAGCCGCTATCCCAGATGACGCCAGGGCAAGAACAATTTCTTTATCTGCACGGATTTCAGCTAAAATTAAATTCAACAACCATGTTTTCCCGGTGCCACCAGGTGCGTCTAAAAATATTATGCCACCTTGCTGATTTCTATAATAATCCATTATTGTATCGTATGCCTGTTTTTGACTTTGAATTAATCGAGGTTTGTTGTGTTGTATGTAAAGTTTCAATTCTTCTGTATTATAATTTGTTTCTCTTAAAAATTCACTGTTCATAGCATCCAAATGACATCGTTTAGGACATTGAACACCTAGTTCTACTAACGGTTGGTTAGATATTGCTAGACATTTATCTTCTATCAATATCAAAGCTTTGTTAAAAATTTCTTCATTAAAAGTTATTTCTAAGTCCGGGTTTTGTCGTCGTAGTTCAGCTAAGATATCATCGCTCATATATTCTTGATATTTTAGCCATAGCTGATTTGGATTAGAAGGATTACATGTAGTTAATATAATTGCAAAGAGTTCACGAAGTTGACTTGCTGTTGCTGTTTGGGCTGCTTCGTTCATAGCTGACTCCCAATGATTATCGTTTTCAAGTAGACCCAATCTTTGACATGCTTCGCGGTATGTTTCACAAATGTAACCATCGACAGTTTTTAAGTCTTGAAAACACGTTGGGCCTCGAACAGTGTGTAGTAATAAACGTAAATAGAAACATTCAGCGTTTTTTGGGTGCACTGTGTAGACTCGCCCTATTGTGTTACTCTTGAATACTTCATCATGTCCCTCAACTGGCATTCCACGTTTTCGAGGATTAAACTTTTTACTTGTTGTATCCCACGTATAATAACTTGGTACCTCTGAATAAAGTAAAGTCTTGGCAAATGGATCTTTCTGGCATAATTCAAAGAACGCTGTTAAAGTTGTTCGTGATGGTGGTTCTGTCGCAACTTTCTGTGCCGTTTCTGTAGTGAAAAACACACGTTGTCCATTTTCCAGGTGGACGGATAAATGGAGAACCGGCGGATCTCGATCGTGAATCGGAAAACTTAAAATTCGCCAAACCGCTTCGTTGGTATTAATGTAACGACCCATTTGATACTGAACTATTTCATCATGTTGGTTTTCTTTGGCCACTGTAAAAATGGCCATATCACTGCCTTTATTAATGTATTTGCATACGTATTTAATTGATTTGACAGAACTGCAGTATTCAACATTGATATGGGCATTAAACATTTTGGATAAAAGTGGATTGTAAGGAACTACCCATTGATTGTTAATTTGAATTTCTTGATTGCCTCGTATTTTAATTTTAGCTGTAAATCCGCCTTGTTCTGGTGATCGACGTCTGTATTTCGGATATCCATCTTCGCCGGTAACTGTTTCATTTAAAAATGGCTTTGGATAACGTTTCGTACATATTTGATCTTTCATGCATGGAGAACTTCTATTTAGTTCACCACACGGGCCACGAATCATGTTTTTCACTATTATATTATAAAGGTCAGGATCTTCTTCCGGGTTTGGAAATTCAGCTTTGATGATATTATCTATTTGATCCGGATGAATTTTATTTTGAAGCCAAATTAAGTTGTGAGAATGTGGCAATCCTCGTTTCTGCCATTCGATTGAATACATCCAGCAAATAACAGCACCAAATATTTGATATTTTGTGATGGCATCAATAAATTTAATTTGTTTTTGGCGGAAAACTCGGGCAACAATATCATGTCGATCGCTGGCCGCCTGTTTATATTGTAATTCATCTTTGATTTCCGCCCATGAAGAATTACATGTAAATGTTATAAATAAATCTGGTCGGCCGTGTTTTCTGACATAAGTTATCGCATCTTGGGCATATTCATGCATGTGACGTGGACTTCCAGTAAACGTAGAAGGCAAGATGACCAATTTTCCCATGTTATCAACGTTTCCATCATTTATCATAGCATCTCTTAAATGAATGTATTCATCAGAACGTAACTTTCGTTGATTATGGCGAATAAATTCTAATCTTTCCGTCTCCACTTTAGCATACATATCAACCATAAACTGCTGAAATAACTGTCGACAATTTAAAACATGGTTATATTCACTATTTCTAGTCATAATTCGATAAGCATAAAATTGCATAGCTGATACTTTTTTGTTAGTTTCTACACCTGTAGCGGGATCGATTTGTTGTATATTTAAGTGATAACCATCTTCACCTTGCCAAAAAATTAACGGGTACTGTAGGGCATCATAACTTCGATGTGTTTCAGCAATACGTTGCAATTGATTACTTCGGCGTTGAATAATAATATCACGATGGCTATATTCATTATCAACAATTACTACAGAAACTTCGTCCGTTTGAGGTGCATTAAACCTTCGTTCATGTTGACCGGCTGGTCTTTTATCCGCTCGAATGACGATCTTATAATTGTCTGCAACCATTTTGTCTAAAGAAGTTTTAAACACCTTGATAAGTTGATTATTATCGTGAAGTAGACGCTGTAATTTTTGAATAATGTCTCGTTGTAGCCCCTGAATGCGAGAACAACGTTGATTTATTTCAAGTTCTTCGTTACCAATAAAATATATTTGAAGAAACTTTGCAGTTCCATCGGACATTGGCATCAGAGATCCTACTCGATGATAAATTTGGCCTTGAACCTTGAAAACTGGGCTGAAATTTTCTTCCTTGCATACTAAAGTTGCTCCAAATGAAGTCATTTGGAAACAACAATTATATCGACGTATATTTTGAAGGAAATGATTGGAATCTGGCGTTTCTCCATTCATATATGCGAGTAACTCTGATGGTGGTACATTTAATGCTGGTAAATTTACTTTACCACTTGAGCAGCACATACCAGCAGTTTCTCCCTTGAATTTTCGTGCATGACAATACTTGCATATCGTATCCAATTTGCCGATGATAACATTTGGATGTTCGTTATATTTTTTTTTGCAATCATAATGGAACGCCTGAAGTTCTAGACTCTCTCGCGAAGCAGCGCGTCGTTGGCGTAAAGCAGCCATTTTTTCTTTACTTTTGCTCTTTTCCATTTCACGTTGGTCAGCAGATTGACGATTTCGAATCGACTGTACTCGGGACCGGGTTTCCTCGTTAGTGTGTACTCTTTCTTCATCGGTTTGATTTTCTCTAATTCTTTTTACACCTTTACGAATATTCGAAAGTCGTTTTTCCCTTTGTTCTTCTGTCTCATTTTGACGTGCTATTTTTTTTCTTTTTGAATCAACTTTAGATTTTGTAAATATTGTTTTACGCTTTGGCATATTGTATATGTAATATAATAAAGTTACACAAATCGATCTCTTGCTTGTTACGATAATAAGACTGACGAAAAAACACTGAATTTTCGTTTATAAACAATCAAAGATAGAAATTTCTCGTATTAAAACACTCTAGAACATACAGGTAGTTTGTTATTTTTTACTTGTCAAAATCACTTGAATTAGTTTGAGCACTGTTCACTTTCGACTCCAATTGATCTTCACTCGACTGCTAACACCATTGAACTAACGAAAAGTCACTGAATTTCGCTTTATATACCATAAGACATGGAAATTTCTAGCACCAGAATACTCTAGAACATTCAGATAATTTGTTCTTTTTTATTCGTCAAAATCACTTGAATTGTTTGAACACTGTTCACTTTTGATCCCAATTGATCTTTACTCGACTGCTAATACGATTGAACTAACGAAAAGTCACTGAATTTCGCTTTATATACCATAAGACATAGAAATTTCTCGAATTAGAATACTCTAGAACATGCAGATAGCTTGTTATTTTTTATTTGTCAAAATCATTTGAATTGTTTTGAGCACTATTCACTTTTGATTCCGATTGATCTATACTCGATTGCTAACACGATTGAACTGACGAAAAGTCACTGAATTTTGGCTTATATAGCATCAGACATGGAAATTTCTAGTACCAGAACACTCTAGAATATTCAGATGTATATCATTTAGATTTAGGTCTGGTAGATAAATTATAACACTTGTACTTATTTCAGAATTTTCCAGATCATTCCAGAATTTTTAGAACTTTCTAGAGCTTTCCAGATCCATAACATTAAGTTGTGTACATTCTAGAGCTTTTTAGATGATGATATTCAGTTTAACTCATTCTGGAGCTTTCTAGATTATTTCAGAAATCTCTAGAATTTTCTAGAACATTCCAGATCGATAATATTCAGCTTAACTCATTCTAGGACTTTTGAGATCATTCCAGAAATCTCTAGAATTTTCTAGAACATTCCAGATCGATAATATTCAGCTTAACTCATTCTAGAGCTTTTGAGATCATTCCAGAAATCTCTAAAATTTTCTAGAACATTCCAGATGATAATATTCAGTTTAACTCATTCTGGAGCTTTCAAGATCATTCCAGAAATCTCTAGAATTTTCTAGAACATTCCAGATCGATAATATTCAGCTTAACTCATTCTAGGACTTTTGAGATCATTCCAGAAATCTCTAGAATTTTCTAGAACATTCCAGATCGATAATATTCAGCTTAACTCATTCTAGAGCTTTTGAGATCATTCCCAGAAATCTCTAAAATTTTCTAGAACATTCCAGATGATAATATTCAGTTTAACTCATTCTGGAGCTTTCAAGATCATTCCAGAAATTTTTAGAATTTTCTAGAACATTCCAGATCGATAATATTCAGTTTAACACATTCTGGAGCTTTTTAGATCATTCCAGAAATTTTTAGATCTTTTCAAGAGTTTTCATGAGATAGAAAAGGACAGATATATATCTGAATACATTTTCGCCACCCACAACCACCCACTTCCACCCACCGCGACCAAACTCCCTTACTCCCACCTGGAGACCAAGGGGTATTTACCACCCCAACGGGAAGTTGATTGGAGTTAGTGGTGATAGAGAAAACCCTGGCTTTACGTACTAACATAAGCATTTTATATATATATATATATAGATTAAACAATAAAAAAATATTGTTTTTTATATATTCATATCAAGTTTAGTATCAAAAGAAAGGTCTTGACGAGTACATTCTATATATTTAATTTCTTAGCAAATGGTCTCACACGCGTTATTATGAGATGGCTCAATGTACGCGCGCTACAAACGACACTATACGCGACCGCGGGTAGCGAGGTGGGGGGGACGTCAGACATTGACGAACCAGGAATGTCACAGTATAAACCCCCCCCCTCCGGTTATACTGTGACATTATTGGTTCGTCGATGTCTGACATAGTAGAAGTAAATAAGTACGTTGTCTTCATACATACGCTCCGAGCGCGGTTTGTATGTGAGCTCGCACGTACGTTACGCGCGTCGCACGCACACACTGACAAAATTTCGAGGTGTTCGAGGTTCCCCAGTCGAGGCTGCGCCGTAGGTAATAAAACTGATAAATAACGCTGCGCTGCCGCTTAAATGATTTTTTTCGTTTTTTTGTATGTGTGTACCTATATTCATTCAAGCTCAAAAATGGCTGCATATAGGTACCATAATAGATATTTCAGTGTATACGGATGTATTAATAGCAACTCGTTAAATCCAGAATTGTCTTTCTTCACATTACCTACCGAAAAAGAACGGTGAGTACCTAATCTACTATATCTATAGATAGGTAGATACATAATTTTGTGTTTACCGAAAGAGTTTTCATCATCATCATCATCATATCAGCCGGAAATCGTCCACTGCTGGGTACGACACGTGTGTGTGATTAATGTACAATTTATAAGAAATTGCGTTAAATTTCAGCGGTTTTGAATTACCCCGCAGAGCCTCCCGCCCCTTGCCGCTGTCCGCCATTTTAAACAAATGACGGTTGCCAATGGCGCTCAAACCCATTAATGTAATTCCGCTACTTGAAGGGATAGAAACTTTATAAATGGAACACTATAATATTTTTATAAGTTTAATTTTATTCTAATGTCAACTGTACTCACATTGTAGCGGAGGCATAGCAGCAACTTGGCACAAAGTGTATCGAGTTTGGAACCGCCTCTTGGAAACCGATATGCTTAGAAGTTTACTAATTAATCGTGGAGGATTATTACAAAGGCTTTACGCTCTGATTTATGGTTTTGTTCCCTTGTAAAGAGGAAAAGGAGTATATTACGTCAATCAAACCACTATTTTTAGGGTTCCTTACGCCCAAAGGCTAAGCCTCCGCTGTCCGTCCATCCGTCAGTCTGTCTGTCAGTGAGCTGTGTTTCATAGGTAGGCAGTTTAATTCTTTACATAGTATGTTTTTCTATTGCCGCTTTAACCACAAACCAGAAAAAGTGAAAAATAAAGTCTAAAATATGTATTTTGTAAAGTCTAAACGTGTCTTTATAGGTATTATTAAGCTATTGCATAGCTTTTATCGCGGGCTTTGAGCGCGGCGACCGAATCAAGAAATTCCGTAACGAAAAAACCTAGCACCCCACGCTCCGCCTACCATGTAGCTCGGCCGAGCGTGACGTAACGTTACCACGTTCTAAAAAAACTTACAGTGCCATCTATTAGCGATTTGCGGTACTAATACTAAAAGGACTTAGTCAATTTTACTGGCTCGGCCGAGCGTGACGTAACATTACCGCGTTCTAAAAAAACTTACAGTACCACCTATTAGCGATTTGCGGTACTAAAAGGACTTGGTCAATTTTACTGGTGTAACTTTCTTAATGTTAAAAGTTGATAAAAACGTCACTTACCACCAGGTGAGATGTTGTCAAGGGTTTACCAATTGTAAATAAAAAAAAATAAAAAAAAATGCTATGCAATAGCTTTACCGCGGCAGTCCCCCGAGTGCCACACGTCTTTTTTTTAAAGTATTTTTTAATTTATCTTTATCGTAAAAACCGTAACACACAAGCTTAAAACTTAGTGTGATTATAGTACTAACTTTAAAGTAAAACATCTGATGATAAAAACTGGCCAAGTGTGAGCCGTTCTCGTGCTAAGGAGTCCGACCTGAATGAGAAAATTGCATTTTTCTGTTGATCGCGTTGATGCCTTTTTTTTTAGTGATGTGAATAGATAACAGTGTCATAGTTGTCAGGAGAGCAGGTCTGGTGGTACGGAACCCTCGGAGAGCAAGTCTGACTGTAAGTTTTCTATGATCAAATCATAAACGTCGTAGTATATTACGCTAGTATATTATTCTTAGTCTATGGATTGAATATACTTTTTTTACAGAGGGTCTAACAAAATTGGTGTTGAAGCCGCTAACTGGGGCTTCTTACTCGTCATACTGAACAACTTTTATCAAGGGACCCATAGTCAATTCGCAAAAAAATCTCGATACAAATCCTTACTATAATTGTAAATGTGAAAATGTGTTTGTTTAGGCTACTTTTTATCCCCTTTAAATAACATAGTCCGTTGCAGTTGCTGAGGGCACTGAAAAAATACTCTTTTTTTGGTTAACTTCTTTAACATCACAACGGAACAATGGATTGTTGTGATTTTTTGCAAAGATATGCTTGAGGGGATGGGAAATGAAATAATTTACTAAATATCATATCATGACATAGTTCCCGAGGGATCTAGAGAAAACTCATGTCCATGCTCGCGAGCCCTTTATAAATAATATGTGTTTGTTTAGGCTACTTTTTATCCCCTTTAAATAACATAGTCCGATGCAGTTGCTGAAGTAACTGAAAAAATACTTTTTTAAATTTATTTAAAATCGCAAAGGAACAAGGGATAAGTCGTTGTAAATTTTCGCACAAAGATGGTTGAAGGTTCTGGAGAAAACTCACGTCCACGCTCGCGAGCCGCTAGCGGCTCAAACATGCAGAAACCCTCAACCATGCAGGTACCCTCAATCATGCAGGTACCCTCAACCATGCAGGTACCCTCAACCATGCAGGTACCCTCAATCATGCAGGTAGCCTGTGTAATCTACTACAGCCTACTTTTTATCCCTGAAAAAATACTCTTTTTTGGTTAATTTCCTTGACATCGCAACGGAACATTCCCTCTCGTATATCTACCAGATACGCTAAACTATCAGGTTTATGATATAGCGTCCCCACTCACCGACAGATAGGTCATAATATAGTGAGGGAACAATGCAACGGAACATTTCATTTCGTATATCTACCAGATACGCTAAACTACCATGTTTATGATATAGCGTCCCCACTCACCGACAGATAGGTCATATAGTGAGGGAACAATGCAACGGAACAATCCCCTTTTGTATATCTACCAGATACGCTAAACTACCAGGTTTATGATATAGCGTCCCCACTCACCGTCAGATAGGTCATATAGTGAGGGAACAATGCAACGAAACAATCCCCTTTTGTATATCTACCAGATACGCTAAACTACCAGTTTTATGATATAGCGTCCCCACTCACCGACAGATAGGTCATATAGTGAGGGAACAATGCAACGGAACATTCCCTTTCGTATATCTACCAGATACGCTAAACTACCAGTTTTATGATATAGCGTCCCCACTCACCGACAGATAGCTCATATAGTGAGGGAACAATGCAACGGAACAATCCCCATTTGTATATATACCAGATACGCTAAACTATCAGGTTTATGATATAGCGTCCCCACTTACTGACCCTTAGGACATAATAGTGAGGGCCGGTATTCCTGCCATTACCATAAGGCGAAGGCAAGGACCAGTTGCGGTAGGTCTTGCCACCAAGACGCATGAGCGAGTGCCTCGTGGAAGAGGACCACTACCTACTCTCCGGAGCTGTAGGCACGCTCACCTCCCGCGGCTTTCGCTGCTGGCGGTTCGATCCCCGCTCGGGACGCCAGAGAAGATAGCTCCCACATCTCCAGTGTGGTACCGGAGCTGTTGGCGCAAAGCAACGGAACAAACTCACCACCATCCCATGACCCTGCCGACATCTTGTCATATGGGCCGAAGCTGGGGAGGTGTACGTAGAAATAACTGCGCACACTTCTTGACTCCCTACAAGTTCTTTCTACTGTCCTTTTCCCTTTTATACACTCTCCCATTTTAAGCTCACTTGAAACATTACATCACGGTAGTGCCCCCGCCAAGACGAGCCAAGCGAAGCGCAAGGGCACTACTACCTTTTCTCGAAGCGCTTCGTCGTCTTTTTTTAACCCTCATAACTTGGGTTTGGATTATACCTAATAAACATTCTCGTGATGTGATGTCAATAGTAGACTCATTAAACATATAAAGTTACAATTACATAGCTTTTATACTTTGGATTTTATTGATATCTAAAAAACTTCGATTTCGTCACTGCCTCACTAATGATCATCAAAATTCTTAGGGTATTTCCTGAAGTCCTTGAAAGCTGAAATTTGGTATGTAAGCTAGTATTAGTACACAAACAACAAAAAAATTCGAATACTTGAAACTTTTATCCCCAACCCCTTAAACTAGGGGATGGAAGTTTGTATTTACCGACACCTTACCAGGAACACTCGCTGGGTCAAAACTTTGTAAACCTAATCGTTCGCCAGGAACACTCGGAGGGTCAAAACTTGCAAACTGTAAAAAAAAACACCGTCATATGGGCGTATGGTGAAAAAAATATTCACTCTTCGTTATTTTCTGTTATACAATAGTTCTTGTAGTAACAAAACGGCCAAGCCACATATTTTGACTAAGATGTAGAGTTTGTGAAGTTAGGGCTTGTAGAATGTGTGTGTATATTTAGAAGCTTGGCTGTACATCAGATCTGATAACTTTTTTAAAGTGCCAGCCACATGGTCTCGTCTTGGCAACATTTTACATAAAAATATTTTTAGTGGGATTAGCATATTCTGACATAGTTCCCGAGGGATCTGGGGACAACTCATTTCCACGCTCGCGCACGTCGCGTCGGCGCCGCAACGTTCTACGAATTTTTTAATAGAATTCGTTGAGGGGGTGGGAAGTGACATAACTGCTAATCAGAATAGCCCGATGTAATTCCCGAGGAATCTGACGTAAACTTGGCGAGCCGTTTGTGGCTCGCGCACCACTTACACTCAAAGACAGTCATAAAAACGATGCCCACGCGTGCTGAGCCGCGGGAAAAAGTTAGTAGTCTATATTTTTAGAAAAGCAGCAATAACTGAGGGGACAAAAATACTAAACAATGCTAATTGAAATCTAGTCGCTTTAGTATTTTTCATCCCGATAAATGCATTAAAACCATTTACAAGAAGACCATTTTAACCAAAAAGTTTTTATAACATCTCCAGAGGGAAATTCTATGTCTCGTAAATTGCTCCACGTTTATTAAGGCAAGGCATTGATTAAGCAGTTGTCTCTGTCTTTTTCTTCACGTGTAAAGAAAATAACCACACTTTTGCACTTTTTCCATGTTTTTTCGTTGAAAATATTCGGAAAATTCAACTCAATTAAATTATAATAAACGTAGGTACACTACGTAGTTTGAAAAGAAGAAAATTATGACATGAATTTAAAATTTTAAAAATTTTTTTTTCCTACAAATGTTTACAGGCTTTGCTTCAACTTCTGCTATGATTGAGATTTTTTATGATCGAATCAAGTTAATCTAATCGTGTAATGAACTTACAAGGGCCCTAGGTAATATCCTTGAATATAACATATCTTTTTTTCAGGCCGATAAATTAAGCGCGAATACGTTTCCTATTTTTTTTGCTAAGCGCTTCTCACTGCTTATTTGCCTACAGCCTTGAGTATGCCATACAGCAGCGTTTCCCGAATGGTGGTCCGCGAAAACCTGGGGTTCAGTGGAAGGTCCACAAGGGTTCCGCGTAAAAAATTAAACAAAACTTTTGTACAAAAAATCACAACCGCGCCCATGACCTATAACGTGACCGAAAACTGCGCGTGAGCGGGATGTACAATAAATGTTATACATATAATAAATGTTTTTCATTTACATTTGTTCCTTATTTTCAAATACTACAAGGTAATAATTTTCTGTTCTAAAAATAGGGTTTCGCTAGGAAGAGTATATTAATCAATTAGGGTCCCGTAGAAAATAAAAATTGGAAACCTCTGCCGTACAGAATACTCATTTCGTAGATTGCTGAAGTGGAAGTGAGATAAATAATAGTGTTATTTTCATACATTTCGTTTGCAGCAACGTCTTTGAATCTTATAATTGACTCCACAATCAGTGAAAAAACATTTCGTCCCTAGAAATATTTTTTTTATTCATAATTGGTAATCCCTTGGCATCATTTCACTTGATGGTAAGTGACGATGATACCGAAAATGGAAGCGGGCTTACCAAGATTCCCCAACGCAATGGAGAACTGGCTATCTTATCTTCAAGCCGGAACACATCAATGTTGTTAAAACTGATGTTTGGCGGCAAGACTTAGATAAGATGGTGGTCGCTAGCCAGGCGGGCTTAGAAAATGCTCCACCACCAACCAAACCGATAGTCTTACAAATTTGACCCCGCCGGGAATCAAACCCGCGACCTCCTGGTGTGAAGCGAATGGACTAACCATTACGCCACGGAGGCGGTTATAGAATTATAGAAACTCTGTGATATAAACAAGTATCTTGAGATAGTCGCATAATTTCCGTCTTAGAATAGTGACCTACCAACTCTTCCAAAGGGTTACCGTAAGAGGCGACTGAGGGATGTAGCGGTAGGATGGGGAGCAGCGTCCCTTCCGCGTACTGTGCCACCACAGTTCGCAGGGATGACGACAACATCAGAAATAAATTATGAACCCTTGATCACTAAATTGCCCTCCTACTTAAACTTCGGAAAACGTTACTCGTTTTGTTTTCCATCATGTCTTCGACTTTTAGCTCACCAAAATCACAAAATGAGTACATAAATGACGCTGCAAAACTATGACGTCGCGCCTAGGTATTTCAAACATTTTTAGAACAAAATGTCGTTTTTGACAGATGATAAAAAGTAAATCAGATGACTAGCATTCGTCATCCCTAACGAATAAAAAAAGTGGCCAAGTGTGTGTCAAACCACGCCAAAGTAGGGATCCATAGTCTTTTCAAAAAATAAATGTATTGTTTAAAAAATAAGTTATTTTTGCAGTTGGCATAGAACATTTTGTTTGGAAAACCTATGAACTTTTTACAAATCAAACTGCAGTCTTAAGTTGGTCGACTGTTACTCCTAAACTAAAAAAGTCTACTTGGCCGTGATAAATTATCTTTTTAAACGACTTTGGCTTTGGCTGAACTAAATTAATGAATAAACTAGGTACCTACGTATTTCTTTTTTATGCAAGTGAGCGCAGCGTACTTCGTTGTCCTAAAAATTTGGTTTGGCACCGACTTCAAAAACTAAGTAAACGCCTGCCCAGAATAATTATTACTTTTCTTATCTTATTAAAATAGGTATCCATTAATTAGTCTTTGGCAGAAATTTGCTTTACGGATAACTAGAGACGACTAGATAACGACTAGAGATAGGATAGGGACTGGATAAGGCTAGGGGTAGCGTATATAAAAATTATTTGTGGTTTTGTGTGGGTCAGTTTTTTGAAGGCGGTTCCCTTTTTTCAAAAAATTATTCAAATTTTTGGTTTATTTTTTAAGTCATCATTTTTTTTTTGGATTATTTCTTTTATTTCATTAAAATAATAATATGTCCTACTCTATACATATCAGATTTCCTGAAATAACGGTTTAGCTGGTAGGAGGTAGAGACATGTAACTCTTTTTTTTTATCTAACTGAACAATAAATCACCACTTTAAAACATAACATTTAATTAACTAATCATTTATCGGTAAAATTACATAAGAAAACCCTCAACCATTCTGATAGACCTATTCAACGATATATGTAATAAGTGAACAAAAAAAGTAAGTGTGTTGTTTTATGAAACCACGGTAAAAGCTAAACTTTACAGAGGACGAAACGTTCATGGCTGCTCTCGCTACGGTACAGAGGACTTAACGATCATACCGTCAGACGAAAACGACCGTCACGCGACACGCAACACACAGACGAAAAAATTTGAGACGATGTAAAAAATCACCCCCACTTTACATATAGGATACACTAAAAAAAAATTTGTACAGATTTTATTTCACGACTTTGTAGGGGTCACTGATTTGTATAACCATACCAAATTTCAGCTTAATAGATGAAATAGTCTTTGAGAATAACGGCTGTGACCTACCGACGGACAGAGTCTTTGAGATTAACGGCTGTGACCTACAGACAGACAGACGGACGTGGCGAAACTGTCCCTCTTTCCGGATTTTTCCAGACGATGCCGAAAGAGGTGAAAAGTCTCTCTTTCGGCAAAAATTATGTGACGGTGGACACGAAGCTTTAGTACGAAGGTTAGAAAAGGAAAGAAAATAATTTGCAGAAATGTCAGTTTATTTATCTTAATGTTATCATAAGTAGGAACCTATCTAAAACTATCAACAAATAATAATTTAAGCGTATGGTATAATTTGCAACATTACAAATTTAATGTAAATACTCAGAACGTCGGAGGTATTGGTGAAGGTCGCGGAAAGCCGCTGGATGCGGGCAACACAGCACCGGTAGTCGTGAAAATCCTTGGGAGAGGCGTTTGTCCAGCAGTGGGAGTCTTTCGGCTGATATGATGACTCAAAACGTACTAAAAAGCTCTTCAGAAGTTATTCAATTCCGTCATACTCGAGGGATTAACGCCTAGGCATGGCACAGAAGTGTGGTGGTGCTCTTCTTGAAAAAGGACGATTACGCTCTGCTGAAGAACTACAGACCTTTCTCACTTCTACTGTCACTAGTCATTACGAATCGTCTTGCATGCAGGTTTGACGACTTCTAATCTCCTGAACAAAACAAGCCGGCTTCCGAAGAGACTTTATTACCATAGACCATATACATACGCTGCGGCAGATTATGCAAAAGACGAAGAGTGTAATCAGCTACTAAGCTTGGCGTTTGTGGATTAATAAGAAAGCCTTTGATTCAGGCGATACCTAGGCTGTGCTATAGTTTCTTCAGTGCAGCGGTGCCGAATTGACTATCGATACATCGAGGTATTGAAGTGTTTGTATAAAAACGCCATAACAGTTCGCCTCCAGGACCAGAATTCGAAAATTATCCGGTTGCAGTGAGTGGTAAGGGAAACGTTACATCTCCGAAACTGTTCACCGCTATCCAGGAAGATATTTTCAAGCTTCTGGACTAGGGTGGACGTGGCGTCTGTATCAACGGCGAGTACATTACCCACCTTCGATTCGCTGACGATATCGTAGTCATGGCTGAGACATGGAATACCTAGCCACAATGCTCGGTGACCTCAGTAGAGTGTCTCAACAAGTGGGTCTTTATCATGGACAGCGAAAATAGTGTAAAATGTCCGTGTCGCACCCATTCCTCTGAAGGTTGGAGCCTCCACACTCTAAGTTGTTGACGAACATGCATACCCGGGACAAATAGGCCCATTATGGTAGATCCAACTCTGAGAAAGAGATCAATCGACGAATCCAACTTTATCTTCACATCCCAAATACCGCGTCTCAAGACCTTCAAGACCTCAAGTCTTCGACCAGTGTGTGTTGCCAGTGATGACATGCGAAACTGAGACATAGTCGCTTACTATGGCCGTCATATGAAGGCTCAAGGTTACCCAAAAAGCTATGGAGCGAGCTATGCTCAGAGTTTATGATGATCAGGGTACATAGCTCGTACAACAGATGGCCGTTGGGGCAATAACGTTCTGAGTAACGACTAGAAGACGTAGCTGAGTCAGGTCTCCCATTTGGTGGACCGACGACCAGTTGACGGTAGCCGCTAGTTGCGGACAAATGCAGGACCAGTTGTTGTGGAAATCTTTGTCCAGCAGTGGACGTCTTTCGGCTGATATGATGATGATGACTCATAACGTTAATAAGTTAAATAGAACCCAACGTTTTAAAAATGCAAAGAGGAACATTCCCGTTTATTTAATATTAAAATTAAATATATTTTCTTCCGTTTGTCCATTTAGCGACTTCATTTGTATATATTTTAAATTTATCTTAGCTAATAATTTTATATTACCTTAGAAAATAGATTTAACAAACAAAAATAAATATTAAATATTGCACCTTATTCAACTACACAAATATTCATAGCTTATAGTAATTGCTCTGTCATATTTTATGCTATATAATCGCAAAAACAACTCATAAGGGACGATAAGTCGTCTTATGTTGTTATCCCCCCTTCTTAGTCACCCCACGCCCTCTCAAACGTGTTTTTTTTTAATTATAGGTAACAACAAAAAGATTATCTTAAACTTATATAAAAGTGATGTTTGTTTGTTTGTTCATATTTTATGAGCTATCATACCGTTTCATCCGATTGAGCTGAAACTTCTTATGGCGAGGTATTAATTGGAACAGTTATCTCTGTCTTTTTCTTAACGTGTAAAGAGTAAAGAAAATAACCACATATTTTCACTTTTTCAATGGTCTTTCGTTTCAATCAAAAATAACAATGAAAGTATTAAAAAATAATAACAGTACTCACTTTGTATTATCATAAAAAATATTGTTGTATATTTTTTTTTAATTTATACTTCAAAATATTAGTCATAACTAGAGTTGAAAGTAACGGTGTAGATCTATCTTTGGGATTTTTTTCTATCGAGCCAAAACTGCTCAGTCATGTTTCTAATAGCTTTTGACTTTAAGAAATATCATCAACAGTAAGGTTTTTTTTCAACCTTGGGTTTTTCTATCGTTTAAGAGTAATTGCCGTCAAAAATAACGGAAATCTGTAATATTACCGCCTGCGCGCACGCCAAGGTAGTAACTAATTATTAATCTGTGGCCAAGGGCTCGCTCACCACGCATTATCGACCTCCGTGAGGGCGAATCCTAGTAGTAATCATTCACTAGGAATAATTAAAATATTCAGGGTGTTGGGTAAGAAACAAAACATTTTACCACTTTTTGTAACTGAACAACTTTTCTTCTAAAACTTTGCTTAAATCGTTTAGTTCATCAGCCAACTTCTTATTAGAAATCTACATCATTTAACTCTTATTCATTTCGTTTCGTCTTCTCATTCATATCTTGAAATTTATCCGTTGTTGAACCAGACAGCCTTGACAAGTTGAGGTTGGCGCTGAACAAAAACCACACCTCTATAGCGAAGGAACCTACAGTTAACAGCTTGCTGTCCTATAAGTGCGTGTTCTCGACCATAGGGAAGGAAGGATAAGACCAGTTTAAACCCTTTAAACTTGATATTAGATACTCTTCTGCTTGCAGTTCCATCTTTTCGTCGAAGTGGGATTTCCAGCCTCCTGCTTCACCTGGAATCAAAAAATATTTATATTTACTGTAGGCGAGTTCCATCTTAAGCTGCTTATCCACCGGCTATGTTAGAATAAAATGAGATGAGCAAGAGTTGAAATTTATATGGCAAAATTTTAATTCCTTACTAGTGCATATTCGACGGATTTGATCTGGATAAGAAAGTATGTGCGAGACGAGAATTGAATTATTTGTTGGTATGAAACTGAACCTTATTGCTATGAGCGTGGAATGTTTATTATCTCAGCAATTTAAACACAATTATTGCGATTGATAGCGATGTAAATCGCTGTTCATCGTTATCAATCCCAAGAAATCCATGAGTATAGCTAAAGATGGGAAAAATTAGCACTAGTTCGTTTGTACCTATCCCACGATCTCGCGATGTTTAGTGCTAGACAGCGATATATCTTGCAATGGGCATGGACATATGTATAGCACCATAAATCGTGCGACATATTTCAATTTTTGTTTATCTCAGTTCATCTCAGCCGGTGGATAAGCAGCTTAAGCTTTCAAGGATCGGCATAACACTTGATAGTTATCTCTGATAGTACTGACAACACTCCTTGTATATTACAGATCTGATATTATATGCTTCAAATTTTTTTTGTTATCTACAATTGATAAGCCCTTGGCATTATCTCACTGATGGTAAGTGACGATGATGCTGAAGATGTAATCACCCGACTTCCTATTGCAGTTCAAAAAATACAGCCCTTCAAAAGTCGCACAGATGGACAAGCCCTCTCGCACATCTACCAGATACGCTAGACTACCAGGTTTATGATATAGCGTCCCCACTTACCTACCCTAGGGCATAACAGTGGGGCCGCTATTCCTGCCAACACCATAAGGTGAAGACAAGGACCAGTTACGGTAGGTCTTGCCGCCAAGATGCTTGTCCTGGTACTCTACAAGGCGAGTGCCTCATGGAAGAGAACCACTACCTACTGTCCAGGTAGGTCCCGGAGCTGTAGGCGCGCTCACCTCCCGCGGCTTTCGCTGCTGGCGGTTCGATCCCCGCTCGGGACGCCAGAGAAGCTGGCTCCCACATATCCGGTGTGGTACCGGAGCTGTAGGCACGCTCACTTCCCGGCGCTTATCGCACCTGTCCAGACTTACTCCTACGCGGCTGGATCGGCCGGAGCAGTACTAGCTTAGCTCTACTTGCTGACCAGGCAAGTGCCGGAGATGCTTCCCTGCCAGTAGTTAAACCAGCAGTTCCACTTAATGGACAACTCACGTGCCCCGCGTTGTTTTCGCCCATAGCCCACGTGGCCGGCTACGACAACACTAGTTGCGCGCGGGGAAGGACGCCTGGACGCAACGTGCTTGCCAGGCAACAAACATTGCCCAACTCCTGCAACTAACCACATACCACTACGAGTCCATGACCCAGTCGGGGGACCGACAAGCCAGAGTGCCGAAGGCGATAGACCAACGGCAGGCAAGCGGTGGGCTACCCCCGACCCCGTAGTACCCTGATCCAAACAGCCGGACCCGTAGTTCCGGCTGCGAACTCCACCTAGCCGGGTAGCTCTAGGCAGAGGGACAGACGGACGGACAGAAAGAGTAGGCTCAGTAACCTAGTCCGGTACCCTAATAACACTGCATCCCGATGAACTGCACGTAACTCAGTGCGCGCTAAACTCAAGGTATCAGCGGGCGGGGCACATAGCTCGCAGAACTGATGGCCGTTGGGGAAGTAAAGTTCTCGAAAGGTGACCGGGCATCGCGCGTAGAAAGGCTTCCCACCCGGTGGACTGACGAACTGGTGAAGGTCACGAGAAGACGCTGGATGCGGACAGCGCAAGACCGGTTGTTGTGTAAATACTTAAAAATCAAACCTTTATTCAGTCTTTCGGCTGATATGATGCTGATCATTAAATAGCACGTACAAGTGACGCGGGTTGATGATAACAAAGATGATAATGTTGAAGGAGGGTTAAAGAGGTAAGGGAAGACCTCTGAAGCGATAGATGCGTGAATTTAAGAGAGAGGAAAGAAAGAGCAAAAATTCTAACTAAAGAAAAAAATAAGTGATACCCACTTCCCCGGCAATACGTCGCTAGTAACTATGGTAACGATTGCTACCGTTTAGACGACAAAGGTTGGAAAAAGAAGCACTTATTACCACAAAGTGTAGATATTTATTATTATTTAATCAACTTCCAAAAAAAATGAGGAGGTTCTCAATTCGACTCTATGTTTTTGTTCTGTGTGTTTGTTACGCGATTTGTTAGACGACATAGGTTGGAAAAAGAAGCACTTATTACCACAAAGTGTAGATATTTATTATTCTTTAATCGACTTCCGAAAAAAATGAGGAGGTTCTCAATTCGACTCTATGTTTTTGTTCTGTGTGTTTGTTACGCGATTTGTTAGACGACATAGGTTGGAAAAAGAAGCACTTATTACCACAAAGTGTAGATATTTATTATTCTTTAATCGACTTCCAAAAAAAATGAGGAGGTTCTCAATTCGACTCCATGTTTTTGTTCTGTGTGTTTGTTACCGATTTTGATGTTTCTTTTTTTATTGATAGTTTATGCCTGGAGGTTCGAATATACATTTTAATAAAGTCGGTTACGCCTTTTTTTGAGTAAACAAACAAATACAAAATTGGCTAAATTTTACTTTTTTGTTGCGATAGAAGTCGGTATGGATGGACCATTTTAAGCCGATCCAAAACAATTGGAAACAATAAAGCTACCAAGAATGATGGTGATAAATATGTAAAATGCTAGGACTAACCTTTTCTTATGAACTGTACGTCGTCACTTCCAGGAGTGTTGTTCACGTGTTTGTTCTTGCGCAGGCTATCGAAGCTAAGATACTTGGCCAACATCTGGATCTTCTCCTCGGAAAACTCCCGCTTAAGGAACGCGCACATACTCCTGATTTGTTTTGGGAGGTCCTGGTGAATATGTATAAAGCATTAATTTTTTTTCTCATATCGTGAGGCACCAAAACATTCGGTAATCATGTCTTTTAGTTTGACTATGGAACACTAAAAACTTCCCCACACGACACACGACTGTTACTGAGTAGAAGTTTATTTGTGATAATATATTCGATATTTGCGTTTGTTTAAACTTCTCGCAAAGCCTCCCTATCTTTGAAAGTAGTTTAATGAGTGCCATCTACAGCGATAAAAAGAAAACGGCACCAACGGTTTAACGTGCAAGAAAAGGGTAGAGGAAATTCACATAACTAAATTCAAACATTACCTCAATCAGATCTTCGTAGAAAATAAAGTGGAGGTTCGGTTTATGTCTCTGCCGCCAAGCTTCGTCACTATGCTTCACTACTGGTGACCACGGTACTGAAATAAAAATAGTTACACTGAAATATACATAATTATAGAAAAGTATTTTAAACTTAAAAGTATACTCCTATGTTTAACACTTAATTCTACTTCCCTATCCTGTAGACCTTTCACATTCTCTATTCTACTTATTTGTAGCGCTTTCACATTCTATATCCTCCTTAGTCGTAGCACTTTTACATTATCTATCCTTCTTATTCGTAGCCCTTTCACATTCTCTATCCTTCTTATTCGTAACCCTTGCACATTTTCTATCCTACTTATTTGTAGCCTTTTTATATTCTCTAATCTCCTTATTCGTAGCCCTTCCATATCTTTCATCCTTCTTATTCGCAGACCTTCCACATTCTCTATCCTCCTTTTTCGCAGACCTTCCACATTCTCTATCCTCTTTTTCGCAGACCTTCCACATTATCTATCCTCCTTTTTCGCAGCCTTTTCACGTTCTCTATCCTCCTTATTCGTTAGCGTGGCTCATGAATCATGATGCCCAGGGTGATTTGAGTTTTTTTATGAACTCATAATTTCAATCAGCAGCCAGACCATAGCAGATGTACGTAGGATATGTATTTACATATCTATGTATGTAGGTTAAAACCCGGATAGATACGGCACTTTTTGAAGTTGTTTCACAAACGTATGGAAAAACTATTTATCTTTACTAATATTATAAATGTGAAAGCGTGTATATTTATTTGTTTGTTATATATTCACGCTTCAACACCTTAATCAATCTTGAGGAAATTGGGCATGCAGGTATTTTGTGTCATGGGGAAGGATATATACTTTTTATCCCGCTAAAATAGCATAGTCCAATACAGTTTCTGAGGGAATTTAAAATATGTAAATTTCTTGGTTGATTTATTTAACGTCGCAACGGAGCAACGAATTGTTGAGATTTTTTGCACAGAGATATTTAAGGGGGTGAGAACATAGACTATTAATTCACATAGCCCGAGGTAGTTCCCGAGTGATCTGAGGTAAACTCATTTCCAGACTCGCGCACGTTGACGTCGCAACGGAGCAACGGATTTACGTGATTTTTTTGCAAAGAAATAGTTGAGGGGGTGGGAAGCGACATAGACTGTTAATCATAATAACTCGATATATCTCCCGAGGGATCTGGAGGAAACTCCTGTCTACGCTTGCGAGCCACACGCGGCTCGCGCACCTCTCACCCTCAAAGACAGTCTTAAAACGATGCCCGTGCTAGCGAAGCCACGGGCAATAGCTAGTGATTAAATAAACTATGGTCCTTTATCTACAAATTGAAGTTTGAGCTACAAATAATTTAGCAGACTTCTACAATAGGAAGGATACATACCGTACCCTGAATTGTCACCACACCTATCAAATTGGGCATGACTGGAGTTGGTTATGCCTTTTCAAAAAACTAATTTAAAAAACCAGGATTACTTTCATTACTCGAATTTTTTTTATTCACAATTGTTAAACCCTTGGTATTATCTCACTTGATGGTAAGTGACGATGATGCCGAAGATGGAAGCGGGGTTACCAAGATTCCCCAACGCAATGGAGAACTGGCTATCTTATCTTCAAGCCGGAACACATCAATGTTGTTAACACTTATGCTTGGCGGCAAGACTTAAATTAAGCAAATTAAGCATCGTCAACGATGCACTTAGAAAGGGGATAGATGCTTCGATACATTTATGAGTACTTTTTTTGTTTTGTATCTTATCTAACAAAATAGAAACCGAACCAAGTAGTGCTTAAATTTAACTTAAGTAGGCGTCGAAATATGAGAAAAGAATTGAATAATGCAAAAATTTACAAATTGTAAAGAAACGTTTGTAATTTGTCTAATGTTTTTGTATGGATAACGGATAGATACCCATGATGCTTCGATGAAGTGTGTGGACGTCTCTTATTGCATTTATACTCACAAAAGCATTTATCCGATTAGAATTTGAGTTTTCGCGAATACATCAATATTATTATAAAAAATGATAAAAATCCATTTGAAGATATTTCCAGATACCTCACACTGCAACCAATGAATAATACACACAGAACCAATGCCAAAAAAAGTATTACGCCTTTGAATTTACTGCAATTAAACTTTGGATTTTTTTTTTGCGCGTCGTAATTTCTAAGCTAGCACAATTACGCACAAGAGCTCTTGAGGTCGCGATACGTCGTTTAACAAGACGGGGCGCGGGGAGCGCTATCTAATAATATGGCTTTGTATATCCCATGAATCGCTAAACTGAAGTGGCAATGGGCAGGGCACATAGCTCGTAGAATAGATGGCCGTTGGGGCGTAAAGTTCTCGAGTGGCGACCGCGCACTTAAAAACATAGCGTAGGCAGGCCTCCCACGCAGTGGACCGACGACCTGGTGAAGATCGCGGGAAGCTGATGGATGCGTGCAGCGCAGGACCGGTCGTCGTGGAAATCCTTGGGGAGGCCTTTGACCAGCAGTGGACGTTTTTTGGCTGATATGATGATCCCAGGAATCCTCCGTGGCGTTTATCAGTGTTTTACCCCACAAGGGCAGAATATTGATTTATTTTGACTTATTAACTTGCTTAGACTTTAACCAATTTGTATTGCCAGTGATCGCATACCTTACTGAGACATAATCAATCAATCAATCAATCAATCAAATAAATTTAATCCAGGCCACGCAGCCAATAAATGTTAGTTCTATACCTATACATTAACTTACACATCTAATGTTAGTGACGTTACAAAATAAAAACATAATAAACAAGTGACATATTTCCTATATCTGGACACCAGCCAGCCACTCGTGTAGCGTTGTCCAGTGGCCAAATACAGGACAGTCCGGCTTGCTGGCAATGGCTTTCAGAATGCCGTTGGTGCTGCCCCTCACACGTTGCATCAGGGACGCGACTCTTCTGCGCACAATTACACGAAAGCCGTCAGTACGTGCTTCTGCGAACATTCCTGATGCGCTACGATACCGAGGAAACCCAATCAGCACCCTGAAACCATTGTTGTATTGCACACGCAGAACGTTGACGGTCTTCTTTGCCTAACTGACCCACAGGCTGCAAGTGTAAAACGACTGACAGAACGCTTTGATTAACGTTATTTTCACGCTCCTAGTACAACGTGCTAACCTGCGAGCCAGCATATTACATCGAACTGCCAACGCTCTGCGCTCCCCTTTTCAACAATAATAATGATTGCGTACTATGGGCCTCCTAAGAATGCTCAGGTCAACTAAAGGGCGATGGAGCATGCCATACACTGTAGTTTGGACATCCATCTGTTTACAGCATGTACTTTTTGAAATAAATAAAAAAATAAAAATAATACACGGTGTTTCCTTACGAGATCTAATCAGAACTGAGGAGATCCATAGTAGAAAAAAACCAATAGACATAGCTCTCAGAATCGCGAAACTCATGTGGCAGTAAATGGGTCATACAGTTCGTAAAACAGATGACCATTGGTTGGTGTACTTAAGTTCTCAAGTGGCGCATCAGAAGACGTAGCGTAGGCAGGCCTCCCACTCGGTAGACCGACAACCCGATGAAGGCCACTGGAAGCACACAGAGCAGGACAGGGCTTTGTGGAAATCCTTGCGGTGGCTTTTGTCCAGCAGTGGACGATTTCGGCTGATATGATAAAAATGATGATAAACTTACACAAGTCAAGCCTAAACGTTTCCCAGAACAGCTCAAAACTGCACTTTAGTAAAGTCTTCGCGACCATTTTGTGTAGGAAGAAATTTGACACCGCCACATCTCGAGGGTCCCTTGCCACGTAGACCACCTTAGCTACTTCCAGTAAGTTCGGAGGAAGAAGTGACAGGGGCAGATGTGTCTTGATGAATCTGGGGGAGGGCGCTTCAGCGATGAATTTCACGCTGGACACCTTGACGGCTTGGCTCAGCCCTTGGAAGTTGCCGAGGTTCATGAAGTTCATTTTGATTAAATCGTTGGCTATTTCTGGGATTTGAGGTGTGATCCTGGAAAATACATATATTTTGAACATGCTTAATATTATCTTTTCTTGTAAAGAAGTCGATTTCGACCTATCTGATAATGGAGTCGAAGGAAAGACACTGAAACTTCTTAGGGGTCCTCTTTGGAGGCTCGAGTTTCCATACAAATGTAGATTTGAATACAAAAACTACATGCCGGATTGAGTCTTTACTTTGCAAATATATTGAGTAAACACATATTGACGTTTGTAATTAGTTTTCAGTGTAGTAAATTTAAGGATATAATAAATGTTGTCAAGGGTTTACCAATTGTGCATAAAAAAAAAAAAAACTTGGGCTTAAATTAGTTTTGTACTAAAATTTTCTAACTGCCGTTGTATATAAGTACATCAAAAACTAATTACAAACATTGATTGAGTTATTATGCGTACAGCGCAGGAGTAGAACTCCTTGCCTGCGTCAGTGTTTACCGATTCCTATAATTTGCGTGTGCCATCCTCGACTGCATCATCACTTACCATCAGGTGATTTGCAGTCAAACGCACTCAAATTTTTTATTTAAAAAAAATGATATGTGTCTACTCAATATATTTGCAACATTTGGATACAATCCGGCATGCTATTTTTATATTAAATCGGAATTACGTTTGTATGGAAGCTTGAGCCTCCAGGTTTGGGCTCGTTAGAATGTCTTGAAGTCTTGAAATGCACTTTGGCCATAGATGGTTTTTACCCATTTTTTATACTTAGTTTTTTTAGACACTATAAACTGATTATATTGCGTATTTATATGGTGATACGAGTTTTATTAAATTAATAATTTTCGGAAAACCTAAAAACTTTTAGGTATATGGATGCAAAATTTCAGCTCAATCGGAATCCGGGAAGTGGGTCAAATTTAACTTGCAAGATTTCACCCGAACAAACAAACATACACAGAAAGAAACATACATACATTACATTGCAAGTTAAATAAAATCTTTTAAAAACAGAGTACGGGGCCTCAACGTTACACTCTACCTACAGGAATTAAGCTTGGACTTTTTTATTCACAATTGGTAAGCCCTTGGTAAGTCCTGATGGTAAGTGACGATCATGCCGAAGATGGAGGTAGGCTCACCAAGATTCCCCAACACAATAGGAAACTGGCTATCTTATCTGCAAGCCGGAAAACATCAATGTTTTTAGCTTTGATGTTTAGCGACTAGACTTAGATAATATGGTGGTAGCTAGCTAGGCAGGCTTAGAAAGTGCCCTTTCACCAACCAAAACGAGTCTTACAAAGTTATACTCCGCTGAGGATTGAACCCGCGACCACGTGATGTGAAGCTAATGGGCTGAACCATGACTTAATAGTTACTCGACTGTTGACTTACTCTAACATTGGAAATCTTTCATAAAGCGGTCTCTGTTTAGCTGTCTTGAAGTCGAGGTCATTCTGTAGAAGCCAAACCATTTCTTGGGTCCATGTAGTCCCTAGAAATAGCAAAGTTATTAACTTCAACAATGGTCTATGATTTGGCAAAAAACAGCAGTGTCTGTAATACTTTTTATCCACAGAGTACTTTTATATACAGGGTGTAAAAAATTCGTGTAGTTCCCATCAACTGGTGGTTCTACTCATCATACTGAACAACTTTCCCCAAGGAACCCATAGTCAATTCTCAAAAAAAAAAATGGAGCCTCCATACTAAAATGTACAAAATTGGTCAATCAGCTGATCGATTTGTATGAAGAGTAAAATTTTTTTTATGCGATTTTAGCAAACTCGTAGAACAAAAGTTGTTCAGTATGATGAGTAGAAGCCCCAGTTAACGGGACCTACACCACTTTTGTTACACCCTGTATATAGGGAGATAAAGACTTTATCCCGGCTCCTAAAAGAAGTGATGCGAATATGATGGCATCTCTGTTTATCATTATCAACTATGAATAGATTCATACCAACCTTTAAAAAAATAGGTTTCTGAATAGATTTGAACCCGCGCTCACGGGGTTGGTACACCTGGGCTATTGAGCAGTTCTGGCCCAAATTATGTTTAAAGTTGCGTTTGATCGATAAATTTTCGCACTTTATTTTTTATTAAAAAACAATATAAATATAAATTTATGTTATATTGAAGCTTTTAAATTATATTTTTGAAATAGAAAATCTCAATGGCTTGTGGCGACTTCTATAAGAGACTATCAAAACTAAAGACCTCGACATTTTCTCAAAGCATCAAAAATGTTAAAGCTAGACGCCGTCCATGTTCACATGGGGCTCCCCACCAAAGACCCACTTTCAAGAGTAATTTAAGGTTTTTCATCTTCTTCGTTTTTCTTCTATCGCGTCGATGGTAATCATGTCAATTTAATTTCCAGTACTCTGCAACGCGAACAGCACTTTGAGTTGCTGCAAGCAGGTCCTCGCGTGTGCAGCTGTAGGGAGACGCTGGGCACGATAGTAAGCGCTTCATAGTTTGTGGTTATGCGCCACATTCACAGATGTTATTTTCATCATTCGTGTAGCCCCACTTGCACAGCTTATTCTTAAATCGGTCGACTTGGGTCCGGAGTCTATTTAGCGACTTCGATGCTGGAACGAGAAGCACAGTCCCATATCTGTCCTTCCAGAGATTCAATCTGGCTTTGGAAGCATCTTTATCTCTAGGGGATATCACTTCATTATTAAAGTTGTGGCGGGTTTTTAGTCTGCGTGGCCCTGCGACGTCACCATGCATAGAGTGCCGGGGGTCTGTATCCATCTTATTTGCTCCACAGAACTGGCAACGTCTCTGCGAACATCGGGGGGCGCAATACCATCCAGTCAGTACAGCATCGTGACCAGAGTGGGCTTAAGACACCCTGTGATGATTCGGTACGTTTCATTTAGTGCTGCATCCACAAGATTGGCATGCACTGAGCGGCTCCATACTGTACTGGCATATTCCCCAAAAGAAAAACATAGTGCTATTCCAGTGGTACGCAACACTGTCGGACACGCACCCCATTGTTAGCCGTTGCAGGAGACTATTCCTGGCGCAAACTTTCTAATTAAACAGTTCAAAACGTCAGAGGGTGGGACACGTTTTAAATAACTGGCGGGCCATATCTCAAAAACGGTACACTTAATAGAGACATTACATCAAAGACCTATTTGGTAAGCCCTTGACCTTGATCTTCATGAAAACGTAGCGTAGGCAGGCCTCCCACTCGGTGGACCGATGACCGCGCAGAACCGGTCGTCGTAGAAATCCTTGGGGGAGGCCTATGTCCAGCAGTGGACGTCTTTCGGCTGATATAATGATGACATAATGATGATGGTGACCTTCATCATTAAGAGATTATAGTTTTATTTAGAGACCAAACCATTTTAAATACATACATCGTATGACTACCCACGGGATATGAAAATTGTTGCATTTAGGTATTGGATAAACTTAGAAAAAATTTAATCACAGTCTGTTTCTATAACTCTAAATTGGGCGCCAGCAATGGGGGAACTGCAAAATGTACCGTACAATTTAAAATATACTAAAAATAGGTATGATAAAATGCATATTCAGATAAATTTTTTTATTTACTTTTTTTATATTTTTATATGTATGCAATTTTACGCTCAACAACCGTTATTCGCATAAAAATTCTTGAAGTTGTTACTTTGACGCCTAAGCAGTACGTTCCATTCCAAACAATTGTTTTTAATCATATTCTATTTTAATGAAGATTTGAAACATTGACAGATTGTGGAAAACGGACAACTTGTGACGATTTAAATCGTCAAAAAAATCATGTGGGATGTATAATCCTACAGTCCAATTAAAGGATAACTTGGGGTCGTCGCACGCGTTACCGAACGGTCGATTGTGCGTCACGCGACCGCGAGAAGTAGCTTTGTTGTCTACCTACAACAATGTCTAATACTGTGAAATGTTCGTCTTGCAACATAGTGATAAATGAAGTGCTTGCTTTTATCAGCAACAAGATTGACGTCATGGATGAGGCGAGCATTAGCCGCATCTGTGCAACCGCTTTTGCGGAGAGTGACATTGTTCAGGCAAAACGGTTGTTGTTTGAATCATTATCGACAGCAAAAACTATGAAAACACGCAAAGGAGAAGGGAAAACTGTTCGGGATATCGATGATATTATCTGTCGCCTGAAGGAGGCTGATCCAGAAAAGTTACCGACCTTTGTAGCACTGGAACTACAGAAGCTACCCCCCGTTTTATTTGACCACCTAGATGCGACCCGCCTTTTAAAGGACCTTCTAAAATTACGTAGAGAAATCGAGCAATTTCCAGATGAGTACGCCACTAGACAAGAGCTAAATTTGTTGAAATCTGAGCTAGAGAATCTTAAAAAAGCGTCATTAGTAAACAATTTTAACATAGGCATCGGTAAAAAAAGAGGAGCTTGCTTAATTGATAGTTTTGAGTATGACAGTGGACCAATGGGATTGCCTCCTGTTTGTGACAATGGCGAGCGGATGAGAGAATCGCCCCCACGAACACCACCAAAGATATCGAGTACCGATGGCAAGTCATTAGAGGGTAGTACAAAAAAATGTTCACAACTGGTAAAAGGAGAAACTCGATCAACTGTCGCCAATATCACCGCATCAGCTGTTAACCGGTTTGAGGGGAGTGAATCCGTACGTAGCAGTAAGCCTGCGAGTGCAAATCCGGCGATGAGTCATTCCACGCCGTCCCCACCTGCGGCCGCCGTGTCCAAGCCCGTTATTGTTATGCCTACGAGAACGACTGCACCGGGACACACGGATGTCGCGAACGCTATGGAACAAAATAAAAAACAATACGCGGAGGTAGCACAGGGTAATGAGTGGAAAATACCAGCTCCAAGTGAGGAGTGGATTCTTGTACAAAAGAAAAGATTGAGAAATCGACTCATTGGTCAGAGGGGCAGTGCCATAGTGGACTCGGATTCTAAGTTCAAAGCGGCCGATACAAAAGTTCCTATTTATATTTATAACGTTGCGAAGGACACGACTGTGTGTGACATCTCCAGTTACATAACAAGTAAAACAAACATATCGCCTAGACTCGAGAAAATGAACATGAAAACAATAAAAGATTATGACGCATACAAAGTTTTTGTACCTAAACATAAACTAGAAATATTTTTGAAGGACGACTTCTGGCCGGAGGGCATTGCGTTTCGACGTTTTATTGACTTCAGCAGAAAGAAAACAGAGGGAGTTCATACTTCCTTAACTGATAAACAAAACAACCAACAATAATGGATCACACCACTAATTTTATTACTTTCAATTGTAAGAATGTTAGCCGTTCAGTAGAATGTATAAGAAGACTTTGTCGCTCTGCTGATGTTATTGCATTACAAGAGACCTGGCTCCTGCAACACGACATTCCCTTCCTCGGGAGCATAGACGAGGGCTTCGCGTTCACCGGTAAGTCAGCAGTAGATACTTCATCGCGCATACTTCGCGGAAGACCGCACGGCGGAGTAGCCCTATTGTGGAGGAAGGCTGTGTTTCCGTGTGTATCAGTTATAACCTGTATCAGTGTGCGTTTGGCAGCTATAAAAGTATTGCTTGGAGACCGATCCGTGTTAATAATCTCGGTTTATATGCCTACGGACTGTGCGGAAAATCTTACGGAATTCACGGAATGCATGAGTGAAATAAACTCTATTGTGGAGAACAACAATGTAGAATGTGTTTTTGTGCTAGGCGATTTCAACGCACACCCTGGCAGGCGTCCGTCACTTACTCAAGGCCACTCGTTATATGCCTACCGCTAAGCGTATCGGAGACGATACAACGGACAGTAGGTTGACGCCCGCTTGCCTGAGTGCTCGCACGTCACATTTACCGCTCTGACTATCGAAATGCCGAAACCACGCAATTATTGTGCAGTGGATGGGTGTTACAGTCAAAAGACAAATGAAAATTTGACATTTTTTTCATTGCCGAGAGACGAACAAAGGTACCTAAGTTAATAGTATTTTAAATCTTTTGTATTTTTCGAATTCCCTTTTCTCATTCCTTTACAATTTATCATCATTTATTCCTTAAACTTAGAACAATGGTGGGTAGGTACCTACTATGTTAATCGTCGTAAATTAAGGATTTCAGGTATTATTTATCTGTTTTTTATATAAATAACAGTTACCTACTTAATGTCAGAACATAGTAGGTACCTAGCGTCGTCGTCGTGATTTAGGTAGGTATGTCATAGAATAGAAGTACTAATGCGCCGGCCACTCGGTAGCTGGGGGGCACTTCTATAGCTGTAAATAAATCGTTTAGAACCAAAATCCAAGGTTTAACTTGTCAAGTACCATTACTTCATCGAAATAACTCCATCAAGCCCCGCCCCCCCGCGCGCGCCGCCGACTTTTATTACCAGGACGAATGTAAACGAAAAAATCTCAAGAACTTAGCACAGATTACTAAATAGTTACTTCGTAAACTATAGCTTGCATTCACAAGCCGTTTTTTGTTATGACTTGTAGATAGTATCAGAAAAACTATTTTCGTTACGTTTTTACCTAGCTTTCACTTAAAATAACAATAATTCAAGCTCACTATGAGCCCCTCTTGGGGAATGTTTTTGTATGAATAGTAGGTATGAAATTCTCCGTCAACTCAAGTAAAAAGCCAACTTTGATTAATTTTTCTCCGCTTTGGTCCTGTTTCCCTTTTGATTATTTATTAATATTATTTACGAGGTTTCGAATATTTTCGTTATTAAAATTTATTAATCGGGTATTCAGGGAAGGGAAAAATGCATCTATCATTTTATTAAACTCAAACATATTTGATAGACAAATATAAAATAATTGATTTTCTACAACATTCGTTTCATTACCAAAATCATCATAGGTACAACCCTAGCACATTCGCTCGATGACGCGCTTGCACGTGGGTCGCGCGGCGGGCAAAACAATCTCAACTCTCTGTATGCGTAGTTATGGCATATTTCTTCTCGCTACAAACAGCTGGTATTATTATTAAGATTTTGTAGGCTAATATAGCGTAGGTATTTAAGCTTTTGTATGGGAGTGATGTATCTGTTACGAAGTAACTATTTAGTAATCTGTGACCCTGGTGAGCCATTTTCCCATGAGTTATTTAACTTCTGTAATGAACAATCTTGGACATGTGTTGACTATGAGCTGTTACCAAAAGATACTTATACATATGTGAGTGAAGCCCACGGGTGCCGGCGCTGGCTCGACCACTGTGTAGTGACAAGTGCCGCGCGGACCACTGTTATGGGAGCGAGAGTTTTAAGCGACAATGTTTACTGGTCTGATCATTACCCATTATTAATTAAATGCAATATTAATTTAATTCAACAAAAAATCGAAATTTCAAATAGTTTTTATAATAAAGTAATTTGGGGTGAAAGAGATTTTGAACAAATTGAAAAATATTATGAGTATTGTCAATCTAAATTGAGAATTATTGATTTTCCTGAGGAATTTTGTAAATGTGCTGACCATATGTGTTCTGACAGAAACCATAGACTACTACTAGATGACATGTATCGCAGTATTATATGTGTATTAAAAGAAGGCGCTGAATCTGCTCACAATGACACTAGACGTAAAAAACATAAGTATATAGTAGGCTGGAACAAGTATGTGAGTGGTGCTCACCGGGAGGCTCGGCTTTGGTATCAATGGTGGTTATCATTTAACAAACCGACGTCTGGCTACATTTATAATAAAATGTTAGATTCTAAAAGAGCGTTTAAATCAAAGCTAAAATATTGCCAGAATCATGAACAGCAAATAAAAATGAATATAATTGCCAAAAACCATTGTGATAAAAACTTTGCAAAATTTTGGAATAGTACTAATAAACTGAATCCAAAGCAGAGTCTTCCGGTGAGTGTAGCCGGCATTCATGAGCCAACAGAAATCGCTAAGGCTTTTCAACAGCACTTCAAAGTTGATTCTCCTCTCCCGCAAATGCCAGGGTCGCTTAATGCTGAGGACGGTCTCGAGACTCCATCTGTTAGGTTTTCAGCCAAGCAAATTGCTTCCATAATTAAAACAATGAAGAAAGGAAAGTCTCCTGGGCATGACGGCCTTAGTATTGAGCATCTCAAGTATGCGGGAGTACATTTACCAAGACTGCTCGCCTTATTCTTTAACTTGTGTATTAGTCATAGTTATCTGCCCGATGACCTCATGTACACTGTAGTCGTACCGATTGTAAAAAACAAAACAGGGGATGCTTCTGACGTGTCCAACTACAGGCCCATATCTTTGGCGACTATAGTAGCCAAGGTGCTGGACCGTCTGCTTGATGACGTATTAGGTGAACACATCGATCTTCATGATGCTCAATTCGGCTTCCGGCCGGGTTTGTCTACTGAAAGCGCTATCCTTTGTCTCAAGCACACTGTTCAGTACTACACTGCTCGTAAGACGCCAATCTATGCCTGTTTTTTGGACTTGTCAAAGGCATTTGATCTGGTATCGTATGACATATTGTGGAACAAGCTACAAAATGAAACTAAAGTGCCAAGTGAGATATCAGCAATGTTTAAGTATTGGTACGCTAATCAAAAGAATATTGTAAGGTGGGCAGGAGCTTACTCAAGTGCGTATGGGTTGAATTGCGGGGTGAGGCAGGGGGGGCTGAGCTCACCCAAATTGTTTAACCTCTACATGAACCGGTTGATTGAGGAGCTCAGCGGCACTAATGTTGGGTGTCATATTGACGGAGTATGTATTAACAATATTAGTTATGCAGACGACATGGTGTTGCTGAGCCCCTCGATAGGAGCTCTGCAAAAGTTGTTACGAACTTGTGAAGCATATGCGGTGGCCCATGGGCTCAAGTACAATGCGTCAAAGAGTGAGCTCATGTTATTTAAGGCAGGCAATAAGAGCTATAAAATGTCTTCTTTGACTCTATGTGGTACACCTTTGAAAAAAGTAGAGAAGTTTAAGTACTTGGGCCACTGGGTCACCGATACTATGTCTGACGATGATGACATTGAGCGTGAGCGCAGGGCGCTGTGTGTACGCTGCAATATGTTGGTCCGTAGATTCGCACGATGTAGTAAACAGGTTAAAGTGACTTTGTTCAAATCCTACTGTCAAACGTTCTACACGTGCAGTTTATGGGTTGACTTTACGCGGCGGGCATATAGCGCTCTGCGCGTGCAGTATAACAACGCGTTCAGGATGCTGTTTGGGCTGCCGAGACACTGTAGTGCATCAACAATGTTTGCTGAGGCGCAGATCGATTGCTTTTTTGCAATAATGCGAAAACGTTGCGCCTCACTACTAAACCGTGTCCGGTGTAGCGCGAACGGTATCCTGAGCGCGCTGGCAGAGCACTGGGACTCGCCGCTGGTGGCGCGCTGGGCGCGGTTGCATACTCCCGTCGCAGTCGCGCCTCGTCGCCTCTAGCCGCTCGACAATTTTAATTTAAGTTTATTTTCATTTCTATTATAGTTATGTGATTTTATTGATATGATAATTTGAATGGATATATTTTTTACTAACATAGTTTTTAAGTTGTTGAACTAATAATTCTATGGATTTTTAAATCTGAAATAAATATTGATTTGATTTGATTTGATTTGATTAAAAACATATCAAGTAATATTTCACAAATAAACACTGAGTCTATGTCTCTTATAGCGTATTTTTTGCAGATGCACGCCAAATTAGCAATATTTATTTAATTACTCCCAACAGCTATTAAAATGTAAAAAAAATCCCGAAAATACTAGCTATTTGTTATCAAAAAACAGGCATAAGTCTGCCATGCGTGGAAGTCTAATTAAGTGGGTTACCCACTTTTGCCATTTTTTTTTACTTTTCTGATGAAACAAAAGTTTATCGTTATTTATCGTAAAAAATATAGGACATGTGAGTCTGAAACCTATATAGTTTTATCTTAAAATGCGTTAAATAATCTAGATATATTTTTATGTGACAGTCATCCGGTTATCGCCTCACGACTTAGATAGTGTAGGCAAGGTAATAATTTTAAACAACAAAAAATCTACTTCATGCTAACTAGTCGCCACTACGATTTTTGAAGGTTCCCTTCGATTTATCCGGGATGCCATCATTAGATCTTGGTTTCCTTAACATGGTACCACCCTTGGGATATCTCCTTTCCAACAAAAAAGGAATCATCAAAATCGGTTCATAAACGACGAAGTTATCCGCGGACACACATAAAAAAATTGTATATAAGGTCTAACAAAATTAGCTGAAACTATTTTAACTGGTGCTTCTACCCACGAAACTGAACAACTTTCAAATCAAATCTCAAAAAAAAATTTGAACTCTCCCATACTAACTCGATCAAATAATCAGCCAACTTAGTATGGGAAGTTCAATTTTTTTTTTGAGATTTGACTATGGGTTTCACGGGGAAATATGTTCAGTTTCCTAGGTAAAAGCACCACTTAAAATAGTTTCAGCTAAATTTGTTACACCTTATATATACGGTCGAATTGAGCAACCTCCTCCTTTTTTTGAAGTCGGTTAACAAATAACAAGTATATGCACGTGGGTGAAGCCGCGGGCAAAAGCTGTGATCATCATCATAATATCAGCCGAAACACATTCAGTGCTGGACAAAGGCCTCCCCCAAGGATTTCCACAACGACTAGTCCTGTGCTGCCCGTATCCAGTGGCTTCCCGCGGCTTTCATCAGGTGGTCGGTATACTGAGTGGGAGTCCTGCCTACACTACGTCTCCCGGTGCGCAGTCGCCACTCGAGAATTTTACTGCCCCAACGGCCATCTGTTCTACGAGCTATATGCCCTGACTATTGCCACGTTTAGCAATTCTGAGAGCTATGTCGGTTACTTTGGTTCTCCAGCGGCAATTTTTTTTCTTATCTGTAGGTTCTCCTACGGCTCTCCTAGTTTCTGATTCGATCACGCAGCGAAACTCCGAGCATAGCACGCTCCGTCGCCCTTTGGGTGACCTTGAGCCTTCTTATGAGGCCAATAGTAAGCAACAGCTCTATAAAATTATTGTTATTATTTTTTATTAACTTTTTTTATTTTTTTATAAAACTACCTACACGTATTTTTACAATATTCTTAATAATATTTTTACAACAGTCGGTTATCAGAAAGGACGTAAATTGATTGTATTAATGTTGATCCCCAAAATGTTTATCTGCAAAAGCACTTAGAAAGCACTTAGCATATCATATCTGTCGTGGTACGCACGACGCCACATGAAGTGCAACACCTAACCACACCCTGGACACTTCATACAACGGGCCAGAAATTACATTTCAAAAAAGGAATGACGGAACAAACAAAGTGGTGGCGAAATCCTATACGTTCGACAACCAATCTGTATCAATCTGGGTGACGAGGGGGTTAGGTCGCAATCTAGAGAGCGGCAGGGAGTGTCCACTGTCCATACTATATGTTAGTAATAATATATAAGGTCTAACAAAATTAGCTGAAACTATTTTAACTGGTGCTTCTACCCATGAAACTGAACAACTTCCCCCATGAAACCCATTGTCAAATCCCAAAAACAAATTTGAACATCCCATACTAAGTTGGCTGAACAGCTGATCGAGTTAGTATGGGAGAGCCAAATTTGTTTTTGCGATTTGACTATGGGTTCCATGGGGAAAGTTGTGCAGTTTCAAGGGTAGAAGCACCAGTTAAAATAATTTCAGCTAATTTCCTTGGTCCTTAAATACTTTGACCTAACACTAATTCGATTGCATCCTGTACCGTAGACCGCCACCTGTAGAGCTGCAGCTCGGAAACCAGCGCTTGTCATCTAAGAGTCTTGTTTAAGGTGAATTCATCTTATTAAGGCTTTAAGATGACTCAATCCGAGCAGGTTTAATTACCTAAGTATTCATACCTACAAGTCGTTTTACATTGATCATTTAAAAACGAAACAACACAGGCGTGTCTTTTTTCCGCCAAAAGGAGTCCATTCACCTTGACTCCAACTCTCCGGAATGAACCGATTCAGATATCTGACCACCTGGAACTCCTTGGCGTGGATTTAACACCCAATCTTAACTTCGGTCGTTACATTGAGTCCAAGGCAAAAGTTGCTGCAATGAAGCTGGGCATTCTCTCTAAGGTGAGACGGTACTTCACACCTGGACAGCTGCTTACCTTGTATCAAGCACAGGTCCGCTCATGTATGGAGTACTGTTCACACTTATGGGATGGATCAGCCCGCTATCAGCTGGATACCTTGGACGCCATCGACCGACGCGCACGGAGACTCATTGGCGACGATGAGCTAGTCAATGACAAGCTCCAAAGCCTTGAGCATCGCCGCAAAGTCGCCTGTCTATCGGTATTCTATCGAATTCATTTCGGAGAGTGCGCGCAAGAACTTCACGACCTCATTCCCCCTGCTCCATTCCACCGTCGGTCAACGAGACGCAGGGAGGGGTTGCACCCCTTTGTTGTTGATGTTCCACCTTTTCGCACGAATCGTTACGCTTCTTCATTTATTATGCGTACAGCGCAGGAGTGGAACTCCTTGCCTGCGTCAGTGTTTCCCGATTCCTATAATTTGGGGATCTTCAAGGCAAGAGTGAATAGGCATTATTTGAGTTTGCGTGTACCATCCTCGACTGCATCATCACTTACCATCAGGTGAGTTGCAGTCAAACGCACTCAAATTTTTAATAGAAAAAAAAAAAAAACAACTGTACTACAATGAAACTTTATAAATAGTTTTATGGCTTTGGCTTCAAAAATTAAGTATTCATTCCTACAAGTCGTTTTACAATGATCATTTCAAAACGAGACAACTGTACTACAATGAAACTGTATAAATAGTTTTATGGCTTTGGCTTCAAAAATTGAATATTCATTCCTACAAGTCGTTTTACAATGATCAATTCAAAAACGAGACATACTACAATGAAACTTTTTAAATATTTTTATGGCTTTGGCTTCAAAAATTCAATATATATGATTATGACAAAATTGCAATGTATTTTTATTTATTTCATGGTCGTAGAAAAAGTATTGTATTCCACTGCACACAATTAGCAATTGGCAGTGGCATAAACAACTATTTCATTACAAACAAAAGTCATTAACGCAAGCGACAAAAAAAATATTTTTTGAAGTAAAAACTTCTTTAGGCGCGTTGGGCATTTTCCACCGACTTCAAAAAGGAGGAGGTTCTCAATTCGACTGTATGTTTTTTTTTGTATGTTTGTTACGCGATATCTCCGCCGATTGTGAACCGATTTTCAAAATGTTTTTTTATTTGAAAGAGTATACTCCCGAGGGATTCCCATTGTCACCAAATCAGGATCTGATGATGGGATCCCAGGGAAATCGAGAACAACCCTCAAATGTTATAGTCACATATTACGTGTTTCATGTATTTCCTAAAACTATTCAAGTTTTGGCGTCTGGTAGTCATCATCTTATCATCATCATCATCATCAGATGAGTTGATGAAGGAAGATACAACTCCTTAACGGTTAGGAGTTGGAGGACAATTCTTTAAAAATTTTACTTAGACCGATAGTTTCTTTCAGGTTATTCAGATGAGCTGATGATGGAAGATTTTTTGCTGTTGTGATGACGATGGAAGCTACAGGAATCTGTATCTGTTAATGAAACACATGCATTATGAATTATGATTTGATGGTTCCTATTGGCGAGTGGGTGATTGGGTATAACGTTTTTTTTTTTATTTACAATTGTTAGATAGATAGCATTATCACTGAAAATATATAAAATAAAAAAAGACGTGTGGCACTCGGGGACTGCTGCGATAAATAGCATTTTTAAACATTTTATGCAATTATAATTATTTATTTATTTTTTATTTAAGCTGTATTTACCAGTACCTTATAGTATTTAGGGCGCGGGATGTTTATGTAATAAATTAACACTAAGAAAGTTAATCATCATCATCCTTATCATGATCCTCATGATCATCACCAACATGATCCCCATCATGTTCCTCATAATAATCATCATCAATGATCCTCATCATCATCCTCATCATCCTCATAATCATCATGATCCTCATCATCATCATCATTGATCCTCATCATCATCATGATGGATAGATAGATGGCACTGTAAGTTTTTTAATAGGGTGAACTCATGTAACTTCGTGACAAAGGCATTTGAGTAATAAAATACCAATAAATTATTATTTACTTTAATTCAGACTTAGCATGAGTTTTAATCAGTCTTTTATGAGGAATATAGGCACAATTAATCACATTTTTATCTAGAAACCTTAAAGTTATATCAAAATTACTAAATCAAGTCAACTTGCCTAATTCCGTGGTGACCTCTTTAAGTCCGTGATAGCTACTACTTTAATTCTGGTATAACGGAATTAGGCAAGTTAACTTTATTTAAGTAGTACAAAATTAATATCATAAAATTAACATAAACATAAAAAAACCAATATAAACATTTTAGTAATATCTTGTAGAATCATTCTTCGGTGTAACACATATCACACTTAAAAATTGACAGATTAGCCTCAAATTCTTGACTTTGGCAATGTACGTGGTACGTTTTGAAGCAGAAGGAACAAGAAATCCAGTCTGCTCCATTTTCAGAAGCTGCATCTTCTGAGTACCATCTCTTACATATTTCACATAGCCAATCGTCGTCTTCAGTTGTATTTGTCTTCTTCAATTGTTTCTTCGCAGGTGCGGTATTAGTAAAAACATTGTATGGAGCGGCAAAAAAAAGAACAACACAATGAAGCAATATTTTTTTTAAATTGTTTTTTGCACTAGGCTATCTCTTTTTTGTTTTGTATCATGTTGATACATTACCTGGCCATTAGAAAAACATCATTTTAAACTGTATATATGTATTATATAAAAATAAATAGTAAAACAAAACAAAAAAAATTAAAAAAAACAAAACTCAAATTAATTGTGTTCTGTTGAATTTTTTCGTGATAGAAGAAATCTAAAAAAATATAAACAACAAAGAAATTTAATCAGCTTACTAGATCAGTAATTAGTTATTATAGGTTTTATATAAAAATACTGAGAAAACCTCGGAAATCTGAAGCGGTTGCCGACCCCCGCTAAACCAGATCGGATGTATGGGCGTGTCAGCGGCGCCGGTACAGTATAAATGGTCGTTGGAAGGGATTATAAATACACACCTGCTTAAATTTAAGCGTCTGTTTAATATTACAGCTCGTATTATCATAACAAATGCTGGAAAATTTGGTAATAAAACTACTCAATTACGTGATAAGTCTAAAAAAAGTGTCACTCAATTCCGTGATAGCAAAATATATAATAGTGGCTCAAAGTCGTCATTTTAATTAAGACAAGATAAAACTAATAAAATAACACCAATCTTGTCTACTAAACTCAAAAAAAGTCAATACTTTCAGTTGAAATCACAAATAATTGTACATAACTACTATAATTCTGTGATAGCACAGAAACCACTCAACCACTAAAACGCTAATATTTTTGACGAACAAAATAAGCTCTAACACTAAAACAACGCAGAACTATGACGATTTTTTTTACTGCCACATCAAAGGAATATCGATTACAATTCACTTTATTAGAAAGAAGCTAAGAAATTTGTTAAATACTTACATAAATACAGCAAAGTTCGCCACCAATTCACAAACACTGCCAAAACCGTCGAGATTTTGCGCGCGAACTGACAAAACCGTTATTTGTTGCCATCTCGCTTACTCGAGCGTCCCCAAACTTTACAGACCAATTTTAACTTTATTACCGATGCATAAGGTTGCATTACAAGTCATTGATTTTACTCGTACAGCCTAATGGTAGCGCTCAAACCAAATATCACAGAATTAGGTGAGTCACAGAATTAGATGAGTTTACCCTACTCAGTTACGAAATTTCTTGATTCGGTCCCCTCAAAGCCCGCGATAAAAGCTATACAATAGCTTAATAGAAGTTTACAAAACTTAAAAACCGACTTCAAAATGAATTTCACTCAAAAGTATGAAATGACATTATTATACTTAGATACACGACATTAACCAACAATAACGAAATCAAAGGTGGGTACTAATTAAATTAGGGCCTAAATATTTTTTTGAGGTCGATGTCAGCAATGCCATTAATCTAAAGTAAGTAGCTTTGATACGTAAGTCTGTATGCTGATACCGACCTCAAAAATAAATTTATTTATTTTTGAGATGGAAAAACCATTGAACTCGCGACACTGTAATGTAACCGCCACCGTACCAGGAACACTCGCAGGGTCAAAACTTTGTCAACCTAGTCGTTCGCCAGGAACACTCGGAGGGTCCATACTTATAAAACTGTAAAAAGTTTTCACTTCTGTTGACACTCCCGTAGTGGTTAGGTTATTTTTCAACCGACTTCAATAAGGAGGAGGTTCTCTATTCGACTGTATGTTGTTTTTTTTGTATGTTTGTAACGCGACATCTCCGCCGATTGTGAACCGATTTACAAAATTCTTTTTTTATTCGAAAGAGTATACTCCCGAGGGGGTCCCATTGTCACCAAGTCAGGATCTGATGATGAGATCCCAGGGAAATAGAGGGCAACTCTCAACTTTTACAGGCACGTTTTACGTGTTTCTTGTATTTTCTAAAAAATATAAGTTTAAAAAACTAAAAACCGAAAACACCTTTGATTCCGTTATTGTTGGTTAATGTCGTGTATCTAAGTATAATAATATTATTTCATACTTTTGAGTGAATTTCATTTTGAAGTCGGTTTTTAGTTTTTTAAACTTATATTTTTATTGAGTTCGGACTCCTCAGCGCGAGTACGACTCACACTTGGACAGTTTAATTTGTTGACTTATTTTCGTCAGCGAAAATATTTAAAGATAAATCTATTTAATTGAGGACGAAAAATACAATTCTCAATAATAAATAATAGGTTTGAAACAGCTTGTGACTGAATACAAAGTGAATTTTAAAATTTATTGCATCTGTGTGCTCATGCGCTTGTGTGTGTGTGTGTGTGTATAGGAAGACCCAAACTACTAAAATCGGAGGAAAAAAAGAAAGGCGTTTGCGAGTCTATATCGGTATGTTATTTTGGAAAAAGAGTGCTTTACAACGGTGGTGTTCCTATATATATTTATGGTAAGTTGTGCCATCTATTAGTGTATTAATTAATTACAATTTACCTAATTTAGCCTCGATGAGGCTTTGTATTACATATTGAAGCGCAAAGTATCGCTTTAAAGCCGATCTTCTTTCTTGCGTTTCATGATTAAATGCTCTTTTGGTTTTGTTCGTCTATGAAAATTTAATTTGAAAATGATTGTTACCTTTTGACAAGAGAAAAAATAAACGATGACCGTGATCTCTTTGACCGTTGTGTGTATTTAAGTTTTTGATTTATATTAATGTTTCGTTGAGGCCCACTATTTTATTCAGTGGTAAGTAATTTGTATAAGGAAACCGCTTTGCGTGTATTTTTGGTACTGCTGCGAACTGCGTCCGTAGGGTCTTTCACTCCCCCTGCGAGGTTGACGTCCCCGAAAATTCTTCCGACTCAAGTTTGATCCTGGGAGACAGCTGCGCTAACCACCAGCCAGTCTTTTGCACTGCCCGCCCAGCTGCTTGCCAAAAGGGAAGTAAAAACCTAATTAATCTTTTATCCCGAGCGACTCTCTGGCCATTGGTCATGACTCACGAAGCAATATTACTGCCCTGCGCAATTCTTATTTATGTTCGCAAAGCGTTTCTGCCGTCCTAGAAGATTTCCTGCCTCCGGTTTTTAACGATTTAGTTATTAGTTTTAAATTTTAAAAGTATTTTGTACCAAATAAGTGTATTTTAGAACGGTGGGGTAATTCAGACCCAAGTGAAATTTAATTATTTTGTTATTTTAGTACTTGGTTACTTATTTAAATACCAAAGGGAGGGCGACGATCGTTGCCTACCGGCATTCTATAAAAATAACCTTTTCTAATCAATTTTTTGACATTTTTTAATCAAATAAAATTGACACTTTAGATTTAATTCAGGGAATTGTCCAAATATAAATTATGTTATTGTTTTTTTTAACAGCACGGTTATCCAATGTACATCACATCTTTTTCTAGTATATTGTACCTTCTTTTTTAGAAAAATTATTAAGTCAATATATTCCAATTTACCCCATAATATTTTTTCTTAAAACTCCGTTTAGGGCCGATCCTCTAAATCTTACGTATCGTGTAACAAACCCGTAACTGAGTAGCTTAAACCAGTTTCTATCATTTTCGTATACTCAGTTTCTACCATTTTCGTTAAAAACAAGTTTCCATTATTTTCGTTACAAAATGGCGCCCGAACTAATGTTTTTATCCCTATTTCTGCTATTTCTCTTTCCCTAACGAACCCGTTTTTTTGTCGTTCGTGGGTGGATCCGTTTCCCGGATATTATGGTTCAAGTTTTAATACCTCAAGACCCCCTTACTTAATTTAATCATGCAGTTTTCTTGGAAACGTGTGGTTTTTTGTTTGTATGCACGGGATTTTTTTGCTTCTCTTCACACGGGTCGTTTTTTCCCCGGCTTAATGTTATTATTCCTCTTTCGGTTAATAGCTTTCGTGCTGATGAGTTGTTTTTGCCTGTGTATTTCCTTACGATTCCAAGAGAATTTTTGATTTAAGTAGTCAATGGCCAGACTCTAGATTTCTTTCAATCGAAAGTCGGGACAGACTTACTTTTTAGTTCACGATTATTTGATATTGGTTTTAGGAGAATAATCTTTAAGGGTTACTGTTTGGAATATTTTTACGCGTTGCTTTGCGAGGTACTCCTTAAATTTTTGGCGTACCCTGTTCACTTATGTGACAACGTTTCTGTATTCCGCAGTATTGTTTAGATTTCTTGAGGTCTTATAACAATTTCCCATTTTTCAAACTTCTTTCATTAATCTTATCCGTGAGTCGGGTTTTCACGCATCCGCCGTTACCGCTTTTGTCCACATTTTCGCTGGAGTAACCGACAACGTTTTGCAAGTTTTTTCAGTTTTTGACAACCCTACTGGTCTTTAATGTTTTACTAGTTGTGTGGTTTTTCCCTCGAGATGTGTTAAGCTTGACAGCTCTATTTGCCTATTGTTCGATGTGCTCCTTTTTTTTTCTTCTTCGTTCTCTCTTTATACTATCTAGTTTTAGTTAGTTATTTAGTTATGCCCTTTCCTAATTAGTTGACTATTTTAGGCTGTGCACAGCGATCCTTTAACACTAGTGTATTCTTGGGGTTATTAAGGTTAGTTCTCTTGTTGATGGGGTTTTTGGCGTTTGTATGTGTACGCGATTCGTGTATAAATGTCATTTTCTTTCGACTTCAAGTGAACGTTAGTAGTTAGCTAGTTGCTTAGGGAGTTTTTTTATTTTTCTTCTTCAGGGCTGTCCAACGACTATAGGGTTGTCCAAATTTCTAAAATTTTTTGGACTTCTTGCCTATTTTTTTGTGAGTTTGTGGGTATTTTGAAGCGCAAAGTATCGCTTCAAAGCCGATTTTCTTTCTTGCGTTTCATGATTAAATGCTCTTTTGGTTTTGTTCGTCTATGAAAATTTAATTTGAAAATGATTGTTACCTTTTGACAAGAGAAAAAATAAACGATGACCGTGATCTCTTTGACCGTTGTGTGTATTTAAGTTTTCGATTTATATTAATGTTTCGTTGAGGCCCACTATTTTATTCAGTGGTAAGTAATTTGTATAAGGAAACCGCTTTGCGTGTATTTTTGGTACTGCTGCGAACTAGATTTACATATGTCCGTAGGGTCTTTCACTACCCCTGCGAGGTTGACGTCCCCGAAAATTCCTCCGACTCAAGTTTGATCCTGGGAGACAGCTGCGCTAACCACCAGCCAGTCTTTTGCACTGCCCGCCCAGCTGCTTGCCAAAAGGGAAGTAAATACTTAATTAATATTTTATCCCGAGCGACTCTCTGGCCATTGGTCATGACTCACGAAGCAATATTACTGCCCTGCGCAATTCTTATTTATGTTCGCAAAGCGTTTCTGCCGTCCTAGAAGATTTCCTGCCTCCGGTTTTTAACGATTTAGTTATTAGTTTTAAATTTTAAAAGTGTTTTGTACCAAATAAGTGTATTTTAGAACGGTGGGGTAATTCAGACCCAAGTGAAATTTAATTATTTTGTTATTTTAGTACTTGGTTACTTATTTAAATACCAAAGGGAGGGCGACGATCGTTGCCTACCGGCATTCTATAAAAATAACCTTTTTTAATCAAATAAAATTGTCACTTTAGATTTAATTCAGGGAATTGTCCAAATATAAATTATGTTATTGTTTTTTTTAACAGCACGGTTATCCAATGTACATCACAGCTTTTTCTAGTATATTGTACCTTCTTTTTTAGAAAAATTCTTAAATCAATATATTCCAATTTACCCCATAATATTTTTTCTTAAAACTCCGTTTAGGCCCGATCCTCTAAATCTTACGTATCGTGTAACAAACCCGTAACTGAGTAGTTTAAACCAGTTTCTATCATTTTCGTATACTCAGTTTCTACCATTTTCGTTACAATATTCTTAGATCCTAATGTTACAAATTCGGGTCTAACCATCTAGATGGCTCTAGTGTTACCTTTGGAACAGTGTGTGTTTTATTTTACGACTTACCAGACCTAGGGAACGTGATCACCCAGATGTCGTCGGGCCGCACGTCCAGGTTGTATATTTCCTCGGCGTACTTCTTGAACGCGCCGGGCATCACGTAGCCTGCCTCCCCGCATTTCACGAAAGGTCTCGTGTAGCCTGGGTACATTCAAGTTAACTCTTTAACTGCCAGGCCAGGCGGAGACTGAGATACAATCAGTACAGGGTCTCCCAGGAAGCTTTTAATGATAACAACCATCTTATCTAAGTCTTGCCGCCAAACATCAGTGTTAACAGCATTAATGTGTTCCGGCTTGAATGTAAGATATAGCCAGTTCTCCATTGCGTTGGGGAATCTTGGTAAGCCCGCTTCCATCTTTGGCATAATCGTTACTTACCACCAGGTGAGATGATGCCAAGGGCTTACCAATTGTGAATAAGAAAAATTACCCTCCTACTGAAACTTTAAAAAACCTTTTTACATTTTTTTTTCAATTCATTGAAATTACAAAATGAGTACATTAATGACGCTGAAAAACTGTGTAGTCAAACCTAGGATAAAAAAATTTTTTAGGACAAAATGTCGTTTTTGACAAATGATAAAAAGTAACTCAAATGACTATGACAAATGCCATCATCTCTATTTTACGATATGGCCACAACATAGTTATAACTATGTCCTTCAATCAATATGTAGGTATATATGCTTCCATCTCCAGCATCATCGTTACATACCATCAGGAGAAAAGACGCCGAGAGCTTATCAATTGTGGATAAAAAACCCCAAACAAACCAAGCCCGTCTCATCCGAAGTTGAGTTTCAGTAAATGGAGGGCCGGATTGTCATGTTCCTAGGCAATACAAGCCCTTTTTCTGCCTTCTCTCTTTCTTACATACAACGCAAATGGGGTTCAGTGCTTTTTAATTTTATGGGATTTTAAATAATGTTATTTTATTTTCAATTATAACTTAATCTCGTTACCTTCAACCTGTTCTTTGATATCGTAGTGTAGTGGTGTTAAAGTTTTTAGAGGTGTTTAAGTGAGTGTTCTGGATGAGGAAGCAATATTTAAGGTGAAGTAGGAGATAATCATATCTCCTACAGTTCAGTTAAGTTTTTTTTTATTCTGAATTTGTTAACACTATCTCAGATATTCTGCATTTACCGCTACGGCTCAATGAATGCACCTTGGGTGAGCAAAGAAATGGCCTTTTTTTAATAATAAATAAATAAATATGCTTACTAGCTTCGCCCACGGCTTCACCCGCATAGATATCGATCTTTTCTTTTTTTCTTACAACCTTCCCGGGCGTGCGCGCAACGACTGTGCGAAGTTTCAGCGCAATAGGATGAACAGTATAGCAGCGCATAGCACACGAACAAACAAACATTGATATTTACATAAAAGATATTTCACGCGTGCATTGGAAAGGCTTACAATGCAGTCGCCTCTTGGAGCTTCAAACGGTGAGTTGCACGATGCTGGGGACGTCATAAATAAGACGCTCAGTGTTAGATCTTCTGTTAAGCGTGTTACTAGGGTAATAATGAGTATGCAGCGAGGCAAATCGCCAGGTCAAGACGGCCTAAGTATTGGTGTTCATCTGCTGCGAGTGTTGGCGATGTTCTTTATGCTGTGCATGGGGCATTCATATCTACCCGAGTCTTTGATGATTACGGTGGTTATACCGATTATCAAAAATAAGACAGGAGATGTCTTGGATCCGGCGAACTACCGGCCCATCTCACTTGCCACTATAACAGCTAAGGTGCTTGATAGTTTGCTCAATGACCACTTGAATAAACACATTGACTCCGTAAATTTAAAAATCTTACTTCTTTTTTTTTGTAAAATTGTTTTATCCTTCAATACATTTCCTGAACTTTGTTCGAGTGTACTGCTGCTAATAGGTATGACAACAGCATCAGAAATAAATTATGAACTCTTGATCACTAAATTGCCCTCCTACTTAAACTTCAGAAAACCTTACTCGTTTTGTTTTCCATTAAGTCTTCGATTTTTAATTTACCAAAATCACAAAATGAGTACATAAATGACGCTGCAAAACTATGAGGTCACGCTTAGGTATTTCAAACATTATTAGAACAAAATATGAAAATGTCGTGTTTAACAGATGATAAAAAGTAAATCATATGACTAGCATTCGTCATCCCTAATCGTACAAAGTAACAAACCGCACTGTTTACACAAAGTACATATTATAATATTACTAACGGTTTTGATGAGAAATCCCCAAAAATGAATCATTTGATGCACTTTTGAACTGAACTACAATGGTGACTAAATGGCTTTCATCGTAAGATTAGATATTATGGTACGATTACATCAACAGTAACATGTAAGTACGGATGTACTTGGATATTTACGTAAAATGTTACGGATATAAAGTAACTATGTAAGTACCTATATCTCACTGATATCATGATATGGCATTGCTATAAAGATAATATCTTAAGCGTAAGATAACTGATTGTAGACGTATTCAGTTTAAGGCCCAATACGCCTTGGAACAGTTTTTTCTGTCTTTTTCTTTACGTGTAAAGAGTAAAGAAAATAACCAAGCTTGTGCACTTTTTCATTTTTTTTTTTTTTTTTTTTTTTTTTTTTTTTTTATTAAAAATTTGAGTACGTTTGGCTGCACCTCACCTGATGGTAAGTGCCGATGCAGCCGAGGATGTGACACGCAAGCTCAAATAGTGCCTATTCACTCTCGACTTGAAGATTCCTAAATTGTACGAATCGGGGAATACAGACGCCGGAAGGGAATTCCACTCCTTGGCCGTTCGCATGATGAACGAAGACGCAAAACGCTTCGTGCGTAAAGGTGGAACATTGACGACAAAGGGATGGAACCGCCCTCCGCGCCTGGTCGTCCGATGATGAAATGGAGAGGGGGGAATGAGGTTGTGAAGCTCCAGGGCACACTCTCCGAAATGAATCCTGTAGAACACCGATAAACAGGCGACTTTGCGGCGATGCTCGAGGCTTTGGAGCGTGTTTGATACAAGTTCCTCGTCGCCTATGAGTCTCCTAGCGCGTCGGTCGATAGAATCCAAGGCATCTAGCTGGTAACGAGCCGATCCGTCCCATAAGTGAGAGCAGTACTCCATACATGACCGAACTTGAGCTTGGTATAATATTAGAAGCTGCTCTGGTGTGAAGTAAAGTCTCACCTTCGAGAGGATACCAAGCTTTTTGGCTGCCGTTTTTGCCTTGGATTCAATGTATCTCCCGAAATTCAGATCGGATGTTAAATCTACGCCAAGGAGCTCAAGATGGTCGGAGATCTGGATAGATTCATCTCGGAAAGTAGGAGTCAGGGTAAAAGGACTCCTTTTTGCAGTAAATAGACACGCCTGCGTTTTAGAGGCATTAAACCTAACAAGATTGGCATCGCCCCAGTCAGAAACTGCCTTGAGTGTTAGGTTCACGCGCTCAATCATGGCCTCTCTCTGAGATTGTATATCCGGACCCCTAGCTCGAGCACTAGACAAGTATCTCACCGCAACCGTGCTGTCGTCTGCGTACCCAAATATACCGGGTTTCAGCAGATCGTTTATGTGCAGCAAAAACAAAGTTGCGGAGAGAACTGAGCCCTGAGGTACCCCGGCATCAATAGCCAATAGGTCAGACGAGCAGCCATCAATGACCACTCGAATGAACCGTTCCCTCAGGAAGTCAGATATCCAGTTGCACAAACCAGTAGGTATTCCGTAGGAAGGAAGCTTACCAATAAGGCTAGCATGCCAGACCCTATCAAATGCCTTAGAGACATCGAGAGATACGGCAAGAGCTTCACCGTGCTTCTCTATGGCTTCACCCCATACATGCGTAGCATACACTAGAAGATCTCCCGTTGACCGACCCCGGCGAAAGCCATACTGACGGTCACTCAAGAGGTCATTGTCTTCTAGGTATGCTAAGAGGCGGGTGTTCAATACACGCTCCATAATCTTACATAGTATGGAGGTGATTGCAATTGGTCGATAGTTTGATGGGTCAGCACGACTACCTTTTTTAGGCACGGGCTGCACGTTGGCAAGCTTCCAAGACTTTGGAACTATACCGGTTTTGAGAGAGAGGCGGTACAGGCGTGTCAGCACAGGAGACAACTCAGGAGCACAGTTCTTTAGAACTATGGCTGGAATACCGTCAGGACCGCTGGCCTTGTTCACGTCTAGACTGCAAAGAGTTTTAAGAACCTCTTTTTGGCGAATACGAAATGAGTTCATTACAGTACCGCATGGAGGTATCTGAGGTGGTGTATTATTTGCAGTATCCAGACGCGAATTTTCAGCAAACATACAGGCAAATAAATTTGCCTTGTCTGCAGCGGAGTGTGCCAGTGATCCGTCAGGTTTTACCAGTGGAGGCAAAGACGAGCGGCAGAAATTCGACTCGACCGACTTAGCCAAGGACCAAAATGCCTTACTCCCAGAAGGGTAGGAGGCAAGTTTTGATCCAATATGGCTTATGTGGTCAAAGCGTGCCCTGCGCAGTGTCTGTTTGTAGGACTTGGCAGCTTTATTAAAGGCTTTCTTCCGGGAACGCGTTTCCGGAGCTTTGCGAGCTCGAACGTCAGCCCAGGCTTGATAAGCCGAATGCTTCAGGGCCTCAGCCCTGGTACACTCAGCACCAAACCATGGGCGCGCTTTGTATTCCAGAGGAATGTCGGAAAATGGAATGTAGTATTCCATTGCACGACATATAACCTCTGAGACTGCTGTCGCGCAACTCGACGGGTCGCTGGAAGAAAAGCACGTTTGCCGCCAAGGATAAGATGCAAGAAAGTGGCGCATCTCATCCCAGTCTGCTGACTTGTACCGCCATACCCGTCTAGTACCCTTAGGACTATGATCAGGAGGTGAACATGACAGCACAGATTTCACCAGACAGTGGTCAGAGGTACCCAAAGGAGAGGATACTGACACACTATATCTGTCTGGTTCCGTTGTCAGCAGAAGGTCCAAACAGTTAGCCGTTTGGTCGTCAACGTCAGGTACGCGCGTTGGCTGGTCGACCAGCTGGGAGAGATTTAGCGTTAGGGCAAGTTTGAACGCCTCTCTTCCAGCGTGATCAGTCTTCTCGTATGGATAGAGCCACTGTTGATGGTGGGCATTAAAGTCCCCGAGAAGAACCAGCTGCGCGGTTGGGTACCTGAGTTGAGCCTCATCGGCGGCCTCACACAGATGTTCAGTTAGCCTGGTTGTCTCCTGGTCACCACTGTGCGAACGGTAAACACTACCGTAGATTATTTTTTCTACGCCGGTATCAACCATCACCCACATAGTGGAAAAACAGGAATCTTCAAGGTTCCGGAGACGCTTGTAGCAGATGTTGTCGCTAACATAAAGACAGAGACCGGCGTGCGCTTTAAAATTGTGCTCCAGAGAATAACCTGGGTACTGCAGATAAGCTACATCTGCCGGTCGTCTGATTTGCGTCTCCGTGAGAAAGAACAGCTGCGGTTTCTCGGTCTCGAGGTGGTGATGGACCGCAACGAGATTGGAGTGCAAACCTCTGATATTGGCGAGGTGCACTTTAAGTGGGAGGAAGTGCAGCCGCTGTGGAACCTTCTTTCTTTTGTTGTGTTTCATAGTTTTTTGGGTTGGGAGTGAATAGTCAAGAAAGGCGGCAGTTGTACGAGGCGCTGAGAAGAATCCAGTAGCGAACACAGGGTCGCTGCACTGAAGGAGAGACTAGCCTGGAGACCGCGGGGACGCCCGAACCCCCCCGGAGATGGCCATCATTGTTTTTTCGTTTTAACTTATATATAGGCTTTTTTGCAAAAAAAAACTTGAGTCCGACAATACGTCAGGATTTTATTGAGGAATATGAGAGAAAAAAAAAGAGGTGCTATGTCTAACTGTAGTGAAGTATAACAGATAATTGTGGGCTAAACATAACGAAAATTTATAAATTTAAGCGAACTTTGCAAAGTTTTTCTATCAAAATAATTTTATCAAATGGTATACACTTTTTACCAGACATATTAAAATAAATTTATAAAAAATATATAAATTAGGGTTCGTATTATTTTCTGATAGGGTTTCGCCTTAAGTATGGAAATATTTACGATTTCAACACTGGGCCAAGTTTTATCGAATTCACGCTGTACCTACATAAGTAGATCGTAAGGATAAAGTACGTTCAGGGAATTAGCAGCTGCAGTACACCCTAACGGAGTTCTGGAAATGTGTTGAAGGATAAAACAAGTTGACAAAAAAAATAGGTATTTTTTTATTTAGAATTTATCATTAATTTTAGTCACTATCACTGCTGGACGAAGTATTTTCAGAATCGTTGCCTTCATTGATTCTGAGTAAGATTCGCGCGACCACGTGCATATGTAACGTCGACGACGGCGTCGCGATTAAACTCAGATCGGCCCCTTTGACGCAACCGTTTGACGGAAACCGACAGCGGCGAGCGGAATTTATCAATGGTGCTTCAGCGAACGAACTTCACATCGAGTTGGCTAGGCCCTGGACAAAAAACAAAGTAATCATATATACGTTCGAAAACGAAATTTTAACCAATCTGTATCAATCTCGGTGACCAGGGGTTGAGGTCGGAATCTAGAGAGCGGCAGGGAGTGTCCATACTGTATGTTAGTACTAATATGTATACTTTGGATAAACAGTGACATAATACGTGAATAAAACGAAAAACCTAAAACTTTTAGGTACAAGCTTTTATTTGAAAATAATTTTAATTATTTCTTATTCTTCCCAGCAAACCCTTTCATTTGATACCCATATCATGGGGGTGCATAAAAAATAACTGGCCCGCCATCTTTGCGAGTCTGCCATATTGGATTAGAATGACGTCACTTAGCTAACCATGTGTCATCCAAACTAAACATGTATGCAAAATTCTAGCTCAATCGGAACCCGGAAAGTGGTTGTAACTCAGCTTGCAAGATTTGACCTAAACAATCAATGTACATACAAACATTGCAAGTTAAAAAAAGCTTATAAAAAAATTACCAATTTAATCTATTTTTGTGTAAATCTTCATGCATTTATGTTAGAAAAAATACGAGTTTTTGACTGTCTACTATGACGGACGGAAGGACAAATTGATCTTATATCTAATGAACCTGAAATCCAGTGACTAAATTTCTCCAGTTTGCTTGCTTGGCCCTGTGTGTGTATGTATGTGCATTTGCGTGTGCGTGTTCGTGTGCGTGTGCTTTGCGTGTGCGGCGAGTGCGAGTGCAAGTGCGCGTGCGCATGTGTGTGCGTGCGTGTGTGTGTGTAATTGTTGTTGTTGTTTTTATAGTTGTATCCCGTACAAACTTGTAATGACCGGTTATTTTAAATTTCCTTACACTCACAAAACAGTTGGTCTAGTAAGAAAACTGAGAAATTAAATTTTAGACTCTATGCTCCAACGGCAATTGAAAGTTTTTGGAAATTAAAAATTTTATATCCAACATTACACGCTCAGCCTTACTCCATTGAGTATGGCCTAACGATCGTTAATTAGCATTTTAAATAGTATTTAACTAGACAGTAAATTGTATGAATGTGTGTGTATCCTTGACCATGGAGTCTGAAGACTTCTTGCATTTCCGTGTTTCAATTATAGAATATATTTCGAAAATTGATATTTGCGCTAGTGTACGTTCGATACCACCGAGTATGTAATACGTGCTCGCGTTTCTACGTCAGATTCAAGGATGTTTAGTTCTGTCATTTTTGTATTTTTTCTATTAGCAGCTTGATTCGCATCAGTCAGTACAAATTTTGAACAAAATAACACCGAATCAGCGCGCAACATGAGGCGGTTATGACAAGTGCGTGGCCTGAAAAGCGTGTAATTTAGGGAAAAAAACCAGTTTAGACATGCGCCTTTATTCATTTAAAACCGGCAAAGTGCGAGTCAGAACCGCAAACATAGCGTTCCATGCCATTATATTTATTTACACACATAGTACACCATAAAAAAATCGTAAATCTAATATATATACATATTATAATATAGTGTACAGTAGGCGGTCTTATTGCTAAGAGCAATCTCTTCCAGACAACCTTTCTAGATGGCGCTAGTTTCTTCAGTTCCGTACTATCATACTAGATGGCGCTAGTTTCTTCAGTTCCGTACTGTCACACTAGATGGCGCTAGAATCTTCAGTTCCGTACTATCATACTAGATGGCGCTACTTTCCTCACGTTTCAAAAAAAACACGTTTTTTGTATGGAATCTTTCACTTTTTCTAATTTGTTATAGCGGCAATAGAAATACATTATCTGTGAAAATTTCAACTGTATAGCTATCATGGTTCATGAAATACAAGCCTGGTGACAGACGGACGGACAGCGAAGTCTTAGTAATAGGGTCCCGTTTTTACCCTTTGGGGACGGAACCCTAAAAAACACATTATCTCTGTTTTGTCAATGATAGTACCTTTAATTTAGTGCCTAAATCATAATATTATCTAAAAGTGTACGGATTTAGTATTAATTTAAAGAAGTGAGGGTTTGACTTCTTAAGTGTAATAATTAATAGACATCACATCATTCAAAAGTTATAATACCGAAGAAAAACTTGGTTTTGTAATATCCACTGTGGTCTGTAAGTAGAGTAGGCTTTGAAATAACTTTAGAGTAAGGGCAGCCCTATAAGGACGTTAGTGCAAGTGCTAAAATCTTAAACAATATATTACCCACCTATCAAACACTTTTTGATCATTTTATCCTCTTCCGGGGTTACCGGCTCGATCTTATAAGGTAACTCCTTCCGTGGCCCCATAATAATCCTTTTTTTTATCACTAACACAGAGAACAGAGATCACTACTATCTGACTATAACGCTAGACACATACTGTGCACGTTTTGAAGTACCACACGATTTTCAATTACAAGTTATCTTATCTTAATATCGATTTTTGCCAACAAAGTTTTTGATCGGCATTTGTTTATTACACCATTGTCAGCTTAGTGCATATTAGGTGTGAATAAGTTTGATAGGTAACATTCCATATGGTACTTAATTTAATCAATGTCATTGATACAGAATAATTACGAAAGTTAGTTTTAACCGCTTCCGTGGCGTGATGGTTAGTCCATTCGCTTCACATTTGGAGGTCGTGGGTTCGATTCCCGACAGGGTCTAACTTTGTAAGACTCGGTTTGGTTGGTGGTAGGACATTTTGTAAGCCCGCCTCTATCTACCACCATCTTATCTAAGTCTTACCGCCAAACATCAATGTTGACAGAATTGATGTGTTTCGGCATGAAGATAAGATAGACAATTCCCCATTGCGTTGGGGAATGTTGGAAAGTCCGCTTCCATCTTCGGCTTCATCGTCACTTACCATCAGGTGAGAAAATGTCAAGGGCTTACCAATCGTGGATATAATGAGAGAATGACAATTCACACTACGACGCCAAATTTTAAGAAAGCAGACGTATCATCATAATATCATCAGCTCATGTACGTCCCCACCGAGGTGCTGAACCTACCCTAATTAGGGCGACCGGGCCTTAGCCGACTACGTGGGTTCAGTGCGGGTTGGTCGACTTCACGGACATCCTTCGAGTTTCTTCGCAGGCGTGTGCAGGTTTCCTCGCGATGTATTCCTTCACCGTAAGAGCATCGGATAAACGTACATATAAAATCGAAACTCGAAAACACATTGGTACGTGGAAGAATTTCAACCACCACCTCCCGGACAGGAGGTAGCAGCCCTAGCCGTTAAATCACGCCAAATTAAAAAAAAAACCGACGTATAGAATAGATAAAGACAGTATAATAACCTCTCAAATGTTTTTTAATCCGTAATTAGTAAACCTTTGACATCATCACACCTGATGGAAAGTGACGATGATGCCGAAAATGGAAGCGGGCTTACCAAGATTCCACAACGCAATGGGAACTGGCTATCTTATCTTCTATCCTGAACACTCAAATGCTGTTAACATTGATGCTTGGCGGCAAAACTTAGTTAAGTTGGTAGCTAGCCAGACGGGCTTAAAAAACGTCCTTTCACCAACCACACCGAGTCATACAAAGTTAGACTTCGCCGGGAATCGAACCCGCGACCTCCTGATGTGAAGCTAATGGACTGAACCTTTACTCCACAGAAGCAGTTAAACTATTACGCCACAGAGGCGGTTAAAGTTAAATGTAAACAAAATCTGCATAAAACATTATCCCTCTTGTTTAGGAAACGGATAAAAATGTATTCTATGTCACTCATGGGATCAAAATGAATCTAACGACACCTTGCACTCCAAACAGACAATAAAACATTACATCCCTTTTTGGACAGTCGGGTAAAAACTGATTGACTCTCCTTCAATCATTCTGACGCATAAGGGTTTATTCACATTGGGAGCGAAAATTCTGGGTTGTTTTTAGGGCGAAGCGACGCACGTAAAAGCACGTACCTACAAATGCGAAGCAAAGAGGTTGCATGCTTGTCTTGATGCAAACACCCAAAGACATTGGATTTCCCTCCTCTGAGGGAGCGATTTTTTTTTAAAGTGAAAACTTTAGGCGCGTTGGGCATTTTTGAGATAGGAAAAAACCATTAAACTTGCGACAAGGTTACCGACACCGAAACCGACACCTTTCTAGGAACACTCGCAGGGTCAAAACTTTGTCAACCTAGTCGTTCACCAGGAACACAACCTAAAAAACTTTAAAAAGTTTTCAATTCTGTCGGCACTCACGGAGTGGTTAGGTACCTCAAAAACCCACTGGATATCATTTGTTAAAATTTCATTTAAATAATTTCATTTCTGTAGTCGTCTACGTAGAGTCTTTCAAATAAGGGATTTTCTGACAGCTAAATTAAAAGAAAAGTTTCAAATACCTTGATAGATGGAGTTGTCTTGAGTTTTTTCTCGAATTTAAAAAATCAAACGAAGCAAAGCTAAAAAAATATAATATGTCTAGCTTATGTTCGGAATTAAAGTAATCGATTCCAACAAATCATTCAAGAGAAAACAAAACAATGGAAGTCTTAAATTCAGTGGCGGTGAAAAGTGGGCTCGGTGGGGGTGTTCCACCCCGGGTGCCAAGAAAGAAGCACATTAGAGTAAGTTAACCCATGCTACGCCGCCACTGCATAGATACAAGTCAACCCATGCTACGCTGCCACTGCATACAGTAAAGTCAACCCATGCTACGCCGCCACTGCATACAGTAAAGTCAACCCATGCTACGCCGCCACTGCATACAGTAAAGTCAACCTATGCTACGCCGCCACTGCATACAGTAAAGTCAACCCATGCTACGCCGCCACTGCATACAGTAAAGTCAACCCATGCTACGCCGCCACTGCATACAGTAAAGTCATCCCGTGCTACGCCGCCTCTGCATACAGTAAAGTCAACCCATGCTACGCCGCCTCTACACACAGTAAAGTCAACCCATGCTACGCCGCCACTGTATAGAGTACAACCCATGCTACGCCACCACTGAATACAGTAAAGTCATCCCATGCTACGCCGCCACTGCGTACAGTAAAGTCAACCCATGCTACGCCACCTCTACATACAGTAAAGTCAACACATGCTACGCCGCCACTGCATAGAGTACAGTCAACCCATGCTACGCCGCTACTGCATAGAGTAAAGTCAACCCACGCTACGCCGCCACTGCATAGAGTAAAGTCAACCTACGCTACGTCGCCACTGCAGAGATAAAAGTCAACCCATGCTACGCCACCACTGCATAGAGAAAAGTCAACCCATGCTATGCCACCACTGCATAGAGTAGTTAACCTACGCTACGCCGCCACTGCATAGAGAAAAATCAACCCATGCTACGCCGCCACTGCAAAGAGAAAAGTCAACCATTGTTACGTCGCTACTGCATACAGTAAAGTCAACCCATGCTACGCCGCCACTGCATACAGTACAACCCATGCTACGCCGCCACTGCATAGAGTAAAGTCAACCCATGCTACGCCGCCTCTGCATACAGTAAATTCAACCCATGCTACGCCGCCACTGCATAGAGTAGTCAACCTATGCTACGCCGCCACCACATAGAGTAAAGGCAACCCATGCTACGTTGCCACTGCATACAATAAAGTCAATGGAGCAGTGGGAACCATCCTTGCACCTCCATTTACATCTCCAGGTTACAAACACTTTTTTTTCTTAAATTCAGCAAATTCAGCTGTCAGAAAATCTCTCATTGTGAACTCAACCTTAGTTCATCGTGTTTGTACACATGTGTGCATGCCAATTTCGGCCCTGCAGAAAACGGAAGTAACTCCGGAAGTACGGAATTTGCGGAATTGAAGAAAGTACGTACAATAGGATCACTAAAACAAAATTCCCCTCAACGCCCCTCTCTTTTTTAAGGAGTAAAGAGTACTTCTGTGCACGAGTGAGGTGGTTGTTAAAGTAGGTTAGGAATCACTGTTTTTTTTAGGTATGGTACTCTGATGAAGCAGCTGCTGTGTCATCCATCAGGTCAAGGTTTCGAACACTGCTCCACATTAGTCAAGCAATTAAACCTACTAATTACATGCATAAACTACCTTTTTGTGTCTAACATGAATCCTTACTTCCTTACTAATGTTATTAATGTGAAAATTTGTTTGTTTGTTTGCTTGTTACCTTTTCACGCTTCAGCACCTTGACAAATCTTTATGAAATTTGGCATGTAGGTAGCCTGTGTCACGGGGAAGGACATAGGCTACATTTTATCTCGTGAAAATAGCATAGCCACTTTTTATCCCGTTCCTGAGGGAACTAAAAAAGTACTTTTTTAAGGGTTCCGTACCCAAAGGGTAAAAACGGGACCCTATTACTAAGACTTCGCTGTCCGTCCGTCTGTCTGTCTGTCTGTCCGTATGTCTGTCCGTATGTCTGTCTGTCTGTCTGTTTGTCTGTCTGTCTCTCCGTCTGTCTGTCTGTCTGTTCGTCGGTCTGTCTGTATGTCCGTCTGTCACCAGAGTGTATTTGATGAACCGTGATAGCTAGACAGTTAAAATTTTCACAGATAATGTATATCTGTTGCCGCTATAACAATATATACCAAAAATTTGAAAAAGTGAAAAAATAAGGGGGGGTCTCCATACAAAAAAAACCTGTTTTTTTGAAACATGAAGAAACTAGCGCCATCGATGGGGCACGGAACCCTTTGTACTAGTGCCATCTAATATGATGGTACGGAACGGAAAGGAATCAGTCTATTTTTTTGGTTAATTTCTTTAACATCGCAACGGAGAAATGGATTGTTGTGATTTTTCGCATAGAGATAGTATAGGTTGAAGTTGAAGGGGGTGGAAAATGACATAATTTACATAGTTCCCGAGGGATCTGGGAAAACTCATTTCCACGCTTGCGCACGTCGGCGTCGTCGCGACGTAGCAAGGATTGAAGTGATTTTTTGTACAGAGTTGGTTGAGGGGGTGGGAAGTGACATAGACTGCTAATAAGAATAGCCCAATCTGGGAAAGGCTCGCGCACCACTCACCCTCAAAGACAGTCAAAAAAGGATGTCCACGCGGGGGAAGCCGCGGGCAAAAGCTAGTTTATAATACATAAAGATTCCGCTCTTTAACATTTACTCATTCGTGTTCCATGAATTATGAATATTATGATGTTAGATATAATTTTAAAGATTTTATTTCACTTGATTATATGTATGTTTGTTTGTTTGTTCATGTCAAATATTGCAAGCTAAATTAGAACCACTTCCTGGTTTCCGATTGAGCTGAAATTTTGCATATATATTTAGTTTTATGACATGCATGGCTAACCACTTAGCCTATGACTATGACTTAGCTAACTAACCTTAAATATGGATAATGGGAGCGATGGCTGACTCTCGCGTTAGACTCGTGACCTGGTTACTGTCCATGTGAACTGGCCTACTCTTGTTCAAGGTATCAATGTCATTTAATGATTTTTCTGTACACCTTTTCGTGTCATATTGTTTTCATGTTCTAATGACATAATCAGGTTTATTTCAAGGATTGCATTTTGACATTATTATCTAATTATTGTTTATTTCTTGATTTTTCACAAATTAAATTATGTTATTATTACTTTATGACCATCAGAAAGAGTGTAATTTACATCTATATTTTGAATTAAATCTTGAATCTTGAAAAAAATGATGTTTCATTCTTATTCCAAGATGGCGGACTCCCAAAGATGGCGGACTCCCAAAGATGGCGGACTCTCAAAGATGGCGGACTCCCAAAGATGGCGGACTCCCAAAAATGGCGGACTAGTTATTTTTTATGCATCCACATGATATGGGTATTAAATGAAATGGTTTGCTGAGAATAATACGAAATAAATAAAATTATCTTTTTAGGTTATTATAATTAATTAAATAATTATTATTTAGTGTTATTTTGTGTCAGGAAGTTAAATCATACTATAACACAAGTGAATCGTATGATTAGAATGACAGCTGTCAGCTGTCAAATTAATGCAGGAACTAGTGACAGAAAAACTTGCATTATTAGAAATTTCGCAGTGTACCTAATTATACAATTTCCATTTTTTGGTGAATTGAATTCCTTGAATCAAATATTATTTTTAATTCAAGGAATTCAATTCACCGAGGAATACATTCCCTTCTTGTCATCCTTCTAAATTCTAATCCATCCATCTTCTTATCATCATTACATTTCACCTCGCATATAGTTATATTCGCATATTGGCCGTTGGGGAAGTAAAGTTCTCGAGTGGCGACCGCGCACCGGAAAACGTAACGTAGGCAGGCACGCGGTGGACCGACGACCTGGTATAGATGGATGCGGGCAGCGCAGGACCGGTCGTTGTGGAAAAACTTGGGGGTGGTCTTTGTCCCGCAGTGGACGATTTTCAACTAATGTGATGATGATGATAGTTAGTTGTTGTGGGCTATTATTATTGGTTTCAGCTATGTACACTGGACTGCAAGTGCGTGGTAATACCGTGACCTTGAGCTGGCTTAGTCTTGTATAAAGTTTTCTTTTCAGCGCAGTTCAGCTTACACTGGTAACCACATGCGCACGCAAAGCTGACTGTACGTCGCATTCTGAAAACTTAATATATTAGCGCATGTATGCTACAAAATATAAGACAGGTACAGAGGCCAGCACATCAATCTATAGACACTCGTAGTACGATTCTGATCCATACGCATACGGCATAAGAACAGCACAAAGTCCAACGTGTCTAGCTTGATGTGCTGGCCTCTGTACAAAACAACTTCTTAGGCTACAAACTAAACTAAGATGTTTCGCAGTTTATCTGATAGTTTATCTGATAGATAGTAGTATCTGATAGAAAATACTGTTGCCAGTGATGACTTACGGAACAGAGACATGGTCGCTTACTATGGGCCTCTTAAGAAGGCTCAAGGTCACCCAAAAGCGTGCTATGCTCGGAGTATCTCTGCGTGATCTAATCAGAAACGAGGAGATCCGTAGGAGAACCAAAGTAACCGATATAGCTCTCTGAATTGCTAAACTTAAGTGGCAGTGGGCGGGGCATATAGCTCGTAGAACGGATGGCCGTTGGGGTAGTAAAGTTCTCGAGTGGCGACTGCGCAATGGAAAACGTAACGTAGGCAGGACTCCCACGCGGTGGACTGATGACCTGGTGAAGGTCGCGGGAAGCCGCTGGATGCGAGTATAGCGCAGGCAGGACCTGTCGTCGTGGAAATCCTTGGGGGTGGCCTATGTCCAGCAGAGGACGTCCTTCGGCTGATATGATGAGTAGTAAAATCACAAATGAGATACTAGTTACTTCGTAAGTAATATACAATGCGCACGTCTGTATATGTAAATCTGGGTTTATTGTATTTTACACAAGGTTAGATACGTATTCAGCACATTATCGCTTTGCAATTAGCATTGTACGTTTCATTTCTCAAACTAATGAAGAAACAAACAATAAAGACGATTACCTAACATTGAAATTTAAATTCAAAATTCTTTATTTGTGTTAAACATGGTGATTTTAGAAGTTGATAACATATGAGCTCTCATATCTAGTTGAGTACAGCATACAAATGAAAATATGAAAACTAAAATAAAAATTAAAAACGTTGAACACGTTAAAAAACCGACTTCAATCGCTACAACTAAGTACAATTTTGCATTATTATTTTTGGTATTTGTTAATTTTTTGATAAAGTAATAAACGGATTTTGATAAAATTTATATGGGACCATTTCGGGAGCATTACCTATCGAATGACAAAAGAATCATGAAAATCGGCTCACAATCTGCAAAGATATCGCGTAACAAACATACAAAAAACAACATACAGTCGAATTGAGTACCTCCTCCTTTTTGGAAATCGGTTGAAAGGTAGTATTGTTATAGTTAAAATTATACTTTAGTCGTAAACTTTGCTTGATACTCTAAAATCCTTTCAGCATTCCAAGGTTGTCTGGAAGAGATCCCGAAAGGGATAAGTCCGGCCTTCGCTTTAATTATTTTGTTAACTTATTTGTTTTTTAATGTCATAAAGCCGCTGGATACGGGCAGCGCAGGACCGGCTGTTGTGGAAATCCTTGGAGGTGACCTTCGTCCAGCAGTGGACGTCTTTCAGCTCATAAGATGATGATGAAAGAGTTTACAAACATAATTTCACACATCCACAATGCATATTGTTTTGAGTTCGGTATCCAAAGGGCTCATTACTAAGCCTACCTCGCCGTCTGTTCGTCCGTTGGTCTCTCTGTCTATCGTACATCCACGATCGTGGACACTATACACACCTGTTAGACACAAATAATTTGTGTGGAAAACTTTGAAAAGTTCGAACATGAACCAAATCGGTCAAGGCCTTGCCGGAACATAAAATTTAAATATATAATATAAAAAATTTCTTTACTGTCGGTGTGATTAATATGTGTACCCAAATTACAGCTTTCTAATACTAAGAGCACAGAATACTAAATAGTTACTCTAAGAGTCTCAGAGATAAGCCCCGGACAGACGGACATGGCGAAACTATATAAGGGTTTCTTCTTGACTTAGGAAACCTAAATACTGAATAAACTTCTTTCAGTTATACTGAATACGGAAACGGACCTGGATAGATTCAAATTCATAATATTCTTTACTGCACGTCAGACAGACTAATACATTAGATATTATAGATTCTTTGCACGCGTCATACGCGTTCTTGTCCAATGTATGAAACCCTCGGTGCACGCATCATACGCGTCCTTGTCCAATGTATGAAACCCTCTGTGCACGCGTTATACGCGTCCTTGTTCAATGTACAAAACCCTCGGTGCACGCGCCATACGCGTCCTTATTCAATGTACGTAGCCCTCGGTGCACGGGTCATACGCGTCCTTATTCAGTGTACGAAACACTCGGTGCACGCATCATACGCGTCCTTGTTCAATGTATGAAACCCTAGCGGTGCACGCGTCATACGCGTTCTTGTCCAATGTATAAAAACGCTTGGTGCACGCGTTATACGCGTCCTTGTTCAATGTACGAAACCCTCGGTGCACGCGTTATACGCGTCCTTGTTCAATGTACAAAACCAACGGTGCACGCGCCATGCGCGTCCTTATTCAATGTACGAAACTCTCGATGCTCGCGTCATACGCGTCCTTGTTCAATGTATGAAACCCTTGGTGCACACGTTATACGCGTCCTTGTTCAATGTACAAAACCCTCGGTGCACGCGCCATACGCGTCCTTATTCAATGTACGAACCTCTCGGTGCACGCGTCATACCTGTCCTTATTCAATGTACGTAGCCCTCGGTGCACGCGTCATACGCGTCCTTATTCAGTGTATAAAAACGCTTGGTGCACGCGTTATACGCGTCCTTGTTCAATGTACGAAACCCTTGGTGCACACGTTATACACGTCCTTGTTCAATGTACAAAACCCTCGGTGCACACGCCATACGCGTCCTTATTCAATGTACGAACCCCTCGGTGCACGCGTCATACCCGTCCTTATTCAATGTACGTAGCCCTCGGTGCACGCGTCATACGCGTCCTTATTCAGTGTACGTAGCCCTCGGTGCACGCGTCATACGCGTCCTTGTTCAATGTATGAAACCCTAGCGGTGCACGCGTCATACGCGTCCTTGTCCAATGTATAAAAACGCTGGGTGCACGCGTTATACGCGTCCTTGTTCAATGTATGAAACCCTTGGTGCACACGTTATAAGCGTCCTTGTTCAATGTACAAAACCCTCGGTGCACGCGCCATACGCGTCCTTATTCAATGTACGAACCCCTCGGTGCACGCGTCATACCCGTCCTTATTCAATGTACGTAGCCCTCGGTGCACGCGTCATACGCGTCCTTATTCAGTGTACGAAACACTCGGTGCACGCATCATACGGGTCCTTGTTCAATGTATGAAACCCTAGCGGTGCACGCGTCATACGCGTTCTTGTCCAATGTATAAATACGCTTGGTGCACGCGTTATACGCGTCCTTGTTCAATGTACGAAACCCTCGGTGCACGCGTTATACGCGTCCTTGTTCAATGTACAAAACCATCGGTGCACGCGTTATACGCGTCCTTGTTCAATGTATGAAACCCTAGCGGTGCACGCGTCATACGCGTCCTTGTCCAATGTATGAAATGCTCGGTGCACGCGTCATACGCGTCCTTGTCCAATGTATTAAACCCTCGGTGCACGCGTAATACGCGTCCTTGTCCAATGTATGAAACCCTCGGTGCACGCGTATACGCGTCCTTGTCCAATGTATGAGACGCTCGGTGCACGCGTTATACGCGTCCTTGTCCATTGTATCAAAACCTCGGTGCACGCGTCATACGCGTCCTTATCCAATGTATGAAACGTACGGTGCACGCGTCATACACGTCCTTTTCCAATGTATGAAACGCTCGGTGCACGCGTCATACGCATCCTTGTCCAATGTATAAAACCCTCGGTGCACGTGTCACAAGCGTCCTTGCCCGTATACCGTATGCGTACAGGGTGGATTGTTTGTTTGTTTGTACACTCTTAATTGTACAAAACATATAAGAAATACAAAAGAATTTACAAATGTATAAAGGCGGACTTCTCCCTTGGAGGGATATCTTCCAGTCAAATTTTGAAATAACTTTTAAATAGGACTTAAAAATAGGGCAAAGAAACACGTAATTAAGTACCTACAAGTAAATAAACTTAATGCATGAAATATTACATAAAAACTAAGTAACCTAACTTTCACGAGGACGTCCGTAGGAGAATACTATTTTTGAATGCTGTGCAATAGAATTAGTTCAATATAATTTAATAGTTGTGTGTATTTATCGTACTCCAAAAAAAGATAATGTTGAAACTTTTTTAGGACAATTAGAGTTACTTTTATGTAAACTTAGCCTCCTACGAAACAAGAAATCTTTCATCTGTGGTGACTTTAATGTAAATGTTTTAGAAAAAAATTCAATTAGTAAAGATTTTGTTAATCTCCTCCTCAACTACAATTTTAGACTTGAATTTAAAGAGGTCACTAGATTAGCCAGCAACTCCTGTGTCGACAACATAGTACATAATGGGAGAGGTACTAGTAGTAAAGTTCTACATTTAGGGTTATCAGATCACTCGGCTCAACTGCTTTTCTATCCTATAAAAACGATTACTTTCGATCACATTGGTACATAAACCGACGTGACTACTGTGTAGAAAATTTAAATAAATTTAAAAATTGCTTAAAAAGCCTATCGTTTACTGATGTTTATTCTGCAGATAGCATAAATGTTGCATACGATAATTTCTTTGATATCGTTAAGTTACTTTACGATCTCTGCTTTCCAATAAAAAAAATAAAAATCAGCGCTAAAGTTAGGCCTAAATGGTTAACACCTGGAATTAAAAAATCTAGTATAACTAAAAGAAAACTCTATTGGAACAGTATGAAAACTAAAAGTACACATGTGTACAACAACTATAACAAATTGCTAAAAAAAGTAATATACATATCACAAAAAATACATAACACTAAATATATATGTAATTCAACAAATATTACTAAAGCAACATGGCAAATAATTAACAAAACCAAATATGAAACACCAAAAGAATGTTGTAACGTTTTATTTAAAAATCAGTACTTAACAAAACCCCATGACATAGCTAATGCATTTAATGACACATTCGTAGATATAGTGAAAAATAAAAATGACAATGTTAACACTAACTTGCAACAAATAAAAAACTCTGTATTTCTAACTCCTACGTCCCCGGAAGACATTTGTGGAATTATTAAATCCTTAAAAAACACGAATAGTGTAGGATATGACGAAATTGCTACAAAAATAATAAAGTACTGTGCAAATGAACTAGCTGGACCCCTAAGCCATTTAATTAATCTAAGTATGTGCCAAGGTGTTTATCCAAATAAGTTAAAACTGACTGTTATTAAACCATTGTATAAGAAAACAAATAAAGAAATCTGTGAAAATTATCGACCTATAGCTTTAATACCAGTATTGTCCAAAATATTTGAAAGAGTAATTTATAACATTATCTACAGGTTTTTAGAAAAATATGAAATTTTGAAGAATGAACAATATGGGTTTCGAAAGAATAAATCTACAAACTTAGCCATACATGACTTATTAAAAACTGTAACTGAAAGTATAAATCAGAAAAATCCAATAAGTGCAATATTTATGGATATGTCAAAGGCATTTGACTTCGTTTCTCATGAAATCCTTTTAAATAAAATATATACTTACGGCATAAGGGGTCTTGCCCATGGTCTTATAAAATCATATCTTTTTAATCGCCAACAGGTAACGCACGTAACCTACATAGATAAAAAAAATGTAGTAAATGTAGCAAAATCAAAATTAAGAACTATAAAAAATGGTGTACCCCAAGGTAGCATCTTAGGCCCTCTTCTATTTTTGATTTACATAAACGATCTTCCGGAATGCGTAAAACAAAAGATGGTGTTATTTGCAGACGACTCATCAGTATTAATTAAATGCGAAAACCCCAATGAATACGCAGCAAGTGTAAATGATGCATTGAGTAATGTTGTCCAATGGCTAAAAGCCAATCATTTGGTAGCAAACTTAGATAAAACAAAATACATGCAATTTTATGTAACACAATCGCGACCTAAGGATTTAGTAGTGCACTATAATGGACAAGTCATTGAACAAGTACTTAACATTAGATTTTTAGGTGTCACCCTAGACTGCCATTTAAAATGGAAGACACATATTGAAAACCTTAACACTAAATTAAGTAGGTATGTATATGTTTTAAGAAATTTAACTATAACCACATCACAAAAAACGGCACTCTGTGCATATCACGCATATGTGGCATCAAATCTGCGATATGGTATTCTTCACTGGGGAAATGCAGCAGCAGTTCATATCTTACCTCTATTTAGGACACAAAAGAAATGTATAAGAGCAATGTTTAGAGCTAGACAAACAGATAGTTGTGTTCCATATTTTAAAGAATTAGGAATATTAAGCCTACCATCATTATTTATATACGAAGCATGTATCTTCGTTAAAGAACATCTGAATGAGTTTAGACTTGTGGAAACTAGATATCCAAGGAGCACGAGGAATAAGATCGAGGTGCGCCCGTTGCAGCGCTCAAATATGACATTTTATAGAAACACTGTTTTTGTATTAGGACCTAATTTATTTAACAAACTTCCTGACTCTATAAAAGAATTAAACAATAGACAATTTAAATTAAAATTATACTTATATTTAAAGAACAGATGCTATTATAGTATTAACGAATATTTACTTGACAATGATATAAAAATAGACTAAGTTATTAAATAAATGTTCATGTGTTAGATTAAAGAATGACATTGCACACCTTTTTAAGGTAGGCCATAGAGGACTTCTTTATTATCTTTAAGACCATTTTATGTTTTACCTTTGGTTACGCAATAAATGTATTTTGTATTTGTATTTGTATTTTGTAACCAAAGTAACCGACATAGCTCTCAGAATTGCTTAACTTAAGTGGGAGTGGGCGGGGCACATAGCTCGTAGAACAGATGGCCGTTAGGGCAGTAAATTTCTCGAGTGGCGACCGCGCCGCTGAAGACGTATTCCAGAAAATGTAACTAGTTTGTCAGAGAACAAATTCAAGACTCATGTCAGAAAATGCTAGTGCTCCAGAGGATAATAGAAAATAATAGATTAAGTACATGACAAAGATATATTATATATATGTTGATTCTATAACAAATACCATTACCTGAGACTGTAATCTGAATCATGACATTATGTAATAGACAATAAGTATTTTTTTTTGACCATTTAAAAGTGTTTGTAAGCACCTATTTAAAATAAATTATTTTGATTTCATTTGATTTGATTTGTTGGTGGACCGATGACCTTGTGAACGTCTCGGGAAGCCGCTGGATGCTGGTAGCGCAGAACCGTTCGTCCCTGGAAATGCTTGGGGGAGGCTTAAGTCCAGCAGTGGACGTCCTTCGGCTGATATGATGATGATGGTGAAGTCACCTTACTTTTTATTAAATACAAACTCATATTTTTACAATAACATGTACTGAAAAAAAGCTAAACACGTTAAAAAACCGACTATCATCGTAACAACTTAGTACATTTTTGGTTTTTGTTAATTTTCTAATAAAGTACTTTATTTATTTTGATAAAATTTACATGGGACCACACGAGAAGCACTAGCTTCTAATTAAAAAAAGAATCATAAAAATCGGTTCACCCAGTCAAAAGTTCTGAGGTAACACACATTTTAAAAAAACATACAGACGAATTGAGAACCCCTTCCTTTTTGGAAGTCCCTTAAAAATCAATGTCAGCTGCTATTATAATATTCAATAAGACAATAATAAAATACATGATGTCTTTATCTCTTGATGTGTTTGTCTATTTACCCGACTGCGCCAGAAGGACCAGCGCCAGTGTACTGACTCTCGCATCATACTCGTGACCGGGTGCTGTCCGTGTGAACTGGCCAACACTTGTCAAAGGCATCATGACATTCAATGATTTAATGTGTAACTTCACGTGTCATATTGTTTTTATCTTCTAATGATATAATTTGTTTTTTTATATCAATGAAATGCTTTTTAGTTTTGAAAATTATTGTAAAGCCAGTGCAATCAATCGAAAGTCCTTACAATGTGGAGGTTCAGTTATATTTACCAAAAATTCTCTAAAGTTTAAAGAACGGAAGGACGTTGTTGGCCTTTCGATTGAAAAAACTGTGGAATTATCTTGTGTGGAGCTGGAGAACCACATCATTATTTGCGTGTATAGGCTCCCATATGACGAAAACTTTGTTAGCTTCGAATCGGCAATGGAGGATGTATTAAATATCGTTAGTAAAAGCCGTAAATCCGTGATAGTATGCGGCGATTTCAATGTTGATTTGTTGGAAAAAAAGTCCTTGACGACTCGAATTACTTGTCTCTTCAAGTCATTTGATTTAAATTATGTATTTCTGGAACCCACAAGAATAACAAAGACCTCTGCCACATGTATAGATAACATATTTTGTAATTGCTGTTATTTAAATAAAAAAGGTTTTTAATTGTTTGAGGTCAGATCATAGCGGAGTAATGGCTAGCTTTCCCGTAAGTATTTCTGCAGAACACATAAAAAATCAAACGAGACCGGTCACTGCTAGTCGAATAGAAAAGTTTAAAACAGTGCTAGATGAAAAACTGCCCATACCAGATTTTGATAATGAAGTGCAAGCCAACAGTTTTTACAATGATTTTTTTACAGTACTGGATAGGGAATTCCAAAGTATATTTAAGTCTAAATCCACAATCAGTAACATCAAATTTAAATTCAGGAATGGGCTACTATAGGTATATACAAAAGTCGCCAAACTTTGTTTGACCTTTATGACAAAAAAACTTACACTTTTGATGAGAACTTTACAAATTATGTAAAACAATATTCAAAAATTTTTAAGCAGGTTAGCCACGAAGCAAAATCTAATTATCTGGCTAGAAAAATAAAATTTTCAGATAATAAAATAAAAACTGTTTGGAATATCATTAGCAAACAAACAGGTAAAGTCAAACCTCGCGACAAAGAATATGTTTTGCAAACAGATCAAGGTAAAATTAGTTCGAATGCCGATGTAGCCAAAGAATTCGAAACTTTTTTCACAAATATTCCACCTAAGACTACTGAAGCCCTAAACTCATCACCTATGTATGCTCAAAGGCTGCTAAAGGATAATGTTAATAATTGTGATCAAAAATTCTCCTTCAGAGTAATTGAACCACAATCTATTGTAAAAACTTTTAAATCTCTTAAAGTGAAAAGAACCGAAGACCTCTGGGGATTATCGGTAAGCTTGATCAGTAATGTAATTGATACTTTAGCGCCATATTTAGCTTGTCTTTTTAATATTAGCATTGATAGTGGCGTCTTTCGAGATCTCATGAAGCTTAGTAAAGTGATACCTTTATATAAATCTGGTTCAAAAACTGATCCAGGCAACTACAGACCAGTTTCTGTGCTGCCAGTTCTTAGTAAAGTGTTATGATTATGCTTAACCAAATGCTACAATATTTTACAGAAAACAAACTACTGCATAACCAACGATTCGGTTTCACTAAAGGACGATCAACAACCGATGCAGGAGTAGCACTCATTCGAAACATATATGATGCCTTCGAGGAATCGCAGAATGCAATTGGAGTGTTTTGTGATTTATCTAAGGCTTTTGATTGTGTTGAACACCAAACATTACTTATGAAATTAAAGCATTATGGTGTAGAAGAAGGGGCTCTCAGTCTTTTAAATTCGTATTTAGACAACAGAACACAAAAAGTACAAGTGAATGGCACGAACTCATCTGGATCTAAAGTGAAAATGGGTGTGCCCCAGGGTTCCATATTAGGGCCTTTTCTTTTCCTTGTTTACGTAAATGATTTGCCTTTTATGGTGCAACATCTGTCAAATATTGTGTTATTTGCGGATGATACATCTCTTATTTTTAAAGTGAATAGGAAAGAAAACGAAATTGACGAAGTAAACAACACTCTTTCAAAGATACTGAACTGGTTCACTGTGAACAACTTATTATTAAATGCTAAGAAAACAAAATGTATAAAATTTTGTTTGCCAAATGTAAAAAAGGTCAACAATCGTGTAATATTAGACAGTAATAAATTAGAATTTGTAAATACCACGGTTTTCCTTGGTATAACTTTGGATGTTTCACTTCAATGGGGACCACACATTGAAAATTTAGCGGGAAGGCTTAGTTCAGCTGCTTATGCCGTTAAGAAAATAAGACAGTTAACGGATGTACATACTGCGAGACTAGTGTATTTTAGTTACTTCCATAGTATAATGTCTTATGGCATATTACTGTGGGGGCATGCGGCTGATATAGAAACTATTTTCATCCTGCAGAAAAGAGCTATCCGCGCAATCTATCAGATGCGATCACGTGAGTCGTTACAGAATAAGTTTAAAGAAATCAATATTTTAACTGTTGCTAGTCAATTTATATATGAAAACATCATGTACGTTCGTAAGAATTTGCATTTATTTCCTAAAAACAGTGACAGGCATAATTTGAATTTAAGAAATGTAAATAAAATAGATATAGCCTTTTCGAGACTGAGTAAGGTTAAGAAGTCATTTGTGGGGCAGTGTATAAGATTCTACGATAAAATTCCAGAAAATGTAACTATTTTGTCAGAGAATAAATTCAAGACTCTATCAAAAAAGTTTTGTGCTCTAGAGGATATTATAAAATAATAGATTATGTAAATGACAAAGATATATATGTTGATTCTATATCAAATACCATTACCTGAGACTGTAATCTGAATCATGACATTATTTGTAATATGCAGTAATTTTATTTTTGTTTTGACTATTTAAAAGTGTGTGTAAACACCTATTTGAAATAAATTGTTTTGATTTTGATTTTGACGTTATTAACTAATGATTGTTTATTGCTTGATTTTTTACAAATGAAATAATGTAATCACTATTTTATGACTATCATAAAGAGTGTAATTTGCACCTATTTTGAATATGTTTTTCGAGTGTAAGTATGTACGTGTAATTATTTCTTTCTTTTTTTTTATTTTCTTTTTTTTATTAATAATTTGAGTGCGTTTGACTATATCTCACCTGATGGTAAGTAACGATGTAGTCGAGGATGGTACACGCAAACTCAAATAATGCCTATTCACTCTCGCCTTGAAGATCGCCTTTGGCACGCTCTGTAGCCTAAACGGCTTGATGAATCTTGGAGTGCGGTTGTGTTGGAGTTCGTCTTGATGCCGTGAGTGTCTTAGGATACATTTTTAACCGACTGGCCAAAAAAAGAGTGGTTAAGTTTTTATGCAGTCAGGTTTTTAATTTTTAGTTAATTCCTAAAGGTATCTATGACTGTTATTTCAGCCCAATACCAACTGCTAATTATTAAATTTTCATTTTTAAGTTTTAACGAACATACGGAAAAATCATAAAGTTTCATCACCTAGTGCAAGGACCCAACAGTTCGTATGGCTGCTGGTTTGAACGACATCCGTTAAACCTTGACCACCTTGAACCTCATAAGAACTGGCCAAGCCAGGTGCACCTACCAACTGCACAATTGGGGCACTAAAAGAGCTAAATGACTCGGTGGCTCAGTGGTTAGTGCTGTTGACTAGTGATCCGAGGGTTGTGGGTTCGATCCCCACCCAGGGCCAACATTTGTGTGATAAGCGGATTTGTTTGCTCTGTGTCCCAGACACATGTTAAATATCTATTTAAGCATGTATTTAAACGTATATAAGTAAGTAACTATTTAGTAATCTGTGGTACTAGTATGTATATCAGGCTCTGGTTCTCATAACACAGGGATTCCTACTTTGGGGCCAGATGACTATGTGTGATTTGTCCCAGAATATTTTGTATTTATTATTATTACCTAATTTCGCATGTTGGTCGCCGACATCCGTTAGGACAGGGCACCGAAAGAAGAAGAAAGCTGCGACTGTGGGGCTGCCGAGCAGACGACGTGGCATATCGTGGTGGAGAGTCCGACCGGCGCTTTAGGAATGGCTCGAAGGATCTGAACAAACTCACCCCGGAGGCCAAACTCTGGATTCAAAATCTCGATATTAATTTGCAGTCTATTTAAACTGCTGGAACTAATAAAACTTCCATCGCAACAACTTAGTACATTTTTGCATTATTATTTTTGGTTTTTGTTAGTTTTCTCATAAAGTACTACAATGATTTTGATAAAATTTTACATGGGGCCACATGGAAAGCACTAGCTTTCGAATAAAAAAAGAATCATTGTTAAGCCTTATTATAAGTTTACTTATGTTCGCTAGATGGCGCTGTTAACTTTTAGAACACGCTATCATTATGTGTCTTCAATATTATGGTGAGACATTCATACATCTGTAATTTTTTCCTCCTTACCTTGCCTTTAATAAAGGAACATCTCACTGGCGACACCTAGTTTCAATTAACAGGTTCACCTTTCGGGATTTTTTGGGACAACGCTGTACATATGGTCCTTCGTTAGCCGGTATAGCATTCGGTACGAGGTTGACCAAGTGCGGTAACAGACACCGACCAGGGGCGGATTGCCTTCTATGGTGTCTCTTCGCTGGTGCTACGCAGCGGCTACGAGCGGGGGGAGCACCTCCTGTGTAGTCCATTGGCGTCGTTGGTACGCTTCTACGAGTCCTGTGCTACAACTGCGAGCGTGTGTGCGTGTGTACTACTCAGAATTTATTCGGATCCAAAAGTAAGGACTTAACTAAACTCGACGAGATTTTCTGTGAGTGCGCATCAAAAGATTAGAAGAAAACAACTAGAAAATTCTTATAAAAAATTTAACCATGCGCACTGTTTATAATTGTACAGGGAGCGTTAAATGAAACACAGATGTTATCCGAAATGATTTATTATGGCTGAGTAATGGCATTTTCGTAAACAAGACATCACATCAGGTTCATAACATATATTCAGTGGATTTTGATATTCTAAAACATGTAGGCGCTAAAGAATGACCATTTAATGTGTTGGATGGCTATCGTTCTATGCTGAATCATAATGGTTGATAAATAGTGAATTTTATGGTATCTGAGAGCTTACAAATCTGTGACTAGTTCGCAAATTTTGTAGCTTTTTAGAGAATGAACGAAAATACACATCAAATGTCACAAATGAAGTCTATACACTCTATAAAAACTTAATGAAGATAATGTCTAATTACACATATAAAGTTTCAGAAACAAAGAAATCTTTTTACAACTCGAGATAATAAATAATAACATGAAAACATTGGCAGTTTTCACTAGCAAACAAAGAAGAAACCTAAATTACTCTATAATTATATCTATGACCTATTTCTTCTTAAGTAAAACATTAATTACGAAACAGTAGCTCTATGCATATCTTTATACACGATCCTGAACTATATAAACTTATCTACGGTATTAATGTCGCATATTTTAAATTTGCATAACTTTTATGTATTTTTTTTTACATTTTCATTTCCTAAGACCCTTAAAATTAACCCTTACCTCTAAATTAGAAAGAAAAAGACTATTTTACTTATATTATTTGACCACGAGGTGGTGTCATGCAATTGCCAGATACCAATAGCAGTACCGTACTTCCGTCGGAATTTCCCTACTCTCAAAATAATACTTTGTCCTGTTAGATAACGACTGCAACATACATATTATTAATATAAAAAGCACACGGAGAAAAAAATATAGTCAGAATAACTATTCAAAGTTATAGTTAAATTAGTTAAATGACGTATCGTTGATGTAGTCAACTGTTTTCTAGAATTGAGGATCTGTATAGCCAATTCAGCGATACAGATCCTTAGTTTGACGAAACAGTTGGCTATATTAACGATACGTCTTTTAACTAATTTAACTATAAACTTTGAATAGTTATTCTGACGATATTTTTTTCTCCGTGCACCCTAGGTCAGTCGGGCCAATGGAGAAAGAAAAGATAAGAGAGAGAGAGGACCGTCTTGGAATCTGAAGATTGTCTGAAAATTTCATCGAAATCGGTCCAGCCGTTTTGGAGTCTATAAGGAACATTTTTTTTTCCTTCACATAACACAGAGATAGACTGGATTCAAGTGCTAATAACTACAGCCTCCCTGATATAATAAAAGGATTTGAATGTAAATCACATGTTAAACGCTCATAAGAATTAGAAATGATTTGAACGATTAAAAATTATTCAAAATGATTACAAATCAAATCATTTTTAATCCTTTTTAATGATTTTGTTTAATCAGGGCTGTGATTAAAATAACTAAAAAAGAGATTATAAGGTTTTCTTATTTGTTTACTTAGCTTAAGTAATAAAAATATGTATCGTTTATTTAAGTAAATAAACTTTAAACAAAAAAAAATGTTCTGAGGACAGGTTATAGCGGTGAATACTTATAACCTGTTTTGTCCGTTAAATTTGGAACCATATTAAAAAAAAAAAAAACTCATGTGAGTCCAACTATGTAACTTAATTAATTAATTCATTAACTTTAATTATCTTAACGTTAGTTAAAAAACACTATAATATTAAGAAATTATAAAGTCACATGAACAATGCGTTCATAAATCTTATTATTGGTCAACTGACAGCCAAAACCGTGTGCTAACACTGGTCTTATGTACAGTTGGTAATATTACAAATTATACAGTCAGTCATTCAAATCACCTACCCAGATAACCAGGGTTGTCAATTTTGAACTACATAAATATAATCATAAAGTTTAAAAGACACTTACAATTACAAATTTTGAAATTACATGAATACAAACGCAAATTTAAATTTCCAACTAATTAACCAAGAAAGTGTAACAACGGTACTTTTTAAAGATTATTTTAATTTAATTAAATCATGGTAGATCTTATCTATGGTTTCTGTATCTTTCCTTTTATTAATTAAATCTTGATGCCTCTCCATTTACATAGATTCCATAATCAGACGCTTTTTATAATTATGTTCTGTATTTAAAATTTTTAATATTTTAAGATTTTAGCCTGCTTACCCTCGAGTAGGCTTTATCATTACAAAATACAAAAGCTTTAGCTCAACCTTTTTTTTTAAAATAAAGACAAAAATAATATAAAACTCATGGCATTTAAAAAAACAGAAACAAAACGATTTACAAAAAGTATTGTATCATATAACACTTGACAGCCCTACCAGCACATCACACACCAGAAACTATGCACTCGCGACTTAGCTTGCTCAATAGCAAGTAAGTGGTTGTAGCATCGTCTTGAATTCATCCAGGGAAGCAGCAGTTGAAACAGCAGGTGGCACAAAGTTCCAGAAAGCAACTCCAAGGACAAGAAAAGAGCTCTTGTACATTGATGTACCCGGAATCGGCGATAACAGCGTATAGTCCGGTTGTTCTCAGATCATTGCAGAGTCGGATCGATAATAGCTTCCAGGTTCTTGAGAATACTAACTTACTCAATATCTTTACCAGCTAACGACAGCACTGGCTTCTCACTGCTATCTATGAGGATAGTACGTTTAGACAAACACCAAAAAAAATGTTAGACACGAAATTCATGATGTGTGAACGGAAGATTAACACTTATTTTTTTTTTTTTTCTTCTCCTCCTCGATAAATTTATTTATTCCGCAGTCTCTGCACCACCTCCAAAAAGGGCTAAAGTCGTAACTTCGGCCACAATTGATACATATTTTTTTTTGGGACTCCATTTGACCGGAATGGTTGCAACAATATGAATCATTTCGACCCTCCGTCTCCGTTTAAATAGCAATGCTTATCAAAACTAGGGCTACCACTTTCTCATAACATTTTTTTTTGTTTAAAGTTTATTTACTTAAATAAACGATACATATTTTTATTACTTAAGCTAAGTAAACAAATAAGAAAACCTTATAATCTCTTTTTTAGTTATTTTAATCACAGCCCTGATTAAACAAAATCATTAAAAAGGATTAAAAATGATTTGATTTGTAATCATTTTGAATAATTTTTAATCGTTCAAATCATTTCTAATTCTTATGAGCGTTTAACATGTGATTTACATTCAAATCCTTTTATTATATCAGGGAGGCTGTAGTTATTAGCACTTGAATCCAGTCTATCTCTGTGTTATGTGAAGGAAAAAAAAATGTTCCTTATAGACTCCAAAACGGCTGGACCGATTTCGATGAAATTTTCAGACAATCTTCAGATTCCAAGTAGGTCCTCTCTCTCGCTTATCTTTTCTTTCTCCATTGGCCCGACTGACCTAGGGTCCTTTTTACTTTTAAATTGCATATTTTTAAGACCGTTTTTCAAACAACTATCAAATGTCCACGTAAGTTATTTATCTCTTGTTATTGAAGTCTGGTTTTCCTTAATAAATGCGATGTACCTATGCCGACCACTCTTATCTAAAAAGTTTTATGTTTACATATTTTTAGTTCGGGAATTCACATGACTAATATAATGTGTGTGTTACAGTCGTTATCTGACAGAAAAACATATTGTTTTGAGCGTAGGGAAAATCCCAAAGTTCTGTCATCCACGGATTGTAAGTACAGTCACCATCAACCAACTGATCTATCTCAACTGATCTATCTCAACCAGTTCACGTATTTTGGGTACCAAGAAGCTAGAAGCTAAGAAGCTAGTGGGTGTTTGATAGACATAAAATTAGCATATTATTTGACTAGGTTAGGGATCATCTATTTTGAATGGAAATTATTTATTTAAAAAAATGGTCAGATTTCAGACAAGTTTTGTCATCAAATAAATCCTATGCTACGGTGCCGGGGACGGGTCCCTGACTGCATCTCAAGTTGCGTGCGCTTGCCAGCAGAGGGCGCTTGGTTGGAGCGATTTCATCGATTGACGTCAATACAGAAGTGCCAAGTGTGAGTTGTGTGTGACGTAGTAAAACTGTGAGTACAATTTGAACCTTATTTACAAGACTGTTTAAACTTATAAAAATTCAAGCAATTTGGACTTAGAGAATTTTATCAATCTTGAAGAGTGCATGAACGAACTTGTAATTTTGTTAAGTGCATGACTTAGAATAGTTTCGCTAAAAGTGTTCAGACGGGGAACCTATGCCCGATTTCTGATCGATTTCTTTGTTTCAAACACTTAGAAAAATTTCGTATAATTTTTGTTGGACTTGTAAATTTTTTTGTAATTTAAAATGGCAATAAGTCTCACTACTGTTCAACAAGATCTTTCGAAAACGATAGAAAAGGCCTTTACTAATTATAAAAAATCTCCTAAAGAAAGAGTAACATTGTCATACGTTGATACTCGTTTAGAATCATTAGAACAAAAATGGAAGCAATTCAATGACAATCATAGGGAAATAATATTAGCAGTAAAGGCCGAAGATTTAGATCGAAGTTCATATATTGTTGATAATGTACATGAGAAAACTGAAGAAACATATTTAGATTACAAAACTATGTTAAAAGATGCATTGTTGAGGTTGAAACCTAAAGCAACTACTAACACTGATAAGGTAGACGCGAGTAAGAGCTGTGAGCAGTCTGTGGTAAAGCTTCCAAGGATCTCCATACCCACATTTTCGGGTAAATACTCAGAATGGGTCAGCTTTAGAGACTTGTTCAGATCTCTCATTCACAAAAACAATAATATAGACGATGTTCAAAAATTGCACTACTTGAAGAGCTCTTTAAATGGTGAAGCAGCTCAGTTGATCCAACACATCCCGATCACGGCGGACAATTATAAAATATGTTGGAGTCAGCTCGAAAACCGTTACAATAATAAGAAATATTTATCAAATTGTATTCTGAAGCGTCTTGTAGGTCAAAAATCTATGACAAATGAATCTTCTAGTGGGCTGAAGCTACTTTTAGATACTACAATGGAGTGTCTACATGCCTTAAAAAATTTAGGTATAAATATAAGTTCGTGGGACATAATTGTGATTTTTATAGTTAGCCAAAAACTCGACCCAGAATCCCGTAAGATGTGGGAACAAAAGGTCACGGAGTTATCCCAAGAACTCCCAAGTTTAAAAAATTTCGAGGAATTTTTGGAGACAAGGTTCCGATCACTAGAGTTTTTAGACCCTAAGCTCAATAAAGTAGACAAAGTGAACTGTAGTCATCTCACTACAGCTAGCACTAGTATGTCAAGTGTATGCTCATTTTGCTCTGAAGGGCACAAATTACACAACTGTAAAAAATTTGGTAAAGAGACTGCAGATGCCAGGCGTAAGTTTGCTCAAACAAACCATCTGTGTTTCAATTGCTTAAACACAGACCATTCCGTTTATGACTGCACATTGTCAACCAAGTGCCGCCTTTGCAAGAGAAAACATCATACTTTACTTCATCCAAAAAGTTTCAAGTCAGTCCCTCAGGTAAGGACCGATCAACCTGTTAATAACGGTGTTGTAGCTGCTGCAACGACATCTCAAACTGACGATCGGGAAGAGTCAGTGTCTTCTAGTCCAGTTGTGACTTGCTTTGCTAATTCTTATAGCGAAGTTCTGTTGGCTACTGCTCTTGTAAAGGTCGTTTCAGGAAGTCAAGTAGCTACATTCAGGTCTCTGATTGATCAGGGATCTCAGGCGTCTTTTATCACCGAGTCTGCTGTACAGATGCTTGGTATTAAGAAAACGCCAGGAGTAAGGCTCATTTCAGGTTTAGGCGGAGATCAAGGATCAACTTTGACTTCAAAGTCGTCCGTTTTGGTTAAAATTCAATCCCGCTTAGATCCCAGCTTTACTATTACAGTAAAGGCTAATGTTTTGAATAAACTCACAACCTTTCTTCCTAGTAAGAAGGTCACGGTTCAGCTTATTCCTGCAATTTCAACCATGGAGTTGGCTGATCCAACTTTTGACACACCTAACAAAATTGATTTATTGTTAGGCGCGGAGGTGTATAGCCAGATTTTGTTGCAAGGCTTAGTCAAGGCTCCGTCAGGCTCTATCGTGGCTCAGCACACTAGACTTGGCTGGATCCTCTCTGGCAGAACACTCTCCGATAATACTCAGGATACTACTAATCGTAGTATTGTTGTCAGTCATTGTTGCATGCAAGATGAAAATGATTTGCTCAAGAGGTTTTGGGAGTTAGAGTCCGAACCGTCTTCCCTAAAACCCAAACACTTAACCCCTGAGGAAAGAAGATGCGAGGAAATCTTTACTCAAACTACCACGATAAATGAAAGTGGTAGATATGTGGTTAAATTGCCATTTAAAAGTGACGATCCAGAATGCATATATGGCAATTCTCGGGATATCGCACGCAAACGGTTCTTGTCCCTGGAACGGCGTTTGCTCAGCAATCCCTCGTTGAAGATTGAATATTCAGATGTTCTCAAAGAATATCTTCAGCTGAACCACATGGAAGTGGTTCCGCCTAGCGAAGTAAATAACACTCATGCTGTTTATTTACCTCACCATGCCGTCATCCGCCAGGATAAATCTACGACTAAGGTTCGCATTGTTCATGATGCCTCTTGCAAAGGCACAAATGGTGTATCTTTGAATGACGATTTGTTGGTAGGCCCTACCCTTCAACCAGAACTAAGGCACCTGGTAATGAGATGGAGATGCTACCCAATATCTTTAGTCGCGGACATCGTCAAAATGTATAGGCAGGTGGCAGTGGCAAAAGAAGACGCTGATTATCAACGTCTATTATGGCGAGATAAATCAGATTCGAGTGAATTCCAACATCTTCGTCTAATAAGGCTCACATTTGGTACGTCTTGCGCACCTTTCCTAGCCGTTCGTTGTCTACAACAATTGACTGTAGATGAAGGGGCAGATTTTCCTTTAGCATCTGATAGAGTCCTCACAGACTTCTATATGGATGATCTTATGACTGGATGTTACTCTGTAAGTGAAGGAGTACAAGTTTTCAAGGAAATGTCTGAGCTCCTAAAACGCGGTGGGTTTCCACTTCAAAAGTGGGCTAGTAACAATGCAGAACTTTTAGGGCTCATAGGAGGAAATAGCAAGGAAGCAGACGTAGAGCTGAAGACGGATGAAGTCATGAAGATTCTGGGTTTGACCTGGAATAAAAAGAACGATGAGTTTCGTTGCACTGTCAAACTTCCTCCAGTTGAAGGCCGAGTCACCAAACGCAAGGTGATTTCAGACATAGCTCGTCTCTTTGACCCGTTAGGTTGGCTAGCGCCTACTATTACAACAGCCAAGGTCTTCATCCAGCGACTGTGGCTGTCGGGAATCGAGTGGGACTCTGAATTGCCGTCTGACTTGCTCAAAGACTGGTTGGAATTTCGTAAGGATTTGTGGCATCTTACCAAAATCCGAGTACCTCGCTGGATCAACAAGAGCCAAAACGATAGGTGTCTTGAACTACATGGCTTCTCGGACGCATCTAATGTAGCTTACGCAGCAGTAGTTTTCGCTCGTGTGATCGACTGCGATGGTAATGTGTTTGTAAACTTGGTCACCTCAAAAACTAGAGTCGCACCAATAAAGCAAGTCTCAATACCACGACTTGAGCTCTGTGGAGCTGTGTTGCTGGCCAAACTTCTCAGTGAATCTGCCGAAGTTCTGGAAGTTCCCAAACACCAGCTACACGCGTGGACTGACTCAGAGATCGTGTTGGCCTGGCTCAGTAGCCATCCTAGTAGATGGAAGACATTCATCGCTAATAGAGTGTCCGAGATACTTACCACCTTGGATGCAAGCCAGTGGTCTCATGTTGCGTCCAAGGAAAATCCTGCAGACTGCGCGTCACGGGGAGCCTCCCCTGCAGACTGTGTAGGAAATCAACTCTGGTTCCGAGGACCTCAATGGCTGCACGAAGAGAAGATAGACTATGGGAGAAAAGAAATAAAAGACACTAAGAGGGAAGAGAGAAAGCAGAAGATAGCGTGTCACAACACCTGCAATAAAGAAGAAATCGAAATTATATTCTCTAGATTCTCGTCTCTAAGAAAACTTACCCGAGTCCTGTCGTACTGCCGAAGAGTTTTGCGCTGGAAAGAACCTGAAATAGGAGATAAAACTATTAACACACATCTAACAGCTAAGGAAATAAATGAATCCTTACTTACCTGTATTAAAATGTGCCAAAATGAGTGGTTTTCTGAAGAAATTGCGTCGCTGAAGGAATCAAAAACCATTCACAAAAAGAGCAAACTTTATTCTTTACATCCAATTTTAGATAGAAATGAAGTTTTGCGAGTTGGCGGAAGGCTACACAATGCTTCTGTCAGTGAGGACATGAAGCATCCCATCATAATCCCCCACCAATCCACATTTACAAACTTGTTAGTCAAAGAGGCCCATGATAAAACTTTGCACGGTGGTCCCCAACTGATGCTTAATTATTTGCGAACCAAATATTGGGTAATCGGCGCAAAAAGCATCGTCAAACAGGTCGTTCGTAAATGTGTGATTTGTATCCGTCACTCAGCCCAGACAAACCAACAGATGATGGGTCAGTTGCCCACATCTAGAGTCACTGCACACCGACCTTTCCACAAGTGCGGGGTGGACTATGCAGGTCCAATCAGCATCAGACCAACAAAGGGTCGTGGGTATCACTCCACCAAGGGATACATTTGTCTGTTCATATGCATGTCCACTCGAGCGATTCACCTCGAGGCGGTCAGTGATATGACGACTCAAGGCTTCCTAGCCGCTTTTAAGCGTTTCGTTGCTCGCAGGGGACATGTAGCGGACATGTGGAGTGATAATGGCACCACCTTTGTCGGCAGTGCCCGAGAGCTAAAAGAGCTGTTCGATGCGGAAAGGTCGAGTGTTGCTACCGAAATAGTAGATTGGTTAGCGTCCAATGGAACTAACTGGCATTTCATCCCTCCCCATTCTCCAAACTTTGGAGGATTGTGGGAAGCGGGTGTCAAATCCGCCAAACACCACTTGAAGCGAGTGATAGGCACTAGCACTCTCACATTTGAGGAGATGACAACGACGTTTTCTCAAGTGGAATCGTGCCTTAATTCTCGTCCGATTTCTCAACTATCTTCATCCCCAGAGGATCCAAGTCCATTAACTCCTGGCCACTTTTTGATTGGTGAGCCACTTGTCCTTGCTCCTGATCACAATTATGAGAGCTCTACCCTCAGCAGTCTTAAACGCTGGAACCTCACACAAAGAATGGTCCAAGACTTCTGGCGTCGATGGTCGCAGGAGTACTTGACGCAGTTACATCATCGTTATAAATGGGGCGATCAAACTTCTGAGCCTTCGGTAGGAGATGTTGTGCTTGTAAAGGAGGACGATATTCCCCCCGCGAGATGGCTGTTTGGTCGCATCACTGCCAAACATCCTGGATCTGACAAACTTACGCGTGTCGTCAGTCTCAAATACAAAGGCAACATAATCAAAAGACCTGTGTCCAAATTGATAGTTTTGCCTGTAACTGACTAGGTATTTAATATATTACATTTATTTTGTTAAAAATATTTACATTGTTAAAATTTCACATTTTTAAAGTTCAATTTAGTTAGGATTAGATTATCGTGTTTTTCATTCCATTGTTTCTTTTTTTAATTGTCATGTTTATTTTATACACAAGTTCATAGTTTTTAATGGACTCGTCCATGCCGGGCGGTATGTTAAGCCTTATTATAAGTTTACTTATGTTCGCTAGATGGCGCTGTTAACTTTTAGAACACGCTATCATTATGTGTCTTCAATATTATGGTGAGACATTCATACATCTGTAATTTTTTCCTCCTTACCTTGCCTTTAATAAAGGAACATCTCACTGGCGACACCTAGTTTCAATTAACAGGTTCACCTTTCGGGATTTTTTGGGACAAGGCTGTACAATCATAAAAATCGGTTTACCCAGTCAAAAGTTCTCAGGTAACACACATTAAAAAAAAACACCGGTAGCACTCCGGGAGTGCCGGCAGAAGTGAAAACTTAACAATTCACATATACGAGTACACAACAATGTGGTTACTACACAACCACGGAGCACAAACAAAGAGGAGCTGGCCTAAGCAACTGTGCACTGTGATTTTCGTCAGGTGCCCATGTATCGAGACTCGCATTATTGGTGTGTTTTCGCATTTTTAAGAAGAAAAGGATGAAGTGTTGTGTTTTATCGTGTCGAAGTTATTCAGACAGACGTTCTGATGCTATGAATGGTATCACATTTCATTTGTAAGTAATTTTATACGTAATTATTAAAATAGTTCTAGAAAATTCTCGGCTTTCAAGTATAAATTATACTTCTCGACACTAGGTGGCGTAACTTTTGTGAATAAAAAATACGAGTACGTAAAGTTCCGCATTGGTATATAGTTATAATCATACGTGGATACTGAAAATTAAAGTATACAATTAAACCTGAATACTTTTTAGTCGCCAAAACAGTACTTTAGTGATTTTTATAATTATATTGTAAACAGGCCGCCATCTATCGTCAACAAGAACAACTATTTTCAACGTACCAAATATCCAGGGCCGTAATTAGATTCAAATAATTTTACCGAATAACACACGGCTATGGTCAGTAATGAAATAACATTTTCATAGCAAATATTTTCAAGTAACAAAGATCTGAGTTGTATACATACTCGTACTATTCTCCGTGACTGTTCATGAATTGAAAGAACTTCGAATGTTAAATAATCATTTTATTCATATTAAGATAATTTACCACCTAGTTAATTTTATTTCTTTTTGTTTGTTTTAGATTTCCATCCGATGATAATTTAAAACAACAATGGATCACAAAAGTGAATAGACCGGATTGGACTCCGACAAAATATACAAAGATTTGTTCTTGCCATTTTAATGATGCAGACTTCATAGTGACAAAAAAAGGCCATAAAAAATTAAAGATGGGCACTTTACCTAGTTTAAAACTGGATTTGTCGGTTGGTTTCGGTATTGTTTGTATAACCGAGTTTCAATTATTTTAGGAGAATAAGTATGTATTTCATTTTATTTTTTAAATTACAGCTTTGACCAATCACCGACTGTAAATCATATTATACTGCTGATTAAATGTTTATCAGAAAAATATATAGATATTCGTTTTAAGCATTTCGCAACCATTCAAAACGATAGGGCAACGAACCGACAACAACTAACTAAAACTGTTATTTTCGCAGGTAATTGAATTTTGTAAATAAAATTATGTTCGTAATTATAATATGTCTATTATTTTGTGCTAGAAATTTTAAGTACGTCAGTACACATACAAAACAGTAAAAACGTTAACCCTCGTTTTATTCATTTATTACACAAACTTTTTAAAGCTCATAGTTCTGAGTACGTCCCATTACTTTCTACACTTATTGACATCTAGTGTGAAATAGCTGAACTACGTAGTGACATCAATATGTCGATGTTAGGTCGCTAGGCGAGTAGTTTTGCTACTAACCGGCAGATGGAAAATTGAGAAAAGCGCCCTGTGCTGCCTGCGGAGCAGCACACTCAGGCACGGTAGAAAGAGTGGGAGATACTTGTTCCTCTCCCTTCCCCTCGATCTTACGCTTTTTCGATCAGCATCACGTGACCCTGACGCGAGTTTGGAAGTTTTTACCCATCCAACAAAAAGTGCTCAGCGCCGCTAAAGAAGTTTTCACTTCAAAAAAAACATACAGTCGAATTGAGAACCTCCTCCTTTTTGGTAGTCGGTTGAAAAAAACTTATGTCTGTCCTACCCAATTATCAGACGTTAGGGTTTTTCAACACCCTATCTATAATATTTATATTATCAGAAAATATAAATTAATGCGTTGTTGATAGCCGATATCCTTACAAATAGATACGCATGATTCACGAACAATTAAAATACTTAGAGAAAGTAGGTACATGAGTAATTGAAAAACATCAAAACATGACACAATCAAAACATATAACCTAACATATAACACTAACCTTTGACCAAATATAATTAACCAGCCCTATCTATGCATTCTTCTTCTTCATCGTTCCCTCACTGCTGAGAATCGTGACCACATGGTGTCCTCCACTTGATACGGTTTTGGGCCAGGTGGACTGCCTCCCACCTTGCCCTTTATGACATCGGACCATCTGACTGGTGTTCTTCCTCTTGCGTGTTTTCCTCAATCTGTTCCTGTTCCAGTTCAAATGATTGTCCTATCCAGATCATTAGAGTACGCATTATGTGACCGAAAAAACCCAGCACGCGTTCTTGGCATATCGTTGAGAGTCGTTTTTTGATGTGTAGTTCCTCAAGTATGGAAACATTTGTTCGCATTTTGTGAAATCTATGCATTAATTGTGAATAAAAAAAAATAAAAAAAAATATCATCAAAATTGGGTCAAACACAATTACACGCATACACACACTCACACCGCTATAGTCTACCGAATCTTGTTCAAATATAAACAATGATAGAGATAGACAGACGTACTCGGAATGTAGCACGAATGAGATAGCAAATTTTACTCACTCCGACGTAGCTCTCAGAATTGTTAAACTTAAGTGGCAGTGGGCGGGGCACATAGCTCGTAGAACGGATGGTCATTGGGGCAATAAAGTTCTTGAGTGGTGACTGCGTACCGGAAAGCGTAGCGTAGGCAAGTCTCCCACTCGTTGGACCGATGACCTGGTAAAGGTCGCGCGAAGCCGCTGGATGCGGGCAGCGCAGAACCGGTCTTCGTGGAAATCTTTGGGGGAGGCCTGTGTCCAGCAGTGGACGTTCTTCGGTTGATATGATGATAAGGTATGTGACACGGCTTAATAACTGCCATCTAGTGATAGCAACAGGCACCAACGACTTTACGTGCCTTGCGAAGCGCGGACAAGTTAGAGAAAAAATAAAAACCCGACAGCATAAAAAATAACCCCTCTTTTTTTGCAAGTCGGATAAAAATGTATCCTACATCACTCACGGAATCAAGAGGAATCTAACGACATCTCCCACTCCAAAATCCATCAAGCCGTGAAGGCTACAGAGCGTGCCAATTATTTATTTATTAACCAGCGACCAAATAACCACCTGGTCTGTTAAACGAACACCGCTCAACTGCGCAACGGACCTCATACATACATACATACATGCATACACTCGAAAAATATGACCCTCCTTCTAGCGCAGACGGGTAAAAATGATACTAAAAGTCAAACCCATCCAGTTAGCTCGGGTTATGACTGGTCAGTTTACAGAACTCGCCAGTTTACGTGACTAGTCAGTTTCCCTCTTCGCCAGTTTCATCAAAATCGTTAGCTGGTCAATTTCATCACTCGTCAGTTTCCTTAATTCGTAAGTCTCCCCTACTGGTTAGTTAAATCAAATAACGTACTTTAAACGAGCGAGCGTAGCGAGCGATATTTGGTTTGGACAGGTTTGATTGATTATTCAGTCAAAGGTAGCAAAATGCTTCGAGTGTTGAAGACTGACTAGTTACGGAAACTGGCGAGTTCTGTAAACTGACCAGTCGTAACCCGACTCTCTGATACTGACAGGTAAGGTTACAGCAGAATCACCAGCGTAGCTGAGGCTTTGTCTCTGCTACATATGCTGGGCTGGGACCTTTTGATGTCGCCGGGCTTATACCTAAATAATTTGTTATATGTATTTACTTCTACTCGTCTATTTAAAATTGACATGTCTGTCTAGTGTAAGTTAAATGTTCATTTTTAACATAACAGTAACTATGTACCATTAACTATATATTATGAGCCTGGTGTCTCCATAAACTTATTCTATTCTATTCTTATTCTTGACAAAATAACGAATTACATGAAACTGACTAGTTACGGAAACTGGCGAGTTCTGTAAACTGACCAGTCATAACCCGACTCTCTGAAACTGACGAATTAACGAATTACATGAAACTGACGAGAGTTGAAGACTGACTAGTTACGGAAACTGGCGAGTTCTGTAAACTGACCAGTCATAACCCGACTCATCCAGGTATAAACCTGCATGATTGACCCAACAACGATATACCAACTCGCTTCCCGGACGTTGCTCTGTTCACATTCATACTTCTTCTTCCACGTAGCATCCTCCCGGTCTATAAAAATTTCCTCCAAATTTGTTCCATCTTCGTCGTCTTCCTCAGTGAGAACTTCCAAGTCCAGCCAGCGTTCATTGTGCTTCAAATTTTTACTATCCTTCTGAAGGCCTCCCACACCGTGGACCAAGAACCTGGTGAAGGTCGCAAGAGGCCGCTGGATGCGGTCAGCGCAGGACCGGTCATTGCGGAAATCCTTGGGGGAGGCCTTTGTATAGCAGTGGACGTCTTTCGGCTGATATTATGATCCTTCTGAGAAACCGGAAAAATTTAAGGGGGGGGTTCAGCTTTTGAAACTGATTAAATTTTCTCGTGGTACAAAAATGTGGGGACCTTGTATAATTCCTGATAATTTTAACTTTTGAATCTGAACAACTTTCCTCAACGAACATATAAAAAAAACCTGACCACTCCGGGAGTGCCAACAGAAGTGAAAACTTTTGTTTGTTTGTAAACTCTTTATTGTACAAAATCTTAAAATAATGTTATAAAAAAAACCTTAAGTACAAAGGCGGACTTATCCCTTAGAGGGATCTCTTCCAGTCAACCTCTGCAATAATAAACAGAGGACTTAGTGAGGACAAAGAAACACGTAATTACGTACAAGCTAGTTAAAGAACATCAATACAACTAATATTACATTTAAACCTACGTAGCCTAATTTTAATAAATACAAACTCAATTTAATAAATGTAACATAAATAAATATGATACATAATATATAATATATACATAATATATATTAATATATATATAAGCTCAAGACAGATGGGTAGATCTCATACATTGTCCTTTAGACTGGCCTTGAAGGCGGTAAGGGTAGGAGACATCCTAATGTCAGCTGGCAGACTGTTCCAGAGGCGGGCTGCGTGCACCGTGAACGACTTAGTGTAAGTGTCGGTACTGTGAGTGGGAATCGCGAGAGTGAGGTTCTTGCTAGAGCGCAAACGGTTCTCCATAGCCGTACAGAAGTGAAACCTTTCACGGAGGTATTGCGGAGCAGCTGAGTTGAGTACGTTGTACAGGAAGAACAGGATATGGTGATTTCTCCGCTGGCGGATGAGTGGCCAACCCAGCTTACTCCGACTCTCCGATATATGGTCGTACTTCCGAAGGCCAAATACATAACGAATGCACTGGTTCTGAAGTCGCTCTAATTTATCCAGAAGTTCAGAAGAGGGGTCGAGGTAGACAACATCGCCGTAGTCCAGCTGAGGAAGAAGAAGAGAACGGACCAAGAGAAGTTTTGTGTCGAGAGGAAGAAAATTTTGAAGCCGTTTTAATGAGTGTAGAGAGGCAAAGACTTTGCGACTCACTTCATTAATTTGTGGGGACCAGGAAAGTGTTTGGTCCAAAGTGATACCTAAATTTTTTACAGTAGAGGAGAAAGGTATAACCGTGTTATTAAATGCCAAGTTGGGCATGCCTAAGTCCTGAAACTTGGAAATGAAGTGAGGGCTGCCAATTACAATTGCCTGGGACTTTGAAGCATTGACTAGAAGTCCGTGAAGGCTTGACCACTCAGCAATTGCAACCAGGTCAGCATTAGCAACTTCTATTGCCTGATCAAAATTTGCAAGGGGTGCGGCGGTATAAATTTGGAGATCATCTGCGTGCAGATGGTAGGAAGAGGAAAGGGAAGAAGTTATGTTATTTATGAAAATTGAGAAAAGAACAGGTGAGAGAACGCCACCCTGGGGGACGCCGGCGGTAAGTGGGCACGTGTTAGAACACTTACTGTCGATCTTTACTTGCTGGTATCGATCGTAAAGGTAAGAGTGAAACCAAGAGAGAGTTGCTGAGGACAGGTTTAGGGATTTGAGGATACCAAGCATGAGGTCAAAATCAACTGTGTTAAAAGCACTACTGAAGTCGAGTAACACTAGTAGAGTGAGTTTGTTCTCAATGTTTAAACGAATGTCATCAGTGATTTTGACCAGTGCCGATACGGTACTATGACCTTTGCGAAAGCCGGACTGAAAAGGGGAAAGGAAATTATGTCTGCGAAGATGGTTGGTAAGGCGATCGTGTACAAAGTGTTCAAGAACCTTCGAGAGAACAGGAAGAATTGAAATAGGACGAAAGTCAGAAAAGGAAGAAGGGTTAGGTTTTTTGGGAAGTGGGATTATATGAGCGAGTTTCCATGAAGATGGAAAAACGCCGGTAGATAGGGAGCAGTTTAGTATATTGGTGAGGATCGGTGATATGTGTTCTTGTATAGGAATTATCAAATCAAGACTCAACCCGTCGTTGCCGACAGCTTTTGTCTTGATTGGTTTAAGTATTTTGAGAGTTTCATCAGCAGTTATCTCTCCCAGCTCGAGGATAGTGGAATTAGGGTGGGAAATATTGGCTATACGGGACAAAGCAAGTTGCTTAGAGAGCGGATCCAGGTGGAACGGTGATGAGCTGAAGTGAGCGTTCAGTGCATTGAAGTCCACGTCAGAGGAAGAACTTGACTGTAGTTTGCCCACACCAAGTGACTTTAGGAATTTCCAAAGCTTGTTGGGTGGGCAGTTCTCGATAGAAGAGTGGATGTGAAGACGTCTGGCGTTCCTGCAAATTTTATTGCATCGATTGCGTAACTCTGTATATATGTCCTTGTTTCTGTTTGTCGGTTCATGACGCAATCTTAAGCGAACTTTTTACAGTTTTTAAACGACTTAAAAAAAAGGAGGAGGTATATAGAGTGTTCGCAGATAACTTCGTCGTTTATGAACCGATTTTGGTGATTCTTTTTTTGTTGGAAAGGAGATATCTCAAGGGTGGTACCCAGCGAAATCGAGAGGAACCTTCAAAAATCGTAGTGGTGACTAGTGCGTTTGAAGTCGTTTTTTTTTGTTTAAAATTATATAAGTTTTGTCCCTGCGAGTGTTCCTGGTAAGATGTCGGTTACGTTACATGGTAACATGGTCACAGTGTCGCGAGATCAATGGTTTTTCCCATCTCAAAAAGGCTCAACGCGCCTAAGGAAGTTATCACCTCAACAATTTTTGGACTTGTCATACTAAGTTAGCAATCAATTTGGTGTACCAAATCCAAAAAAAACTGGCTAAGTGCGAGTCGGACACGCGCTCCGAAAGTTCCGTACCACCGCACCCACAGATAAGAAAAAAAAATTGCCGCTCCGATAGATTGCTCAAGGAGGCGTGGCACAAGCGTTAGCTTCTTCTACGACGAGACATGTTGCTGTCGTTCGTAAATATTTTATAGAAATACCCAATAGAATCAGCCTGTTTGTAGTGTGCTGTATGCTCTGAGGCTGTATGTGTAATCGCTCGCTCGAGACTCGCTCGGTGCTGGTACTTCAAGATTCAAGATTCAAGGAACCTATTTATTCAAAAAAATAGGTGCAAATACACTCTTTCTGATAGTCATAAAATAATAATAACATAATTTCATTTGTGAAAAATCAAGAAATAAACAAAATAAACAATCATTAGTTAATAATGTCAATATTAAATCCTAGAAATAAACCAGATTATGTCATTAGAACATGAAAACAATATGACACGAAAAGTTATACATAAAATTATTGAATGCCATTGAAACCGCGTGACGGTCGTTTTCGTCTCATGGTATGATCGTTTCGTCCTCTGTGCCGTAGCGAGAGCAGCCATGATCGTTTCGTCCTCTGTAAAGTTTCACTTTTACCGTGGTTTCATAATTGTTTTATTTCTAGTTTTTATTATTTTTTGTTATAGCGGCAATATAAATCTGTATAACAAAAAATCACTGCGAGCCCCTCGCGGCTCGCGTACCGCGCACCCTCGATATTCACGCAGCCGAAACCGCGGGCATCAGCTAGTTCATACTAAGAGCTAATAGAGCTTCATAAACCTTGACACATTTTAAGAGCTGATCATTATTTGCTTGTTCTAAACTCATTTTATCGCATTTGGTGCCGAAATATTCTAATAATCTTAGCAGCAATTTTTAAAAGCTTTTATACTTAAGATCTTCATCGATTTTCATCGCGGAAACGGTCAAAGTTTGATGAAGACGCAATATTAAAGTTGAAGACATCCAAGTTCACAATCTTCCAAACTTCGCTGCGATTGCGTCCCGGAAGAAATATTCTACGTTTCGGCGTATCCTAGTCTTATTTGGGGTCGTCTGTGGCACGACGGCAAAGTATATATATTAGTACTAACATACAGTATGGACACTCCCTGCCGCTCTCCAGATTGCGACCTCACCCCCTCGTTACCCAGATTGATACAGATTGGTTACTGTTTGATTGTCGAACGTATAGATAGGATTTCGTCGCCATTTTGTTTGTTCCGTCATTACTTTTTTGAAATGTCATTTCTGGCCTGGAAACTTCATTGTATGAAGTTTCCAGGGTGTGACGACGGAAAGGACTAGGAATAGTAGGCGTGGGTTAAAACTCCATTCGTGCTCACGTATAATAAAATATATTGATGAAAATAAGACCTAGAAATAAATATATAAAAATTATAAAAGGATTACCTACACACGTTAAATTTATATCACATATCATAGAAAAAAGCGTCGATGGCTCAACCGTTAACGACTCGGTCCATCTAACCAGAGGTACCGGGTTCAAATCTGGACGGCCAATGTACCAATGAGTTTTTCAAAAACTTACGTACATACTTACCGATTGCTTTAACGGTGAAGGAAAACATCGTGAGGAAACCTGCACACGCCTGCGAAGAAACTCGAAGGTTGTGTGTGAAGTCGACCAACCCGCACTGGGCCCGCGTGGTCGACTAAGGCCTAATCGCCCTGATTCAGGGTAGGCTCGAGCCCCTCGGTGGGGACGTATATGAGCTGTAATGATGATTATAGAAAAAAACACAAATATAACCTACCCAAAATGGGTCTTTTATATACGAGGGATAATTCCTTTATTTAATTTATTTTATTTAGTAATATGAAGGATTAATATAATTTTGATTTTTTAATGATATTGTCAGATAGATGACAGAGCATGTGTGAAAAATAAATGGATGGAATGAAAAGAAGATCGGATGAAAAAAATAATGAATAACAGCGCACCGCATATTTTTAGCATGAAGCAATTAAAAACGCTCAACACGTTAAAAACGACCAAACTTAATCGCAACAAACACAATTTTGCTTTTATGTTTTAGGGCTCCGTACCTCAAGAGGAAAAAACTGTCTGTCCTTCTGTCTGTCTGTCAAGACCCTTTATCTCGTGAACGCGTAGAGTTATCGAGTTGAAATTAAAATCATATACTCCGGTCTAAGTCCTAAGGTTTATAGTCGAAAGGAACCTATATAATCGGAGAAAAAAGTTTAAGACTGTATGGAAATTCAATAAGTCGCCTGTTAAAGGAAGTGTAGGTTTAACCGCCTCCGTGGCGTAATTGGTTAGTCCATTCGCTTCACACCAGGAGGTCGCGAGTTCGATTCCCGGCCAGGTCAACTTTGTAAGACTTGGTTTGGTTGATGGTAGGGCATTTTCATAGCCCGCCTGGCCTACCATCTTATCTAAGTCTTGCCGCTAAACATCAGCAGTGTTAACAGCATTGATGTGTTCCGGCTTGATGATAAGATAGCCAGATCCCCATTGCGTTGAGGAATCTTGGTAAGCCCGCTTCCATCTTCGGCATCATCGTCACTTACCATCAGGTGAGATAATGCCAAGGGCTTAACAATTAATAATAAAAAAAACTTGTGGCACTCGAGGACTGCCGCGGTAAAGCTATTGCATAGCATTTTTTATCAACTTATGCAATTTTAATTATTTATTATTTTTTTATTTATGCAGTACTAGCTGTTTCCCGCGGCTTCACCCGCGTGGACCACGTTTCTATGACTTTTCGAGGGTGCGCAGTGCGCGAGCCGCAAGCGGCTCGCGAGCGTGGTAAAAAGTAGCCTATGTCTTAATCCAGGTCCTAATCTATCTACCTACCAAATTTCAGCCAGATCCGTTCAGTAGTTTTTGCGGGAAAGCGTAACAGACAGACAGAGTTACTTTCGCATTTATAATATTAGTAGGGATGTACCAGTACCATATAGCCCTTGGGGTGGGGCGCGGGATGTTTATGTAATAAATTAACACTAGAAAGTTACACCAGTAAAATTTACTAAGTCCTTTTAGTACCACAAATCGCTTATAGATGGCACTGTTAGTTTTTAGAACGCGGTAACGTTACGTTACTCTCGGCTGAGCTACATGGTAGGCGAAGTGGGGGGTATTAGATTTTATTTTCGTTACGGAATTTATTGATTTGGTCGCGGCGCTCAAAGCCCGCGATAAATGCTATGCTCCACGATTTTTGACTTCCATGGGAAGTTGGGAAGTGTTACAATTACACTGGGATATATAGGATTACCTACCCTAACCATTTTAATTTAAAACCCGACTGCATGAACGCCTTGCCCCTCTTTTTTGGACATTCCCACTCGTATATCTACCAGATACGCTAAACTACCAGCTATATGATATAGCGTCCCCACTCACCGACAGCTAGGTCATATAGTGAGGGCCGCTATTCCTGCCAACACCATTAGGTGAGGACAAGGACCAGTTACGACAGGTCTTGCCGCCAAGCCACTTGTCCCGGTACTCTGCAAGGCGAGTGCCTCGTGGAAGAGAACCAAAAAGTGGAAGTTTTTTGGACAGTTCGGGTAAATGTGTATTGTACGTCACTCACGTTCAAGACGAATCTAACGACATCTCGCTTTCCAGAATCAATCAAGCCGTTTAGGCTACGGGCTCAGTCAAAGAAACAGACATACATACATGCACCAGAAAAATGTTTCCCTCCATTTTGGGCAGTATGGTAAAGAGAGTTGGTTAATCTTCTATTTTAATGCCCTTAATCGTTCCCCCTGTAATATATTATATCCCGCTGTATTATGCAATTACTAATAATCTTAATATATAAAAATGAATCGCAAAATGTGTTAGTAAGCGCATAACTCGAGAACGGCTGGACCGATTTCGCTAATTCTTTTTTTGTCGAGTTCGTTATTGTCAGGAGAAGGTTTTTATGTAGGGTAGAGTAGGGTAGTGTAGTGTAGTGTGGGGTAGGGTAGGGTAGTGTAGGGTAGGGTAGGGTAGTGTAGGGTAGGGTAGGGTATGGTAGTGTAGGGTAGGGTAGGGTAGGGTAGTGTAGTGTAGGGTAGTGTAGTGTAGTGTAGTGTAGTGTAGTGTATGTAGGGTAGGGTAGGGTAGTGTAGGGTAGGGTAGTGTAGGGTAGTGTAGGGTAGTGTAGGGTAGTGTAGTGTAGTGTAGGGTAGGGTAGTGTAGGGTAGGGTAGTGTAGTGTAGGGTAGTGTAGGGTAGGGTAGAGTAGTGTAGGGTAGGGTAGTGTAGGATAGGGTAGTGTAGTGTAGGGTAGGGTAGTGTAGTGTAGTGTAGGGTAGGGTAGGGCAGTGTAATGTAATGTAAGGCGGTACGTAGTTCGCCGGGACAGCTAGTAAATAATAAATGTGAAAATGTGTTTGTTTGTTTGTTACCTTTTCACGCTTCAACGCCTTGACCAATCTTTATGAAATTTGGCATGCAGGTAGCCTGTGTCACGGGGAAGAACATAGGTTACTTTTTATCCCGGAAAAATAGCATAATTTGATGCAGTTCCTGAGGGAACTAAAAAAAATACTCGATTGTTGTGATTTTTTTGCACAGAGATGGTTGAGTAGGTGGGAAACGACATAATTTACTAATCTCCCTTAAAGACAGTCATAAAAACCATGTCCACACAGGCGGAGCCGCGGGAAAAAGCTAGTATTATAAAATCTCTATGTATTAGCTTTACGAAATTGTTTTTGGTGTACTATAAGTGTAAATACTTAATTAATTCAATTTTTAAAATTACAATTTCCATATTATTATTATTTTATCAATCAATGTACCGCTTTAATGTAATTATTTAATAATTTGCAACCTACAAACTACACTTTTTATTCTTATTTTTTTCTATTGTTATTTTTATTTTATTTTGTGGAATGAAAATAAAGCTATTTTATTATTATTATTTATTATAAGTGTAAATAAATAAATAAATACATATCTACTATATAATTATTAGGGTTCCGTACACCCAATGGGGGAACAACGGAACCCTATAACTAAGCCTGCGCTGTCTGTCCGTCTGCCCCTCCGTCAGCGGGCTGTATTTCATGAATAGTAGACAGTTAAAATTTTTACAGAATGTTTATTTCTGTTGCCGCTATAACAAAAAAATAAAAATAAGGAGGCTCCATACAAAAAACGTGTGTTTAAAGGTCTTTAGAAGTATTATTTATGTATTTTTATTTTATTTTATCCACAATTGGTAAGCCCTTAGCATCATCTCACCTGATGGTATAGTATTTTTGATTTAGCTCTATCGTAAAAACGGTAATACATATGAGCGTGAAACTTGGTTAGATTATAGTACGTCTCATGCTGAAGTAAAACAACAGATAATAAAAATCGGCCAATTGTGAGTCACATTCGTGCTAAGGAGTCCGAAGTGAATGACAAAAAAGCAATTTTTTGTCGCTCGAGTTGATGTCTTTTGTTTGTGATGTGAATAGGTATCATTTTCATTATACTGTGTAATTGTGTGGAGAGGTGTGGAGGTACGGAATCCTCGGAGTGCTAGTCCGACTCGCGCTTGGTCGGTTTTTAATTTACAAATATCTCTGAGTTACAAGTCACGAACTTAAGGAAACAGCTCGCAGCTATTTATTAAGCCTACGGATACTGCGTAACATATGTTAAGTGATAAATTACATAACAATGGGACTTCATAACCGTCCAGAGACACAATAATTAATTCTCGTCCTCCCCTCTCTCCCCCCATACAACTTCCCTTTATGCCTCCTACTTCCCTCTTTACAAATTTTAGTATAGTTACGAGTAGCATAATAGTTATTTATGCCACTGCCAAGTAATTAGAGCAATTGCAACATGAGTGCTAGTTTGTGCCACGAAACGAAGCTGAGTGGCACAATAGACAGCACCAGTGTAAAAATGGCTAATTGCGTGCAGTGGCATACAATACTTTTTGTACGACCATGAAATAAATAAAAACACATTGAATTTTTTTCATAATCATATATTCAATTTTTGAAGCACAAGCCATAAAAATATTTAAAAAGTTTCATTGTAGTACAGTTGTCTCGTTTTGAATTGAAATGAGTATTGTAAAATAACTTGTAGGAATGAATACTTTTGTGATATGATTTAAGGTTATGTTGAAATTATAAATTGAATGGGAGTAGAAAAATTGTTAAACTTGATCATTTTGCCTATTAATATTATTATTTTTTCAACCTTAGTTCCTATTGTTATTGTAAGTTTGGATCAGTAAGTCCTGTTACAGGACATGTCAGTGTAGTATGGGTTTGAAAATAAATAAACAAATAACTAAACAAATTAGTTAAAACTTTAAAACCCGTTTACATAAAAAATTTACCCCTCTTTTTTAACCAGCCAGGTAAAAATATATCCTACGTCACTCACGGGTTAATAACGAATTTAACGACACCTCGCTCTCTAAAATCCAGCAAGCCGTTTAGACTACAGAGCATGGCAAAAAACCATACATACAAACATACACACGAAAAACACAACCCTCTATCGCAGTCGGGTAAAAATTAATCCGTAGTTGTCTATTATTGACAGCACATGCCAATTAGTCATTACTTTAGGTAAGGTATAACCTTTTCTTTCATCTACAATTGATAACCTTTATTTTGCATGACTAATAAAGTAACAGCTAATATTAATTACTCAAAACTGTTCGTAATTTTGTCATTTCCTGGGGCTGACTGTGGTTCTGACCACCAACTTCTGGTCTCCACTGTACGACTTTAAAAGAGCCCCATAAATCCACACACGCGCCCGACTTGCGCAAAGTAGATATAGAAGGCTACAGATCCGATGTACAAAACAAGCTTCCTGAAAATATACCTGAGGAGCTTACTAATCCGGATGTCGCTTGGAAAAGCCTACAGAATTCTATTGTGCAAGCCGCTAAAGAAAACATGCTCGCCAAAACTAAAATGAAGCATTATTTAACTAAAGATTCGGCTGATATAATCGTTAGGAGAAGAGAGCTTAAAGAATCAGGCTTGAGCTCATTAGCGGATAAAGAGCTCTATGCACACTTGAACGCAGAAGTCCAAAAGAACTGTCGGAAAGACTATGACAAGTACATAAATAACATCTGTGAAGAGCTAGAAAATAATTCGATCGGAAATGAAACCAAAGATCTCTTCCGGAAAGTAAAGGAGTTGACAAGATCACGTACTGTGAAAACTTGTACTATTGCAGATGAGACTGGAAATGTGCTCACTGAAAAGGAACAAGTACTTTAACGCTGGCAGAGATACTATACAAAATTATACGACTATGATGACCCGATCCAAAGTCATGAGCAGCGACCTGAAGTAACACGAGAACCCGAAATATTACTTTCAGAGATAGAACTTGCTATTAAATCCCTCAAAAACAACAAGCCACCAGGTAAAGATGAAATCCCCGGAGAGCTGTTAAAGAATCTTGGTGCGAAAGGAACACAGCACCTCTTGAATATATGTAACTCCATATGGAAGACTAGAAGATGGCCGACTGAATGGACTGAATCGGTCTTCATTCCTCTACACAAAAAAGGGTCTACTAAGGATTGTGGGAACTACAGAACGCTGGCTCTCATTCCTCACGTCAGTAAAATTCTCCTGTACGTAATAAACAGAAGGCTAAAGCATTTTCTCGACAGTCAATTCCCAGAAGAACAAGCTGGTTTCGTCAAGGGCAAAGGGACGAGAGAACAAATTCTAAACGTACGTCAAATTATCGAAAAGAGCCGTGAGTTCAACAGTCCGGTTGTGTTATGCTTCATCAACTACACCAAAGCCTTCGACTGCGTAAAATGGGATAATTTGTGGGAAGTACTGAAGGACATGGGTACACCTGAACACCTTACTGATCTTATTCGAAGCCTCTATACTAACAATCGATCGTTTGTCAGAATCGACTCGGACTGCTCAAGTGTGTTCCACATTAAGAAAGGAGTTCGGCAGGGATGCATATTGTCACCGCTATTATTCAACATATACGGAAAGTATGTTATCCGTAAAAGCCTCGAAAACTGGGAAAGAGGTGTTGTTGTGGGATTAATAACCATCTCCAACCTCCGATACGCTGATGACACTGTTTTCCTCACCACATCCATTGAAGACATGACGATTGAAGAGTATTCTGAATAGGTTAGAGTTTGAAAGTGGCATGCTGGGACTCGCAGTCAACCGACAGAAAACAAAATTAATGGTGATTGATCGTGCTGAGAAACTGACAGGGAGCCATAACATCCAAGGCATGGAAACAGTACAGGAATTCACTTACCTGGGTTCTCGGATATGCAATGACGGCAACTGCGCTCCAGAGATTAAACGTCGCATAGGAATGGCCAAAGATGCGATGACAAGACTCCAGAACATATGGCGAAACCGGGGCATTCGTTTTAAAACCAAAGCCCGCCTAGTAAGAGCTTTAGTCTTTCCCATTTTTACAAACGGAGTGGAAACATGGACTATACGGGCTAGAGAAAGGCAGAGAATAGATGCATTTGAAATATGGTGCTGGAGGCGGATGCTAAGGATTCCCTGGACAGCTAAGCGAACAAATGCGTCTATTCTCTCGTCTAATACTCAAAGTTCAAACACGGTTGTCTACCATCTGCCTGAAGCGCATACTTACCTATTTCGGCTACGTAATGAGAATGAGTGGTGACAACCTTGAAAAACTGATTTTTGTTGGCAACATTGAAGGAAAAAGATCCAGAGGCCGTTCGCCAACACGATGGAGTGATCAGATAAAGGAAAGCACCACACCTAAAAGCTTTTATCAAGCGGTGAGGGCGACCGTAGTCGATGGAGAGAAATTACGCGTCTCAAGACCAATTTGGACCACGATCCTCAGTAATGAGGGACCGACCAGAGAGAGAGAGAGAGTCCCACAGAAGAGAGGTCGCATAGGTATAACTAGCATCATTTACCAATCGTGCATGCCCGGTATAGAGATTTTATTCAGAATTATGCTGCATCTTTCCCACAGATGAGAGGTCGCATAGGTATAACTAGCATCATTTACGTAACGTGCATGCCCGGTAAAGAGATTTTATTCTGAATTAGGCTGTATCTATCCCATAGAAGAGAGGTCGCATAGGTATAACTAGCATCATTTACGTAACGTGCATGCCCGGTAAAGAGATTTTATTCAGAATTAGGCTGTATCTATCTCACCAGAAAGGAGGTCGCATAGGTATAACTAGCATCATTTACGTAACGTGCATGCCCGGTAAAGAGATTTTATTCAGAATTAGGCTGTATCTATCCCATAGAAGAGAGGTCGCATAGGTATAACTAGCATCATTTACGTAACGTGCATGCCCGGTAAAGAGATTTTATTCAGAATTAGGCTGTATCTATCTCACCAGAAAGGAGGTCGCATAGGTATAACTAGCATCATTTACGTAAAGTGCATGCCCGGTAAAGAGATTTTATTCAGAATTAGGCTGTATCTATCTCACCAGAAAGGAGGTCGCATAGGCATATCAAGCATCTTTTTTTACTTAATTTAAAATAAAAAAACGTGCGTGCACGGTTAAGAGATTTCATTCAGAGTTAGACTGTAAAAAAACAAAGGCCTGTAAAAAAGAAGATTGCGGTAAAAATAAATCGTATTTTGGTCTTAATTAAAATAAAATCGTAAAATGAACTCAGGCAGCGAAGACTCTTCTAATTCTATGTACATTACACCACTGAAATTCGTGAAGAAACCGAATTGATGATAGCAAATCGATTACGACCGAAATCCAAAGAAAGTAGTATTAGTACGTGGCAGGATTCGAACCCTAAGTTCGAACCACGACCGCACAGGAGGTAGCGGCCCTAAAAATTAGAATAGATTTTAGCGTTTTAAAACCGACAGCTTCGACCTCACCCCCCCCCCCCCTTCCCCGCCCACTCCTTCATGCAGATTGGTTACTGTTTGGTTATCGGACGAAAAGGATGAGCTACGTTACTGCGCCTCGACCGCTGTGATTTCGTTTGAAAATTATTAAATCCAAATTTAGTAAACTGTTCAATTTACTGATGTTTTAAATCACATAGTGATAAAAAAGCTTCGTTTGGATAAAAAGCAACACAAAAAGCCAGTTTATTATTTTGTATTTAAGTAGCCGTTCACCCCAGTACCCATATTACACGATTAAATCTAATAACAATCAGTTTGTACTAATCTTCATTCTAGCTAGTTGTACAGAAGCCAGCACATCAAGGTTTGGTTGAAATTCGCTTGCACTGCACGGACCTGCTCCGTTAGAAGGCCTCATTAGTAACGATGACACTTCAAAGCAATCTCACCTTTGTCACCACCCCTTTCATCTGCCAGACTTAGAATTTCAGCTTGTAATTAAAATTTTGTAACAGTAGTTTGAGGATATTGGCGCTGTGAATTGGTGAAGAAAATGGTTGAAAACGATGGTTACGTATCAGTTTTAATTGAGTTGAATTGCTACCGCGTTTGAGCAAGATAGTTTGAACAAATTAAATTAGTACATGTTAATTGTAAACACACAGTTAAAAATTTTCGAATAGCGTTGCAGTCAATCTCGAAAACTTTTTTTTATTCACAGTTGGTAAGCCCTTGAAAGTTCATTTATTATCTCTTGATGGTAAGTGACGATGATGCCGAAGATGGAACGGGCTTACCAAGATTCCCCAACGCAATTGTAACTGGCTATCTTATCTTCAAGCCGGAATAAATCAATGTTGTTAGCATTGATGTTTAGCGGCGAGACTTAGATATGATGTGGTAGCCAGGCAGGCTTAGAAAATGCCCTACCACCAACCAAACCGAGTCTTACAAAGTTAGGCTCCGCCAGGATTTGAACCCGCGACGTCTTAATGTGAAGCTAATGGACTTAAAGCTTTTTTTGCACTCGTGCTTTAAGTCCATTGTGCCGTAGGAACCCATGTAGGGTGATTATTCGCTGAAAACAGTGAAGGTAAATTCTGAACAACTTTCCCCAAGGCAAAGGCACCTATACAATCACACCAAACAAACTTCCTATAAGAAACAATACTAAAAAAAACAATAAAATTTAGTTTAAAAAGCTAAAAAAACACGCTTTTAAAGCACGTCAAACTAAAAAGTGAAAAATAATTCTTAATATAAGCTGAAAACAATAACGAACGAAAAATACTAGTATATTATTGTGAAAAATGCGGTGGTTGCTCGATATACGAAAAGTATGGCACAAAGCGCCCCACGCTTTTTAATAGCTTTTATTTAACTTGCAATGTATGTTTGTTCGGGTGGAATCTTGCAAGTTAATTTTGACCCACTTCCTGGTTTCCGATTGAGCGGAAATTTTGCATGCATATGTATTTCGTGTGACAATGCAATATTAAAATCTTATACCTAAAAGTTTTTAGATTTTTCCAAAGTTATTTCACAATAATACTAGTATTTTTTGTTCATTATTGTTTTCAGCTTATATTAAGAATTATTTTTCACTTTTCAGTTTGACGTTCTTTGAAAGCGTTTTTTTTTTAGTTTTTTAAAACTATATTTATTTTTCAAATTTTTAGTCTGATGTGCATTTAATATACTGGCGATCCTGGTCAGGACAATGAGATAAACTTATGAAATTATTGTATTGTCACTGATTCTATGTACAGAGGCCAGCACATCAAGCTAGACACTCGTAGTGCGATTCTGATCCATACGCATACGACATAGGACGGTACAAAGTCCAAAGTGTCTAGCTTGATGTGCTGGCCTCTGTACTTTCTTTTAGAAATGCAGTATGAATGGAGTTCTCTTCGTAGGTTCGTTCGTTCGTGGGATGTTTTTTTTTATATTCACAATTGGTAAACCCTATTGGTAAATTGGTAAATCTCACCTGGTGGTAAGTTACGATGTTGCCGAAGATGGAAGCGCGCTTACCAAGATTCCCCAACGCAATGGGGAACTGGCTATCTTATCTTCATGCCGGAACACACCAATGATATAAACATTGATATTTGGCGGCAAGACTTTGATAAGATGGTGGTAGCTAGCCAGGCGGGCTTAGAAAATGCCCTACCACCAACCAAACCGAGTCTTACAATTGACCCCGCCGGGAATCGAACCCGCGACCTCCTGTGTAAAGCCAGTGAACTTTGCCTCTGAGCTACGGAGGCGGTTTAAAAAATGAAATTCACTTAAAAGTATGAAATAATATTATTATACTAAAATACACAACATTAACCAACAATAACGATATCAAAGGTGGGTACGAATTAAATTTAGAGGCTTTAAATTTTTTTTTGAGGTCGATACCAGCACACAGTTACTTGCGTATCAAATGTTTTAGATTCGATGGCATTTCTGACACCGACCTCAAAAAAAAATTTTAAGCACCTTATTTAATTACTAAACGGTTGTAAACTTTTTTTATTTAAAATGATTGTTCGTAATTGAAACACTAATTTGATTAGATGGTGCAAAAATATGATATGAAATGTATAGAAATATGTTTGAGGAACAATTTTACTCATGTATAAGTTACCTACCTACCAAGTAGCCACTGTTGATTGTTACATGCAGTAAATATCTAACAAACCAATGCCGTCGGTGATTCAGCCCTACCTGCATTCATGCCTATAGATACGTCAGTTCTTTATATGTATATCATTTCTCGCTCGTTTGTATGAAGTGTCCGCGGTGTGCCCAGGGCTTACCAATATTGGATTTTAATATGTTCCATTCCATATAAAAAATACTTTTTCGATATAACTACTGAATAAAATGTTGTCCTGTACCTGTAGCACGACGGTTGATAGATTAAGTATAGTAAGGCGTGGGCAAAGTATATATATTAGTACTAACATACAGTATGGACACTCCGTGCCGCTCTCTAGATTGCGACCTCACCCCCTCGTCACCCAGATAGATACAGATTGGTTACAGTTTGGTTGTCGAACGTATAGGAATTCGCCGCCATTTTGTTTGTTCCGTCATTCCTTTTTTGAAATGTCATTTCTGGCCCATTGTATGAAGTGTCCAGGGTGTGGCGTGGGTTAAAACTCCGTTCGTGCGTATAATTTAATTTATTGGTAAAAATAAGACCTGAAATGGATCTTTTAGAGAATAAGTATTAAATTAATATTTTAGAAACAGTTTATGATGATTATAATAATAGTAAGGATGATCGAATTTTGGTTTTTCAATGATATGACAGCGCATGCGTAAAAGAAAAAAAGATGGAATGAAAAAAAGGTCGAATGAAAAAAGAACAAACAACAGCGCACCGCGCAAAATTTTTTTTTTAATTTTTTTATTCACAATTGGTAAAATCTCACCTGGTGGTAAGTGACGATGTTGCCGAAGATGGAAGCGGGCTTACCAATATTTCCCAACGCAATGGGGAACTGGCTATCTTATCTTCAAGCCGGAACACATCAATATTGTTAACATTGATATTTGGCGGCAAGACTTAGATAAGATGGTGGTAGCTAGCCAGACGGGCTTAGAAAATGCCCTACCACCAACCAAACCGAGTCTTACACAATTGACCCCGCCGGGAATCGAACCCGCGACCTCCTGTGTAAAGCCAGTGAACTTTGCCTCTGAGCTACGGAGGCGGTTAAAACATACATACCTATTTAAAAAGTACATTATAAAATATGGCCGCGCACAAAGGCGCACCTGTGAAACCAGGGGTGCAAAGCCCAGTGGAGCCAACCAGTCGAGCTATTGGTTCGTATCAAATCCAATTGCTTTCGTATCGGTCAGACAGGGCCGGATCACAAGTTTGTCCTTAATTTGATGAAAAGTTGCAAATTGTAACTTTTGTATATTATTGTATATTGGACAGCTAGTCCCGGCGAACTACACTACACTACCCTACCTTACACTGCCCTACCCTACCCTACACTACACTACCCTATCATACCATACCCTACCCTACATAAGAACCTACTCCTGACAATAACGAACTCATCAAAAAAATTATTCGCAAAATCGGTCCAGCCGTTCATGCGTGACCAGAAGAAATAGGGGTTCATTTTTATATATTTATTGGATAGTTTTATGCTCTTGTACAATCCACTATTGCTGAACTTTGACGTCAGTTTGTAAAAAAAGATCGCCATTCATAACTTTCTCATTTCATCAGGTTTCCAAATAGGTATAAAGAAAAAAAAACTGCAAAAAATTAAAATTTACCAGAACGGTGTATCAAGTCTCATATATTTTCTCCAACAAAGTATAAAAAAACCAATGTTCTTATTTTTCGATTAGCGCGCGATTCAAGGATATTAAGAATTAGAGTGTGACTGATATCTGATGATAGGAAAGGCATAATAAATTTGGAAATTATAAAATCATGAAAAAAATTGTGTGGGAGCTGATAGAAATATTATTTTGGTGTAATAAGTTATATTTTTTGTATTTCTTGTAACTTTTAGAAAAGCTGATAAAAAGAGAAATATTTCTATTTAATTTGGCTAGCTTAATTGTACATTGTCTTTTTTACAAACTAACGTCAAAGTCGAGCAAAGATGTTTTTCATACAAAATCTGATAAAGTAAATGCACATACAGAGTTAAGCATACCAATTGTAAATCTTATGTTTTTTTTACTTATGTATTTCTCATTTAATGTGTACAATAAACAATAAAAAAAATATGTCTAAAACTGACTTTCGCGGAGCATAAATGGCGGTGTTTTGAATAGCCCTTGAGGTACTCAAGCAATGGTTTTCGTTTGATCCATTTCAAATTCGACATCAGGATTACCAAGGATTGCTACCAAGCATGACGAAGCATCACTTGAGAACGGCTCGACCAATTTGAATTTGTTTTTCTGTTTGAATCGCTATATTGTAAAATCAGTTTTTTTTATTTTAGTACAGTAACATATAAATGATGAGGGCGCCAATATGTGGGGGGCTACCCCCATAAAGCTCTGAATGAAATCTTAATATTTCTAAAACAGAAATCGTACACTTACTAGATTTTGTTTTATTGCTCAAATGTTTAAAGTTACATTAAAATAGGTTTTATAATTTTGGAGTTTATATTATTAGTTTGTATGGAAGACGGTTTTTGATAGGAACTATTATGACTAGACATATGCTATATAGAAGGCTTAATACGATAATTTTTTACCTGAAGGAAGAAGGAATATATGTTTGTCTGTTTCGTTCGCTCAATGGCTCGATGATGGCATGGCATGATGATGCTTGATCCGCTGGGTGTTACATTAAGGAAATTTCGACATTTTATAGGCAATGTGGTTTTTGTACTTTTCGTACATATCCATCATCTGATTAGCAAACTTAACTGATACTTAACTGGTACTTAATTCGCTGGCTCAGAGACCCAAAGTGCATATTGGCCTTATTTTCCAAAACACGCCACTTTCTTCAAAATGTATTCAGTATCATGAGTAGAACCACAATCTTATGCTTAAGATAAGATAAATCAAAAGATAAATCTTTTGTCAAAGATACGTCTTATGTTTATAAATATCCTTGTGTTCAATCATAAATCACATATTAAAAGAAATTCAAGATCCAATCCAAATTCTGGCAACCCTTTCTGAATTCGGTCCTGGAAGGGTAAAGTTAGCCAGGCCGCATCAGGCAATGTTGGCCGAGCATCACAGTCAGTTGGTTTTAAGGCTGAATTAGCACATCAGCTGCCTGTTTATGTTGCGCAAACAATAATAGATTATCGATGAGCTTTCAATGTAGCTGTGGAGTATTGGTCGGGTTTTTGTTTACGGATGAAAAAACAAAATAAAAATGTTGTTCTTAGTTGACATTGAAACTGGTTTCACTTATAGAAGTCCGTATACTATGTGATTATAGAATAGGACATGATGTTGCTACCAATAAGTATCCAAAGAGTGTTATTGCAATGTTATTAAAGAATATTAACTACTTAAGTAGGTCCGTTTATCTCCCGTGGCGCTATCGCTTGGCACTACTTGTAATGCCAAAGGTATTTTTCTCTCCGCTGACACTACTGGTATTGCGGTCTTACTGTCGAAACTGTCAGATCCGCCACCCAGGTAGTGTCACGGTGGAGAATAATTACCTTTGGCATTACTAGTATTGCTAAGTGGTGGTGCCAACTTGTATGAAAACACTGAATGACTTGATGAATGATGATGCATCATCATATCAGCCGAAAAACGTCAACTGCTGGACGAAGATCTCCCCCAAGGATTTCCACGACGATCGGTCCTGCGCTGCCGCGTCCAGAGGCTTCACGCGACCTTTCTACCGAGTGGGAGGCCTGCCTACGCTACGTCTTCCGGGGCGCTGTCACTACTCGAGAACTTTACTGCCCCATCGGCCATCTGTTCTACGAGCTATTCTAAACTGAATGGTTTACGATACAGAAAACTGTGTATTTTTCTAGACCTCTAAGGGTAAAGTTAGCCAAGCCACATCAAGAAATGTTATCGATTGTACCTCAGGTGTACTTAATCGTATACAATATGGGTAAGAGCGCCGGTGGCGTAACGGCTAAGACCGCTACCTCCTATTCGGGAGATCATGGTTCTAATCCTACCACTTACCAATGTGTTTTCGAATTTCGATTTCATTTGTACGTTTGTTCACGATGCCGTTCGACACCTGCAGGCAATGGTGAGTGGGGAGTAATTAAAGTTGGTTCCAAACATACACCCGCCACAGACCGAACCATCGGTAAGTTCTATAGGCAGGCGAAACTAATAACAACGGCCTCAAAGGTATCACCCCAATGGGGACATCCCGGCGGATCAAATGCGGATTCGTGCCGATTTCTTGATTTGACTTAGGGAATCTACCATGTCTTTCAAATACCATTAAAGTTGATACCACAGTTCAATCTGATCGATGATAACAGTCCTGTTTGCGATACAAAATAATCTAACGCTGCTATGAAACCTTCCGTTGATAGATCGGCCAGAGCTCCAAGTGAATGGCCTTTATAGCAAGACACTCGAATATGCTCAAACAATGCGTATATAACTTTGCATTGCGAAGATGCGATGTCTTGCCCATGAATAGTCCTGTAAGATCCATTCCGACACCATCAAACTGTCTAGTCTAGTCACGTTAACCTGGTCTGGAGGGAGGTCTCCCATAAGCGGCTGCATCGTGGCCGACTTCAAACGATAGCAGGGCACGCACCGAAACACGACGCTGCGTACCGTCTTTCGTCCAGACATTATCCATATCTCGCGCTTTATGATCCCGAGAAGGGCGTTAAAGCCCGCATGCGATTTCTTAACGTGACGATCGCTGATCAACATCTCGACCAAAGCTTCTTTCTTTGGGAGGATCAGGGGGTGTCGTGCTAAGTAATCCGAAACCTTTCTCCAATCCGTAGCAACTTTTGCTCATCCAAAAACGGGCTAAGGCGCGTCAGTTCTCCCTTCAGCTTTCCACAGCCTGCACGGAGCGTCTTGTCTCCGGCTTAAAATTTTCCACCTCCACAACTCTGACCAAATGTAACAGTGCTGTGTTCCACTCAACAGGCGAGAGAACAGGCTCTAGACTCCGTTCGAAATGAAAATGAAATGAAAAAAACCGTACAACAAATATGTGACATCTGGCTTCTCTGCCGTACGCCTAATATTGACCAACATGCCCTAATTGGGCTGGTCAGGCGAACCGCCGCACTTGTTAGTTGGTTACTACTGAGGCACTTCCGACAGCCACTGGGGTCCCCCACCAAAGAGGGTGACGCACAAAATCAGGGGCTGTAAGCCCACGAGAAGAGCAGTCAGCTGGGTTCATCTCATCCGGCACATGTCTCCAGATCAATGGAGTTTCCGATTCAACTGATGTCTTAAGCCAGCAAAGAAAGATGAGGCTATCAGTCTATGCGTATACCGTGTCGTCAAGGTTTGTGGTAGAACCAAGGTTAGAGGCAACGTGGCTCAAAAGCCGAGTCAGGAGAGTGGCACCCGCCAAATTCATCTCAGCCCCATAGGGCTGGTCGTTCTTAAAACCCATACAAGGTCGCCTTACATCCAGCCGATGGAAGTAGCTTGCGGGGTATTGCAATCTGGTTTATTTAAATAAGAAATGCGGGTCGACCAACAACAAAAGGCAGTCGAGTAACAAATCTACCACTAGGGAGTCGGCCAGTGTTGCACTGGTAAAACAACTCGCACCCCCTATCCTAAATACTAAATCTAGGAGACGACGGTGGCTCTCCAGCTTTATAGAACTGTTGAAGGACTTCCGATAGGACGCTTCCATAAAAGAGCGTACCTTCCTCTGGTAGGTCATAAGGTTTAAAGACTGGTCTAAAGATAATGTAGCCTCCTAGTGTAACCACGGCTACAAGACCACCAGCCTGCAGCACTCTCCTAGTGCCCCTCAACATGAGACCTAGAATATACGTGCCAAGCAGTACATCATCTGAATCTCTGGATCCAAGAGGTCCAGACCTGTGGCCAGCTCCCGTACCACTGATTATAACCGATCCTGGGGAAGTATCCCGACCACATTGTCCATAACCGCTGCTGTGGTGGGCTCCCCATCGATGCGCGCCAGCAACTGCGCCATCTTATACGCTGGCTGAAGACCCGAGCGTGAATGAAGGACGCTGTCGAACAGGTCTCCGAGCCGTGGCCAGTCGGCGTAGCCACCCGAAAAAGTGGGCACTTCAACCGGAGGGAGTGGAGCAAGCAATATCGCTCGAGGCGGCTCCATGCAATCACCGGTGCGACACTCGGATATCAGCAGCCGCCAGCAAAACGGCACACTGAGTGACATAATTTGCTACGATACTCGCCTGCTCCTCCGATATATTCTCGCACTTGACCAATAAATAGTTTCCGTAAATGTCAAGCACTGTATCGAGGCGTGCATCCACCTGGTCTGCCCTACTCAATAACACGTCCTCTCGGAATTCCTGGATGATCATAGTGAATATGAAGGCAAACCATCTTAATTCGGCGTCTATTTTCGCCGCACACTGGGCCGCGGTCATAGGTGGAGCCATGGTATCAACCTCAAAGGGTTACAAATACTTAAAATTAAATAAACAAAAAAAACGTTTAAACCGTTGGCTTAAAACCACACTCTGCTACCATAAATTGTTTACAACGCCGTTCAACACCTGCAGGCCCAAACAATTTGCTGGGCCTGTTAAGTTATTTCGAGTCTTGGGCCCACAGGTGGGTCATGAACTCGGCTACGATACCCAGGACTGGGGGTTCAGTGCTTGAAACCGCCAAACGAATACAATTCAAGCCTAGGTTCCACAAACGGAAACACAAGCTAGGCTTGTTAACAGGAACACAAAAGTCGCTGCCTTGGGGACACAAATGTCCACAATCCAGGGGAGACGGCGCTCCTCCTAGCAGCTCGACCGTTTGGTGGCAATTTTTGTGTGTCATGTGTATGAGTAATGTATGATAAATAAATGTTGATACCCAACCTCAAAGGGTTACAAATACTTAAAATTAAATAACCAAAAAAAAACGTTTAAACCGCTGGCTTAAAACCACACTCTGCTACCATAAATTGTTTACAACGCCGTTCAACACCTGCAGGCCCAAACAATTTGTTGGGCCTGTTAAGTTATTTCGAGTCTTGGGCCCACAGGTGGGTCATGAACTCGGCTGCGATACCCAGGACTGGGGGTTCAGTGCTTGAAACCGCCAAACGAATACAATTCAAGTCTAGGTTCCACAAACGGTAACACAAGCTAGGCTTGTTAACAGGAACACAAAAGTCGCTGCCTTGGGGACACAAATGTCCACAATCCAGGGGAGACGGCGCTCCTCCTAGCAGCTCGACCGTTTGGTGGCATTTTTTGTGTGTCATGTGTATGAGTAATTTATGTACATATATGAATGTGTTGGTGCCACAGGACCTTCAATCTTCACTCCGATGAGCAGCAATCTCGTTCTGGCGAGGCTCCGTGAAGTAGTCGGCGTGTAGGTGCACAAATCACATTACTCGATTCAAGATTCAAGATATTTATTCAAAATAGGTGCAAATTACACTCTTTCTGATAGTCATAAAATAAAATAGTGATTAGATAATCAAGAAATAAACGATCATTAGTTAATAACGTCAAAATCCAATCCGTGATATAAAAAAAAACAAATAATGTCATTAGAACACGAAAACAACTGACGAAAATTGCTGACACTATTCACGCGTTCACTATTCAATAAAACTCATGAGCGGTCGGAAAGTCCGGCCAATATAGTTTCATAATTTCAGGCCACCAAGGAAATACTCAGCTATTTTATAACACAAAGTTAACATCTCAGGCACGTTCAGTTATAGGTACATAGCCGAGTCTGCGTTAGACTAAGTACAATATCACAGAGCAATTCACGGCACTTATAACCGTACACAAAACACGTGATATGTAGGTAATTAAATAAATTCTAACGTTCGTTTTCTTACAACACCTGCACTGATGATTATCGTTCATATTTGATAGACAGGACTTATCAGGACACACCTTAGCGACTTTCACGCGTCCTGGGGTCCGCGGCCTTTATTTTTCGTTGCTAAGGACCCTCGAATTTACCGGGAGACTTGCGGTCTCTGCAACATTCAAATGTCTACAATTCAACAGCCGCGATAGCTTGCGTTGCCGAAAGGGCTGGATTCGTCACCCTCGCCGGAGAGCCACGGTGCGTACACCGCCTGCAAAGGCTTGATTCGTGACTGGCTTAAGCGTTGAGGACGACAGGCCGAGTCGCCGCGCCCCCGCGCTCCCCTGCACTCCCCACCACTTAATCGCTGTCCTTAAGCCGGTGGCCGCGGGCCAATGGTGAGTTGGGAGTAATTAAAGTTGGTTCTGAACAACGTTTATCCGACGTTATTACGATGAATAAATTACATAGAGAAACCTGCAAACGCCTGCGGAGGAAATCGAAGGTTGTGTGTGAAATCAACCAACACGCACTGGGCCCGCGTATTCGACTAGACTAATCGCTCTACTCTAGGGTAGGCTATAACATGATACCTACGAGTAATCAATAAGTTATTTGGTCCATTATATACTTTGTACACCACTTTTGATTATTTTACACCACATATCTGCTCTATAACAATCTATAAGGCTCGAGCCTACCCTGAATTAGGGCGATTAGATCAGGCCTTATTCAAACACGCGGGCCCAGTGCGGGTTGGTCGATTTCACACACAACTTTGGAGTTTTTTTGCAAGCGTCTACAGGTTTCTTTACGATGTTTTCCTTCACCTTAAGAGCGTCGGATAAACGTACATATGAAATAGAAATTCGAAAACACATTTGTATGTGGTAGGATTAGCGGGCGTTACACCACCAGCGCTCTAATAATACCGTTTACCGACGCGCAAAAGACTACAATAATATTTTTCAATACAGTTGCTCGAAAAGTGACACTTTATATGCCAGTCAAGTGTGCGCAAAATTGATTTTACCGCACACGTGCTTTTACTTTACCAATTTTTTTTTAGCTCGGAGGAAAAAGACATTTCTATCAAATAAAAAATTTAATAACCAGAGATACAGAATCTTCTTTAAGACTTTTGAAATGAGAATTTTAAAAGAGGTTGGTTGTAACTCCGTGAGGTTAGTATGTACATAACGCAAGCTGATTAGATTCTCTTTGGGCCTTTGGGTTATATATTTGAGAAGAAGCAAGAATAAATATAGATGAAGCGCATAGGTTACAGGAAGGAATAGGTCATCCTTTCCAAGGAGGTTTTAATGCTTACATTAATATTATTCCAAGCCTTATTGTAATCTGTTTATGGTAATATTTAAAAAAAACTTCCGCATGCGTACTTGTGCCTAGCTAAATTAAATATGGCGCAATTTTCGTAAACTAAGTTGTGTTGTTTTGAATACAAAATATAGGTACTTATGTGTACGTATAAGAAAAAACAAAGTAAGATTACTCCCCGGGCAATTAAAATGAGTCAAAAGTCGCGTATAATGAACTTTGGTTGCCGAAACCTTGTTAGGTATGTACCCATGTATTTTATTTTTCTGTCGCGCTCATTTTTTATTTTAACAGTTTTCTCACAACTGTATTGAAAAATGTTGTATGATACATGAGTGTAAAAGAAAATAACAAACTCACAATTGTCACTCGTTTGTTATTGACCTTTTTACTACCCTTGTATCATAAATAACTATTATTATTATATACGAAGTGCTTCCTCGCTGCATCACAACAGTGTCTCCGTCCCTAAAGTGCAAGGTCGCAAGGTGTCGGGAAATATTATATGTAGGTACCTAGATGACAAAGATTTTAAAGTACTCTGTCTATGAACAATAATTTATAATTATTATACACTAGCTTTTGCCAGCTTCTAGTTTCTATGACTGTCTTCGAGGGTGCGCAGTGCACGAACCGCAAGCAGCTCGCGAGTGTGGAAAAAAGTATCCTATATAGTAATCCAGGTCCTAATCTGTCTACCTACCAAATTTCATCCAGATAATTTCAGTAGTTTTTGCGTGAAAGAGCAACAAACATCCATACATACATCCACACATACAAACTATCACATTTATAATAATAGTAGGATGTTTTATTTTATTTTTTTATTCATAATTGGTAAGCCCTTGGCATCATATCACCTGATGGTAAGTGACGGTAATGCCGAAGATGGCAGCGGGCTTACCAATATTCCCCAACGCAATAGAGAACTGGCTATCTTATCCTATCCTAAAAAATCCTATTATACTCGTAAATGTAAATAAAGCAAGAAATCTTTAAATAAATCGTCATTCTTATATAATATAAGCATAATGAACTTACGTACATATCTGGAAACATCGAGCCCCACCCAAGTCATGCTCCATTCTTAGCGTGGTTACCAAATAAATAAAACAGTTTCAGACTTGCAAAGTAAAATTCAATCCTTTCACTAGGAACTCTCGAGACAAAGGAACTGTATTCCGCACGTCTTTCAAGCATTTCATATTCAGGCGATACTCTTAACTTATATTTCGCTAGGTTTTCTCTTGGACTTCGCTAGATCAAAAATATGAATTATGAAAATGTAATATTTAGTAGGTATATATTAATGAAATTTAAAAAAAGCCTTGAGTACATACTGGTCAGATTAAAAATAATCTAATTAATAATAATAATAATTTATTTATTGACCAAAAATATTCTCCACATGCAGCAAGAAATACAGATTAGTATTAAAATTATTACAACTAAAGCCTAAGCTAGGCAAGAGCCTGTGTTATAGGCATTAGTCCTCTTCCGCTAGGCGCAATACATTATTTTGTTAAAAAAGTTACGGACAGAACAATTTAAAAGGTTCACTAAATTAAAAGTAGAATAATTGCAATTATAAATTTAATATTGATGATATTGAGTTTCATACAAAATTCATAACAAAAAGTGGAGTAACGCTTGTTATAATAGATGTATACGTATGCATGCATCTTTACACCTCGAATAATGTTTCGACACGTGAGGTCCTATCCTTCACTGTAATGAGGAACTTTCCAGGCTCCGTTCCTAGAAAAAATCATAGATGGCGCTGTCTAGTGTACTTAGCAAAGCGAATATAACAAAGTGAAGGTTTTACTTAGTCAAAGACGACTGACCTTCTTTTCTCCATATGTATTATATTGTAAGTCTTTAAATTGAACTTTTTTACTTTGATATAACCGCCTCCGTGGCGTAATGGTTAGTACATTCGTTTCTCAACTGGAGGTCGCGGATTCGATTTCCGGTGGGGTCAACTTGTAATATTCGGCTTGGTTGGTGGTAGGGCTTTTTCTAAGCCCGTCTGGCTAGCTACCAGCATCCTATCTAAGTCTCGCCGCCAAAAATCAGTGTAAACATCATTGCAGTTCTAAAACATAGCTAGGCACTTGATGGTACAAACAATGCAATAATAAAACTTTAATAACCTTTGAATGAGTACACCTTTTTTTCCCGTCCGTTTAGCATTACTCTTCTCTAGCTCAGCTTTAAGCCCGGCTTAGTTCCAAGAAAATATCTTCAAGCCGGAACACTTAAATGTTGTTAAGACTGATCTTTGGCGGCGAGAATTAGATAAGATGGTGGTAACTAGCCAGGCGGGCTTAGAAAATGCCCTACCAACCACCCGAGTCTTTCAAGTTGACCCCACCGGGAATCGAACCAGCGACCTCATGGTGTGAAGCGAATTTACTAACTATTACGCCACGGAGTTGGTTATATCATGGTAAAAAAATACAAGTAAGGACCCATATAATGCATATGGGGATTAAAAGGTCGTCTTTGACTAAGTAAAAACTTTGTTATATTCGCTTAGCTAAGTACACTAGACAGTGTCATCTATGATTTTTTCAAGGAACGGAGCCTGGAAAGTTCCTTATTGAGACATGTCACAGCACATTTCGGCATGTTGATGGTAAGTTTGCCAACGCGTGACTGTAAGGAAAACTCTGCTCCGTCATGATTGGAGCAGAGTTTTTTATACCCCGTTTTCAAAGCGTTTACATTACATCTACCTTTTATTACTGATCTGAGACATACTGGTTTTTTCGGCATGTTGATGGTAAGTTTGCCAACGCGTGACTGTAAGGAAAACTCTGCTCCGTCATGATTGGAGCAGAGTTTTTTATACCCCGTTTTCAAAGCGTTTACATTACATCTACCTTTTATTACTGATCTGAGATATACTGGTTTTATTTTCCATCACGTCTTGAATTTTTAATTAATAAATGATAATCACAGGACTTAGAGGTACATAAATAACGTTAAAAACTATAAAGCCTAGCTATTTCAACAAGCTTTTATTTAAGGGGTCCCCAGGAGCTCGAGTTTGGAAACTCGAGCGTCGGGACAGGGGCTCCTGTCCAGATTTCATATAAACGTAATTCCTCTTCCATACAAAAACTTCATGCCGGATTAAATTTAAACTTTGCGAATATATTGAGTAGACACATATCGATGTTTGTAATTAGTTTTCTATGTACTAATGTAAAACGTAAAACAATAAAAGAAGTTTCAAACTTTAATTACAAAACCAATTGGAGCCTTAGTTTGGTTATTTTTCAATTTACTGCGGTGAAAACTAATTACAAACATCGATATGTGTCTACTCAATATTATATGCGCAAAGTTTGGTTCAATCCGGCATGTAGTTTTTGTATTAAAGCGGAACTACATTTGTATGGAAACTCGTGCCTCCTGGGGACCCTTAACTTGAAATTTTTGTATGCAAGTCTTTAAATCTTGCGATTGATTTTAGACCGACTTCCAGGAGTCCGATCAAGTTGAAATTTGGTATGGTGACAATAGATCATTTTGGTATGAAGGTGGGAACAAGGTCCCAGGATCGTTTATTATTTTCAATCAAATCATAGGAAATACTGTACCCCTCTGCCCGGCTTTTTAAATTTGGAATCAAGCACACTGAACTTGAAAACCCCTTTTAAGGCCCAGTGGTACTTAAAAATCTGTCTTTGTCTTTTTCTTTACGTGTAAAGAGGGAAGAAAATTACTACACTTTTGCACTTTTTCGATGTTTTTGTTTTTATTTTCATCATATTTATCTTAAATAAAAATCCATTCGATTTTTTCCCTTTAGTTACATATGAACTTTATTTTAGTAAATAAATCATATTATCAAATTACTTATTTTAAGAATAAAAGCGAAAATAGACGATAAAATGGCTCGAAAAGAGGTACCTTTTCGAAAATATTCTATTGAGCCAACTTTATTAAATCGTGTTTCCTTTCGATATAATCCCTCGTAACTATTCTCAATAATACCATTTAAGTGGATTTTTAGGTACCACTGGGCCTTATATGAAAGCTTGTACATAGGCCAGCACATCAAGCTAGACACTGTGGACTTTGTACCGTCCTTATGCCGTATACCTATGGATCACAATCGCACTACGAGTGACTAGCTTGATGTGCTGGCCTCTGTACCTAAAAAAATTGGGTTTCTCGAAATGAACTTATTTAGAACAAAATTTCGTTTTTAACATGATGATAAATTAGGCGAATAGGAAAGTTACAAAAAAAATGGCCAAGTGTGACTCGTACCTGCGTTAAGGAGTCCGAACTGAATGACGAAAAAGCATATTTTTGTTGCTTGCGTTGATGTCTTTTGTTTGTAATGTGAATAGGTATTATTGTCTTATACTATGTAATTGTGTGGAGGGGTGTGGTGGTACGGAACCCTCGGAGTGCTAGTCCGACTCGCACTTGGCCGGTTTTTTTATTCTACACATCTAGTACGTTTGGCAAACACACTTCAGAGTACCAAGTTTTTTGAATGAACAGGAAATTGTTGCTAGATGACCACTCCCAAAAAAGAATGTTGCCACCGTCTTCTTGATCACACTGCGCCCACGTTTGACCATCCAGGGAGGTTCTTCGTCACGAAACACCCAAACCGTTGACTGCCCCTTAGTGGGTCATATTGATTTTACCAAATTTCAGTCACATCTGTTCAGTAGTTTTTTTTTAATTTTCCTTGATAAAATTGAGAAATCCATCTTAAAAATTAAAGTTTAAAAAAACAAAGAACCGACTTCAAAAAGAAATTCACTCAAAATTTGCCAATTCTGACTTGGTGACAAATACAACTCTCGGTCTATCTATACGTACCTACGTATAACATTTATTATCATCCAACTCCTAACCATTAAGGAGTCGCACCTTTCATCATCAGCTCATCAACATGAGATGATGACTACCAGACGCAAAAACTTGAATAGCTTTAAAAATATATGAAACACGTAGTACGTACGTAATTTTAAGGGGTTGTTGCCCTGGATTTCTCTGGCATTTCATTATCAGATCCTGACTTGATGACAATGGTGGTACTCTGTCGAATAAAAAAAGAATTTTGCAAATCGGTTCACACTTGACACAGTATTCGTTGAACATACATAAAAAAGAAAAAAAACATACATTGCAACATAATGTAACCTCCTCCTTTTTTAATGTCGGTTAAAAATAGTTGCACGGGATGGTGTAAGGTGGCCAAAAGTGCATACAACCTATTAGGACACTCACAAAATGACTTTCAGAATTTGAAAAATAATTAAATAATGTTCCAAAAAAGTTACAATTTAACTGCGATCTCTTTATAAATGTGTATATTCTCATAAACTCTTAACCGCCTCTGTGGCGTAATGGTTAGTCCATCCGCTGCACACTAGGAGGTCGCGGGTTCGATTCCCGGTGGGGTCAATTTGTAAGACTCGGTTTGGTTGGTGGTAGGGCATTTTCTAAGCCCGCCTGGCTAACTACCACCATCTTATCTTAGTCAGTGTTAACAACATTGATGTGTTCCGGTTTGAATATAAGATAGCCAGTTCTCCATTGCGTTAGGTAATCTTGGTAAGCCCGCTTCCATGTTCGGCATCATCGTCACTTACCATCAGGTGAGATGATGCCAAGAGCTTACCAATTGTAAATAAAAAAAACTATTCTAGTCCCCCACGTACCGCGGCGCGGTCACCCGCAAAATCTTGACATTTAGAAACAACCTGTTTAACATGTCGAGTGCCATACGATTAAAATTTTATATTAGGTATTTAATAAGTTTGACTAATATTATAAATGTGAAAATGTAAACACATTTAAAACGTTTGTTTGTTTATTTGTTACCTTTTCACGCTTCAACACCTTGACCAAACTTGATGAAATTTGGCATGCAGGTAGCTAGTGTTACTGGGAAGGACATTGGCTGCTTTTTATCCCGTGAAAATAGCATAGACCGAAGTAGTTCCTGAGGGAACTGAAAAAAATACTCTTTTACGATTAAAATTTTATATTAGGTATTTAATAAGTTTGACTAATATTATAAATGTGAAAATGTAAACACATTTAAAACGTTTGTTTGTTTATTTGTTACCTTTTCACGCTTCAACACCTTGACCAAACTTGATGAAATTTGGCATGCAGGTAGCCAGTGTTACTGGGAAGGACATTGGCTGCTTTTTATCCCGTGAAAATAGCATAGACCGAAGTAGTTCCTGAGGGAACTGAAAAAAATACTCTTTTTTGCTTAATTACTTTAACATGGCAACGGAACAATGGATTGTTGTGGTTGATTTTTTGCACAGAAATGGTTGAGGAGGACGAACATAAAAGGACTTAATTTACTAATTAGTATTATCCTGATATAAGTTCCCGAGGGATCTGGGGAAAACTCCTTTCCACGCTCGCGCACGTCGGCACCGCAACGAAGCAAAGAAGTGATTTTTTGTATAGAAATGGTTGAGCGGGTGGGAAGTGACATAAACTGTTAATCAGAATAGCCCGATTTAGTTCCTGATGGATCTGGAGGACACTCATGTCTACGCTCGGCTCGCGCACTACTTACCCTCAAAGGCAATCATAAAAACGATTTCCACGCGGGCAAAGCCGCGGGCAAAACCTAGTAAGTTTGATATTTTGGCATCCGATGCTATTAACTACCCAAACGTGTAATAATGAGAAAGGTAGGTAGCTATATTATTATTATATGAGGCTATCTCCGGTTATCTGTAGCTATAATTATTTATTACGAATAAACAAATTACGAATCATGATTCATCTCATCAGTGAAAAGGCTTGCCGCCAGTTACCAGTTAGATAAGCAAGCAACATAAATAATCTTACCTCTTAGTTAAAGCCACCTAGGTACTGATGATGATGATGATCTATCCGACCGATTTCGGTAATAGCGACCACTTCGACTCCTAGTCGGTTTGCCGCGCGTGCGCTCGAAGATGGCATAAGTAGCCAATCTTCGCAGCGAAACTCCTCGCGCAATAAGAGCCCGCTGGAGTTCATAAATCCCATACAAACGTAGTCTTTGATTCATTTGTTGACCAAAGAACCGATTTTGTAATAATTTTATATCAATAATCAGATGACGTAATATATCTAGTGTCTGTACCGAATTAATTTTTTGAACATACAAACGTAGTCTTTGATTCATTTGTTGACCAAAGAATCGATATTGTAATAATTTTATATCAATAATCAGATGACGTATATCTGTGTCTGTACCGCATTACTTTTTAGAGAAACAAAACAGGAATCCATTATTAATCAATAATTTTGTTTTTAAGGTAAAAGACTGAAAGAATCCATTTAATACCAATAAACTTGTTTTCCGTCTTTTACTGTGATTATCGATATAAAATTATAAAAAAATCGGTTCCTTGGTCAACAAATGAATCAAAGACTACGTTTGTATGGGATTTATGAACTCTAGAGCGTTCTTAAACTTATCAGTTTACAGAGTCGCATTCAGGATGCATTTATATTTGATATATTATTTGCTGGTCTTTATTGTCCCACTGCTGAAAATGGCTTTTCCTCAATTTGTTGTTGAAAAAGAGAAGTCTTACATAACATCTAAAATCTAAGGGATGTTGTCAGTGGTTACACGGTCATTAAAGACTAATATGAAATGTTTTCGCAAAAATTATTATGTCACTGGCTTTTGCCCGTGTTTTCACTCGCGTGAGCATAGTTTTTATAACTGTCTTTGAGGGTCAGTGGTGCGCGAGCTACAAGCGGCTCGCGAACGTAGACAGAAGTTTACTACAGATCCCTCGGGAACTATATCGAACTATTCTGATTATGTCTATGTCACTTAATCCCACCCCCTCAACTATTTCTATACAAAAAATCACGACAATCCGTTGCTTCGTTTCGTCGCCGACGTGTGCGAGACTGGAAATGATTTTTTTCAGATCCTCGGGAACTATCTCGGGCTATGCTAATTTGTAGTCTATGTCATTTCTCTGGAGTAAACTCCTATGAAATTTTTTTTCAGATTCCTCGGGAACTATCTCGGGCTATGCTAATTTGTAGTCTATGTCATTTCTCTAGAGTAAACTCCTATGAAATGACATAGACTACAAATTAGCATAGCCCGAGATAGTTCCCGAGGGATCTGAAAAATCATTTCCTTTCTCGCACACGTCTATCATCTCTGTGTAAAAAATCATAACAATCAGTAGCTCTGTTGCGATGTTCTAAAAATCAAACAAAAAAAAATACTTTTTCAGTTCCCTCAGGAACTGTATAGGACTAGATACGAGTATGCTATATAAATGGTATAAAAATAAGTCTAAGTCCTTCTCTGTGACACAGGCTACCTGCATTTTGGGTACCTGATTGGTTGATGTGTAAAGCGTCAAGAGGTAAGAAACAAACAAACAAACACATTTTGTCATTTAAAACAAGAGTAAGAATTACTTTTATTTATCATGGTGGTTACTGATTAATTAAGTCTCAAGGTCAGGTTTGTTGACCTAATGTGATAACTGATAAGGAAAGCCTAAGACACCAAACCATTTAAATCCGGCCCTGTATTTTACAGTTGTTACAAAATTGGTGTCGGACCCATTAACTGGTACTTCTGCTCATCATACTGGACTTTGGAGTCCAAACTTTTTTAGTCAATTGATTCTTGGGGAAAAATGTTCAATTTGATGAATAGCCCCGTTAACGGGTCCTACCCCAATTTTGTAACACTCTATATATATCATCATCATATCAGCTTATATACCCCACCGAGGGGCTCGAGCTACCTTATTTATCTGATCCGTGCTCGACCCTACCCTGAATTAGGGCGATCGGGCCTTATTCGACCACGCGGGCCCAGTGCGGGTTGGTCGACTTTACACACAACCTTCGAGTTTCTTCGCAGGCGTGTGCAGGTTCCTCACGATGTTTTCCTTCACCGAAAGAGCATCGAATAAACGTACATATGAAATCGAAATTCGAAACACATTGGTACGTGGCAGGATTCGAACCACGACCTCCTGGACAGGAGGTAGCGGCCGTTGCCATTACGCCACCGGCATATCCCCATGAAATGATTCAACTATAACTCAATTTAAAATCGAACTTTACGTTTGTTACGTCGATAGGTAAATGAGGGTCTTGCTCCCGCAATTAATCTGATCGTTTGGTTGAAATTCGCTTGCACTGCATCGACCTGCTCCGTTAGAAGGCCTCATTAGTAACGATGACACTTCAAAGCAATCTCACCTTTGTCGCCACCCCTTTGATCTGCCCGACTTGGAATTTCAGCTTGTAATTAAAATTTTGTAACAGTAGTTTGAGAATATTGGCGTTGTAAAGTGGTGATGAAAATGGTTGAGGACGATGCTTCCGTATCAGTTTTAATTGGGTCGAATTGCTACCGCGTTTGAGCAAAATAGTTTGAACAAATTAAATTTAGGTACATGTTAATTGTACACAGACAGTTAAAAATTTTCGAATAGCGTTGCAGTCAATCTCGAAAACTTTTTTTTTTATTCACAATTGGTATAAGCCCTTGACTTCATCTCACTTGATGGTAAGTGACGACGATGCCGAAGATGGAAAAGGATTACCAAGATTCCCCAAAGCAATGGGAACTGGCTAACTTATCTTCAAGTCGGAACAAATCATTGTTGTTAGCATTGATGTTTAGCGGCAAGACTTAGTTAAGATGGTGGTAGCTAGCCAGGCCGGTTTAGAAAATGCCCTACCAACAACCAAACCGAGTGTTACAAAGTTAGGCTCCGCCAGGATTTGAACCCGCGACCTCATGATGTGAAGCTTTTTGCACTCATGCTTTTAATTCGCTGAAAAGCAGTGAAGGTAAATTCTGAACAACTTTCCCCAAGGCACATACACAATCACACCAATAAAACTTCCCTTATGAAACAACTAAAAGAAACAACATAAATAAAAAAAATAAAAAACACGCTTTAAAAGCACGTCAAACTAAACAGTGTAACACAATTCATAATATAAGCTGAAGACAATAATGAACGAAAAATACTACTATTTTTGTGAAAAAAGTGTGGGTTGATCGATACACAAAAAATATGGCACAAAGCGCCCCACGCTTTTTTCACAATGATACTAGTATTTTTCGTTCATTATTGTTTTCAGCTTACCTAAATTAAGAATCATTTTTCACTTTTTAGTTTGACGTGCTTTGAAAGAGATTTTTTTTTCCCGTTTTTAGGGTTCCGTACAACAACAAAAAAAACTGAGCCCTTATAGGATAACTCGTGCGTCTGTCTGTCTGTCCGTCCATCTGTCACAGCCAATTTGCTCCGAATCCACTGGACATAATAAGGTTAAATTTGGTAAAATCCTATGACCCAAACACAGGTGTGCAAAGTAAATAAGGGTAATTTTCAGGGAAAATCAGGAAATTAAACAAAAAAGTTTTGCAAAACTCACTGTGTTATATATTAAATGAAAGGTCTCATTATGAGGATTTTTTTGGTTATTATTGTAAAATAAATAGTTATGTATTTTTTTTAAAGAAGACGAAAATTGACCATGATCCCCTAATCTCCGAAATTACTGTGCCTAAAATTTTGAAAAAATACGTAATACTTATAGTTCATTACTTGTAGATTACAGGAAAACCTATAAGAATTCTATCATTTGAAAATAAAGTGCTAAACTCATTAAAATACGTTCAATTACGGAAAATAGTTCACTAAAACACCACTAGATAGCGCTAGTAGTATTTTCTATTGCTCGCGTTTATGTCTTTTGTTTGTCATGTGAATAGCTATCATTGTCATAGTTGTGTGGAGGGGTGTGGGGGTACGGAACCCTCATACCGCGAGTCCAACTCGCACTTGACCGGTTTTTTTAATCTATATTTATTTTTGAATTTTTAGTCTGATGTGCATTTAATCCTGGTGATCCTAATCAGAATAATGAGATATACTTAAGGAATTATTGTATTGTCACTGATTCTTGATAATAAATGTACAAAGTTTGAATTAAATCTATCCGTTTAAGTGGGTCAAAATCGAATGCAAATGAGTCGTTTTTTTTTTAAATTCTCTATTGGTAAGCCCTTGGCATCATCTCACCAGATGGTAAGTGACGATGATGCCGAAGATGGAAGCGGGCTTGCCAAGATTCCCCAACGCAATGGAGACATGGAGTAGTTGCAAACATACAAACAGGTGAAGTAATAAAAGCGTGTTAAAATACACATCTTCGTGAACAAATATAATATAATAACCGCACGGCAAAAATTTGCTATGTATAAAACCAATAAAACACACCCACCACTACGCCAGTAATATATAAGTCACTGGCACCCACATGAAGTTTTACTGGTCTAAACCAAAGCATATAAACGTATCTAAACTGTCTTTCGCTGCTTCGTTTGTCTTTCCTTTTCAATAATGTAATAGGTATACCGTACTACAGTAGGTAAGAGTGAGATAAACATAGCCAAAGTTATTAATTTGAGCGGTAAAATAACCCATTTATACCAGCAGCCAGATACTGGGATTCGCCAGTTCCCGCAAAAATGTAGGTATCGCTCCAACCTAGCAGCTGGATTTTGCCAGTTGGATTATCGTTTTAAAAATGTAGTTTGCCACCGAAAGGGAAGGGAAATACAAGAGTCAATCGAACGAAACGTGTCGCACAATTTCAGTTCTCTCGAGCGCTTAGGTAGGTACCTACCTAAATAATTTCTTTCCGATTTTTTATGTTTTTTACATTGCATTGCTAACAGATACCTACTAAATATCAAAGTACAGATTACGAAGTGACTAGTATCTCATCTGTGTTGCAGATAACAGGCTCAGACGATATTCAATCTTGCAAGGCCATTTGTCCTGTGGTAAATACCCAACACTACATTTCTTAACAAATTACGCGTTCTTTGCTTATACATTGCTCGCTCGCCATGGACACGTTATTTTGTTTCCGTGAACGCGCTAGGCAACGTAACAAAAACAAGACGGTATTTTCATCAATTTTACAAGTATGGTTATACTTCACAATTGCAAAAAAATAACAATCATTTAGTTCATATCGGTGTTCTGGACTGGATGCGCGTCAACAACAAAGATATTTAATTTAAATTGGTGTTATTTTAACTCAAACATTGCCAGAGTTTTCTCTAAATAAGGTAACTAGCGTCAGCTGCTTGGTGGTGGTCGTATTTTTAATTATTAGTGATACTGATCTCTGACTAGGTACGTGTTTCTGATCAATTCTTCTTTGAAACTAATCGATGCAAACGTTTACAAAGGTAAACAATTTTGTCTATTATATCAGCCGAAAGACATCCAGTGCTGAACTAAGGGCCTCCCAAACATTGAATTAATACTACTACGTACTCCCAAAGGACATCCACAGCGACCGGTTCTGCATTGCCAGCATCCAGCGAGCGACTTCCCGCGACATTATAAAATAAAATGCCCTCAATCTTAATATATTATCTTATTTATTTAATATTTTAACAGCAATCTGATAATACAGAAATTATATAGGGTAATTCCGGGAGAGATGGACCACCTTCAAAAAACTACCAAGATATTTTTTTTTGAAGTGGCAACATTAAAATTTGCCTGTCAGCTATTTCTTCCCTATGACAGTAAACAACTATGCGTTTTTGTTATTTATCAATGTTCAAAGGTTTTGGCAGTCACTGATTTTTTCAGCCAGTGTTACTCTCTTGAAGGTAAGTACATGATTTCGTGTTTTTATTAGTAATCACGGCATTGCTTTGTCTTTGTGTTTATTAAACTGTATTATAACTCTTTTTTTTGCGATTCTGCTCGTTTCTCCTCTTTTTTTGTGGGCTAGTCCATGTATCCTTGAACTTTAGGTTGAGATGGACCATTTTTTTCTAAGGAGATATGGATCACTTTAGGTTTCTCTTTTAGTTGTATTATAGTACGTATTCATAGTAATTTGGTCTTAATTATAGGATCAATTAGAAAACCGTTTTGAAGTATAAATAAATAATAAAGTATATTAGTGTTGTTTATTTTTTAAGTCCTACAAATCAAAACAGTTACATTGTAAAATTTGCGAATGCTGGTCTCACGAAAGCTGCACTAAGTTCAAAAATATTTGTGAGAGATGTTAAGATACCGTCCCCAATTAAAAGATAAATAGCTGAATATGTTTAAATTCTTCCTTTTTTTCTTGGTTTTAGTTTAGTTACTCATTAAAATATTTATTATTGTTAGGTACATCTCTCCTAACTCCGAAGTCCATCTCACCCGTACTATGCGGGTGAGATGGACTTCGTCGATTTTTTTATGATTGCCAAAAAAGTATAGGACGGTTAATATTTTTCCTATTTTTTTGTAATGATAATGTAGATTAATAGATTTTTTTTCATCTGAAATTTTGTTTTTTTTATTTACTTCTTATCAAAATTTATGGATCCGCAACAAAACGTGGTCGATCTCTCCCGGAATTACCCTAAAATCCCTAGGGATTGAAGAATGCCAGGCAATGTTTTTTTACTATTATTATTATTCACAATTGGTAAACACTTAGCATCATCTCACCTGATGGTAAGTGACGATGATGCTGAAGATGAAAGCGGGTTTACTAAGATTCCTCAATGCAATGGGGAACACATCTCTGCTGTTAACATTGATGTTTGGCGACCAGATTTAGATAAGATGGTGGTAGCTAGCCAGGCGAGCTTAGAAAATGCCCTTCCACCGACCAAACCAAGTCTTACAAAATGAGACTCAGCTGGAAATCGAACCCGCGACCTCTTGATGTGAAGCTAATAAACTTAACCATTGCGCCACGGAGGCAGTTAAAAGCTCGAATTTTGATCTATCTCTCCATTCGTACATTCCGTTCGTCTGTCCATCCGTCCGTCACGTCAATCCTCCCATCCGGGAGCTGCGGGAATGGTGATGCATTATTGTTTTTATATTTTTCTTAAACTGATCCAGGATATTAATATTGTTATTTCTGATACTAGCTGTTTCCCGCGGCTTCACCCGCGTGGACAACGTTTCTATGACTTTTCGAGGGTGCGCAGTGCGCGAGCCGCAAGCGGCTTGCAAGCGTGACAAAAAGCAGCCTATGTGTTAATCCAGATTCTAATCTGTCTACCTACCAAATTTCAGCCAGATCCGTTTAGTAGTTTTTGCGTGAAGAAGTAACAAACATACACACTTACAAACTTTCGCCTTTATAATATTAGTGTGATTATTCTCTGCTTATATTCTAGGTGTTTATTATATATTTCCGTGATATCTCGAATAACGATGGCAGCACAAGCCGGTCCAAACGATTTCAAAGAAGTGACTAAAGCTGAAGATGAGCTCATCAAAAAGTATTACAAAGGTAAGACCACTAGAAACTATGCTGACCTGACGAAGCTGAAAGCTGGCTACGAGTTTGATACTTAGCTTACTGTAAATTTGATAATATAATGTATGTCGCCGGGATATTGTCAAACCGCGATATTACAATCGCTGTACGAATTACATTTTTTTTTATTTATATCAGCTCATATACGTCCCCACCGAGGGGCTCGAGCCTACCCTCAATCAGGGCGATTAGGCCTTAGTCGACCACGCGGGCCCAGTGCCGGTTGGTCGACTTCACACACAACCTTCGAGTTTCTTCGCAGGCGTGTGCAGGTTTCCTCACGATGTTTTCCTTCACCGTTAAAGCAATCGGTAATGATATGTACGTAAGTTTTTTGAAAAACTCATTGGTACATTGGCCGTCCAGATTTGAACCCGGTACCTCTGGGTAATTACAGGTACGAATTACATACGTACATGTAATTTATTTTTTATATTATTTTGTTAAGATTTGGAAGCAGTCGCGCTTCTACTGTGTACTTTGCCCGCGACCCAGTTAAGAGTGCATTGACACACGACAACTTAGCATAATTTTATTAGTTTTTAAATTCAGTGTTCAATTAGAGATCCATCTGAAAAGACCATTGCATTTCATTTGGGACCACCTCTAGGACACTCACTGACATTGACATTGCATTCCTGTACAAGATCACATCCTGTACAATCCTACTACACTAAATTCAGTTAGATTATAATATGACGGTAAATTGTCAATCGGCTTACAATTTCACGGCCCATTCTTGTATCTCCGTATAAAACCGATGATTTCTTCTTCTGCGAAGCGAAATTGTTTACTTTTTGTAGCATTTACCATTTAAGCCGCTTTTTATTAACTAAAAAATTAACCTGATACAGGCGACGTAACTCAAAAACCATAAAAACTCAGCCTTCTTACGGTATTTTTCCCCAGGTTACTCCCGACCTTTCGTGAGAGTAGGGCCGGCAGGATATCTGAAGCCCGCCAAGTATGGCGACCATGCCGCCGAGATCTCCAACCTCGAAGTCCGGTCAGACGACATGTGGGTAGTCAGCTTTTCCAGATCTGGTAAGCTTAGAACTGATGTGGATCTGCTTTTTAATCATCATATCAGCTCATAAACGTCCCCACCGAGGGGCTCGAGCCTACCCTGAGTCATAGTAACCTGAGTTAGGGCGATAGGGCCTGAGTCGACCACGCGGGCCCAGTGCAGGTTGGTCGACTTCACACACAACCTTCGAGGCTTGTGCAGGTTTCCTCACGATGTTTTCCTTCACCGTTACCTGATATGTATAAATGAAATAGAAATGAAATAGAATATAATAAAAAGAATATAAATGAAATTATACGTGAGGAAACCTGCACACGCCTGCGAAGAAACTCGAAGGTTGTGTGTGAAGTCGACCAACCTGCACTGGGCCCGCGTGGTCGACTAAGGCCCGATCGCCCTAATTCAGGGTAGGCTCGAGCCCCTCGGTGGGGACGTATATGAGCTGATATGATGATATCAGGTAACAAAGTCCAATATTATAAATAAAAACTAATACAATTGTAAAACTACTATACAGAGAACAAAATTATAAATCACTTAAAATAATTAGCACGAGGTGACGTTAGTGCTGTATCGGCGTTAATGATAGAGATAATAGTAGTAGAATCTTACAATAGTAGGTAATAAGATGTAATAAGATAGTGGAGGATCTTATAATGGTGGTAGGATCTTATAATAGTAGTAAGATGCAATAAGATAGTAGAGGATCCTCTAATGGTGGTAGGATCTTATAATAGTGGTGGGATTTTTAATAGTGACAAGATCGTATAATAGTGGTAGGATCTTATAATAGTGATAGGAAATATTATGAAAAGTTCGACTGACTGCTCGCTTCACACCTGCTCCAAAGAGCGTGCTGCATTCTGGAGGATGGGGCAAGATGGTCAGAGAAATGACTGACACACAAGGCATTCCCTCTTAGCCTCCAAGGCTTTACAAGGCATTGACTTCCCCGCTAGTATTACAGATGGCTAAAACAAATCCACAGGTTTACCAGAACTCTTGAAACAGGTACAACGTGGCTTCAGGAGCTGGTGTGGCTGGTAGCGAACGATATGAACTTCGACGCTGCCAAGTCTGCCTCACTGACAACACGCTATGCTTTTCTTGAGTAAGTTCACAAGTTCAAAATCCTACCTTTTCTAACTTTTCCCAAAAAAATATTTGTGTAAAATACGTAAAATCATTTTTTGACTTAATCATCAGCATCACTGTACAGGCTGCTGTTACCCAGTACAACCTTTAAAGATGTTTTAAATTGATAAAATAATTGATTTTTATTATTTACTAGCTTTTGCCAGCGGCTTTGCCCGCGTGGACATCGCTTTTATGATCGTCTTTGAGGGTGAGTGGTGCGCGACCCGCAAGCGGCTCGCGAGCGTGGACATGAGTTTTATCCAGATCCCTCAGGAACTATATCGGGCTATTCTGATTAGCAGTATATGTCACTTCCCACCCTCTCAACCAATTCTATACAAAAATCACTTCAATCCGTCGCTCCGTTTTAAAGACGGTGACGTGCGCGAGCGTGGAAATGAGTTTTCCCCAGATCCCTCGGGAACTATGTCGGGATATGCTAATTAGTAAATTATGTCATATCCCACCCCCTCAACCATATCTGTGTAAAAAATCACAGCAAGCCATTGGTCCGTTGCGATGTTAGAGAAATTAACCAAAAAAGAGTATTTTTTCAGTTCCCTCAGGAACTTCATCGGACTATGCTATTTTCACGGGATAAAAAGTAGCCTATGTCCTTCCCAGTGACACAGGCTACCTGTATGCCAAATTTCATCAAGATTGGTTAAGGTGTTGAAGCGTGAAAAGGTAACAAACAAACTAACTAACAAACAAACACATTTTCACATTTATAATATTAGTAAGGATTACGGCGAGTAGGTACACGCGGAACGCTTGCTATGCCCTAACGTGAACTGCCCGTGCGCACTGCAAAACAAAAATGCTTATTTAATAAAATAAATTATGGGGGGTTTCCCGTACATGCTGCCACATAACAGAATAGAAAGAAATTAACATAATAAAAATCTTAAGATCTACTTAATTGTCCGTTGCTACGAATATCGATCTATGAATCATAGGTGTCGTAATTAGAAGTGCGCGAAAGGTGGACAGTACTAAGTACTGTCCACCTTTCGCGCACTTCTAACTTAGGTTGCACTACACTTTCAGCGATATACTGACACTGTATTTATACGACCTAAGCCGAGGTCCGTGCCCACCTGGGCGCCCTTAGGCAGTTGCATGTCTTTGCTTTGCGATAAGTTGAGTGCCTTCCGTACTCGCCTCCCCTGCCCGGTGAAGTTGTAAAGGCCCCCACGGCCAACAACAAGCTTGTCCTTTCGAAAAAAAAACTGTATTTGTCCTACTGGTGTGGGATTACTCTCTGCTGCTGTCGCTGAGCGCGTGCTGTTGATCGCGCCCGTGCCGCCGCTTGCACCTCCCGCGTCCGCGCCTTCGTGTTGCGCCGACGCTGCTGATGACTACCAGGTGCAACGGAATCTCCTTAAACGTCTCCATGCCCAAATCACTCCAGTGACGTTCACCACGTCAACCAAAATGTTAATTAAACTGTAGTGATGAATATCATGAAAAGAAAATCCGTCTGATAATACATACTTCAGCATTCTTCAAAGCCTGGTTTTGCTCTCCAATGACAGTCAAATTTTGGTTGTACCTCAAACTTAAGTCAGACATGTTTGAAATTTTAGGGATGGTTATTTGATCACATGATTAATGGGTGATATTTTGTGCAGTTCTTTTACTTCTGTTCTGACATTCAAGTGGTTCATCTGTATCTTATAAGAAACTACTGTGAAGTCCTCTGACTTGATAATACAGCAGTTATCTATACTTATTATACCAGCGCGCGCCAGCTAACGTGCTGTAACTTGATCGTCGCATAATAGCCTCAGTTGACAGCTATTTCAACAAAAATAAAAGTAGTGGTTTATATTATAATATTTGTTTCTGACCACTTATTTAAGCAAACTGATTTCTTAGTTTTGCACTGGTTTGATGACTGATCCATCTCACATAAATTATCATCTCTTCTCAGTGAAAAAATTGGCTTTTGGATATAGCACAATTTTATTTCAGTGTCATGTTAATGATGATGTTGCAAACATGAGTTGATATCATTTTCTGTTATGGCTAGATAAGAATCCTTCTTTAAATTGATTGCAATACGATGTGATATTGGCAACAGCGTGACTATGATATTTTTTTTGTCTTGGAATAGGTATGATTTTCAGAATTTCAAATACATCTCGTCCAACCAAAGGTAATCTGATCTTTAATATAAGATAGTCTGCACTCATTCTTATTTTTACTTTAAGTAGTTGATAAATACTTCTTATACCAGTTTGTATATTATCTATGGGTAGTGATAAGTCTCTTGTGAAGTTGACTTTCTATTGTACTCAACTCTTCTCTCAGCTGTCCTGGAGAGAGCAAGTGGAAAATAAATTTTCCGTGACAAATATTTGTAATTGTATCCAAGAGAGTACTCTATCTTAAGATGCAACATGTTCCAGCTACTATAGCTCCCAGAACAAACTTATTGATATTCGTTGTTTTTCCAAGTTCCTTTTCCACGGTTTTCATTGCTATTTGAATGGCTAGTAATTGCTGATTTAAAATCTAATGTTCCTTGTCTATCGTATCCTCTGTTCTCTTCAGTAAATTATATTCCACTTCTATTACAGATGTTTGATTTTTCCACAGCAATTCCATCTGTTTTTCGTTTTTAGTGTTCCATAACTCAAAAGGAAAAACGAAACCCTTATAGGATCACTTCGTCGTCCGTCCGTCTGCCTTTTTTCTGATCAGTTGAATGTATTTTTGATACTGTTCGGCGAAACTTTCATCCAGTACGCCGAAGAGTCTGTTCTCTATGTAGCCTATGCCGTTGACAAAGCCACGACGGACTCGTACACGAGCGGTTATGCTGTTAGTAACAGATGGTTATAGTACTCCAATTCTGAGTAGCCGGGACGTAGCTGAAGTAGCATGACGTCACATTGCATGTGATTGCTGATCCTATTACATATCTGTTCCAGGTGTTTGATGTACCTGCTAAGTGCTTCTGTTCCTTGCCAAAATGAATCCATATCATAGTATAGCTACTATTCATCTCTTATTAATTGCACGTTTAAGATTTTTTCAAAGTAGAGTGACTGATTTTCCTTGAAACTTTGAAACTTGATATCACGTTAGCGTTGAGACCTGAGTTGTTGTTATGATAGTCATGAAAAATAATAGTGACGTAACCATTGTTACGAAATTGACTGATGGTTTTGTAGGCCTAGTTGACCGTTTTTCTGGTTTTTTTTTTGGTTGTTGGCATTTTGTGATTAGTTTTCTTTTTTAGGTTCCTGATTTTCATCTCCGTGGACAGGTAAGGGTTATAGTTATAACTTGATTATTGGCGTTTTTAGCTTTCCATTCTTCGTCTTAACTATAATCACTCTCAATCGACCATGTTGCCCTGAATGGAGCTCTACAATGCGACCCATGGCCCACTTTTCCGCAGGTAAGTTTGGTTCATGAATAGGTACGATGTCATTTATCTTTGCATTATCTTTTGCTTGTCTTCACTTGCTTCTTACTTGAAGATGGGTTAGATATTTATTTGCAAGCACTTCCAGATGTCTTAATTTTTTTTTGTGTGAGCTGCCATGTTGTTCTTAGGTCTGCAATGTTTTGCTGCACCCGCACTAAATCCATCCTAGACGAGTTTGTTGTGCTAAATTACTTGTTTCCCCTGTTCTACATATTCCTTCCCTTATAATTTGAGAGTAGATATCCGCTCCCATAATAATCCCGTAAAATATCGACTGGTCTGCTTTGGTAGAACTGTGTATCCGCAAATTCTATATTTTCCACAATTATTCATGACGGTTTGGGGAAAGTACAATTCGGCAAGTTATTTAATAAGCTGTTCATGATATGAACGTATATCTATTTTTAATAGACATGCATTGAATATTAAGTACGCCTTTACAGTTGCTCTGTTTCGATCCCACGCCCGAAATAGTTCCGCTGCTCTTTTGTCTCTGTAGACACACACGTTGTGCTGTATTTTCGGTTATCAAGGAGGCTTGGGAACCTTGATCGATGAGAGCCCACATGTTTTAATAGTTTCCATCTGCTCCATTCACCTTAATTATAGCTGTTGCTAGTAAAACTTCTGATATTTCTTGATTTTGTGACACGTTTGTGTTATTATTTTTCCTTGCTTGCTCGGGCACTGTAGGTACTTTTGCTGTTGTTATTTCAGCTGGTATCATATTGCTTCCATTCGCACCTTTTATCTGATATACATTCTTTTCCATTGTGTTGCAATAAGCAATTGGAACACAAGATTAGTTTCGCAAGTGTTTGACGCTTCATGTAAGGCGCTATGTCTACAAACTGTTTGCAGAAATAAAGTCCATGGTCATGGCCACATAGTGGGCCTTGGTTTTTCATAGAATTGAAAACCTTGCTTGTAAGTGGCATGGTAGATACTTGTGTACGAAATTGGCTATTTGTGTATGACTGCTTCTAGGTATTTGTTCTTAGTACTTTTGAGTAGGTGTTATTCCGCTGTAAATTTAATATTGCTTGATAGCTGGTATTTTCTTGTTTCTTGCGAGAAGCCTCTAGAGATGTGAACTTCACCTCAAGGAAATCAAGAAAATCTTTTAGTTTCGGCAACTATCTGGGACATTTTATTGTTTGAATGAAGTCATAATGCGTCTCGCTGTCAAGTTTTTGTAACAAAACATCTACAATCAGAGGGTCCTACATGCTAATATCCCCCCCGCCCCCCTAGGTTTTTGATCGCATTTAGACTCTTTAGAATTTTCTTGGTAGGCTCATTAGGATATTGACGTGAGACGAGTAGATTAGTTTCGGGTTATTGTATCTGATTTAAAATATCCCACACATGCAGAGTAGTTGTCCGAGATGATTTGCAGATGTTGGATAAGCCTTTCGGCTTCGCCCTTCACTTTGGTTTTGAGAAATTGCAATTCTTGTACATTTGACAATGAACGATTGTTGTGTGTATCTTCATTAAAAAAATATTTGGACGGAACCCATGGTACCAACGAAATGGTAGCTACCGTAAAACACAGGAATATCCAATTTCGGCGTTGCATACTCTCGGTTTGCCACTGATCAAATCTTGCTATTTATAGACTTCTTAACTTCAATAAAAATGCTCTTGTTTTTTGAAAATGTTTTTGTCATATGATTGATTTGTCCCTTCCAGATCACTGTCTAGTTCCCAATGTATATTTTCGATCGCACTCTATCTTGCTTGTAATGTTACTTTTGGTGGCAGGATCGATGACCTTCAGCTGAGTAGATGATGGAGCTCCCGAACGATTCAACTTCCTTCAGATTTCGGAGGATCTTGAACTGATTTTTCTGTTGTTTTTCCTATCATCTTGTCTTCTTGCTGTTTATAGTTTTCTATGTATTTCATTGTTGTCACATATGAATTATTCACTTGATCATACTCATTTTGGGTGATGTAAGAATAATTTTCATCACAGAAACCACGAAGTTAAATATGATTATGCTGATAATCGTCCCAGTGTGCTTCTAGAATTTCGAGCTGCCTTTTGATATAGTCAGGTGTCCTACGTTCACCTGCCTTCTTGAAATTGATGAGAAATTTCTGTATGTCCGATTTCTATCTCTATTGTAATTGTAGCCATTTATCACTGTAAAATTGCTAATACACTGGTGCTCAAACGATGAAATAACATTACTTGCTTGATTATTACGATATCCTTGTTGACTGATTGTTGCTGGTCTTGATGGAGCCCAGATCCTGTGTCTCTCGCGCTGGTGAGACTCGCTGGTGGGAGGCCAGCCGAGCCGTTCGCTATCGCACTAAAAACTCAATTTCACTGAACTTCTTGAATCGAAGGAACAGAAATATGTACAGGCTGCTGGTAACCCAGTACAACCTTTTATTATGTTGTTTTGAATTGATAAAATAATAGATTTTTATTATTCGCGGAGCGCTTCCTGAACGACGTGAAATGCCCGTGCGCACTGCGTCGCATCGGGTAATGCTTATTTAATAAAAAAAAAAATTGCGGTTTCCCGTACAATCACAGAATCATCATTAGTTTCCTTTCGAGTTTGTTTTACTTTATTACCCTGATACGACAAATACACAGTCTACCATAGAACTGACAAGAAAAATTCCGGAATAGATAGATTTGATGCGGTATAGGGATCCAGTTCCTCCACTTAAACAACAGTTTTAACCAGGCTTCATAGCACAACTTGCAACCAACTGTGGGACACGTGCACTATCCGAGCTTCACAGAACTGACAGAAGGGATTACCAAATGATGTTTAAAAACTTATCAATTCTTTCTTCAGATACCCAATATACGTGTCTGACATCCCAAGACCAAAATCCAGCAAGTCGGCTACCGAGGAAGACTTCCGAACACTCCCGAACCTGACTTCGCCGCGATTCGTGAAATCTCACCTGCCCCTGTCTCTGCTGCCACCTACACTGCTGGACAAAGCCAAGGTGTTCTACATAGCGAGGGAGCCGAAAGATGTGGCCGTCTCCTTCTTCTTCATGCACAAGTTGTTCCGATATTTCGATGAGGATGTGTCGTTCAAAGAGTTTTGGGATATGTTCAAGAAGGACTTAAGTGAGTATACCTATAACTATATCGTTTACAACCCATAAACGTCCCCACTGCTGGGACGCTGGTCTCTTTCCACATTGGGAATGTTAGGCCATACTTCACACACAGGGCCAAATCCGGGTAAGTGAAAGTTGTAGTGGCGAACCGCGCGCTTCTTCCAGAAAGTGTCGAATTAGAGAAAGTAGTGAATTGAGTAAAGTGTCGAATTTGGGAAAATAGCGAATTGACTCAAGTGTCCAAATAGGGAGAGTGTCCAATTAAGGTAAGTGTCCAATTATGGAGAGTGTCCACTGGAAAAAGTGTCCACTTGTTATGAAACTCCAGTTGAAGCGTTTGCAGCTCAGTGCAACTTGCGCGGTTGGGTCAATCACGCAGGTTAACTCAACTGAAGCACTTAGAACATATAAGTGTGGTGGCATCTACAGTAAACCGCCACTAATGACTGAACCGTCCGTCAAGCTAACAAAGTATATTATGAAGTTTATATCTTTTACCGGAAAATAACAAGACTCGTTAGTTGATCAATTTTCAAGGTAGTTGATCAACTCCCGGAAAATAATAAACAGCAGTTAAAATGTATTATTTAACGTATGTATTTTAGTAAATTGATTAATTTACGGCGCCTTGTCGTAAGATCATCCGACGAAGGCGAGGTGTACGTTGATTGGTTAAACGACTCACGTGCTTGCTTTTACACTGCTCCCCGCCCGCCACCTGGCCGCCACCTTCACCCGCCATTGCCGGTCTAAACGTAAACAAACCGAACTCGTCCGTAGGTACTTGTTTTTATTTATTTACAGTAGTGAAACCTTAGTAAAACTAGCAATTGTTGTTGTGTTTCGTAATATTTCCCATTATAACGTGTCAGTTTATTCAAGATGAGTGAAACGGAGTCTGTAGCTGAAGAAATAACCGAACAATCAGTGAGTAAAACTAGTTTTGTCGATCGTGAACACTTTGATGCAGAGTTACAAAAGTACTACAGTGGGCTAAGTACAGAAAATAAAAAAACTCAGTGGACAAGTGAAAAAATCCGAAATGTTATTCAAATGATAGAAGAATACAATCTTGCTAAAATTTTAGGTAAGCGACCATCTGATAAGCAATATTATAATGCCAAAAAATATGATATAATGAATATTGGTGACGAAAAAGTTTTAATATTAAAAAGAAAATCTCATTCAAGATCCAACGGTACGGATAGTTCCTAGCGCTGAATTCTACCAGCGAATACATGATGCCCACATTGAGACAGGTCATGGACGTCGGGACAAAATTATTTATGCCCTGAAAAATAAATATTTAGTACCAATATGGGCCATAAATATTTTTCTTAACCTGTGTAAAACATGTCTTTCGAAGAAAATTTTACCAAAGCGTGGCATAGTTGTAAAACCCTTGATTTCTGACGACTTTAACAGGAGAGGACAAGTCGACCTTGTAGACTTTCAATCCTCGCCAGATAATGGCTACAAATGGCTTTTGCAATACCAGGACCATTTAACCAAATTTTGTTTTTTACGACCATTAAAAAGCAAAGAAGCGAAAGAAGTAGCGATCGAGATACTCAAAATATTTTTGGAAGTTGGCTGCCCTAATATCCTCCAGAGCGATAACGGGCGTGAGTTTGCAGCAGCAGTGTTAAAAGAAATTGTTAGTTTATGGCCATCTTGTAAAATTATTAATGGGAGACCCAGATACCCGCAAAGTCAAGGGAGTATAGAACGCTCAAATCAGGACGTCAAAAATATGATTCGGGCATGGATGGTAGACAACAATACTACAAACTGGTCGATAGGGTGTTACTTTGCCCAATTTCACAAAAATTCGTCTTTTCATTCAACTATTCAGAGAACACCGTTCAAAGCCTTGTTTGGGGATGATCCCAGATGTGGTCTCACTTCCACTCATTTATCTAAAAACATAATAAATAAACTAGAAACTGAAGAGGACTTGGAGAGATTTTTTGAGGACGCTAACAAAGAAAATGAAAATATACAAAATTGTGAAACACATGAAACTGATAAACAGGAAAAAGTAACCAAAAACGATAATGACGTACAACTCATCGCAACAAATAAGTCAAATTTACTAGTAAATACACACACAAAAAATAATGTAATGAATCCAGATCCCAAAACCAATGAGCCTGAAAATGTACCTATCCCCACCGGCAACAGCGAGATCATAATGTTAGACCAAGGCATAGTTTCTATTGTTGACAATTTTAATATTCCTTTAATGACTGAAGAAATTAAAATATCAAACTCTAATACAAACATACCCAAGACAAATGGGAATGAAAACATACCCATCCCCACCGGCAACAGCGAGATCATAATGAATCCAGATCCCAAAACCAATGAGCCTGAAAATGTACTTATCCCCACCGGCAACAGCGAGATCATAATGTTAGACCAAGGCATAGTTTCTATTGTTGACAATTTTAATATTCCTTTAATGACTGAAGAAATTACAATATCAAACTCTAATACAAATATACTCAAGACAAATGGGAATGAAAACATACCGGTTGTCGGCAGTGAAATCACTGTTTTTAACAACTGTATGTCACAAGTTCCTAATGAAAATACCGAAAAAACTGAAAACCCAAGCATTTCGTTATGTCACATTTGTAATCTAGAAACATCGGAAACAATGAGATGTTTAAAATGTAATGGCATAATTCATGTAATGTGTGGAGTCTCGAGTAAAGACGAAGGATGTAGTTGGCAACTAATCTGCAATTTGTGTGCAAACGAAAATAGTATATCACGAGAGAGAAGAGAGTCACACCAAAATTTAAAAAGAGCCGCAGAGAAAATGATAGCTTTGTCGTCTAAGAAATTTAAAGATATTGATATAGGAACTACAGTGCTAGTCGAAGTTCCTAAAGTTGACAGAGGGCCACTGGACAGTAAAAATATAATTGGCAAAATTTTAGAAAAAAGAAATGAACTATACAGAGTGGGCACTCCTTTCGGAATTATTAGTGACTGGATTCCAAGAAACGCTGTCCTTTCTTCACCTAATGCGATCATATCTGGTGATATTCCAGAGGTAAGAATATTGTGTAGTTGTTATTTTTAATTCCAGAAATTCAATCCTGAGCCTTTTGAGTTTATTGTTTCATTTGAAATAATTTTCTTTTTTACAGATAACATTGCCATTGAGAACCATAGCGGCTAAATGTTCGTCATTCGGTGGGCAAGGAATAAAACAATGCAATTGCAAAGACTTTAAAAATAAACAGTGTGTAACTAACAGGTGTAATTGCAAAAAAGCCAAAGTTTTGTGTAACTCTAGATGCCATAAATCATTAACATGTAGTAATAAATAAGTGAATTACGAATAAGTACAAATAATAGATATTCAGACTGATTGTACTTACTGATTAAACTAACTATAATACTTATTAGATTAATAAGTGATTATTAATATCGGAGCTCAAGTATCTTTTGTTATTTAAAATATTTTTCCTTTTATTATACTAAGTCATAAAACTGTATGGCTAAATAAGAATAAACATAAAATATAAAAAATATATACATGATCTTTCACATCTCATCATCGGTATTAAAATAACATATCTAATTGTTTGTTAACTCTATGAATAAACACTAGCCAAATGCTAATAAAATGCCCTCGACCAATCAGAGAACAGTGTATTATGTGACGGGTAATAGTATACCGTTAAATAGTACACTGAGCAACGATTGGCCCGTTAGTGGATGATTTTACTTGTGGCACAATCGTAAATTATTAAATTACTGCCAGGTACTGTAAGTTGACCAATTAGCTAAAATGCACTGCGTTAAATAATACATTTCTACTAACGTTTGTTATTTTTCGTCAGTTAATCAACTAACTAGAAAATTGATCAACTTACGATTCTTGCTATTTATCGGTGACATATCCACACCTCGACAAATTACACTTTCGTCGGAGAAAGACTATATGTACAACTAAACTGAATCTTAATGCAAGCACCGAGAGAACAAACATCTACAACGCGCTATCAACACTTCCTTACTACTAAGAATATTTACTAGTTCCAACCATCCACGGTTGGTCTACGGCCGGACCCCAGGCATAGTTACCATCTCGCCTGGCGAAGATATAAAGTTCTCGATAAGTAGGAACACCACCGTCCCTACTTAAGTAAGTAATGCTGACTACCTTAAACTTAGAACTGGTTTTATCTTAAAAAGCAAGGTCCGACCGGTTTAATATTACTGCCCTCCGGCCGCCTTTGCATATCGTTGTATGTTTTGCTAGTTCATATGTATTTCATTTCTGTGTATTTGATGTGCGTGCAGTAATAGTTATTTATGATACAAGGTTGGTAAAAAGGTAAATAACAAGCGGGTGAGGGTTTACCATCGTCACGAGTTTGTAATTTTCTTTTACACCCATGTAATATACGACATTTTTCGATACAGTTGTGAGAAAACAGGTAAAATAAAAAACGACCGTGACAGAAAAACAAAATACATAGGTACATACCTATTAAGGTTTCGGCAACCAAAGTTCATTTTACGCGACTTGTGGCTCATTTTACATATCCAGGGAGTAATTTTACTTTGTTTTTTTCACTATGATTATTACACGTATGTTAACTATTCATAATTTTATTCGTATTCACAACTAAAACAACTTAATTCAGTTTGGCGAAAATTGCGCCATATTTAATTTAGATATGCACACGTACGCATGCGTTAGTTTTTTTTTTATTTACCATAAATATATTACAATAAGGCTTACGTACTAACCTCGCGGAAAAGTAACCTATCTTTTTTAAAAATTCTTCTTTTAAAAGTCTAAAAGAATATTATGTATCTTTGGTTATTTTAATTTTTTATTTGCTAGAAATGTCTTGTTTCTCAGAGCTACAAATTTAAAAAAGGGGCAAAGTAAAAAGCACGTATGCGGCTAAATCATTTTTGCGCACAGTAAACTAGCATATTATTATAAAGTACCACTTTTCGAGCAACTGTATTTGAAAGAATGTTTATCTTATGTTATCTCTCTCCTACACGGCCTACACCTGCCGCCGCGCAAGTGCATTCTGAAAGGTAAGATATAGAAAGCTCGAATACCGGCTTACGTGGTATTCTATCTTAGCCCACAGCCATCAAAAAACTGTGATCAAACTCCTCTGGTGTCAGAGATGTCTACACAGGTAGCGCCACTGCCACAGAACACTTGCGGGATGAAACCACCACAAAAAATTAAATACAAAGGCACAGCTGTCAGCCTAGCATTTGCATATACATATTTTGGTGCTTTTTATTTTGAAGCGGTTGAAGCTCAATGTGACTTACGTGGTTAGGTCGATCACTCAAGTTAACTGAGTTGAAGCACGGTCATACCTTGATGGGTTTGACTGTAAGTGGATTTTTCTCGACCGTTTTCATGCTTCGCTTCGCAAGAAACTTTAAGCCATTTGTGCCGGTTGCTGTCACGTGATGGCAGTCGCTAAGCCGTTTCAGATGCCTTATAGAGGCGACTTGAAAAACTTTTGTCAGTGGGGTTTGCCATAAGCTCTACAACCTCCGCTTACCCGGACTTGGCATCCGTGTGTGAAGAATGACCTAATACCTTTGCCTGCAACTGCAGTAACCCGCCACTGAACCTTAGCACAAGCAACGAGAGGACAAAATAAATACGACGTCTGGAACGCGCTATTAATTTTTCTTCAGCACTGAGTATATAATATACAAGTAACAATCGTCAACGATTGGTCCACGGCCGCACCCCAGGCATATCTCCTCGTCTGGCGGAGATATCTCCCTTTGCTCTCGAAGGGTAGAAACACACCGTTCCTACAGTGGTGACCACCCTAACATGATCTCCTACATACCTTACCGAGTTTTGGGAGAGACCTGTGCTCCATCAATAGGGACGTTCATTGGTTGTTAAAGTTTCTTTTATAGCCACCGCAACATACCTTCCCGAGTTTTGGAAGAGACATGTGCTCCATCAATAGTGACGTTCATTGGTTGTTAACGTTTCTTTTATAGCCACCGCAACATACCTTCCCGAGTTTTGGAAGAGACCTGTGCTCCATCAATAGTGACGTTCATTGGTTGTTAACGTTTCTTTTATAGCCACCGCAACATACCTTCCCGAGTTTTGGAAGAGACCTGTGCTCCATCAATAGGTACGTTCATTGGTTGTTAACGTTTCTTTTATAGCCATCGCAACTCCGAAAGCTATGCCTTTGTAAGTATTTAATTTCTTGAGGTATTCTGTGGCCACTACTCATAAGATTTTCTCAGTCACAGCTATACTCTGGCTCGTCTCCCATTGGATCATCCAGACTATGTCATTTCGCTAATGTAGGTATTTAAGTAGTTACATAATTCAGAATACTAACATACTTTCTTATCATTTGTTTCCAGTACTCCACATGCCTTTGATTTCGCACGTGAAAGAAGCATGGCAGAAGCGGGAGCACTCCAATTTGATGTTCCTCTTCTACGAAGACATGCAAAATGTAAGTTCAGAATCTTGGAATCCATAGGGAGCTTACATTCAGCATATTGCTGGTTTGTTTCAATGAGCGTAGTGTTAAGCGATGCGAGCTAGATAAGCGTGGCTAAGCTTTTCACAGCATAATTTTGGAGGTAGACGCTAGTTGGACGCCATAAGAAACGTCATCATCATCAAAATATTAGCCGAAAGACGTCCTCTGCTGAACAAAGGCTCTCCCCTAAAGGATTTCATAACAACCGGTACTGCGCTGACCGCGTTGAGTACCTTCCACCCATCTTCACCAGATCATTGGTCTACCGAGTGGGAGGTCTGTCGTAGTGTTCGAGTGCGCGGTGGCCACTCGAGGACGTCCGTCTATTCTATGAGCTATGTGCCCCACTCGCTGCCACTTGAGTTTAGCGTTTCTGTGAGCTATTTTGGTTATTTTGGTTCTCCAAGAATTAAAAACGTAACAAAGCAGCTTATCTGTAACTGGTGAAAGCAGGGAATGTAATCAATTTCAAGTAATATTTCGTAGAATAAATTACCCAAGAATAAATCAACTAATCCTTTAACTCGTTCACTGTCTAGCTAGACAGAATATCTATTGCACATTAGGATGAAATGCATCGGTAGCTCGACGGTTACGACTCAGTCCTCCTAACCAGGGCTTCCAGGTTCGAATCCGGAGACAAACCATGTATGTATATCTTTGAGGTTTTCGAAACTAACGTACATTACTAAGTACATAAGAGGGAAAAACATCGTGATAAAAAACCTATGATGCCAGATGTGTATGCATCTCGCACTGCACACGTCTGTCTGTAGATGTAGATGTAAATGGTCTACATGTGACTGCAGGTGATGCTAAGTGCAGTAACACCAGTTATACACAGTTTGCTTCCGGTATACATCAGAGACCGCCGTATATCCCCTGGGTAACACAGTTAATTGAGTCACACGATAAGAAAGAGGACTACGCGATGTTCCATTGTGTTTTTAGGACATGAGCGCAGTTATCGACAAAGTGTGCACCTTCCTGGGCAAGGAGTACACTACTGAGCAGAAGAGAGCATTAGCCAGCCACCTCACCTTCGATAGCATGAAGAAAAACATGGACTTCAAAGTCGCAAAGACCGACGATAAGGAACTGACGTTTTTCCGAAAAGGTATGTACAATTCGTGGTGTATAAGTTGAACCAGGCCCCCGTCACTCGGCCAAGAGCATGAGATAAGTATCTACACACCGACAAGGCCTACAGGCCGCGCTCGTCAGTCGGTTGTCAACTCGTGCAGAAAGCGGAGCGATTATCGAGCAAGCGAGTGCGCAAGTTGAAACATGTTCGTCGCGCGGTCTCACAAGTCACAACCCTGCCGGTTGATCACTTGTGACAACAATAGACCGGCCAGCGCAAAATAATCTCTCACGCGCATTGATTTGGTTCATTCTTGCGTAATAGCGCGATTTTTATCGGTGTATGTATAGGTATGTTGAAGTAAAACTGGAGGCACTAAGCGCGGTTACGAACTAGACTGTTCTTTACTACAGCGTAGCGAGAGTTGCTATTTATTTAAAGCGTCATTTCGAGTACTTCATCTGTACTTGTACTATTATTATGATCTGTGGTTGAACACAAATGGCGGTCGTTCGCGCAGGAAGGGAGCGTGCTGGTTACACGGGGGGCTGGCGTCCCTTTGTGCGCGCGACCCCCGCATCCCGCACTTCGATTGAAACCTGAAAGTTGTTACTGCACACTGTTTAACTAAGATGCCGCAATCTATACATATTAATTAGACAAATTTTCGGATTTCTAAAACAAAATAATCAGTTCTTAGGCCCACTTTGTATTTAAAGTCCAGTTTTTTTGCTAATTGACCGTAGTTCCTATGGGAAAGTTGTTCAAAATAACGGATAATACCTTATGACAGTTCGATTTAGGGCGTGCAAACCCGGTTTTCCGGTTTTGTTAAAAACCGGAAACCGGACAAAATTTTCCAAATTTTGAAAACCGGGGTTGACAGACAAAACCGGAGCTACCTCCAGTTTTCCCGTTATTTAATTACATTTTGACTTAAATCAACTTTTTTCGAACGCATTCAAGAAATATTCAATTTTGAGTCATCAAATATATCCGAACGCAACCTATACCCACTTATATTCCTCCCTCCGCGACCCCCGCACCCGCGACGCGACTCCTGCGACCCGCGTCCCGCCTGCCTGCGTTGTCGCCCAAATACACTTGCCGGGAGTGCACGTGTGTGCCCGCTGCCCACGCTTACGACGCTAGGACAAAATGTGAGTACCCAACCCACCTATTTATTCATTATATTATACAGGGTGTAAATAACCTCATGACGAGACCGTCAACCAAGCATTTTGTACATCAAACTAAGTAACTTTACACAAAAATTATTGCTGGGAAACAACTTTTTTTTGAGGTGAAAAATCACGTTTAACGGTAGGACTCAATGAAAATATAAGCCCAAGGACTCTAATACCATCCCCGTAGTTATCTCCGAGCAGTCCGTGCCATTGCCATCGTTATCGTCATCATCTGACGCTGAAGTTGTAGCTGATGAGCTAACTCTTCAAGAGCAGCTTGATAAGGAATTGGATAAATGCAGAAAAACCCCCAAGAATCGGTCTGATTTTGATCTTGCAGGGTTTATCAAGGTAGAGCAAGCCATGTATGAAAGCGGAGGGCATCGGGGTGTGTATCTCACAGAAGCCTATAATTATTTGATGTGTGTACTACCAACAAGCGTTGAGAGTGAGAGGGCCTTTTCGAGTGCTGGGTACTTTTGCAACAAAATTAGAAGTACGATAGCTGATAAAATGTTAGATGCACTTCTATTCCTAAGAACACATTATCAAGAACAACGGTCTCTTGGAAAAAAATGATTATTGTTTATTTAAATTAGTGTACGGTATAGTTGTAAGGTACACAGTTGATTTGATCTCGTTTTATAGTCAAATATGAATCCTTTAATAATGTTGTTAGTAGTTCCTAATTAAAGAGCTCAAGATTCAAAAAATTTAGACGTATGTATAGTAGTTGTGGTTGTGTTTACCATCTTAAGATGATGAATGTGTTTCGAGTTTATAATATGTTATTCTTAATAACAGAATTGTTAGGTACCTCATAAAGGTACCAAAAATTTGTTGATTTTTGATCTCAGTTAATTAATCTTCATATTATTTTAAGTTCATGTGTAACAAACTATTAATGTGGTCTACTTGGTCTTAGTAGGCATAAATGGTTGATTAAAAAGAGATATATGATACAATTTGTTTTATTTGTAAATTTTGTGTATCTGAGAATATTGTTTTCTCGTTAAAACTCTACTATATAAAAAAATATAATTTTTTTTGCCGAAACCGGGGCTAGCACCGGTTTCCGGTTTTGGGCCCTCAAAACTGGAATTCAAAGCCGGTTTTGAAGTCCTTCCGGTTTTGCACGCCCTAGTTCGATTAGCACACTAGCGCCGCCAATAGAAATAAATAATTTACTCATTCTTATTTTCTTAGCTTATATTCTTAGTTCTTACAAAAACATCATCATTACAGGTATGCCAAGTCAATAATGTATTAATGCGATAATCAATATACATAATCTATCAATTTATATAATTTTAACAAATGCATACATTCACTTACTCCTTACATTATAATATATAACATTTATAAAGGGTTTTCCAATAAGAGGTGTTATTTTGAATAGCCCGCTATTTTTCTTATTTTTTTTTTATTCACAATGGGTTAACCCTTGACAATATCTCACCTGGTGGTAAGTGACGATGTTGCCGAAGATGGAAACGGGTTTACCTAGATTTCCCAAAGCAATGGGGAACTGGCTATCTTATCTTCATGCCGGAACACACCAATGATATACCGCGCGTAACGTAAAAAGAACGCTGACCGTTGGACGCGCGCAATCAATTTTAACTCTAATGTACAACGCTTTAAGGATGCAACAACCCTCCCCCACCACCGCGCCCAGCGTTATTTTTACAATACGCGAGCTCTATCACTATATTTCGGTAGATGTCACTTTTGAAACTGTCATTTTTTGACATTTGACAAGTAGAAACTACGCCATTAATAAAAATGGAACGATACACGCTTCAACAACGCATTGAAATTATTAAAATTCACTATAAAAATGGTGAAAATTTGGCAGAGACGGTTCGTAAAACTCAAACATTTTTGGGTCGTAATTTCCACCTCGGTGGCTTCGTCAACAAAAAAAATTGTCGCATCTGGGGCTCAGAAAACCCAAGAGTTATTGTTGAAAAGCCTCTCTATCCTCAAAGTGTGACTGTTTGGTGCGGATTATGGTTCGGCGGAGTCATTGGACCTTACTTTTTCGAAAATAAGGCTGGAGAAACAGTTACGGCGAATGGATTGCGCTATCGAGAGATGATTAATGATTTTTTTTTTAAAAAGGCATTTTTCTTTGAATATCAAAATAACACCTCTTATTGGATACAAGGTCATTTGCCTGATGTTATTTTCCACTATTAACGGCATACCTTCTTCTTTGTAATGAAATAGACATCCGATGATTTATATTAAAAAATGGCATTTTTCTTTGAATATCAAAATAACACCTCTTATTGGAAACTGTTGGAAATTTAATTTATAAGCTAATTTCATTAATATTTTCAAAGTCAGATTAGCATAACTACAATACCTAATGTTTTAATCCCTGAAATGGCATCCTAACACCATCGAACCACTTTCTAATTATCTCTTATGATTTCTACAAGCTTCGTCAAAGAACAATCAAATATTTATATCAATATCCCTAGAAACCCTATTTAAGATGCGAAGCGCCTGGACGAGTGGTGCGTGTTTTGATATATTAATTGTTCTTCTGTAGTCGAAATAGGAAAGTAGACGAGGTACTCCGGAGGGAAAATAACAATTATGCAATAGTTGCTTCCCCTCTATATGCGCAAAATACTCATTTCGATTAATGTCCATGAGAACGAGTAAATTATTTATTTCTGTTGGCGGAGCTAGTGTGTTGTTTACAACTTTGCTGAAATATCAGAAATGAATTGTGAACGTCTCATACAAATTCATCAGTTAATTAGCCTATATAGTGGGAAGTCCAATACTAATAAAAGGATAACGGTGTGAAAAATCGCCAAACTTACATGATATGTAGGTATTGAACAACTTTCCACAGAGTTGCAGTCCAACGCACTCCAATTTTTAATAAAATAAAATAAAAATATAACCTCAACTCGTAATTTTAGAGTCGAAGTTATCCTAGGAAAATTTGAAACAGTCAAGTTGAAACAAATATAATTATTACAAAACTACCCAACGTTTTAGTTGCTCAGCCGTTCACACCTGTTTTAGTTGCATGTAACTTTGCATTTCGATGGTTTTTGCTCTAAGTCACTGCATTAACAACAACAACATTGATGTGTTCCGGCTTGAAGATAAGATAGCCAGTTCTCCATTGCGTTGGGGAATCTTGGTAAGCCCGCTTCCATCTTCGGCATCATCGTCACTTACCATCAGGTGAGATGATGCCAAAGGGCTTACCAATTGTGAATAAAAAATAAAATAAAAAATAAAAAAATGTTTCAAAGCGCTGTTTTATTCTGTTGGATACCTATACATGTTCGGAGGCATCTAGCAAACAAGCAAACATTTAAGCGCTTGTATTTTGACATGAGCAAAGACTTTTGAGAAGGTAGAACGGAATAAGTGCTTGCTAACACTACTTATTATCTCACAATACCTTTATTATTTCAGGCCAATCGGGAAAATGGATGGATTACTTCGATGAGAATATGAAGAAAGAAGCCGATGAATATATCGCGAAAGGACTCGCAGACACTGATTTGCGATACCCGAGCGTGGATAACTAGCTGCCGACCGCCTGCCTCTTACCGAACTAGATTTGTTTGGTATCGATATGGTGATCGAGCGCACACTTAGTGCCCCAATCGCTATTTACAAGTTTTATTCAACTTGCAATGTTCAGAAGTTGTCCGTTTCAAAATTTAAAAGTTAAATTTGACACGCTTTCCTGTGTTCTATTGAGATGAAATTTAGCTTGAAGCCTTTATTTTCGGTAATAATAGATTAGTTTGGCATATTGAAGTTGATCTGATGATGAACTTCGGATGTGAGATCAAGATCCCGGGATTGTCCATTATTTTAATAGATTCCTAAAATTGCTCGCCTTTTTTAAGGGCCCAAAGTCTGTCTGTCAGTCTGTCCGCGGCTTTGCCCAGACACAATTAGTACTAGAAAGCTGTAATTTGGCATGGATAATCACGCCGACAAAGCGGTACCTACAATACAATTGTCAAAACAAAATTAAACAAAATTTAGGTTTTTTACTTTTTCCATGTAAAGAGGGGGTGTTTTTTTCGTTGACGTACCCTATCGTGTGGGGTATCGTTAAATAGGTCTTTCAAAACTGCCAAAACCATTTGTCGATTCAGGGATTGGTTTGCAATAGTAGATTGTTAATCAAGGGAAGAAAGTGACCCATTTCACTCGTGAGAGCGCCAATAGTTCGAGGGTGGAATGGGTCATTTCACCCGAGTTAAACACTCTACTTTTCATTTCGACTGTGAGGAAATGTATTTATTGTAATTTAATTATTTATATGATATAAAATATTAATTAGATATCAATAAATTAGTTTTACCTATATCCAACCTCCAACCTTTTCGCAATGGCCGCTTGCCACGGCCGACTAGATTGAAACTAATCGAGTTGGTCACGACGTGCGTGCGTCTAGGTGGCCATGCCCCACGGCCGTCTTGATTGAAACTACTCGAGTTGGTCACGACGTGCATCTAGGTGGCCATGCCGAAAATCGAAAAACAAGTGTCATGTTATCATGGCATTATGGCGCGCAGCAGAATAGAGGAATGATTTTAAATTTTAATCTTCTGTAATTGTGAAAAATATAGACCAACTATAAAATGATTTAATATCAATCTATCTATATATATATATATATATATATATAAACCCGTCGTTTAATGTATAGCTGAGTTTAGATATATGAAAACCTCTTAGTTCGACTCCGTGGCTGGCAATAAAAAAAATTACTTTCCACCCTAGGGATGACAATACTTTCCACCCTAGGGATGGAAATACTTTCTACCCTAGGGATGGAAAAGCAATGTTCCACCCGGCTATCTACTCATGAAAATTAAACTTTCCGAACAGGAGAGATGAAAAATATAAATATCACGGCTAAGTAGGCGTTCTTAGTTTAGGAGTAACAGTCGACCAACTTAAGAGGAAACGCGGTCTAAAAAATAGGTATTTGAATAAAATGTTGCCGTCTCCCTCCCCCAAACCTCTCCGTATACAGCAAGAAAGAGAGAACTGCAGCGCAGACCGAATAGGCACTAAAATTGACTATAACAGTATTTCGTAGTCCCCTATTTCTTCCTCCAAAACTTGAGATTTTTTTTTCTAAATTAATTAAAAAAACGCTTTGCCTATGCCTCTATGTTTTGATTTTATTGTTAATATGCGTATTGTTCTTTTGGTGGGTGTCTGAAAATGACGTTTCAATTGGGCAATTTTCTCAGTTTTTTAAAGGCTCCTGCTCCCTATTATAATTAGAATATGAGAAAAAACAAAACATAGGGGCATGGCCAATAAATAGATATAGGTTACATGGAAAAACATTTTGCTCAATTGTCATTATCCAGGGAGGAAACAGGGGACTACGTTTGTATGGAAAAAATGGCGCCCGCGTTTCCTCTTAACATATGCAGTTGGATTTGTAAAAAGTTCATAGATTTTCCATACAAAATGTTTTATTACAACTGCAAATATAATTTTGTTTTTTAAAGTACACATTTTTTTTAAAAAACTACTTATCCCTACTTTGCGCAAGTCCGGCTCGCACTTGTTCGGTTTTTAAATTTCGAAACGTTGCGCTACCAGAAAATGCATGACCTATGTACTGTCATCACATCAGCTCATATATACGTCCCCACCGAGGGGCTCGAGCCTACCCTGAATTAGGGCAATCGGGCCTTAGTCACCACGCAGGCCCAGTGCGGGTTGGTCAACTTCACACACAACCTTCGAGTTTCTTCGCAGATGTGTGCAGGTTTTCTCACGGTGTTTTCCATCACCGTAAGAGCGTCGGATAGACGTTCATATGGGATCGATATTCGAAAACAGATTGGTAAGTAATAATTAATGAACAAAAGATTTTGTAATTTAATTGATACTTGCCTATTTAACTGCTATATTGTTCACTTTTGCACGACTTATACTGTTTAGGTAATGTTCGTGAAAATCTGTAAAGGCCTATCATAAAAATCTGTACTGTTTTTAATATTACTATAATTTAAGGCTGTTGATTTTCCTTATTTAATAAATAAATAAGTGGCAGGACTCGAACCACGACTTCCCGGATAGGAGATAGCGGCCCCGCAACCGACGCTCTGCATGTGCTGTACAGCCTGATATCTCGAGTCATGGACTTGAATAGAAGAGACAAAAGCTTGTACGTTTAAGTTGCAAGGTTTTTCGAAAATTATTGCATTTATATTATAATAGCTTTTGCCCACGGCTTCGCCCGCATGGAAATCGTTATTATGATTGTCTTGATGATGAGTGGTTTCCTCCAGATCCCTGAGAAACTATATCGGGATAATCTGATAAGCAGTCTACGAGTATATCAAGTCTACGAGTGTATCACGATTTCGACTTTTTACACATCCGGACTTTCTGAATGCAGATTATGAATTTTCCTGGCCTTACACAGCCAGAATTCCTCTCTTAATTCAAAAAGCCCGGATTGGCGTATAATTTCATTATGCTCCACACATATTGTGACTTTCCCAATCCGGGCTTTCTGAATTCAGATTACTTATGAATTTGCCGACTATGTAAGGCCAGCCTAAGACAGTAGATGTAAACTATCTTGCTACAAATAATAGTAGGTGTGATCAGTGGAAACAAAATACATAGAAATTAATCTATGTTCCAAGGTTCTCGGACTTCCAAAGGAATTTATGTGATTCACACCGACGCTATGTTATAACCTTGTCAAAAATGGCTGGAGTTTGTATGGTGCAGAGCATTAGGTAATGGCCGAATTCCTATAAAAATCCCTTCGGGAGTCGCGAAGCCTCACATATGTTAGTAACACGATTACGCTCATTGTAGCACTGTCCTAAGCAATTCAATTTACTCAAACTTTGAAAATATTATAAACTAACAAAGAATGTGTTCATATATTAATGTTTATTGATGTGCATAAATTTTAAGCATGTATTTTTTGTGTCCAATAAATTCAGAATAAATGAAACATTTCTATATTACTTTAATCCATTTATTCTCATGTAAACTCATACACGTGATCTAATCATCAACCGTTTATAATTACGAGTACGCAACGATACGCTTATATTACATATACGTCACAAAATGAGACTTAGGTAGATAGGTTCTAATGCCTACACATTGTAAGATACAACCGCTCTTAAGAGGATTGTGAACCTACGGCAAAATTTAGACTTTTCGTGCTAACGGTAGATTTTGACAGGTTGTATTTCAGAACAAAAGCTAGGTTTATTTATAGGTTTATTTTTTTTATATTGATATAATAATAATGATAAATAATGGCCGAAATTAGTTTTGTAAACACTGAACGACAAATAAAGTTGAAGTTATTCATTATATTGAAAAACTAAAACCTACAACCCTTGCATTTATTCTGACCGACAACCTGTCAAAAATTGGTCAAAATCGGTTAACTTTTAAGAGGTCAAAATCTCAGAAAAACGGTGACGTTCGTTTATATAAAAGTCAAAGTTTTACAATCGTAAATATTTTTTAAAAGACCTTATACACGAACGGAAAGTCCACCGGACAGAGAGGGACAAAGCAATATGTTTGACAAAGATGTACATCACTTTTCTCACATAAAAAACGGTTTTTACCCTCCCCATAAGGCATCAAGGGATCTATACATTTTCATTTACCGATTTTAAGGTAAAAGTGTTATTTGTGCGGAGTAAATAAAATATTTATAGAAAATTGCTCCTTTTAAATAACAGAAATATCAAAATTGAAATGAAATGAAATATTTATTTATAACACTGGTTATTGGCACACGATTCATCTCAAACGAATGACAAGACAACTTGTCTCAAAATCTCTACATAATACTTTTTGGATTTGATTTGTATGAGTCTTCCCTTTGTGAGGATTGGGCATGTACTTTAGTATTTCAGTATCATGCATAATTCATTTGTAACTCATGTGACCAATATCAAGTTTGTTGCAGCTGTATAAAAAGCTAAATGTACCTTACAATGTGCAGGCTACAAATGCATTATATTATCATAATCCACTTTTAATTCGTGGGGCGCACCATAATTGACTTTAAAACCAAAAAATACATTCAAATAAAGATAAAAATAATTCCGCAAAAACGTGGATAATAAAACAAAATCTTTTACAATTATTCAAAAATATGCACCTAAGTTTGCTGAATAATCAGAAGCTAATTTGAACTTAAATAACAACAAAATATGGCACGTCATTTGTAAAATCCATACATTGAAGACATAGGATCTCTGTACTGATCAAATAACAAAACTGATTGTTAGGGTGTTTGGTCGTGGTCCACCTACTCAACATTTTTTTCCGTGATCCATCTTTCTCTGTTATAAAAATTTTGAAAAGGTACTTCCCGTGGTACACCAACAACAAGTCTATTGATATTTTATAACATAATTTAAGTTTAATATTAAAATTTATGAATTGTCGTGGCCTGATTAACCAGTTCTGAGTGGAGCGAGCGGAGCGAGCGATAATAGGTTCGTTAGGTTTGATGATGATACTGTAGAAGAGCAACGAGGCTCACCCCCTCCTCTCTCCCACTTGGTGGCGGAATGCAGTTACATTAGATTCGTTTAGTATGATATGAATAAGTTGCATGCCTAACATGGACCACAGGATTTTTTCCGTGGTCCACCTTTGTCCACCCAGGTGGATTAAATAGATGGATCACGACCAACAACTGATTTTTTTTATCATTTATACATATATTGACAATTTCAATACCACGTAAGCGACAGAAAAACTTTCGCTTGAATCTCCATTCTTATTTTGAACATCGACATTAAAGTTTTTGACCTTTCCTAGTATGAGTGTATGAATTTTCTAAAATTAATTAGAATACTAGTATGGAGATCCATGTACTACCTGATCAGCAAACACCCTAGTCACTTTTGGACTCTAATACTTGGATATAAAGACGACAAAATGACTAGGCAATTAATTTGCCGAAAATGCCTACATAGAGGAAATTATTCACAAAAAGTCAAATAAATTATACAAAACGCGCAAGGAACCAACCAGAACCTTATATTTAAACGACGCACTCTGAATCATAGCTACAATTAGTCTTATTTTTGTCTAAAGCGAACTAAGGTTGAACGTTTGCAACCGACTTTCGTAGAATAGAAAAAATCAAAAGGATATACCTACATAACTAAAAGTAAAAGGGTTTACCAATGGTGAATAAAAAAAAAAAAAAAAAGTACTGAAACATCTGGCGGAGAATGGCAGCACTGTAAAGGTGCATACAGACTAGATAAGAGGCAGCTTGAAGCAAATCCTGCGTCAGCCCGAAGCTGCCTCTAGTCTGTACGTACCTTTACGCAACACATAAGTGTCGATTCGTGCAGCCCCCTCGCTCCGCGCTCTTGCTTAAGGCGACATCTGATATTGGTGGTAGACCTTACAATATGAATTTCAAACATGGGCTATTGGAGATTTGGGATCCGTTTGCCTGGCACCAAAATACAGTTCACAAAAGTCAGCTGTGTCCGCTTGCCCTAAATGGTAACTTTACTCTTATGAAAAACATAATATAAGTCAAATAAGTATGTTTCAAATATTTCTTTTCCGGATGACCAAATCATTTTAATAATTTATACAGGGCGAATTGAAATCATCAGCCATATTTTAAACTTAACATTTTTCCAAAAAAATAACTCTAATCGCAAAAAGACATGTAGACTTTCCATACAATGTTGGCCAATCAGTTGACTAGTATGAGACCCACCACATTTTTATTATCATGAGTTAGTCTAAAATATGGCCAGTGATTTCAATTTCGCCCTATTTTTCGTGGCACTAAAGGTCATTGACAGCGTTTGGACCAAATATGCCGCCCAGAAGTGAAGTGCCTCCAATGATTTTCATTCATATATTTAAAAAAAACGTTTTGAAAAAATAAATTTAAATATGTTTTGTTTTTAAGTTTGTAAGTATTTTGAGACGTTTAGCCCAAAAACATACAAATACACATAGTAACAGATCCGAATCATATTCATAATGTAATTTCTTTAAATCGATATTTATTCAACAAGCCTGTAACGCAATAGGCTTGTTGAACAAATATCGATGTACGAGTATCGATATATTTATTATCCATATTTCTTTTTCGATACATCTTTTTTTTTAAAAAAAAAAAGCCTTTTTTATCACGACTCCTCGGATAAATTTTGAAGCGCTTTTTTGGTACCGTACTTACTCAAAAAGATTGAAAAACACTGGATTACAGATTAATGTTAGCCTAAGGAACATATTGCACTATTTATATTCATTTAGGGCAGCCCTTGGTCCATCTTCCATACAAAGACTGTCAATGTTCTTTGTATTAATTTCATTGGTTCCAGATTCGAGTTCATCATAAGTATTCTAATTTGTCTTTGCAATTAATTAATGAGGCAAATCTTATTTAAATGAAACCTCTTCAAAAAGTATAAATATAATGCACAGTCATCTTACATCTATCCCTCCTACTATAATTTAGGTATAATTAAGATTATACAAGGTGTGCAATAATTACAATATGCTGAAAACAGTGTAACTTACGATAATGAGATAATCACTTATTAATTTTTATTGCGTTTCGTATTTCGTACCTAGAGTTTTTTTCGTTTTATATTTATTGTAAAACTAAAAATGGTGTTATGGTTTTTAAATAAATAACACAGTAGTTTATTTCTATTATAAAAAAAAACTGTTACATTTTAGCCAGATATTTTTCTGCTTTTTCTAAAGCTGTTTTCTATAGATACCTTACATCAGTACTTAAATTAGATAACTACAATTAAATTATGCTTTATCTTTGGCGCTTACACTGCTCCTGGTACCTTGGTACTTACACAAAAATTAAGGAAAAATGTTTGTAAAATTACACAAAAAAATCTATTTTTGTATCCCACATTGTCGTTGTAAACTCTCACAAAGTATTCACAATTAATACTGAGATGTAAAACTGTTCGCTTGAAATATTATTTATTTATTTATTTACTTATTATTTTATTCGAATGGTACTTACTCGCTTAGATACCTACTAAGAAATACACAGCTTAATAGTATATTTATTTATAAAATGTACCTAGTTAGAAAAACTGGAAATGGTTAAATAAAATCAGAAAAGTGAAGCTTGCATTTAATACATGAGAAATAAATCATAGACGCCTCGAAAATCAGTATTTTTTTAAATCCATTAAATAAACATTTTCTTAAGTAGGTGACGATGATGGCGGATATGGAAGCGAGCTTACCAAGATTACGATTAAGGATTACCCAACGCTTGAACTGGCTATCTTATCTTCATGCCTGAACACATTAATGCTTTTAACAATGATGTTTGGCGGCAAGACATAGATAAGATTGTGGTAGCTAGCCAGGCGGGCTTATAAAATGCCCTACCACCAACCAAGCCGAGTTTTACAAAGTTATACCCCGCTGGCAATTGAACCTGTGGCATCCTGGTTAGAAGCAAATCGAGTAGGTAATCTTCACGCTACGGAGGCGGTTGAATCGGTAGTATAAGCTCTTTCGCGCAACTGAGATGACTATACTCTAACGTTACACCGCGCACAGGGTGCCAAATAGTGATGGGAAAATAGCGACTAAAATTGTTAATAAAATTTTTAAAAGTTATGGTATATTTTTGTTAAATCCATTAAACAATTGCGTAGATATGAACAGTACTCTATATTTTTTTACAATCTTTCACGTCTTATAGGAAAGCATATTTTATGGTAACAGATTTAACAATTTTATTACCAAAATAAATCACGGAAACGCTAAACACATGAAGTATTGTAAAAACCATGTATATAATAACATAAAACTACGCTATCAGTCGATGGATTAAAAAAATATACCATTCAAGATTTTTAAGAATTATTAATAATGTTAGCAGTTATTTTCCCACTGCTATATAACGGCACAGTCTGAAGAATCCATACAGTCGTCTAGACAGGGTAGTCGTGCAGGAACCGAGGGGTGAGACGACGCAGCCGACCCCAAGTTCCATAGTAACCGTTCTTCAAAGATAGGGACATTCATTGAAATCAATACATTCCGGCGGTAGCCCAGGAGCATATGATGTTATTTGGACAACTGTATGGAGCTTACACTACACTACGCTAAGGTATCAGCTCAGTTGAGTGGCTTACCTACCCACATCCAGAACGCGATTACTGCAAATAACAAGTTCACCTCACACGCTCGGAAAGATTTTGTTTGTCATTCCATTTTAGCGTACAAAAGTGAGTTTTATCCATTAGCGAGGAAAGAGTTTTTGAAATTGAAAAATTTCTTTTCAAAGAAAAACACACGAAATGGTACATTTAGACAATCAGTTCGTCATTACAGTCTATTTAAGTTACATTTTATTCTTATGTTAAATAACTTTGAATTTAATATAATATTCCATTTTAGTTTTATTTAAGCTGTTTTCTTGCTTTTTTTTGTTTTTGTTTACAACAACAAGCGAGGAAAATTTATAGATTCAAGAAAAACAGCTTAATAGTTATTTGGTTCTAATTTTAAAAACTCTTTCCACGCTAGCGCATAAAACTGAATTTTGCGCGCTAAAATGGAATGACAAACAAAGCCTTTTCGAGCGTGTGAGGTGAAAATAATTATTTCATGTATGTTCTTGTAGGTATTTATAAACAGAACAGTTATTATTCGAAATACTTTTATGGTTATATTTTGTTTACTAGTGCAAAAAAGTTAGCAATCTAAAAACTAAACCAAAAATGTATTTTTTCTAAACCAGCAGGTAGATGTAAATAGTAAGAATGGCAGTAGTTACACATAATTATTCCTATTTACAAAAGAGTGTAATTAAAATAATTCACACATTGGAATGATTAATTTAAACAATTTATAAATTAGGTAGGTGATAATTATCCTTAAAAACAGAGTACTAATATATACAGTTTATGCTATATTTATACTAATTCAAAAACCGTAGCTAATTATTATCGTACAAAAAGTTGTTAAATTAAAGAGATTCTAAGAAATTAATTCAATTCACGGAGTCTTTCTACATTGCCGGAATTTTAACCGTTAATTTTGGCCGTTAAAATTTTGAACAAAAAAACAGACTTCAAACCGAAAACTAAGGTTTCCCTCGATTTCTCTGGGAAACCATCATCAGATCCTGGTTTCCTTATCATGGTACCACCCTTGCGATATCTCCTTGCCAACAAAAAAAGGAATCATCAAATTTTATATATCAATAATAATCATAATCAATCATAACAAAAAGTGGGGTAACGCTTGCTCTATACGTATATATATGCATCTTTACCCATTGAATAATGTTTCGACACGTGAGGTCCTATCTTTCACTATAAATTAGACAGGTGCATTTGAGACATGTCACAGCACATTTCGGCATGTTAACGGTAAGTCTGCCAACGTGTGACTGTAAACAGAACTCTGCTCCGTCGTAATTTGAGCAGAGTTTTTTATACCCCGTTTTCAAAGCGCTAACACAACATCTACCTTTTATTTTTGATCTGAGTTCCTGGCACATAATAAAAAGTAACTCAAATTACTGGCAGTTAATACTATATAACTCTAACGGAGTCGGGTATGGTGATTGGTGATGCTCGCTTTCGATTTTGGCATGAATTCTTCGCCATGTCAGTTGTTTGCAAAGTTAAGTTTCGTCTCCGAACAATAGAACACTGAATTTTGAAGACTCCCTCAATTGAATATAAATTTTGAATTCACACAATACATACATAAATGAGCTAAATATTATAACTATATACAATAATATATTGTATATTTTGTAGTTACACTTACAAGTAGTAGGTATTTAAATATTTCTACACTTAGGCTCCAGCCAATCTAAGTCGCATTAACTTATTTTTTTAAAAAAACGCCAACAATTCTACGATTTGGCATTTTGTTCTAAACTTACTAAGCCTTGTCTATAGTTAACACCGCCTACGACTGTCAACTGTTAGCGCCATTTTTCACTCATGTAATCTCTTTCTATCTGTAGGACACTGAAAACTTCACTCAAATCGTGTGGTCAAAAAGGGTTTACATGTGTGATCGGCCGTTATTGATTAGACCATAGTCGGAGATCTTAAATCTACATTGAGCGAAAAACGAATCAAAAAAGTTGTTTTTAAGAAAACAGTCTAAGTTTTACACTTTTTTTGTATTATGATTAAATTAATCATTCACATTTTATTGGTCATTTTAATTATTATTGTTAAGATACAAGACGGCACAGCCTTTGATTATGGACTTTACTTCATACAAATATAAAATAAGACATTTAATTTTGAGATTTGAATACGAAACTTTAAGAAAAGGGTTTATTTTTTTTTTGTATAGAGACTGGCATAGTAACAGGTCCGCTATTTTCAAAACACCGACGGCGCACAACCGAAGTAACTATTTAGTAATCTGTGGCACAACTAAATCTGTTTATTTAAATAGAGGACATTTAGGCAAACAAAAAAATACATTTTGCATTATGTCCCTTAGGATCCACAAGTTGTAGTATTTTGTTCACTGTATCTGACGTCTTAACGTCACGTTACGGAAATAGTTGGACTTAGAAAAATAAAATGATATATTTCGAATCATTCTGCAATTTTATGTCCAGTTATCTCTATAATGTGACGTTTTAGGACCTTGCGATAATTGTTATTTTTTATTTGTCTGTATGTCCTATATCCAAATATAGAGGTTTCATCGTGCGACACAATTTTGACAAGAAATTTAAATGGATTATGCTAATAATGTTCAAACCCCCTTCTAAAATCATAGGCCATTTATTTATTTGATACCTTTCATTGCAATAAAAATCTCAAGTACAAATATTTGTGCAAAAATTGAATAACAATTCAAAAAGTTTGCAAATGTGTCAAAAAACAATCTCAAAATCAGAAAATACACTGAACATCAACATTCGTTAGACCAATATTTACAGAAACACCGACTTTGAGCAATCCACAACTTGTAGCATTTTGTTCACTGTATCTTACAAAAAAATTGCTTCAGACCATTCTATGGTAAAATTCAGTCGAAATTATGTCTTTCTCAATATGTACTAAAGTACTGTCTACTCTAACAATCCTACTATGATAGTAACATAGTAGATCTTTGAGTAAACCCAATGTTCTATACACCGATAGAAAAAATCGAAGAATTATCGTTTCGGCTTTTGTAAAGATCTTTCTAGCATATTTGTGCCATACACATAATACGCCTATAAAATGTGGTTTTGGCAGCGTCCGATTTAGGGGTGCTGACGTTAACAACACTGATGCAAAAAAACTATTATTCCCAAAAAAAAATCATACAAAATTGGGCTAAACCGGGCCGAAACATTTGTATATAAAAAGTCAAAAAAAATTAGAAAGGATTTTTTTCATTTTTTTTGGCATCAGTGTCATATAATTATTACACTTCGCTTTTGTACGATTAAAATCTTCACCTTAATATAGGTACAATCCGTCCAAATAGTACGTAATTTTCTAATTTGTCTTGCTTCAAAATAGGACTAGTTGACAAAATTATTGACAGGTGAATTCATTACAAAAGATGACATTTGTTTGCCATGACCGGTTGCAGTATTGCAGTTTTTATGGAGGAAATTGGGATAATGACTGCATGAAGAATAAATTATGATCTCAAACTACTCTCCTAGTGAAATTTTTCAAACCTTACTCGTGTTGTTTTCCATCAAGTCTTCAATTTTTAATTTATCACAATCACAAAATGAGTACATTGATGACGCCGAAAAACTATGACGTCACGCCTAGGTATTTCAAACATTTTTAGAACAAAATGTCGTTTTTGAAAGATGACAAAAAGTAACTCAAATGACTAGCAGTCATCATCCCTATTATTAAGGTAGAAAACTCCTTGGTTTCCTAATTTCCTAACACTCATTTCGAGTCAGATAAATAGGCTTGTCCCACTATTTGTCCATATATTTTAACATCCTGGCAACTTCTAAAGAAGATTATTTACCAAAAAAGTGGAATGCAGCCTCCTTACTTCCTCGCCGATTTACAGCTCAGTGACCGCGTACAAATCGCGCTGGTCGTGCTGGTGGGTGCGCTCCGGCCGCGGCCTGCGGTGCGCGGTCGCCGTGCCGGGATTCGTCTGGTGGTGCTGCCGGCGCGGCCGCTGCAGCGAGCGGTACTCCAGCGCCGCGGCGGATAGAGGCTGCGGCTCGGGCCGCCGGGAGGGTCTTACCTACAGTTGCAATACTTCGTAAATATTCGGAATACTTGGGAAAATGTCGTTCGAAAAGTTCTATTTTCGAAATTATTCTAAGAATTTCGTTTAAAAACTTATTCTTTTTTGCATCATACATAACAAAGAATAGGCAAAGGAGTCTATGGCCATGCAGCCTAGTCTGACGTAGACGTTCCTGACTATGAATTATTTATTATATTTTACATACACTATTTATCCAATTTGAATCATCATCATTATCATATCATCCGAAGGACGTCCACTGCTGGACATAGGCCTTCACCAAGGATCTCCACGACGACCGGTTCTGCGCTGCCCGCATCCAGCGGCTTCCCGCGACCTTCACCAGGTCATCGGTCCACCGAGTGGGAGGCCTGCCTACACTACGCTTTCCGGTGCGTGGTCGCCACTCGAGAAATTTACTGCCCCAACGGCCATCTGTTTGAATTCTCCGAATCTATTACGAACGTTTCGGAAATTTTCCAAGGGAAATATGTGTATCTGTAGTCTTACCGTAGCGTATTTGTCTCCCTCGGTGGTTGAAGCGGCAGGTGTGTTGTTAGAGGGGACAGTGGGAGCGGGGACGGGCGCGAAGGTGGCCAGGTGAGGGGGAGGCACGGCGGGGCGCGGGCGGGGCGCGCGAGGACCGAACGACGCATACTTCGGGTCGAAGCGGTTCAAGCTGGTGTTGTTTGCGCGCGGTCCGGCGCCACCTGTGATTATGATTAGTGTGATTTTAATAACAAGAATTTTCTTTGTATTTCTACCTATTTTCAACCGACTTCAAAAAAGGAGGAGGTTCTCAATTCGACTGCATGTTTATTTTTGTATGTTTGTTATACGATATCTCCGCAGCTTGTGAAGCGATTTTCAAAATTCCTTTTTTTTTCAAAAGAGTATACTCCCGAGGGTGTCCCATTGTCACCAAGTCAGGATCTGATGATGGGAGCCTATGGAAATTGAGGTTAACCCTCAAATTTTATGGGCACGTATTACGTGATTCATATGTTCTCTAAAGCTATTAAAATACTTGCGTCTGGTAGTCATCGTCTCATGTTGATAAGCTGATGAAGAAAGATTCAACTCCTTAACGGTTAAGAGTTGGAGGATAATTCTTTCAATATTATACATAGATAAGATACGTAGGTACGCATAGACCGATAGTTGTACTCTTTCAGGTACATGAGCTGATGATGGAAGATATAACTCCCTAACTTTCATGCTGCTGAGATGATGATGGAAGCCACAGGACATCTGTTAATGAAACACATGCATTATGATTTGATAATTCCTATTGGCGAGTAGGTTATTTGGTTTAACGTTGTTAGATACATATAGCATTATCAATAAAAATAAAGCAAATAAAAATAAAAGTTTAAAAAACTAAAAACCGATATCAAAATTAAATTCACTCAAAAGTATGAAATAATATTATTATACTTAAATACACAACATCAACCAACAATAATGAAATCAGAGGTGGGTACGAATTAAATTAGGGGCTTAACATTTTGTTTGAGGTCGGTGTAAGAATCGAATCTGAAACATTTGATACGTAAGTAACTGGGTGCTGGTACCGACCTCAAAAAAATAATTCAAGCTCCTAATTTCATTCGTGCCCACCTTTGATTTCATTATTGTTGGGTGATGTTGCGTATTATTTCATACTTTTGAGTGAATTTAATTTTAAAGTCGGTTTTTTGGTTTTTATAAACTTTCATTTTTTTCTTTAATATTTTACGCATATTGAAAAAAGACTTCTTAACCCGTGGAGCGTAATTCGATTTTTTCCGCTAAAGTGCCTTGAGCGTGTTGAGTCATGGATGACGTCATTCAGACTCGGCTAAGACCTATTTTTTTAAGTTTTTTGTAAATATATAATTAAGTTATATATTATTGTTATATACCGTTGTAAAGATTAATAAATTTCCTAGCTTATAAAGTAAAAAATAATTTAGAAATAACTCACCTGATGAAGACATTTTGTGGTTTTCATCATCATTTTCAAAAAAAATCTTGATTTTTGCACTTTTAGTCGCTGAATGCACCCACTTACACAACCTTATTACACATTTTCGCAAAAACTAAAAGTATCATAGCATAATACACTTTCATAAGTGTATATAAACTAAATATTTCACTTCGAATCACAATAGTTTTACTACAAAATTAGGATAAGTTTCCAACGACAAAAAACGGAGTTCATCACTTTGCCGTTTTGCACAGTACTTCGTATTTTTCACAAATTATTTTTGCAAGTATTTGAAAAACTAATCACTTCCACATAATGTACATTTTTTTCCGAGTATTTTGATATGAGATATATATAACAAAACATACTATTTACGTCTGAAATTAATTTTTAATTTGTTCAAAAAAATAATTTCGCCATTTTGCCGTTACCAAAACTTGGTCTCAGTTTTAACTAATTATTTTGCAATTATTTCAAAAACTAATCATTTTAACATAATCTTCATTCTTTTCCCAGTAATTTGATATGAGATTTATATAACAACATGAACCGTTTACGTCCGAAACTCATTTTCACACTTTACTATTCTCACAAAACAAACGACACGGCAAAACAATATGGCTGACTATGGCCGCCCGGCTTGGAAATAATTTATTTTTGAATGAATTTCGAATGGCTGAACGATAAAAAGAGGATAAAACAGGTCACAACATGATAGAGTTTGTGTATACAAAGATTCGTTCCTATACGGTCGGTAAGACGGCAACCAATCACAAAAGAGTTTATTTGGTCTACCGGTAGTCCAAAACACGCTCTACGGAGACATTTTTTCTGGCCTACCGGTAGTCCAAAACACGCTTAAGGAGTTAAATCATACCTATCAATTTTCTAAAATTAAGGTTAGCAACACTGTTAACAGTATTATTATCGCTTCGGCCGCTATCGTAACTGTGTTTCGCCATGTTGAGTTGTATGGCGGCAGCCCGTAACAGCAGTTTGTTTTATTCAACAAATTAATTAACAAGTTAAATGTTAAGGGGTTAAATTATCGTGTAAAGAACGCAGAAAATTATTTTTTTTTAAATCTATATCCAACAATATTTCTTTTTCCCATACAAACCGAGAAATAACCCACACGAAAATCCGCAATGTACGGTCGTTCACGTACCAGTGCGACCGATATCGTAGGTATACCTACGTTTCCGTCTTTATAGAATTCCATTAAACACCAGTTTTTAATGCCTACCGCCTAACGGGTCAACGAACGGTAATCACTTTTTTGAATTACGTTGACCATTTGTACGAAGTTATTTTTTACTGTTTTTTTTTTATTTTTCCTGTATTCCATACATAATACAGAGTAACTATTCAAAACATAATTTGTGGTATTTTTAAAACCCTGTGTATGCTGTTGGTTCGAGCTCCTACAATAGGTCCGCGAAACTTCAGGAAAAGTGTGTATAAATTGCGTCAGAATGCCGGGAAAAACTTCATAAGCAAATCTTTACATTATTGTTTCTCGTTAGACTGAAGGCCTTGATGCTTAATGCGTAAAAAACGAAATTTTGTTCTGAAAATACTTGAAATAGCGAGGCTTGACGTCACAGTTTTTCAGGGTCCTTGCTTATATACAAATTTTGCCATTTTTTTTGTTTAAAATCCGAGACGTAATTGAAAACAAAGCGCATAAGTTTTTTGATATTTCAATAGGGACTAGGAGGGCAATTTGTGAATAGCGCCGTATAGTTACTACCTTATTTATTAATTTTATTATATTGACATGTTTAGAAGTAAGGGTAAATAAATATGTAAAGTACTTACTAGGAGTAGTCTCCTGTGGTGTCTGCGGTAGCGCGCCGCCGCCGGGCCGGTCTCAGTAGAAGTCGTTGCTTTCCAGTGTCTTCAACAAACAACAAAACGTTTAGAACCAAATAAGACCAGCTAGTACGGAATGTTGATTTAGTGTACTGGTGACATTTCACAAATGCAAGGTGCCAGATGCCAATTAGTCATAGTTAGGCAAAGATGTAGGTTGTTATGGAGTTATGTAGCCCGGGACACACCCCGGAAACTTCATACTACAGTCACTACAGTCGTCATCAGATACATCGTAGCGCGCGAGTTGTTAAAATATTTTTGAGCAATGTTGAATTTCAATAAGCTATGTAGACTAGAAGTTCCTATTAATATCTAAACATCTCATTTGTCATAAATATCGGAGCAACATATTTTTAAATATATTCTTCGCATACAATGATGTGAGGTACTTTTTCCTAAAATGTCATTTATTTAAAAATCTGCTTCTCAGATATTTATGACAAATTATGTGTTCAGATAATTAATATCTGAACACATAATGAAAGTTTTAGTATACATAATTTATCGAAATTCAATACTGCTCAGAAATATTAGAACTCCTCGCCAGGCCCCCGTCACTCGGTCGAGCAGGCGAGATAAGTACCTACAGGCCCCGCTCCGCTCGTAAGCGCTAGAACGCCGTACTATCGCCGCTGCCATTCGCGCGCCGCCCTTGTACGCAGTTATAACCGCTAAGTCGAGCGCTTTAATACCTATGTTTCCGTGTATGGGAAGGAGTAGGTAAATAAATGCGTAGGTATTTTCGTTTTATAAGAAAGTGCAATATCTGTTTCGAAGTAACTAGTATCTCATCAGTGACCTCGCCCGATATATTGGACGAACGATATATTGGATAGCGACCGACTGTACAAGCAAGAAATGAAATTTCTAAAAACAAATGAAGGAACAAACGTAATCGCGGTCCTTGCGTATTTATCTAGATGACGGGGGAGTGAGATTGAAATCTAGAGAGCGGCAGGGAGTGGCCATACTGCACGTTAATCTATTAATGTTAAAGTTTCGATGAATGGATGGATGTTTGAAATCCATCACGCCACAACAGTTCATCGGATCTGGATGAAATTTGGTAGGTAGAGATATTAAGACCTGGAATAACATATAGGCTACTTCTATTCCAAGGCTTGCGAGCCGCATGCGACTCGCGCACTGCGCACCCTCGAGGCCAGTCATAGAAAAAATTCTTTAGTAGAATAAAATTCACTTTCCAACAAGAAGTCTTTCAAGTATAACAAAAACTAAGACACGTAGCTGAGAAAAATAAACTTTACGAAAATTACACTATATCATTTGTTGGTCTCACTAGTCCGTTATCTGACGCGATTGTCGCAATCACTTCGTATCACAAAGTATCTGCTCGTTTATTTTTCCCATTTGAGTTACCAGCTACTCGATATACACTATTTACAGCGGCGGTCAACCGACGCGATGTCGCGGTGTAAACTCTAAGCACTAGCCACCACTAAACACTAAACGATCTTGCGCTTGGTCAGGCTAAAACTTTTGACGTGAAAACGTCTAATAAATCGATGGACGCCGGCTGCACGCACGAAAAAGGATGACTTGTTACGCTCATTGTCCTTTTACGCATGATTAAATTTTATTCATAAAAGTATCCAATCATTTCATCAATGTTTTGTTATGATGTTGTCACGTTAAACTATCGTCCGTAAACCGACTTTACAGACAACAATTTATTTTTTCGAGATATTCACACGTTTAGTGCACTAACGAGAGTCACCTAATAACTTTCCAGAGCGGCGCGGGTGGTTTCAGCTATGCGTTGTCGGCGGCGGAGCGGTTCACGTGTATACAATAGGTCGTAAAGTAACTTAGCGGCATGGACCGGGGGCTACTGCCTGCAGGAGGCGCATCTGGCGTAAACGTCTGCTCGCTTCGGCGGTCCGAACAGAACTTCCACAATAACGTTTCCCATATAAACCTAAAATTATACTACTTCTTAAAAATGGATGGGCCGATTCTAGTGAAACTTTTTTTTAATATTGTTGTCACTAAATAACAGTGACAACACTATTTATATAATTGTGGCTTTCATAGTAATCTTAAAATCCGCTAAACTCTTTTAAAATTAAGTATTTCGAAAATTTAATCTATCCACAAACTAGATTTTTGTAACTTTCTTATGTGTATAAAGTTTCATTAGAATCGGCCCATCAAACGATTTTGTAAATACGCTCTAAGTGCACCATTACACGCCCACACTCTAACCTCTAGATGTCACGACAGGGACCAAGCTATAGGTTCGAAAGATACAACGATGTAAGTACAGTGCAGTCACTCTTATATCATCCATCATCACTGGCCTCTACGTCTATTACAGACGATTCACTACAGTGTCCTGGACTAGAGGCAACGCTTTTGGTGGCTTAGCAACCCGATGCGCGAACGGCAGACTCGCCCACACGCTTGGCAGGGAAAGTTTGCGGCAGACGGAGTATTGCCGCTCTGGTGGCGCTTTTCCCTCTTGGCAGCGAGCGCCCCAAACCAAGCCTCGTCGCACAGTTTGCGACCCTCCGAAATACGCTTTTGCCATTCCAGCCGCTTTTCTGCAAGCTTTTCCCAGTCGTGGTGGTCTATTTTAAAGGCAGCCATGTCCCGCTTGGCGCAGTCCTTAAAGCGAAGCATTGGCCTCCCCACGTCTCTTTTTGCATTCGCTACTGCGCTCAGCAGAACACGTCGTGGTAACCGAGCAGGGTCCATTCTAAACACGTGCCCTAACCAACGCAGACGTCTCTGTTTGAGAAGCGCGATAAGGCTAGGCAGCTGCGCTTTTTTCAAAACCTCCTCGTTGGTGACTTTGTCCTTCCATGTTATGCCTAAGATCTTACGAAGACAGCGCATGTAAAAAGTGTTGAGTCGACACTCTTGTTTTGCATACGAAGTCCAGGTTTCAGCACCGTACAGGAGTATGCTCAAGATGCAGGCCTGAAAAACGATCATCTTGGTCTTAATAGTTAGATGTTTGTTGTGCCATACTCTTGTACTGAGCCTCCCGAACATGGTCCCCGCTTTGCCGATACGGGTATCGATCTCTGCGTTTAGAGAGAGATTGTTCGACACGGTCGACCCTAGGTAACAAAACTGGTCGACTTCCTTGATCATCCATACTCATACTATAAATCCGAAAGTGTGTTGGTAGTTGCTTTAAGACGCTAAAACTACTGATCCGGTTTCGGTAAAATTGGGCGTCGTAGAGGAAATTTTAAGTAAAGGGCGAAGAACATAGAACACTTTTCATCTCAGAAAAATTATAGCTATCGAGGGATCTGGGAAAACTTAATTCCACGCTCGCGAGTCGCTTACGTCTTGCGCACCGTGCACCCTCGGTTCTTCTTATTCAATTCAATATATTTATTCAAAATTCAAATAGGTGCAAATTACACTCTTTCTGTATTACATTTTTATCTTCTTCTTATCTTATCAGCTCATATACGTCCCCACCGAGGGGCTCGAGCCTACCCTGAATTGGGGTGATCGGGCCTTAGTCGACCACGCGGGCCCAGTGTGGATTGGTCTACTTCACACACAAACCGCGAGTTTCTTCGCAGACATGTGCAGGTTTCCTCACGATGTTTTCCTTCACCTTAAGAGCGTCGGATAAACGTACATATGAAAATCTAAATTCGAAATCACATTGGTACGTGGCAGGATTCGAACCACGACCTCCCGGACAGAAGGCGGCGGCCCTAGCCGTTGGTTACAGTCATAAAAACGACATCCACGCGGACGAAGCTGCGGGCAAAAGCTAGTAATATATAAAACGTAGTCTAATCTATAGATGTGTCTCCCTGTCGTGACGTCATTTATCCAAAAAATGGTGTCAAAGTACTCACCTTGCACTGCTTGCTGAGTGTGGCGTACTTGCCGTTGTGCGCGCGGCCGAGCGTGTGCGCGCCGCCCAACGCCGGCGCCGGCACGTGCGCGTGCGTGTGCGCGCGCCCCAGCGTCGCGCTGCCCGACATGCGCGACCTGCACCAAAACAAAAAAACTTTTAAAGTCATACTTTTAAACATTACTAGAATCGAAGATAAAATGACCACCATTAATAAAAGAAATCGCAAGTAGGGTAAGACTTGTTAAGTATTGTTATCACTCCCCCCCCCCCCCCATTTATGTAAACCTCCCCTAAAACTGTAATTTAAAGGTTTATAATTACTTTTTTTGGAAAACTTCTCGAAAACGACACATTATATTTTTATGCCATAATAATTTTATGTTGGTTGATTGAAAACACTTTATTGCACAACATAAAAGGAAAATACAGATACAATGATCGAGGTAGTTGCACATTTAGGCGGTCTTATCGCTAACAAGTGATCTCTTCAAATCAATTTGGGGTAGAGAATCATAAAACTGATGATCATGTTGTGTAATGATGATCTCTTAATTAAGGTTGGTCACACTTAGAGGCAGTTGCACATTTAGGCGGTCTTAACGCTAACAAGCGATCTCTTCCAATCATTGTGGGGTGGAGAGCAATAAACAAAATCACAAAACTGATGATCATGTTGTGTAATGATGATCTCTTAATTAAGGTTGGTCACACTCCCCCCTTACGCAACTTATGATACCTAAACTGGTACACGCAGCAATAGTTGTTCATACCTCCCCCTCTTGCAATTGTATGTTCCGCTGACACCGAGGGCACAAACTATAGTATAGGCAAAGTATATATACTCGTATTAGTACTAACATACAGTATGGACACTCCCTGCCGCTCTCTAGTTTGCGACCTCACCCCCTCGTCATCCAGATTGATACAGATTGGTTATAGTATGGTTCTCGGACGTATGGGATTTCGGCGTGATTTTGTTTGCTCCGTCATTTGTTTTTAGAAATGTCATTTCACGACCGTTGTATGCAGTATCCGGGGTGTGGTATAGGTCTTACCGAGGCCGCTCGCGGTCGCCAAGATCCATGAGCTGCACGGCGGCGCTGTATGAAGGCGGCTTGCCATTGGGGAAGGCCGCGGGGCGGGGCAAAGTCCTAGAGGCGCCACTGCCGCTGCTTGATAGGAACGGCGCTTGTTCTTCGCCTGTGCCAGCGCGCCTGAGAATAATTATAAATTGTTGAAAGAACATTTGAAGAACACAAGAGCATTGTAGCAGGCCTCTTTTACCTGCGTAAAGCTAGTCGCTTTGTCTGGAGAGGTTCTATGGTCATCACATGCGAGCCAGGCATTTGTTGTCTCGTTCTAAAGGGTCCCTACGAGGCTCGAGTTTTCACACAAACGTAGTTCCGCTTTATTTTAAAAAGTACATGCTGGATTAAATCCAAACTTTACGAATATATTGAGTAGACACATATCGATTTTTGTAATTAGTATTCGATGTACTAATGTAAAACGCAAAAATATAAAAGCAGTTTCAAACTTTCAGTACAAAACTAATTTAAACCTTTGTTTAGTTATGTTTCAATTTACTACGATGAAAACTAATTACAAACATTGATATATGTCTACTCAATATATTTGCAAAGTTTGGATTCAATCCCGTATGTAGTTTGTATATTAGAGCGGAACTACGTTTGTATGGAAACTCGAGCCTCCTAAGGGCCCTTAAGGTCTGACAATGCCCGAGCTAGTCCGATGGAATACGCTAGAAGGCAGTGAACCATGGAGCTGGGACCTTCACCTTCATCATTACTTCAGGTCTGGGAATCAGCAGTTCTTGCTTCCTCGCGGCCATCATCCACTACATTACTTCGTAGGCTAGTCTAGTATCAGATATTTGCAAAAGAACTTCAGTAATAAAATAATTCGTCTTTTAATCCGTGAGAATTGATCGAATTCTCCTGTAAATTTTGCACACGACGGGGCGGGGCGGACCGGTCAATTACGCCGTCAACGATAGCACAAAGGGAATCTTATAATACGAACGCACATTGAGGCGGCGCGGTTGGCGCGGTCTTTTTGTCCTCCATGTGCATTGGTAGTATTGTTGTGCTATCGTTGGCAGCGAAATTGACCGGCCCACCCCGGCCCGTCGTGTGCAAAGCGCCTTAAGGGATAACAAACAAGAATCATTTAACTTTGAGCGTCTCTAGTGGAACTTGGGCCTCATATGCTTAGGCACAGTTGGTGGCCGACAATGTTAGTTCAAAATAAAGTTTACTAGTGCATGATGTCGCAAAGTTTGATTTTATCCATTTTATTTCGTTGTTGTAGGAGAAACTAGGTCCGTCGAATACATCGTAAAAAACTTTTTTTTTAACAATACATCTTCGATTGTAGATAAAGAAATTGTTTATAAAGAAATATTCCTTCTAGTTTTCTTGATATCTTAAGGCAGTAGTTATCAACTATATATTTCATGAGTTTTACAGAATATTGATCAAAAAATAACTATATTGTTCAAGGTAGTCGTAACCACCACGTCACGGTGCGCACTGCTACGAACGTTATGTCAGTGTAGTTTCAATCGAAATTTGTACTGACGCTAATCAAGCTGCTAGTTTGAGGTTGAATAAAGCCTTAAGCACAACGACGTGGCTCTCGTAAATATGACGATAAAATATCGTAGTATCATAATGATAAATGATAAGTAAATGTATCAGTACGTACATTCGTAGTACAAAGATTTGTACCGTCTGAGTTGCAGTGCTGCCTTTTTGATTTGACCAGTTTATTTTAAGTCACATGCTGGGCGCCAAAAATTATTGAAACATAAAAATTGTGATAATAGGGATGACGACAGCATCAGAAATAAATTATGAACTCTTGATCACGAAATTGCCCTCCTACTTAAACTTCGGAAAACCTTACTCGTTTTGTTTTTCATCAAGTCTTTGATTTTAAATTCACAAAAATCACAAAATGAGTACATAAATGACGCTGCAAAACTATGACGTCACGCCTAGTTATTTCAAACATTTCTAGAACAAAATGTCGTTTTTGACAGATGATAAAAAGTAAATCAGATGACTAGCATTCGTCATCCCTATACTGAATCTGCAAGAAATACACGATTTCTATTCGAATTTCAGTAATATGCTTACTTCGGATTGATGTAGATCCAAGCGTGCGAATCGACCAATACGATCGCCGTGAACAAAAACCCAGCTGCCACAGCCGCCAGCAGTTGCAGAGACAGCGCCTGCAATGCAAAATGTGCTTGTCAATTGTAGTTCTGGTTTGACACTTTTTATATTTGTATGTATGAATATTTTAGTGCACACCATGAGTATTTTTAACCGCCTTCAAGGTCATCAGTTCGACTACTTTTTGTGTGTGTTTGTAACGCGATGACTTCGCCAGTTGTGAACCGTTTTTAATGATTCTTTTATCATTCGGGGCGCCTTCAAGTTGGTCCCATATTAATATTTTTATCAAAAATCGATTAATAATTGAAGGATCTTCGGCACGTTAACATTCCAGGTTTACATACTCTTTGTCAATCTAGGTGCAAAGTTAACAATAACCCTCCTTCTGAGGCAGTCAGGTAAAAACAAAAAAATGTAGCAACATTGTACTCAGTCACTAAGTTGTGATCAAAGTCAGCTTTTATCGTGTTTAGCGTTGTCAATGTTACGTACACCAGTTGCTGCAATCCTTCTAAGCAGATAGGAAGCAAACTGTAGAAATCAATACAGCAGGAAAAAGGCTTAGGTCGGAAGCAGGCGATGTGACTATTGGTATTCCTCAAGGTTCAGCCCTCGGAAACACTTTATTTTTAATTTTTATTAATGACCTGCCCCACTCCGTCACGGATGGCATAGCGGTGCTTTTTGCTGATGACACAACTGTAGCTCTATGTGCGCGAACATATGAGCAACTAGATGTAAAAATTACCAACACCTACTCGTATAATCGATTACGCGCGTGGTTTTCGTCAAATGGTTTGGTACTAAATGCGGCCAAATCCAATCTAATGGTCTTCTCTGCACACCCCATTCAAAGGCCAATTGTTATCAGTTGCCCAGTTCCCCTATGTGACAAATGTAGATTTCTAGGCTTCACACTAGACCCAAACATGAACTGGAAAGAATATGTGCAAGCATTATGTGTGAAGCTCGGCAGCGCTGCGTATGCCCTACGAAAGCTGCGTCCTTTAGTGTCCAACGTAGTTCTAAGGCAAACCTACTTTGCACATTCCCAATCCCTAATATTATATGGAATCATGCTGTGGGGAAATTCTACCGACTCTAGTCGTGTGTTCGTTCCGCAGAAGCGAGCACTGCGAGTCCTATCTGGAAGCAAACCAAGGGAAACGTGCCGCACCATCTTTGCCCAATATAAAATAATGACGCTTTATTCGCTGTACTTGTATGAAGTAATAGCTTATGTACGGAGGAACTTGTCCACGTTCGAGTCGCACGGGCGGCGCGCGGCGGGCACGCACTGCGCAGTGTGGGCCGGCTCGTGGCTGTGCCGCGGCGAACTGAACTCGCCACAAAAAACCCGCGCGTTATCAGACCCACCTACTACGAGCACCTTCCTGCGGATCTAAGGAATGTCACAGTGACGATTTGTTCTATCTCCGACTAAAAAACCTTTTGTTGAATAATGAATTTTACAATGTTGACGAATTTCTACAAAAGAAATTCTAATCATCATTATGATGGATTTACTATTTTGTTTTGACATCTTACTTTATTTTATTTTGACTTCTTGTTTAACTTTGTTTTAACACCTTATTTTTATTGTGACGTTGATTTTATGAATTTTGACGATTATGTTACACTTTGTCATTTTAAATTTTTAATAAATATGTAATTGATAACATAAAATAAACAATCTAACCTAATCTATTACTTTTGTCTAGACACACAACAGTGTTTCAGCCGAGTTCAGAATTCAGTTTAATTTTTACTGGTCCTATATGGACTTTTATATTCTACTAGCTGTTTCCCGCGGCTTCACCCGCGTGGACGTTTCTATGACATTTCGAGGGTGCGCAGTGTGCGAGTCGCAAGCGGCTCAAGTTGATTGGCAACAATTAACATATTAATGTATTTAAACTTATTCTCTAGCGACTCACAGGATCGCATCTGATCGACTGCAAGATGAAAATAGTTGCTGTTAGCCTAGGTCCTAGAGTTATGATCTCGTTACCTGCAAGCCACCGTCGCAGGCGGCGCGCGCGGCGTGCACGAAGTAGGAGCGCGCGGTGCGGCATTCTAGCGCCGTGCTCAGCGACACGAGAGCGCGCTCCGCCTCGCCACACCCCGCGCCCAGCGCGCCTAGTGCTGGCTGCAGACCTGTGGAGGACCAAGTTGGGAAACTTGTAGAATATCTTTTAGAAAAATAACAATATAAATCCTAACTATTAACAGTGATGTCACCCAAGGAAAGTGCGCGATGCAGGAGGATCATCATCATCATCATATCAGCCAAAAATCGTCCACTGCTGGACAAAGACCTCGGATTTCCACGACGACCGGTCCTGCGCTGCCCGCATCCATCGGCTTCCCGCGATCTTCACCAGGTCGTCGGTCCACCGCTGGGAGGCCTTCCTACGCTACGTTTTCCGGGGCGCGGTCGCCACTCGAGAACTTTACTGCCCCATCGGCCATCTGTTCTACGAGCTATGTGCCCTGCCCACTGCCACTTCAGTTTAGCGATTCTGTGAGCTATGTCGGTTACTTTGGTTCTCCTGCGGATCCCCTCGTTTCTGATACGATCACGCAGCATGGCACGCTCCATTGCCCTTTGGATGACCTTGAGCCTTCTTATGAGGCCCATAGTAAGCGACCATGTCTCAGTTCAGTAAGTCATCACTGGCAACACACACTGGTCAAGACCTTAGTCTTGAGACACTGCGGTATTTGGGACTTGAAGATATTGCGAAGCTTCCCGAACGCTGCCCAGCCGAGTTGGATTCGTCGATTGATCTCTTTCTCGAAGTTGGACCTACCCAGCTGGACTGTTTGTCCCAGATATACATATTCGTCAACAACTTCCAGTGTAGTTCCAGTGCAGAAGGATACCAGATACAAATACATATGATTGACGTCCTCATAGCACACAAACATCTGCCTATCGACGTTTTATTTAACGCCGCTATAAGTAGATTTTTTCTGCGCCACTAATGGGAAGAACCTACGCCCCAGCGTTGGGGACTCAAAGGGTTGTTAACGACAACACGTTATGTAACACTAGCTGTTTCCCGCGGATTCACCCGCGTGGACAACGTTTCTATGACTTTTCGAGGGTCGCGAGCGTGAAAAAAGTAGCCTATGTGTTAATCCAGGTCCTAATCTGTCTACCTACTACATTTCAGCCAGATCCGTTAAGTAGTTTTTGCGTGAAGAAGTAACAAACATACACACTCACAAACTTTCGCCTTTATAATAATATAGTGTGATTAGCGGGGACAAATAATCCACCTCGCACTACGTAGTGGTTACGTTGAAACGTTCTACAGTTTTCTTCCATTGCGTCGTATCATCATATCAGCTCATATACGTCACCACCGAGGGACTCGAGGCTACCCTGAAATAGGGCGATGGGGCCTTAGTCGAACACGTGGGCCCAGTGTGGGTTGGTCGACTTCACAAACAACCTTACAGTTTCTTCACAGGCGTGTGCAGGTTCCCTCATAATGTTTTCCCTTATCGTAAGAGCGTATAAACGTACATATGAAATCGAAATTCGAAAACAAATTGGTACGTGGCAGGATTAGAGCGGTAAAGAGTAGCGGCCCTTGCCGTTACGCCACCGACGCTCTTATATCGTACTTTATCTATTGCGTCGTATATCGAACCCAAAATTAAATAAGTTTTAACTAGGCGCATATTATACCAGGATCGTGGAACAGCTGGGGCGCGCCTCTAGACAGCACGGCGAGCGCTTGCCGCACGGCCACGACTGCGCGCTGCGCGTTCCGAAGCTCCGCCGTCAGCGCGTTCTCTCGGGACACCTTGCAGGACAAGTAATAGTGCACCATCTGGAAGAGAGATGAACATAAATTAGTGTACTGAAGGAAAATGCTTACTAAGCAAAGATCCGAGTGGGTGGGCTTACGTCTACACGCCTATATATGTGCCCCAGTGTAAAATGTACCAATGTACGAAACTTATGTACATATACTTACCGATTGCTTTAACGGTGAAGGAAAATATCGCAAAGAAACCTGCACATCTGATTCCAGATGTGTATGAAGGTCGCGTTGCACATGTAAATCTAAAATGCCCTACACGTGACCGCTGGTGATGCTAAGTGCAACACCAGGCAACCGCCGTCTGTCCCTTGGATAGCACGGTTAATTATGCCACATGATAAGAAGAAGAAGTGTAAAATATAATAGGATAGAAAATCTTTTATGACAAATGAAAGCGGAACTTGAAAATCTAAAAAATCTTTTATTTAGAGCACAGTACAACAACAGTATCATATTTATTTATTACATTACATTTGTATTCTAGAAATTGTCAAATGAAATAAAAGTAGCACTGAGTCAGTAATATAAAGTCATATTCTTATACAGGGTGCAACAAAATTGGTGTGGGACCTGATAACTGGGACTTCTACTCATCATACTGAACAACTTTCTGCAGGGAATCCATAGTCAATTAGCAAAAAAAAATTCGACGCTCCATCCTAAAATGCACAAAATTGGTCAATCAGCTGATCGTTTTGTATGAAGAGTGAATTTTTTTTGCGATTTCAACAAACTTGTAGAACAAAAGTTGTTCAGTTTGATGAGTAGAAGCCCCAGTTAACGGGACTTACACCAATTTTGTTACACTTTGTATAGTCAGCCTACACAAGGTAGTTTTTAACTGAATCAAGAGAAACTCTCTCATATTTGCTGGGAGTCTACTATAGAATAACCTGCACATCCAGTAACTATTTTTGGTATATCTAGATAAGATAAGATAAGATAAAGATACTCTTTAATGTACCCAAAAATTAAAAAAAGAAACACAATGTAAAACTAATCTAGTAGTTTTAGGTAGGTAAATTAAAAAAAGAAACACAATGTAAAACTAATCTAGTAGTTTTAGGTAGGTAAATTAAAAAAAGAAACACAATGTAAAACTAATCTAGTAGTTTTAGGTAGGTAAATTAAAAAAAGAAACACAATGTAAAACTAATCTAGTAGTTTTAGGTAGGTAAATTATAAAAATAACCACAATGTAAAACTAATCTAGTAGTTTTAGGTAGGTAAATTAAAAAAAGAAACACAATGTAAAACTAATCTAGTAGTTTTAGGTAGGTAAATTAAAAAAAGAAACACAATGTAAAACTAATCTAGTAGTTTTGGTAGGTATTTCTTCATGGAGTAAGAATTTCGGAAATCGTCTACATCTTGGAACTGTGTCCTCCGCCTATGTGTAAAACTAGACTGGTTTTGTCTTACATAATTTGCACATTGAAAAACAAAGACATATGGAAGCGGTAGTACCTTTAGCGACGCTTTGGAAACTTTGGTCGCAGAGATCTCGATTTTTCTCAGCAATTACAAAACATATGACAGTGATATTTTGTAACCTGATTCTTCATTTCAATGACTTCATTTTGTCAGTTGCAGAAATACGATTCCTTGACTTTTATATAACGGAAAAAAATATATCAAAGAAACCTTTTTTAAAACAGAGATTTGCTTTCTACAGGCAAACCAGACCGATCAAACCTCTAAAACTGAAATGATTAGTCTAAACATACACTTCAATGTGCCAGTTGGATTTTTGAAAATTAATTGTAGTTTTTATTTGACACGAAAAAACATTGAAAAAGTAAAAAGGTGTGGTTATTTTCCTTAAAGTTATAAATAAATTAAGTAAAAAGTAAAATAAATAAGTTCCGATAACAAAAATTCATATTAGTTAGTAACAATAGATACTTATCCTATGTTATCAGGAACTTGAGAAAATAATTACTTATCATTTTACCCCACTGGTGACTATCCCCACCCAATACTTCAGGAGGGGGGGGAGTCAAACCGTGCGGCGATCGTCCACAGGGTGTCGTTGTCGCTGCCGCGCGTCCGATGGAGAAGTATAAAGAGATAGTCTTTTAAAATAGGTACTGGAATGGTTTGACAATACTCACGTCGACCGGCAAGTGGTGCGGGGCGTAGTGAGCAATAGCCGAAGCGGGGTCCTGGCAGGCGTCAGCGGCGGCCACCGCCCCGGCCGCCAGCAGCGCACTGGCCAGCCAGCACGCCACTAATGCTCCTAGGGCTCCCACCTGGAATAACATTACACTTTAACATCCCATCAACATACCCACTGCTGGGGCTCGGGCACAGATGAGATACTAGTTGCTTCGTAACAGACGTTGCACTTTCTTATAAAACGAAAATACCTACGCATTTATTCACCTACTCCTTCCCATACATGGAAACATGGGTATTAAGGCGCTTGACTTAGCGGTTATAACTGCGTACACTGGCGGCGCTCGAATTGCGGCGGCGATAGTACGGCGTTCTAGCGCTGACGAGCCAGTGTGTAGGTACTTTCTCGCTGCTCGACCGAGTGACGAAGGCCTGGCTCGGGTCTCTTATAAGTGTCGCAATGGTTTATGAGTGGTGACCTTGAATGCGCAGAAGCCGATTTTTGCGAGAATTAACTTTATAGCCTAGCGCAAAGCAAGCGCAGAAACCGCCGCATTCAAGGTCAGAGCTCATAACTCGTTGCGCGAATAATACCAACACACACGGGGGCTATGTCCACGTTGGTGGAGGTTGTAGGGCTAGTGGCGGACCACACTGTCAGAAGTTTTCAGTGATAAGGCATTTGACGCGATTTAACGACTGCAATCTAGTGATCGCAAACGGCACTAACGGCTTAACGTGCCTAAGGTAGCACGGAAACGGTCGAGAAAAATGACACTAACAGCAAAGTATGTATATTAGTACTAACATACAGTATGGACACTCCCTGCCGCTCTCTAGACTGCGACCCCACCCCCTCGTCACCCATATTGATACAGATTGGTTACAGTTTGGTTGTCGAACGTATAAGATTTAGCCGCCATTTTGTTTGTTCCGCCATTCGTTTTTTGAAATGTCATTTCTGGCCCGTTGTATGAAGTGTCCAGGGTGTGCTAACAGACAAATCCATCCAGTTAATGACCGTGCTTCAGGTCAGTCAACCTGCGTGATCGACCCAACCACGCAGGTCGCACTGAGCTACGACCGCCTGTTAATGTTACACATTTTAGTTTTTTTTACATTACGGTTATTGATTCAGTTACTTTTCAATACTTAATAACCTTAGTAAAATGCCGCATTTTTCCTTAAATTTTATTAATGTCTTTTATCATGGCAGGCCTCCCACGCGGTGGACCGACGACCTGGTGAAGATCGCGGGAAGCCGATGGGTGTGGGCAGCGCAGGACCGGTCGTCGTGGAAATCCTTGGGAGAGGCCTTTACCAGCAGTGGACGTTTTTCGGCTGATATGATGATGATGATGATGATATCTATTATTGATGATCGATTGAAAACACTTTATTGCACAATATAAAAGGTAAATGAAGGAAGGTGAAGGAAAACATCGTGAGGAAACCTGCGCACGCCTGCGAAGAAACTCGAAGGTTGTGTGGTGGTTGTGTTTGAAGTCAACCAACTCGCACTGGGCCCGCGTGGTCAACTAAGGCCCCACAGCTCTAATTCAAGGGAGGCTCGCCCCTCGGCAGGGACGTATATGAGCCGATATGATGATAAAAGGAAAATGCAAACACAATAAGCTTACGAATGATAAAGAATCAATACGATTATATTGATCCTTTATCATTCGTAAGCTTATTGTGTATTTAATTTCTCTGTTACTATTAATACGTAATTTTTGTTATCAAAATGTATATTAAGCGGCTTCTGTTATGTCCGAATTATTTCTTAAGCAAAAGACATCCACCGCAGGACAAAGGTCTCCCCAAAGCTGTCCATAAACGTTAACGGGGCCCCTGCAACACCAGCCCACCATGTCGCCGCCCAGTGCAGCGCGTGTCGCCTCCCACACCCAGCCTAGTAACACCGGCACCCGAGGTACTCACACAAAGCAACAGCAGCGCCCGGCGGGACCGCCTGGCGGCCGCGGCTATCATGGCGACGCAGACGGCGCCCCCCGCCACACCACTCCACCATGCCGCCGCCCAGCGCATATCGCCTTACACACCCAGCCTAGTAACACCGGCACAGCAGGTACTCACACAAAGCAACAGCAGCGCGCGGCGGGACCGCCTGGCGGCCGCGGCTAACAGCGCGACGCAGACGGCGCCCCCGCAACACCAGCCCGCCATGCCGCCCGCCCAGCGTGCTGCCTCCCAGACCCAAGCCCTCTGCAAACACAAAAGATATAGTCATAAAACTAACTGGTAGTAAGGACACACATAAGGCAACATAAGAAAATCGCAATCAAAAACAAAATTATTATTTCTTGCTAAACTTTAATGTTGAACGCCCCAATGTAGGAATTATAAACAAAATTAACATAATTGAGAACATACCTTCTTGCAGGTACAGCATACAACAATTTTCAATTTGTATGGTATGTACCTTTTTAGGGTTCCATACCCAAAGGGTAAAAACGGGACCTTATTACTAAGACTTCGTTGTCCGTCCGTCTGTCTGTCACCAGGCTGTATTTCATAAACCATTTTCACAGATGATGTTTTTCTGTTGCCGCTATAACAACAAAGACTAAAAATTAAAAAAAGTGAAAGTTTCCATAAAAAAACGTGTTTTTTTAAACATGAAGAAACCAGCGCCATTTAGTATGATGGTACGGAACCCTTTGTGCGCAGTTCTGACTCGCACTTTACCGGTTTTTTATAGTTTTCGGTCGGTTTAACGCAGCAATTAGATTAGTCAAATACCACTTTTTAATTCCATTCTAATTTCAAAAGATCAACCTTCATAAACTCATCGAGTTTCAACGTGGCCAGCGGACGCCGCAAGTTGTCAGCGGCTGAGGCGGCCGCGCTCGCGTTGTTCCTCAGCGCCGACAGCGCTCGAAGAAGCGTGCCCAGCGCTGTCTGATTGGCCACGGGTGCGTCCAGCGCGTCCGCTAAGCGGGCCAGGGGTCCGCGAGCGCGAGAGCCCATTGCTTCTTCTAGGATGAAGGACTGGAATAAGAAAACGTCACTTGTATGGTATGTACCAAACACATAACACTGGCCGGCCCCCAAGTGCCATTGTTCAGTTAACAACCCAGAAACGTCCCCCACTGCTGGGTCTATTACCAAACTCGGTAAGCTCAGGCCATACTCTACACACGGGGGCCAAGTCCGGGCTGGTGGAGGTTGTAGGTCGAATGGCGAACTCCACTGCCAGAATTTTACCAATCCGCCTGAGAGGGTTGCCAACTCCTGAAAGGACCAACCCGGGAGACTTTTATGGATGTTGAATGGAGGTGGGAGGGGAGAAAATCTCAATTTATTTTTAAATTTATATTTATTTTGCTTTTGAGCTGAATCTATTTGTTGGTTTTTCATCACAAATTATACAGACGAACAGGTTTATACACACAGCGGCACGTGATGTTGTGTGTGTGTGAGTAATTGCAATCAAAGCACGCAAAGAGAGCGAGTAGCGACGAGCGAAGGATGGGTATTATTTTTAGAAAAACCGGAGAAATTATTGTTCCCCGGGTGGACGGGAGATTAACCACTATTACCGGAGTCTCCCGGGTAATCCGGGAGGGTTGTGAACCCTACCCCTGAGGCATCTGACACGGCCCAACGGCTGTCATCGAGTGATAGCAACCGGCACAAACGACATAACATGCATTACGAAGGACGAAAACGGCCGAGAAAAAAGTCGCTAACAGTCAAACCTATCCAGGTAAAGACCGTGATTCAGGTCAGTTAACCTACGTGATCTGACTCAACCGCAAAAGCGTCGGTGGCTCAACCGGTAACGACTCGGCCCCCCTAACCAGAGGTTTCGGGTTCAAATCCGGAAGGCCAATGTACCAATGAGTTTTTCAAAACACTTACGTACATATACTTACCGGTGAGGAAACCTGCACATCTGATTCCAGATGTGTATGAAGGTCGTGTTGCACACGTCCGTAGGTGTCAATCTAAATGCCCTACACGTGACCGTGGGTGATGCTAAGTGCAACACCAGGCGACCGCTGTCTATCCCTTGGATCACGGTTAATTGTGCCACACGATAAGAAAGAAAGAAAGACACAACCACGCAAGTCACACTGAGCTACGACTGCTTCCATTTCTACGGGCCATTGAACGCCTCATAATCATCGTTATCTCATCTGGAAGACCTTTGAACACAAATCTCCCCCCTTTGACAGAGCACGACCCTGACCCATTGTATCCAGCAGCTTCCTGCAAGGCTCACTAGATCATCACTCGACCGTCTTCCAGCCAAAAACATTAACTTACTTACTTCATTCGCTGGCTCAGCGACCCAAAGAGGATCCTGGCCTCCGACAACAAATCTCGCCACTTTCTTCTGTCGTGCACCACTTCGTACCAATCGGCTCTGTGGAGGGCGGTCAGATTATTTTGTACTTCGACAATCCAGCGGTACCTGGGGCGTCCATCATTATCATCATCATGTCGGCCGAAGGACGTCCACTGCCTCCCCCAAGGATTTCTACGACGACCGGTTCTGCGCTGCCCGCGTCCAGTGGCTTCCCGCGACCTTCACCAGGTCATCGGTCAACCGAGTGGGAGGCCTGCCTACACTTCGTTTTCCGGTGCGTGGTCGCCACTCGAGAATTTCACTGCTCCAACGGCCATCTGTTCTACGAGCAATGGGCCCCGCCCACTGCCTCTTAAGTTTAGCAATTCTGAGAGCTACGTCGGTTACTTTGGTTCTCCTACGGACCTCCTCGTTTCTGATTTGATCACGAAGCGAAACTCCGAGCATACCTGTGGCGTTTTCCAGTTGGCCGTCCCTTGTACGTCCCTTTTGCAGCACAGTCATCTTCCATCCTCTCTAGGTGGCCAAGCCAGCGAAGACGAGCAGGCTTTGTTTCGGCCATGCAATATCATTGGCTCGGACACCAGATCTTCAATTTTCTTTTCTGCCGCTAAGAGTTTTTTTCTCCTCTTTTAATGCACCCGTGTATCAAGTACGGCCTAACATCGACATTCCCATAATTTTTTTTTGACGGCCGTCGCTGTTTGCCGCTGAAACTTCCGCTCAAGGTCGCAGTCACGCCCTATTTTCTGATGAGCAAAGAGCCTTGAGGTTCGGGGAAGAGAGGATTGTTATTCTTCGAATATTGAAAAATAAGATGCTAAACCCCATTCCTCTAGTAATAACTTGGCGTCTTCCATTTCGCATAACGAACTGTTGTTGGTTCCAAGCAGATTAGCACACCGACACCCAGCAACTCACTATACGTTTTCAAATTAGTTTAACAGTAGCTAATTTAATTTTAAGTTTTCTGTGACGTACGTTATTTGTAGGAATGAAAAAACAAAATGGCGTATTCGGGCAGGCGAGTAGGGGAAGCACGGAAGGCGGCTGCGTTTTGTTAGCGCAAGTCTTTCTTTATTTAAGCGAACACAATATACTGTAAACGGAACTTGAAGACTAGGCTATGAAAACCTTCCTAATCGTTATTAAAACAATACTGTTTAGTCATAAAAAAGAAACAAACATAATAACACGGTCTACTACACAGTTTGTAAAAATAACTGTTTGCAGGTTGTTCTTTACCAGATTATTCTTGTAGCGAGTACAACTTTGTTGTAATATATGTATAGTAGACCAAAGTAAAGGCACAGTTTTGTACACAATATAATTATAGTTGGAGTAACGAGATTATTGCAATGAATACTGAAAAAATCATTGTTCGCTAATAACTTAACGAACAATCAATCAGAACACCCAAGTTTTGTAATCGTAGACACGACATGCAGTCTGTACAAGTTAATTTGTATAAAGAAACAGGTATTAATGTTAGTAATACAAAATTATTGTGCTTTTGTTTAATAATATTTTTTTAGCATATTTAATTAATTGATTAATATACCGAAACATACACTTTGTAAGTGCAAATATAATATCATAGAGATTACAAATAAAATGCACTCTAGACTAGAATTTTAGTTAAACAAATTTAGCCACACGGTTCTGTAGTTCTGGTTGTCACCGATTTCTCTGCGTGCAGTTACATGCGGGCAAAGCAGGGCCGGTCGTTGTAGATTTCCTTGGAGAAGGCCTTTGTCCAGCAGTGGACGTTTTTCGCCTGATATGATGATGACAATAGTGGTGACTGAAGCAAAAATGTGCTTATTCACCTAGTTGCCGACGAGACCTGCGAGCTGGACCCCTGCCTATACCTACACAGAGGAGGTTGAACCAATTTCATCCTTTCTGACCTGGTTGTTGAGGGTACCAACGAGCTCCGCGAGCTGGTTGCCCGCCTGGATGCTCTGCAGCATCGCGTTGTGAAGGTCGTCGTTGCCAAAAAGGCCGACCCCGATCGCGCCACAGCACAGCACCGACAGAATCATCAGGGTTATCTGGCGAAGAAACATGATTTTTACTTTTAAAAAAGGAGGATCTTCTCAAATCGACTGTATGCTTTCTGTGTGTTTGTTACGCGATATCTTTGCCAACGAACCGATTTTCATGAATCTTTTTTAATTATTTTTTTATTTTGCCTCCTGGTAGTTCCCATATAAAAACTATGACGTCACGCCTAGGTATTACATACATTTTTAGAACAAAATGTCGGTTTGACAGATGATAAAAAGTAACTCAGATGACAAGCAGTCATCCTCCTTAATGTGGTGAAGAGCGAGTAAGGTGGAGGAAATTAAATTGGTAAGCAGATCTTAGAATAATACGATAACACTAGAGATGACTTTACCTAACCAATTTAATATAAAAAACCCGACTGCTTAAAATCTATCCAAAGACACCCAGACGAATTTAACGACACTTCGCATTCAAAATCCATACAGGGTCAGCCAAAAAAACATACATACACCCGAAAAACATGACCCTCCTTCTCGGGCAGTTGGGAAAAAAGAAGATTGACATTATTTTATTAAGGCCTTAAGATAGGTCAAATGACAATATTCAATTCAAATTATTGAAGGACTGTTTAAAGCTATCACTATGGAAAAAATATATAATATACTTGAAGTAATAAAAAATGGATTTAATTGAATACAATTATACCACTTTTGATGTCAAAAAAAATATTTAGTCACTGTTTTTGGCATTAATTGCAAAATTTCTCTAAAGCAAATATTTAATGTTGCATGAAACCAACACACAAAAATCGGTGACCTTTCATTTTAATTAAACACATTTTTTAAAATTTATTTAATAGTATAGAAAAGTAATAAAAACATATCAAAATCGAGAATTGGGCGTTCGGTATCAGCGTAACAGCTGCGTCAACTCAACGCGGGCTTCAAAGCCCGCATTGATTTGAACTTAAAATGAATAGACTTACGGTCGATATTATTTTAACACCTATCAACCTGCTCGGATTGAGGCATCTTAAAGCCTTTAAGGGAATGCTCAGATTTGACTTAGTTCGGAGAAAACGACGATGTCTCCCGTCTGATAACGTCATCTTTTTTTAATCCACATTATGGTAAGTGTCGATGATGTTGAAGATGGAAGCGGGGTTACCAAGATTCCCCAACGCAATGGGGAAATGGCTATCTTATCTTCAAGTCGGAACACAGCAATGCTGTTAACATTGATGCTTGGCGGCAAGCCTTAGGTAAGATAATGGTAGCTAGCCAGGCGGGCTTCGAAAATGCCCTTCCCCCAACCAAACCAAGTCTCAAAGTTAGACTCCGCCAGGAATCGAACTCGCGACCTCCTGATGTGAAGTTAATGGACTTAACCATTACGTCACGGAGGTGGTCATTTCATCATATCAGCCGAAGGACGTCCACTGCCGGATATAGGCCTCCCCCAGGGATTTCCACGAAGACCGGTTCTGCGCTGCCCGCATCCAGAGGCTTCCCGCGACCGTCACCAGGACATCGTTCCACCGAGTAGGAGGCCTGTCTACGCTACGTTTTCCGGTGCGCAGTCGCCACTCGAGAACTTTACTACCCCAATGTCCATCTGTTCTACAAGCTATGTGCCCCGCCCACAGCCACTTTAGTTTAGCAATTCTGAGAGCTATGTCGGTTACTTTAGTTCTCCGACGGACCTCCTCGTTTCTGATTCGATCACGCAGACAAACTCCGAGCATAGCACGCCCCATTGCTCTTTGGGTGACCTTGAGCCTTCTTATGAGGCCCAGAGTAAGCGACATCTCATCTCTTAAGAAAGTGCTTGTGCTGACATTGCAACGCTATTTGGGAATAGTTACCCGTATGATTTTAGCATGAAGCGGTCGTAGCTCAGTGTGATTTGCATGGTTGGGTTAATCACGCAGGTTAATTGACCTAAAGCACGGTCATTATCTAGATGGGTTTGACAATTACCTGTCGTAACCGACTTTTTTTATTATTATTCACAATTGGTAAGCCCTTGGCATCATCTCACCTGATGGTAAGTGACGACTTCAAAAAAAGAGGAGGTTTCTCAATTCGACCGTATATATATATACACTAGCTGTTTCCCGCGGCTTTGCCCGCGCAAATCCCGTTTTTTACCGGTACCGTTAAAATTTCCGAATGAAAAATAGATTACGACCTATTCTCAGACCTATACCGAATATACACAGAAAATTTTATGGAAATCGGTCCACCCGTTTCCGAGGAGTATGGCTACTAACACTGTGACATGAGTATTTTATATATATAGAGAAGAAGATATACGAGGGCAATTCAACAAAAAATTAGCCTACAAAAGAAAAACGAAAATTTTAAGAAAGTAGAGATTTATTTTTCGACATAGTCTCCTTTCAATTCAATACACTTGGCCCAGCGATGCTCCAACTTTTTTAACCCGTCCAAAAAATACGATTTCCCGAGGTCTTCAAAATAGGTCTCTGTGGAGGCGATGACCTCATCATTCGACCCAAATCTTTTGGCGGCGAGTGACTTTTTCAGATTTGGGAACAAGAAGAAGTTACCAAATCTGGAGAATACGGTGGATGGGGCAGCAATTCGTAGCGCAATTCGACCACTTTGGCCATGACGACGGCGGAGGTGTGAGCTGGCGCGTTGTCGTGGTGGAACAGCACTTTTTTCTTTGCCAAATGGGGCCGTTTTTTTTCAATTCGGCGTCGAATCGGCCCAATTAGTCGGAATAGTAGAGCCCCGTGATTGTTTTACCTTTCTCGAGGTAATCGATGTAGATCACACCTTGAGAGTACCAAAAAACACTGGCCGATTGAACAGTCTTCGCCTTCTTTGGAGCTCGTTCGCCGGGTAAAGTCCACTGTTTCGACTGTTCCTTGGTCTCGGGTGTGTACCAGTGAACCCATGTTTCGTCGACGGTCACAAAACGACGCAAGAACTCTGCCGGATTGCGTTGAAACAGCGCCAAACATGTCGCCGATGTGGTCTCACGGTTGCACTTGTTGTCTGGTGTGAGCAAACGCGGCACCCATCGCGCCGATAACTTTTTCATACCCAGTTCTTCGTGCAGAATATGATGCACTGTCCCTTCTGCGATGCCTACAGTCTCAGCTATCTCGCGAATCTTCAATCGCCGGTCTGCCAACACGAGATCGTGGATTTTTTTTACGTTTTCCTCCGTAGTAGCCGTTTTCGGTGCACCTAGGCGTGGCTCATCAAAAACCGACGTACGGCCACGAGCAAACTCGTTGAACCAATTTTTGACGGTCGCCATCGAAGGAGACGAGTCACCGTACACAGCATCCAAGCGCTCTTTGATTTCTCTGCGCGTTTTCCCTTCCAAAAACAAGAATCTAATCACTGAACGATATTGTTCTTTTTCCATTTTTTTAAAACCGACGGCTGTCAAAACAAAACAAATGGAGGGAAAAGATTGAAAACTTCTTAGTAGACTTCAAAAAGTATTTACTGCACGATAGTAAAACTCTTTTGTAACAACAGCGCCATCGGGCGGCGAGGCTAAGTAATAATTGAATGCCCGACGTATTTATGTGTGTTCGCGGATAACTTCGTCGTTTGTGGACCGATTTTGATGATTTTTTTTTTTGGAAAAGAGATATCCCATGGGTAGTACCATGATAAGGAACAGGATCTGATGATGGCATCCCAGAGAAATCGAGGGGAACCTTAGTTTCCTTTTTGAAGTCGGTTTTTTTTCCTTCAAAATTATCTCGAACATATCCGTGCTTCGCAACTTCGCGAGGCACCTTAAGCCGTTGGTGCGGTTGCTACCACTAGATGGCAATCGTCAAGACGTGTAAAATGTCTTATAGGCGGCTTTAAAAACTTCTGACAGTGGAGTTCGCCACTAGCCCCACAATCCACAACCCGGACTGGGCACCCGTGTGTGGAGTATGGCCTGAGCTTCCCGATCTTGGGAAGAGACCCATGCCCCAACAGTGGGGGACGTTATGGGTTGTTAACGACTCGTATGACTTATAGAACAGACACTTCTCCCTTTGAATACAACTGAAATATAAGAACACAATGCCGTTCTCAAAAACGCTAAACACGTTAAAAAACCGACTTCCATTGCAACAACTTAGTACATTTATTACTAACGTACTCCGCAAGGCATGCTACGCCGTTGGTGGCGGTTGCTATCAAAGCCACTAGATGGCAGTCGTTAAGCCGTGTCAGCGACCTTATACGCGGCTTGAAAAACTTGACATTGGGGGTTTGCCAGTAGCCCTGCAACCTCCACCAACCAACCCGTATTCGGCCCCCGTTTGTGGAGTATGGCCTAACCTGCCCCAGCTTGGGATTCCCTTGCCCCAGCAGTAAGGATGTATGTATAAGGGTTGTTGACGATGTATTTGTATGTATGTATGTATGAATTCTTTTCTTTTTATGTTGGATCTTATTCTGTTTAATACAAATATTAAGGGGGCGCTCAACTGCTATTTATGTTTATGGTGTGTAGTGGTGATATTTTTTCCACCGACTTCCAAAAATGAGGAGATTGGACTGTATGTTTTTTTTGTGTGTTACCTCAGAACTTTTGACTGGGTGAACCGATTTTTATGATTCTTTTTTTATTTGAAAGCTAGTGCTTCCTGTGTGGTTCCATATAAATTTTATCAAAATCGGTATAGTACTTTATTAGAAAATTAACAAAAACCAAAAATAATAATGCATAAATGTACTAAGTTGTTGCAATGGAAGTCGGTTTTTTAACGTGTTTAGCGTTTTTGAGAACGGCATTGTGTTCTTATATTTCAGTTGTATTCAAAGGGAGAAGTGTCTGTTCTATAAGTCATACGAGTCGTTAACAACCCATAACGTCCCCCACTGTTGGGGCATGGGTCTCTTCCCAAGATCGGGAAGCTCAGGCCATACTCCACACACGGGTGCCCAGTCCGGGTTGTGGATTGTGGGGCTAGTGGCGAACTCCACTGTCAGAAGTTTTTAAAGCCGCCTATAAGACATTTTACACGTCTTGACGATTGCCATCTAGTGGTAGCAACCGCACCAACGGCTTAAGGTGCCTCGCGAAGTTGCGAAGCACGGATATGTTCGAGATAATTTTGAAGGAAAAAAAACCGACTTCAAAAAGGAAACTAAGGTTCCCCTCGATTTCTCTGGGATGCCATCATCAGATCCTGTTCCTTATCATGGTACTACCCATGGGATATCTCTTTTCCAAAAAAAAAAATCATCAAAATCGGTCCACAAACGACGAAGTTATCCGCGAACACACATAAATACGTCGGGCATTCAATTATTACTTAGCCTCGCCGCCCGATGGCGCTGTTGTTTGACTATTAGTTGCTTAGTACATTCGAAAAATCATAAAAATAACCCGTCTATAAAATGGAAAAATATTCTATTTTTTTTTTCTTGAAATTGTCTATATTTCAATTAAAAAAACAGATAGGACAAAAACGCGGACAGACGGACAGACAGACATGACGAATCTATAAGGGTTCCTTGTTGTACTACGGAACCCTAAAAAATAATGATTAAAACCTGTACTTCCGGTATTACTAAGTTATAAGTTAATCATTATTGTTAACTACGGTTTAACAATACTACCTACCATTTAGACAATCGATCGCATACCCTATTTCAATAAAATAAAAAATAAAAACAGTTAATCAAACTTTTTATTTATAAAAATAAATTATGAGTAAGTAGGTAATATTTACACACAAATCGTGGAAGCCTTGGGGTAGGCCTTTGTCCAGCAGTGGACGTCTTTCGGCTGATATGATGATGATGATGATGATTTACACACAATAATATCAGCTGTATTATGTTTATTCCTTCTACTGATGAATTAAATCCACTTTCCCGTAAGAAATTAATCGGTTTATAGTTTCAAATTCAAAAAAAAATGTACAGCCACGCTGTCACATACTTTCTCTTGAAGCCTTCACCGTCTGTCGTAGCGTAGTCGGGGGCACACACAACTCAATAATAAACATTATAGTTACTTATAGTAGAAAATAATAAATAAATATCAGACTTGATTAAAAACTTTCAAATAATTTGCGCTTATATGGGAGGTACCTTACTCGGATTTTTTCTAGAATAGTTGACTACCCAGTTCAGTTATTAATTCCTAGTTATTCACAAAGTTTTATTAAACTCGTTGGAGCCATAAGAAAAAGTAACTAACAGCCTAGAGTTGTATGGGAGGTACCATATTCTGATTTTTCTTAGAAAAACCGGCCATGTAATGTTATAGTGACGTATATCGAGTTTCATCAAAATCGTTAAAGCCATTTATGAGTTAACTTTTACAATGGTGGCAACCCTAAAAAAATAAGAATAATAGAAATTTTCAATATATGTGATAATAAAAAATAGAATGAAGAATTGAAGATATAAATATAATATGGTCCTAACCCAGTATTTTGGGAAGCACCGGACGCAGCGTTGCCAGATAATTATATTTTTTGCCAGGTCGGGATTTCGAAACTTTTTGAGTGAAATAAGCGGGACTCTTTCGTCAAAAGCGGGACATATAAAAAAAACGTTATAATCACAAGTGTTTAAATATTTATCCTTTTATTTGGGTTTTAAATTAGGTTTACGTGACTATAGATAGCAAAAATAGCCATAGAAATTTATTTTAATAAAAATTTGATGTTTTAAATGGTAGTTGAGTCTCTTAGTCTTCTAAAAAAAAAGGTTTGGCTTTCTTCTTGGCTACAATGTTTTCCGGTTTCGAGCAATCCGAAACATCACTATCGGTTTCATTCATCTATAAACGATTCTAATAAGAAAACTTCAGTAATTTAAGAAAAAAAGAGTAAAAAACTTAAACTTTCCTTGTTTAATGTAATAATTAAACAAATGGGAATGAGAAAAAAAGAGAGTAAAAAAGATAAAGAGAATACGAGGCCACACGCACCGATTTGCGTGACGCACCCCTCTCACTCCCGCGCGCTTATCATCATTCGCGCCAGTCGAAACTTGTATGTGCCACCCGGCCGCGCTTCCTCAGCACGCTGCACTCCCGGTCGAGTTATCACCGAAAAGCGGGACATTTAATTTTGATTTAAAAATCGGGACGTCCCGCCAAAAACGGGACGTCTGGCAACGCTGACCGGACGGAGGCACAGACACACAGACGCATACACACATACATTTTTTTTAAACTAATGTGTAAGACTCGGTCCCCCACAAAATCTCAACTTTGATTTTTTTTTTGCCATCACAATACCTTCTTCACACCCTTCATCGCTCGCTTCTCGGTAGCTCGAAAGTAAAAAGATAGTTGGTTTTTCAATTCTTAAACTGATCTGAACATGTTACTCTTTTTAACCAATCCAAATATGGATCTATAGGAGTGACAGTGTTCAGTTTACGCTCGCGCACATAATTGAGAAACACGCCGACTATACGCCCATCTCGAAGAACGGGTGCCCCCGAATCTCCAAACGTACCGCCCTGTGCTCCTCTTGAACATTTAGGCGCCAAACATATTATAGGACTAAAACTTTGCGCCCGCAACTCCTCATCACATGGTATCACCACGGCTTCGCCAAGTTTTCGGTTCCTCATGGTGTTCTGAATAACCATCTGATACGGGTGCTTTTCAACAGGTGGCGGTTCAGTAGCGCTATATCCAACATACTCCAACGGTAGGCCCAACAGAGTTTTGTAATCAACCACTGTAAGACGTCCGTAGGATTTAAGTGAAACTTTTTCCACCAGCACCAATCCGATATCATTTGTTGACACGTACCCCAGGACAGTTTTGTGAGGTTTAAACCTTGGGTGGCTTACTCCAAGTTTAACGTGACTGTATCCTGCTACCGTCGCGTTCCCATAGCGGATCAATGGCGGAGGGCCCGGATTCTGGCAGTGGGCCGCGGTAAGAACCCATTCGTCGGTGATCAAACTACCAGAGCAGGTGTTCACGAATTCTTGATCTTTAATAATAAGCTCTTTATCAGAAGGAAAATTTTGCCGCCAAAATTGTAACAGGTCTTCTGTTTTAGCGCCTAATGCCACGATGTACGGATAGCAATTGCTAATGTCATCTTCACCGTCATTTGTTTTAAAGTTTGGGTCAGATTCGACACTGTAAGTCCAAACAGGGCCATCCAAAATGATCGCCGCTGGCAAAAATAGAAGCAAAATTCGTTGAGTGTGTAGAAAATCGATCACAGTATTTAAATTGAACATTTTGTTTAAAACAGTTTAAAGAAATGTAAGTGTTATAAAAATAAAACATTTCATCAGAGTATTGTAATAAAATAGCAATTTCATAAAAAATAGGTATATTCCGAAACCAATATATTCATATTTTCGTGACGTACACGATCGTATTGAGTTATACGCTGGAGTTCATAAATCCCATACAAACGTAGTCTTTGGTTCATTTGTTAACCAAAAAACCGATTTCGAAATCATCATATCGCATTACTTTTTTGAAAAACGAAAGAGGAATCCAAGAAAACTAGTTTATTGGTTAATAATGGATTCATGTTTCGTTATTCAAAAAAGTAATGCGATACAGATACAGATATATGTCATCCGATTATCGATATAAAATTATTTCAAAATCGGTTGTTTGGTTAACAAATGAATCAAAGGCTACGTTTGTATGGGATTTATGAACTCCAGCGGGCTCTTATAAGTACCGCCCGCCGCGTTGATACAGCGTAGTTAAATTTTAACGGTTTCTGATTTTGCTGATGCCATAAAAGTTTATTTAGTACTTAGCCTCCGCTATCCGTCCGTCCGTCTATCAGTGGGCTGTATTTCATGAACGGTAACAGGTAAACAGTTGAAATTTACACAAAGTTTGTATTGCTATTGCCGCTTTAAAAGTTTATTTAGTACTTAGCCTCCGCTATCCGTCCGTCCGTCTATCAGTGGGCTGTATTTCATGAACGGTAACAGGTAAACAGTTGAAATTTACACAAAGTTTGTATTGCTATTGCCGCTTTAAAAGTTTATTTAGTACTTAGCCTCCGCTATCCGTCCGTCCGTCTATCAGTGGGCTGTATTTCATGAACGGTAACAGGTAAACAGTTGAAATTTACACAGAGTTTGTATTGCTATTGCCGCTTTAAAAGTTTATTTAGTACTTAGCCTCCGCTATCCGTCCGTCCGTCTATCAGTGGGCTGTATTTCATGAACGGTAACAGGTAAACAGTTGAAATTTACACAAAGTTTGTATTGCTATTGCCGCTTTAAAAGTTTATTTAGTACTTAGCCTCCGCTATCCGTCCGTCCGTCTATCAGTGGGCTGTATTTCATGAACGGTAACAGGTAAACAGTTGAAATTTACACAGAGTTTGTATTGCTATTGCCGCTTTAAAAGTTTATTTAGTACTTAGCCTCCGCTATCCGTCCGTCCGTCTATCAGTGGGCTGTATTTCATGAACGGTAACAGGTAAACAGTTGAAATTTACACAGAGTTTGTATTGCTATTGCCGCTTTAAAAGTTTATTTAGTACTTAGCCTCCGCTATCCGTCCGTCCGTCTATCAGTGGGCTGTATTTCATGAACGGTAACAGGTAAACAGTTGAAATTTACACAAAGTTTGTATTGCTATTGCCGCTTTAAAAGTTTATTTAGTACTTAGCCTCCGCTATCCGTCCGTCCGTCTATCAGTGGGCTGTATTTCATGAACGGTAACAGGTAAACAGTTGAAATTTACACAGAGTTTGTATTGCTATTGCCGCTTTAAAAGTTTATTTAGTACTTAGCCTCCGCTATCCGTCCGTCCGTCTATCAGTGGGCTGTATTTCATGAACGGTAACAGGTAAACAGTTGAAATTTACACAAAGTTTGTATTGCTATTGCCGCTTTAAAAGTTTATTTAGTACTTAGCCTCCGCTATCCGTCCGTCCGTCTATCAGTGGGCTGTATTTCATGAACGGTAACAGGTAAACAGTTGAAATTTACACAAAGTTTGTATTGCTATTGCCGCTTTAAAAGTTTATTTAGTACTTAGCCTCCGCTATCCGTCCGTCCGTCTATCAGTGGGCTGTATTTCATGAACGGTAACAGGTAAACAGTTGAAATTTACACAAAGTTTGTATTGCTATTGCCGCTTTAAAAGTTTATTTAGTACTTAGCCTCCGCTATCCGTCCGTCCGTCTATCAGTGGGCTGTATTTCATGAACGGTAACAGGTAAACAGTTGAAATTTACACAAAGTTTGTATTGCTATTGCCGCTTTAAAAGTTTATTTAGTACTTAGCCTCCGCTATCCGTCCGTCCGTCTATCAGTGGGCTGTATTTCATGAACGGTAACAGGTAAACAGTTGAAATTTACACAGAGTTTGTATTGCTATTGCCGCTTTAAAAGTTTATTTAGTACTTAGCCTCCGCTATCCGTCCGTCCGTCTATCAGTGGGCTGTATTTCATGAACGGTAACAGGTAAACAGTTGAAATTTACACAAAGTTTGTATTGCTATTGCCGCTTTAAAAGTTTATTTAGTACTTAGCCTCCGCTATCCGTCCGTCCGTCTATCAGTGGGCTGTATTTCATGAACGGTAACAGGTAAACAGTTGAAATTTACACAAAGTTTGTATTGCTATTGCCGCTTTAAAAGTTTATTTAGTACTTAGCCTCCGCTATCCGTCCGTCCGTCTATCAGTGGGCTGTATTTCATGAACGGTAACAGGTAAACAGTTGAAATTTACACAAAGTTTGTATTGCTATTGCCGCTTTAAAAGTTTATTTAGTACTTAGCCTCCGCTATCCGTCCGTCCGTCTATCAGTGGGCTGTATTTCATGAACGGTAACAGGTAAACAGTTGAAATTTACACAAAGTTTGTATTGCTATTGCCGCTTTAAAAGTTTATTTAGTACTTAGCCTCCGCTATCCGTCCGTCCGTCTATCAGTGGGCTGTATTTCATGAACGGTAACAGGTAAACAGTTGAAATTTACACAAAGTTTGTATTGCTATTGCCGCTTTAAAAGTTTATTTAGTACTTAGCCTCCGCTATCCGTCCGTCCGTCTATCAGTGGGCTGTATTTCATGAACGGTAACAGGTAAACAGTTGAAATTTACACAAAGTTTGTATTGCTATTGCCGCTTTAAAAGTTTATTTAGTACTTAGCCTCCGCTATCCGTCCGTCCGTCTATCAGTGGGCTGTATTTCATGAACGGTAACAGGTAAACAGTTGAAATTTACACAGAGTTTGTATTGCTATTGCCGCTTTAACAGCAAGTATTTTTTGTTATTAGCGGCAATAGTAATACATATTTGTTATGGCGGTAATAGGTAGATTCATGAAATTTTCAAAGAGTGTGTGTTTCTATTGCCAATATAATAACAAATAGTTAAATATAAGAAACGTGTTTTTTTCTTATACGATGATGGTAGGGATCTATTCGTGTGCAACAAGTCCGACTCGCACTTGACCGGTTTTATTTTCGACTGCTATATACATACTGGCCTGTGTGGTGTGGCACTAGAATAGACCACCCCATCTCTCTTCCCGAGGATGTCGTAAGAAGCGACTAAGGCATCAAAATCCGGAGGCCAACCCGCAAACCCGCTTGCCAGCGTTGCGATTGCGGCAAAACCCTCCGAACTTGGGAAAGACTTAGCAGTGACCGTCTTTTGGCTGACGTGATGATGGTGAAATGGTTGTGTTTCGGTTCGTTTAAACGTCAACGTTTGATGATATTTAATTAAATGGTTGACCAGATGATGAAAAGGCCGAGCTTATCATCATGCTAAACAACCCTCACCTCCAAATCTGCACTTTCAAATTGCGCTCAGAGGGCTTCGCGAGGCTCTTCGACATTATCATAATCAAACCTAACGAATCTATTATCGCTCGCTTAACTCGGAATTCAATGATCATTTCATACGTAATAATCGCTCGAACCGTCTTGCTTCATCGTTTATTGTGCGAACAGCTTGAAGTGGAATTCCCTACTGGCGTCTGTGTTCCCCGTTATAGGTAAAGACACTATTTTAGTTTGCGTGATAGATCCTCGGCAGCATCGTCACTCACTATCAGGTGAGGTGTTGCCAAACTATACTTAAATAGAGCGCGAATTTTCGTAACATTTAAATCCAGGATAAGGCAGGAGACGGAATACTATTATAAGAGCGATGCCACTATAAGCGAAGCGAGCGCGAATTTTTTGTACTCGCACCGACGACGTTCTTTTAAGGTGGTTACGCTGCCAAAGTTTTCGCGAGGGGGTGTTTAGTGGGTAGTGTGGTCTTTGGGCCTGTGCTTACGTATTCATATACCTTCCGAGTATAACGGGGACGTATGCATATAGGCGCAGAGCTATGAGTCCCACATAACCAGCGGCAGCTTCGGCCTGCGGCCGCAGCTTCCCCTGGTATGCGTAAATGCATTCACCTACGCTCTCCCTCAACAGGGAAAAAAAAAAAAAAAAAAAGAATTTTTTAAATTTTATATCCCATTTCGCATCTTAGCTCAGGAGGTCAGAGGGGGAGGGCAATTGCCCCCATACCTCCCTCTCTGTATCCGCGCTTAATAGTAACGAATATGACAAACGCACAGTCATCTCTTTGTATTCCATCCATACATAAGCTTCACTATCGGACTTTAGCCACTATCGCCTTTTATCAAATCCACTTCCGTGCTCTGTACAATTAAATAATTAAACTCAATATTTTGATATACATTACAGAAGTTTTGTGCTACATGAAAAGACTGATTTTAAGGATACTAGGGCGGCAAAAACTCTTATAACTCTAAGTTACAAGTAAATTCGAATTTGGAGCTATGATTTGGAATACGTATGAGACAAAATATACTAAAATGGTGGAAAAGCTTCAGAATAAATTTATTCGTTTCCTGTATCTAAAAGAGTACCGAATCTATTTTTTTCCATTGATGTATCCTACACTCTTTGTTTTAGGGATGGTTGGGTACTATAATGCCAGGTATGTGGCCGTTTGAGGAAAGTGGCTCTAACAGGTATGTGGCCGTTTGAGGAAAGTGGCCCTAACAGGTATGTGGCCGTGCGAGGAAAGTGGCCCTAAGTGACCGGATCCATTGAAAGTCCGTAGAAACATAGCTTTGGCTAAATAAGTATGTGTTTTCTCAAAAATGCTTGGAAATTTGAGAACTTACTTCTTAAAAAAAAATTTTACTTGCAATGTTCGTATGTATGTCTGCTTCAAATCTTGATATCGATTTTAAAGCGACTTTCAGTGGTCCGATTGAGCTGAAATTTGGTATGAATCCGTATTACCGGTGACAATAGATCTTTATGGTATTTTGAAGTTGATATGATGATGAACTACGAAGGTGGAATCAAGGTCAATAATCTATTGTTTTCAATCAAATCATGGGAAATACTGTACCTCTCAGTCCGGCTTCATAAATTTGGAATTCTACCTCCTAGCTTTTCCTTATAGCTTTGCTTTGTACAACATAGTCCAAAATAGTATACATTGAAAGAATGCTATAAAAGAACTTGTAATTAGCAATTGACACAGCAAATACATTTCGGAGTGTGCGCAGGAATTTCACTCACTTACTCTACCAGCCCCTTTTAACCTTCGATCAACCACACGCAGGGCGGGCTCCTATCCATAAGTAATTAAATTATTTAATTAGAGCTTATTTATATAAATGGAGTATCCACCCACCAGTGCGCACGAAGCGCTTCGCTCCTTCGTTCATTAAGCGAACTGCTAAGGAATGGAATATCTACCACTTATGGATGGATGGAAGCCTGCCCTGCCTCTGAATAACGGAGATGAAGGGAGCGGGTGGAATAAGTTTGTGCAGTTTACGGGCGAGAAGAGTGAATAGGCATTATTTCAAACTGCGTGTTTCATCTTTGACACCATTGTCACTTAACATCAGGTGAGATTGTAGTAAAACGCACTAAAAAATCTCTAACTAGAGAAACATTCCAATTCCCATCCAATTCCTTGGAAATACAATTAAATCCTTTAGGAAGTATTTACGACACCAAAAGGATCCACGAACTAATTTTCAATGTAGTAAGTATGTAGTAATTTCTCAGGAACACCTTGATTCATTCATGAATAAATGACCTCACAATGCTGAGTCACAAACTCATAAGCTGACAATAAAACTTGGGGCAAAGCGAGAAGTGTTGTTTCCTTAATTGATTCATTGACACAAACATGATGTTTTTAATTTTATTTTTTCCTACATATTCGGTGTAGAAGGTATGATGTGGCGCTCATTAAATTAAATTACCGGCAATTCGTGAAATGCCCACGGAAATCACGTACAGGTACAATAGGGATAACGACAGCATCAGAAATAAATTATGAACTTTTGATCCTTTTTGTTTTCCATCAAGTCTTCGATTTTAAATTCATTAAAATAACAAAAAGAGTACATATATGACGCTGCTAAACTATGACGTCACACCTAGGTATTTCTAACATTTTTAGAACAAAATGTCGTTTTTGAAAAATGTTAAAAAGTAACTCACATGACTAGCATTCGTCATTCCTATTTCTACGATGTAAAAAACGTCCAGCGGCAGATTTTAAGCTTTGACAGCGCGTTATTTTCAAAGAGGTGTTCGTAGGGGCGTTGTTTGAAGCGGCAAGTGTTGCGGATATTATAGAAGCCATAGTACTGTAAAGTGGATAGAAAGCAACGCAGTTTTGCCCTAGAGAATTACATTTGAATGGGTTTTCGTATTTCTATGGTGTAAACATGTTTTTCATCATCATCAACATCATATCAGCCGAAAATCATCTACTGCTGGACAAAGGCCTCCCCCAAGGATTTCCACGACGACCGGTCCTGCGCTGCCCGCATCCATCGGCTTCCCGCGATCTTCAACAGGTCGTCGGTCCACCGCGTGGGAGGACTGTCTACGCTACGTTTTCCGGTGTTTTTCAAAACATGCTAAATGGATTTTAAGAGTGTGTGAGGTTCAACGGCCGCCATTCAAAGAACATGATTTTCAAAAAGTAAAATCCGCAACACTTGAGCTTTGAACAACGCCTCCTACCACCCCTCTCGTCTTGATTGCCGCGTTCAGAAATAACGCGAAGTCATATTTTAAAATCTGCCGCTTGACACAATATAATTATAAAGCGGACTTTCAAATTTGGAATCACCCGATGTCTTCGTAAAAAACGACAGTAAGTATAAACCATGTATATACTTTTCAATCCAATTACATTACAGCGGATTTTCAAGGATTTCTGGAGGTGGCACTTCCCATAAGAAGAATCTTCTATAAAAACCTTAGCCACGCACGTTGGACTATAACAAACAGTAGCTCAACAACAATAACAAGTTAGAAACTTGTCTAAGCTCAGCGGTTGCAGCGATTCGATCCTCCTAGCTAGAAGTCCCAAGGAGAATCCCAGACTAACCAATTATTATTAATTTAATGAATCTTTCGAAACTTTTCACTCACTGATTGACTTAACGGTGAAGGAAAACATCGTGAGGACACCTGCACATCTGATAGCCAGATGTGTATGAAGGTCGCATTGCACGCATTCTATTCTAGTGCCACATAAAAGAAAAAAGAAAGATTAAAAAATATATAAGTACCTTCAAAGCGGTGATACTCCTCGGAGGCCGTTGCTTCCTGTCGCAGCATCTCGTTAGCAGGTAGATGAGCAGTATCGTCAGAGTGAAGATCAGCCACGCGCCCGGTATCGAGCCGATTATGCCCAGGCTCTGGAATATTGGACAAAAATATTTTTCAATAACAATTTCTCAAAGATCAGAAAGTAGGTTAAACTTAATCAATGCTCCAAATGGTTTATGTTCTTTTAGGTTCAAAGATAAGGAGCTTTTTAGACTGACTTAGTAGTCCAGTGGTCAGGTTCTGCTTGATGGGCCGAGAGTGTGGATTCGATCCCCACCCAGGGCAAATATACTCGTGAGACGAACAAGTTTGTGTGCTGTGTATCTGGGTTTTTAATATGTAAGTAAGCCCGCTTCCATCTTCGGCATCATCGTCACTTACCATCAGGTGAGATGATGCCAAGAGCTTACCAATTGTGAATAAAAAAAAACTATATAATGTATGATTGTATGTATTTAAACATGTCTAAGTGTGTATACTGTCCGGGAGGTCATGGTTGAATCCTGCCACGTACCAATGCGTTTTCGAATTTCCTTTTCATATGTACGTTTATCCGACGCTTTTACGGTGAAGAAAAACATCGTGAGGAAACCTGCACACGCCTGCGGAGAAACTCGAAGGTTGTGTATGAAATCGACCAAAAAAATTGTCATGCGTTGAAAGCTGGGCAGTTGGCCATGTAATGTAAGATCCTGCCAAGCAGCCAGAACTAGCAAGGCGACCGCCTCCATCTGTCCTTTGGATAATACGGTTAAATGTACCACACGGAGAGAAATAGAACTACTCGTAGCAAATCTGTTTTTTCTTTGAGATAAACGGGTAAATTAGAATATATAATTGACGCGTTTAACCGCCTCCGTGGCGTAATGGTTAGTCCTTTCGCTTCACACTTGGAGGTCACGGGTTCGATACCCGGTGGGGTCAACTTGTAAGACCTGGTTTGGTTGGTGATAGGGCATTTTCTAAGCTCGCCTGGCTAGCTACCACCATCTTATCTAAGTCTTGTAGCCAAACATCAGTGTAAACAACATCGAAGATAAGATAGCCAGTTCTCCATTGCGTTGGGGAATCTTGGTAAGCCTCGTCACTTACCATCAAGTGAGATGATGCCAAGGGCTTACCAATTATGAATTTAAAAAAAACTATATGATACTATGTAACGTTGATGCAGGACATACCGAATATAGTAGCATGAAGAAGTTAGCCTCACAGGACATCAGCTGCCAAGGGATTACGAATCATGGATAAAAAAGTATATCATCTATTACCTGACCTAATAGGGGCAAATGTGTCACTTGCTAACAACTCATAAACGGCCCCTCTGCTGGGGAAGGTAGAACCTACTCCAGACACGGGGCCAACTCCGGGTTGGTGGAGGTTGCAGGGCTAGTGGCGAACCCCTCTGCCAGAAGTTTGCCAAGCCACTTATAAGGCATCTGACACGACTTAACGACTGCCATCTAGTGATAGCAACAGGCACCGACGGCATAACGTACCTTGCGAAGCACGGAAACAGTTGAGAAAAATGCCAGTAACAGTTAAATCTATCCAGGTAATGACCCTGCTTCAGGTCAGTTAGCCAGCGTGATCAGTCCAACCACGCAAGTTTCACTGAGCTACGACGACGAATGTGTCACGGCCCTGATGCAATTTGACGTTAATGTGCGACACCGAATGAAGAAGTCTCCTAAGTCTTGACGGCGTGTTTTCATCAGTGTTACAGGACACCAGGCTGCCAGACAGAATCGACGACGAAGTACATCATCTCATTAACTCGAAGTACACTAGTAAGTTGGGCGCGAATGTTTGAACGTTTCGTGACGTTGATGTGCGGTACCGAATGCAGAGTTTTCGACCCGGCATTAATCAACCGGTATTAAACAGCTTTATAGGACACCTGACAGCCAAAACTGACAAAGAAGTATGTCATCTCCTTACCTCGAGGTAGACGGGTGAGTTAGGCGCGAATGTGTCATTGACCCGGTGCAATGTGACGTTGATGTGCGGTACTGAATGCAGAACTTGCGACGCGGCAGCTTGTACTAATCAGCTTTATAGGACACCTGACAGCCGAAACTAACCAAGAAGTATGTCATCTTCTTACCTCGAGATAGACGGGTGAGTTAGGAGCGAATGTGTCATTGACCCGGTGCAATGTGACGTTGATGTGTGGTACCGAATGCAGAACTTGCGACGCGGCAGCTTGTACTAATCAGCTTTATAGGACACCTGACAACCAAAACTGACCAAGAAGTATGTCATCTTCTTACCTCGAGATAGACGGGTGAGTTAGGCGCAGCTTGTACTAATCAGCTTTATAGGACACCTGACAACCAAAACTAACCAAGAAGTATGTCATCTTCTTACCTCGAGATAGACGGGTGAGTTAGGCGCGAATGTGTCACTGACCCGGTGCATTGTGACGTTGATGTGCGGTACCGAATGCAGATCTCGCGACGCGGCAGCTTGCACTAATCGGTTCTATGGGACACCTGACAACCAAAACTGACCAAGAAGTATGTCATCTCCTTACCTCGAGATAGACGGGTGAGTTAGGCGCGAATGTGTCATTGACCCGGTGCAATGTGACGTTGATGTGCGGTACTGAATGCAGGAGTCTCGAGAGACGCGGCGGCGTGAACTCATCCGACACCCCCGACGCGCCCATCGCTCAACCGGATCGCTCCTGAAAGATTATTAAGAACATTAGATCCTGAGGTGGAGAGGAAATTCTTCATCAATAAGCTGGAACAGTTCCATCGTGTGACTTGGGTCACAGATTACTAAATAGTTACCTTGGGTCTCCTGGTTCTACTTATTGAGCCACATGAAAATACGAAAAATCATGCAAAAAATTATAAGCAGACTTCGAGTCTGGCTTCAAATGGAGTGGATTAGGGTTAGTCAAAGAAAGAGAGAGAAAGTACGAAAATTATATGACCTATGTTTTGGATTTTAACATTTGAAATTGTTGACTGCGATTGCCGTTCAGGCGGGAAGAACAAGCGTTTATCACCTGAATATGAATAGTATGATGTAATATGATTGATAAAAAAAAGGAAGCGTCGGAGGCCCAACCGGTAACGACTCGGTCCTCCTAACCAGAAGTGCCGGGTTCAAATCCGGACGGCCAATGTAACAATGAGTTTTTCGAAACTTACGTATACTCACCGATTGCTTTAACGGTGAAGGAAAACATCGTGAGGAAACCTGCACACACCTGCGAAGAAACTCGAAGGTTGTGGGTGAAGTCGACCAACCCGCACTGGGCCCGCGTGGTCGACTAAGGCCCGATCGCCCTAATTCAGGGTAGGCTCGAGCCCCGTATATGAGCTGATATGATGATGATGATAAAAATGATGTTGTACCAGTATCTCTATTTAAGTCCATGAGAATTTTTAACCCCGACGCAAACCGAGGGGTGTTATAATTTTAGCGTGTGTAAGTTAGTAGGTAAGTAAATATACTTTATTGCACGCCAAAAAACAATACAGGACTTATAATTTGTAATATACATAGAGTGCAAAGTATATTTGTATCTGTCTGTGGCTTCGAAGCTTCCAAACAGATGACCAATTTTGTTTTTTTTTTAAATGTGACTTTTTTGTTTTTGTTTGTCTGAAAATCATCATTAAAGGGAAAATAAAGGAAAAGAGAGGAAGAGGGAGAAGGAAGATAACATGGATAAAAAAAAGGACAGACATCAAGGACGCTGTCAGTCTTTGCAGATTGACAGAAAACAAAGAGTATATCCGTGCGGTGGTAGCTGACATCCACTAGGATATGGCACCCCCAAGAAGAAGAAAGGTGACTTGATCAAGAATGTTCTTAGCTAAGAAAATCAGTACAGCCGTTCATGGAGATCAGTACGGCCCGCCGAAATACTAAGGGATTGAGAGTTGGTGGGTTAACTAATATAATTTACACGCTGGACGGATTTTAGGTGCAATTAAAAATCAAAATGGCGGAAAACAAAATGGCCACCGAAAGCGAAATTGGACACAGATTTGGTTTATATAAGTCATTGGATTCCGCTGAAATTTAGTCGAGGGTTGTTCAATTTCACAAATAAAGTGTTTAGTAAGTTTAATTTATTTTAAGGCGATTGGTTGAACAGTTGTCTCTATCTTTTTCTTTACGTGTAAACAGTAAAGAAAATAACCAGCTTTTTGAACTTTTTCAATGTTTTTTCGTTGAAAAGTTTCGAAAAAGTTAACTAAATTAAATTTGAATAAAAAAAGACTACGTAGTTTGAAAAGAAGAAAATTAAGATATAAACTTCAAATTTAAAAGAAATATTTTTTCCTACAAATTTTTACAGGCTTTGCTTCATTTTGCTTCAATTTATGCTATGTTTGGGATTTTTTATGATCGAGTCAAGTTAATCTAATCTGTAATGAACTTACAATGGCCCTAGGTAATATTCTTGAATATAACATATTATATTTTTTTCAGGCCGAAAAATTAAGCGGGAAAATTTTCCTGATTTTTTAGCTTAGCGCTTCTCACTGCTTATTTGCCAATATACTGCCTTAATATAAGTAGGAAAATTTTTAGCCTTTACAAGTCAGTATCATATATTTCAAGAGAACCAACATCGTTCTAGTACTTCATTAAAATACACGTGGTGTAAAATGCAAATTTCTGCATCGAGGGCACCGCTCTCCTAAACTTGTAAATAGTGTTCATTTAAATAGAATAAAACTAAACTAACTAAATATAACATGAAAGATTAATGCTACGAAGATATACAAATTAAATTTACTAAAGAATCGTGAAAACATTTCAGGACGTAAAGTGATCTGGTTTGTTTACGTATACCTTTTATGTTAGTGTACTGTGCATATTTTTTTATTTATTCAATTGATAAAAAGAATGTTACAAAAAATTATAATACTAATAATACATCAAAAACCTTTACTGGTTTATCCGTGTACTATTTTATTTTTCAATACAGTTGCTCGAAAAGTGGTCCTTAATAAGGCAGTCAAGTGTGCGGAAAATTGATTTTATCGCACACGTGCTTTTACTTTACCACTTTTTTTTTCTAGCTCGGAGGAACAAGACATTTCTAGCTAATAAAAAATATAATAACCAAAGATACATAATGTTAAGACTTTTGACAGGAGAATTTTAAAAGAGATAGGTTGTTTCTCCGTGACGTTAGTACATAACGCTAGCTGATTAGATTCTCTTTGGGTTATATCTTTGTGAAGAAAAGAGAATAAATATGAATAAAGCGCATAGGTTACACCAAGGAATAGGTTATCTTTTCCAAGGAGGTTTTAATGCTTATAATAATATTATCCCAAGCCTTATTGCAGTCTATTTATGATAATAATAAAAAAAACTTACATAACAACTGCACCTAACGAGTTTACAAGTTAGTTATATGTATAAAAAAATCTTACTTTACAAAAAATATTGCAAACTGGGGCACTTTTAAAAGTGTAGCTAGCAGTGGGACGTTATGCTTACATGTGCAAGCTAAAATATTTCTTTACACTGAATTGAGTAGTTATAGTTGTGAATACGAATAAAATTATGAATAGTTAATATATTATGTGTAATAAAAATATACTTAAAAAAACAAAGTGAGATTACTCCACGGACATTTCAAAGTTCTCGAGTGAAACGTAGCGGAGGTAGGCCTCCCACTCGGTGGATCGATGACCTGGTGAAGGTCGCGGGAAGCCGCTGGATGCGGGCAGCGCAAAACCGGTCGTCATGGAAATCCTTGGGGGAGGCCTATGTCCAGCAGTGGACGTACGTCGGCTGATATGAAAATGATGATGTTTGGGAAATATTAAGCTTTAAATTTCAGGACATGTGAAAAAAAGTTTTAAATAGTAATATTATAATCAATTTTAAAGTAAAACTATAACGTAAGTAGACTTTCTTAGTTTAGGAGTAATAGTTGACCAACATAAGACGAGTTGCATTTGTAAAAGGTTAATATGTATATATGTATTTTACATACAAAATGTTCTATTACCAACTGCAAAAACAATTACGTTTTAAAAATATACATTTACTTTTTGAAAAGGCTACGGAACGTGGTATAAAAAACATACCATGTGGTATATGAGTAAAGTGACTATACGTCCCGTTTTAACGGGACCGTTCCCTTTTTTCGGTACTCCGTCACGGTGTCCCCGAAAAAAGCTTTCAGACGCAGAATTGTCCCATTTTCCAAAACTTTTTTTCCTTGTAAATGAGGTCATGTATTGTAATTAAAATGAAAAAACCAAACTAATCATGAAGGTATAACAAACATTTTCGCTCTATTGTTATTAGCGTGGCTTTATTTTTTGTAAAGTGAAGTCATGCATTGTAATTAAAACTTCGCTCGCTTCGCTCGAGCCTTCATGTGGGTCGATTTTCTCTGGACCATTGGTTAATTTGATCAGAAATGGCCCCCTGCTGCTTGAAATCTAGGGTTGCTCTGACAAATATAAAAAAAACTAAGTATTTTTTTTGCAAATTTTGTAATAAATATCTAGGTACTTACTATTTTTATAAATAGATAAAGTGAAACCTCAAAAAAGTGTTATTTTTTCCATTGCAAACCTACTAAATGACGTAAATAAACCGATGTCCCGTATCGAGTCAAAAAATAATGGGTCACGTTATATATGAGTATAAAATTATCACATATATTTTTTTTGACAATTTTACCGAACTGTTACTTAAATCTAAATCCGACCAAAATGCCGAAATAAGTATACACTAAAAATGGCCCTTGAAATCTCAAACCGGATCGGAAGATCCTAAAATAAGGGAAGTCGGTCGCTAATCCTTACTGGCAATACGATCTTAAACAGCTGTGAAGTGGCAAACATCTGGTGGTGAAAAAATATTTGCGTGCTAGTGTCACATGTTGCATGCAGAATAACAATATGGCAGCTTTGTCGTCGAGGAGGTTCTCTACCGTAATTAGGGCGATAATTTGGGGGTTTGGAACTTTTTCAATTTTTTTTATTTGAATGTGTTAAATGACAAATGGCAAATGGATGATGATGGAAATTAAGAAGAGTACGGGAATTACTACGCTGTCCTTTTGCTTTTTATATGAAGACTATAAAGGAACAATCCAGCGTTTGTATGTATGTTTGTAAGTACAGTGTAAACTCTAAAACGTCACTCGATATAACCATTCACTCTTTGAAACGTCAAAATTTTCTGGCTGGGGGTTTACTTTGACGCTAATTTCTCTCTGTGTAACGAAAACTCTCAATAACGTTACAAAATGCCCGGTCTCTTGAGTGTCGCTATATAAAGTTTACACTGTATAAATGTTTGTCCGACGATAACTCGAGTGTCGTTGATCCGGAACGTCGTCGTGAAATTTGGTAGGCGAATTAATAAAACAAAAATAATTTTCAAGTAAGCACATGAGCCTAAAAGCGTCGGTGGCTCAACCGGTAACGACTCGGTCCATCTAACCAGAGGTACCGGGTTCAAATCTGGACGGCCAATGTACCAATGAGTTTTTCAAAAACTTACGTACATACTTACCGATTGCTTTAACGGTGAAGGAAAACATCGTGAGGAAACCTGCACACGCCTGCGAAGAAACTGGAAGGTTGTGTGTGAAGTCGACCAACCCGCACTGGGCCCGCGTGGTCGACTAAGGCCTAATCGCCCTGATTCAGGGTAGGCTCGAGCCCCTCGGTGGGGACGTATATGAGCTGTAATGATGAAGCACATGAGCCAAATCGGTCAAGGGGTTGCCGAGATATAGGAGGTTGTTAATGTTGAAAACATGGCTTCTCTAAACACCACTAGATGGCGCTAGACGGATCCTACATCGCACAAATGTTAGTGAGCATACCTATATTTTTTTAAACGAGTACATCGCGAGTTCACAGTTCGAGGCGAACCACTAGAACACCCTGGACACTTCATACAACATGCCAGAAATGACATTTCAGAAAGTAATGACGTAACAAACAAAATTGCGGCGAAATCCTATACGTTCGACAACCAAACTGTAACCAATCTGTATCAATCTGGGTGACGAGGGGGTGAGGTCGCTATCTAGAGAGCGGCAGGGAGTGTCCATACTGTATGTTAGTACTAATATAATATACTTCGCCACTAGTGATTCTTTAGTTGTCGAGCTTAAATACCGATTTTTTCTCCCATGCCCAGTAATGCCTGCAAGACATAATGCACTAGCTGTGCAAAATTTCGGCACGCGGTGAACTTGCAATTTCGAAAACGCTTGTGGGCTGACTGTATTAAAAAAAACTAGCCTTACATTAGTTGCATATTTTGATGTGTAACATCTGACATACGTGAAAAACCTACCGGCCTTCCGACCTCCAGCCTCGCATTAAGCGTCATGGCCATGTTTCCTTAGCCTTCGTTATTGAAAAAACTTAAGGTGGCATGGTCATCTTTCCTTAGCCTTCGTGACTGAAAATAAGGGTTTCGTTTTGTCCTTTTGAGGTACGGAACCCTAAAAAACGTATTTCCTATAACACACTTTCATCCCTTACGAAATCACTCCCACAGATTGCAAAAAAGCTAGAAGAAAGATGTTACCAATTGTGAATAAAAAAAAATGTAAGTATCAAGTCCTATTAACTTATCTCGATGGCAAATTTCCAGTTTATTAGTTTCCTGGAAGTGGTCTATACATATATTTTGGTGAGTAGTAGTGATATTGAACCCGTAGTGCGCGAGTATGACTCACACATTATATTGCTTTATATAGTTCATTGTAGTATAAGGTGTAACAAAATTAGCTGAAACTATTTTAACTGGTGCTTCTACCCATGAAACTGAACAACTTTCCCCATAGAACCCATAATCAAATCACAAAAAAAATTTGGCTCTCCCATACTAACTCGATCAGTTGATCAGCCAACTTAGTATGGGAAGTTCAAAAATGTTTTTTTTTATTTGACTATGGGTTTCATGGGGAAAGTTGTTCAGTTTCATGGGCACCAGTTAAAATAGTTTCAGCTAATTTTGTTAGACCTTATAATATAAAGTTGCTTTGATTATTCGGGACGAACCGTGAATTTAGTAATGGTGTGGGACCAACGACGATTATTTTGGAATGTGGGACAAAACATTGGGACGAAGCAGGCATGAATTGTCAAATTATTATTTTGAACTTACCAATTAGTTATATTCAAGTATCTGTCACTAGGACATTATGTCATTGTATCAGGCAGCTCCACGGGCAAGACTCATCGGGATTCCCCGCCCATCTGTAACAAATTATAAAAGAACAATTAATAAAGTGATTATGTATGTTGTTTAGAGTCACTTATTAATAAACTTACATATGTGCGTGATTGGATTAGCAGACTTATCCCTAGTAAATAGAAATCTAAATTGACTGACACATAACGCTAAAGTTTTAGAAGCATGTCATTTTTCACAGAACTTACTTTGTATAATTTGGTATGTGAGCACTAAGAAGAGATTTATGAAAATTTTAACAGTCATAAAAACTATATCAACGCGTGCTTAGCCACGAGCAAAAGCTAGTTTAAAATATAAAAAAAAACCAGGATCACAATAATAATTAGGCATGGTTGAGACTTCGTGGAATAACCTAACAAATTTAGTTAATAATTAAGAACCCGACTGCAAAAAACATTACCTTCCTTTTTTCGCAGTCGAGTAAAATGTATCCTATGTGACTAGGCTTATCAGACGTCAGGATTTGTCCTGACATGTCAGGATTTATAGGCACGCGTCAGGATTGCGGCCGGACGTTGAAAATGTCAGGAGTTTTTGGATTCTTTAGGTGTTTTTGGGTCTCCATCAAGGTAGGTACTGGTGTCGATTCGGTGTTACACGACTTAACTTATTTGACAGGATTAAACTAAATTTACGCATTCTGTCTTACTTTCTGTATCGAAAAGACGAGGATAGAATGCTTAAATTTAGTTTAGTCCTGTCAAATAAGTTAAATCGTGTTACACCGAATCGACACCATTGTTGCACCACATGAACTTAAACGAATGGTGACATTTCACTGTGTGGAGAATAAGAGCCTCAATGGCAGGTTGTGAGTCGGCGGGTTACACTCAAAAGAAATGTCATTAGTGGTATTTTATTACCATGACTCGCACAGTCAAACCGCGCGCGCGCCAGTTTCAGTAAAATGTCAGGACTTTTTGAATAAAATCCGGCTTTTTCTCAGGACTTTTCAATTTAACAACTGGTAACCCTATATGTGACTGAAGGCATCATGACGAATTATAAGTATTTTAACTTTAGAAATGTATAGTATATTACATAATTTATTGTTATAGTTGGATACTCTTTTTTTTGTGCTTTTGTCTCCAAACACCGGGTTGTCTGGAAGAAATCGCTTTGAGCGATACGACCGCCCAAATTGTACCGCTTATAAGATTTTGTTTTAAGTTGTGTTTTTGTTTAAATTTTTAAGTTATATTTTCTAAGTATTACATTGTGTTTATTTTTATTTTTTTATTTTTTTGGGTACAATAAAGAGTATTTATCTTATCTTATCTTATAGATACATACATACGTTACGTACATACATAAACCCAAACATTACCCTCCTTCTTGGGTAATCGGGTAAAAATATATGTATCTAGCGACGCCAGGTCATTTCCATACACATATACAGGGTGTAACAAAATTGGTGTAGGTCCCGTTAACTGTGGTTTCAACTCATCATACAGAACAATTTTCCCCCAAGGAATCCATAGTCAATTCGCAAAACAAAATTGGACCCTCCATAGAAAAATGCATAAAATTGGTCCATCAGTTTTTTTTTTGCGTAAGTCATAGAACAAAAGTTTTTCAGTATGATGAGTAGAAATCCCAGTTTACGGGACCTACACCAATTTTGTTACAGATTCATCATCACGTTAGCTCTTATATACGTCCCCACCGAGGGCTCGGGCCTACCCTGAATTAGGGCGATCGGGCCTTAGTCGACCACGCGGGCCCAGTGCGGGTTGGTCAATTTCACACACAACCTTCGAAGGCGTGTGCGGGTTTCCTCACGATGTTTTCCTTCACCATAAGAATTAAAAGTAACTTTTCCTTCACCAATCTTGTTACAGATTGTTGTTCCTCAATTGCTTTTAAGTTCGGTCGGTGTGATCCTCCGAGCCAGGAGTACTTTTCCCGACTCCTACAATTTGGGGATCTTTAGGGCGAGAGTGAATAGTCATTATTTGAGTTTGCGTGTACCATCCTCGACTACATCGTCACTTACCATCAGGTGAGATATAGTCAAACGCACTCAAATTTTAAATTAAAAAAAAAATGAAAAAATAGTGTCAGTCTTTATTTCTGTGATAAAATATGGTCATTTAGACGGTCGGGCATGCGTGTAATTTGTCGCAATTGACTCTCACGCGGTCTCATTGATGGTAACGAGACTAATGAGCCCTAATCTACACTCTGGATAGCGCTAATTGCAGTCAAGAGAAAGTATGCCGCGTTTTGATTGTACTATGTTCGGTACACTCTTTGTAAATTTTCCCTTATAAAATATTGGCACATATCTGATGTGATTGTATTGTTTAACAGGTCACTAAATACGAGTATAACAGGTTTTTTATCAGCGTTAACAATTTCTACCTTCCTTTAATCCCTCAGAGCAACATGAGGCGTTTGCAATATATTTTATAACTAGCTTTTGCCCGCGGCTTCGCCCACGTGGACATAGCTTTTATGACTCTTTATGAAGGGTGAGTGGTGCGCGAGCCGCAATCGGCTCGCAAGCGTGAACATGAGTTTTCTCCAGGTACCTCAGGAACTGTATCGGGCTATTCTGATTAGCAGTCTTTGTCACTTCCCACCCCCCCCCCCTATTCTATACAAAAAAATCACTTTAATCCGTTGCCACTGACGTGCGCGAGCGTAGAAAACAGTTGTCCCCAGATCCCTCGGGAACTATGTCAGGATATACTTATTAGTAAATTATATTTTCCACCTCATTTCTGTGCTAAAAATCACACCAATCCATTTTTTCGTTACGATTTTAAATAAATTTGCGAACAAAGAGTATTGTTTTAAATTCCTCAGGAACTGCATCGGGCTATGATAATTTCCACAGATGAAAGGTTGACTATTTCATTCCCAGTGATACAGACTACCTGCATTCCAAATTTCATCAAGATTGGTAGAGGTGTTGAAGTGTGAATAGGTAACAAACAAACAAACACATTTTCACATTTATAATACTATAAGTAAGGATTTCTAAATCTTAAATAAAATATAGAGCGTCGGTGGCAAAACGGTTAGGGCCACTACCTCCTGTCCGGAAGGCCGTGGTTCGAATCTGCCACTTACCAATATCTATACGAATATCGATTTCATACTGGTATGTACGTTTATCCGACGCTCTTACGGTGAGAAAAACATCGTGAGGAAACCTGCACACGCCTGCGAAGAAATTCGAAGCTTATGTGTGAATTCAATCAACCCGCAATGGGCCCACGTGATCGTCTAAGGCCAGATCGCCCTAACTCAGGGCAGGTCGAGCCCCTTGGTGGAGACCTATATAAACTGATATGATGAAATAACACATTACCTATATTATCAAAAAACTAATTCAAATCATTACAGGTATCAATCTAGTAATAAAATTTCCTAACAATATTAATATGGGTCAAATCCTCGAGTCGTATCAGCTCCAAAGGAGCCCAAGACGCACTTCTCGTTGCCGCGCTGGATGGCAATAGACAACCTTAACAGCAGGTAGGACCTCACGTCACATCTCCTCTCTCGAAGGCGAAGGTCAATCTTCTTTGTGAAGGCAAAGGCCTCTGAGGGTTCAGCAGCCGGTTGTCTCACAGACCAGCGGCACAAAGCAGTAATTTGCCTCCAAGACCGAGTATTTATTATGCTTCTTTCTCGCCGCAAATTGAGCAGCAGTACCGTACGGGTGAGGAGTGAGACAGAAAAAGTGGCTTCCCAAAGCAAAGCAGACACGTTCCTCTCTGCCATAGCACCTGTTTAAAACCTCCGGCCTTTTGCCATCAGATCGACTAAAGCCCGGCCGGCGGCTGCATCAAAGATGGAATATTCCATCTGGCCGAGACCAGTGCCCTCCGAGTGAGGTCATTAAGGAATTGGTGACGTGGGAATCTTCACAAACACGACTGCAACTCAGTGAGTGATGGACAATTGCCTCCACCGTGGACCCGCAAATACATTGATGAGTTTCACAGATATTGATATTGCAGGCGGAGAGCAACTGCCACACGCAAATAGTCGCCGTCAGAAGAGTTCCCATATCTGTGCCTCCTGTTAAAAGATGCTAAACTCGATTTATGTGTTTTTATTTTTTTACACGATTGGAATCTGTAAAAAAATACCTCTCTGTTTTTCTATGAAACACATCGCTACGTACCATAGTTCCAGAGTTTAAAGTAGCGTATGCTGAAAAATACATAAAAGAAATCCACTCAAAAGTATGAAACAATATTTTAATGTTTTAATACAACTTAAGCGCGTTTTATTATCCCTACAGCGCCATCTATTGACATTCTGCTACTATGATTATAATGTTTGGTATGTGTAGCTAATAAATAGAAAAAAGTACTCTATTGCTATTATTGTAAGTATCGATAGATAATTTCCCACGGGACCTCTTTAGTTTTCCGGGATAAAGAATACCCGACTATACAATGATGGTCAAAACACCCCATCTCAATGTAAAGGTTTCATATTGTTACGTTGAGCCAATCTAAAGATACAATTTTTTGCATTCCTGTAGGAAACCTAATTTTTTTGGGATTCACAATGTCCCAGTTTCAGTTCTCGATAAGGGTATCAACGTGTAAAATTTGATTGTAATAGGTTAAGCCACATTTGCGTGGTGAGCCATTCTATAAATGAATACTTTTGATTTTCCCACGGGAACTCTTGAATTTTCTGGGATAAAAAGTATCCTATATGTTAACCCGGGCTATAAGGAACCACCATACAAAATTTCATCAAAATCGGCCCGGTAGTTTTTGCGTGATGCGCGAACATACAGACAGACAGACAGACAGACAGACAGACAGACAGACAAAAATTCCAAAAGTTATTGTTTTGGCCTCTGTATCGTTAGTAATGTCCACCACAGTTATTATTTTCCAAAAATATTCCATGTACAGACACGGCCCCGTTACAGTTTTATTATATTATAGATAGATAGATGACTGAAAAATTATTTTATCTAAGAGCTTTTTTTTTTTAATATAACAGGATATATTAACGTCTCTGGGTACAAAAGCACTTTTGAGACAGTCTTCATTTGATTAATCTTCAATTGATTTTTGATTTGCAATGCTAGTGCCGGTGCATTACAAATCTTCTCTGGAGTTCTTGACAGCATTTTCAGCAGCTTCATTCTGAGGTGGAACACCCGGTTACAGTAGGGCGTTTATAAAACTGCACCCAGAGCAATTTGGATTTTCACGTCCTCCTTCATTTTATTTTCTTGTTCTTCACATTGATTACGCGCACAATACGATTTTCTCCAAAACGTACTATTTTTAGAAGCAAATTCTAGCAGAATACAATGCAAAAACAATAAAATAAAACTACGAATGCGTTCACCACAAATCCCGCCAAAAAACTTTTTATCTAAGAGCAAAAAGATAATTTTTTACAACGCTTTTATTAGCTTCACCTGTATGTTTGTTTGTTTGTATGTAACCGACTCCTTTGGATTCGATTTTGACCCACTTTAAACGGACAGATTTAATTCAAACTTTATAGACTTATCAAGAATCAGTGACAATATAATAATTTCATAAGTTTGAACTAAAAAATTAAAAATAAATAGAGTTTAAAAAAACTAAAAAACACGCTTTTAAAGCACTTCGAAATAAAAAGTTAAAAATATTTTTTAAAATAACCTTAAAACAATAATGAATAAAAAATACTAGTATTATTGTGAAAAAAAAAGCGTCGGGCGCTTTGCTCCATATTTTTCATACATCGAGCGCCCGACGCTTTTCTTTCACAATAATACTAGTATTTATTATTCATTATTGTTTTAAGGTTATTTTAAAAATTATTTTTAACTTTTTAGTTCGAAGTGCTTTAAAAGCGTGTTTTTTAGTTTTTTTAAACTCTATTTATTTTATTAAAAATTTGAGTGCGTTTGACTATCTCACCTGATGGTAATTGACGATGTAGTCGAGGATGGTACACGCAAACTCAAATAATGCCTATTCACTGTCGCCTTGAATATCCCCAAATTGTAAGAATCGGAAAATCCAGAATGTTGCTACACGAGCAATTTAAAAGTTAGCAAATACAGAAAAAAAAACATTAAAGTGATTGACCAGTTAAAAAAAATATCATGTTATCATTACAGTCAAAGTACGTCCTCCTACATAGACCTCTACCTGGCTTAGAAATATCTAATGCCTCGACATAGCGCGTTCCTTCCAGCGGCATCTCATTCAATAAAACCTAGGTACCATAAATCTTTTGAAAATTATTTATAGGCTATGCACCGCTATAATTGAAATAGACTAGGTTGACTAGTGTTAATGAGAGGAGGAGACAGTAACGATGTACAGTCATGTCATGTCCCATAGTAACTAATCCCATGACATAGATGATTTTAATAGTATTACCCATTGTATAGTCTAGATCGAAAAAAGTTAAGAAAAACCGGTCAAGTGCGAGTCGAACTCGCGCACCGAGGGTTCCGTATCACCACATCTCTCCACACAAGCACAGTATTACGATATGGCTTACAGTAGCGCAACGCCTTTGATGTCGCACGATGCCGCCACGGCGTAGGTACTAGCCCATACTAGCCTGTGGTCAGCCTGGCAAACTACTCGCGGCGTTTGCCAGGCTGTGCCCCGCCGCCCGCTACCCGCAAGTACCCTTCTGTTGCTCTGCGTAAGTACATTCATTGCACTACTATAAGCCGCTATATTGTAATACTGTGACACAAGTATAAAAATTACAACCAAAAGACACTAACGCGAGCGATAGAAAAATGCTTTAGAGTCAATAAAATTAGGTTAGTTAACTCTTATAGTTTTGCCATGTCGGTCTGCCTATATGTCCCCGGTTTAACTCAAAGACTTATAGTACCAGAAATCTGTAATTTGGCACGGATACACATATTAATACACACGTACTCAAATTTTTAATAAAAAAAAAAAAAAAAAACGTACATATACTTACCGATTGCTTTAACGGTGAAGGAAAACATCGTGAGGAAACCTGCACGCGCCTGCGAAGAAACTCGAAGGTTGTGTGTGAAGTCGACCAACCCGCACTGGGCCCGCGTGGTCGACTAAGGCCTAATCGCCCTGATTCAGGGTAGGCTCGAGCCCCTCGGAGGGGACGTGTATGAGCTGATATAATAATAACACATATTAATCACGGCCGCAATGTGGTAAAATAAAATCTTGAAAACATGTTTTTTAGGGTTACCTCCCCTACACTTAAAAGTGGGGGTGAATACTTTTTTCTCGTCTATCCTATGATGTGGGGTGTCGTTGGATAGGTCATTCAAAAATATTGCCGGTGTGTGAAAACCATTTCTCGATTCGGGGATCCGTTTGCAAAAGATTGCCGGTGTGTGAAAACCATTTCTCGATTCGGGGATTCGTTTGCAAAATATTGCCGGTGTGTGAAAACCATTTCTCGATATAGGGATCCGTTTGCAAAATATTGCCGGTGTGTGAAAACCATTTCTCGATATAGGGATCCGTTTGCAAAATATTGCCGGTGTGTGAAAACCATTTCTCGATATAGGGATCCGTTTGCAAAATATTGCCGGTGTGTGAAAACCATTTCTCGATATAGGGATCCGTTTGCAAAATATTGCCGGTGTGTGAAAACCATTTCTCGATATAGGGATCCGTTTGCAAAATATTGCCGGTGTGTGAAAACCATTTCTCGATATAGGGATCCGTTTGCAAAATATTGCCGGTGTGTGAAAACCATTTCTCGATATAGGGATCCGTTTGCAAAATATTGCCGGTGTGTGAAAACCATTTCTCGATATAGGGATCCGTTTGCAAAATATTGCCGGTGTGTGAAAACCATTTCTCGATATAGGGATCCGTTTGCAAAATATTGCCGGTGTGTGAAAACCATTTCTCGATGTAGGGATCCGTTTGCAAAATATTGCCGGTGTGTGAAAACCATTTCTCGATATAGGGATCCGTTTGCAAAATATTGCCGGTGTGTGAAAACCATTTCTCGATTCAGGGATCAGTTTGCAAAATATTGCCGGTGTGTGAAAACCATTTCTCGATTCAGGGATCAGTTTGCAAAATATTGCCGGTGTGTGAAAACCATTTCTCGATTCAGGGATCCGTTTGCAAAATATTGCCGGTGTGTGAAAACCATTTCTCGATTCAGGGATCCGTTTGCAAAATATTGCCGGTGTGTGAAAACCATTTCTCGATTCAGGGATCCGTTTGCAAAATATTGCCGGTGTGTGAAAACCATTTCTCGATTCAGGGATCAGTTTGCAAAATATTGCCGGTGTGTGAAAACCATTTCTCGATTCAGGGATCCGTTTGCAAAATATTGCCGGTGTGTGAAAACCATTTCTCGATTCAGGGATCCGTTTGCAAAATATTGCCGGTGTGTGAAAACCATTTCTCGATTCAGGGATCCGTTTGCAAAATATTGCCGGTGTGTGAAAACCATTTCTCGATTCAGGGATCCGTTTGCAAAATATTGCCGGTGTGTGAAAACCATTTCTCGATTCAGGGATCCGTTTGCAAAATATTGCCGGTGTGTGAAAACCATTTCTCGATTCAGGGATCCGTTTGCAAAATATTGCCGGTGTGTGAAAACCATTTCTCGATTCAGGGATCAGTTTGCAAAAGATTGCCGGCGTGTGAAAACCATTTCTCGATTCAGGGAACCGTTTGCCAAATATTAAGCTTTGAATCGCTAATTTTAAAAGCATAAAACAAAGGCGTTGGAAAATCCATATAGTGGTCCAACTTAGACCACCGTATGGATTTTTACACTGTGATAATGATAAGACTATGTATTTTTTACAGCCAATATTACCGGCAACAAATAGGTATTATTTAAAATTTCCACTAAACACTCCAAATGTCGTTAAGCCGCGTAAGATGCCTTATACCGACTTGAAAACTTCGCCACTATTAAGCTCTACTCCCTGAACAAACCCAGACTTAGCCCAACTTTATGGCACACCCCGGACACTTCATACAACGGGTGCGTAACAAATGACGGAGCAAACAAAATCACGGCGAAATCCTATACGTTCGAGAACCAAACATAAACCAATCTGTATCAACCTCGGAGACGAGGGGGTGAGGTCGCAATCTAGAGAGCGGCAGGGAGTGTCCATACTGTATGTTAGTACTAATATGTATACTTTGCTTATGGCCAAACCCTTTCGAGTTTAGGAAAAGACCCGAGCCCCATCAGTGAAAAACGTTTTTGGGTTTTAACGCAACTCCAATGTTACTTCACTCCGTGTTGATCCTTCCATCGCAACAACTTAGTAGGTACATTTTTGCATTATTATTTTTGGTTTTTGTTAATTTTCTAATAAAGTACTATACCGATTTTGATAAAATTTATATGGGACCACACGGGAAGCACTGGCTTTCAAATGAAAAAAGAATCATAAAAATCGGTTCACCTAGTCAAAAGTTCTGAGGTAACACACATAAAAAAATTCGAGCGAGACCTACAGTACTCGCATATGATGTGTAACATGTGACAAAATACTTTAGGTTAGTTAGATTTGATGACGATATTGTACCTGGGTGGCGGATCTGACAGTAACGAAAAAAACCGATCAAGTGCGAGTCGGACTCTCGTAAAGTAGAATTCCGCGCTTTCGCCACTTCCTGTTACACATTTCCGTCCCATGTTACACATTTCCGTCCCATTTCACGAAATCACTCCCACAAATTGCAGGAAAGCAAGAGCAAAGATGTTACACATCAAAAAAATACAAACGCATTGAGAACCTCCTCATTTTTGAAAGTCGCTTGAAAAGTGTGAAAAAGATCAGGCTACTTAGGGCACGGACTGTACGATTACAACCTGTTCCAGATGTAAACGTGATAGAAAGCCGGTGTTTAAAGCTATTTATGAACAAGTTGCTTCAGGCAATAGTAACCTAGGTACTGACAAATTTACCATAGGATAATCAACAACATGTAAAAACTATTAAAAAACTGGCCAAGTGCGAGTCAAACTAGCACTCCGAAAGGTACGTACCACCACACATCTCCCCACAATTACATAGTAATGACAATGAAACCTATTTACATTAGCAAAAGACATCAACGCGAGCTACAAAAATATGCTTTTTTTGTCATTCAGTTCCGACTCCTTAGCGCAAGTTCGATTCACACTTGGCCGATTTTTAGTATTTTTTGTTTTACCTCAGAGTTAGAACTATAATCACATCAATATCCATACTTGTATGTATTACTGTTTTTACGACAGAGCTAAATCAAAAATACTTCTAAAGACCTATAAAAACACGTTTTTTGTATAGACACCCCCCCCCCTCCTTATTTTAATTTTTTTAAATTTTTGGTATTGTAGTTAAATCAGCAACAGAAATACATATTCTGTAAAAATTTCAAATGTCTACCTAATAAGGTTCATGATCAGCCCGCTGACAGACGGACAGACAGCGGAGGCTTGGTAATAGGGTCCCGTTGATCACTCGTTGGGTGTACGAAACCCTAAAAATGGAAGTAACAAAGTAGAGGCCAGCAATACTAATATATGAAGTGGATTAATTCATAAAGAAATTTTCAAACATACGCACGCACACATACACGCAAACAAACACAATGTTTTTGTTTGTATTAATTGTCTATAATTTCTTTTAGCTTTTCTTTTTTCTTTTAGTGTATTATTTGTCTATAATTTTTAAAAGCGTCGGTGGCTCAACCGGTAACGACTCGATCCATCTAACCAGAGGTACCGGGTTCAAATCTGGACGGCCAATTTACCAATGAGTTTTTCGAAAACTTACGTACATATCATTACCGATTGCTTTAACGGTGAAGGAAAACATCGTGAGGAAACCTGCACAGGCCTGCGAGGAAACTCGAAGGTTGTGTGTGAAGTCGACCAACCCGCACTGGGCCCGCGTGGCCGACTAAGGCCTAATCGCCCTGATTCAGGGTAGGCTCGAGCCCCTCGGTGGGGACGTATATGAGCTGATATAAAAATAATATAATAATAATTTCTTTTATTGTCTTCTACTTCGACTGCTTAGTGAAAATGAAAAAACAAACAAAATCTTATTTTCTGGTAAGTCGCTCAGTCTATCCTAGTGTGAGGTCACAGTTAATCAGTCTTCAGGGTTTTAAACGAAAATTATCGTTATATTTAACATGGTAACACGTAGCTATAGTTACGAAAGTATACTTTTTGATCTCGGAAAATCAAGGGGTTCCCAAAGGAAATGAAATTGGGCTAGGTATCTCGGGATGTCATGTCACGTCAGGATCGTGCGAAGTGGCGCTCCGTCGTCGTCTCTGCCTACCCCTGTGAGGACCAAGGCGTGAGCTATATGTATGTATGTAATAAACTCGGGATGTCGATTAATATTGGGCATGCTAAAACTCTTTTGAAAAAATCGTGTGGGGGGTGGCACACTTCCGTTGGTCTAATTTTAACGTCCCGGAGTTTATAAATTATTTTATTTATCTTATTTTTTGCCTTCGTCTTCGCTGTTTGTTACTTGGTTGCTATGGAGGAAACAGATTCTTTCGTCACTTCCGTCACAGTCTTTCGTCAGTTCCGTCACGATACAGGTTTTTGACCTGGTACACCGTATGTGATTTTAAAGACATTCAATATACCGTAAAAATGACATGAAGTTGAACGGAGCGAAGCGATGGCTCCTTAACGCGTCTTTACTTAACGGCCCGGCATGAACTGCAAAAGTGTTACCTTGGCTACAAGCCAGATAGGCCAGGATACACCACTTATGATACGTCCATTTCTTTGTGTGACTTTAGGTAAATGATTTTCCCACGAGCATATAATAAAACAAGCGACTAGATACAAACTGGTACATATTTCACTCTGTTAACAAAATTGCCAGTCATAAGTTGAACAAAATTATGTGATTTACATTGATGATTATTATTGATTATAGCGTCGGTGGCGTAATCGCAACGGCCGCTACCTCCTATCCGGGAGATCGTGGTTCGAATCCTGCCACGAACCAATGTGTTTTCGAATTTCGATTTCATATGTACGTTCTTACGGTGAAGGAAAACATCGTGAGGAAATCTGGCACAAGCCTGCAAAAACTCTAAGATTGTGTGTGAAGTCAACCAAACAGCACTGGGGCCGCGTGGTCTACTAAGGCCCGCCCGATCGCCCTAATTCAGCGTAGGCTCGAGCTCCTCGGTGGGGACGTACATGAGCTGATATGATGACCCCTAGAATAGGCGCCGCCGACCGTTATCCGATCTCAAACGCTCCCATTGTACTCGCAAAGGAAGGAACCGACACTCGTGGTGAAATGCGAGCTTAGGCCATCGATACGTCACGCCAGATGAAAACTGTCACCGATAGATACAGTATTATGTACTTAGCTCTTGCAAAGCTCTATAGAAATGTTCGGAATGAAGTATTAAATGAAAATAAATGCTAGGATAAATAAGTGCCGATCGTCTTGTGTTGCAGGTGAGTTCCTCTCCCTTTACTGTTGTTTTTCTTTTCTTTCCTGTTTAATTCCAGGGCAGAACAGTCTCCTACCGCATATATGATAGACTGGACACACATAGTATTTGATGAACCGCCATACTCCACCCGCTTCCGCAAAATACAGTCCACTATTATCGAAAAACTGAACCAGTTTACATAGCATTTGTTGGCGTGGGGACGTTTATGAGCTGATATGATGATAATGAAATTCTAGGAATATTACGGCACCCGTACGATCGAGAAGTTTCTGAAACAATGCTAATAGTCTTGGATTCAGAATTTGAGTGCGTAGAATAAATAAAGCAATTCTCCACCTTATTTATTTGGCTCAAGACACGATACGAATATTCTTGGATTCAGAATTTGAGTGCGTAGAATAAATAAATCAATTCATCATCATCATCATCATTATATCAGCCGAAGGACGTCCACTGCTGGACATAGGCCTCCCCCAAGGATTTCCACGACGACCGGTTATGCGCTGCCCGCATCCAGAAATAAATAAAGCAATTACTCCACCTTATTTATTTGGCTCAAGACTAAGGTCTTTGATCAGTGTGTGTTACCAATAATGACTTACGTAACTGAGACAGGGTCGCTTACTATAAGAAGGCTCAATGTCACCCAAAGGGCAATGGAGCGTGCTATGCTCGGAATTCCCATACGCGATCAATCAGAAATGAGGAGATCCGCAGGAGAACCAAAGTAACCGACATAGCTCGAAGAATCGCTAAACTGAAGTGGCGGTTAGGCAGGGCACATAGCTCATAGAACAGAAGGCCGTTTGGGGCAGTAAATTTCTAGAGTGGCGACCGCGCACCAGAAAACGTAGCGTAGGCAGGCCCTTCACGCGGTGAACCGACGACCTGGTAAAGATCGCGGGAAGCCGCTGGATGCGGGCAACGCAGGACCAGTCATCGTGGAAATCCTTGGGGGAGACCTTTGTCCAGCTTTTCGGCTGATATGATGATGATGATTTGGGATAGAACGTAAAATAGCATACACTCAGGATAAATATGAACTGTGGTGACCAGGGGATCAGCAGGAATAAAGTCAGGATCTCCCAGTAAACAAGGATGTTACTTAAAGAAAAATTATTTTCGAATCTCAATCGGATTTCTGGAAGTCGCTCTTAAATCGTTAGCAAGCCTCGACCCGCCTTAACGAACTAACTAAGATGCATACATACAAACAATGCATGCTTTAAAAAACAATATGCTATAAATACTTCTAGAACTAAATAAAATTCACTGTCGCATGCTACATAGTAGACAGGCACGTTTAAGGATATTGAGTTACAGTAATTCTCACACAACTGACAGATTTTGGTTATAATCTTATTAGAATGTAGTACGGTCAACGCACTAAGCTAGTTGGCCGGCATAGCGTCCACACGTACTACTTCTAAACCATATAAGGACTGCCCAATGCATGTTATGTAGGACATTGACTGTCGAACCCAAGTCCAAAGAGGCTGGTACAAATCCAATGAGTTTCTATGTACAAATTAATTTTGTTACCGTGTGACCCAACGTTTTTTTATTTTTGATGTGTAACATTTTTGCTCTCGCTTTCCTGCAATTTGTGGGAGTGATTTCGTGAAATGGGACGGAAATGTGTCCCATTGTAACAGGAAGTCGCGTTTTTTCAGGCTTTAAAAGCGCGGAAAAGGCAAAGGTATCTATGACCATACAGCCTAGTCAGCCGTATCTTTGCCGTCCTTTTTTAACCCCCGACGCAAAAAAGAGGGGTGTTATAAGTTTGACCGCTATGTGTGTGTGTGTGTCTGTGTGTGTGTCTGTGTGTGTGTCTGTGTGTCTGTCTGTGTGTCTGTCTGTGGCACCGTAGCTCTCAAACGGGTTAACCGATTTGGATGCGGTTTTTTTTATTTACAAGCAGGTTTTTTGGCGATGGTTCTTAGATACGTTTTATCAAAATCGGTTCAGCCGTTTCAAGGTCATCAGCTCTTTTGTTAGCTGCGGTAGGGTTCTTAGACTCTTAATGTGTATTTACTTTACTTTCAAACATACATGTGACCAAAAACTTGAAACACTCATGTATGCTTAATAACTATGCAGGATTATGGAACTCTTGGTCTGATGCTGCAGCCAGGATATCCAGAACACTAGCACACTCTTAAAAAAATAATAGCAGATATGTCGTGTTTGGACTCGTTTTGATCAGTATTTGATTCTGCATACAATGCAATGGTGGCAACATGGTGAGCTGATGCTGCGGCCAGGATATCCAGAACACTAGCACACTCTTAAAAAAATAATAGCAGATATGTCGTGTTTGGACTCGTTTTGATCAGTATTTGATTCTGCATACAATGCAATGGTGGCAACACGGTGAGCTGATGCTGCGGCCAGGATATCCAGCACACTAGTACACTCTTAAAAAAATAATAGCAGATATGTCGTGTTTGGACTCGTTTTGATCAGTATTTGATTCTGCATACAATGCAATGGTGGCAACACGGTGAGCTGATGTTGTTAAAATCCGTTAAATTTTTGACATACCTACGTACCTGAAACTATGACTAACTGTGAACTAAATATTATTGAGATAAACCTTCGCTTTGATTTCTTATATAAACCCCCGACGCAAAAAGAGGGGTGTTATAAGTTTGACGCCAATTTCTGTGTGTTTGTGTCTGTTTGTCTGTGGCATCGCAACTCTCGAACGGATGGACCGATTTTGATGCGGTTTTTTTTACGTGAAACAAGTTTCCTTGCGGTGGTTCTTAGCTATAATCGATAAAGATCTGTTCAGCCGTTTGAGGGTTATCAGCTCTTATCTAGGTGACTAAGGGATCTGGGCAACTTATACAGGTCTGATCGATTCAAAATTTGGTGCCCTGTTAATGTAAAAATATTGCAAAACCATGATAACCTTGAACTGTTGATGCAGCATCTCCTAGAATCTACAGAATACCCAACTCCTCAAAAACTTTCAGTAGAAGTATCGTGTTTGGGCTCAAAAAAATTATTCAAAACAATTTATTTCAAATAGGTGTTACACACACTTTTAAATAGAATTAGAATAGAAATTATTAGAATAGTCTCAATGAATAGGTGTTAGATATAATATGGTAACCTTGACCTGATGCTGCAGCATCTCCTGGAATCTGCTGAAGCAGCGGTTAAAAAAGTAAAAAACTTCCATGGGTCCATGGATTTGAAGTTTAAAGTTATAACACATTTAATTGCAGCTTCAAACAAGGGAGGTGAGCAACTTCCACAGGCTTGATCGATTCAAAATAGGCTAGATTTTGTGTCGCAGTATCGTGTTTCGTCCCGGAAACTATTTGTATGAATGTGGGGGTAGAGTTTCGATTGTATGTAATAGTTATGTAAAGTTTAAAAAGCACGAAATAAAAATTAAATTAAAAATTTAAAAAACCCCCGACAAAAACCTCTAAAAAGTAAACAATAATATGTATTGACCCTTTGAGTTTAATTTAAGTAGTAATATTTTGATCCAAGAGTCGTCGCGTAGGGGGACCGCTAAGTAAATAAAAACAGAATACAACTGATTTACTTTACTACAACTAATTAGTAATAACTTCACAACTTAGCGGTCCCCCTACGCGACGACTCTTGGATCAAAATATTACTACTTAAATTAAACTCAAAGGGTCAATACATATTATTGTTTACTTTTTAGAGGTTTTTGTCGGGGGTTTTTTAAATTTTTAATTTAATTCAGGCTTTAAAAGCGCGGAAAAGGCAAAGGTATCTATGACCATACAGCCTAGTCTGCCGTATCTTTGCCGTCCTTTTATAAAGTATTTTGTCACATGTTACACATCATATGCGAGTACTGTAGGTAGGTCTCGCTCGAATTTTTTTATTATTCACAATTGGTAAGCCCTTGGCATCATCTCACCTGATGGTAAGTGACGATGATTCCGAAGATGGAAGCGGACTTACCAAGATTCCCCAACGCAATGGAGAACTGGCTATCTTATCTTCATGTCGGAACACATCAATGTTTTCAACACACTGATGTTTGGCGGCAAGACTTAGATAAGATGGTGGTAGATAGCCAGACGGGCTTAGAAAATGCCCTACCACCAGTCAAACCGAGTCTTACAAGTTGACCCCACCGGGAATCGAATCCGCGACCTCCTGGTGTGAAGCGAATGGACTAACCATTACGCCACGGAGGCGGTTGATAGGGTGTATGTACGTTTTGTATGTTTATAAAAACTTACCAGATGGAAGTAAGGGATCTGTCATCATGATCATCATATCAGCCGAAAGACGCACTAAGGCCCCCAAGGATTTCCAAAATAAACGCCCTACGCTGCCCGCATCCAGCGGCCACCTGCGTCCTTCTCCAGGGTGCCACCGTGGCGTAATGGTTAGTCCACCGGCTTCACACCAGGAGCATATCACACACATTGGTACGTGGCAGGATTCGAACCACGACCTCCGGACAGGAGGTAGCAGCCCTAGCCGTTACGCCACCGATGCTCTTTACTATGCCGGAGACAAATTCACGCCTTGAAAGGGGCCATAGAGAAGGATCTGGGTCATTCTGGGTAAGTACACCCAGCAACAAAACAAAGCAACCTAATGAATAATGATGATCTGTGGCGTCCTTACATTCAAGTTATGTTAAGAGGACTGTCGGAAGAGCGTCGGTGGCGTAATGGTTAGGGCCGCTACCTTCCGTCCGGGAGGTCGTGGTTCGAGTCCCGCCTCGTACCAATGTGTTTTCGAATTTCGATTTCATATGTAGGTACGTTTATCCGACGCTCTTGCGGTGAAGGAAAACATCGTGAGGAAACCTGCATACGCCTGCGACGAAATCAAAGGTTGTGTGTGAAGTCGACCAACCCACACTGGATCCGCGTGGTCGACTGAGAACCGATAATTCAGTGCAGGCTCGAGCCCCTCGGCGGGGACGTACATGAGCTGATATGATGAAGAGGACTGTGAACCCACGGCGAAAGTTTGACTTTTCATACAAACGGCGAAAGCGGGTTTTACCTTTTGAAAGTTAACCGATTTTCACCATTTTTTTATAGATTGCTCCTATAATGGTTCCGTTTTTACGTTTTGAGGTACGGAATACTAAAAACGAAACCTAGCTTTTGAGGTTTCGTTTTAGGGTTCCGTACCTTAAAAGGTAAAAATGGAATCATCACTCGTGTGTCTGTCCGTCCGTCTGTCACAGCCAATTTTCTCGGAAACTACAAGACCAATTGAGTTGAAATTTGGTACATATATACAGGTTGTAACATAAAGGTGTGGTGATACTTAAAGGTGGGCTTGTACTCATCAAACTGAACAACTTTCTCCATGGAACCCATAGTCAAATCGCAAAAAAAAAATTTGAACTTCCCATACTAAGTTGGCTGATCAGCTGATCGAATTAGTATGGGAGAGCCAAATTTAAATTTATATGTCGGTGACCCAAAGATGGACATGTTACGTAAATAAATTAATTTTAAAATTGACCATCCCCCCCCCCTTATCTCAGAAACTACTGGATAGAAAATCTTTAAAAACAACCTCAGTGTGAGGTTGAATGCATAGATTACAGGAAAATCTATAAGAAAATCAGTTCTTCCATTCGCACAGGAAAAATGAAATTTCAATAAGTAGACCCCTATTTATGTACTGAGAGGTTTGTTCTGTTGGTAATTAAAGTTTTGGATGGTACTAGCGTACCGATACCGCACACATGTATCAAATAAACCGATCAGGTGCGAGTCGGACTCGCGCAAACTAGGGTTCCGTAGTATTTTCAAAAAATATATAAACAAAATTATAGGTGCAGTTCGTAATAGAATATTTTATATAGAAAATCTATGAACTTTTTATAAATCCAACTGCACAGCTAAAGTTGGTCGACTATTACTCCTAAACTAAAAAAGCCTTATAAGCTTTGATAGTTTTCCTTTTAAATACATTATGAAGACAACTTTCATGAATACAGCGGTTTAGTTGTTAGGGGGTGGGGGACACTCGACTCCAACAAAATTTAGCACTTTCAAGCTTGTTTTTTTTCGAAAACGGAACCCTAAATTATAAAATGGTCTTAGAAGACTCACAAATATTTTTTAAGCTTTAACCAACGATACCCTACATGACTGTGTTTGACGAGAAAAAAAAACATCTCCACTTTACTTGTTTAAAAAGTACCCTTAATTTTTTTTTTTTTTTATAAATATTTTTACAGTTCTCTCCGCGTTATTATTATATATAATCTTTGCCAAATTTTAGCTCTTAACTACTAATAGTCTCGGAGCTAAGCCGCGGACAGACGGACAGACAGACATGACTAAACTATAAGGGTTGCTTGTTGTACTACGGAACCCTAAAAAGTTGCTTCAACTAGACTGTTCACAGCATTCTATCTGAACTTCTTCGATCTTCGCTACCTATCGAAATAATGAAAAGACGTAAAGAAATATTTCATGTTGAGCATTATACCCTTATCAATTTCACTGAGCATATACCCTTATCAATTTCACTGAGCATATACCTTTATCCATTCTCTATTCGTCATTCATTTGCAAACCACAAAAGACTATTTCCAACAAACCTATCTGTTCCAGTAGGCATTTTACTTCGCAGTGTTGTGTATTTGATTCACCTATTGTCAAGTTATAGGAATTTACGTCAGTTTTGCACTGAAAGGTAATAAGTACATTGTGAAACAAGGGTGGAAAGTAGGTTATTGCAAACGAGCTGTCATTAAAAAGCACGAGCCGAAGGGAAGTGTTTTTAATATCACTAGTTTGCAATAACCTACACACCCGTGTATCACACGACGTTTTTCAATACAGTTGTGGAAAATAGTAAAAACAAATCAAAGAATTAAATATGTTTATTTCAACATAATATACGAGGTAAATTATGTAATTCGAAAATGGCGCGTTTTTGCAACTGGACATTTTATTACAACGAAACTAGGCGACGGGCTTATGCGCGTATTAGACATGTGCGCCGATGCCGAAATATTCGGCGGCGGCGTAGAAGTAGAATTTGGCCGGCGGCGGCGTAAATGGCGGCGTAAACGGCGTCGTAAATGGCGGCATAAATTACACAAAAAACAGGGAGTTTCAGAAGTAAAATTAATAAAAAAACCGTTTTCATAAAAATTAATATAAGGTATGAAAAGAAACGTTAAAGTCGCAATAAAATATGGCACAAAAATAGCTTGCTTTGGTAATTTGTTTACGAATAACGTACTTACAAATTGTAAGTTACAATCTTATATTTATGACTCCAAGGAGACAAATGCGCTACTGGCCAGAACATTGCAGTAACACAGTAAGTGTTCCATTGAATCTGTATCCACACAGGCCCTGCAGGTCGAGTCATTCATCAGACTGATTTTTTCAAGTGTGCGTTTGTAGCAAAATGACCTATCAATGCTCCTGTTACCGCTCTGACACGTGTCCTGCTGTTTCTCCAACTGTACTTGATTGCCTCTGTGGTTACCTCACCGATGAAGAGCTTGGAATCTTTGAGTCTAAGACATGTCAGTTTAGTCTTCCTTCGGCCTGTTCCTTCTACGCCTAGAATGGGCTTCACTATTATTGTTTATAGCCAGTATATGACTATGGGTTTTAAACCCCAAGTTCTTACCGTACGCAGATTTTAGCATACCGAAGACTTTTGTGGCCTTGGCCATGGTCCTTTCTATGTGCAGGTTCCACGTCAGTTTTTTATCCAGAGTCATGCCTAGATACTTAACGATCGTGGACTGTCCCATACAGTTTGAGAGTTTTTAAACCTTGTCGGTTTCTTTTTCTTGTGAATGGTACAACCGTGGCCTTGCTACGTTTAATCGATAGGTGATATCCATCACACCACCTTTCAACTTTACGCAAGGGCTTTCACGAGTACATTATTCGCGATACTATGTTCGGGAATTTGACATTAATTATAATAACTAGTTCGTCAGCATAACCAAACGTGTAGAAAGATCCGGTATTCAGCTGCTGCAGAAGCCATCTACAGAACGCCACCCTGCGGGCATCTTTTTGAAGTGGTAGCAGTAACCTTCTCCCCCAATAGTAAAGACGTTATGATTATATTCCTAAGCATGCTATCTATCCATTTCCATAGCGTTTGGTCTATACCATTGGAGATAGCTGCATTCTTGATTGCCTCCAAATTAGTGCGATCAAAGGCTCCTTCGATATCGAGGAAGGCAGCAGCACATACCTTCTGGTTTTCCAACGCACTTTCATCACGGTATACTACAAGATGAAGTGCTCTTTAGGTCATTTTACCAGACTGATATGCACATTGTTGTACATGAACTGTTTTTTCCCGCAAGGAACCCCTCCTTTATGTATTTGTCGACCAATTTTTCCAGAGCCTTCAGCAGAAATGATGAAAGGTTTATGGGTCTGTAGGACATCGGTTCATCGTAGATCTCTGTTTCCGGCTTTGGTAAGTAGACAACCTTGACACGTTTTCAGATTTTTGTAATATATCCGAAGGCGATACACGAAACCTAGGCGAGCGTTGAACTTTTCGCCGTCCGCATCATTTGCGCCGAATACGCCGATTTTTCTAAATGGTCAGCGGCTTCAAGTCCTGATCGGCGGCGGCGGTCACCGGCGCGGTCCGGCGCACATGTCTAGCGCGTATACAGCCTATTCGATATTAAACAAATGCTGATGTAAAAATATTAAATTAAAACTAGTAATTAAATACAATAAACAAACATTTAAAAGAATTTTGAGAATGCAATGCTCAGACGTACAGTCATTTATTTTTCCGTGTATAAAATCTATCCGATTTTATTCCATGTATAAAAACTCCTTGCTACTAAACTTTTTAAATTGACTCATGAATTTAAAACTAAACTGCAAAAGTAATGATCGAGCTCGTAAAAGAAACCTCGTAAAAGTAAGATGCCTATGCAAAATATTTAATTTTCGAATCATAATTATAACCTCTGAAAGTGCGCCATGTTTAACAACTGTATTGAAAAGTTATTTATTGGAACGTAGTAAATTAACGCACGCAGATACAGATATTCTAGACAAGTCTCTAGGCTGAATAATTTTCGAAACTCCCAAAAAACTTTTAGGTACAATCTTTAATTTGAAAATAATTATAATTATTTCGTATTCTTCCCCGAAAACCCTTTCATTTGACACCCATATAAAAAAAAAACTGTCCGCCATCATAGGGAGTCAGCCATATTGAATTTAAAATGACGTCACTTGAAACCGGGAAATGGTTCTTATCTAATTTAGCTTTCAAAATTTGTCCCAAAATAATAGACACACTAACTAACACGGCAAGCTAATATAAAGCTTGTAAAAACCCTGACCTTTTTACAAGCTTTTATTTAACTTGCAATGTATGTGTGTTTGTTCGGGTGGAATCTAGCAAGTTAAATTTGACCCACTTCCCGGTTTCCGATTGAGTTGAAATTTTGCATGCATATGTTTATATTGCGTAACAATGCGATATTAAAAGTTTGTACCTACCTGAAAGTTTATAGGTTTTTCTAAAATTATAACTTCCGCCTTTTGTTGACGACGCTCTGCTCATAACGACAGAGGTTCGGGATCTTAGTGGTGGCATAATGTTTTCGAAATTTTTTAGGGGTTCGTAGTCAACAAGGAACTCTTATAGCACACCCCGGACACTTTATACAACGAGCGAGAAATGTCATATCACGGCGAAGTCCTTTACGTTGGGGAAACCACACTAGCACCAATCTGTATCAATCTGGGTGACGAGGGGCTGAGGTCGGAATCTAAAGAGCGGCAGCGAGTTTCCATGCTGTATGTTTGTACTAATATGTATACTTTGCATAAAGTTTCGTCATTTCAGTCCGTTTGTCTGTCTGTTCGTCTTTCCACGGATTAGCTCAGATCAAAAAGCTGTAATTTGGCATAGATATACGTAAAAGTCACGCCGAGAAAGTGGTACAATAAAATCTTTAAAAAAAATTTGCGTACCTTCTCTACATGTTGACGTACCCATCGTGTGAGATATCGTTGAATAGGTCTCTCAAAATAACTGAGGGTTTGGTAAAACTGCGGTTCGGTCTTTAAACTCTGCTCATCCGGCAATACCTTACTTTCCCGGCCTGTACAGTAATATACGAGTACTATTAAAAAATCGTGTTGTGTTTAGCAAATAAGTTTTATTTATCGTCATGGCCACTATGTACTGGTAGAACATTACAGAGAGACCTGCAATATCTTCTAAAGAAGGTAGGGACAATCTGTTTCAAATGATTAGATACTGTAGTTGTACGTACGACAATCTGCAAAAAATAATGTAAGGCCGTCAATAATATTTTATTTATTAATTATCACATAATCGTGAAGAATGGCGTCATCTCGTGTCAGAGGCCAAGAACATTACGGATTACGGGGCCCCAATGTCACTAGTTAATTAATTGAAGTCACAAAAATATTTTATAGCCATGAGTACTCGTAGCTTTATTTAACAAGTCAAATAAATTATATAATTAGTAGTTTATGAAACTGTTGCTAATAAGGGGTAAAAACACGAGTGTAAGTTTAAAAACCGAAGCTTGGCGAGGTGTTTTGATAGTATCACACGAGTGTTTTAATACCTAGTTATGTGCAGTTTTATACACTATAGTTAGAAGAGTAAGAAAAATATTTTCCTAAGAAATTCAGTACAACAAAACGTATACTGTAACGTCAATAAGCTGCAAAAGATATTCAGGATTCACCCACCATCCGCATTCCGCAGCCATGCCAGTCTGATAATAGTAAAACTCCTCGTTGACGTATCTATCCTTCCCTCCATCCGTTTGGTCTAAATTTAACAGTAAATTTACAGCGAAAGTACGATGAAGACGAACAAGTTGTTTTGCTTAGATTACAAAGCAAATCGAGATTGATGATGCTTGAAGAATAGAGATCACTTTCGAATTGTTCCGTTAGAAGTTTTAACGCTTCTCCGTCCCTAAAATTAGCAAATCGATTCACGATGTTTCAAATATCGAAAGAAATAGCTTGGAAATAAAGTTCTTGTCAGCTCGTACTGCAACGTGGCTGTTACGTCAATCGCTGCGGACGAATCGTGAGAAAATTGTGGTTTTAAATTCATTCATTATAAATAAAACAATGAAGAATTTCTAAAAATTAAGAAAATTTAAATTGCAGCATGTCTACGGTTACAACTAGAAAAAAAGGGTGCATTAGGATATTTTTTTCTTTAGTTCTCTGTATTGAAATAGAATTCAAGAAAATCAAAATCACTCCTCACCTCATATCCTGTCAATTACAAAACACATCCCTGACAGAAGTAAAAAGTGGTTACAAAGTTGGTCGTTGGCGGTGGTATATAACCCTTAATGAATTAATTGTACAGCCACTGTAGCTGTCACCGTCCGGCATACCGATGAACTTTTAAAAAACCGACCAAGTGCGAGTCGGGCCGCGCGCAATGTAGGGTTCCGTAGTTGCCAATATGTTTGTTATAGTGATTTGTTTACATTTTGATATATTCTAAAACGCGCTAACAACATTTTTTGAGCACTTTAGAGTATATACGATTTTTTTAAACGACTATTGCTCGTCAACTGGAAAAGCCTTATTAGCTTTGATAGTTTTCCTTTAAAATTATATACCCTAACCTGCTCAAAAAATGTTGCTAGCGCGTTTTAGAATATATCAAAATGTAAGTAAATCACTATATATAACAAACATATTGGCAACTACAGAACCCTACATTGCGCGTGGCCCGACTCGCACTTGGCCGTTTTTTTTTAAAGTTCATCGGTATGCCGGGCGATTACAGCTACAGTGGCTGTACAATTAATCCATTAAGGGTTACAGATTTTTTTAAATTTAATTTCATTCATTTGTTATTAACTTGACTTATTCTGTTTGACCTAATTGATTATTGAATGAATGTGATCTTTATCTTATTTTTTATATTATTTTATGTAAATGTGATGTTTGAATTTTGTACTTTATGGATTTTTAGTCTGACAATAAATTATTTATATATACCACCGCCAACCAAACAGCCAGAAGGTAGCGGACCTAGCCGTTACGCCACCGACGCTAAATACAATTTTATACATTTAATATCAAATCTGATATTATGACAGACAAAAACTGACATCATGAACAAATGAAATGACATTCTAAATTCAATATTAATGAATACCAGCCGCCAGGGACGCGTCCGGCGCGGCGTCGGGCGCAGAGATAACAGCGTCCGATATCCTGGTTCCGGATTCCGGACTGGCGCGTCCGGAGCTTGGCTGACTAGTTTATTGGGTCAGTTAAGCCGTTGAGAGTTTAACAAATTCAGTGTTAATATTGAAGAGGAAACGAGAGACAGATTTTGATGAATTCGAGATATTAACAAATGGTTCGAGAGTGAATAAGCACTATTTGAGCTTGCGTGTTACATCCTCGGCTGCATCGGCACTTACCATCAGGTGAGGTGCAGCCAAACGCACTCAAATTTTTGATTAAAAAAAAGTTCTTTAATTTTAACCGTCAAAAGCCTCCCCCAATGATTTCCACGACTGGTACTGCGCTACTTGCATCCAGCGATCCAGGTCGTCGGTCCAGAGAGTGGGAGGCCCATCAACGCTAGATCTTTTGGTGCGTAGTCGCCACTCGAGAACTTTATTACCCCATCGGTCATCCATACTACGAGCTATGCAACTTAAGTTTAACGATTTTATGAGCAATGTCGACTACTACGGATGCCCTCATATATAATTCTATCACGTAGGGAAACTCCGAGCATACCCCGCTTCATAATCCTTTAAATGGATGAAATAATAAGTCTGTGAGCCTCCAGATCGTATAGGAACTGAGTGGTTTGGACTTCGTGCTGATAGCAGTAGCTAAAGCAAAATATGAATTGCATTAATTAGTTATAAGAGCGTCGGTGGCTCAACCGGTAAAGACTCGGCCTTCCTAACCAGAGGTCTCGGGTTCAAATCCGAACGGCCAATTTACCAACGAGTTTTTCAAAAAAACTTACGTACATATACTTACAGATTGCTTTAACGGTGAAGGAAAACATCGTGAGGAAACCTGCACATCTGATTCCAGATGTGTATGAAGGTCGCGTTGCACACGTCCGTAGGTGTAAATCTAAATATCCTACACATGACCGCGGGTGATGCTAAGTGCAACACTAGGCAACCGCCGTCTATCCCTTGGATAGCACGTCTAATTGTGTCACACGATAAGAAAGAAAGAATTAATTAGCTGCTTGAGTTAAGCAAACGAATTGTGCACATTTTTACGAGACAATAAGTATACAAACATGGCTTTATCCGGACACGTTAGACAGACTACAGTGTGCAATGCTTTCCAAGAGATTGACACAGAACTATCCCCGTGAGACATGGCCGTTTCTCTGTTAACCACTCACCTGATTGGTGATTGTGACACAAGTCACAAAAGACAAGAAAAGATCAAATAGGCACCCACGAGGAAGACACTAAAATTCCTGCGACCTACACAAAAACTGGAGAATCATCGTGAAACAATTAAGTTTTTGCGGCGCCTGCCAACGCGGCCTACTTCTGACGAATTTATTAATTAATTAATAGTCCTCTCGCCGCCTAAAAGCTTAGCATGCTCTATCATGATTAAATATTAAAGCCTGATAAAAGTACATACTAAAACGTGAAACATGATTGTTCGTTTTGAAACTTATAAGGAAAAAGCTATTCAGGTTGTTAAACAAGATAAAAAAGGACTGATAAAAGCAAAGTACATCTATAAGGTGTAACAAAATAAGCTGAAACTATTTTAACTGGTGCTTCTACCCATGAAACTGAACAACTTTCCCCATGAAACCCTTAGTCAAATCTCAAATTGACCATGGGTTCCATGGGAAAACTTGTTCAGTTTCATGGGTAGACGCACCTGTTAAAATAGTTTCAGCAATTTTTTTAGACCTTATATACAGGGTTATTGGTAATTAGACCGGATCCTCTTAAGAGGGTATAGGGGCGGTTATTTGGAATAATTTTGACCCCATATTGCATTATCCGAAACTCAACCGTTTTTGAGATATTTGCTTTTTAAGAGTTTTTTTGGAAAAATCAGATTTTCTCCTTCAAAAATTTATAAAAAAATAACTATTCATCCAGATTTCATTTTGTTTACATTTTTAGATAGAGTACATTTTAATTCTTAATATTCAATCATAAAATCATAATATTCTGTATTAATACAGAAACAGGCCACTTCGTAAAAAACAAATCAGATTTTTTGTTAAACTGTCTACTTAAATGTGATTTTTCTCGAAGAAAACCCCTATTAATTGAGTCTGCATGTTATTTGAAAAACATCTACACATTTCTAGCTATCCAACGAGGTAAAAAACATTGCATTTAGTTACAAAATTTCAAAGAAAATGTGAAAACAATAGGCCCAGGTAGTGAATTCCGAGAATGTGGTTTTTGATCCGAGGTCAATAAGCGATACTACTTCAATGCTCCGTATGCTCTGTCTCGCTCTCGCTCACGTTGCTAGCAGATTTGTGTTGTTGTTAAGTCCAGTTTGCTCGTGCGATTCGTACTGTGTAGACGCTTTCCACTATCTTTGGACTTCGGTATCTTTACTTTGTGACTTGGCTTGTAAACGTTTTGTGACTGATTGCATTCCCGACTACTTGGCGTGTATTAAAGGACTTGATTGACGATCAAATTATGGCTGCAGATCCCCGCGTCCAACCTCGTCCTCGAGAGTTTTCAAATGAGGAATATGCGGACATAATGTTTTGCTATGGATATGCCAACGGTATCTCTACTCGTGCTCGTACGGAGTATCAGTCTCGATTTCCTAACCGCCGTTTACCCGATGAGAGTGTGTTTGACGGAGTGTATCGGCGACTACGAGAAACCGGTAGCGTTCAGAGAAGACAAATCGATGCTGGCAGACCTCGTGTTTATCGTGTGGAGGAAGAAGAAGACATTCTTCGTTACTTTGAAGAGGATCCAACCACCTCGACCAACATGGTAGCACGACGTCTTGGTATAACCCAATGGAAATTGAAAGAAATACCTTGATTCTAAAAACTCCCTAAATTATTATTTCAACCTCACACCTTTAGTTTCTACTACCCAGTTTTGGTTTTGTCACATTTTCTCTGAAACCATGCCACGAAATGCAGTGTTTTTTACCTCGTTGGATAGCTAGAAATGTGTAGATGTTTTTCAAATAACATGCAGACTCAATTAATAGGGGTTTTCTTCGATAAAAATCACATTTAAGTAGACAGTTTAACAAAAAATCTGATTTGTTTTTTACGAAGTGGCCTGTACTTTCTGTATTAATACAGAATATTATGATTTTATGATTGAATATTAAGAATTAAAATGTACTCTATCTAAAAATGTAAACAAAATGAAATCTGGATGAATAGTTATTTTTTTATAAATTTTTGAAGGAGAAAATCTGATTTTTCCAAAAAAACTCTTAAAAAGCAAATATCTCAAAAACGGTTGAGTTTCGGATAATGCAATATGGGGTCAAAATTATTCCAAATAACCGCCCCTATACCCTCTTAAGAGGATCCGGTCTAATTACCAATAACCCTGTACATTAATACTATTTTACAGTATGGACACTCCCTGCGCTCTCTAGATTGCGACCTCACCCCCTCGTTACCCAGATTGATACAGATTGGTTACAGTTTGGTTGTCGAACTTATAGGATTGCGCCGCCATTTTGTTTGTTCCGCCATTCCTTTTTTTAAATGTCATTTCTGGCCCGTTGTATGAAGTGTCCAGCTCCAACAATTTAAAATGACGTTTGAAATGACGTAACTGGATCGCAGACGTAGAACTGAATGAACTAGAGTTTCAGTTAATTCAATCAGCTCGGATACTAAAGTACTACCTAAACCACTACTCATCTGTATGATTAGTATGATTGAGAATATCCGCAGGGTAAATAATGTATGCAGTTTTGACATACTTTGAAGATTGTAGGTACGTATTGGATTTTCGACCTTTTAGTCGGTAGTCACGGTACGTTTGTACTAACTAATATACAAGGTCTAACAAAATTTGCTGAAACTATTTTAACTGGTGCTTCTACCCATGAAACTGAACAACTTTACTCATGAAACCCATAGTAAAATCTCAAAAAAAAAAGAACTTCCCATACTAAGTTGGCTGATCAGCTGATCGAGTTATTATGGGAGACATTTTTTTTTTTGCGATTTGACTACCATGGGGAAAGTTGTTCAGTTTAATGGGTAGAAGCACCAGTTAAAATAGTTTCAGCTAATTTTGTTACACCTTATATATACTTTGGTCACGGTATAAAATAAAACAAAAAACCGGCCAAGCGCGAGTTGGACTCGCGCACTGACTTAGACAAGATAGAATCGCACTGAGGGTTCAATACTAAAACATCTTTATAAATCAACTATAATATAGAAGATAATTAGATGTCGCTAGTTTGAGTCATTCGTCGTTACGTCCAAAAAGTTTCGTTTCTTCAAATTTCAAAAAAATCACGTTCCTTTATTTTATTATTATTTCTATTATTTGTTGTTGTAACACACACTGAGGAAATTTCAACTGTCTTCTAGTTCATTAAAATACAACGCGCTTGCAGATAGACAGACGGACAGCGAAGGCTTAGTAAAAGGGTCCCGTTGGTCACCATTTGGGTGTACGGAACCCTAAAAAGAATCTACACAAGTCACAGAATCTACACAAACAAAAGACATCACTTACAAAATATTGAAATAATCTTAAGGGTCCCCAGGAGGCTCGATTTCCATAGGAACGTAGTTCCGCTTTAATACAAAAACTACATGCCGGATTGAATCCAAGCTTTGCGAATATATTGAGTAGACACATATCGATGTTCGTAAGTAGTTTTCACCATAGTAATTTGCATTAAAACATAACTGAACGAAGGCTAAAATTAGTTTCGTACTGAAAGTTTGAAACTTCTCTTATTTTTTTCCGTTTTATATTATTAGTACATCGAAAACTAATTACAAACATTGATTTGTGTCTACTAAATATATTCTCAAAGTTTGGATTTAATCAGGCATCTAGTTTTTGTATTAAAGCGGAACTACGTTTGTATGGAAACTCGAGCCTCCTGGGAACCCTCAACTCTTAGAACGTGCTAATTTGGAGGTGGCCCATAAAAAGAGAGATATTAAAGCGTAGGAAACGCGTATTTCAAATATAGTACTTTATCCAATGTAAGGTTATCGTTTGCTTTTGTGAAATTATAGAGTGAACCACAGTGAATACGAAAACCCAAGTCTTAAAATGCCACAACCCGGTGTACCCTATACAGGGTTAGGAAAGGAGTATTTCAAATATAGTACTGTCTCCAATGTAAGGTTATCGTTTGCTTTTGTGAAATTATAGAGTGAACCATAGTGAACACGAAAACCCAAAACTTAAAATGCCGCAACCCGGTGTAAAAAATGGGTCTGTATAATTTGGAAATATTGGGCTCTCCCAAAAACTATGGAACCACGTTGCCAATTTAAGAGTAAGAAACTGCATTCAAAGGAAATAAAATAATGCACGACTTGAGAATGGAACCTAAACTTTTGTTTTGAAATAGTGAAATTTGGATTGTTTAAGACGTATTCCTTACAAACGACGCTATTATTTACCACAATAAAACTTAAATCACTAACAACAACCGGTTTTGGGTTCGGGGCAACTTATTCGTTCTTTTTTTTTAAATATTTCAATGCAATTTTTCTGTACTCTCAAAAAGACGATGTGTTTCAACGTCCCATATTAAAAACTTCATTAATCCCGATAGTTTCCATACTGCTGATAGTTTCTCTACTCCCGATAGTTTCTCTACTCCTGATAGATTCTCTACTCCCGATAGTTTCTCTACTCCTGATAGATTCTCTACTCCTGATAGTTTCTCTACTCCCGATAGTTTCTGATTTTTCATACAGACCAATTTCTATTTCGCATTCTGTGATGGTAAGGCGGGTTGCAGCCTTAAAGACTTGGGTTTTCGTGTTCACCATGATTCACTCTATAACAATTTCATAAAAACAAACGGTCACCTTCATGTAACTTAAAATTAAGATAAATTGACCCTTTTCAAATTTCTAGTTTGCAAATTGCGATTATCGCAAACGTCTATATTATGAGGAATTTTTATAATAAAAAGATGCCAAGTGTTCAAACCTCAAAAGAGAAAAAAAAGCGCATACCTGAATAACCTGCGATTTTGAAAACAAATGACATTGCTTTAGTTTTAATTAACTGAATCACAAATTCATTCAGTGAATTAGTAGCCGGTCCCGCGATGGGCGCCAAGTGAACCTACGCTCAAATTGATAATCAATTTATTTCAGTATTTATGCAACTATTTAAGCATTACTATAACAGAGCACAAGTGGGGATGGCTCGGGCCTAATTCAAATTCCGGTCCCAAGCTAATATAACCTACCCTCAAAATAATTATTCTAGTTAATTTATTTTAGACCTACCCTCCACTACAGAATTATACCAGCATTACTATAGTAGAGCACACGTGGGGCAGGCTCGCCGGTGAATGGAGCACGTGACACGTGGCTGCCGGGCGCGGCCGTTCGATAGTGCGGAGGCTGCGCTCTGAGCTCGCCCGGAACACTCCTCGCTCGTCCACCACAACCTGACCCACCCTACTTCATACATATTTTACACAATTCAACCAGAGCGAAAATGCGATACCAAGCACACGGGTCTTAATGTACTGGACGCTCGCTCACACGCAAATTACGCAAGAGCTCTGTATTAAAACATTACGATTTTAGCGAGGTAGCCGTCCGTTTTAAAGGGAGCGATGTAAAATGTTATTTACTTATCTCAGATAAACTTACGTTGTCTTATAAGAAATAAATTGTCAAAGGTTGCCTGGAAGAAATTGCTACCTAGCAATAAGGCCGCCCATTGTATAGGCTTTCTTCTTTATTGTTAATTTCTTTAAAAGGTATGTAGTATTTTACAGGATTAAGTAAGAGATTTTACAATAATTTCAATAACAATATAAGCGAGTGCTAAACGTATAACTGTTTGACTGAAATCTGTACATCAGGGGAAAAATATTTTTCATCTCGGAGGAAAAATATTTTTCATCTCGGAGGTAAAATTCTAGGTAAGCATTGAGAAGATGCAAAAGCGGACAGCATACTTTGTCAGAAATCTGGCTGATTTATATAGAATGACTTGCCTTTAGCTAGTGGACTTGCTATAATGCGGAAAGGATACACAGTTACAGTAAAAGGAAATACTAAACATTAAACATGAAGACAACCAGTAAATTCCGAAGTTTATTGCGCCTGCCGTCAGCATTACAGAACGTGACATCATAAGTTTACACCGAGGAAGTTGAGTTGAGAATAATAATTTTAGAATTTGAGAATTGATAATATTGCAAGAAGAATAATGATAACAACGTTATTTAATCTCATAGTAACAATTGTAACAAACAACAGATAAAACTAGATCAACTATTTCCATATTATTGTATTTACGATACGTCGCCAACACAGTCGAACCTATGATCCAGCACGAAGGACCAAAAAACAATAGCGCGCGGAGCAAAGCCGTTTGACCCGCGATCTTATTTACAGCGCGCAACACACGATTCATCTCCCGCCAAAAACCGCTTAGCCGTCCCACGACCTCTGCAGATTGAGTGAATATTTCATATTGGCTTCTATCGCAGTTTTGTTTTCGGCTATGGCTCTATGATTTGCGGAAGAGAACCTTGTGATATATTTCGTTCGGCTACATCAATCGCCTTTGATGATTTATTGCTTTGAAGAGAAATAAATCTTGTATTTGGACTAAAGCTCTGGCTTTGCTACAATCTGGTTTGCTGAAATGGCTTCTGTTTTCGTCTTTTGAGTTAAAACTGCAAGAGTTTGTGGCCTGTTCAACTTGAACGAGCAAAAACTTACGTGTAAAAGCTTCTCAAGTGTTGTTTACACCAGAAAAGTTATCGAAAGTTTCCAACGAGGAACGTTTCAAGTGTTTCAGATTCTTGACAACAGGAAAATTTTCGCAAATGATGCCTCTTTAAAAATGTTGGGTATTCTTTATTCCACTTGAGAATTCGAACAATGCTGTGAATAAATCAAGATCAAAATCATAAAGGAATATCGGAATTCAGAACGCGCTAAATCATTCCAAAAGGCGTCTTCAGCGTTTTTATTGCTTCGTAAAAGTAAAAAAAGTAAAAAGATCTGACACTGATTCTGAATTCAAATTCGATTGCGTTCGAATACGTGACATATTATATGTTGTTTTCACATTTGCCTTCATTGCTGGTCACAGACAGAGCGCGACCAAAACAATCGATTTGAGCATTCGAATACCTCACGGTTAGACATCGATACTGCACAAGAATAAGTTGATTAGCTCGCTAACAAACACAATTCATCTAAATTATTCGTTTCGGATAATCGCTTCGTTAGACCAGTTCGGACTGTGAATAAACGTAAATAGATCGGAACGCTTATAGCGCGGTGTCTTCCGTTTCCTACAAGCTTTTTATTAAATCTGTGTTCAATTCAATACAAAGTCAATGTCAAGGCAAATAGTATTGTATTGACTGACTAAGCCAATTCCCGAAGGTTTCTAAGATTAGCGGTTGGTTCATTTCATAAAGTAAATTATACATACTAGATTATGATAGTACTAATATATATACTTTCAATAGATATAGAGTTAACAGTGAGATTGAATTGTAAGCGACATCTCGTGTCAAGAGACCGAACTATAGAGAAAACACCAACCCGACCCTAAGAGATGAATAAACGTATGCTCTAAACATTAGGCTAATAATAAAAATAAAAGACAAATTTTTATATTTACGAAATAATGAAAATCGAAATGTCTTGTGGTGCCATCTATCGAGGAATGACAATACTAAAGACAATATGCTCATCCAAAAATCCTTTCAAAATCGATGGAATGCGCATCTAGCTTTGTAAATTAATTACCTAGGTAATGACACCACGCTATTAAGACTTTTTATTCCGTGCAGGTATTATGAATGAATATTTTTGCAGTATTGTGCTAATTACGCATATTTTGGTCTTTTTACACGACTGCCCACAAAGAATTTGCGTATTGTTTTCAGGTCTAAGTAAGTATGTACGTTTCTTTATTCCATGATATCTTCAAAACGGCTTGATGGATTTTAAAATGCGAGGTATCTTTAGATTCGTCTTGATGCAGTGAGTGACATAGAATACATTTTACCTGACTTCCTAAAACAGAAGGGGTAAGGTTATTATGCATTCGTGTTTTAATAAAAAAAAATGTTATCGCATTTCACAAATTAACTTTTTGGAAAAACAAAATAAAATTCAAAATCTATCAAATTAGAGCATCAGCATTAGACAAGATGTCAAATTATCTGTTTCATCTTTGAAACTAATAAATGTTCAACATTATTTTTTTCTCGTCATCAGACTTTTTCATTATCATCATCATCATCATTTAATCCGAAAGACGTAAACCGTCCACTGCTAAATAAAAGCCTTACAAGGATTTCCCCAACAACCGGTCTTGCGTTGCCCCTAATCAACGGCTTCCCGCGACCTTCACAAGGTTCTCGGTTCCATTAAAATAATCGTCTCCACTACTGGGACACAGGTTTCTCCCCAAATCTTTAGAAGGTAAGGTTGTGACACGTCGTCATAGGTGTAGGTACGGAAGTGGGCGTGGGTAGGTAATGACGTGTTCACACTGTAAATAAATCGAAATACCTGTGAAGTTCACAGGTATTTCGATTTATTTACAGTTGAATAAGATGATATAAATATGAAATAAAAACCCGAGATGGGTCTTAGAAAGAAGCAGCAGGTTAAAATAATTATTTTATAAAATTTCCAAGTTTCGTTTTCAAATATGTTGAATAGTGGAATAGAATTTTGATTTTTGAATGAAATGTCAGCGCATGCGTGAAAAAGAAATAGATGGAATGAAAGAAGAACGCATAACAGTGTGCCGCGTTTCAAGGTCATATCCACACACGGGGGCCAAGTCAGAGGTTGTAGGGCTAGTGGCGAACCTCACTGCCAGCAGTTTTACAAGCTGCCTATAAGGCATCTGACGTGGTTTAACGACTGCCATCTAGTGATAGCAACCGGCACCAATGGCGCGTGGCTTACGAAGCACGGAAGGGATCGAGAAAAATGCCACTAACAGTAAAACCTATCCAGATAATGACCATGCTTCGGGTCAGTTGACCTGTGTGATTGACACAAACCACGCAAGTTGCTCTGAGCAACGACCGCCTGTGTCATTTATCACCCAACTTCGACTATATTTGCGAATTGTGTGAAGTAAAAGGTTTGCATCAGACTTCAGTAAGGCAATAAGTCGCCGTCTCGTCTGAAACGACTCAATTCTTGTTGCTCAGGCAAACCAATTAGTCTGAAGCCACCGTCGGGAGGCGACGTTTTGTTAATGTCTATGTCGCTTTGGAGTTTCCAGCGCTTCTTTGAGAAACTCGAAAATAGGACGAAAATCAGGTTTTATTTTTAGTAAATTAAAATGTTGTATGTCTGGATGATCTCTTGGGCTTGCATACGGCTGCAAGTGGAGCGAGCCTTAGTCCTTTACGTGGGCCTTTTTAACTTCAATCTCTTATTCGAAGTTAAAAGATTGTAAACGCTAAACACGTTAAAAACCGACTTCCATCGCAACAACTTAACGTTTTTGTTAATTTTCTAATAAAGTACAACAACTATTTGTATAAAAAAAAATAATGGGACCACACGGGAAGCACTAGCTTTCAAATAAAAAAAGAATCATAAAAATCGGTTCACCTTGTCAAAAGTTCTGAGGTAACACACATAAAAAAAAACATATAGTCGAATTGAGAACCTCCTCCTTTTTTGAAAGTCGGTTGAAAATGAAATAACTTCGATAAACTCATAAAATTTTTTACCACACCTCGGACACTGCATACAACGGTCGTGAAATGACATTTCTAAAAACAAATGACGGAGCAAACAAAATCACGGCGAAATCCTGTACGTTCGAGAACCAAACTATAACTAATGTGCATCAATGTAGGTGACGAGGGGATGAGGTCGGAATCTAGAGAGCGGCAGGGAGTGTCCATACTGTATGTTCGTACTAATATATCATTATCATATCAGCCGAAGGACGTCCACTGCTGGTCATAGGCCTCCCCAAAGGATTTCCACGACGACCGGTTCTGCGCTGCCCGCATACAGCGGCTTCCCGCGACCTTCACCAGGTCATCGGTCCACCGAGTGGGAGGCCTGCCTACACTACGTTTCCGGTGCGTGGTCGCCACTCGCCACTCTAATATATATACTTTGGTTTTACCCATCTACAACTTCGTGTGCATTTGTTATTTATTATCGAGGGAGTGCGGTGCATGAAACGCAAGCGGCTCCCGGGTTGTTTCTTCCCAAAAACCTAATTCTGACTATCACGAACATTTAAAAATAAAAATTAGCGAAACCGGTTCAGCCGTTCTTAAGGTATGCGCTTACCAACGAACAGCATTTCATTTTTAGGGTTCCGTAGTGAAACTAGGAACCCTTTTTTTCTCAAAGACTATTACAGCTATGAAGCTGAAATTTGGCGTGGCTATACAAATCTGTGAACCCTATAAAGATATGAAAGAAAATCTGTAAAAAAAATAGGTTATGCATGTAAAGAGAGGGGGGTGATTTTTTTTGTCCACTTGCCTGTAGGGTATTGTTGAAAAGTTCTTTCAAAAAAGTGGCAATTCTCGTTAGAGCTGTATGTCCCCACCCCTACCAGCTAAACCGCTATTTCAGGAAATCTGAAAGTATTGGAAATAGCATAATTAGAATACATATTGACTACTTAGAAAAGGGGAAAACGATAACAGGGCAGTGCTATGATAATTTATTGGATGAATTTGATGCCGTCTTAAAGGACAAACGACCCCATTTAAAAAAGAAAAAAGTACTGTTTCATCACGACAACGCCCCGGCTATTCGTCCAGAGTTGTGACGGCTAAATTAGCACAGTTACGCTACGAACTATTGCCTCACCCCCCGTATTCTCCAGATTTGGCCCCATGCGATTTCTTTTTGTTTCCCAACCTAAAAAAATGGCTCGGTGGTAAGCGATTTGGATCAAATGACGAAGTCATTGCCGCCACAGAGGCCTATTTTAATGACTTTCCAAAATCATACTTTTTGTATGATTTATTGAAACTTGAGTAAAGGTGGAACAAGTGTATAAAGTTAAAAGGTGACGACGTAGAAAAATAAATGCATATATACAAAAAAAATGTTTTTTTTTTGCCATAAACGGGTACTTATCAAACAGCCCTCGTACTTAAGATGTGTCCATAAAACATGTTCTATGGCAAGTGCAAAAATAACTTTGTTTTTTAGAATATGCATCTATTTATTGAAAAGACTATGGAACACTACTTTGCGCGTAGTGCGACATGCACTTGGCCACTTTTTATCTATATACAGATTATAACTGAGCAACATTAATAGTAAATATGCACAATCTAGTCCGTATTTTAACTACGACGATACATGTTATAAAGTTATAAGCAAGTTGCCTAGTGTGTGGGTTATTACTTATTATAAATCTTTTTAGTATTGTGTTGAATGTGTTGTTTAACCGACTGTGACTTTGAGGTTTTTACTCGACTGCTTATAAGGAGAGTAATGTTTTTCGGCTGTATGTATGTCTGTGTTTTTGGCTGAGCCTGTAGCCTACACGGCTTGAAGGATTTTGGAATGCGAGGTGACGTAAGATTCGTCTTGATCCCTTATTTATTTATTTATTTGAATAAGGCACACCAACGGCATAAATATTACACGTTTCCAAAACATAGTTAGGTCTTATTCTAATACAAATGCTTATTATAGGTGTACACAACATTGACATAAAATTATTATTAAAACAACATGGAAAATACTAACTAAGAAATTAATGAAACATTACTTTTAAATTTTGGCAAGGAGTTAGAAAATATATCAATTTTGGATAGTTTAGATTTAATGGTGTTGTAATCCATACACATTCTACAGAAAGGAGAATTCTTACCTATATTGGTTCTAAAGAAGGGAATGTGAAAGACTTTTGACATGGGATATCTCGGATAATTGCTCGGAACAGACAAAGCTATATATAGTCAAATACCTTGAGTGACATAGGATATTTTTTTACCTGACTGGTCAAAAAAAGAGGAATAACGTTTTTATGCAGTCAAGTTTTTAATTTTTAATTAAATTAGTTAGGTTAGGTTACTTGAAGAGCAACGGTGGCGTAATGGCTAGGGCCGCCGCCTCCTGTCCGGGAGGTCGTGGTTCGAACCTGCCACGTACCAATGTGATTTCGAATTAAGATTTTCATTTGTACGTTTATCCGACGCTCTTATGGTGAAGGAAAACATCGTGAGAAAACCTGGACACGCCTGCGAAGAAACTCGCAGGTTGTGTGTGAAGTCGACCAACCCGCACTGGGCCCGCGTGGTCGGCTAAGGCCCGATCGCCCTTTTTTTAATTTTTTTTTATTACCTAAAAATTTTAGTGCGTTTGACTATATCTAACCTGATGGTAAATAACGATGTAGTCGAGGATGGTACACGCAAACTCAAATAATGCCTATTCACTCTCGCCTTGAAGATCCCCAAATTGTAGGAGTCGGGCAACTAATTCAGGGTAGGCTCGAGTCCCTCGGTGGGGACGTATATGAGCTGATATGAATGAATGAATGAATTTACTTGAACAAGTAAATTAAAACAGAAATCCATATATGAGAGAACAGTTGCAGATTTCTGCGAAGACGACAAGACAAGATCTGTTCACTACTTGAAATTGCATGTGGGTTACGGCAAAGTATTATACGGGTTTTATCTCCAGTCTCCACGGTCGTAAATTTGAACGAGCTGACTCATACCATGCATGTGAGCGAACGACAAACCCGACCCGAGTTAAAAATGAAAATGAAGCAAAACTGGTTCTCAGATTTTTTAAAGTGAAAACCTTGAAAATTATTTCGATTTCTGTGACTTAAAAACATATACTTGCTATAAAAAAAACTTTACGATTGCTGTTGCGCTGTCTCATAAGGAGCGGCAATTTTATTAAAAAAAACCGGTCAAGTGCGAGTCCGACTCGCGCTCCAAGGGTTCCGTACCACCCACACCTTATGACAGTGATACCACAATACTAAATAAGAAAACGCGAGCGACAGAAAATGCTTCTTTTTCTCAAATCGGACACCTTAGCGCGATTACGACACATTGGTCGGTTTTTACAAGTTTTTATGTAAGTATGTATGTTTGTTCAGAAATCTTGCAATTTAAATTTGACTCACTTCCCGGTTTCCGATTGAGCTGAAATTTTACATGCATATGTATTATGTATATCGCGAGACAATGCAATATCAGAAGCTTGTACCTAAAAGTTTTTAGGTTTTTCGAAAACTATTATTATTTGTTGTTTTACTTCAGAATTACTATATACTATAATCAAACAAATTTTCATGCTACCGGTTATACGATAGAGCTAAATCAAAAATACCTCTAAAAACACGTTGTTTTGTAAGGAGTCCCCTTACCTTTTCACTTTTTCTAATTTTTAGTACATGTTGTTATAGCGGCAACAGATATACACATACTGTGAAAATTTCAACTGTCTACCTATAACGGTTCATGAAATGCAGCCCGCTGACAGACAGACAGACGGCCAGGCGGACAGAATAGGGACCCTTTATGTGTACGGAACCATAAGCAGCAGAAATCATATGTACACTCACTCAAATGTTAACGGCAGTCACAAAACTCACATAATTAAAACACCCACACCACATCCTTATGAAGTGACGGTATTCTTGAAAGGTTTAACCCTTCTAGTACCCACGACGGGACCAAGGGCCTTTGTTGGTGACGCCTTTTGCAAGCCACGCCTAATGAACTACTACAGATAACGAATTTGCTTCATGCACCAACCAGACCATTAAAAACTGTGAAACATAGTATACATGGTGTAAAAAATTGGTGTAGGTCCCGTTAACAGGGGGTCCTACTGATCATACTGAACAACTTTCCCCAAGGGACACATAGTTAATTCTCAAAAAACAAATTGGACCCTCCATACTAAAATGCACAAAATTGGTCAATCAGCTGATCGATCTGTATGAAGAAATATTTTTTTTGCGATTTCATCAAAGTCGTAGAGAACAAAAAAGTACAGTATGATGAGTAGTAGCCCCCAGTTAATGGGACCTACACCAATTTTGTTACACCCTGTATATTTCAAGACAAAGAGCAAGTACTTATACTAAGGGTTTAAGAAATGCCGATGTGAAATATTTCAAGCAAATTAGTCTTGCTCTGTTATCTGAGGCTTTTAGTTTCAAAAACAAACAGAGGTCTAATAGTAGATCTAATAGAAGCAGTATCTTAGGTCACGGGCGTCATATAGGTAGGCTTACCAGACGTCAGGATTTGTCCTGACATGTCGGGATTTTTAGGCTTCTGTTAGGATTCCAGCCGGACTTTGAAAATGTCAGGATTTTTTTGCATTATTTAGATGATTTTTGGTCCTCATCAATGTAATGGTGATTTTTCACTGTGTGGGGAGATGGTAAGAGTAGCCTGTATGGCGGATTGTGAGTCGGCGAGTGACCGGTCGGCACTCAAAAGGAATGTCATAAATGGTACTTTATTACTTTGACTGTGTGTGTCGAAAAACCGCGCCTGTTTCTGTAAATTGTCATGACCTTTTGATAAAAATCAGGCTTTTCGTCAGGAATTTTCAATTTAACATCTGGTAAGCCTACATATAAGAGGGATTTTTAGAAGAGTCCTGAGTGAAGCGATGGATTCAAGCCGCTCAAGACGAAGACAGGCTTTATTCCAGAAGTGAATAATGCTTTACTTTTCACACCTACTCAAGGCAATAAAAGCCAGAACTACATAAATAATAACTAGAATTAATACCAAACACTATCTTTTGTTTCACATTCTTTGCAATCGTGCCTTTTTTGTTTTTTCTGCCAGACTACTATAGACAGCTCGATTTTCAAATAAACTTTCCTTTAATCGAAAATCTGAGCTCAGATCAAGAAACTATGTACATGAACATGGGAGAAAAAAGCCAAGACGAAACTTCACGGAACGCGTAAGAATATGAGAAATGTCGAGCAATATCAAGAAGTAAAGGTGTTGGTGAAACATAGAGCCCAAAGGACAATGTCATCAACAAGAGCTCAGCTGTTAAACAACAAAAAACATGAACATGATCCAGAAATCAAAAGCGAATTCAAATACCTATCTTCTGAAATGAATTGCATTATATATTGAGGCACGTGCCTATCCTGTCACAAGACTCCCACTTCTATAAATAAATCATCATTTGTGTTACAAAAGGATTTGAATACGTTAAGTGTTAAGCCTCTTATATTACAAAATGCGATACTAAATAAAAGATCAAGTCAATTGACGGGCGTTTCGCAATGTCATTCAAATTGTATGCGCGTTAGCATCCAAAGGAAAAAGATGTCAAAAGATTCCTAACGATTACATCACAGAGTATTTGTAAATTCAGGACAACGTACGGAACGGAACGGAGGCAGTATATAGAGGTTGTTTGTATGTAGGTATGTCTGTTACTATTTTCCTCGAAAACTACATGACCGATTTAGTTGCAATTTTTTGTATTTAAAAGGTATCGTTTCAGAGCAGGTTCTTAGACATGTTTTATAGCGCGGTACACCACCAGGGAGCGCTACAGCAGCCAAGATGGTTGGCGCTTGAGGCCATCTCAGAAACCATTCAGCCGATTCCGATGCAGTTTTTTTGCATTATATTGGTGTCATTTCAGAGCAGTTTTCTAGATATGTTTAATAGCTGTAGACCACCAGGGGGCGCTGCAGTAACCAAGACGATTGCCGCTAAAGGACTTCTCAGAAACTGTTCAACCGATTCTGATACGATTTTTTGCTTTATAGATGTAATTTTTAGGGTTACGTACCCAAAGGATAAAAAATTACTAAGACTTCGCTGTCCGTCCGTCTGTCTGTCTGTCCGTCACCCGGCTGTATTTCATGAACCGTGACAGCTAGACAGTTAAAATTTTCACAGATGATGTATTTCTGTTGCCGCTATAACAACAAATACTAAAAATTAGAAAAAGTACCAAAACAACCCTCCTTGTTTACAAAAAAACTGTTTTTTTAACGTGAAGAAACTAGTGCCACCTAGTATGATGGTACGGAACCCTTTGTACTAGCGCCATCTAGTATGATGGTACGGAACCCTATGTGTGCGGTTCTGACTCGCACTTAGCCGGTTTTTTTAGAGCTGGTATTGGCATGTTTTACAGCTGTATACCATAAAGCATGTATATGTAATGAATGTTTACAGAACTGAAAGAGTCTACGACATAAGGACAACAAAACCTTTGAGAGTAAGTAGTTCAAGGCATTGAATGGGAAGGAGAACTTACATAACTTACTCTCTTAAAAAATTAAAATTAAAAACAAAAATTAAAAATTTTGATAAAGTCCACGCCGGATGTTAAAACGTACTAATCGACATAGGATAACTTTCTTGCAAGTCCTTCGACTAGAGAGAAATATGAAACGAAAAATAAAATGTGTCAGGGGCTGCCGTCGCGATGTCTGTTCCAAATTTCAATTAAATATATTAATTTTGAATTAATCTAAAACTACATTTATTTACATATAATACTGAATTAACCAATCATAAAATTGCATATATTTATTTTTGTTTCAGAGCAGAGAATATCAGCCCCTAATGGTTTTTCTTGGAGTTTTTAAATTTCTTCTTTCGTTTCTTATTTCCCTCTAGTCGGGGGACTTTAAAAAAAAAGTTATTGAATTATTTTTCTTCCACGTTTTAACATCACGCGTGGGTTTTTTTTTAATGTTTTTTTATTTAGTAACTGAATCATAATCATCGTATTAACATAAACAGCAAACACTTGTGAAATTAATTCTTTTGACTATGAAGGCATGTTCAAGTGTCTAGAGAAGTGTCAAGGTTGAGACGAGATAGAGTAATGATGTGATGACATCAACCAATACGAGTGATCTATTCTTAGAAATCGAACTAAAAAAATATTCATATTAAATTACAAGGTTAAACAGTATTTGTACTAAATATTAAACTAAATAGTCACGAATAAACCTTAAAAAACAAGGTGCAAGCCCCTTATATATAGCATATCTCTGGGTACAAGCTTTTCTTTCAGAGTACTGTAGAGATCGTATATCTCTACGTTTATGCACTCGCGCCTCCTTAAGTACTCACTTGCCAGCGCGAATCGTATTAAAAACCTTAGCTCAAATTCAAATTAGTAAATCGTTCGAAAGCTTTCTGAAACAGTCGAGTTTCATTCGAGTGTGGACCGCGAGCCAGGACAGAGGTCCATTATCCAGTGTATGATAGATTGAAGACCGCGCGCCAGGGCATAGATCCCTATTTATCTATTTCTTATGGCAAGAGAGTATTTTAAATAGTTTCATTTAAATAACCAATAATAAGTCAGTAATCAGTATTATACAAATTATAATGTATTAGTTATGAAACAATATAAAAAATGAATTTCTTACACTGGTGATAATTGAGATGAGATGAGGTGAGATGTTGTCAAGGGTTTACCAATTGTTAACAAAAAAAAAAAAATATCAAGAAGCGTAATTATCTTGATTTTTTCGAACCCTGCTTACCATCAGGTGAGATGATACCAAAGGCTTACCAATTGTGGATAAAAAAAAACTGGATGCGGGCAGCGCAAAACCGGTCGTCGTGGAAATTCTTCGGGGGAGGTCTATGTCCTGCAGTGGACGTCCTTCGGCTGATATGATAATGATAAAAGTTATATCTCCAACAAATATTATATAACCTCTCACTAATCTCATGTCGTCAGAAAGAATGATAAACGACAGGTCCATTACCTGCGGCGATTATTGCACATTAGTAAAACTGACAAGCAACTGACAGCAGCTGTCAAGTGAATGTCAAGCGAGAGAGCCCCTCCCAGCGGAGCCTATTAAAAAATACATACTAAATTATTTTGTTACAGTTACATACCTACTAGAGCTGGCTTAATCAATTCCAGGAAATGATAAAAATACATACTATTAGTTATTTTGTTGTTGAAATGATTAAATTCCAGTTATGTTTTAGTTTAGCTCCATAATGCCTTTATATAATTCACAAGAAGGATTCAAAGATAATTCGAAAACCGTTATGCTTGATTCACGTAGCGATAAGTTTAAGTATGTATTTGCAATAATGTAGAGATACAATTCAGTGTTAAAATTTAATTTTATTAGTTGGCCTTTGTAATTTATTAGTTGTCCTTTGTCCAGCACTGGACGTCTTACTGCTGACATGATGATGAATAATTTAATTACTTTATTATAATTTACACAAAGATGGTGTTCGAAACCGGTCGCTGACAATTTATAAATGCGGTTTTATTTGTTTTATGTGGAATATATGTGATTATAATGTTCCACCAAGAACCTACAATCAAAAGTATAACTATTTACACTTGAATTAATTTCTTTTAAAATACACTTTTAGATCTATTAATTTAATTAATCATTGAAAGCTACAGTCTTTAGAGGCATGTTTTCAAACTAATTTTAATGGCATTTTTAGGGTTCCGTGCCCAAAAGGTAAAAACTGGACCCTATTACTAAGTCTGTCACCAGAATAGAATACAATAAATTTTTAATCAGTGATGAGTACCTACAATTGAAATATAGCATAGTTTTTTAGAATACATAGTTTGTACCCATCACTGTAAAGGTGTTTCCCCGGGCTGTATTTCATGAACCCTGATAGCTAGACAGCTGAGATTTTCGTAGATGATGTATTTCTGTTGCCTCTATAACAAAAAATACTAAAAATTTGAGTAAGTGAAAAAATAAGGGGGGTCTCCATACAAAAAAGTGTTTTTTTTTAACATGAACAAACTAGCGCCATCTAGTATGATAGTCTTTGAAACATGAAACCAGCGTCATCTAGTATGATGGTACGGAACGCTATGTGTGCCAGTTTTACAATCTTTCATTTTAGCCTAGGAGTTTTACTTACTTTAAATTTCAAACCATTGTATTATACAGAGTTATCCGATAATACGTCCGATCTAAATATTTTACAACATTCAAATGCCATGTAAAAGCATAAACGTATTACAACTAAGCGAAGGCGTGTTTACAACATAAAATTGCCTCCAAGCTCTAAGAAAGGCATGCTCGTTACAATCATAATAGCTCATAAGTCACTCACTATCTATAGTAAATTCTACTTGTCTGTTGTAAACTAAATGCCCTGCGCTCTGCGCTAGCGTAGCGTCTCGTAGTGTGAAACGGATCAATCGTGCCATAAATATACACCCACCAGCCACCCACTGGATCCCGGTGAAAGTTCTAATATAAAAGAAAAATAACACTATGAGGAAGATATAACTAATTGCCTACAAAAGTTTTGATAGCTGTATAGTGCTTGGTACATTGTATCTGAATTTTTAAAATTACCTACGTCGCAACCCTCTGGTTAAATCTGCCATTTGATTGAAAGGCTAGCCCGTTGATTTAATGGCAACATTCAATTGAATGACTAAAGGATAACTGGCCAAGTCGTTGAATAGGATATTCCGAATATACACCGAATAAAAGACCGATGATTTCTTTTTCTGCGAAGCATTCTGCTACCCATGGGTAGGGGAGCCTGAAGCGAGGCTCTTTGAATGTATAATCAATCAAACCTGACCAGAAACTAATTTAAAGGTTTTTTTTATTTTACCAACCCCCTTTTCGTTGTATGGGATTACACGTCCGCCACATTCAAAGGACTAGCTTACAAACAGCCATCTAGTTGAACGTTGAGTGACGTTTGTTCAATCAACGTTCCGCCTAGCTTACAGTCAGCCAACTAGTTGAAAGTTGAGTGACGCTTGTTCGATCAACGTTCGGCCTAGTCATTCAATTGAATGTCTCCATTCAATCAACGTGCTAGCCTTTTAATCAAATGGCAGATTTAACCAGATGGCTGCAACAGATATACGTAGGGGAAGTACGGACAAAATGACATACCCTCCCGTTTTTTCACTATAAACATTTATTTAAAAGCTTCAGGAACAAAATTTACGTATCAATAACTTCTTTGATGTATCAGCTACAAAATCAACTAGAGCAGTAACACTTAACTCTTAATGAAAAAAAAAAATCTTCTTTTAAAATGAGATCACAGAAAATTCATTTTGTCCATACTCATGGACAAAATGACATACCCTTTAAGGACAAAATGACATACTAAATAAAGTGCAATTAAATGCATAGTTCACACACAAATTTCTTTGTTTTCTTCGATAGATCAGCACAGGCAGCATGCACCCAACGGAAGCACTGCATACATCTAAGCCAACCTTCTCCGGTTTTTGATCGGGAGTACAAATCATTGCAATAAATGCAAGCGCAATCGTCCTTATCATCCTCTACCTGAGAATTAATGTTTTCTTCTTCAGAATCGCTATCAAAGAGAACCTTGGATGCTTCCCTTTTTCTTTCACGCGAGGGTTTCTTCATCTCTATCTTTGCTTTAACATCTTCCATATTCGGAGTAGAGGTCAACAATAGATTGACTTGGCGCTTCCTCGGTTTGCGTTTTCCTTGCCCTGCTACGTAATGACATACCAATGTCATTTTGTCCATATCCTGGGTATGTCATTGTGTCCACCAATGAGATTGAATATTTTTAACTTCGTATTTTCTAAAATGTATAAAAGAATCGAAACTAAATATCATTCCCTCATAGGTTGTGATATACTTATGCAAATAAAATCAACAAACAGCGAAGATTTAAAGAAAAACTTACCAAAAACCTATAAGTTGTCACAACACAAAACAAAGTTGAGGTTGGTGAAAACAAACATGAAGTTGTGCCGAAACGACGCGCGCCCGGATTGGTCTAGAATTTTCCTAGGTTGGTAATGGCGACACAAAGACTGCGATTGGCTGGTTTTTGATGTTCCAAACCGCGCCAATTTTCAAATAAGCCCACTATGTCATTTTGTCCGTCTATGTCATTTTGTCCGTACTTCCCCTATATATCTATACATCACGTATTCAATGTATAGATAATACAGGGGCGTCGGTGGCGTAACGACTAGGGCCGCTACCTCCTGTTCGGGAGGTCCTGGTTTCAATCCTGCCACGTACCAATGCGTTTTCGAATTTCGATTTCATATGTAAGATTGTAAGTTTATACAGTGAAGGAAACCATCGTGAGACGTTTATCCGACGCTCTTACGGTGAAGGATAACATTTTGAGGAAACCTGCACACGCCTGCGAACAAACTCGAAGGTTGTGTGTGAAGTCGACCAACCCGCACTGGACCCGCGTGGTCGACTAAGTCGTCCCCTCGGTGGGGAAGTATATGAGCTGCTATGTTGATGATTCAATGTAGGGGTTTAAATCAACGGTCTTGCGTCTTGTCTTTCCTCTTTACGTCCGTTACGTAAGTGTTATGGAAACAATTAGGTGAAGAGGAAAGGGTCATCAACATCATATCAGCCACAAATCGTCCACTGCTGGACAAAGGCCTCCCCAAGGATTTCCACGATGACTGCGCTGCCCGCATCCATCGGCTTCCCGCGACCTTCACCAGGTCATCGGTCTACCGCGTGGGAGGCCTGCCTACGCTACGTTTTCCGGTGCGCGGTCGCCACTCGAGAACTTTACTGCCCCATCGGCCATCTGTTCTACGAGCTATGTGCCCTGCCCACTGCCACTTCAGTTTAGGAAAGGGTATGTTATTCGAAAATAATAGAAAAGCAACGGAGATTCCGTATCTTAAAACAGAGAAGCAGTGTCTTTTCGAGGCTTGACCGGAGAAGTGGAATCAAGTACATGATACAAGATCACAAACAATTCAGGACTCAGCTTAAGGCTTTTTTGTTGAAGAGGTGTTTCTATAGTATAGACGAGTTTAGCAATAATATATTTATTAAGAATCATTAATAATCATCATAAATAAATTATGAAGAATGCATTTAATTTATAATAATATGAATTTTAACGAAGTGTAATTAATAAAATAATTGATGTTAGTGTAATTGTATTTATTTATTTATTTCTTTCGTTTTCAATAACCTTTTTTTATTTTGTAAATTTCCGACACAATTGTAAAATATTGTATAAAATAAAAAAATAAATAACAGATTCTAAGACGTAGTTGAGAAAAAGAAATTGTATAATAATGACACTATAGTTGTCTCGCTCTCACTTCAGAAACCTAATGAGGAGGAGTATGCCGTACGGCATACTTGACGTGAGGCCATTTACGCGACAAGAATGTCCCTCCTCTAGAGATGTAGGAATAGAAACTCATGATAGAAAAAGGATCCGGAAAACTACAACTTTAATGGAAGATGACAGTAAAGAAAAAAAATTGTGCGTGAATAAGACACCGCGAACATCTTTTTTCCTTCAGAGAAGATAATGTCAAAGATAGGGAAAAGTGAGGGATAAAAAGTGTTACACTGATTTTGATAACATTTATGTGGGACCAAACCTGGCAGCCTATCGAATAAAAAAGAACCATGAATATCGGTTCACAATCTGCGAAGATATCACGTAACAAACATACAAAAAAACCTAACCGAACCTTTCCGGGAGTCCCGACAGAAGTGAAAACTTTTCACAGTTTTATAAGTTTTGACTCTCCGATTGTTCCTGGTTACGGTAAAACTAACAGGTAATGGTAACAGTGTCGCGAGTTCAATGGTTTTCTCCCATACCTTTTTACAGTTTTATAAGATTTGATCCTCCGAGTGTTCCTGGTTACGGTAACGGTAACAGGTAACATCTCACCCCATTGTATCTCATGCCATCCTATCCGATGCCATCCTATCCTATCCTATTACGGTAAAAGGTGTCGGGTTTTTCCCATCTCAAATACTGTTTTATAAGTTTCGGTAGCAGGTAACGGTAAGGTAACAGTAAGGTGTCGCGAGTTCAATGGTTTTTTACCATCTCAAATACAGTTTTATAAGTTTTGTTTTGGTGCCCAACGCGCCTGAAGAAGTTTTCACTTCTAAAACATACACTCGAATTGATAAACTCCTTTTTGGAAGTCGGTTGATAACAGGTAAGTAGACCTATTCTCTATATGGGACAAATGCTAGCAATAACAAGATTCGAAAACCATAACATACACTCGAATTGAGAAACTCCTTTTTGGAAGTCGGTTGATAACAGGTACCTAAGTAGACCTATTCTCTATATGGGACAAATGCTAGCAATAACAAGATTCGAAAACCAAAACATACACTCGAATTGAGAAACTCCTTTTTGGAAGTCGGTTGATAACAGGTAAGTAGACTTATTCTCTATATGGGACAAATGCTAGCAATAACAAGATTCGAAAACCAAAACCTACACTCGAATTGAGAAACTCCTTTTTGGAAGTCGGTTGATAACAGGTAAGTAGACCTATTCTCTATATGGGACAAATGCTAGCAATAACAAGATTCGAAAACCAAAACATACACTCGAATTGAGAAACTCCTTTTTGGAAGTCGGTTGATAACAGGTAAGTAGACTTATTCTCTATATGGGACAAATGCTAGCAATAACAAGATTCGAAAACCAAAACCTACACTCGAATTGAGAAACTCCTTTTTGGAAGTCGCATGATAACAGAACAGGTAAGTAGACCTATTCTGTATATGGGACAAATGCTAGCAATAACAAGATTCGAAAACCAAAACATACACTCGAATTGAGAAACTCCTTTTTGGAAGTCGGTTGATAACAGGTAAGTAGACCTATTCTCTATCTGGGACAAATGCTAGCAATAACAAGATTCGAAAACCAAAACATACACTCGAATTGAGAAACTCCTTTTTGGAAGTCGGTTGATAACAGGTAAGTAGACCTATTCTCTATATGGGATAAATGCTAGCAATAACAAGATTCGAAAACCAAAACATACACTCGAATTGAGAAACTCCTTTTTTGAAGTCGGTTGATAACAGGTAAGTAGACCTATTCTCTATATGGGACAAATGCTAGCAATAACAAGATTCGAAAACCAAAACCTACACTCGAATTGAGAAACTCCTTTTTGGAAGTCGGTTGATAACAGGTAAGTAGACCTATTCTCTATATGGGACAAATGCTAGCAATAACAAGATTCGAAAACCAAAACATACACTCGAATTGAGAAACTCCTTTTTGGAAGTCGGTTGATAACAGGTAAGTAGACCTATTCTCTATCTGGGACAAATGCTAGCAATAACAAGATTCGAAAACCAAAACATACACTCGAATTGAGAAACTCCTTTTTGGAAGTCGGTTGATAACAGGTAAGTAGACCTATTCTCTATTGGGACAAATGCTAGCAATAACAAGATTCGAAAACTAAAACATACACTCGAATTGAGAAACTCCTTTTTGGAAGTCGGTTGATAACAGGTAAGTAGACCTATTCTCTATCTGGGACAAATGCTAGAAACAAGATTCGAAAACCAAAACATACACTCGAATTGAGAAACTCCTTTTTGGAAGTCGGTTGATAACAGGTAAGTAGACCTATTCTCTATATGGGACAAATGCCAGCAATAACAAGATTCGAAAACCAAAACATACACTCGAATTGAGAAACTCCTTTTTGGAAGTCGGTTGATAACAGGTAAGTAGACCTATTCTCTATATGGGACAAATGCCAGCAATAACAAGATTCGAAAACCAAAACATACACTCGAATTGAGAAACTCCTTTTTGGAAGTCGGTTGATAACAGGTAAGTAGACCTATTCTCTATATGGGACAAATGCTAGCAATAACAAGATTCGAAAACCAAAACATACACTCGAATTGAGAAACTCCTTTTTGGAAGTCGGTTGATAACAGGTAAGTAGACCTATTCTCTATATGGGACAAATGCCAGCAATAACAAGATTCGAAAACCAAAACATACACTCGAATTGAGAAACTCCTTTTTGGAAGTCGGTTGATAACAGGTAAGTAGACCTATTCTCTATATGGGACAAATGCTAGCAATAACAAGATTCGAAAACCAAAACCTACACTCGAATTGAGAAACTCCTTTTTGGAAGTCGGTTGATAACAGGTAAGTAGACCTATTCTCTATCTGGGACAAATGCTAGCAATAACAAGATTCGAAAACCAAATTTTGTAACAATCATCATCATCATCATATCAGCTCACATACGTCCCAACCGAGGGGCTCGAGCCTACCCTGAATTAGGGCGATCGGGCCTTAGTCGACCACGCGGCCCCAGTGCGGGTTGGTTGACTTCACACACAACCTGCGAGTTTCTTCGCAGACGTGTACAGGTTTCCTCAAAATGTTTTCCTTCACCGTAAGAGCGTCCTATAAACGTACATATGAAATCGAAATTCGAAACACATTGGTACGTGGCAGGATTCGAACCGCGACCTCCCGGACAGGAGGCGGCGGTCCTAGCCATTACGCCACCGACGCTCTAACAATATTTATATCTAAATAATATTTACCATATTCGCTAAACTTAAGTGGCAGTGGGCGGGGCACATTGCTCGTAGAACAGATGGCCGTTGGGGCAGTAAAGTTCTCGAGTGGCGACCACGCACCGGAAAACTTAGTGTAGGCAGGCCTCCCACTCGGTGGACCGATGACCTGATGAAGGTCGCGGAAAGCCGCTGGATGCGGGCAGCGCAGATCCGGTCGTCGTGGAAATCTTTGGGGGAGGCCTATGTCCAGCAGTGGACGTCCTTCGGTTGATATGATGATGATGAATATTTACCAATAAAGGCTTATCATTCTTTTCTATTCTAATCTATCAATCTATCTTTTATACCACGACAATCTTGAAACTTGTCGTTCCCATCTCTAAACAAGACAGTCTACACGTCAGACTTCAATACGAAATTTTAAATTCTGAACGTCATTCATACAAATGAATGTACGAATACTAAACAGCTGCGTGCAATACGGAACGGAATACGCACGTGGGCAGATTTATTTCCGGTGAGGCCGATGACCGTCGACCTTGCGCGCGCATGTAACGGGAATACGATAAAAACTCGATAGTAGGATCAGCTATTTGGTTCCGGTGACTAAACTGGATCGTTTCCTTTCTACACTTCTCGGAAGGACTAAACTAAATAAAGGACAATGCTAACAGTGTACGGGGAAAAAACCCAGGCCCGGCGCAAATGAAATGTATCTCAGATTTTAAGTATTCATAATTCATATGTGACAAAATAAATCAGGTTGTCAAAATCTTTTTTTAATGTCATAAATTGCTAGTTGTTTTTTGTAAGGAGCTATACTTAAGAGTTATTTGGGGAATTCTTTTTTTTTAAATTTTGTTCTAAATATGACATTTAGGCAACGCCACCTACATTATCTGTAATTTAAGGGTAAACAAAAACCATAGATAAATGAAATTATTTTATTATTGTATATTAAATTACAGTGGTCTTTAAAAACGAATTTTCATTATGTTTTTTCTGAATATTTTGTCACATATGAATGAATACTTAAAATCTGAGATAAATTTAATTTGCGCGCGGGCCTGGGTTTTTTTAGCATTGTTTTTTAGAATTTATAGTACTTAATAATAATAAATTGTACAGTCACGCTGTGCATACTTCCTTGCGGAGACTTCACTGCCTGGCGTAGTAGGGAATACACGTAACAACAAATAACAACGCTTACATAGTAGCAATGTGATATCGAATTTAGGTTTCATTTATGTTCGTTTATCCGACGCTTTTACGGTGAAGGAAAACATCGTGAGTAAACCTGCACACACGTGCGGAGAAACTCGCCTCGCAGGTTGTGTGTGAAGTCGACCAACCCGCACTGGGCCCGCGTGGTCGACTAAGGCACGATCGCCAGGCTCGAGCCCCTCGGTGGGGATGTATATGATAACCTAGTAGCAATAAAAAGAGGTCAAGGTTAGGTTAGATTTGATGACAATTTTACAAATAATTTGAAATTGCATGGCAAGTATTTACCTTATTCTGTTTTTTTCTGAATAATGAACTACCTAGTGCAAAAGGCATTATTAAGTTATTCACAAAGTTTCACTAAGATCGTTAGAGCAATTTTTGAGAAATGTAACAACAACCTGGATTTGTATGGGAGGTACCTTATTCCGGGTTTTTCCCGGAATAACGAACTACAGCGTATAGTGGGCTATATAAAGTTATAGTAACGTAGTGTTTCATTCAAACCAAGCCACTTTTGAGAAAAAGAAATAAAAAGTGATTTTTACTATGGTGGTGGAAATTTTAAAAAAAAATTGGCTAGGAGAAATAAAAATAATATTGCTACAACCCAAATGTTACTCAAATCTGTTCAGTAGTGCGCGAAATAGAGCACTGGACGGGCGCACAGACACACACTTTTTTTTATTTGTAGTCTATTAGTGTAAGACAATCATTCACATACTTGTATGATTAACATTGAAGAGATTATAGTTAGGTTTGTTTATATCTTACAAAAACTGTGAATTTTTGTTTCATGAATAAATGTTGGAGAATCGGGCGCTATTTTTTTATTTTTTTTTATCTACAATTGGTAAGCCCTTGACAACACCTCACCTATGATTGACTTCTAATTTTTTTGAGGAATAAATATAATGTAACTGCATAATAAACATTCAGTCCGCAAAATAACTACTTGAGCGGCAAGATTTCATGATTGAGCGGCAGAAAAACATGTCTATAAGCAGCAACTCAACACTGTAGGAAGAGTGTGGTACGGGGAGTTCTAAATGGAAGCGGGAGCGAGCGAAGCGAGCTCGGACTTGCGGAGCACCCCGACTCGGATCCGTTAGGTTCGGAGACTGTGCGGGGAGGCGAGCTAAGCTGGCTCCGTCGACCACTCAACACTGTAGGAAGAGTGTAGTACGGGGATGTTTAAAATAATTACAGCCATCCAGAATGACATAAATTGCTGATTGATTTTGAAATGTTTGCTGACCATGAGTTGCTGACCAATTAGCTATTTCTGCTGACCAATTAGCTATTTCTGCTCACCGATTATATTTTTCTGCTCACAGAAATAACAATACTATGCTAACCATTTAATTGACACCCATTTTTTTGCCATCACAATACCTTCTTCACTCCTTCTTCGCTCGCTAACACTTGCTCCGTCGTCGCTAGAAAGTAAAAAGGCGTAGCGGACGTGACGTAAATAATGATGACCAATAAAATAATTCTTCTTTCTACATATGTCATTATCATCATATCAGCTCATATACGTCCCCACCGAGGGGCTCAAGCCTACCCTAAATTGGGCGATCGGGCCTTAGTCAACCACGCGGGCCTTCACACGACTCACACACAACCTTCGAGTTTCTTCGCAGGTGTGTGCAGGTTTCCTCACGATGTTTTCCTTCACCGTTAAAGCAATCGGTGAGTACATATGTACGTAAGTGTCGATAAATTCATTGGTACATTGGCCTTCCGGATTTGAACCCGGCACATCTGGCTAGGAGGACCTAGTCGTTACAGGGTGAGCACCAGACAACCGCCATCTATCCCTCCCTTGGAAGGGTAGCACGGTAAATTATGTCACAGGATAAGAGAGAGAGAGAGAGAGAGAGAGACGCGACGATGAGCTCAAACGTCTATCCGACCCACATCGAAACCATCGCACTTTTGGGAGTGATTAATATTGCTGCTAATGTAAAACTTCTAGACATACAGCCAAATCCAATTGCTGTTATGTTAACGTCCTTGCAAGGCCGAACGTGTTCACTAAACGCTAGCCAACCATGGCCCGAGTCTTCGAACAATTTCTGTTTTACAATTGGCGCAATGACCAACCGTGAACTGACGGTGGTAATGGCATATATCTGCATTTAAACGTGTCTTGTATTTACAATATTCTAAATTAAATGACTTGCGGCACAGAACAGCGAGACGTGTTTGTTACCTACTATAGCAATACGCAGTATCATCATCATCGTCATCATATCAGCCACAAATCGTCCACTGCTGGACAAAGGCCTCCCCCAAGGATTTCCACGACGACCGGTCCTGCGCTGCCCGCATCCATCGGCTTCCCGCGACCTTCACCAGGTCATCGGTCCACCGCGTGGGAGGCCTGCCTACGCTACGTTTTCCGGTGCGCGGTCGCCACTCGAGAACTTTACTGCCCCATCGGCCATCTGTTCTACGAGCTATGTGCCCTGCCCACTGTACCTGCCTGCACGCAGTATACGAATCGCAAATAATAATAGAAATACATAGTTCAACATTATATCAGACGAGAGAAGTCCACTGCTCGACAAAGATCTCCTCTAAAGGTTTTCCACAACGATCTGTCCCGCGCTGCCCGCATCCAGCAGTTTCTCGCGACCTTCACAACGTCATCGGTGGCAAGTTAAGCGTTTCTGTGAGCTATGGCGGTTACCTTGCTATGCTATTAGTATAACTGATGTTACCGTGTTTGACTAGGGAGATGCAATCAGAAGAATACGGAACTTGACGTACCTGAAACAATTAAAAACATAATTAGAATTTAAACAATTATTAAGAGGACTGTGGACCCACAGCGAAAATTTGACTTTTCATACAAACGGCATTAACGATTTTCACCTCTTAAATGTTAACCGATTTGGACTTATTTTTGATAGGTTGTCAGTCAGAACAAAATCTATAGGCTTATACGTTTCGTTTTTTAATAACTGACTAAATAAACAATAATTGGCCGAAATTAGTTTTGTATGAAAACACGTGAACGACAATAACTAAATTGAAAACGCTAAACACGTTAAAAAACCGACTTCCATCGCAACAACTTAGTACATTTTTGCATTATTATTTTTGGTTTTTGTTAATTTTCTAATAAAGTACTACACTGATTTTGATAATATTTATATGGGAACACACGGGAAGCACTAGCTTTCTAATAAAAAAAGAATCATAAAAATCGGTTCACCCAGTCAAAAAAAAACATACAGACGAATTGAGAACCTCCTCCTTTTTGGAAGTCGCTTGATTAAACTTATTAACTTTATCGAAAAAACAAAAACGTATAAGTCTAGCTTTTGTTCTGATTGACAACCTGTCGAAAATTGGTCCAAATCGGTTAAGACGATACAAGAAAAATATTCAATTGCTAAGAGGTGAAAATCGTTAACGCCTTTTGTATGAAAAGTCGCAGCTCCACAATAAGACTCGTATTAAGCGTATGGTTCCCGGCTTAGAATAGGATCATCTCATCTCTTCCAAAGGTTGTCGTAAGAGGCGACTAAGGGACTAAACTGAACGAAGGGCGCAGTGTCTTTTGTATGAAAAGTCGCAGCTTCACAATAAGACTTTTGTTCTGATTGACAACCTGTCGAAAATTGGTCCAAATCGGTTAACATAACATTTAAGAGGTGAAAATCGTTAACGCCTTTTGTATGAAAAGTCGCAGCTCCACAATAAGACTCGTATTAAGCGTATGGTTCCCGGCTTAGAATAGGATCATCTCATCTCTTCCAATGGTTGTCGTAAGAGGCGACTAAGGGACTAAACTGAACGAAAGGCGCAGTGTCTTTTGTATGAAAAGTCGCAGCTTCACAATAAGACTTTTGTTCTGATTGACAACCTGTCGAAAATTGGTCCAAATCGGTTAACATAACATTTAAAAGGTAAAAATCGTTAACGCCTTTTGTATGAAAAGTCGCAGCTCCACAATAAGACTCGTATTAAGCGTATGGTTCCCGGCTTAGAATAGGATCATCTCATCTCTTCCAATGGTTGTCGTAAGAGGCGACTAAGGGACTAAACTGAACGAAGGGCGCAGTGTCTTTTGTATGAAAAGTCGCAGCTTCACAATAAGACTTTTGTTCTGATTGACAACCTGTCGAAAATTGGTCCAAATCGGTTAACATAACATTTAAGAGGTGAAAATCGTTAACGCCTTTTGTATGAAAAGTCGCAGCTTCACAATAAGACTCGTATTAAGCGTATGGTTCCCGGCTTAGAATAGGATCATCTCATCTCTTCCAATGGTTGTCGTAAGAGGCGACTAAGGGACTAAACTGAACGAAGGGCGCAGTGTCTTTTGTATGAAAAGTCGCAGCTTCACAATAAGACTTTTGTTCTGATTGACAACCTGTCGAAAATTGGTCCAAATCGGTTAACATAACATTTAAGAGGTGAAAATCGTTAACGCCTTTTGTATGAAAAGTCGCAGCTTCACAATAAGACTCGTATTAAGCGTATGGTTCCCGGCTTAGAATAGGATCATCTCATCTCTTCCAATGGTTGTCGTAAGAGGCGACTAAGGGACTAAACTGAACGAAGGGCGCAGTGTCTTTTGTATGAAAAGTCGCAGCTTCACAATAAGACTTTTGTTCTGATTGACAACCTGTCGAAAATTGGTCCAAATCGGTTAACATAACATTTAAGAGGTGAAAATCGTTAACGCCTTTTGTATGAAAAGTCGCAGCTCCACAATAAGACTCGTATTAAGCGTATGGTTCCCGGCTTAGAATAGGATCATCTCATCTCTTCCAATGGTTGTCGTAAGAGGCGACTAAGGGACTAAACTGAACGAAGGGCGCAGTGTCTTTTGTATGAAAAGTCGCAGCTTCACAATAAGACTTTTGTTCTGATTGACAACCTGTCGAAAATTGGTCCAAATCGGTTAACATAACATTTAAGAGGTGAAAATCGTTAACGCCTTTTGTATGAAAAGTCGCAGCTTCACAATAAGACTCGTATTAAGCGTATGGTTCCCGGCTCAGAATAGAACCATCTCATCTCTTCCAAAGGTTGTCGTAAGAGGCGAATAAGGGACGAAACTGAAGGATGGGCAGCGGCGTCTTTTCCACGTACTGTGACACCACACGGCACGCTGCGATCGCCAACCCGCCTGCCAAGCGTGAAGATTACAGCAAACCCCCCTACTCCCTTACTCAGAGGAGGCCTATGTCCAGCAGTGGGCTTCCTTTGGCTGATGTGATGATTGTCATCATTATCATGTTGTCACCAAAGCAGGCTGATTAGCAAGACCCGTATACTAACTGACAAACAAATCGATCTAATCAATAAATTTGTTGAGTGTTGACTCGTTTTGCATGCTAACTTTTGAGAGAGTTATTCAGAAAAGTTCTCGAGTTAGCCAGGCTTCCCACTCGTCGGACCGGCGATCTAGTGAAGGTCGCGGGGAGCCGCACGGATGCGGGCAGCGCAGGACCGATCTTTGTGGATATCCTTAAGGGGAAACCTTTGTGGACGCCCTTCGGCTAATATGATGATGATGATTAAGTATCATGGTAGGAGCACTGGTTAACAGGTCCCACAAAAAATTTGCTTAACATTGATATTGATTGGTATGCTTGTACTCTCCAACCATCAATTCCAATAGGATAGTTGAATCCAACCAAAATCTACTATATAAAAATAAGTCGGGTTTTCCTTCCTGACGCTATAACTCCAGAACGGCTGAACCGATTTGGCTAATTCTTTTTTTGTCGAGTTCGTTATTGTCAGGAGAAGGTTCTTATGTAGGGTAGGGTAGGGTAGTATAGGGTAGGGTAGGGTAGTGTAGGGTAGTGTAGTGTAGGGTAGGGTAGTGTAGTGTAGGGTAGAGTAGTGTAGTTTAGGGTAGGAAAGTATAGGGTAGGGTAGTGTAGGGTAGGGTAGTGTAGGGTATGGTAGTGTAGTGTAGGGTAGGGTTGGGTAGTGTAGTGTAGGGTAGTGTATGTAGGGTAGGGTGGGATAGGGTAGGGTAGTGTAGTGTAGTGTATGTAGGGTAGTGTAGGGTAGGGTAGTGTAGTGTAGTGTATGTAGGGTAGTGTAGTGTATGTAGGGTAGGGTAGGGTAATGTAGGGTAGGGTAGGGTAGGGTAGTGTAGGGTAGGGTAGGGTAGTGTAGTGTAGGGTAGAGTAGTGTAGGGTACTGTAGTGTAGGGTAGGGCAGTGTAGTGTAGGGTAGGGCAGTGTAATGTAAGGCGGTACGTAGTTCGCCGGGACAGCTAGTAAACTATAAAATATTGTTGCCCAAGTTGCCCCCCTACTACACCTTTGAAATTTCAAAAACACCTTACTCGTTTTGTTTTACATCAAGTCTTCAATTTTAAAGTAAACAAAACCACCAAATTAGTGCATCAATGAGACGCTGAAAATGTATGACGTAACGCCTTGCTATTTCAATCTATTTTTGAATTAGTTTTTGACAGATAATAAAAAGTAACTCAGATCACTAGCAGTCAATCCTATTGCAAAACCATTCCAATGCCTGCTCTCCCAAGAGACGTTTAAAAATTAAGGGCCCTTCGAATTTTGGCACCATAAAGTCGTCACAGTGGCCCAAGCCATGAATGTTTGATGGCGCTGCAGTATCGAGCGGTTTCACTGGGGACTACCGAGTACCGAGTGTCAGGGCCGGATCAAAGAAAAAGCAAAGTAACTTATTATTCTTTGGTAACAGATTAACACATATATATCATGTCACGGCTAAAGGTGGGTATTATACATAAACTTAAGATTAGCCGGCTAAAGTTGTTTGGGAAAAGTCCGATTATTGGTTGATATTCGGCGTTTAACCGTACACAACAAGGTCTACCCAACACTGGCTGGTTAATGTTTTTTGGGTGGTGAGCGAGCGAAGCGAGCGATATTAGGTTCGGTCAGGTTTGATTGATTTTACAGTCGAAGAGCCTCCCCCCCTGGGTGAAGTTTAGCCGGCTAATCTTAACTTTAGCCGGCTAATCTTAAGTTTATGTTCACACCCACCTTTAGCCGTAACATACACACACACGCAAACGCACACACGCGCACATACACACATTTTAGTTTTTTAGACTCTATTAGTATAAGACAATCTATCCCCATTAAAATCTCAACTTCAATTTAGTTTGCCATCATAATACTTACTTCACTCCTTTGTCGCTCGAAAGTAAAAGGCAAGGAGGAAAAATAAAAATTAAAAAACAAGATTTTAAAGCACATCAAACTAAAATGTGAAAAATAATTCTTAATATAAGCTGAAAACAATAATGAACGAAAAATACTAGTATTATTGTGAAAAAAGAGTGGCGCTTTGTGTGATTTTTTTTTCACAATAATACTAGTATTTTTCGTTCCTTATTATTTTCAGCTTATATTAAGAATTATTTTTTACTTTTTAGTTTGATGTGCTTTAAAAGCGTGTTTTTTTTTTAATTTATTTATTTTTCAGTTTTTTAGTTTAGGATAATGAGATAAACTTTACTTACGAAATCATTGTATTGTCACTGATTCTTGATAAATTTACAAAGTTTGAATTAAATCTGTCCGTTTAAAGTAGGTCAAAACCGAGTGCAAAGGAGTCGGTTACAAACATACATACATACACACAGGTGAAGCTAAGCTAATACATACATGCAGGTGACACCGACACTTGCATTTTCCAGAGCCGTAGAGGCATCTCTCTACCTACACGTAAAATGGGGTATAAAGCGAAATAAAAATTTTAGAAATTAAAAATGTACTTAATTAATTCAATAAAAAATATGCTCATAATAACCTTGATACTAAAATAATTCTAATGTCAATTGTGTACTCATTTAAAAACTCGTACATAATGCAAATACCTTTGAAAAACTATTACTCCTACAGGTTTTTCATTTTCGATTTATTCAATAAAACTCCATTTTGGCGGCTCCCGCTCTGTTTTCTAAGCGGGATGGCAAATAGAAAGTTATAATAGTTTAATACGCCCTCTGAACGTGTATTATAGAGCTCAACATTCCTTATTTCGACCCTGCCGAGTACACCTTAATTACATTGTGTGTAGCACCAACAGCGGATTGATTCCTAGAAGTCCTATGACCTACCAACGAACTACTGGCGTCTGGCGCGTCAGGGGTGCTCAAACATCGGCCGGTCGATCGAGGCAAAGCATCTACATTTTTAACCGACTTCCAAAAAGAAGCAGATTCTCAGTTTGACTGTTTGTTTTTTAGGGTTCCGTATACGTATGTTATTCCGTAAAACGGGACTCTATTACCACAGAATATATATTTGTACCTATTACTAAGACTTCGCTGTCCGTCTGTCACCAGGCTGTATTTCTTGAACCGTGATAGCTAGACAGTTGAAATTTTAATATGATGTATTTCTGTAGCCGCTATTAACAACAAATACTAAAATTGAAAAAATAAGGCGGATATCTATACAAAAAACACTTTTTAAAAAAAACTTGATGAAACTAGCGACATCTAGTATGATGTTACGGAACCCTTTGTACTAGCGCCATCTAGTATGATTTTAAGGAACCCTTTGTACTAACGCCATATAGTATGATGGTACCGAACCCTTTGTTCTAACTCGCACTTTGCCGGTTTTTTTACTGTATGTTTGTTACAGATGTCTTCGCAGATTGTTAACCGATTTTTATGATTCTTTATTTATTCGATTGGATATGCTGCCAGGTTGGTTCCATATATATTTTTTTTCAAAATCAGTTTAGTTTTTTTTTTGTAAATAAAAAAAAAACAAAAATATAACAAAATTTGTGCTATTGTTTGTAGAAATTTATACTAAAGTTTCGATGGAAGTCGTTTTTTTAGCGTGTCAGCGTATATTTTTTTCATGCTGTCAGTCCGTTCGTTGTGTGTGAAGTCGACCAACCCGCACTGGGCCCGCGTGGTCTAGTAAGGCCCGATCGCCCTACTTCAGGGTAGGCTCGAGCCCCTCGGTGGGGACGAATATGAGCTGACACGAAAAGCGTCACTTTTGAGCTCAATAATTTGAAAAATCTAATTTAGTGAAAAAAATGTTTAAAGAAACTTTTATTCATTATAAAAGAGCTATTTTAACGATACCATTTAAATTGATGCTATTTTAATCGAGGGGGTGCTTTAAAAAAATAACCTCTTCTTACATACGGGGCGACTTTTAATTCTTGATAGCAAAGGCACAGCAAAGGATATGAATGTACTCGTGATTACAAACAACTTTCCCAAAGAAACTGTATGTCAAATATGAAAAAAAATTTTTGGTCCTTTATAAATTTTTGCCGATTTGATAACTTACATATATGTATAAGGGACCAAAAATTTTTTTTCATATCTGACATATAGTTTCTTTAGGAAAGTTGTTTGCAATCACAAGTACATGCATATTAGAGCATGCACCCGGTTCCTAGATATCTCAAAAAACGGTTCTTGTCAATAGAGTTTATTTGCATAGAAACTTACCTAATTACCTTTTTTTCTAGTGATTATTCCGATATTTCTTGGATTATCAAACTACAACGTGCTGTAGGCCATGTACAGTTATGGTACCGTACCAAGTTTTATAAAAATCGTTAGAGCCATTTGTAAAAAAAAAAAATAGGTGATTTATTTATCCTTATGATTGGCAAGTTCCTAAATTCTTATTATCTAATTTGTATAGCATAAGCCACACAACTGGCAATAGTTGACATCATGTACAAAAAAAACGATTCAAGATGAAATTGAACTCAGAAATTCAGGTAGAAGAAGACGAAGAAGACATTCCTTGCTTAAAGCTTAGGCTTTAAACGTAATCTCATTTTTACGCTGCTATTATCAAAATAAGAAAGACAGGAAGTGTTAATTTGTTTTATTACCTGTGAGAAAATAAGTCAAAGATTCTGAAACTTAATAATGTAGAACTCGTATGTATGAAGCTGAGAAGACAAGCTAGTATTTTTTTTAATATAATTGGATGAATATTTATTTAAAAAAATTGTAACACATTTAAGTGGTTATACAGGGTTATTGGTAATTAGACCGGATCCTCTTAAGAGGGTATAGGGGCGGTTATTTGGAATAATTTTGACCCCATATTGCATTATCCGAAACTCAACCGTTTTTGAGATATTTGCTTTTTAAGAGTTTTTTTGGAAAAATCAGATTTTCTCCTTCAAAAAATTATAAAAAAATAACTATTCATCCAGATTTCATTTTGTTTACATTTTTAGATAGAGTACATTTTAATTCTTAATATTCAATCATAAAATCATAATATTCTGTATTAATACAGAAAGTACAGGCCACTTCGTAAAAAACAAATCAGATTTTTTGTTAAACTGTCTACTTAAATGCGATTTTTCTCGAAGAAAACCCCTATTAATTGAGTCTGCATGTTATTTGAAAAACATCTACACATTTCTAGCTATCCAACGAGGTAAAAAACATTGCATTTAGTTACAAAATTTCAAAGAAAATGTGAAAACAATAGGCCCAGGTAGTGAATTCCGAGAATGTGGTTTTTGATCCGAGGTCAATAAGCGATACTACTTCAATGCTCCGTATGCTCTGTCTCGCATACCATTATACTCCTGTACAAGTGATAGAAGAAGGAGATCCGGCAAGGAGGATTGATTTTTGCCGATTTATGCTCAACGCGGATACAGAGGACCCTAGTTACTTAAAAAAAATTCTGTGGACAGATGAGGCGAGATTTGACCAGGATGGCATTATAAACTATCATAATATCCACTATTGGGCACCAAAAGCTGACCGTAACCCAAATAAGAAAAGGCCACAAGGATCGCAAAGACGTTTTTCACTTAATGTGTGGATGGGAATTATTGACGACAATTTAATTGGTCCCTATTTCCTGCCCCACCACTTAAATGGCGAAGCCTATGAAAACTTCCTAAGAAATGAAGTTTTTGACCTTCTTAGTGAGGTACCACTAGCAACACGACAAAATATGATGTACCAACATGATGGCTGCCCCGCACACTTCAGAATGAGTGTTCGTGAATGGCTTAACGAACATTTTCCGAACAGATGGATTGGCAGAGGAGGACCTATTCCGTGGCCAGCGAGGAGTCCAGACCTCACCCCTGTCGATTACTACATATGGGGTCACATGAAAACCCTCGTTTATGACGTTTCTCCTTCACCTGTGCCATCGATTGACGAATTAAGACGTCGCATAATAAGTGCAGTCGAAGAAATGAAAACAAACTTGACAACTAGAGTAGTCAAAAGTGAGTTACGCAAACGGATGCGTCTTTGCATAAGGAATAGGGGCACGCACTTTGAGAATGAATTGTAAGTCACTAGAAAAAAAATTGAAAGAAATACCTTGATTCTAAAAACTTCCTTAAATTATTATTTCAACCTCACACCTTTAGTTTCTACTACCCAGTTTTGGTTTTGTCACATTTTCTCTGAAACCACGCCACGAAATGCAATGTTTTTTACCTCGTTGGATAGCTAGAAATGTGTAGATGTTTTTCAAATAACATGCAGACTCAATTAATAGGGGTTTTCTTCGAGAAAAATCACATTTAAGTAGACAGTTTAACAAAAAATCTGATTTGTTTTTTACGAAGTGGCCTGTACTTTCTGTATTAATACAGAATATTATGATTTTATGATTGAATATTAAGAATTAAAATGTACTCTATCTAAAAATGTAAACAAAATGAAATCTGGATGAATAGTTATTTTTTTATAAATTTTTGAAGAAGAAAATCTGATTTTTCCAAAAAAACTCTTAAAAAGCAAATATCTCAAAAACGGTTGAGTTTCGGATAATGCAATATGGGGTCAAAATTATTTCAAATAACTGCCCCTATACCCTCTTAAGAGGATCCGGTCTAATTACCAATAACCCTGTATACATATCAGCATTAGCACCATTAAAATTAATATCTAGTTTTATTTTGTCCTAAAGGGATTTTGTTTCAAGAACCGAACAGAACCGGAACCGAAAAACCCGGTTCTTAGATACGAACCGGTTCTGCATCCTCTAATGCATATCCTTCGTTATCAAGAACTAATTAAAAGTCCCCTGTATAAGGGAGCCTACACTAAAAAAAAAATTTCGGAATGTTAATTTCATTTTCCATTTTGGAGCATAATTTTTACATCTGTGTTTACTTCATTGCTGGTAGATCTACTATTGGCAGAGAAAACTGACTGCGACATACGGATGGAAGGACATGACGAAATTATACCTAAGGGTTCCTTATTTTGCCATTTTGGCTCCGCCACCTAAAACCAGCTAACTTTGAGTCGCACTTGCGCTAAGTAGTCCGAACTGAATGAAAAATAGTATTTTTCTATCGCTCGCGTTGATGTGTTTTGTTTGAAATGAATAGGAATAGGTGTCATTGTTATGCTTGTGTAGAGGGGTATGGTATACGGAACCCTCGGTGCGCGAGTTCGACACGCACTTGGCCTGTTTTTAAAGTTCCATACCGAAAACATGCTAACGGGCCCCTAAGCTTACACTCTCTGTCTGTCCGTCCTACCTAATGGCAGTATCTTTTGTACCCTAATAGGTGGTGGCCGATTAAAATTATTTACAGAATATGTGCCTTTTGTACCCTTAAAGGTGGTAGCCGATTAAAATTATTCACAGAATATGTGCCTTTTGTACCCTAATAGGTGGTAGCCGATTTAAATTATTTACAGAATATGTGCCTTTTGTACCTTTTGTACCTTTTGTCCTTTTGTACCTTTTGTCCGTCCTACCTAATGGCAGTATCTTTTGTACCCTAATAGGTGGTGGCCGATTAAAATTATTTACAGAATATGTGCCTTTTGTACCCTTTTAGGTTGTAGCCGATTAAAATTATTCACAGAATATGTGCCTTTTGTACCCTAATAGGTGGTAGCCGATTAAAATTATTCACAGAATATGTGCTGTTGTGTTGGACATCGTGTAAACAAAAACAAGTATTAGAACGCCGTCCAAACAAATCGTAGTCCAGTTCTTTCCAATTATTTCAGCATATAATTATAAGTTTTTTTTAAAGACAGGGATATGCGGACATTAACCGCCTCCGTGGCGTTAATGGTTAGTCCATTCGCTTCACACCAGGAGGTCGCGGGTTCGATTCCCGGTGGGGTCAACTTGTAAGACTCGGTTTGGTTGGTGGTAGGGCATTTTCTAAGCCCGCCTGACTAGCTACCACCATCTTGTCTAAGTCGTGCCGCCAATCATCAGTGTTAACAACATTGATGTGTTCCGGGCATGAAGATAAGATAGCCAGTTCCATCTTCGGCATCATCATCATTTACCATCAGGTGAGATGATGCCAAGGGCTTACTAATTGAGAATTAAAAAAAACATAGATTTCTTGTATCCAATCGTAAATTTCTTATTCACTTTCTTATTCACAATTGGTAAACCCTTGGCATCATCTCACCTGATGGTAAGTGACGATGATGCCGAAGATGGAAGCGGGCTTACCAAGATAAACGGATCTTTATAAAAAAACTACTTCTAGTTGACTTACCATCACTATAAGTGGACTGCGGTTTGTATGGACGGCGGCGGCGGCGGTCGGGGACAGCGTTCTTAAGGAGGTCCTCATACAAAAAAAGTTTTTTTTTTTTTTATGTTCTAACGTAAAGAAAGTGTAATACATACGATTACAAACGACAAACTTGGTGTATACTATAGTGCAAAATAAAATAACATATTGTAATAATAACCGGCTAACTGTATTTAGATTTTTCCGCTAAATGAAATTAAAAACCTTTTTTTTTTGCTAAAACTACGTATCACAATAATATTAATTCCGTGATGTGATGGTACGGAACCCTCGGTGCGCGAGTCCGGCTCGCACTTGGCCTTTTTTGCGTGTATTTACAGTTTGTGCGTGACTGACTGAAATCTCACCTGATCCACACCCTGGACACTTCATACAACGGGCCAGAAATGAAATTTCAAAAAACGAATGACGGAACAAACAAAATGGCGGCGAAATACGTTCGACAACCAAACTGTAACCAATCTGTATCAATCTGGGTGACGAGGGGGTGAGGTCGCAATCTAGAGAGCGTCAGGGAGTGTCCATGCTGTATGTTAGTACTAATATATATCTCGAAGGGTGTGTGAGTGGTTAGGTTATGGTTGGCCTCGTGGTTCACTCCTTAACTATTTCGGTTGTAGGTGTCGAAATAACAATGCAGCTATATCACAGAGGTCCTTCTTCAATAGTCTTGATCATTTGGTAATCGAGATTGTACAGGATGCCTTGGATAACAATGGATGCAAACGCGGTGATCACAGCGATGGCGTGACACGTCCATTTTTCTCACAGATCACCACTGCATGTGTTCTGCTCGACGCTCCGTCAAAAAGTGTCTGCTCCGAGACTGACGTCCAGCTAATCTGGCTTCTCCACAGATCTAATAAATTCTCAACTCAGTGTGGCAGCACAAACAGCCTTCCGTTAATACATCATCTTTGCTACCACAAACGATCGTCTCACGAGTACAAGCGATCGTCACGCCACCACCGGTTTCACCCAGGTACTAATACCTGACGTTTGATCCAAACAAAGTGTAACTATGTAAACTTATCTCGAGCTGGTATTGGTCGCGTTTTCAATGACCCTCCGACACGGCCATCCTGCGAGTCACACGTCCTCGGGTGACTAACCTGAAAAAGAAAAGGGTAACCAGTAGATTCCATTTCGTTCGGCCAATCCTGACCTTCATTAGGAAGGTCCACAGCTCAAGGAATAAAAGCAACACTAATAATGTGAAGCTTTAATTCAAGACTACAATCATGGTAATGACATATTTTAACAGCCTCAAAAAAACCAAAATAACTTTACTCTCGTTAACTAAATAAACCTGAGCATTAGCATCGTAACTCAAACAATCTCAAATCAGTTTAGGTCTCCAAGGTAAATCACAGCTGCAAGGCTTGAAACCTTACAACCATTTACAACTTTTAGGGGCACATAGAACGGAACATAATCATCATCGCAAATCACAAGCGACGGAACACCAGAACTAAACATCACCACATCCGGGTGGCGGGACACCACAAAGAATCATCATCACTAACGCCAAGCGACGGAATACCAATCAGTCATCATCACCAGTCCAGGTGACGGAACACCATCACCACCAATCTAGGCAGTGGAACACCATCATCACCAATACAGGCGACGGAATACCATCATCACCAATCTAGGCAATGGAACACCATCATCACCAATACAGGCAATGGAACACCATCATCACCAATACAGGCGACGGAATACCATCATCACCAATCCAGGCAATGGAACACCATCATCACCAATACTGGCGACGGAATACCATCATCACCTATACAGGCGACGGAATACCATCAACAGTTTTAGCCGGTAAACGGGATACTTCTTTTTTACAAAAACACGAATGTACCTGCTACACATCATGACAGAACGAGTCTGACAAAACAAGCAGCAGCCAATTCATGCAAACATATAGCGCCATTCAGCACTCTTCATTTACCGCTGAAACATGTTGGAATACTTCAGTACTACACACAAAAATAAACGATAAAGAAAAAAATTACAACTGTACACAATTGATTGAGTTACGATCTGTCAATACAATTAACATTGAAAGGTAGACGCCTCTGCACCAGATTCATCGTCAACATCCGGAGGCAAATAACCTTCGGACATACTACGTAAACAGTCATGGGCATACTTGTAACTTCGTCTCAAATTCAAAGCTTGTAATTTGTATCTGTCACCTTCTAAGACCTCTACGACCCTGAACGGCCCTCGGTATTTGGGATCTAACTTGGTTTGGTTACGCACCTTATTTTGTATCACCACACAGTCACCCATCTTGGCAACTCTGGGCCACCTCCATCCGGTGCCCAAACAAACAACAGTCACCCAACCTGGCGACTCTCAGACACCTCCATCCGGTGCCCGCCCAAACACACAGTCACTCGACCTGGCGACTCTCAGACAACCTCTCAGGTGTCCGCCCAAAAACACAGTCACCCTACCTGGCGACTCTTGGACCACCCCCCTCCGGTGTCCAACCACACTATCGCTTCCATGCGGCGATCTCAAACATCACCTCTTTCTGGTCATTGCCAACATCACCTCCCCGGTGATACGCCTGCGAGCCAAACGCACACCACACACAGTTGTGGCCGCACAGCAACGAGAAAATCAACTCGGTGTTTTACGCCTACGTCTACGAATGGCTGAGGCTATTGGCATCCAGTTGCGAAAAATTGTTTACGTCTAAGGTTCAAAATACAAACTAGTGAACGTTAAAATCACGGTCAAGTACAAAAGTCCTTAATCTGCACTAGTAGATGGTCGAGGTTCAGTCTCTCCATCATCAATTCTGTCCAAGTCAATAATACTGTCACTATCGGGCATTTAACGTAGTCTGTCCTCAATAACTGACGGCATTTGATATCTAAAGTGGTAGGTAACGCTTCTCCATTTGTAACAACACAAAGTTAGGTAACTTGTGAAACTAAGCTTTTGTCTAGAAATCAGCCAGTGGCGCTGCCTCAGAGCAATACACCACCCCATCTCTTCCCAAGGGTTTCACAAGAAGTGACTAAGGGACTAAAAATTTGAGGACAAGCAACATCGTCCTTCACGCTCATACTGTACCGCCAAACAGCCCGCCAAGCATAGCGTTTTTTTTTGTTTTTTTTTTTTTTTACAATTGGTGAAACCGCTCCAACATGGGGGAGGCCCATGTCTATTATCACATCAGCAGCAAGCTGATTAACAACTCCTGTAATAGGATGCGTTACTCTCCGTATTATCACTAGTATGTTGTCGTGCTTCACTTAGATAAAATTACAGCCTGTGTGTGTAATCGACAAACATGACATTTAGAGGTTAGGCTACTTTACTCGTACCTAGAAGCAACTCCAGGAGGCTGTACTTCGTAACTCGGTTAACCCAACAGTTTGGTTGCTGCCAAATGATCATCATGGAAGGACTTGTAACATTGAAATCTCATTACTATACTCGAAGGAAGTGAGCATATTTTAAAGGACACTTAACTAAGAGTACCAACGTTTAAACGTACTAAGATTCACCTGACCGTTGCCACGCGCCTAAAGCGTTTATGAACGTAAGTTCAAATACAAGAGGGCATTACGTAGATCGAATGACACGTGGACGTATTTGAACAGAGGTTACAAAATCAGTCATTTCGATTTAATAGGTAAAGAATGCACCTGATGTAACCACTAGCTATGCCTGACGTGGTAAAATAGTGACCACGTATGAAGTAGTTAGCTATCAGAGGAAGCAATTTCCGTTCAGGCATGTTGTTATCATTTATTTTTTTTCACGGTTATCAACACTTGCGTTCTATGCTATCCTTTTTCTTTACCAGCATGATAAGGCCGTCAAAAAGGGAAAGCTTCGGGGCTTATGACATTCGCAGCCTCCAGCCCATGAATCCTGTATCATCATCACATCAGCCGTAAGACGTCCACCACTGCACTCCGCATACTACCCTGTTATTCTTTTTTTTTTTTTTCAATTGGTAAACAAACTATTTTATTGGGGTCCCCGAAACTCATCTACCTACATAGGGTCTATACGATAGCGGGGCATTAAGGATGCCCTCAACAAATTCATCGCGAAAGCTATTAAAAATAGGCAACAACTTTGGCCTATGCTCAATGAGAACATCAGTCCCAATACTACGAAAGCTAATAAAGGTTTTTTTTTACTCCATGTAAAAATGACAGTCTCAATATTATAAAAGCTTAAAGGGGTTTCAATACTTTCAATCTTGGTTTAGGTTTGTATAACCGAAACTAGTCAACTAAATGAATCATCATATTTACAATGAGTCCTCTTTTTAAATCTTCCGTTCAATCACGACGTTTTGTCATAAGTAATGATCCGAAAGTACGTGAAAAAGTACTTTGAAGGACAACAAGGCATCATTTTGGCTGCTAATGCAATCACCACTATTCGCATTCTTTCCGACAGTCGAGCCGTTTTGTTATTGACAGACTCGTTTAAATATACCCTCAAGCCTAGATTTAAAATATCTGAACATATCATAATATTGTTAGCACGTAAGTACCTATCTGGCATAACAAGAAATGAAAATTGTAAACAATGCCCATCAATACTACCCTCACTCGATATTTGTTCTGTACAGTAAACTTAAGCGTTGCCTACAAAAGTCAATAGTGCGTTAGTATTGAACACACTCCCGAAAGTCTATACACGAAACTTTCTTTAACGAGAGAACAGTAGGCACCACTACAGATTAGGTAATAGTACTACGCACGTACTACTACCACCATCAAAACAAAAGGGGTACGACTCACCGGATTTTCGTAGCTCCGCGTACATCACGCACTTCGCTGAAGCTGCACGCGCCGCTTGCGTGGATCTCCGCTGCTGCCAGTGCAGCTCATGCTGTCACCTCATTCCAACGATTGTTCCGTAAGGGAGATGTCAACAAACGAGCACCGTGAACATGGATTAGCTTCAGGTATATTCTGGTTGAATTCTGGCAGTGTGATTGCAGCAAATGTAGTCGATGGTGCTTGCATAACCTCAATCAATCGCAACATGTTCTGTTTCTGTAGCACAAAGAATTGTTGCCAGTTGGTTTTCATTTCGCTGCTCCATTATCATTTTTCACATTTTCCCGTCGTTGTCCACTTGTTGCGAGCGCTGGGAACAATCCAACTTCTGATCTCGAAGGGTGTGTGAGTGGTTAGGTTATGGTTGGCCTCGTGGTTCACTCCTTAACTATTTCGGTTGTAGGTGTCGAAATAACAATGCAGCTATATCACAGAGGTCCTTCTTCAATAGTCTTGATCATTTGGTAATCGAGATTGTACAGGATGCCTTGGATAACAATGGATGCAAACGCGGTGATCACAGCGATGGCGTGACACGTCCATTTTTCTCACAGATCACCACTGCATGTGTTCTGCTCGACGCTCCGTCAAAAAGTGTCTGCTCCGAGACTGACGTCCAGCTAATCTGGCTTCTCCACAGATCTAATAAATTCTCAACTCAGTGTGGCAGCACAAACAGCCTTCCGTTAATACATCATCTTTGCTACCACAAACGATCGTCTCACGAGTACAAGCGATCGTCACGCCACCACCGGTTTCACCCAGGTACTAATACCTGACGTTTGATCCAAACAAAGTGTAACTATGTAAACTTATCTCGAGCTGGTATTGGTCGCGTTTTCAATGACCCTCCGACATATACTTTGCCTGATCATTATGTTTACTGGGTATGTAATGAATGATGTAACAGTACCGGTCGCGTGTCATGCAGCCCCGACAATGTGGCACCCACACCCACGATCAATTATATGGTCATTGGCCACTCCGATAGACTAAGCTTGATAAGTTTACCATTAGGCACATCACATTGTTTAAAGTTTTTACACGGCTGCCCACAAAAAGGAGTATATTGTTTTCAGGTCTAATGTATGTATGTTTCTTTGTTCTTCAATATCTTCTAAACGGCTTGATGGATTTTAGAATGCGAGGTATCGTTAGAATACATTTGAGCCGACTTGCCAAAAATAGGGGTATTGTTTTTTATACAGTCCTATTTTGATTTCAAGTTATTTTTATTTGTACTTTAACCAACCCGCACTGGGCCCGCGTGGTCGACTAAGGCCCGATCACCCTAATTCAGGGGAGGCTAGAGCTCCTCGGTGGGGACGTATATGAGCTGATAGGATGATGACTTTAACTACTAGAGATGCCAGTAATGGTTAAGGCAAATAATCGGTTAGCGAATAGGTTGTCTTATTAATCGCCTTCTCAGCCAGTAGGTCCCTAGGACGAAGTAACTAGTATCTCATGTGTCCTAGGTCCCTCGGCAAGCCCAAGCGCTGCACTGTAGTGAGGAGCTGATATGGGAGAAAACCACAGTATATACATTTCTATACGGCTCGATCCGTCAAAGTGGAGTCCTATTGTAAAAAGTTAAAGACGTAGCTAAGAAAATCATACTGTTTGAAAATTACACTGTTTCTGTTTCACTCACACTACACTACAGCAACCTTTGACAGGATTGGCATACTCGAACGTGAGGCCATTTCATCATATCAGCCGAAAAACGTCCACAACTGGACAGAGGCCTCCCCAAGGATTTCCACGACGACCGGTCCTGCGCTACCCGCATCCATCGGCTTCCCGCGATCTTCACCGAAAGTTCTTGAGTGGCGACCGCGCACCGGAAAACGTAGCGTAGGAAGGCCTCCCACGCGGTGGACCGACGACCTGGGGCCATTTACGTGACATAGAATTTCCCTCTGGATATACTTTAGAAAAGAGAAGAGCGTCGGTGGCGTAACGGCTAGGGCCGCCGCCTCCTGTCCGGGAGGTCGTGGTTCGAATCCTACCAGGTACCAATGTGATTTCGAATTTAGATTTTATATATACGTTTATCCGACAATCTTACGGTGAAGGAAAACATCGTGAGGAAACCTGCACACGCCTGCGAAGAAACTCGCAGGTTGTGTGTGAAGTCGACCAACCCGCACTGGTCCCGCGTGGTCGACTAAGGCCCGATCGCCCTAATTCAGAGTAGGCTCAAAAACCTCGGTGGGGAAGTATAAGAGCTGATGTGATGATACTATAGAAACTCTTAGGAGAAAACGATCTTACATTAAGGAGGATGTTAAGAACCGCACAAAGAGAAGATTACGTCTGAAAGCGGACACTAGCTCAAGCCGGGATAACGCTAGTAAATGAAGAGATACAAATAGCTCAGTCATAACTAATGATTACCGCCGGTCGTTCCTAGTATTTTACTCGTGGGAATATATATCAGCTCATATACGTCCCTACCGAGGGGCTCGAGCCTACCCTGAATCATCGTTTCGGGCCTTAGTCAACCGCGCGGGCTCAGCGCGGGTTGGTCGATTTCACACACAACCTTCGAGTTTCGACATTCGCAGACGTGTGCAGGTTTTCTCACGATGTTTTCCTACACCCTAAGAGTTTCGGATAAACGTACATATGAAATCGAAATTCGAAAACACATTGCACGTGGCAGGATTCGAACCACGACCTCCCGGACAGAAAGTAGCGGCCGTAGCCGTTACGCCACCGACGCTCGCTCTACTAATACTTACACAATATGAGAAAATAAATAACTATCATGTACGAGTCGGCGACCCTTGCCCAAAAACACGCAGTTCCAAGCAAACCCCAAAAGCCCGTAATAGGTTCTTAATTGATTAAGATAACACATGCATTTATCTAGCTATGATATGTATTGTACAACAGGGTGCAAAAGTGTTTGCCAAATTAAGAATTTTAGTATCACAAATTATTAATTGAGATAGATAGATAACACGTGTATTTTTCACTGCAATCGCAAACATAAGATATATTAAAATAAAACTTAAGAAATTAAAAGAGCAAAAAAACAAAGAAAGAACATTAAAAAAGAAGAATAAAACAAATACATAACTAAAATAAATAAATTTAGATGAGTGTCACGCACAAAATACCTATATTATATCGATGAACATGCAGTACAAATGGGTCATAGCTCAGTAAATAGCTATGCGGGGGACAAACAAAACTTTAAAAGTCCCATATGTCTCCAAATAAAAATTCGGGGACATACAAAACTAAAAGTCCCACATGTCCCCACGCGGGACAAGCGCGTGGGGCACATGGGACTAACCCGTTTGGTTATAGGCTTTTACTTTTAAATACGTAACTATGTATGTAAAACATCAGAAGTATGTATAAAACTTCCTTTCGTGTCGCTCGAAATCAGTGTTTTTACTGTAAATTATACGATATCGCTTTGAAAAAAACCATACGTCTTTATTGTTTTTGTCATTAATTTTTGTCATAAAATCTGGTGGGACTGTGTCGGGCACACGGCCGTTGTTGGTTTAACGTGAAACGTTTATGTCAGCGAGTCGCTTTTAGTGTTAAATATCAAAATAATTGGAATAACGATATGTCTACGATAAACGGTTACAGAGATATAATCATCCAAATATTTGACCCCCCCCAAGTGAATAGATCTGGTTGAGACAATTCATTTCACGCAGGTCTAGGATGGATACTGGATAGTTACAGAGATATTGGCATGTAAAGTTTTGACGTCAGTGACCTTGCAGGATTCGCCTCGGGCAAATTATACCTATATCGGATATAACAAAATTGGTGTAGGTCCCGTTAACTAAGGCTTCTACTCAACATAGTGAACAACTTTTGTTTTACACTTTTCTGAAATGGCGAAATAAACATTTTTTACTCTTCATACAAATCGATCAGTTGATCGACCCATTTTGTACATTTCCTTGGGCAAGTTGTTCGGTATGATGAGTAGTACCTCCAGTCCACGGGTCCTACACCAATTTAGCGTACCTTGGGCTTCGTCCCACGCGGAGCTCGGCCTCTGGCCTAGCTTTTCTTATTAAAAAAAACTGTTATTTGTCTATCTTTACCTATAAACATTGTCCTAGTTACACTTTTTTTTTATTACAGTTAATCGTTATAAATAAACTTTATAAATACACGAAACAATCACCGTGCTATCACGTGTGAGCCTTGGCAGTTTTGAGACGCTCCCGAAACCGTCGCGTTTGCCGACTGTACAAACGAGTATCTATCTATTCTATACAATAGTTTTGTGTACCATATACAAGTAGTTAAATGACCGCACACAGTTATGCTAAAGTGTAGGTAAGCCATTGTGCTCATAACAATAATATTTGGGCTCCCTATTGTTCCGTTTGTGACTAGACTTGGTTGGTACATAAGGCTACAGATATGTACAAGATACATTTACGTACAATAATTATAATGTTTTCAGTTATTTATTATGCTTTTGCGAGCCCAACCTTACATAATTTCGAAAATATTATCCTTTACTAATATAATAATGTGTTTGTTTGTCCTTCCTTTACGTCGCAACGGAGCAACGGATCGGTCTGATTTTTGGCACAGATATAGTTGATGGGGTGGGAAATGACATAGGCCACTTTTTATCCGATAAAAAAGTAGCCTATGTCATTTCCTAATTTACCAATTGTACTTGTAGCTTACCAATTATGGATTTTAAAAAAAGGATTAACCGACACAGTTTTTGGAAAAACTAAAAAAGCTCACGTTTTTGTTGATTTCCTTTACGTTGCAATGAAGTGACGGATTGACGTGATTTTTTGCAAAGTGATGGGCAGTTAAAGGGATGTTAAGTGACACAAACTACTAATTAGCATAACCTGACTAGTTCCCGAGGGATCTGGAGAAACTCACTGGCACGATCGCGCATGTCGCAACGGAGCTACAGATTGATGTGATATTTTGCACAGAGATAGTTGAGAGTATAAGAAATGACATAGACTAAATAATAATTAGCATAGCCCAGCAAAGTTCCAGAGGGATCTGGCGCATCACGCAACCTCGAAGTCAGTCATAAAAACTTTGTCCACGAAGGCAAAAGTTAGTTAACATAACTAGCTAAAATGTTTGTCTCATGTATATGTCATTCACACGCAAGGCTAGGTCTGTGTTAGAATCGATCTATTATTATTTTTTGGCGAGAAATGTGTCTTTCAATTGGGTCAGTATCATAGGGGCTCGCTTTCAAAAACCACATGTAACGAAAAATGTCATGGCAAGATCGTTAATACATTGCAAATATGTATATGTATATTATTTACCTGCGTTGTTTCATTACCATAGATTAGAAGAAAGGAGCCAATACTCGACGGTGCATATCACGTGCATATAAGTACTCGTAGCTGTAATCGCAATTCGCGCGTGCTAAGCGGCAGCGGCTCCCATCTGGAGCACCGCTACGCGCCCCCCTTCCCAAGGGTGGGGTCGCTTCCGATGAAGGCTTCAAGGCCCCACGGGCTAAATAAAGCCAACAGCAGGTGGTGTCCAGTGGGTAGACACAGATAAGCTGTGAGTTGAGTCCCATATAATCCGTACAGACGCAGATCCATATGAGGATTCACCGCCTTCCTTTCCGCTGAGGGAACCCTTTGCTGGATTTTAAAAAAATTGCTCGCAGCACGGCGTAATCGAAAATTTACCATAGCGCGTTGCGTTTATTAAGTCATAACAATAACAGGTAACCGCCTCCATGGCTTAATCCTTTCTTCCATCATCGAGGTCGCGGGTTCGATTCCCGGCGGAGTCTAACTCTGTATGACTCGGTTTGGTTGGTGGAAGGGCAATTTCTAAGCCCGCCTGGCTAGCTACCACCACCTAACTGCATCAATGTAAACAGCATTGATGTGTTTGGCTTTCTTCTATATTGTTAATTTCTTTTCTTTTATGTTGTGTATGATGCAATAAAGAATCATCATATCAGCTCATATACGTTTGTCAACCCGCTGCGACCGAGCGAAGTTGTCGCTTTTGACAGAGCTCACGTAAGTAAGTAAGTGCACATGTAAGTGTAATACTTTGAACTCATGCTAGTGATCATATTATGTGCGAAGACCTTTACAATGCAACAGACAATGCAGTTTGGGTAGCAGAGTATTGGTCTGGAAAAAAATCATTGGAGCCAAAGGATCGACTCGCTAAGAAGAATAAAAGCTTAATGGGGGTTGTACGTTTTAAAACGTGTAATTTCAAACTCGACTATGGCGCCCCGCGTGCGTAACGTAAGTACGTAAAACGTCCAGAAAATGGCGTGCAAGTGTTCGAATAGCAAGACATAGATATAGGACCACGACGAAGATGACCTTCGACCTCGGCGGAACGTGGGCAGGGTGTATGGATGGGCACACAATAGTTTTTTATGCCACTGCTAAGTAATGAGAACCATTGTAACATGAGTGATAGTTTGTGCCACGAAACGAAGCTGAGTGGCACAATAGATAGCACGAGTATTACAATGGCTAATTGCGTGCAGTGGCATACAATTTTTTTTCTACGACCATGAAATAAATAAAAATACATTGTAATTTTGTCATAATCATAATATATTATAATATAAAGAATTTTTGAAGCTAAAGCCATGAAAATAATTAAAAAGTTTCATTGTAGTACAGTTGTCTCGTTTTGAAATGATCATTGTAAAAAGACTTGTAGGAATGAATACTTTTGAGGTTATCAAATGGGAGTAGAAGTTTCTCGTACTCAACTGCGGCTGTGTCCTCAATACAGCCAGTCCGAAATTTTAGTTTTTTATATCATTTTTGGTTACTAAGTGGCAAGGAAAAGGCAGACCCATTCTTACAACCACAATACACGTCCAAAAATAGGTTCACCTCTTTCATTTCAAACCTACAATAACCCTCCGTTACTTTGCCCAAACAAATAAAAAATGCCAAGTAACGTTTCCGAACACACTACACCACACGAACCTTACCTTGTCTAACAAAAGAGACGATACAACAAAAACGCATTCGCCTTCACCACATAAGGATTATACGATAGATTCAGCATTAGAAACCCTAATCACTGAACACATGGTTGATTTTTAAAATGGAAAAAGAAATAGTGAGGTTTTGAAAAAGGAACGCGTTACAAGTCAAAGTTCAAGATGCAACGAAACGTACATAAATAGCGCTGCATGCGATTTTGAACTTACTTGCACAGAAAATATTGATTGAATTTGCATGAAAAAAGAGATGGATTGGTACAAGACTTAGTGCGAAGTTTTTTTTGGTGGTCGTGCGTCATATTGTGTAGGTCTGGCAAACAAAAGCGACGGCACTGCTATTAAAAAGTGGGATTCCTCGGAAAACGAGTAGGGAGGCGGATTTGTAAAAAGTTCATAGATTTTCCATACAATTACCAACTACGTAAACATTTTTTTTTAAATATACATTTTTTTAAGTACTAAAGTCGGAACCATACTTTGCGCGAGTCCGACTCGGACTTGGCTGGTTTTTTGTATGTACGTTAGGCGATTTGTTCGCCGATTGTGAACCTATTTTAATTATGCCACCAGTCAAATTATAATGAATGAGTCTCAAATTGCGCGATATGGAAAAACCGAATAACTGCACACGGCATTAACAAAAGCATAGTCCATTACTACTTTACAGCAGGAAGCGCTATTTGATTGTATCAAAATCGGTTTAGTACATAGCTCGTAGAACAGATGGCCGTTGGGGTAGTAAAGTTCTCGAGTGGCGACCGCGCAAACGTAGCATACAGGCGTCCCACTGGGTAGACCGATGACCTGGTGAAGGTCGCGGGAAACTGCTGGATGCGGGCAGCGCAGAATAGGTCGTCACATGGACATAGGATTTCCAGCAGTGGACGTCTTTCGGCTGATATGATAATGATGATGACTTTGATGAAAAATAAACAAAAACAATACCGCAAAATTGTATAAATTGTACGTAGTTGATGCGATTGTATGATTTTTTTTTTATTACATATGTGTTCGTTGTCATTATTTTGCAGCCTTTCTATTTCAGCGATTCACAGTATACAATGACTTCTCATATGTTATAACTTATATATATAGCGCGATCGATAGCCAGCCACCACCATAATTGAACACATTTGTCTATCCGGTCTCCTTGACCTCAGTTAGGCACAGTATAATCAGCTGTTATGAGCTGAGTCGCAAACCATCTGTCACAACATTGTGCCCAGTACCTGTACGAGTAGGAACATATTGCTGACAATGACATACTATTACGCTTTAATTTCTTCATCATCATATCACCCGAAAGATGTCCACTGCTGGACAAAGGCCTCCCACAAGGATCACCACGACGACTTGACAGGATTATAACTAAATTTAAGCATTGTGTCTTAGTCTTTTCGATACAGAAAGAAAAGGACAGATTATTTGACAGGATTACAACTAAATTTAAGCATTGTGTCTTTGTCTTTTCGATACAGAAAGAAAAGGACAGAATTAAGATTAGCCCTATCAAATTAGATCGTGTTACATAGAATCGACACCATTATAACACTTAACACTCACGTAATAACAAGAAAGTGATAAAAACCTGCCTACTTTAGCTATAACTAGCTGTTGCCCGCGGCTTCGCCCGCGCAGGTCCCGTTTTTTTGCAGTTTCCGTGGGAATTATTACTGATATGTCAGAATTGCTATCTGTATGCCAAATTTCAACTCGATCCCTCCAGTTGTTTGAGCTGTTCGTTAATAGATCAGTCAGTCAGTCATGGTTTCCTTTTATACAGGGTGTAACAAAATTGGTGTAGGTCCCGTTAACTAAGGGTTGTACTTAACATACTGAAAAACTTTCTCCAAGGAACCCATAGTCAATTCTCAAAAAAAAAATTGGACCCTCCATACTAAAATGCACAAAATCGGTCGATCAAGCTGATCGATTTGTATGAAGAGTAAAAAAAAATTACGTTTTCAGCAAAGTCGTAACACAAAAGTTGTGATCCCCAGTTAACGGGTCCTACACCAATTTTGTTACACCCTGTATATGAAGAAGAAGCGAGTCTCATATTGGGAGACATGGAAAAACCGAATAACTCTACACGGCATAAACAAAAACAAATTCCATTAACTACTGCACAGCAGGAAGCTCTATTTGATTGAATTCAACGACAACACGAATGTGTACTACTTTGTGACAGTTCGTAAATTAAACTTTTATATTATTGATTTAACAAAGATTACCCAAGCCGAGCAGCCCAGGGCAAACTTTTCCTTATTTCACATTGCCTAATTTGCAAATGAATGGGCAATTCAAAATTTGTTTAAATATTAAAGGATCCCTAACAATGCCTAAACGAGGTCGACCTGTGCTCATTCATAATCAATCCATGTAAAACAGAAGAAGGAATATTTCTGTAGGTCGTTAGGTATTATCTATATCAATAAATATAATAAATAAAGTCCCCCCGCCACGTCTGACTGTATGTCTGTATGAACGCGATAAACTCAAAAACTACCGAACAGATTTTTATAAGGGTTTCACCAATGGACGGAGTGATTCACGAGAAAGGTCTAGGCGCACCGTGAACTCTATGTGTAATAATAAAAATTGAATTATGATCGTTGGTATTCGCATCACTTGAGAAAGACTATACCGATCTGGCTATGTCCCGATTTACGCGACCCCGCACAGCGCGAATTCGTTATAACGCGATTTTTAAAATTTGTGCTGCGCTATGCGATTTATTCAGGCCTTTAAATTATAGAAAATTCAGAACCAGATATTAATAGCATTATAAGTGTTCGACAATCAATACAAAACAGCATTTTTTGCTACGAAAGACTTTTGCAATAACGCAAACTAAACGCTACTCAAAAAACATTAGATAAGTATTTCTCAGTGATTAATTCTAAGGATTATATAAGTTAAAACTTTTTTGTAACAATTAATAGACTGATTCTGTTTCATTTTGGCGATAACATCACTTTTATTACATATTTGAGTTGTTATTTCATCATACCCCGTTACATGCTAATTTCGCTTAACGCGATTTTGTCCCGAACGCATCCCTCGCGTAAAGCGGGGTATTATTATAGTATTAATATTAAGTATTCTTTGGTAATAGTCCGAATAGGGTTTTCAGGCAAAGAAAAATTTAATTAGTTGTCCGGAAAATTGAAAGATTATGAAAAAACGGAAGGTGAATTTTTCTATGGGATTTTTAATGAACCCGAAACCATAAATTACTATTCGAGCTATAGAAATCTAATATTACTTAGATTTCCATTATTTAAACGATAGGTAGTCATTTGGACAGGACAACGTTTTTCGTATCAGCTAGTATGGAATATTTTTGAAGTGATAGATAAATTCTTTAGGCGCGTTGGGCATTTTTGAGATGGTAAAAAAACCATTGAACTCGCGACACCGTCACTACGTTAGTACTAATATATATACTTTGCCGTCACCGTCACCTACCAGGAACACTGTAGGGTCAAAACTTATAAAACTGTAAAAAGTTTTCACTTCTGTCGGCACTACTGGAGTGGTTTGGGTTCTTTTTCACAATTGGTGAGCCCTTGACATCATCTTATCTGATGGTAAGTGACGATGATGCCGAAGATGAAAGCAGCCTTACCAATATTCCCAACGCAATGGGAAATTGGCTATCTTATCTTCAAGCCGGAACACATCAATGCTGTCAACATTGATGCTTGGCGGCTAGACTTAGATAGGATGGTGTTAGCTAGCCAGGCGGGATTAGAAAATTCCCTTACACTACCGATACAAACCGAGCCATACAAAGTTATAATCCGAGGGAAATCGAACCCGCGACCTCCTGATGTGAAGCTAGTGGACTTAACTAATACGCCACGGAGGCGGTTAAGTAATTGAAATTAGGGGCCTGGTAACCTCTCTGTCTGTATTAGCCATGCAACAAAGAGGGGGAAGAATCATCTCTACAGGATGTTATTGAAACCAAAGGTCATTTACTCCGTATTTACCTACTCGTGACATGACACAACTTTCCCCAAAAGACTTATACAATTAGAGCAAAAAATTCTTGACCTTCCTATACTAACAGACAAAGGAGAATTATTTTAAGTCATATTACTCCACAGAAGAGCAAAGCTCATAAATTAAAGAAGAAGTATTTTTTGTTCACATTTTATACTCGTATGTTTAGAAATGGCCAGAGGTCTTTTTACAAGCTTTTATTTAACTTGTAAGTATGGGTTACGAAGTAACTAGTATCTCATCTGTGGCATGGGCAAAATTTTGTTATTGGTTTAGCGACTTCTTGGGTCGGATTGAGCTGAAATTTGGTATAAAGCCATTCCTGGTGACAAACGGTCGTTTTGGTATTTCGAAGTTAACTTGATGATGAACCTTGAAGGTGGAATCGTGATCCCAGGATCATCTATTGTTTCTAATCGAGTCGCAGGAAATATTGTGCCTATTCAGCTCGCCTTGTTTGAATTTGGAACTCTTTTCAAAGTTTTTAAGTTTTTCTAATTATTTTAATTTTAATCGAGTGCAATTAACTACATCTTTTTTTATTATTATTTACCAATTTCAAAACAAAATACAAAATAATTAATCATCTAGCACCATTAAACCTGAATGGTTTATTAGGTGCTCACAGTAGTCAGTAGTCTACGAGCTGCATATTTACAATATCAAAAAAAAGTAGTAGGTACATACTAGGTAGGTGGTTTTATGAAACCACGGTAAAAGTGAAACTTTTTTTCACATTAAAGACATTTACAGTTACAGAGGACGAAACGATCATGGCTGAGCTCTCGTCTAGGAGCTACGGTACAGAGGACGAAACGATCATACCGACCGTCACGCGATACACAGACAAAAAAATTTGAGACGATGTAATAAAAGTTTCACTTTAAAAATATAAAGAATCAGTATTATTATGCATACCTACATATATTCTTAACCATACTACAATGCATGCACAGGCACAAATGAGATACTAGTTACTTCACCCAATGGAGAATGAAAAATGTATCCTATCTATGTCACTCACGGGATCAAGACGAATCTAACAACACCTTGCACTCCAAAGCCATCAAGCGGTTCATGGCTTAGCCAAAGAAATAGACATACATTCACCCGAACAACATTACCTTCCCTTTTGGGCAGTCGGGTAAAAATTGGATGTCATCTCGATGCCTTGATTATTATTATTATTATTATTTTATTCACAATTGGTAAGCCCTTGACATCATCTCATCTGATGGTAAGTGACGATGATGCCGAAGATGGAAGCGGGCTTACCAACTACTACTACTACTAGCTTACTAGCTTTTGCCCGCGGCTTCGCCCGCGTGTACACCGTTGTAATGACTGTTTTAGAGGGTGCGCGGTGTGCGAGCCGCAAGAGGTTTGCGAGCATGGACATGATTATTTTCCAGATCCCTCCAGAACTATGTCAGGATATGCTTATTAGTAAATCATGTCATTTCCCGCCCCCTCAACCATAACTGTGCAAAAAATCACAACAATCCATTGTTCCGTTGCTATGTTAAATAAATTAACCAAAAAAGAGTATTTCTTCAGTTCCCTGTATCGGGCTATGCTATTTTCACGGGATAAAAAGTAGCCTATGTCCTTCCTCGTGAAACAGGCTACCTGCATGCCAAATTTCATTAAGATTGGTCAAGGCGTTGAAGCGTGAAAAGGTAACAAACAAACACATTTATAATATTAGTAAAGAAGTTGATCTAGGGTCTAAAAGGGTCCAGTAACTCAGTAACCATGATCACAGATGAGATACTAGTTAACCTTGATCCACAAACTGTTTATTAATATTACAGTCCTCGTGGTCCTGTGACCTTATCCTCCGACAGTAGGACATCGTAACGACATGACGACACATTCCTTTTAAATAAGGCCTCCGCTTCGAGCCACAAACTGGTTTAGCCTCACACTTTATGGTATATACGTAGTTTCAATTATCATAATCCTTGTATGGTTCGGTTCGTTTACAATTTAAATTCGATTATTTTGTGACAAATTCGATGTTCTAAGCTATATTCTGAACTAAAATAACAGATGATTTAGTATAAATTAGAAACTTGATAGAGATAAAAAAAAATACGAGTGTGTTTTAGACCACACGACTGAAGTTAAACTTCTTTAGCTCCATTTATAATGTATGAAAGTAAATAGTTAGTCTTTGGAAAATTATCAAATCTTTTTTGTCGTATGGAGGTATAGACAGTTTTAAAAGAGTTTTATTATCCTCTGAAAATGATCAAATATTTTTTATCTTATATGTTTGTTTTGATTGTTTTGACAACCGATATTGTTGGCAAACAAAAATAAATAGTATCTCTCTTTCTATCTTCACTAATTTATATATCCCTCTCAACTTCCGTTCGCCTCGCCCGAACACACTTCCGTAACGCTCTCGTCACGCATCCACCAGCTTACTCCCCAAGTCAAGCGTGCGTAAAAAAGTTTTACTTCAAAAATATATTAAATGTTATTCCCTAGATTGCCCTTCCATTAAAAATTTAAAAAATCTTACTCATCAGTTTATCACTACGTCTTTAATTTTTACAAAATCACAAAATTAGTACATCAACAATCGACGCTGTAAAACTATGACGTCACGCGTGCCTATTTCAAACGTTTTTAGAACAAAATATTGTTTTTGAGTTTGACAGATGATAAAAAGTAACACAAATTGCTTCATTTAACTTGCCTATTGTATCTTTACTCGAGTCAATGACCGTTTAAAATATCGACAAATTGTATAAAGAGAGGAAACAAGGGTTAATAAACAGATATTATTTAGTCTCCACGCTAAGACTAGAAGACATTCGAATGAAATCAAATCAACATAATAAAAGGAAAAAGGGAATTCTCAGAGTTCAACGACCTCCCTTTATCTCAACTTTTATCTATCTACAATCCAACTCTCACGCCTTAATCGATTAGTTGGCACCCAAATACTCGACCTTAAGCACATGGGAATAGAAACCTACGGCAATTGAAAAAAGTAGTATACCAGGTCGTTTTGGCTGTAGAATATTGCCCTCTATGACATGGAATTAGGGTAGAAGTACGAATTTCGTTTTAAATATAATTTTGCGAAGTGCTATGATGTGCCAAGTCGAGGCAATATTTGTCTAGATTAGATAAAGGGTTTCCGGGCGGCTGAGCAAACTGCGATCGTATTCAATCTGTTTCCAATTCGACCAGCTTAAATTGATATAAGATTTTAGATTGAATTATATTTTTAGGGTTCCGTACCTCAAAAGATAAAAAGAGTATGTGGTTTTATGAAACCATGGTAAAAGTGAAACTTTTTTTCACATTATAGACATTTACAGAGCACGAAACGATCATGGCTTCTCTCGTATTGGAGCTACGGTACAGAGGACGAAACGAACTTGTAATAAAAGTTTCATTCCTCTTGGAGCTACGGTACAGAGAACGAAACGATCATGACTGCTCTCGTCTTGGAGCTACGGTACAGGGGACGAAACGATCATGGCTGCTCTGACGAAAAAGTTTGAGACGATGTAATAATCTCTTTGCCGTCACGCAACACACAGACGAAAAAGCTTGAGACGATGTAATAAAAGTTTCACTTTAAAAACGGAACGATTATAAGATCACTCGTGGGTCTGTCTGTCCGTCTGTCACAGCCAATTTGCTCGGAAACTACTAGACCGATTGAGTTAAAATTTGGTACACATAATGTAAATCGGGTGACCCAAAGACGGAAGTCTAACGTAAATAAATGAAACATGGGGGCCACTTAAGGGGGTTAAATTGGATTTTAAAAAAAGTTTTTCAAAGTATCCTTACTAATATTATAAATGTGAAAATGTGTTTGTTTGTTAGTTTGTTTGTTTGTTACCTTTTCACGCTTCAACGCCTTGACCAATCTTAATGAAATTTGGCATGCAGGTAGCCTGTGTCACAAGGAAGGACATAGGCTACTTTTTATCCCGTGAAAATAGCATAGCCCGATGCAATTCCCCAAGGGAACTGAAAATATACTCTTCATTAGTTAATTAACATCGCAACGGAACAATGGATTGTGTGATTTTTGCACCGAGATGGTTGAGAGGGTGGGAAATGACACGATTTACTAATAAGCATATCCTGACATAGTTCCCGAGGGATGTGGAAAAAATTTATGTCCACGCTCGCGATCCGCTTGCGGCTCGCGCACCGCGCACCCTCTAAGTCAGTCACATAAACGATGTCCACGCGGGCGAAGCCGCGGGCAAAAGCTAGTATTGATATATTGCTTGATCAAATAAAAGGGCTTGTTGTGAGAATCTCAAATATTTTTTTTTTTATAATTTTAAGATAAATAGTTTTGAAGTTATTTAAGAAAATAGGCGAATTGACCATTCCCCCCCCTTATCTCCGAAACTACTGGGCCTAAAATCTTGAAAAAAAAATACGTAAAAAAAACAGTATACGAGTATGAGGTTGAATGCATAGATTACAGGAAAATTTATGAGAAAATGTAGTCCCACAGGAGAAATGAAATTTCTAAAGTCCAGAATAAGTAGACCCCTATTTAACTAGAGTAAAGTGTGTACTTAAAGGTCTTGTTCTGTTGGTAGTTAAAGTTTTGGCGCGGAATCCTGTTCGTGTGACCCCGAGTCGCACTTGGCTGGTTTTTTTTCTTATTTAGAAATACTTTTAGAAGGGTGATCTATAGAACGCAAAAAATCCATAATAAACAGCGAAAAACAAAATATAATTTATCTGTGAACTATTTAAACCTTCAACGGTTGAAAAAATTATGAAAATTCTCTAGAGTGAAACTGCATTCCCCAATTTATATAATTTAAAAATCTTCAAGGCGAGAGTGAATAGATATTCTTTAAGCTTGCGTGTTACATCCTCGGCTGCATCGGCACTTACCATCAGGTGAGAAGTAGCCAAACGCACTAAAATTTTTAATAATAAAAAACTGGGACAGGCCGGTCCAGTGGCAGCGTTCTTTTCTACTGGGCCGAGGGCCACGGGTTCGATGCCCACATAGGGCAAACATTCGTGTGACGAACAGGAGCACACAGCTCTGTGCCTGAGTGTTGAATATCTATATATCAGTATCTGTTATAGTACAGGGAATCCTAGGTAGTGGCCTGATGACAGTGTGTCATTAATTGGTCCCTTATCATATCAGCTCATATACGTCCCCACCGAGGGGCTCGAGCCTACCCTGAATTAGGGCGATCGGGCCTTAGTTTACCACGCGGGCCCAGTGCGGGTTGGTCGACTTCACACACAATCTTCGAGTTTCTCCGCAGGTGTGAGCAATTTTTCTCGCGATGTTTGTACGTAAGTTTCGAAAAACTCATTAGTACATTGGCCGTCCGGATTTGAACCCGGCACCTCTGGTTAGGAGGACCGAGTCGTTACCGGTTGTGCCACCGATGCTGTTATATTAATGTTATAATAATGCGTTCCTATAAAGACCTACTGCTAGATAAATTCTAAGAGTTGTAAAATACACTTGCAGTTATTGTAACAAAAGATACAAAAAAAACAATTGCATTCTACAAAACAACCACTAATCCTCAACTGCTTACAGGTTGAATACACAAATAGGTACAGCTCTTCCTCCAGCGGGTCATTAGACGTGGCAATAGACTAACGACCAGTCCCCCTCGAGTCACTTCCCTTGTTGCGACCTAAAAATAATACCAGTCAACTAGGATGATATACTGCAAAAACTATTCTCTGCCTCCATCAAGAGACAACCAAACTATATCTCCAAAGGGAGATTGTATGTCACATACTTGGCCCCACGTGGAATATGCCATAAGGTATCTCCTCACTTAAACAGACACCATTTTTCGAAGGTTTATAGTGGCGTGATCGAATCAGAAACGAGGAGATCCGTAGGAGAACCAAAGTAACCCACATAAGCTATCGGAATACTAAGTAGCAGTGAGCAGGGCACATAGCTCGTAAAACAGATAGCCTTAGGGGTAGTAAAGTTCTCGAGTGGAGACCGCGCACCGGGAGACGTAGCGTAGGCAGGCCTCCAACTCGGTGGACCGATGACCTGGTGAAGGCCGCGGGAAGCGACTGGATGCGGGCAGCGCAGGGCGCAGAACCGGTCGTTGTGGGAATCCTTGGGAAGGCCTTTGTCCAGCAGTGGACGTCTTTCAGCTGATATGACGATGATGAGACTAGTAGAAAAGATGTGTTCAGTAGCTCTGAGCACAGTTTTCTGACAGTGGTCGCAATACCAGCACTGTACCTGCGAGCAGTGGTCGGCTTCTACCACCTTGACAATAACTTATATGTTTAGTTTGAATTATACTGTTAATGTAAGTTGCAAATGAATAAAATGAAATAAAAAAGGTTCCTTGCTGTAGTAAGAGTGAGACAAATATAGTGTAATTTTCTAACAGTTTATTTTTCTCAGTTACGTCTTACATTTTGTTACTTGACTCCAATTCTACTTTGAGCCGTGAAATACATTGCTTTTCTGGAGATACATGGAAAATTAGAAACCCCATTGCCTTTTGATGTCTATGACAGTTTCAGGATATGAGAGTATCAGAAGCCACCGGCTAACGGGATTGGCCACGGATGCCAAGAAGGAAAGGAAAATCAAATAATAAAATCATCCTAATGTCAGTCTGCCAGCTGACATTAGGATGTCTCCTACCCTTACCGCCTTCAAGGCCTGTCTAAAGGACAATGTATGAGATCTACCCATCTGTCTTGAGCTTATTATATTATTATTATATAATATTATGTATCATATTTATGTATGTTACATTTATTAAATTGAGTTTGTATTTATTAAAATTAGACTACGTAGGTTTAAATGTAATATTAGTTGTATTGATGTTCTTTAACTAGCTTGTACGTAATTACGTGTTTCTTTGTCCCTCACTAAGTCCTCTGTTTATTATTGCAGAGGTTGACTGGAAGAGATCCCTCTAAGGGATAAGTCCGCCTTTGTACTTAAGGTTTTTTTTTATTACATTATTTTAAGATTTTGTACAATAAAGAGTTTACAAACAAACAAACAAACAAATAATAATAGTTTATTAATCGATTTCGAAAAAAGGAGGAGGTTTCTCAATTTGACCGTATATATATTTTTTTATGTGTGTTCACGGATAACTTCATCGTTTATGAATTTTGATGATTCTTTTTTGTTGGAAAGGAGATATCCCAAGGGTGGTACCATGATAAGGAAACCAGGATCTGATGATGGCATCCCAAAGAAATCGAGGGGAACCTTAGTTTCCTGTTTGAAGTCGTTTTTTTTTTTTAAAAATTATTTCCCTATGAATTTGTTTATTGCCCGCTACTACCCCACAATAACGATTTCTAATGTTTCCTTCACCTAAAGGTTGTCTGGACAAGCAATCTCACCGCCTATACGTACAACTTCCTTAATCATTGTATCTTTTTTCTCTCTTATCTATAGTGATGTATATGAGAGTGGAGAGGAGACAGGGAAGGACCAAAAAAGTGATGGTTAAAGTGAGAAGAGTATGGAAGAGTGTGGAGTGATGCAGGAACTAACAGGAATGAGACTAGAATAGAGAGAATAACGTCATAATACAGCTGACCATAAATGATTGTAAGTAATAACATCGTGTTATGATGATATTTAAGATGCAAAAGTACCTTAAATACACTAAAGAAACAGTTTGTCTATTCCACTGTATGGCTTTAACAAATGCCTTAAGCTGAAGCAGTCTTAGAAGAAGTCGAATACCTGGTTCTCTCTCTCTTATCGTGTGGCACAATTAACTGAGCTATCCAAAGGATAGAAAACACGAATGATTCAAACACGACTCATCACAATTATATCTACGAGTATGTTACAGGCAGAAAAGTTTCTACTCCTATTCCTGTGATTAGTCGGATTTTTAATTCTTAGTTTACTGGACTATTTAAAAAGGAGGCTTATGTTTTTCGGGTGTATGTATATCTGTTTCTTCGGCTGAGCCTGTAGCCTTAACGGTTCGATGGAATTTGGAGTGCGAGGTGGCGTTAGATTCGTCTCGATCCCGAAAGTGATATAGGATACGTTTTTTCTGACTGCCCAAATACATAGAAGATAATGTTTTTATGCAGTTAGGTTAGTAATTTTTAATTATCATGGTTAGCTTGGTAGGTCATAGAACAGATGGCCGTTGGGGCATTAAAGTGCTCGAGTGGCGACCGCGCACCGGAAAACGTAGTCAGCAGGTCTCCCACTTGGTGGACCGATGACCTGGTGAAGGTCGCGGGAAGCCGCTGGATGCGGGCAGCGCAGAACCGGTCGTCATGGATACTTTGGGGGAGGCCTATGTCCAGCAGTGGACGTCCGTCGGCTGATATGATGATGATGATTGGTTAGGTTACTTCGCTTATACTCGTATCTTGAAAACGGTGCGTCGTAAGATAAACACTTATCGACAACTTTTTACAGTTTTATAAGTTTCGACCCTACGGGTATTCCTGGCGAAAGACTAGGTTGACAAAGTTTTGACTCTGCTAGTGTTCCCGGTAAGGTGTTGGTTCAATGGTACAATGTCGCGAGTTCAATAATGGTTTTTTGAAAAAACTTTTTCCCCATCTAAAAAAAAAAAGCCTAAAGAAGTTTTCTCTTCAAAAAAATCTACTATCAAATAAGAGCTCATAAGATGCTCTACACAATTTTTTTACACGTTACTACTCTAGCAGTAGGTATAGACTACTACAGTCGCTTCGTAGTTAATAGTGATCAATCATAGCCATGAAACGTGAAACACTCAGTACATTTACATGACACAAAAAGCGAATCGTAAATCAAAATACGTGTACAGAGTTAGGCGCTCACAACGCAAACCGTACCATCGTACGCTGTACGGGAAAACGGAATATCGGATTCCTAGCAATTTACTTTTGAGACCTCGCTATAGAACACCTACATTACTGCAACGTCTGATTGAAAGCTCTTGTTTTACTGGCGAGGATTTCCAACGACCAGTGAGGGATGACCTCTGGTTTTATGCTAGGTTGAGCTGTGTAGGAGAAATATGAAGGGTCAGAATAGACTGGCTAGCCAGGAACAGTTTTCCGGGGAGAGCTCAGCGCGCAGCCTCCGCAGTATCGAACGGCCGCGCCCGATAGCCACGTGCTTCATTCACCGTTAAATAAATTTGAGCACGTGTAAAAAATAATAAAAATCACCACCAAACAAAAGTCTAAGGCCAAACATAACAAAATGGCTAAGTTCAAAATTAGATTCAACTTTGGATTGAAATAAAAGTATATTTCGCCATTATCATTAAAACAATGTCTTATTTAATGTCAAATATGCTAAAAATTACGCAAGCTAGGAGAAGCAAATATTTAATATTAATAATTAAGGTATTTTTGTCCAGACCTCAGTAAAAGTACAGTTCAATTAAATCTAAAGGTACAATGAACTTCATAAAATTACTCCGATTCTGATGTTTGCGGAGAATTCAACGTGAGTCTTGGTCAAAAACTTTAAAAATATTTATTTTATTTTAAATAGGTGTTTACACACACTTTTAAATAGTAAAAAAAAAGTAAATGTATATTACAAATAATGTCATGATTTAGATTACAGTCTCAAGTTATGGTATTTGTTATAGAATCAACACATCACCATATATCTTTGTCATTTAAGTACATAATATATAATCTGTTATTTTATATCCTTTTCAATTCAATTCAATATATTTATTCAAAATAGGTGCAAATTACACTCTTTCCAATGGTCATAGAATGATAATAACAATGTCATTTGCGAAGAATCAAGAAATAAACAATAATTAGTTAATAGCGTCAAAATTCAATCCTTTATATTAAACCAGATTATGTCATTAGAACATTAAAACAATATGACACGAAAAGTTATACATAAAAATCATTGAATGCATTTAACAAGAGTAGGCCAGTTCCCACGGACAGCACCCGGTCACGAGTATAATGCGAGAGTCAGCCATCGCTCCCATCAACCATATTAGAGGGAAAGGAACGACCCGGCTCCCGATGCGCCACTATCCGCACGAACATTTAAGCGAGCATGCACCTCTAGATCACAAGGTCTTCGACAAATCTCCCGATTAGTGCCCAGTTTAATTATGGAATGAAACACCTCATTTGCTTTCTAAAACTCATATTACAGAAACTATTTTATACCAAACTGTCGAAATATTAAAACAAATGTTTCAGACAAAACTATTTAATAAAGGACGCAATGAAAATGAAATAATTCAATGAACACATCCCCGATTTCAGTTGTATGCGTGAAACACGATCGCAATTGCAATTCAGATTAATGTATCACAGTACAGTGGAATGCGTCACAAGGCAAAATGAATTACTGATTGGTGGACTCTGATTTTTAGGGACATTCTGCTTTAAAAAAAAGTTAAGCCTTTCGTATCATCTCACCTAGTGCTAAGGGACTATGATGCTGTAAATGGTAGCGGACTTTATCTTGTCATTCTGTTTTTATTGTCATCATCATATCAGCCGAAAATCGTCCACTGCTGGACAAAGGCCTCTCCCAAGGATTTCCACGACAACCGGTCCGGCGCTGCCCGCATCCATCGGCTTACCGCGATCTGTCTTCCTTCGTCGGTACACCGCGTGGGAAGCCTTCCTACGCTACGTTTTCCGGTGCGCGGTCGCCATTCGAGAACGGTTTCTATACTCTGATGAATATCCCTTACAGCTTTGACGAAGAATTCATATACTCACACCTAAGTACCTATAAACAGTGCCAGCTGTTAAAAATGTAACGGCATAGGCCGCTATTTTAAATGAAATGGCTCTTAAAAATTCAAAAATCTTTGAAAATTTCCAAATTCAAATGCCAATATAAAGGGGACAGTTTCTGTCATTGTTTTCGTATAAGACCTATAATATAATTGGTGAGAACCATAATAATAGATTGAACTTCGATGAGCAACCAAATTCTAGAGACCATTGTCGCGGGTTCGATTCCCGGCGGTGTCTAACTTTCTAAGACGCGGTACGGTTGACGGAAAAGAATTTTCAAGCCCGTCTGACAAGCTAACACCATCTTATCTAAGTCTTGCCGCCAAACATCAATGTTAGCAGCTTTGATTTGATCTCGTTTGAAGATATAATAGCCAGTTTCCAGTTTGCGTTGGGGAATATATTATAACGAAAAATTTACTCCTTTTTTTATTGTTTTTGTAAAGTAGATGTACTTAATTAAGTATTATTACTAGATATGGGACGGGTACCCGGTAAGGATCCGGTACCTGGCGGATCTGGCACTCTTTTTAGTATCCGTCCGGGTACCGGATAATGGTGCCGGGTAGTTTAATAAGGAGGAATTAACAGGTAAATATTTCAAATTATTCTTATCCAGTCTTTAATTACATACTTAAGTAAGATAATGTAAAATACAAATCACTGAGAATTTAACATAGATTTCTATTTTAGTATTTAAAATTTAATAGAGGCAAGTTGTGATGAAAAAACACGAGCTTTTTAGCCCTTCTCGGATCTAGGCGGCTTCTTTTATTTTCGTAAACTAATCCAGCCTCGGAAAATAAGCGTTCGCTATACGCACCTTAGCATGTTTAATGTCGCCGGGTATCCGGCCGGTTACCCGGCGTTTTTCATGCCGGGTACCTGGTTGCCGAGTACCCGGCAAAATCATTACCCGTCCCATGTCTAATTATTACTATTATATGTAATCAATGAATTTATTATTCTTTTTATTTTAGAAATTACTGACGTGTAAATTTGATAAGCCTGCTTCTATCTTCGGCATTATTGTTACTTATCATCAGGTGCGATGATGCCAAGAGCTTACCAATTCTAGATTTTTTTTTAAAAGCAGGCTAGAAGACATAGGAGAATATGTGTGGTCGCATGGCTCTAATCATTGCATCATCATGGCAGCCCCAAGATGCCTCCCGCCGAACACAGGCCTTCCATTGACCTCTACTCACCGCTACCTTTAACCACATGGATCCTAAGGGTACTTTCAAGATAAAGTAAATTATTAGTATACCTGCCGGAGTCTACGTTTCCTAACCTTTTCACGAGCAACGCCACTACGGCGAAAAAGTGTAAATTGAACCTTATTCGAGGTTAATACAGATGATGATGACACAAAATCCCTGATAAACATATTGCCTATGCTTGTGAAAGGGTTAAGGGGCGTATATAATGCAAATTGTCCTCTTTGCTATCCCACGATTTTTAACATGCCATCCCGCTAAGAAAAATAGCGTTTTATTCAGTAAATCGAAAGTTAAAAACTAAAAAAATATATGGTATTAGTATCTCTCGTTAACCTTCAAAGGTAGGTATTTGATTTTAAGTGTTATTTTTAAACGAGTTCTGATCATATCAGCCGAAAGACGTCCACTAGCTGGACAAAGCCCTCCTGCAAGGATTCTATGACGACTGGTTCCGCGCTGCCCACATCCAACGGCTTCCCGCGAACTTCACCAGGTCATCGGTCCACCGAGTGGGAGGCCTACCTACGCTACGTCTTCCGGTGCGCGGTCGCCACTCGAAAACTTTACTGCCCCAACGGCCGTCTGTTCTACGAGCTATGTGCCCCGCCTACTGCCCATTGACATTAAGGGGTATAGGTAATTTATTATCTTCGGGGAAATTATGAGCAATTGTGTTTTCCGTTAGAGTCGGGCCTCGAACAGGTAGTCTATATATTCTTAGTCTAGTCTATTCTATATGTAGTTTTTGAAGAATTTATAAACTAAGCTTCATCATCATCATCATCATATCAGCCACAAATCGTCCACTGCTGGAACTAAGCTTAATGTAGGTAAATAAATAATTTCTAAAATGTAAAACAGACCGTCTACTTAGGTGATGATGATCTATCTGACCGATTTCGGTCATGGCGACCACTTCGACTCCTAGTCGTTTGCCGCGCGTGCGCTCGAACATGGTTTATGTAGCCAATCTTCGCAGAGAAACTCCTCGCGCAATGAGGGCATTTAAGTATGCCATCCTCGTAATTGTATGATATGGTCGCAGGTGGTCGGGCCTTTAACTGCTCGCGTTTGGTATCAAGGTCAGTTTTACGTTGATCCTCGAACTCGCGCACTTTACTCAGGTAGGCTATTTGCGAACCTGACTGAATACAAAAGCTCTCGTGTTTCTTACATGGCACTCATACTCATAATTAATTTAATTATGAATCATCCTGGTCGCACTTGTAATTGTTTAATTACGCTAAGAGAAGACACGCGAACTCGTACGTATCTCATTACAGCCTGCACATGACAGGAACGGCATCTGATTGATGCAGCCTCATACGTAATAGGATCTCCTTAACGTACAACACATCGTTGTCGCATGTTGTGTATCTGTATCTCATGACAAAGATCTATTCTATTCTATCCAAGGACTCTATTAACACGTACGTGACTTGAGAGTGAGAAGATTATGTTGTTCATTATACGTAACAATTATTTTTTTAATCTTTTTTTTTATTTGAGTGTGTATGGCTGCACCTAACCTGATGGTAAGTGCCAAAGCAGCCGAGGATGTAACACGCAAGCTCAAATAATGCCTATTCACTCTCGTCTTGAATGATGGTACAATATAGTGCGCCAAAGGGGCCTCCGGGCAGCGCAGGACCGGGCGCCGTGGAAATCCTTGGGGGAGGCCTTTGTCCAGCAGTGGAGGTTTTTCGGCTGATATGATGATGATGATCTCATGAAATTAAACAAAACGTGTCATAGTTGACCCAGGGAGCGCGAAGCTTCTCCGTTCAGCTTGGGCAAAAATACTTTTCTACGTCTGTCCGGCCGGCGCGGCGTCTGCCCGGCTGTTCTCATCCACAGGTCGCATTTTTCAACCGATTCTCGTGAAATTTTGTGAGCAAGTTCGGTAATGATATAAAAAAATTTTTGGCGATTCAATTTTTCAAATTGGCGGAGCCATGGGGGTTAAAAACGCAAATGAAATAAAATTTTAGCCATTTCGGAAAACTCGCAAGGTCTATAGCTGACAGAGCCACTAGTTTAAGATTTTTTTGCATTATATAAGTATACCTAGTTGTGTGCAGTTACTTTCATACACTGGGATTGAACCTACTAAATAAAAGATCAAAGTTAAAAGAGAAAAAAAAGTATCTCTGTGGACATTTTTGGGGGAGGCCTTATTCAGCAGTGAACGTCTTTCGGCTGATATGATTCATGATGATGATGATAGCTTTCTCTCTCTTGCCACATAAATACGGTGGTCACAGAGCTTACATTTCAATACTGAATTTAATAGAAATTAACGCATACCCATATTTAACTCGGGATAATGCACATTTGGAGGAGGCTCTTGTCCAGCAGTTGACGTCTATTGGCTGATATGATGATGATGAATGCACATGACCTTAAAGAAACTATCGCGAAACTTCAAAAATTCACACACAAATTCACTTGAAAATACTTGAGATAGAATTTAATACCCAGCATGAAGCTCAAAATTCAGTGCAACTGAAAGCACATTCACTCGACTTCAGAAGTAATCCAATACAGAAGCAACGTGGGGGCAAAATATTGAAAATGTTTCGTTAAAACTGCACCCGTCTGAGGAAACTTTGGATGTGAAAGTTCAAGCTCGGACTTTAGTTGGGACTGGCCTTTTGCAGATTCTTGTTTAAGCCGTGTATTTTAATTTAATCTACATGTTTTTGTCAAGGACGTTTAAAGGCAACGGAGGAGTTTGTAGAAAGAGACTGCAAGAGAAAGAAGATTAGAAGCCAATTATTTAAATAGATCATCATCATATCAGCTCATATACGTCCTCACCTACCCACCTAGCCTACCCTGAATTAGAGCGATCTGGCCTTAGTCGACCACGCGGGCCCAGTGCGGGTTGGTCGACTTCACACACAACCTTCGAGTTTCTTCGCAGGTGTGTGCAGGTTTCCTCACGATGTTTTCCTTCACCGTTAAAACAATCGGTGAGTATATGTACGTAAGTTTCGAAAAACTCATTGGTACATTGGTCATCCGGATTTCAACCCGGCAACTTTGGTTAGGAGGACCGAGTCGTTACCGGTTGAGCCACCGAAATAGATATATAAATAGAATGTGCTACTAAAATTAAGATTATTATTTTGTAAACTTTAAGTTTAATCTGCGATGCGGCCCAAGAATAGCACCACCCCATCTCTTCCCGAGGGTGTGGTAAGAGGCGACTAAGGGATCAAAAACCGGAGGATGGTCAGCAGTCCTTTCCGTGTAGTATGCCACCACACAGCACACTGCGATCGCCAGCCCGCCTGCCAAGCGCGGCGATTATGGCAAAACTGCCCCAACTCGGCAGAGGCCTTGTCCAGCAGTGGACTTCATCATTTGCCAAAGCAGGCTGATTAGCAAACTTTTCATGAATAGACATTGTTTTATTTTTTATATAAAACTAGCTTTTGCCCGCGGCTTCGCCCGCGTGGACATCGCTTTTATGACTGTCTTTGAGGGTGAGTGGTGCGCGAGCCGCAAGCAGCTCGCGAGCGTGGAAATGAGTTTTCTCCAGTTATTCTCAGATCGGGTTACTGTGATTAGCAGTCTATGTCACTCCTCCACTGTCTCTGTGCAAAAAATCACAAGCCATTGTTACGTTGCGATGTTAAAGAAATTAGCCAAAAAAGAGTATTTTTTTCAGTTCCCTGAGGAACTGCCTCGGATTATGCTTTTTTCACGGGATAAAAAGTTGCCTATGTCCTTCCCTGTGACACAGATTCATCAAGATTGGTCAAGGTGATGAAGCGTGAAAATATAACAAACAAACAAACACTTTTGCACATTTATAATATTAGAAAGGATTTATTTGTTAGATATATATTTTTTTTTTAATGCATAAGGGTTAATGTTAAGGGCAGCCGAAATTGTTTAATACTTACACATATATCACAAAGCCAAACGGTGAAACATTTTTTTCTGTATATCACTTTGGAGTTAGGGGATATGAATGAACGTTCTGTAAATGGCTACTACAAACATGCCCATCCCTTGTCATCTTTCGTTTTGTTGCCTGTACAAAACTACAAACTAGCGAATGACGTCGAACACCTCAAATGAATAAAATATAAGGCCGTCTTCTGTCGCCGGAAGTTAGGTCGGATTCCCTATGCATAGAGTTATGTACCAATTCGTCGGCGGAGCAGCGGTATTCTATTATACAGTACCAATGTTGGTGACGTTAAAGCGTTATAATATAAGCTTTATTGTATGTAATGGAATTGCAACGAAGGCGTGAAAAATTAGACAAAACAACAATACAGTGCGAACTTCAGATAGCCGAATGGCAAGAGACGGCGCAGAACCGAAAAGAGTGGCGTCTTCTAGTGTAGGAGGCCAAGATCATTTTAGGTCGCAGAACCAGCGAAGGAAGCAGCAACACAGCACGAACTCCAAATGGCCGATCGGTAAAAGACGATGGAGTCCAAAAAGAGTGACGTCTTCTACTGTCGGAGGCCAAGATCCACTTTAGGTCGTAGAGCCGAAGTGGGTAACAATACAGCGCGAACTCCAGATGGCCGATTGGCAAAAGACGATAGAGTCCAAAAATAGTGGCGTCTTCTACTGTCGGAGGCCAAGATCCATTTTAGGTCGCAGAGCCGAAGTGGGTAACAATACAGCGCGGCAAAAGACGATAGAGTCAATTAGAGTCCAAAAACAGTGGCGTCTTCTAGTGTCGGAGGCCAAGATCATTTTGGGTCAAAGAGCCAGCGAAGTAAGAACAATACAGCGCGAACTCCAGATGGCCGATTGGCAAAAGACGATAGAGTCCAAAAAGAGTGGCGTCTTCTACTGTCGGAGGCCAAGATCCACTTTAGGTCGCGGAGCCAAAGTAAGTAACAATACAGCGCGAACTTCAGATGGCCGATTGGCAAAAGACGATAGAGTCCAAAAAGAGTGGCGTCTTTTACTGTCGGAGGCCAAGATCCACTTTATCTCGCAGAGCCGAAGTAAGTAACAATACAGCGCGAACTCCAGATGGCCTATATGGATTATATCGCAACTACGACTGGATTCATTGATAATACGAACTTATGAATTGCGGAAAGCCGAAACTTCTAAGAGCTAATGAAAATAAGGGTATATAACTTTGTACACGTACACTATGTATACTTTATAAGGAGGGATCCTTATCTTGAACTTTGAGGCTCAGCGTAACACCCAAAGAAAATTGAGTTAACCAACTCTTTTCACTTTTTCTCGGCCCCTCAATACTTGGCGCTTGGGTTTGGGTAACATGATTCCATAGACTTCAGTAGCAATTTGGTCTATCTGCAAAACGTTATGTAGATACAAAACATACAGTTACTATAAATGTACTATTTTCACAAAATTTTATAGGGTTTACTTTACATAATTCGAGAAAATTTAAAAATGTATGTCGAGCAAAGCATAGAACATCACATATTCAGCGATCAAAAATTATGTGAGTTGTTGTTGACACGTTGCTAATTATACCCTATCTAATAAAAAAGAATCATGAAAATCGGTCCACAATATGCGAAGATATTGCTTAACAAAAACATACATTCGAATTGAGAACCTCCTCTTTTTAAGAAGTCTGTTGACTAATGACATTGATAGACGTATCAGACCTTTTGAGTAAAGAACATTTCACGAGATGAGCATTCTGAACCCATAACAAGAGATGGGGGATAGATGGAGTGGTAAAATCCCAAAAAAACCCAATGGTAACAAGGCAGGTTAAACATTGATCCATTGGGTGGGAATGTATTATTTTATTTTTATTTACAATTGGTAAGCACTTGGCATCATCTCACTTGATTAAAGATTTAATCAGGAAATAAACCAGAGTTTTAAGTTAAAATCCAGTTTTTGGGTAAAAACCCGAGTGATTGCCCATCTCTACCCGTAACCCATGATAAATTGATTGAGCTGGGCACATCGTCAAACTCGGCCTAAAATCCATATCCTCCAAAATTTCCTCTCGAACGAATTAATCAAAGCGATTGGTGCGACGACAGTTGATGCCGCAATGAGTCTGCAGGTTAAAACTTTTGAATACGGCCTTGAAAAAAACTTATTGGTCCTCGCAATCCGATCTTAAGAGCTTTCAGTGTACGAGACGGCGGTGCTGCTGTCTCTTTGGATTTTTTTCTTGAATACAGGTGACTTTTATCTGTCAAATATCTTTAAAAAATATATTTTTTTTCTGTTTTTTCCTCAAAACTTCATTGTTTATAAACCGATTTGAAAATTCCTATTTCGTTGAAAGGATATACTTTCAGATTTGTCCCATAAAAAATTCATCAAAATCGGTTCAGTACTCTTGTAAAAAAATAACGAAGTATGTACTTTGTTGTGGTGATTGAAGTCAGTTTTTTAACGTTTTTAGTTATTTTTTCTTTTTGGATCATTCATTACCTACTCATTGAGAGGCATTTTAACCGACTTCGAAATTAATCAACAATAAAGAAAAATATAAAACAAATGAGGAGCCTGCAATTTTTTTTGAGGTCGATGCCAGCAAAGCCATCGAATATAAGCCATTTGATAGTTAAGTATATTTTTTTAGTGCTGGTACCGACATCCAAAAAAAATTTAGGCCCCTAATTTGTTTCGTACCTAACTTTTATTTAGACAATAGACATACTTTTTATTGACACAAACACACGCCGATTACACAATATAAAAAAACATATAGAAACAGAAAATAAAACACAAAAAACAAATAAGACCAACGGAATCAGTGTAGTGCGATGTCAAAATTTTCGTTTCTCAGCATTAGCTGCAGGAGTTGGTTAATTTCATGTATGTATTTATAAAAATATTATTTCATTATTTTGAGTGGCTTTCTTTTTGAACTCGCTTTTTAGTTTTTTTAAGTCTTCAACTACAGCTTTTCACATCTTCTGACTACGGGCGACACGACTACTATTGCCAGCTTTTCTCAAAAGCATCGGAACATTAGCATTAGAATAACTGTTAAGCATTGAAGCATTGAATACAGTTCTGTGGTTTTCATTAAACCAAGCTTTTTTATTACTTACAGCGGAACTAATGGAATGGAACAGAGATTTTAAAAAGAGTCTCAGACATATGGCTTGACGTAATTAAACTATCAATGATCCATTTTGAACGGGATGACGAAAAGAAATTGTATTAAAATTTCTAACTATTCGATTTTACTGCTGTGTCTTTAGATAGTGCTACACTTAGTCACAGTATTACGATATGGCTGACAGTAGCGCAACGCCTTTGATGTCGCACGATGCCGCCACGGCGTAGGTACTAGCAGTACTAGCCTTTAGCCAGACTGCCAAACTCGCGGAGTTTGTCCGGCTGTGCCCCGCCGCCCGCTACCCCGCAAGTACCTACCCTTCCGTTGCTCTGCGTAAGTACATTCGTTGCACTATGTAAGCCGATATTGTAATAGTGTGACTTAGTGCTACAGATATGTTAACTACTCTGTGGAAAACATAAAATTATTCAAAATGTAATACAGACGGTGGAGTCGACCCTCGAACGACTTCCACGTAATTCTAAAACTACTTTATACGTGTTCAGGGAAATTTTAAAGAGTTTGCAGTTTCGGACGTCTCGTAAATCTGTACTAAAACACCTATGTGCGTTCAATGTACGAGTAATATACTTAGGTACTGTCGGGCACACTCGACCCCTGTACAGAACTGTTCGTCCATTTGGCTTACTTGATGAGATCTTTTCCTCGATAGACCAATACCAAAGTATATATAGATACGAGGTGCGGTCCAAAAGTGTCCGGCCTAACAAAGAAAACAAGTAGATATATTTACAATTTTATTTTTATTTTTCGATATAGTCCCCCTCTATTTCAACGCACTTTGCAGATCTCGTGATAAGCATTTCTATCCCCTTATAAAAATATTCTGGAGTTTTGTCCTCGAAATGGGTAAAAACTGCTTGGGCCACTTCATCATCCGAAGAAAATCGTCTTCCCCTTAAGTCTGCCTTAAGTCTCGAGAACAAGTAGTAGTCGCTTGGGGCCAGGTCTGGGCTGTAAGGGGGGTGGCGAATTTCCTCGAAGCCACATTTAGCTACAGCAGCTTTGGCAATTGCAGCAGTGTGAACGGGAGCATTATCGTGGAGAAGCCGAACACCTCTACTAAGTTTTCCACGTCGTTTCTGCTTGATCGCCTCTCGCAACTGCTCAATAAGGGTGGCGTAGTAGCTGCCATTTACCGTGGTATTCCTTTCTTTTATGTCAATCATTAGTATTCCGTGACAATCCCAGAATACCGTTGCCATAATCTTTTTGGTGGATTGCGTTACCTTGGCCTTTCTAGGTGGCTTTTCACCAAGACGACGCCACTCCATCGATTCCCTTTTAGACAGGGGATCATAGTACAAAACCATGGTTTCGTCTCCCGTAACAATCGACTCCAAATAACTTTTTCCGTAACGCCTATACGCGTCTAAAACTTCTTGAGAACACGCTTTTCTCTCAGTACGCTGCAAGCTCGAAAGAAGTTTGGGTACCCACCTAGCACTAACTTTATTCATGTGAAGATGATCATGTAGTATCCTAAGTACTGAAGTTTTGGAAAGTCCGGTTCTTGCCGCTATTTTTTTAGTCTTTAGTCTTCGATCACTCAGAACTTCCTCTTCCACTAATTTAATACATTGCTCGGTGAGTACTTCTATAGGCCGGCCGGAGCGAGGTTCGTCGTCAATGGATTCCCGCCCCAATCGAAACTGTTTACTCCATTCTTTTACCGTGGAAAATGATGGAGAAGAATCCCCGTACACGGCATCCAACCTTTTTTTTATATCGGTCGGGCTGACCCCTTCCTTAGTCAGGAATTTGATCACGGAACGATATTCCAATTTGATCATTTCGAAAGTTTTCCGGATTCGTATCGTTAAAACGCCGTAAAATCAAAACTACAACCAACAGAAACGCCAAAACCAGACTCGAAAAAGCAGACTAAATGACAATCGCGATGACATCTTTTTTATTTTTTTTTAAGCCGCCAAATTTTTCCAGCCAGAAAGTTTTGGACCGAACAGGTATATGTATAAGTACTAACATACAGTATGGACACTCCCTGCCGCTCTCTAGATTGCGACCTCACCCCCTCGTTCCCCAGTTTGATACAGATTGGTTACAGTTTAGTTGTCAAACGTATAGGATTTCGCCGCCATTTTGTTTGTTCCGTCATTCCTTTTTTGAAATGTCATTTCTGGCCCGTTGTATGAAGTGTCCGGGGTGTGCCAATACACTAATGCGACAGCGCGTGATTTCCTTTCAGATTTCTGTTTTTTTATTTCCAAAACGGCGGGGAGGCGTTTGTCCAGCAGTGGACGTTTTTTGGCTGATATTATGATGATGATGATTTTTAGTGCAGAAGTGGGTCGCGGGACAAAAGAAAACCACCGAGTCAGCGAAGGAAATATAAGTACTTGCCGCGTATTTGGTAATCTATCTATACTAACATTAAATATTATAAAGAGAAAAAATTTGATTGTTTGTTTGTCTGTTGTGTTGTTTTTGTACTGTAGTGTAGTGATTGTGAGGCGGTATGTTAAATAAGCTGTTACGCTTATACTCGTAAATGTAGGTATATCACAATGCTTGAGTACAATCAACTCTTGACGAGCTCCATTTCAGACCGGTCCTTATCTAAATTGGATTAAAGAGGTGATTGTTTTTTAATTTGCTCTAGATAAAATTCTGCTCGAGGCTGATAAAAAACTAATTTTACTTACGAGCGACTGAGGAGCAAGAGGGGTAGGGAGGCATTGTTATGGCAAAAAAGTCTAACTTGAGCTTTTGATGGAGATTATTGGAGATTGATTGATTGATGAACAGTTTAATGTAGTTACACATAGCATAAGTGCTAAAAGTGGCCATACCTGCGGAAAAGTTTGAGGTATTCCACAGACGGCGCCCGCTCGTTAAAGTTTGTATTTAGCGAGTAATTATTTTTCAACTGATGGCGGCGGCGGCGCTAGTAAGGTAGGGGGATCCCCTTAGTGTCGATTTATGTATGCCAGACGGTGACAGCTACGCAGGAAAGTATGCACAGCTTGGCTGTACATATTTATTTTATTTTATTTTTATTCACAATTGGTAAACCCTTGACAACATCTCACCTGGTGGTAAGTGACGATGTTGCCGAAGATGGAAGCTGGCTTACCAAGATTCCCCAACGCAATGGGTAACTGGCTATCTTATTATTTGGTCCTTAAAACGAGTACATTAATTTTCCACGCGCCCCTTCTCCAGCGTTTATGAGAAGCAAATCATCGTGCTACCTACTAAACCAAATTATACAGGGTGTAACAAAATTGGAGTAGGTCCCGTTAACTAGGGGTTCTACTCGTTAATACTGAACAACTTTCTCTAAGGAACCCATAGTAAATTCTCAAAAAGAAATTTTGGACCTTCCATACTAAAATGCACAAAATCGGTCGGTCAGCTGATCGATTTGTATGAAAAGTAAAAACAATATATTACGTTTACAGCAAAGTCGTAGAACAGTCGTGTTCAGTATGATGAGTAGAAGCCCCAGTTAACGGGACCTACACCAATTTTGTTACACCCTGTATATTAGTACTAACGTACTGTGTTAATATTGTCAACCGTAAAAACGTTCAAAACAACCGACCTTTCTTTTTTCAGTGATTTGTTTGTACACACAGTCCATGTCTTGGGAGCTACTGAACCGATTTTGATAAAACTTACACTGTTCCCTAAGTGAAAAGATACTTATCAAAATAAAAAAAGAATTAATTTTTGCATTTTGATTTCTAGTATCCGAGAAATACGTTGATTAACATACATATATATATATACACTTATGAAATTCGGCACACCTGTTTAGAAGCCCACTTATACTAACATATACGAAAATTGTACATTATATACATAGGTAGGTATCGAATTGAATGCCTCCTTTTTTTAAAGTTCCGTACCCAAAGTGTAAAAACGGGATCCTATTACTAAGACTTCGCTGTCCGTCCGTCTGTCACCAGGCTGTATTTCATGAACCGTGATAGCTAGACAGTTGAAATTTTCACAGATTATGTATTTCTGTTGCCGTTCTAACAACAAATACAAAAAATTAGAAAAAGTAAAAAAGGGGGGGGGTCTCCATACAAAAAAACGTGTTTTTTTAAACATGATGAAACTAGCGCCATCTAGTATGATAGTACGGAAACCTATGTGTGCGTTTCTGACTCGCATTTGGCCGAACAGAATGCCCAGTCAATATTTACATAGGTCCTATTATCAGTGATCTACCTACATAGTAGCAATATTTAATATGGTGCAACGCGTACTGTGTTGTGCTCGCAGCATGTTATCTTGTTCCCTCTTATCAGTTTTGCGTAGGAAGGAGCGACCGGCTGCGTCCTCCTTTGATAACGCCGTTTATATCTCATTCAACGATGATTTAATTAGTGAATCATCTTCCTTGTGTACTATATCTACTTGTTTTTGTATTAAAATTAATTAAGATTTAAATATTATAATACAAAAAACCGACCAAGTGCGAGTCAGAACCGCAGCGGCACACCTAGGGTTCCGTACCATTATACTAGATGGCGCTAATGTCTTCATGTTTAAATAAAAACGTTTTTGGTATGGAGATCCCCTTATTTCTTCACTTTTTCTAATTTTTAGTTATTTGCTGTTATAGCGGCAATATCACGGTTAATGAAATACAGCCTGGTGACAGACGAACAGACAGACGGACGGACAGCGAAGTCTTAGTAATAGGGTCCCGTTTTTACCCTTCGGGTACGGAACCCTAAAAGGATTATGAGTAGCGAGTGATACAACGAATACGAATATTCGTATTCATGCAATTTTAAACATTTTTACCCGACTGCGCCAGAATGAGGGTTTTGTTTTTGGAATGTATGTATGTATTAGTTAGTTCTTTGGTACACTCTGTAGCCTAAACGGCTTGATGGATTTTGGAGAGAGAGGTGTCTTTAGATTCGTCTTGATGCCGTGAGTGACTTGTATGATACCTTTTTACACGACTGGCCTAATAATTGAAAACGCTAAACACGTTAAAAAACCGACTTCCATCGCAACAACTTCTTACAACTTTGCAATATAATTTTGGGTTTTTATTAATTTTCTAATAAAGTACTACACCGATTTTGATAAAATTTATATGGGACCACACGGGAAGCACTAGCTTTCAAATAAAAAAAGAATCATCAAAATCGGTTCACCCAGTCAAAAGTTCTGAGGTAACACACATAAAAATAAAAAAAACATACAGTCGAATTGAGAAACCCCTCCTTTTTGGAAGTCGCTTGAAAAAGGAGTCGGTTTTTATGCAGTCGGGTTTTTACTTTAATTCGTTATTGTTTACTTTATTTTGCAGCACCATGCCATACGACGTTTGATAGTGGTAGCAAAACATTAATGTTATTATAATACTAGCTGTTTCCCGCGGCTTCACCCCCATGGTCAACGTTTCTATGACTTTTCGAAGGTGTGCAGTGCGCGATCAGCAAACGGCTCGCGAGCGTGGAAAAAAGTGGCCTATGTGTTAATCCAGGTCCTAATCTGTCTACCTACCAAATTTCAGCCAGATCCGTTTAGTAGTTTTTGCGTGAAAGAGTAACAAACATACATCCATACATTCTTACAAACTTTCGCGTTTATAATATTAGTAGGATAGGATTTAATTTACAAAGTCGAATCACTCAGAGATGGTTTTTAAATTCATGTGTGTGCACAGAGAATAGAGGGCCGGTTATTATTATTTGTTTTTTTACTTTAAGTAAGATCAGTACTAAAATCACACCAAGTTTCACGCTTGGATTACCGTTTTCACATTAAAGTAATTTCATTACTAAAAAACTTTTTTTTTATTATAATTAGTACCTACACCCTTGACGTCATCTCACCTAAAGGTAAGTGACGATGATGCCGAAAATGGAAGCGGGCTTACCAAGATTCCCCAACGCAAAGAGGACTGGTTTATTTTCAAGCGACTTCCAAAAAGGAGGAGGTTCTCAATTCGTCTGTATGTTTTTTTTTATTATTAATGTGTGTTACCTCAGAACTTTTGACTGGGTGAACCGATTTTTATGATTTTTTTTTATTTGAAAGCTAGTGCTTCCCGTGTAGTCTCATATAAATTTTATCAAAATCGGTGTTGTACTTTATTAGAAAATTAACAAAAACCAAAAATTATAAAAATATGCAAAAATGCAAAATTATGCAAAAATGTACTAAGTTTATGCGATGGAAGTCGGTTTTTTAACGTGTTTAGCGTTTTCAATTATCATTCCACAACACCTTGAACAGCTAAAAGCATTGGTATTTAGCGGCAAGACTTGCATAAGATGGTGGTGGGCTTAGGAAATGCCCTACCACCAACCAAACAGTCTTAGAAAGTTATACCCCGCCAGGAATAGAACCCTTTACCTCCTGGTATGAAGCGAGTGTACTAACCACTACGCCACGGAGGCGGTTAAAACCTTCAAAAAACAATACACGTAGTAACTAATTAGTAATCTGTGACAATACTAATGAGAGGGTAAAACGTAAAATTTTTTGCACGATTGTACATTTATCCGACGCTCTTACGGTGAAGGAAAACATCGTGAGGAAACCTGCACACGCCTTCGAAGAAACTCGCAGGTTATGTGTGAAGTCGACCAACCCGCACTGGGCCCGCATGGTCGACAAAGGCCCGACTAATTCAGGGTAGGCTCGAAACCCTCGGCCTATACCCTCGTATATGAGCTGATATGATGAGAGAGTTACCCAATTTTTGGTAACCTAAAAGTTTGTGTCACTTGGAGCTCGTATGTCCGTTGTTTCTAGTAGGTAATAACAAAGAATAAATACTACGTAATAACGAAGTAGGGAAGAAACTTCGAGGGTCCCAAAAACTAATACTTATTGAACCTAGATGAACTATTGGTGCTGCTGAGTACCGTTTAAGTGCCTAAGTTTAGTTCATCTTTTCTTTGGCCTTACTTACGCGTACAAAAGACACCCTGTCAGTTTCATCATCATCATATCGACCGAAATACGTCCACAGCTGGACAAAGGCCTCCTCCAAGGATTTCCAAAACGGCCGGTCCTGCGCTCCCCTCATCCAGTAGCTTCCCGCGATCCTCATCAGATGTCAGCCGTTTGCGCTTAAATAATCCTGAACAAGTTGAATTGCAAACGAATTGAACTTTAACTCGAAAACTTATTCAATTTTATGAATAAAACGCCGTGTTCAAATATCCAGCAGAAGTCATTTTATTTCTTGTAGTTCTTATACCCTCACCAACTACTTCAACTAGTCTTCTCTCACACCTTACGAGGTGTAGAAACTCCGTGTCAGGGCGGCGCCCTCTTTGGAGGTTTCTTCCGCTGCCTCTAACCAGACTACCAGAGGCAGATCATCTTGGCGTGCTTTTCCTTGTGTCAGGTCTGCTGTGAGGTGCCGTCAGGATCGCTGACGAGCTCCCGCCCAGGGCCCAGGAAGGTCTTCCGTCCGGTGGTCTGGCGTAGAGCGGTGCGATGTTTGCGATGTGCTCTAGCGATGAGGCGTCGGCACGTGCGAACATCGTGCTGGCTAGGCGGGCGCGTCCAGATCCTCGTGCTTCAAGTTCAAGTCCCGATGGATGGTGGAGTTCCTCACGTAGCGGGCGGCTTTGGTGATGGAGAGAAGGCAATAGCTCTCTTGGGCTTGCGGGCCTTTACGCCGGTCTTGAGCCACAAGCGCGTACCAGGCCAGCGCGGCGCCGCTTACGTGAGGCGAGACCTGACACAAGTTAACGTGGTCAACACGTAGTAGTAGTGTCGTGGACGACAGATGTAGCTCGCCTCACGATGTCCTGCCATCTCCCTCTGCTCGCATTCTTGAGCGCGTGAATGAGTATTCAGTATCGGCACACCCTGGACACTTTACAACGGGCCAGAAATGACTTTTCAAAAAAGGAATGACGGAACAAACAAAATGGCGGCGAAATCCTATACGTTCCACAACCAAACTGTAGCCAATCTGTATCAATCTGGGTGACGAGGGGGTGAGGTCGCAATCTAGAGAGCGCCAGGGAATGTCCATACTGTATGTTAGTACTAATATACAGGGTGACTGGTAAGTAGTGCAAATCTTTTTAAGGGGATAAACTACATCTAATTTAGAACAAAAAAGTCATATTAACTAGGGGTTCGGAAATCAACGGTTTTCGAGTTAAAGCCCATTTAATTTTTCTATTTTTTATGCAAAACGCATTTAGTTGACTTGCAAAATACGATAAAAACTTCCTTATTTTATCACCTTTCCATTAAAATAAAAAAAGGTAAAAAAATTCAAATGAATTGCAACAAAAAACAATGATTGTTGACAAAAGGGTGTCTCAAGTCCCATACTAATTTATCCAACAATTTTGTGTGAAAAAAATCAAGTTCGAATTTTTGGATGAGCTTGTGAATCAAAGTTAGTCGATGATGGTAGAGGGTCATAGATTTCTGTTAATGCGAAAAACATCATAACTCTTGGAATTTAAAAAAAATAATTCTTGAACATTTGTATGGGATTTGAGGCACCCTTTTGACAGGAATCATTGTTTTTAGTTACATCTTATTTGTATTTTTTTAACTTTTTTTATTTTAATGGAAAGATGATAAAATAAGGAAGCTTTTATCGTATTTTGCAAGTCACTATATTTAAGATTTTTTTTTGGAAAATCACAAAACATTGAAACAAATGCGTTTTACACACAAAATTGAAAAATTAAATGGGCTTTAACTCGAAAACTGTTGATTTCCGACCCCCAGTTAATATGACTTTTTTCGTTCTAAATTAGATGTAGTTTATCCCCTTAAAAGGATTTGCACCACTTACCAGTCAACCTGTATATACTTTGGTATCGGGGACCGTCCGCGTGTTCTGGTGCCTTCTAAATCATTGTTTCCCCTTGAGGTATAAATCTGAATTCCCGGTAACAATAGATCCTTTTGGTATTTTAATGATTGTAATGTTGATCTGATGATGAACTTTGGAGGTGGATCAAGGTCTCAGGATCGTAGTTTTTTTCAATAAAATCGTAGGAAATACTGTGCTCGCCATTTTCGAATTTGGGAACTGTTGAAAACATGAGTTATGGGTCCGACCCAATGTGATAAACCCAATGTGTTAGACCCAATAATGCACGACCGAAGAATGTACAGCCCGAAAATGGCCGGTCGATAACTCGTGTCGTGGGTTTGAAATAAAAACTTGTACCTATTTAAGTTTTTTTTAATGTAATTAAGTATTTTCCACTAGACTTGAATGCAGCAACCTGGAAAACACTCTCGAGTGCCTACAAAAGGAAATTGTGTTAGGAAGTGCACGGGGTATACAGTACGAGCTCCTCTTTGGCAATTTGCCAAAGGCATATAATTCGAGATCAGGCGCAGAGCAGGGGCGTAGCTGTAAGATTAGGTTACGAAGGGAGATTTGGGGCAGGCATAAAATATTTGTTTTCGTGTCTGTTTGTTTGCGTATTAGGTAGGGTAGGAAATCTTGTTTGTTTTGTTTAAGTATGCGAAGTACGTTTACACAGTTATTGTTGGAAAGACGGAGCCCGCCTGTCATAGGATTATTTTCTTCTACTGTGTGAGAATCTAACTGCATATTATACTATACTGGGTCACTGGTAATTGTATAAATTCTCTATATAAAGGGACAAACTACAGCTCATTTGCAACAAAAAAAGTCATATATTATAGGGGTCTGAAATCAACGGTTTACGAATTAGGGCTCATTTATAATCTTTGAATTTTGTCTAAAATACTTATTTGCTTGTATTTATCATGGTTTTTGTAAAAAAAATACAGTATGCTCGCGAAATACGAAGAAAATTTCTTTATTTTATCAGCTTTCCAACAAGATACAAAAGTTTAAAAATATCTAATTATGGTATTAACGATTTCTGAGGATTTTTGTTAAAAAAAAAGGTCGTATCAAGTCCTATACAATTTTTCCAACAATTCTATATGGAAATAAATCAGTGGTACAATTATTTTTCGATTAGATAACAGTTAAATGTTACTAATAAAATCATGCTACATGGAGGTCTGCCTGGTAATGTGAAAAATATGGTAAATTTCAAAAACAAAAAAAAATATGAAAAGATTTTTTTATGTTCGTATGGGATTCGGATTATTATATATATATCAGCTCATAAACGTCCCCACCGAGGGGCTCGAGCCTACCCTGAATCAGGGCGATTCGGATTATTAACATGATCATAATTCGGAAATGGTAAAAACGTATACCATAGCCACATAGCCATAATCTGAACAGGAAACGCCATCCACCATAAAAGATTATCTGCCGGAATGGATCATGGATAGAGTGCATGGAATCACCATCGCATCGCCATAATATGACACGGAGACCCCAAATATGTCGACAAAAGCATTATGCGACACGATAGGATATCGCCCTTCCTTATAGTTACGTGAAATGAATGCTGTGAGGGCAAAGAAACAATTAACATAATAGATTATAGAAGGGAAGATAACCTTCCAGCACATTAGATGCAGTATTGATTAGTATATCAATAAGGTTACACATTAGTTCTGTTATTAGTTCCATGACAAATACCACAGACCTAATACAGTGTGTATCGGATAGGGTTATCCATATCTTAAGGGCATGTACTCCACCATGATCGAAAAAATCCAACGAAGTTCACGCGATGGCTATATAAAAGAGAAGAGATACTACCCATTTTTGGATCTCTCTTTGTTCGTGTCGGGTATGGTCGGATTGGATACATTATCATTGCGACGGAAGCTTTTACGGATAGTGCACTACCACTCACTGCTGCATAGTAAGGTCGACAACCAGTCGGCGTTGGAGATGGTGGGACTGAAGGTGCCTAGGGCTGGCAGCCTATTACTTAGTAAGTATTCATTTTTTTATGTATGACACATCCATTTGTCAATTAATGAACCAATACCATACAAATTGATAATTGGTTAATTTCCCTCTGCCTAGAGCTACCCGGCTAGGTGGAGGTCGCAGCCGGAACTACGGGTCCTGCTGTTTGGATCAGGGTACTACGGGGTCGGGGGTAGCCCACCGCTTGCCTGCCGTTGGATCTATCGCCTTCGTCACTCTGGCTTGTCGGTCCCCCGACTGGGTTATGTACTCGTAGTGGTATGTGGTTAGTTGCAGGGGTTGGGCAATGTGTGTTGCCTGGCAAGCAAGTTGCGTCCAGGCGTCCTTCCCCGCGCGCAACTAGTGTTGTCGTAGCCGGCCACGTGGGCTATGTGGTGGACAACGCGGGGCACGTGAGTTGTCCATTAAGCGGAACTGCTGGTTTAATTACTGGCAAGGAAGCATCTCCGGCACTTGCCTGGTCAGCAAGTAGAGCTAAGCTAATACTGCTCCGGCCGATCCAGCCGCGTAGGAGTAAGTCTGGACAGGTGCGATAAGCGCTGGGAAGTGAGCGTGCCTACAGCTCCGGTACCACACCGGATATGTGGAAGCCAGCTTCTCTGGCGTCCCGAGCGGGGATCGAACCGCCAGCAGCGAAAGCCGCGGGAGGTGAGCGCGCCTACAGCTCCGGGACCTACCTGGACAGTAGGTAGTGGTTCTCTTCCACGAGGCACTCGCCTTGCAGAGTACCGGGACAAGCGTCTTGGCGGCAAGACCTACCGTAACTGGTCCTTGTCTTCACCTTATGGTGTTGGCAGGAATAGCGGCCCTCACTTTATGACCTACTTGTCGGTGAGTGGGGACGCTATATCATAAACCTGGTAGTTTAGCATATCTGGTAGATATACGAGAGGGGAATGTCAATTAATTAATTTATCTAATGTATATTTGTATTTTAAATTTTAACTTGTATGAAATTAATTTTGACTTATGTAACTTTGAATGACAGGTTGGTGATGTGGATAAATCTGTTAACCAATAATTATGATTAAATAAACAAATATCTAAAAACTTTGATCTATATTATTTATGGTCGAAGTCTATGAAAAACCCCCCTTCAGCCCCCTAAAAGTAAGCCATTTATTTTGCAGGTGTTCATGAATAATATGTTTTCTCTTGAATTAGCAGCAGTACAGACTTCAAAATGGTCTCTTTGAAAGGTTATCAATCTGTTTTTTCTGTTGATCCGCACATTCAAAATAATCAAAACCATTGAAAAAAAACGCAAAAGTTTAATAAAAATAAAATGAAACAAAAATTTATTTTCTTTTCAACACTACATTTCTTGGTCAAAAAAAAACTCAGATTTTAATATACTTTTTTGCATTTTTTCTTAATAATCCGAAATCCGTCGATGTCTTTTGTCTAATCCCAAAATACCGAGATCGAAACAAGGGAAATAAGGGCCGGGATCGAATTCTGTATTTTCTCATAATAAACGACTTATCTCTTCGTTACTTGCGCTTACAGAGTTTTTGTAATATCTCAACTCTTTGCTTGCGCTCAACTCTTTTGACATGAAACGTCCTTAAAACCACATACGGGGTACCAAGTCAAAAACCTGAAACGTGACGGAAGTAACGAAAGTGATGAAAAAATCTGTTTCCTCCATAGCAACCAAGAAACAAACCGCGAGGTCGCAAGCCTAGCTCCGCGTAGAGCGAAGTCCGGAGCGCTCCCTGCGAGGCTGATGGATAAAAAAAAATCAGGGACATCAAAACTACATGTTTCACGTTCAACCAACGGCAGACACAGCCCCTCCCGATTTCTTACTCAACATTAGCTGAAGCTAAAACACTCAAAATGATGTGGCTAGACGTAGATGTCGATGCAAAATATTCCAACCTTACTAAACCTGTCTACTCAGTGCTGTTCCACACGATAAACAAATTAAATTTACAACATTAATCAAAGTATTATTTATGAACTCAGCGATTCATACAATTTTATTTATTTATTCGTTAGTGACCAAATAAGCGGGTGTCTACGTAATCGACCTTTACTAGACAAGTCACGGTGTAGCGATCGAACCGTCATTCAATAGGAATCCATGTCATCATCTTGATGACCTCTGCAACAGCTAATAATTCATATAAAGTTTGTGTTTGTCCTTAACCAATTTTGTATAGGCAACTAGTAAAGGTGTTTAGTAAGTGGCGGTAACAAAAATAATTAAACATCTCAAATATCTCCTTTTTAGAGGAAATTCAAGAAGAAAATGTGTAAAGCTTAGTTTTTCTCCTACACAATCTTATTTTTTTTAATTTGCATTTAATTTGCAATGTTTGTATGTATGTTAGGTAGCTTGTTTAGGTCAAATCTTGCGATTGATTTTAGAGCGACTTTCAGAGGTCCGATTGAGCCGAAATTTGGTATGAATCCGGGCATATGAATTGTGAATAAAAACAAAACAAAATAATAGATCCTTTTGGGATTTTTAAGTTGAAGTTATCTGATGATGTACCTTAGATGTGGAATCAAGGCCCCAGGGTCGTCTTTAATTTGAACAAAATCATATTTACTGTGCACGCCTTTCTTGAATATGGAATCCTTTGGAATGCTCCTGCATTTATATTCATTTGAGTATTTAGTTTTTTGAGTTTAATAGTAGATTACTGACGCGGTAAGAAAACCTGGTAAAAAAAACGATGTTGTCTGTAAAGTCGGTTTACGGACGATAATTTTACGTGATAACGTGTCACAAGCGGAATGATTGTGTGCTTTAGACCACACGACTGAAGTAAAACTTCTTTAGCTCCTCTTTAAGGAGATGTAAAATACCGCCCATAGTCGGGTGAGTTAACTCTCGCTCGCTACAACTCTCGCTTCCAATCTCGGCTCAGGCGTAACGTGACAATGACATCACACTGGCGTAACGGGACAATGACGTCACGTACCGGGATAATGACGTCACACTTTTTAGTGAATGCAGCCCGTGTCATCAATTTATAAGACGTTATCAATCACGTCAAAAACATCCAACATTTCATTTGCGATACATAGTTAAATGAAAGTTAAAACAAAGTGACACTTAATTTATGATTGACCCTTTAAATTGGTTTCACAAATATTCAGGGACGTTTTTCAACTTTACATTTTGCCTGTTCCGTTACCGACAAGGTAGGCCAGTTATCAAAAATCTTTGTATGTAGCTAGCTTTTCATATGTTTTTACTTTCCCGACCCCGTAGTATGGTATGTTACGTATGTAGGGTAGAAGAATATAAACCACAGTGGTTATCGCAAAAAAAAGTTTTTCAATTTTCGTGAAAATGTGTTCTAGATGTTATAAACACATACCGATAACCATCTCAATTCCGTCTGTCCGTAACGCTTGGCTCAGGAGGCTATTATTAAAAGTTTTTCGGACCGTCAAACTGAAGAGTAGCTGTCAACAACAACAAAAATGAAATTTTTTGACGTGGCAACGTCTAATAAATCGATGGACGCCGGCTGCACGCACGAAAAAGGATGACTCATTGTCCCGTTACGCTCATTGTCCCGTTACGATCATTGTAACGTTACGCTCATTGACTCGTCATAAAAGTATGCAATCATTTCATAAATTTTTTGTTATAACGTTGCCTCGTTAAACTATCGTTCGTAAACCGACTAACAGACAACAATTTTTTTTTCTCAAAAACGGATCTAACGGTTTTGATGACACTTTGCACGTCGCAGTTGCTTATATTTGTCTGTTACATAGTAATACCTATTGTTCTGGAAAAAATCATATTTGTATATGATTTTGCTACAAATGAAATTGAAACTTGCGATTTACTTACAAATGGTTGGAGCTATTGAATAGTAATGTAATATATTACGAATAAGTATGCATACCTATATTTGGTTACGCAACATGAATTCATCAACATTATTACAATTTTCTTTTATTAAATTGTAGTACGAAAAAAAATTTTATAAAAGAAATTGGAACATTCCCTTTGAGTAAGATTTGTTATCTTCAATATATAGGACACATTCCTTCCAGGTACGGTTAGTAAATAAAAACAAAAGGTTCCAAATCAAGACTCAATTAACCCTCATATATTTAGACCCCAGTGGCCCTGCTCCCAAGTCCTGAGGAACTGATGAAGGGCATAATGTTGTCATTGGCAATGCCACCCTACCCTTTGTGTCGCCTGCCATTTGTGAGTCGAGCAGGGGTGTGGCCGTAAAATTAATTGCCTAAATTAGGGTACACGCACGCAAGGGTTAACCAGTGCAACTAGTACGTAGTCCTGCTCAGATCATTGTTTTATGTACCTATAAATTACTTTGTCCGTGAACTATTTCCAAGGACACTATAATTGATTCGCAGAAAATAAATCGGGCTTCTATTTCAATGAATTTTATGTATTTAAACTAATCGATCATTTGACAACGAATGGAGAGTCCAGTTTTTTACGATTTGTGTATGAATCTAGTCGAACTCGGAACCCTTATAGTTTCGCCATGTGCGTCTGTCTGAAAATCTAAAATGAAAATCTTTAAACAGTAAAAACTAATTAATTAAAAAAATTAAAACCCGCTGCATAAAAATTTAACCCTTCTTTTTTTGGTTAGTCGGGTAAATGTATCCTATCCAATATCCTCCAAGAAGGTATTCCTCCAAGAGTTACCATATTACCTTTAGGTAACTTATTATTGGGAAATTATGAGCATTCGTGTTTTCACCTCACGTCAGCCTTAAGTCATATCTTAATGGGTTTTTTTTAAGAATTTATATACTACGCATAACTCACTCACTTAAATAATTTCTAAAATATTTTTTTTACAATCCTCTTTTAATACGACTTGCCGAATCGCCGCGTGTACGAAAGTAAGAATTACTATTGTGTGCGTGCGAGATATGCTGACTCATACAAAATGGTGATAGCTAATCAGGCGAGCTTACAAAGTTAAACTCTGCCGGAAATAGAACCCGCGACCTCCTGGTTTGAAGCGAATGAAATAACCATTACGCGACGGAGGCGGTTAAAAATTATCATGCAATAAACCTACAAGTCCACCGCTAGCTCCGTAATTTACCAACCGCCTGCGTGGCGTAATGGTTAGTCCATTCGCTTCACACCAGGAGGTCGCGGGTTCGATTCCCGGCGGGGTCAACTTTGTAAAACTCGGTTTGGTTGGTGGTAGGGAATTTTCATAGCCCGCCTGGCTACCTACCACCATCTTATATAACTTGGTCTTGGCGCCAAACATCAATGTTAACAGCATTTATGTGTTCCGGTTTGAAGATAAGATAGCCAGATCCCCATTTCGTTGGAGAATCTTGGTAAGCCCGCTTCCATCTTCGGCATCATCTTCAGTTATCATCAGGTGAGATGATGCCAAGGGCTTATCAATTGTGAATAAGAAAAAGAAATTACGCTCTGAGACGCATTACGACCTAGTGAGTCGAAAATCGAGATCGTCTCGAATGAGCTGCCAGTGTCAACAGCCATGTTTGGAGAAAACCTACTAATTATCAAAGAAAATAATTATCTTGATAATTTCGATCCCTGCAATAGTACATTACATACAACGGGCGAAAAATTACATTCCTAATAACAAATGACGGAATTAACAAAATCACGGAAAAATCCGTTACATTCGAGAATTATACTAGCACCAATCTGTATCCATCTGGGTGACAAGGGGGTGAGGTCGCAATTTAGAGAGCGGCAGGGAGTGTCCATACTGTATGTTAGTACAACAACTTTAGTACAACGTAACATGTTAGTTCAACAACTTTAGTACAACGTAACACGCAAACACGTATCCGAAACCACACAGCCAAAATCTGTTAGTGATTTACGAGCCCAATCGGAATTCGTTAATCTATACTACATCCCCAGCAATGGTATCCCAATTGCCACTTACAAAACGTTTTACAGAAATTTGTTAACATTTGACCTTTTAAAGCGCTTGCTTTTGAACAGTCAGATTGACCTTTAAACTTTGCAACAATAAATCAATATTTGCAACGCACTATGTGCTTTCCGAATCGTTCCCGTGTCACAAAAATGGTATGATTAAAACATATTATACAAGGTGATATAAAATTTAATTGTTATTAGCCTTCAATTAGGGTTTGTGATTTCTCGAGGTTTTTCAGTTCTCGGGTCTCGAGAATTCTCGAGCCTGATTTCTCGGGTCTTCTCGGGTTATCGAGAAAAAAATCAATTTACGTCTAAATTTTTTGTTTAAATAATAAAGGGAGTCTTTAATTTAAATGTATTTATTAATAATGGTAAAAATCAACATTATCCTTAATAATAATAATAAGTTAAGGACTAGGCTTATGTGTGATTATTGCAACTAATCAAATTATTATTATTTATTATTATATCAGCTCATATACGTCCCCACCGAGGGGCTCGAGCCTACCCTGAATCAGGGCGATTAGGCCTTAGTCGACCACGCGGGCCCAGTGCGGGTTGGTCGACTTCACACACAACCTTCGAGTTTCTTCGCAGGCGTGTGCAGGTTTCCTCACGATGTTTTCCTTCACCGTTAAAGCAATCGGTAAGTATATGTACGTAAGTTTTTTTTTTTAAAACTCATTGGTACATTGGCCGTCCAGATTTGAACCCGGTACCTCTGGTTAGATGGACCGAGTCGTTACCGGTTGAGCCACCGACGCTAATTAATGAATAAATAAATACTAATCAAATTGTTTAATATTAATGCACTAAATTATCTTTTTTTTTATTAAAAAAAAACAGAAGTCTTCATCCAGTGAATAGAGACAAAAAGAGGGGGTTTACCTTACAAATGGTCCGGTAGTTCTAAATTTATAATATGTTATCTAGCATGTTATTAAGTGTTTATAATGCAAAATGCACAATTTCCAGCTTTTCTACACCAGCCCCACTCGATGGGGTCTTTGACAACCCCCATCCACTCCATGACCTGGTAGTATGTCCTCAGGAAGTGAAAATGTGCTGCGTCAGTCGGAGGAAGTTTAGCCAGAATGAGCTTAGTGATACTCGTCTTCAATTTGTTATAGCGAAGGGAACTTAACGACTGTTCTCTACTACCACCATACAGCGATACAAAAATTTTCTCCCCTGCTGCTGAAATTTCTTGGGGATTGGCATCCGGATCCTCGAAAATATCCGCCTGCTCCAGCAATGATGGGTCTTTCTTAAAAAGTTGGCACAATTTATTCGTTCCAAACCCAAAAATGCTTAAAGTGGTGTCGCACCCTTATATTGCATGCAGGAGCAAGATACAATCTTTGGAGTTGCACTTGTAGGAGGTGGTGTAGTAAATTTCCTCTACAATCTATGATATTTTTTAATTCTGTTGATATTTATTCATGGCTTCAAGATAACTGTCAATTATACAAAACATTTTTTAAAGCCTTGGGTTTTTTAGAGAATCATATCTCCACCATGTCATTGGTACGCAAATATGACCACGACTGTACTTACATGTATTTTGTAGGTACCTAATTAAATTCCCTACAAATTTTTTCTATTACTTGTTTTCCTAAAATAGGCCAAAACTGAATTACAGCGTACTAAAGTTAGAAGTTAGACGAATTTCCGCAAAATTAGTTTTTTTTTATTACATGTTTCCGTAACTATTCGTCTTAGAAACAAAACTTAAAACGTAAATTATAGGAAATTTAATTCTCTACAACATTGGCGTAACTCTTTTTAGCTAAAATTCACCAAAACGAAGATATAAGCAAAAATCTGAAGGAATAGCCGTTTTTTTTTTGTTTTTTTCAATATAGCGGTGGGCGCGGAGGGGGCCCCCCCGCTTTGCATTGTGCATTTTGCATTATAAACACTTAATAATTTACTAGATAACATATCCAAAAAAAATTAGAACTACCAGACCGTTTGTAAGATAACCCGCCCGTCTATTCACTGGATGGCGCTTCGTTTGTCGGTAAAAACAAAGGATACCGACAGACACGTGCCACGCTGTCAAAGGATGCCGCCGCCGCCTCTCATTTATAAAGAAAGCGTAAAAAAAAACTTTTCCAGGAGATAAGTTTAACTTTCAACTTCTCGATGTCTCGACTTTTCTCGAGCTGAATTTCCCGGGAATAAAACTAACTGATTTCCCGGGAATTCCCGGGACGAGAATTCCCGGGTACAAACCCTACCTTCAATATACACGTAATATAATAATAATATTCAGGGACAAATCAAACACGGTGATCTGGTCCTAAAGTAGGATTCCCTGTTCGTGGTTCGAATCCTGCCACGATTTCGAATTTAGATTTCATATGTACGTTTATCCGACGCTCTTACAGTGAAGTAAAGCATCGTGAGGAAACCTGCACACGCCTGCGGAGAAGCTCGCAGGTTGTGTGTGAAGTCGAACAACCCGCACTGGGCCCGCGTGGTCGACTAAGGCCCGATCGCCCTAATTCAGGGTAGGCTCGAGCCCCTCGGTTGGGACATATATGAGCTGATATGATACATGCTTATAAACGTTTAAATACATACACATGTAAACCGTAATAGGTAGACAGTACGGAACCCGCGGCGAGCGAATTCGACTCGCAATGGATCGTTTTTTTTTTTTACTTTTCTGTCATTGCTATAAAATTTAACATTTCAACAGCTTTTTAAAAACATGTTTTGTCCAACTAAAAATAAGCAAGCCGCATTAATGAACGCAGTTAACTTTGATCAACATAATTAATATGAAGCGGGTGAAAGGTCACCATTTCAATATTTCGCCTCCAAAGTCTCGTAAATATCGGATGTAAACAGCCCGCTTAACCCGTGGAAACTACGATTTTCCACACAAGGTTTAACTGAACTGTGATAGGGGGGAAGAGTCTTCTAAGCCGTTAAAGGAATAAACTACATCTAATTTGCAACAACAACAAAAAACATATTTAAACAGAGGGTCGATAATTAACAGTTTTCGAGTTAAGGCATATTTAATTTTCAAAATTTGTATTGACAAACGCATTGATTTAATTCTTCGTAATTTTGGGAAAAAATATTATACTTACTTACAGTAAACGAACGAAATACGGTAAAAGTTCCTCATTTTATGCGCTTCCAAAAACGTATAAAAGTTGTAAAACAACAATTTTATAACAACAACAAAAAAAATCAGAATGTGCTTCAAATCCCAAGCAAATATCCAAATGGGTCAGATGAGTTATTTTAATATTTAAAAATTTTCCATGTTTATCACATTACTAGGCGTTCAGTGATCCTTTAACATCATTTGAATAAAGTTCACTAGCACGCTAATCGAAAAAATCGAAACCTGATTTTTCCATAGACAAATTGTTAGAAAAATCAATTTGCATTTTTTATACAAAATTTGAAAATTATATGGGCTTTAACTCGAAAACCGCTGATTTCCGACCCCCTGTTAATATGACTTTTTTGTTGCAAATTAAAATGTAGTTTATCCCTTTAACGGCTTAGAAGACTCGTCCCTATCACACTGTATATTAGTTCTAACGTACTATAACCCTATTCACTGCCCATCACCCCTTAGGGGTACATTTCTGGAAAGTCTTTTTGATGTGTAACATCTTTGCTCTCGCTTTCCTGCAATTTGTGGGAGTGATTTCGTGAAATGGGACGGAAATGTGTAACAGGAAGTCGCGAAAGCGCGGAATTCTACTTTACGAGAGTCCGACTCGCACTTGGTCGGTTTTTTTCGTTACTGTCAGATCCGCCACCCAGGTACAATATCGCCATCAAATCTAACTAACCTAAAGTATTTTGTCACATGTTACACATCATATGCGAGTACTGTAGGTCTCGCTCGAATTTTTTTTTTATTGCTTCTCTAGATACACCCCTAAAGCATATACTGTATGTGCAGTGTTTTAGGCCGCGTGTTTTCTATCAGTCAGTAACTTATCTTATAATAATATACACGTTTCTCATCACAAGACAAACAAACACTATTAATACACGTCGTTTGCGCTGCAGGGGACATTTTTTCCCCTCCATTAACGCTACAGTTTCGTAGAGGAGTTGGCACTCTGGCATTTTACGCAACATCGAGCTTCAGTTAACCGCCCACAAAGGTTAAACGTATTCGTGGCTTATTCACAGACGCAGCTGTTGCTGTTGTAGACGTTTAAATGAATGACAGGTAGGTAATAGCTTATTGGAAATTGTGGTCTGTTTAAAGTTCTGCTTGAGAGGATTTCCAAATCACAAAGCAGCAGCTAAGAAGGCTCAAGGTCACCCAGAGGGCAATGGAGCGTGCTATGCTCGGAGTTTCTATGCGTGATCGAATTAGAAACGAGGAGATCCGTAGGAGAACCAAAGTAACCGACATAGCTTTCAGAATTGCTAAACTTAAGTGAATTCCCTCTCGTATATCTAGCAGATACGCTAAACTACCAGGTTTATGATATAGCGCCCCACTCACCGACAAGTAGGTCATAAAGTGAGGGAGGGCCGCTATTCCTGCCAACACCAAAAGGTGAAGACAAGGACCAGTTACGGTAGGTCTTGCCGCCAAGACGCTTGTCCCGATAGTCTGCAAGGCGAGTGCCTCGTGGAAGAGAACCACTACCTACTGTCCAGGTAGGTCCCGGAGCAGTAGGCGCGCTCACAAGTGAAACAACGATTATGTGTGCTCTCAAACTTAAGTGTCAGTGGATGGGGCACATAGCTCGTAGAAAAGATGGTCGTTAAAGTTCTCAAGTGGCGACCGCGCACCGGAAAACGTAGCGTAGGTAGGCCTCCCACTCGGTGGGCCAATGACCTGGTGAAGGTCGCGGGAAGCCGCCGAATGCGGGTAGCGCAGAACCGGTCGTCGTGGAAATCCTTGGGGAAGGCCTATGTCCAGCAGTGGAGTGGACTACGAGCTGACAAAATTCAAGTAAAATAAAGCTTAATTTACGAATTTGGTCTGTTACCCAGGCTACGCGAAATATAATTTTATGTAGTAAGGAAGATGAATAAGCGATATGTGAAGCTACGGCAAGTAAAACAAACAAACAGGATCCAAGACCATAAGGAGTACCTAGGAGTATGTAAATGTAAATGTTTCATGAAAATGAAATATAAGAGCAAAAAAGGTAATACCTGCCAAGTGCTAATCCGGAAATTTAATGTAAAATACGAGCAGAAATAACAGTGGGGTGGCAAGATCACATGACTCACAGAGGGTTGCCAGTTTGACAACTCTACCCCTACATAATATATGTTTGTGCAGCTGGGGTGATGTGTCCTTGGTCCTACTAATATTTGGGCACAAAATGGGTTTGGTGACTCTTTGTTTTTCAGGGTCTCACATAAAAAAGTGTCAATGGTTCAACGGTAACGACTCTCGTCTTCCTAACCAGAGGTCCCGGGGTTAAATCGGAGAACAGCCTATGTACCAACGAGGGGAAGAGGAAGACCTCTGACCGCATGGATGACGTAGGTCCAAAAGGACATGAGGGAGATGCGACTTTACGGAAGATGACTCACAAGACCGCAAATAACGGCGCCGCATGATTGGGAAAACCGATCCCGCGTAATGGGAAAAGGCGGGCCCAAAGGAGAAGGCAATGTACCAACGAGTTATCCGAAACTTACATAGGTACATTTACTGATTGTATTAGGTTTAGCAGTGAATGGAAACATCGTGAGGAGACCTGCACATCTGATTCTTGATGTGCGTGAAGGTCGCTTTGCACACCTATGTAGGTGTAAATCTCAATGCCCTGCACATGATCACAGGTGATGCTAAATGCAACACCAGGAAACCACCGTCTATCTCTTGGATAGTATGTTTAATTGTGAAGCTTACATTATTTTCGGAGCTTTTCAGAGTTTTACCTGTTACAAACAGTAGCAGGAAAAAAAATCTACAATTGGTTAGCCCTTGGCATCATCGCACCTGATGGTAAGTGACGATGATGCCGAAGATGTAAGCGGGCTTACCAAGATTTCCTAAACCTAACGCAGTAGGGGACTGGCCATCTTCAAGCCGGTACACTTTAATGTTGTTAATATTTATGTTTGGTGGCAAGACACAGATAAGATGGTGGTAGCTAGCTAAGCAGGCTAATAAAATACTCTTCTAACAACCAAACAGAGTCTTACAATACTAGACTCAGAGTTTCCCCAGATATTCCACATAATATGACATATTTTAGGTGTTAATAAGTGCAGTTGTTAATTTGATAAAAATTTAGAAAACATCCTTAGCACCATTTTGGAAAAAAATATATTCAACCCCTTAATACTATAAAAATAGAAAATCAAAAAAAAAGATATGCCTGCCAAAAAATGATTTAGAATTCAGAAACTGACTAACAAACATACATACTCACATTTTTTTTTTCTTTGCCACTTTTTTGGTGTCAGTTAAGTATTTACAGAGAACATTGTCAACAAAATCTCAAAGTAGACCAACACACAACCTTCTATTTGCTACTTGTAGCTCTGAAATAGGCAACTATAGTACTCATAATGTGTATTGACTACTCCCACAGTTTTTTTAAACAGTGTTTAAATAAAAATTTTAGTGTTGCAGATTTCCTTTTAATTTAAAATAATGCTTAATGGTTGTTGGTTGGTCGATTAAGTCCAGCAAACAATATACAGTTTCACTGACTGCAATCATTAATTGTCTGATGCTGGATGCAGGAACCTTCTTGTGCTTCGAAATTGTCACTTTATATCCTCTTAAAATCAGAGAGAATTATAGATTTATGAAATGATGAAGTACACATATTTACAGTCTCACCATGGCTCCGGCACTTAAATATGAATATGCATTGCTTAGCATTATTATGTTACACAAGCCATCTCCAGTTTATATTTCTTGTCTTAATATCAGTACTGAAATTTGCCTCAGATCAAAAATAAAAGGTAGATGTAGTGTTAGCGCTCTGTAAATGGGGTATAAAAACTCTGCTCCAATCACGATGGGGCGGAGTTTGCTTACAGTCACGCATTGGCAGAATTACCATCAACAGTCCAGAATATGCTGTAACATGTCTCAAATGCACCTGTCTCAAGTATTGTGAAGGATAGGACCTATTATGTGTCAAACATTATTCCAGTTCACCACATAAGGTAAAGATGCGAACTAGCTTTACCCCACTTTTTGTTATGATTGTTGTATGAAACCAAAGATAATTATAGTTCCTCAATACATATCTACATTATTTTTAATCTGAGGAATTTGCTCATTTGTTTGAGCATGTGTCACTTTGCTACTATATATTTTTATGGAAATCTGATAAACCACAAACACAAGTATTAGTTCAGAGAACATGTTTACAAAATTTCAATAACATTGATTAATATTCAAAGGAGAACCAAACTTAATTTATGTGCACTAGGGATACACTCCTCTCAAATTGATTGACTGCCATTTAGACTAAAATTGAATGAAATCAAAAATCTTTTAACTAAGTACTTCAAAACTTAGGTTTAGTCTGATTGAGTGCGACCTAAAAACATTACCTGTCTTTTTTGGAAAGACAAATGGAACAATACCTCACACACTAAAATCCATCAAGCCGTTTAGAAGATAGAGTGGAAAAATACAATACAATACAATACAATATTCTTTATTGCATCACAACACAAAAAAGAAATTGACAATATAGAAGAAGGCCGAGAGAAAGTAAGGAAAACAGTAAGGCTTGGCAAATTTTCAGGATATTTTGTATTTTGTCGGGACTCGGGAGTTGGGAGGTCATATGAAGTCACGATAATTCTAACAAATCCCAGCCATCTGGCAACCCAAAAATATTACTCCACACTTTGGTAAAATGAGTTTTTGGCGGGATTTGTGGTGAACACATTCATAATTTTATTTTTCTGCTACAATTTGTTTCAAAAAGTGGTGCGTTTTGGAGAAAATCATCTGGTGCACGAGAGCAATGTGAAGACAAGAGAATAAAATGAAGGAGTACGTGAAAACCCATTTTCCACTGTGTGCAGTTTTATAGATCCTACTGCAAACGGGTGTTCCACTGCAGAATGAAGCTACTGCAAATGCTGTCGAGAACTCTAGAGAAGATTTGTAATGCACCAGCATTAGCATTACAAATCAAAAACTGAAGACTGACTTGAAGAACCAAATTGATGACTGACTCAATAGGGCTTTTGTACCCAGAGACGGATATATATTCTTAAAAAAATCCACACTTTGGTGTTAATTTACTATGACTATCTTGTCTAAGTTCTCTATAGTTATCAAGAACACTTACAATAAAAATAAAAACATTTAATCTTGCAAGTTTACTGATTTTTACATGACCCACAAAAAAGGAGTGAATTATTTTACAGTCCAATGTATGTATGCATGTTTCCATAATGCTCGATATCTTCTGGGCTTGATGGATTTTAGAGTGTGAAGTATTGTTACACATTTTACTCAACTTCCCAAAAAAGAGGGGTAATGTTTTAAGCAGTCGTGTTTTTATCACATTCGTAGACATTCCAATTTTCTGAGCTGGATGCTGGACTTGACGCGTGTAAAAAATAAAAATGGTAACTATACCATCAGGCTACACCGCCATCACACAGGGGATACCAAATAATATTGTGGAAGTGGAAGGACCATAAATATTGACCCCCACAAGAAAATAAAGATATTTGGCACGCAACGCAAGGTTAATATCCGTCGAAAATCACCCTCCTTTTAAAGCCCGCGACCTGTGGGGTGAACTTCAATCACCTACCTACTATACTACGCCCGCACCGCTAAAACCTGTGTGTACCTATTTTATATGAGTCACCCAATAACAACAAATAAATTTTAAAACCTCACAGCCAACCTGAAATAAAATAACTACTAAGAATATTTAAATACTTACCATAAATATTTCGTATCGTAGGCCGTCCAACAGCGCAGTATAGTCCTCGCCGAAAAGGTGCAATCCTCTCGCTAACACAAAAACTCAAATTGGAAGTAAATTAATCACTTTACACACAAAGTTCACATAATACGCAACAGGGAATTAACACAAAAAACAATATCACAAATAAATTGTGTCATAAAACGTCCAATAATCCAATATGAAGCGAGAAAATTTTAGCATTTCTAAAATTTTACACCGGCAACGAAACACACAACCCGCTTGTGTAAAATCTTTACAAAACTAAAATAAAATAAAGTTGTTTGGGGGCGCCACCAGCACCAGCTGTTCCCATGGCGCAAGCGCTAGAGACTATTTTTGAGTCTAGCAATACAAAGTACAAACGTTTTAACAATGTCAAAGATGACCTATTAATAAACTGAAACGACTAGGTGCCCAGCCTGCACAGCACAAACAAAATGAAGTTAAACTAGGCTCTTTATCGTTAAATAAATAATAAAAATTTCCAAAATATGCAGTCTTATTTAAAGATTTTGTTAATTAACATTAACTTTAACCGCCTCCGTGGCGTAATTGTTAAGTCCATTAGCTTCACATCGGGAGGTTGCGGGTTCGATTCCCGATGGACTCTATAAGACTTGGTAGTTGGTTTGGTTGGTGGAAGGACATTTCCTAAGCCCACCTGGCTATCTACCACCATCTTATCTAAGTCTTACCGCCCAACATCTTTGTTAACAGCATTGATGTGTGCCGACGTGAAGATAGGATAGCCAGTTCCCCATTGCGTTGGAAAATCATGGTAAACCCACCCGCTTTCATCTTCGGCATCTTTAAGTATACATTACCTACAGAATGTATACTCAAAGTTCCGCATCTTTATCACTTACCACCAGGTGATCACCAGTACGGTATTTTGCAAATTTTTGAAAACTGATCGAGAGTATAATCAATCAATCAAATCCAAACGAAACTATCATCGCTCGCTTCGCTCACTCAACTTATAGAAATCCAGCTAATAACCTGACTTCCTCGATTCGCCAGAACCTATAATTTGTACAGTGCCGGCTCCCGAGTTAGCTGGTTGTAATTATATTTTTGAAATAGATAAATTCTCAATCCCTGTTTCCGAGGCCTCAGTCGCCATCAATGCTAATCTAGCAGGGGAACAGAAATGGGCTAATTCTTTCAGTCTCGTGATCAACCCTTCTAAATCGCAGTCTATCTTTATCGGCAGCAGTCGCTTGAGGAGTGGCTAGGATTAGTGCTTACCTTCAATATGGTGCGATGGCGTGATGTGATACAGTTCACTGAGAAAACCCGGAATTAGGGTCTTATCATGGACTCCAACCTGTCCTGGTCCTCTCACATCAATGACGTCAGCAGGCGTATGCATTTTGTGTACCACTTCCTTAAGCGAATCCAGTACTTTTTGCCTCATAAAACAAAAGTTATGTTCACCCAATTTTTTCCGTTACCGTTGCTCGATTATGCGGATGTCTGTTTTTTGGACGCCACTGGGTAGCTGCTTAATAAGCTCGAGCGCTAACAAAATCTAGCCATTAGGTTTGTCTTCGGATTGCGAAAGTTCGACCATATTTCCGAATATCGCTCTCGGCTTTAATGGCTCCCTGTTCGTCAGCGTCGTAATCTACACATCCTCACACTCATGTACAAAATCCTTCCTTTCCTGAATATCTCCGCTCCCGTTTCCACTTACTAGTTGTGCCAGACGTTTATGCGTCACCAAAACTCTGGTAGTTCCCCGCTGCAATACCAATTTCTTCTCCAACTCGTTCACTGTTGAAGCTGCGAACCTCTGGAACAAATTACACGCCAACATTTGCGACTGCTCCTCTGTTAACTCTTTCAAAATCAAACTTAAAGAGCATCTTCTTTCCCTACAAAACATGTAAGTTCATTTGTATGCATTTATTTTAGTGAGAATAGTAAGTATTCTATTTTTATGCATACTGTTAATTTATTTATTGTAGGTATTTATTATTTGAGTAGATAAGGTTAGTTTATTTAATAGTTATATGTTAGTGTTTTATTAAGTATAATTTTAGGTACACATGGGTTTGCCCCCCGTCCTTTAAATTCTCATAATAGGTACCCGATAAGGTTGGCTGGAAGAGCTCTCTTATAGAGATAAGTCCACCTTTGCATATGTCCTTTCTTAGTGTTTTTCATGTAATCGGTGGCACAGGCGTAGAAAAATACCATCAGGGACTGGTGTCGAGTGTGCCTCGTAGGTCTTAAGATGCTGGGCAAGAGAAGTTTCCCGCAATAGTGGTTTAGTAAGACCTTAGAAAGTAAAAAGGACCTGAATTTTCACCACCACGCAGCATAAAGGAAGACAAAAAAGGAATAAGAACAAACATACCTCAAAACCACTGGCGAATTAATAAATCGTATTCGTACGTAGCAGTCCTTACTATTTAAATTTTCGTTGATTTGTATGGGATAACGATTTTTTAAATGAAATGGTTTTCTATTATTTGTAAAGGCGTACGAATTTTTTTGCTTTGTTTTGTATAGGTGTACGTGCAAGATTTTTTTGCTCCTTTTGTACTATCTCCTACAAAAATAAAATGTCAGCCCTGATCTGCATTGAATTATTATTGAGTTTTTTGGCGGGATTTGTGGTGAACGCATTCGTAGTTTCATTTTATTGTTTTCTGATAGAATTCGCTTCAAAAAGTGGTGCGTTTTGGAGAAAATTGTCTGATGCACGTGAGCAATGTGAAGAACAAGAATATAAAATGAAGTACGACGTGAAAACCCAATTTGCACTGGGTGCACTTTTATACTGCAACCGGGTGTTCTACCTCACAATGAGGCTACTACAAATTCTATCAAGAACTTGAAGAACTCAAGAGAAGCTTTGTAATGCATCAGCACTAACATTGCAAATCAAAAAGCAATTGAAGATTAATTTATGAAGACCGTCTCAAAAGGGCTTGTGTACCCTGAGACGTTAATGTATTCTAAAATAAAAAAAATCGTTATTATTACATTACATAGTGTATGACTTTTTGGCGGGAATTTGTAGCGTTCAGTTTGTCATTTTTCTTTTATTATCCGAAAAAATACATTTAGTGGTTTTTGATGTATAATATTGATAGTGTATTTATCAGCGAAGGATCATATAAGTGTTTCTTGTGTAGGATAATGAAATAAGTGTGTATACTGTGTTTCGAGTTCCCACAAGAAGTCCGAGCAAGCTTTAGCAAAAGTGCTATCATTTTGCTAGAGTATGTAGGTTAGGTTAGTTTATAGACAATAATATGATGTGAACGTGAAGAAACTACTGAAAATTACTGAAGACGTGAATTCTACAAGTGAATACTACTGAAAAACATATACTGAAGACTAGGCGGTATGGCCAATGAGCCTTAGCCTGCCCTAAAAGGGCGAAGAAAAAAATAATTACATAGTGTATTATATTCGCTGAGTTTTTTGGGGACTTTTTGGCGGGAATTTGTAGCGTTCAGTTTGTCATTTTTCTTTTATTATCCGAAAAATTACATTTAGTGGTTTTCGATGTGTAATATTGATAGTGTATTTATCAGCGAAGTATCATTTATGTGTTTCTTGTGTAGGATAATGAAATAAAAGTGTGTATACTGTGTTTCGAGTTCCCACAAGAAGTCCGAGCAAGCTTTAGCAAAAGTGCTATCATTTTGCTAGAGTATGTAGGTTAGGTTAGTATATAGACAATGACATGATGTGAACGTGAAGAACAGTGACCTAGAAAACTGAAAAGGAGAAAATTACTACATAATCTGAAAAATATACTAAAAAATTACTGAAGACGTGAATTCTACAAATTAATACTGCTGAATAACATATACTGAAGACTAGGCGGTATGGCCAATGAGCCTTAGCCTGCCCTAAAAGGGCGAAGTAAAAAAAAAAAAAAAAAAGAGTTTTTTGGCGGGATTTGTGGTAGACGCACTCGTAGTTTTGTTTTGTTGTTTTTTCATTGTTTTCTGCTGGGATTTTGTTTAAGAAGTGGTGCATTTTGGAGAAAATCGTCTAGTGCACGTGAGCAATGTGGAGAACAAGAAAATAAAACGAAGGAGGACGTGAGAACCCAACTTGCTCTGGGTGCAGTTTTATAGACGCCCAACAGCAACTGGGTGTTCCACCTCAGAATGTAGCTGCTGCAAATGCTGTCAAGAACTTCAGAGAAGATTTGTAATGCACCGGCACTAGCATTACAAATCAAAAAACTAAAGGAAGCTTATACGTCAGACCTGGCTGTATGGTCTTAGTCACCTTTGCCTTTTCCGCGCTTTTGAAAGCCGGAAAGAAGATACCAAAAAAAAAATATATTCGCTTTGATTACATAGACATACCATACAAAGAGAATATAATACACTACGTCATACCATATGTAAATACACCTGATATCTTTTTTGCTTGAGTAGGGGCTATGACACTCTAGTTCTTTTTGACCAGTTTTGGCGCTGCTGTTGGTAAACTTGACAGCTCTTGTTTTTCATCTGTGAGTGTCGAGTCTTATAAATGAACCCTACTTAGTCTGTGTTAGTTAGCAGCCATTTTCTTGAAAATTCGATTTAATTTGTTTAGGTATACTTATGTGATTTTCATGACTTTATCTTATTTTGTGTGCCTGATTAAACTAATTTAAACGTGACAGACAACGAATAGCCACGGTTGTCAACAATTCTGGTGATAACAAGGTTTCTCAAATATCCAAGGAAACGTCTTTGTAAGTGCAACTCCGATGATAAAGAAATATGCACCAAAATGCTTTTTTCCGAGCAAAACATATCTCATGTCATGGTACCTATACAAACATCCAGGGGTAAGTAATTTTAACTTTCACTGCAATTGCATGATATATTTTCTGTTACTTTCCTACTTATAACCTAACCACGTATCTAGATATTCTTATGGATGTAAGGTAGGTAGTTGACATGTGAGATACTTTAAAGGGACAATATAATGATTAAAAGTTGGGGTTTCGTTTCTTCAACAGAAAATGCAATGAACTGCATTCCACACATGCCCTAAAAGCTACTAAATACCTACTGAATTCTGCATATATACTCTATAAATGAAAAAAGTTTGTTTACTATACCCACCTTCTCAAATAATACCACTACCAAAAAAAGAAGAAACCAGTAAGTTTCATTGTCCAGAGCAACTTATTTGGAAATAGCTCGGGGCCCGGAGGGCGTTGAGTATTGAGGAAAAATTATTTCATTTGGTGATGATGCTGATTTACAATCTTAAATTTTCATAGAGAGAGCTAGTTCCTATGTTTATCTAATATTATTATTTTTGTACACGTCTTTATCCTATGTCCAACAGTGGACGACCTTCTGCTGATATGATACTATAGCAAGTTTTGTTTTCCAGAGCGGCCTAGTAATTATAACTATGAGCCTGGACGGCATTGTGCGGTGAGCAAAAATGAATTCATTGGGTGGTTGATGATGATTATGATTTACAATCCTAAATTTCATGGAAAGAGCTAGTACTTATGTTTGTCTAATATTATTCTTATCATAAATGTCTTTTTACTGTAGCGAAAGTTTTATTTTCCAGAGCGGCCTATTGAAATATAGCTATGAGCCCGGACGGCATTGTGCAGTGAGCAAAAATGAATTCATTGGGTGATGTTGAAGATGATGCAGATTTACAATCTTAATTTTTCATGGAAAGAGCTGGTACCTATGTTAGTCAATATTGTTTTTTTCTTATAATATGTCTTTTTAGTATTTTTTTGTATTTATTTTTTTATTCACAATTGGTAAACCCTTGACAACATCTCACCTGCTGGTAAATGACGATGTTGCCGAAGATGAAAGCGGGCTTACCAAGATTCCCCAACGCAATGGGAAACTGGCTATCTTTTCTCCATGCCGGAACACACCAATGATATCAACATTGATATTTGGCGGCAAGACTTAGATAAGATGGTGGTAGCTAGCCAGGCGGGCTTAGAAAATGCCCTTCCACCAACCAAAACGAGTCTTACAATTGACCCCGCCGGGAATCGAACCCACGACCTCATGTGTAAAGCCAGTGAACTTTGCCTCAGGGCTACGGAGGCGGTTTAAAACTATAGCAATAGTTTTATTTTTCATAGTGGCCTATTGGAATGTAGCTCTGGGCCCGGATGGCATTGAGCAGTGAGCAAAAATGAGTTCATTAGTTGATGTCAATAATGATGCTGATTTACAATCCTCATTTCTCGTGAAAGAGTGCTGGTACCTATTTTTTTCAATCCACAATTGATCATTACAGCTCATATACGTCCCCACCGAGGGGCTCGAACCTACCCTGAATCAGGGCGATTAGGCCTTAGTCGACCACGCGGGCCCAGTGCGGGTTGGTCGACTTCACACACAACCTTCGAGTTTCTTCGCAGGCGAGTGCAGGTTTCCTCACGATGTTTTCCTTCACCGTTAAAGCAATCGGTAAGTATGTACGTAAGTTTTATGAAAAATTCATTGGTACATTGGCCATCCAGATTTGAACCCGGTACCTCTGGTTAGATGGACCGAGTCGTTACCGGTTGAGCCACCGACGCTTCCACAATTGATAAGCTGTTGGAAACATCTCACCTGATTGTAAGTGACAATGATGCCAAAGATGGAAGCGGGCTTATCAAGATCTGGCTATCTTATCTTCAAGCCCGAATACATCAATGCTGTTAACACTGATGTTTGGCAGCAAGACTTAGATAAGTTGGTGGTAGCTAGCCAGGCGGGCTATGAAAATGCCCTACCGCCAACCAAACCGCGTCTTACATATTTGACCCCACCGGGAATCAAACTCATGACCTCCTGATATAAAGCGAATGGACTAACCATTACGGCACGGAGGCGATTGTTTAATATTATTTTCGTTTATGACTTTACTATAGTGATTATTTTTTTTACAGAGTGGCCAGCCTATTGGAATATAGCTCTGGGTTCGAACGGTATTGAGCAGTGAGCAAAGATGAATATACATTAGGTGTAGTGTGGTTGATGTCACTTCACAATTTTAATTTTTCATGGAGAGAGCTGATGGTACCTATTTTTGTCTAATAATATAATTTTCAACCGACTTCAAAAAAGGAGGAGGTTCTCAATTCGACTGTATGTTTTTTATGTTTGTTACGCAATATCTCCGCAGATTGTGAACCGATTTTCAAAATTCTTTTTTTATTCGAAAGATTATTTTCCCGAGGGGGTCCCATTGTCACCAAGTCAGGATCTGATGATGGGGTCCCAGGGAAATCGAGGGCAACCTTCAAATTTTAAGGCATGTATTACGTGTTTCATGTATTTTCTTAAATTATTAAAGTATTTGCATCTGGTAGTCATCATCTCATGTTGCTGAGCTGATGAAGGAAGTTACAACTCCGTAACGGTTAGGAGTTGGATGATAATTCCTTAAATATTATACGTAGGTACGTATACACCGATATAAGATTTAACTCTTTAACTTTCTGCTGAGATGACGGTGGAAGCCATAGGACTCTGTATCTGTTAATGAAAAACATGCATTTTGATTTTCTGATTCCTATTGGCGAGTAGGTAATAGGTAGTAGGTTGAGTTTGATGATGTTAGATAGATAGAATTATCACTAAAAATAAAGAAAATAAAAAGTTTGAACAGAACTAAAAATAATGTTTAAAAAAACTAAAAACTGACTTCAAAATGAAATTCACTCCAAACTATGATTTATTATCATTATACTTAAATACACGACATAAACCAATAATAAAGGATCAAAGGTGATTAAGAATTAAAGTAGATTTATTAAGTAGCCTAAGATTTTTTTGAGGTTGGTGTCAGCAAAGCTATCGTATCTAAAACATTTGATATGTAAGTAACTGTGTGATGATACCGACCTCAAAAAAAAAAACTAACAATAACGAAATCAAAGGTGGGTACGAGTTAAATTAGGGGCAATTTAACTCGTACCCACCTTTGATTTCGTTATTGTTGGTTAATGTCGTGTATTCAGGTATAATAATATTATATAATACTTTTGAATTCATTTCATTTTGAAGTCGGTTTTGGTTATTTTATTTTATGTATTATGTTTTTTTACTATAGCGTCTTCTTTAAATTAATACCATTAATCTTATCTTCATTACAGGTGAGCCTGGTTTTAATGATCATCTGGTGATTCAATGTACTGTAACAGTTAAGTCAACTCAAGCTAGCAAAGGTCTGCGCTGCAACATTAAAATAACGTATAGCAATGTTACTTGGCTGGACTCGGTGGCATAGTGTTTAGCTCTCCGCTGCAGAGGATCGTAGGTTCGATTTCCACTTAGAGCAAAAAATTATATGACAGGATTGCTTGATCTGTGTCTTGCTGCTTAATAAACAGAATGTGGAAAATCATAAGTGAAATTATTGGGTTCGGGTGTCGAGTCGAAAAAAATTGAATGAAAATGGTGTTATTTAAATTGATTTTTTTTCATCTTTTTCCTGTCTTCTATACTAGATACAGAGTAAGATCTTAAAATATCACTTATGATTTTTATAACATCCCCTATACAGTCTGAAACAAAATTGGTGTATTTGCCGTTAACTGGGGCTTCAATCATTATACTGAACAGCTTGCCCTAAGGAACCCATCGTCAATTGTCGAAAAAAATTAAAATAAATGGTCAATTAGCTGATTGATTTATATGAAGATTTCAACACTTTATAATATAAGAATTTCCTATGGGTTTTTTAGGGAAAGGTGTTCAGTATGACGAGTTAAAAGGCCCAGTTAACTGCTGTGACAAAATTTCGTTACTCCTGTATATTTCTTGTAATGTTAAAAGTATATTGTGGTTATCATAATAGTACGAGACTATACATGATTTGTTTCTGAATATGTATGAGGAAGCAGAGCAAAGAGTTGGGGCTTTGTCACATCTTATAATGAGTTTTTGAATTTAATAAATGATTAGTTCAAATTATTGGAGCTCAACAAACAGATTCTGCCACCGCCCGCGTTTAGAAACCACTTATAAGAATAGTTTTTACGAATATAATTAATTTATAAAGCTGTAATTGTAAATACCTGGAACATTTGTTATTTATTGTTTTATTTTATGTAATATACTGAATATGTAACTATTTTTCTGTAAGATTGACCTTTGACCTGTAACAGTGTAACCAATTATTGTATCTTTTATCTTGATTTCCTTTGATGCTGACACTAAAAAAACAACACTACCTGACACGGCCGGCGCAGTGCTCTGTGGTTGTATGTAACTTTGCAATTATTACCTACTGCTTAGTAATAAAACTTTTATTTCCTTACCTTGTTTTATTTTTATTTTGAAAAATAAAGTTGGTACGATTTCCCACTCCGCACATCGTGCATTTTATCGATATGGAATATACAACACTAGTTTATCGACATCGACTATGAATACTTAAGTTACGGCAATCACTATTCACTGACATCCACAGATCTACTAATTCAATAGATTAAACATTGATGACGTCAAACCGTACCACCCTAATTGTCAATTGGATAACTATGGATATCTGTCCAAGCTACCAAATAAAGAAGGCACTTTTAGCCCAAAGGGTAACAAGCATTCGGAGTTCTTTAAAATTTTGTTGCGTTGTCATTTGCGTCGGTCTTAAGGTGCCTAGTCGGACGAAAAAGGTTTTAAACAATCTTAAAGAAATAGTTAAGTGTTTATTTTTGGTTGTGGAATAGTGAACAATACATGGAGAATGTCGTGCATTGTGCGTGGTTGCAAATCTCATTCGAGAAATAGAGAAAACTCGAGTGATAATAGCAGTTTCCACACGTGAGTAAAAGAAATACGTTTTCTCGTTAAATGAACCACGAAATGTTTCGATATCAATGAGACAAGACTTTCATGAAGGCTCATTTTACAAATCTAAATGAAACTATAATGTTAAGAGTGAAAATAAGAACAAAAATTGTAAAAATAAACAAAACTGTTTTTAGGTTACTAGTGACGTGAAAATTATGGTCGATAAATGTGCGTCACTTAGTCATCATATCAGCTGAAAGGCGTCCACCGCTGGACAAAGGCCTACCTCACTTAGTAATAGTAATGGTATCTTACATTTTAATTATTTTCTTTAAGGTTCCCCCAAAGTGATCAATTTCGCTAGCGGTGGTTTGACGCCATTAGCAAAAATGAGAAGCAGCATAAAAAATCTTGGAGATTGTGCTCAAGACACTTCAGCCCCGAGTGCTTTGTACGAGGAAACTTATTGCAAGTACGAGAAGATGCCGCACCCACTTTGAATTTACCCGATAAGACAGCAGTTGTGGTAAGGAACTTTATAGTATAAATTATAGATATAGATACAATTTTAGTTTTTATTTGAACAGAGTTTTTTATGCTCAAATGAATATAAAATGTCAATTGCCATGACAGATATTTACAATATTTGATATGTGTATACGCTGTCCCCAACACTGAAGGACTTGTCACACTGGATGCGGTCTGTGGTCATGACGCTGTGTTCGCTTTGACCTGACTGCTGACCGCATACTAAGCAATGCCTGTCCTGTGAGGGATTGAAATAAAAATTTACCATTTGAATATGGCTATAGAAAACATACATTCAGCTCGGGGCTTTGCCATACAACTCCTAAGAATATACTGGGATGCCGGCTAAAATGTATGGATTGATACAACTCCTAAGAATATACTGGGATGCTGGCTAAAATGTATGGATTGATACAACTCCCAAGAATATACTGGGATGCCGGCTAAAATGTATGGATTGATACAACTCCTAAGAATATACTGGGATGCCGGCTAAAATGTATGGATTGATACAAGTCCTAAGAATATACTGGGATGCCGGTTAAAATGTATGGATTGATAGGTATGTGACCAGTGGCATAGTATGTAGGTGGCATATTTTTGTAAGAATTCATAGTACAGATGTCAGAGGACATCAACTATTAACATGTTTTTATTTGTTCGTTCTGGGTGGAATTTTGCATTAAATAAACTAAAATCCACTTTTTTATTTGCCTTAAAAATAATAAAATAACGCTTCATGGGTCTTGATGATGCAAGAGGACATACACACATAAAACACACACAACTACCACGTACATGCTAACAAGTGAACTTGGAAAATATGGGGCGCATGAAACTTGATGAATGTGAATATGAAAATTTGAGTTTTAATATCTTAGTAGAAAGATACATCTAACGTTTTTCGAGTTTTTCTTACATCACTGTTTTATCCGCACATACTTTCTATGCATACAAGACACTACATTTACTTATATAATTTCTGTTTATTATTTTATCACGTTTTAAAGTTTGATATTTTTTTTCAGGATTTTACGATCTTGCATGGGGCTACGAAACCAAGTATTACTAATGACACTTTTTCATCTATGCCACAAGCAACCATAACCATTGTAAGCATCTGACAAGAACATGACACATGCGTTCCATTTTTAGGGTTCCGTACCTCATAAGGAAAAACCAAACCCTTATAAGACCAGTCACGTGTCCGTCCATCCGTCCGTCACGCTTGTTTTTCTCACCGACTGTTTAACGCAGAAAGTTAAAATTTGACGTAACTATAGTTTTAACCCACACATTTTGCAACAATAAAAATATTTTTTGGGGAATTTAGGAGGTGGCAAGTTTGGTGATCACAAAAAAATATATGAACCCTTACGTGTTGAGTGTCGTTTAAAAAAGGTTACTACTAAGCATTCATATAGTATTTCTTCCAAATTTTACCTTTGTTTGTTTTGGAGATATTGCTCAAAATATCTGCCAAAACACTATTCGCACTCAAAACCGCTGAAGCCAAAATTTTGAAATTAATACAGTTTACTACAACTTAGATCACAGATTACTTGAAAACTGCCTGGAATATCGTTATTATCATAGATTTTCAAAAAATAAATAAAAGCATTGTCCAGTAAAAGCAGATCTCTGATTATGTGAGACAATGTATGTAATTAGAGGTCTTGTTATACCGGTCACAAAAATTTTGATACGGAACCCTGTTTGTGTGAGTCCTACTTGCGCTCTTGACCAGTTTTTCAATTAACACTACTTTTTTGTTTATTTTTAACTATGGTATCTCAATGTTAAATAAACTTTTTTTCAGGATTTCCCGATGTTAAAAGCAAGCGAACCAAGAAGTTGTAGTGAGCCTTTTGTGCCTAGGCTACAATCAAACACAACCACGGTAAATTTCTTGACAATAATATAGCACATGCTTTCTATTTTTAGGGTTCCGTAGTCAACAAAGATTAACCCTTTAAGAACCCTTATAGTTTCGCAATGTCCCCCCTGGCTTAGCTAAGTCAGAGACTTTTAGTAGGTACTAGAAAGCTGTAATTTGGCAAGGGTATATAAATTAATGAAGTGGTAGAGTAAGAAATCGAAGGAAGTTTTCTCCACAATTCGAGCACTTACTGTATTATAACTTTTTTTACAAAATCATAATAAATACTAGCTACACTTCTATTTCAGGACATGTGGATAAAAAAATGTAAATAGTAGGATATATAATCAATTTAAAGGGAAAACTATCACAGCTAAGTAGGCTTTTTTAGTTTAGGAGTAATAGTCGTCCAACTTAAGATTTATAAAAAGATTTGTTGGCATATTAAGCAGTTCGATTTATAAAAAGTTCATGGATTTTCCATACAAAATGTTATATCACCAACTAAAAAAAATAAAAAAAAATATTTAAAATAAACATATTTTTTTTGAAAATAACTATGGAACCCTATTTTACGCGAGTCTGACTCGCACTATGCCAGTTTTTTAATGTACACTTAACTTAAAGTTAGTTGTTTTCTGTTTATGTTTTATCGTATTTCAAAGTCTAATATATTTTTCAGGATATTAACCATGTCACATGTAGCTAACGAACTAAGTAGGACTAATGACACTTTGCTGCCTATGCCACAAGAAACCACAACCACGGTAAGCCTTTGACAACATCGCACGTGCTCGATTTTTCAGTCTACATACTCGTATAGTCATTAAAATTTCTGTTTTGTTTACATTTTATCGTACTTCAAAGTTTTTCTATATTCCATGTCACATGTAGCTAGCCAACCAAATGACAATAATGCCAATTTTCTTCCTACGCCACAACCAACTGCAACCACACTCACATACCTCAAAAGAAAAAGCAGAACCCTTACAAGATCACTTACGCGTCTATCCGTCCGTCTGTCACGCCCATTTTTCTCAGATACTTTTTAACATAGAAAGTTTGATTTTTTTTCAGCATTCCATGCCACATATAGCTGGCGATCCAAATAGCATTAATGCCACTTGCCTGCCTACGCCACAAGCAACCGCAACAATGGTAAGCTAATGACTTTTAGGGTTGTATACTTTCCTTATGGAAAAACAGAACCCATACAAGGTTACTTACGCGTCCATTTGTCCGTTTGTCACGCCCGTTTTTCTCAGATACTGTTTTACGTAGAAAGTTTGAATTCGACATTGTTATATATTATACTAGCTTTTGCCAACGGCTTCGCTCGCGTGAACATAGTTTCATGACTGTGTTCGAAGGTGCGCAGTGTGCGAGCCACACGTGACTCGCGAGCGTGGAAAAAAGTAGCCTATATGTTAATCCAGGTCCGCATATGTCTACCTACCAAATTTCATCCAGATCCGTTTATCTGTTATGGCGTGAAAGAGTAACAAACATCCATAAATCCATACAAACTTTCGCTTTTATAATATTAGAAAGGATCATACTGGCTGTGCCCGCGATTTCGTCCGCGTGGATATTAATGATTAGGATTATTTAGGCTAATTATTTTACAAATAAGATACATACGTATAAATAATGAGCGATTTGCAGTGTTTCACTGCAAAGAGCTTATTAAATTATTTAAGTACATATATATGTATATTAAGGTGTAAAGTATTAATATGAGTTTATTTAAGTACGTTTTTATGTCATAGTTTTCCCAAAAAACTAAAAACCATAGTCCAGCATAAGTAGTAGATAGTATATTAGACAATGTATTACCGAGAGGTCTTGTGAAATTGGTGTTACGATTAATTCAATAAACGCACCTTCACATTTTTGCATTGATTGAAGTAATTGACAAGTTTAACTTTTGCCTTCAGGGATTATTAGATGAGACTACGACAACGAGTACCATCATTGCCAAACCAGAAAAAAAGATTTAAAAAATGGAGAAAATAAGGGGGTCTCCCTCCATACAAAGAAATGTGTTTTTTATAGGTCTTTAGAGGTTTTTGATTTAGCTCTATTGTAAAAACGGTAATACATTAAAAGCGTGATACTTGGTGTGATTATAGTACTAATACTGAAGTAACACAACAAATAATAAAAATTGGGCAAGTGTGAGTCGTACTTGCGCTAAGAAGTCCGAACTGAGTGACAAAAAAAGCATACATTTGTCGCTCGCGTTGATGTCTTTTGATTGTAATGTGAATAGGTATCATTTCGTTATACTATGTAGTTGTGTGGAGACGTGGTGGTACGGAACCCTCAGAGTGCTTATCGGAATCGCACTTAGCCGGTTTTTTATCTTCATTTGGTTAAGCCCTTGGCATCATGGCAACCCGGCGTGGATGAGGTCGGGTATCTCATAACCATCAATTCATAAAACACTAAATATTTCTAAACTCCGCGATTCCTGGAACTCGGCTGGCTCGGTAGCCGGAGGGGGTGCCGCGAGGAGTGATTTTAAGGGATTTTTTAATATATTTAAACATTATCTAGTGAACTACACTTGCGAAAACACAGCGGGTACGTAATATGCGACCTCATAAATGAAGTTATTAGAATGTTTTATGTTGACTTTATGTTATATTGAAGCTGAATTATATTACACAGATATATTTTTTAATTTTGTGTGCACAGTAGTCAAAATATCTGTTTTTTAGATAGTAAGTCATAGTTCCTAAATATTGTTGATTTTTGTATAAAAAAATATTGTTTATAACATCATTCAATTTACAAAATAGTTTACAGTTTCTGAATACTTCTTTTAAGAAATGTTAATAACTGCCTGTGTCAGAAGTATTCGCCCATCTTTACCAAAAACATGGATACATAAATAGTTTTTTGATACTCTAAGTCAGATTAAAAAATAATAATAATTAAATTTAAATTATATATAAAGAAGGCGCGAGCGTCTGAGTGTTTGTGTATATGTATGTGTGTGTGCGTGCATCAAGGAAAGAGATAGTAAGGGAGTAAATTTGCAATTGTAATTAGGATATGTGTGTAAGAAGATCTTCTACCTCTTCATAGTTTAGAATTTTTAGCCATTCAATCACGTGTTTTTTTGCATTCATAGTAAGTCATAGGGTAGATATTAAGTTTTTTTGTTCACAGTATTATATAAGAAAGTTGATAACGTATTGTACTGGTGCCTTGCAAAACTAGTTCTAATGGTCTTGGAATAAGTCTTATTTTACTTAATAAATACTGGTTAAAATTGAGAGATTCATGTTTTTTCATTATGATATTTATAACATACAATTTACGAACTGTCATTAGTCACGACCTCATAAAATAAGTTATTAGAATATTTTTTGTTGATTTTATGTTATCTTTTAGCTAAATTAAATTAGACAGATGTATTTTTTTAATTTCGTGTGCACAGTTGTCAAAATATCTCAGTTTTTTAGATAGTAAGTCATAGTTCCTAAATACTTTTGATTTTTGTGTAAAAAAACACTACTTTGTTTTTTTATAGAAATATAAATACTTTTATAACTAGAACTCGGTAATTTTATCATTTTACCTCACGTCCCTAATGTAAATTAATATATTACAGTAATAAGTAGTCATTTCAGTTATCATAATCGACAACTTCTATATTATGTATTTGCGTATGTCACACCCACCTCACAGTTGGTGTAACTATTTTTCACCTCATTCACATTAATTTACATTCACTTGGCATGTACATAATGATAACGGTTGAATTATGTTTACAATAATTATTAATGACTAGGTTTTTCCAGCGGCTTCACCCGCGTGGACTCCGTTTTAATGACTGTCTTTAAGGGTGATTAGTAAATTATGTCGTTTCCCAACTACTTAACCATCTCTGTGCAAGAAATCACAACAATCGAGTAATTTTTCAGTTCCCTCAGGAACTGCATCAGATTATGCTATTTTCCCGGGATAAAAAGTAGCCTATGTCCTTCCCCGTGACACAGGCTACCTGCATGCAAAATTTCATAAAGATTGGTCAAGGCGTTGAAGCGTGAAAAGGTAACAAACAAAAACATTTTCACAATTATAATATTACTAGCTTTTGCTCGTTTTTATGACTGTCTTAGAAGTACGCGTGGACATGAGTATTCTCCAGATCACTCGCGAACTATGTCAGGATATGCTTATTAGTAAATCACGTCATTTCCCATGTTAGATGGCGCTAAAGTAGCAAAATGTTGATATTTGTTGACAATTTTTTTAATTTTTTTTTTTAATAAAAAGTACCCTATGTTACTTCTAGTACCTCCCAGGATATGTGTACAAAATTTCATGATTATTCGTCAAGTAGTTTTTGCGTGAAAGCGTAACAAACATCCACGCTTTCACATTTATAATATTATTATATATTATATATATACTAGCTTTTGCCCGCGGCTTCGCTCGCGTGGACATTGTTTTTATGACTGTCTTAGAGGGTGCGCGGTGCGCGAGCCGCAAGCGGCTTGCGAGCGTGGACATGGATTTTTTCCAGTGCCACATATCCTGACATAGTTCCCGAGTGATCTGGAGAATATACATGTCCACGCTCGCGAGCCGCTTGCGGCTCACGCACTGCGCACCCTCTAAGACAGTCATAAAAACGATGTCCACGCGGGCGAAGCCGCGGGCAAAAGCTAGTAATATTATAAATGTGATAATGTGTTTGTTTGTTACCTTTTCACGCTTCAACACCTTAACCAATCTTGATGAAATTTGGCATGCAGGTAGTCTGTGTCACTGAGACGGACATAGGCTACTTTTTATCCCGTGGAAATAGCATAGCATAGTCCGAGTCCGATGCAGTTCCTGAGGGAACTGAAAATATACTCTTTTATTTGTTAGTTTCTTTAACATTGCAACGGAACAATGGATTGCTGTGATTTTTTGCACAGATATGGCTGAGGGGGTGGGAAATGAAATAATTTACTAATTAGCAAATCCTTACATGGTTCCCGAGGGATCTGGTGAAAACTCATTTCCGTGCTCGCGCACGTCAGCGTCGCAACGGAGCTACGGACTGAAGTGTTTTTTTTGTATAGAATTGGTTGAGGACTTCTAATCAGAATAGCCCTATTTATATTAAGGATAGTAAGGAATAGTACCAATGAGTTTTTCAAAAACGATTCTGAAAGATTCAGGGTAGGCTCGAGCCCCTCGGTGGGGACGTATATGAGCTGTAATGAAGTAAAGAATAGTAAGGATAAAACATGCCCATAGCTAAATTATGGTAGCTGCCAGCTTTTGGGTTCTTTCGATATCGATTAAATCTGTACGGCACATCCCTGGTGGCCAGAGTTTGACATTTAGGGCTGTACGGGGCATGAAATCGGCATACTGACAAGAATAGAGTCATCTCCTTTTCTCATATGGAGGGTTAGTTTGCGTAAGCACACAGCAATATCGTCGCAGTTTTATTTTAATTTGTGTTTAATCTATTGAATTAGTAGATCTGTGCTGACATCTGTCAAAAATGGAGCGATACTAGGGCCAAAACTGGCAGTGGCAGAATTAAAATATTTAGTGTCTTATCTGTAGCTTGCTACATATAGTAGTGATCACATATAGTAGTGATCTGTGTTGAGTAGTAAAAAAATCTAAAATGCTAGATCAAGTGAAAAATATTATTCTAGTGTTGTCCGGAAAAGGTGGAGTGGGTAAATCTACTGTAAGCACACAACTGGCTCTGACTTTAAAAGAAAATGGTTTTAAGGTTAGAATCATGAGCTAAAAATTCTGCTTATCGCTCCACACCTTTTTTGTGCCTGTGAAGTGTCGTTTAAAGCAAATTCTGTTAGTAGGTCCATGCATCAAGTTGTAGAAAATTAAACTCCTAATTCTTACAGGTTGGTCTACTTGATATAGACTTATGTGGCCCCAGCATACCCTATATCCTAAATTTGGAAGGCCAAAATGTCCATCAAGGACCAGAGGGCTGGATCCCTGTCTATATGGACCAGGAACAGAGACTGGGGGTCATGTCGATTGGCTTTCTTCTCAATTCGCGCAACGATGCCGTTGTTTGGAGAGGGCCAAAGAAAACCTCGATGATTAAACAGTTTCTTGAGGATGTATGCTGGGAGGACTTGGATTATCTTGTTATCGATACCCCGCCAGGTCAGTATTGGTAGGTACAAAAAGCTTGGAACCAACTTTTTACCAAAATAATTTAAGTTCAAATATCCCACCAGATATGATCCCAAGGGCTTATGAAACATCATCAATATATTTAATAGTAGATTATTAATATTATTGTTGAAAGACAAGCAGCTTTTAGCTGATGTGTCTATATCTGTTAGTGTTTTAAATAAAAAATAGTCCAAGTCCACACTAAAGTATGCTGCACTACGTTGGATTGTCTGCACCATTTGTCCAGTCTGTTTATAAAGCTATTGGTATTTCTTAGATCATCTTTTTAAATTATTAATTGTGGTCTACACGGATAGTGTAAGCACTGCTAGATTTATTTTATTTATTTCATCATCATAAGCCGAAAGACATCCACTGCTGGACAAAGGCCTCCCCCAAGGGTTTCCACAACGACCGGTCCTGGGCTTCCCGCAACATTCAGCAGGTTGTCGGTCCACTGCCTGGCCTGCCTACGCTACGTCTTCCGGTGCGCGGTCGCCACTCGTGAACTTTACTGCCCCAAAGGCCATCTGTCCTACAAGTAATGTGCCTCACCCACTGCCACTTAATTTAATTTAGCACCATAGACCACATACATACGCTTCGGCAGATTTTAAAGAAGACTTAAGAGTGGAATCAGCCACTATGCGTGGCGTTTATGGACTACGAGAGAGCCTTTGATTTAGTTAAAACTTGAGCTGTACTACAGTCTCTCCAGTGGTGCTGAATTGACTATTGATACATCAAGGTGTTGTTTGAATGAAAATGCTACCATGTCAATTCACCTTCAGGACCAGAATTCGAAACCTATCCAGCTGCAGAGATGGGTGAGACAGGGCGACATTATAATTCCGATACTGTTCGCCACCCTGGAAGATTGGCATCAATGTCAAAAGCAAGTACATCTGCTCCTCTGCTCCTCCTGCATATCCACCTCCGATTGTCTGACAATAATGTGGTCATGGCTGAGACGATGGAAGACCTACGCACAATGCTCGATGGCCTTAGTAGAGTCTCTCAACAAGTGGGTCTTAAAATGTTTAATGTCCATGTAGCACCCACTCCTCTGAAGGTTGGAGACTCAACACTTGAAGTTGTTGATGAATATTTATACCTGGGACTATGTATAGCAGTCCAGCTAGGTAGGTTGAACTTCAAGAAAGAAATCAATCAACTAATCCAACTCGCTGGGCAGTGTTCGGGAAGCTTTGCAATATCTTCACGTCCCAAATACTGCAGTGTTTAAGACTAAGATCTTGCCACTTGCCAGTGATGTGATGAGTGATGACATATGGAACCGAGACATGGTTGCTTACTGTGGGCCTCATAAGATGGCTCAAGGTCACCCGTATTTATTTCTTTATTGATAATTAACACTGGCTGTTGACCCAGTTACATAACTAATCACAATCAGACATGCTAGATCAAGTGAAAAATCAAAAACATCAAAAATAAAAGCATGAGCACACAAGGAAAACCAAAATTTTAATGCATAAGTACACAAGAAAAATCAAAATGTAAATAAATACTAACATACAAAGGAAGGAAAAGGAAAAAAAAGACCCGTTACTCAACATTCTTCACTTCACTAGCAAAGCTTCCCGACTGGCCATAGCCAAAGGTCGACTCAGCACGGGGAAAGATCCATCGTGGTGGAATGAGAATGTAAAAAAAAGATTGGCAAATAAAAAGGACATGTTCAAAACCTGGCAAGCTTCAGAACTGGCCGAAGACCAAGAGAGGTACGAAGCAGCAAAATTAGCAGCAAAAAGAACTGTAGCACAGGCTTGAGCAACATCAAGAGATGGTATTTCCGCGGTAGGTAGTTAGGTCCGCAGGTAGATAGATCTATAATATTTATAGAGTGGGTTAAAAAATAAATTTAAATTTAATTTATTATTTTGACCTTAATAATTTCATTTACCGAAGAAGGTCTAATATAGATAGGTAGGTAGGGTGACTGGCCTTAGTCGCACGTAGGTCGCACGTAGTGTAGGAGGTATCCAGGGACTTTAGTACGCTTCAGAAGTAGTAATTCGGCAGGTATATCAAAATGGTGAGAAGGCCCTTATATTGAAGGGTGTTTCCAAATTTCTCAAAATATCCCAAGGTTGTTCAAGAAGATCCTTAGATCGTACTTAGAGCCTGGAATTGATCGTAGTCCCGTCTTAGAATATGCAGACGAAGTACAACGTTGCTGCAATTTAAGTATAGCGACCCAAATTAGTAGGCAGAAGCACAATAAAACAGCTTACATCGTAGTTTTAGAATTAAGAACTTACCCTGGAGGGATTCCAGCAGGACACTAAATGTCACATTAGTTAAAAGTAGGATAAAATATTTTAGAATTTCACAATAGGTAAGTGCTTTCAGAGCTCAAGCAATACTTGGAGTGACGAAGCAGGTTTGAGCCCCACCCTAGTCTCGGTGGCTGGTGGCAGCGTCGGTTTAGCGATGCGCGAGCGGCGGTTATTAAGCCAAACGCTATTAGTTTGGAACATAGAGGTTCCATAGTAATATTTATTTAATTTATGTAGCTTTTAGTTTAATTTTAATAATGATTTAATATTAGATTATTATTATAGTGCGGCCTTCCAGAGAATGCTGATTTGACACTTCAAGACAGTGATATAATGTAACATTCGATGAATCTTCGAAATTGGAAACAAATCAATCTATAGTTTCTAAGCTTAAAAACATGAAAAATAAATGTTTTTTTACTAAATAATATTAATGGAACACATTTACTTTTATGTTTATGTATAAGGACAACAGAATGTGTATTTTGTAATTATATGAAACATTAGTGAAACGTTTACGTTCTATGGTCATTTCTTCTTAATAATAGTGATATTACTACATGCAACCATTGATAATGTATTATGTTATGAATAATTTATTATTACCACACAAACAATTATTTTTTGTTGTGTCAATCAACCAACCACAAAAGTTTCAGGCATAAAAGTGATATGTTTAAGTAATAACAATAGTAGAATGTACAACAAGAGAATAAATAGTATTTTACCCGAGACGTTCATTTAGCAAACCAAGCCGGTACTGCGAGGGTGAATAGTCACTTCGAGGGTAAAATGGGTTTCATGCTCGAATTTTACACTCTGCTTTTCAAGAAAAAACAATAAATATTCAACTGCTATACAACTTTGGCAAGACAACGAATAATTAGAATCCCGCTACACAATTATTTTTTTTCCACCCCCTTCACCCATTAACACCCCTAAAATCGACTGTCCACAAAGTACACTTTAGCCTGGGGTTTGGCAACACTATTTTTGAAATGGCTATTTTATTTTGTTATATTATGTTACATCTACATAATAGGTACAAAGTAGTTACGTCAAACTAGCATTATGTTAAATCAGCATTCTCTGGAAGGCCGCAATATAATTATATTTACGTTGGTTTATTAATTTATTTTATCATATATTTAGTTGTTTATTTTAAAAATTATTAAAATTGTATTTTTAGTTTAATAACTATTTTATTTGTAACATGCTAGAACACAACATTACAAACTATTCACTCACTGTGATGTCTAAAACAAACAAACCACTCCGGGAGTGCCGACAGAAGTGAAAACTTTTTACAGTTTTATAAGTTTTGACCCTCCGAGTGTTCCTGGCAAACGACTAGGTTGACAAAGTTTTGACCCTGCGAGTTTCTGGTAAGGTGTCGGTGACGGTGTCGCGAGTTCAGTGGTTTTTTCCCATATCAAAAATGCCCAAAGCGCTTAAAGAAGTTTTCACTTCAAAAACTGTATATTTCTATTCAATTTCAGTGGCTATCACGTAAATGTTGATATTTGTTTTTAAAAACGAAATTATTTTTTGTATCCTTTTTTTCAGATTTTTGCCCTGAGTTGTTTAATAACATGTTACAAATTTTATAACATAAAACATCTTATCGAAGAAAAAATTGGATAAAAATCATTTTTATTCTTGATAAAAACCAACATGTGCACGATGACCACCGAAAAGAAACAAAACTGAATATAGGTTTTTTACTCATACCAATGAATAACTTGAGCATTATTTTTTCTTTGCAAATCACATAACTAGAATATAGTTTTTGCTGACTGCTAAGATACAGGCTTTTCTAGCCGTTTACCCAGACAGAGTTCTTATAAAGTGGGCACGATGTGCGAGATTTAAGAACTTTTTTTTTGTATACTTTATCTGAATAAACATTATTTTTTATTATGTAAATAACTATAAAATCCATTAGCGAAAGATTATTTAAGTTTCTTATTTAATCTTACAAAGTTGGTGAATCAAAAATTCAAATTCAAATTTTATTTATTTGTGAATATATGTTACAATAGATGTTAAGTTAAAATTATGTCCTATTATATAATCTGTCATTTGACGTACAAATAAAAAAAAAAAAAAAATAGTAATAAAAACATAATCAATGAAGCCCTCAAAATTAAAATTAAAATTACATAACTGAATTTTTACAATATTATTTAACTAAAAACAACGAGTCATTCATCATAACGTCAATGTAACAGATAAGATGTATTTTTTTATAATAAGCAAAACATGTCCAAACCTTATACCTACCTACTGATAAATTAATAATATCAAATTCTAATATAGCAGCTAAACCATTAATATGAGAAGTCTAATTTCTTTTTGGTCCAATTGTACTTCATAAGTTTTTAGGGTTTCGTACCCAAAGGGTTAAAACGGGACCCTATTACTAAGACTTCGCTGTCCATCCGTCTGTCTTTCTGTCTGTCCATCCGTCTGTCTTTCTGTCTGTCCATCTGTCACTAGGCTGTATTTTATGAACCGTGATAGCTAGACAGTTGAAATTTTCACAGATGATGTATTTCTCTCTCTTGCCGTTATAACAACGAATACTAAAAATAAGAAAAAAGTGAAAAAATAAAGGGGGTTAATAATATAAAAAAACATAATTACACAAAACACATATATTTTTTAAACGTTAAGAAACTAGCGCCATCTAGTATGATGCTACAGAACCCTTTGTACTAGCGCCATCTAGTATGATAGTACGGAACCCTATGTGTGCTGTTCTGACTCGCATTTGGCCGGTTTTTTTAATCCACATTTGGTAAGCCCTTTGCATCATCTCACCTGATGCTAAGTGACGATGATGCCGAAGATGGAAGCGGGCTTACTAAGATTCCCTAATAGCAATACAATGGGGACCTAGCATCTTATATTCAAGCCAAAACACATCAACAATGCTATTAAGATTGATGTTTGTTGGCAAGACTTACTAGCCAAGCAGGCTTAGAAAATGCCCTTCCACAGGTTCTTTCCAAGTTAGACTTTGCCGGAAATTGAACCCGAAACCTCCTGATGTGAAGCTAATGGCCTAACCTTTACCATAGGACCTAAGTTTAAAATTTGCCTGACATTTCAATTTAATTTTTATTTCAGGTACATCAGATGAGCACATAACTGTGATGGAGAATCTACGCCACATGCCAAATTGCTCCGCAATATTAGTGACAACACCACAGCAGGTGGCCATAGAGGATGTGAGAAAAGAGATCACATTCTGCCGGAAAACTGGCATTCGCATCATGGGCATCATTGAGAATATGAGCGGGTATGTGAACAAATAAAATTTTGATTATTTGCGTCAGAAATAAATTACAACTAATTGTTGTTTACTAAATAGGGATGATGACTGCTAGTCATTTGAGTTACTCGTCACTCGTCACCTTTAAAAGACGACATTTAATTAAAGAAATAAGAGTTGACGGAAAAACAGCAGCTTTTTAACCACCTCCGTGGTATAAGCTTCACATCAAGAGGTCGCGTGTTCGATTCTCGTTGGAGTCTAACAGTACTAACGTAATAAATAACCCAAATTTAAATATGTATTCGCACGGAACCCTCCCTCAGTGCGCAAGTCCGACACGCACTTGGCCGTTTTTTTATCCTCAAGTGCTAAGCCGTTCGTATCATGTTCAATTGATTTCTTAATTTTTCAGTTACGAATGCCCATCCTGCAGCGAATGTACAAACATATTCTCCAGTGGTGGAGGCAAATCCCTTGCAGAAATATCCAAAATCGCCTTCCTGGGGTCGGTGCCCATAGACCCACGAGTGGGCAAGCTTGCCGGCCTTGGTGTTGCCGCAGTCAAAGAGTTGCCAGATTCCAGTACAAGTAAGGTTTTTAATGAATTGGTAAGGAATTTAGCGAATTTAGCTAATGTTGGTTAGCAAGAGTAATAAATAGCACTATGGGTATACTGTTTAAATAAGACAGCCTGGTAGGAGGTGCGCAGTGCGTGATAGGATTGAGCTGTACAGGGTGTAACAAAGTTGGTGTAGGAGCGGTTACATGGGGCTTCTTACTCATCATACTAAGCATCTTGTTCCCTAACATATCCACGGTCATTTCTAAAAAAAAGGACTCCATACCTTACATTTTCAATCACCTGAATGATACAGATAATAGATAGATAACACGTTTGTTTATTACTACAAACAAACGCACAAATACACTCGGCGGCGTCAAAAAAAAATATTTAACTTATATTTAAATTTATGTTTAACCTATTTTTTCTCAATACATTTTCATACAAAAAGCGACCCCAAATAAGCAAGTTTCATTAAAAAAAACTAAAAAACGGTATCAGTAGGTTAGATTCCTGGCTACAAATTTGCGATAGAGCACAACATTTTAGAGCTCAAAACAAAGAACATGATTTTTTCTGCAAAATGAATGGAATAATATTTTTTTAAGTTTTCTTTATTTAAATAAGTAATCGTGCTTATTTGGAGCCGCTTTTTGCATGAAAACATATTGAGAAAATTTAGGTGGTGCGATTTTTACATTCGGTATTAGGTGTTTAAGTATGAAATTGCCGATTGGATAAAAAAGTTTAAAGAATAAAATTAATATAAAAAAATAAGTATCACATATTTTTTTTTACCAAAACAGCATAAGACTTATAAATTAATGGCTGGTAAATGTGTGCCTATTTTTTAGATATTTTGAGAGCATTGGGGCTTTAAACTCATGAAAAAGGTAATTTTTAAACCCAATAATTCACCATTTATAAAGGCAAAAATACACATTTTTAATTTAGAGCTCTAGAGTTATAACAACAGTTTCTTCGTTACTAATGTCTTATTTAGGAATACACCGCATAAGATGTCGTCACTTTCAGCTAAATTCAAAAAAATTAAGTAGTCTAAAAAATTTCCCTATCTGACCACTAAAAAAACGCCTTTGTTCCTTTCAATGGTACATAGCTCAGGGGATTGGAACATGAAAGACATGCCACTAGTTACTAATAAAAGATCATAAGAAGTGGCACCGTAAGGTCAATAATAATAAAAAACAATAACTTTTTTTCAATAAAAATTGGCGTTGAAATTAAAAAACTGGATTTAAACCCCTATTATTAACAAAATTTGAAGTAGTATGAATAGTTCAATTTGTTTTTTGCAAATTGACTATTATGGGTCTCTTGGGAACATGACCCTGAATGAGGAAGATAACTTTCAGTTAGCAAACACTAAGCGCAATAAAGGGTCCATAAAGAGAGCGCAAACTCTCATTCAGGCTGCCTTTAAAACTTATTTTGCGCCATTGGCAATAATTTCCGCCAAAATATAATGATATTGTTATTACAGCTCTTCACCCCAATATATCTGGAAAAGGATTCTGTAACCTTGCAAATGAATTGGAAATGTGGCCAAAGTTCTTAGAAAAAAATAGTGAAAGCTACTCGTACATTCAAAATCTTATCGCCACACTACACAACTCGCGGAAAGTACAGAGCATGTCGAATAAATTCTGCCTCTAAATTTTATTTTGCGCCATTGTGGCAACACATAATGATATTGTTATTGGAGATCTTCACTCCAATATACCTGGAAAAGGATTGTGCAACCTTACAAATGAAAATTGGAAATGTGGCCTAAGTTCTTAGAGAAAAACGGTGAAAGCTACATCAAAAATACATCACCACACTACACAACTCGCGGGAAGTACAGATCATGTCCCTATACGTGAAGCAAAGGATACATAGAGAGATAGAGCAAACTCTGATTCAGGCTGCCTTTAAAACTTATTTTGCGCCATTGACTTTAATATCAATACGATAATAGTATTCAATATGATGAGTAGATGTGAAGCAAAGGATACATAGAGAGATAGAGCAAACTCTGATTCAGGCTGCCTTTAAAACTTATTTTGCGCCATTGACTTTAATATCAATACGATAATAATATTCAATATGATGAGTAGATGTCCCACACCAATATTGTTTCTTAAACATTGTACGTTATAGGGGTGCCAATATAGCATATTTGATAGTATCAAAATATTTTTTATCTGAGTATGAAAGACAAGTCTTTTTTTTTTATTTGGCACCGTGTATTTTTATATTCATTTGACCATTTGGCTTTTTTAATGTAAAAACTCTTCTCAAATAAAAGCTTGTACCAAAAAGCTTTTAGGTTTTTCGAAAATTATTGACAGTTGAAAAAGTAACTCAACGATCTAGTCAAGTACCGGATTGCAGTAACAAACAACACATGACTAGCACGGTGCACTGCGCACCAACCTACGCGATGCCTCAGATGAGTAGACTAGTAAGCGCAATACATTATGTAAATGCTCAGAATACAAAACAAACCCGAATGCGCGTACGGCGATAAAAGTAAAGCAACCTTTACTTGTATGAAACTTCTCTAATATAGTGTAGTTTTGACATTCTGGCCCTTCTAAATCTTGCGTGCAGGTGGTTTATTTTTGTGAGTAAAGAAGCAGTAGTTCTTTCTCACTTCTCTAACTCAACAAGGTTTAAAATCTGACATAAAATTGCAATATTCGGTCAAGGGAATGAGGGTAGGCGCAGAGTTTTTGGCTTCAGCACGGGTCATACTATTCTTACTGTACGCGAGTTCTGGTTTGATCTGTATTATGAGTGTAAATGGTAGATGGATAATATAAATGTTTTTGTCAGTTCCAGTGCGAAATTTTAAACAAAACTGGACACAATATTTTTTTACACATTCCTTTGTGATATTATTTTTTTAAATAGTGTTTAAGGAAAGTTTTAAATAAAGAAATACAACTTATACGCACAATATCCATTTATTTTATTTTATGAGCTTATAAGTAAAATTTAGTAAATAGACATGAAAATACAATTCTTTGATAAAATTCTTTTAAACAATCATTATAATTTCTATAAATTTTTAGAGCTTTTTGTAAATATGTATATATTTATTTTTATATATGATTATTTATGTAAGAAAATACAATACCCTGCTTAAGTACACAGTAATGCTTAAGTTTGTGATTTATTTACGTTATCTTGTACCCATCGAATAAAACATTTTTGGTACTTTTCATTAGAATTTTCAAAAAGTGTAAACAAAACATGTCACTACGTTCTTGAAATTGGTACCCGAATCGTTTACGGTTATGCTAATATTAATGTTTTAAGGGTTCTGTACACCCAAAGGGTGATCAATGGAACCCTGTTACTTTAAAAAGTTTACATATTTTCCAGACAAAATGTTCTATTACTAACTGTAATAATAATTAATATACTACGAAAGTATGCGCGTGGTGGGACACGCACTTGGCCATTTATCACCTATATTTTGCTGCTCATCTGTGAGAACCGCTAATGTGCACTGTGCACTCTAACTAGTTAATCTGCAGATTCCCCAATAACAACCTTGAACTGACAACGGGATCAACACGTTAGCGCTCTGTTCAATTACTTGATTAAACTTGTAATCATTCGCTTTCATTTTCAACAGCGCATGCCTCATGCCGCTTTGCATGCGTTACTATCTTTCTAAAAGACAGGGAGTGACGCATGCTACGGCAACCAAGAGGCATACGGCGTTGAAAAGAAAAACGAATGCGAAAGGGAACATGTGTGATTACACCTATTCGGTTTTTTCGGATACCAGGCACCAGACATGCAGAACTCTTAGATAGACCTGCCCCTTAATTAGGGAGCTCGATTTGTCGGGTTCGATGAAAGAATCCGTTTGACTGTTTCGCGCCGACTCCGTATCGCCTCGAGATTTTGTGAATCGGGGGGTTCACTGCAGATCAACTATTAATGAGCAAGTTATCCTGCCCCTGCGGACCGCCCAAATAAATGTAGCTTGGTTCCAATTTAAATATTAAACAAAGTTATTGAAAGTAATTACGTTCTAGTAACTATTATCTGTGTCAGTGGTTCTTCAGATTTCCATACAAAAATATATATTTTTTAATGGAAATCTGACAAACCACTGAAACATACATTAGCTTTTAGAACATATCTTCAAAATTTCATTAACCTTTAATTGATTAACATTCAAAGAAGACACAAACTACGTTTGTATGGGGCGCGCTTCACTTCTCTTAACATTAATAAATATATTAAATTTAAACTATTTTTTTAATTTATGTACTACATAGCGAGACTGAAATGGCCCACACACTGGCGCGGTCGCGATAGTAAAAGTGGCGGTCCATAGAAATAAATATTGGTGCTCTATACCTACTAAAACAGTACCAAAGTATCATCATCATCATTACAGCTCATATACGTCCCCACCGAGGGGCTCGAGCCTACCCTGAATCAGGGCGATTAGGCCTTAGTCGACCACGCGGGCCCAGTGCGGGTTGGTCGACTTCACACACAACCTTCAAGTTTCTTCGCAGGCGTGTGCAGGTTTCCTCACGATGTTTTCCTTCACCGTTAAAGCAATCGGTAAGTATGTACGTAAGTTTTTGAAAAACTCATTGGTACATTGGCCGTCCAGATTTGAACCCGGTACCTCTGGTTAGATGGACCGAGTCGTTACCGGTTGAGCCACCGACGCTTATATATATATATTTGTTATATGCTTTATATACCAAAGTATATATAATACTAATATACAGTATGGACACTCCCTGCCGCTCTCTAGATTGCGACCTCACCCCCTCACCTCACCCATATTGATACAGTTATATGAGACACCAAAGACTTTATATGAGTACACCAAGTAGAAACAATGTCAGCTCATTGAAAGTGTCAAGGCAAATACCCATATCATGTGAGGCTTGTATTTTACATTGTCATTTTTAAAACCAGTAAAGGTAGACTTCCGCGCCTTGCGGAGACCATACTTTCACTATGGAAATGTATGGCGCCGCCGGCTCCCGATCGCAAACGGCGCCATACCTTTCCAGCCGATCGGTCGCTGGCGGTTGTAGCAGGCCTCGGAAGCGGCGCCATACATTTCCAGTGAGAGTATGGCAGCCAGCGGCCTACGACTGACGTCGGTCGCCGGCGGCTGATGTCGACCGCAAGGCACGGAAGTCTACTTAGAAATAATCCCCGAAACCGCAACGTGCCGAAATATCAATCTAATTTTCTGTAAATACACAATAATAAAAACAAGAAACATTTTTATTTTATTTTATTTTATGTATCAATTTACTCTACTTCACTAAATTATTTATTTTATTATATTATCGCACTACTGTACCGATCACTTCGCGGACACGACACCATGGGCTTTTCTGAAAACCAGCGCTGCAGTTCTCCTGCAGCTAATGCTGAGAAAAGTCCATTTTGACATCGCACTACACCGATTCCGTTGGTCTTATTTGTTTTTTGTGTTAACTTTTTTGTTTTTTTCTGTTTCTATGTGTTTTACTTCTTTTTTATGTTGTGTAATCGGTGTGTGTTTGTGTCAAATAAAAATCTGTCTATTGTCTATTGTCTATTTTTAATGGCAAATTACGCATTTATCTATATTGCACCCTACAAGAAAAAATATATCTTCTTCTAGCAAAATTCATGTTCAGAAGAACGTCGAATATTACGCTATTGTTACAGTATTACGATATGGCTTACATACAGTAGCACATCGCCTTTGATGTCACACGATGCCGCCACGTCTTAGGTACTAGCAAACTCGCGGAGTTTGCCAGGCTGTGCCCCGCAGCCCCCTGCCCCGCAAGTACCCTTCAGTTGCTCTGCGTAAGTACATTCGTCGCACTACTGTAAGCCGCTATATTGTAATACTGTGCTATTTTTGACAGATAGAGTATCTGTGATATTGTATGAGGCCTATAATAATTGGTGAGAACTATAATACTAAGTCAATGATTTCTATTGACCGCAACCGCGCCTATTTGGAGCCTTAAACCATTTTAACTTCACTTATGTAGTAGAATTTTGCACCAACATCAAGACTTCAGCTTGGTCAGTTGACTTTGACCAACTTTTAGTCAACTGACCAAGCTGAAGACTGAGGACGGCAGGATCATATCGTCTAAGACTGAGTTGCTGGAAGAAGTTGAGAAGTTCTACGGACAATTGTACACGACCACACGTCTGCCTGTCAGCGATCTGGCTAAAGACCCAAGAGCTAGACTTACCCGACACTATACCGAAGATATCCCGGACGTCAGCCTGTACGAGATTAGAATGGCTCTCAAACAGCTCAAGAACAACAAGGCACCGGGTGATGATGGAATTACGGCTGAACTTCTGAAAGCAGGTGGAACACCGGTACTTAAAGCTCTTCAGAAATTATTTAATTCCGTTATACTTGAAGGACAAACGCCTAAGGCATGGCACAGAAGTGTGGTCGTGCTTTTCTTCAAAAAGGGCGACAATACCCTGCTGAAGAACTACAGACCCATCTCACTTCTGAGCCATGTCTACAAACTGTTTTCGAGGGTCATTACGAATCGTCTCGCACGCAGGTTTGACGACTTCCAGCCTCCCGAACAAGCCGGTTTCCGAAAAGGATTTAGTACCATAGACCACATACATACGCTGCGGCAGATTATACAGAAGACCGAAGAGTACAATCAGCCACTATGCTTGGCGTTCGTGGACTATGAGAAAGCCTTCGATTCGGTCGAAACCTGGGCTGTGTTACAGTCTCTCCAGAGGTGCCAAATTGACTATCGATACATCGAAGTGCTGAAGTGTTTGTATGAAAACGCCACCATGTCGGTTCGCATCCAGGATCAAAACTCGGAACCTATCCAGCTGCAGCGAGGGGTGAGACAGGGAGACGTTATATCTCCGAAACTGTTCACCGCCGCCCTGGAAGATGTTTTTAAGCTTTTGGACTGGGGTGGACTCGGCATCAATATCAACGGCGAGTACATCACCCACCTTCGATTCGCTGACGATATCGTGGTCATGGCTGAGACTATGGACGACTTAGGCACAATGCTCGATGGCCTCAGTAGAGCCTCTCAACAAGTGGGTCTTAGAATGAACATGGACAAGACGAAAATTATGTCAAACGTCCGTGTCATACCTACTCCTCTGAAGGTTGGAGACTCTACACTCGAAGTTGTTACCGAATATGTATACCTGGGACAAACAGTCCAGTTAGGTAGGTCCAACTTCGAGAAAGAGATCAATCGTCGAATCCAACTCGGCTGGGCAGCGTTCGGGAAGCTTCGCAATATCTTTACGTCCCAGATACCGCAGTGTCTTAAGACCAAGGTCTTCGACCAATGTGTGTTGCCAGTGATGACGTACGGAACTGAGACATGGTCGCTTACTATGGGCCTCATAAGAAGGCTCAAGGTCACCCAAAGGGCAATGGAGCGTGCTATGCTCGGAGTTTCTCTGCGTGATCGAATCAGAAACGAGGAGATCCGTAAGAGAACCAAAGTAACCGACATAGCTCTCAGAATTGCTAAACTTAAGTGGCAGTGGGCGGGGCACATTGCTCGTAGAACAGATGGCCGTTGGGGCAGTAAAGTTCTCGAGTGGCGACCACGCACCGGAAAGCTTAGTGTAGGCAGGCCTCCCACTCGGTGGACCGATGACCTGGTGAAGGTCGCGGGAAGCCGCTGGATGCGGGCAGCGCAGAACCGGTCGTCGTGGAGATCCTTGGGGGAGGCCTATGTCCAGCAGTGGACTTCCTTCGGCTGATATGATGATGATGATGATCAAGACTACCCCTTTTATTTACCTATTCCTAGTGGTTTGACATACACGTAAATAATTAATTAGACATCGAATTCTTATAAAACTAAACATTTTACAGTCTTGACGACTTTGTTTTATCTACTGCTTAAGAACGCCACTCGTCGCCGCCGTCCATACAAATCTTCATCTAATAATAATATGTATAACGGTCTAAATAAACACATATATGTTATTTCTTTAGACCATTATATCTCAGCATATACAGCAAACATATGTAACAAAACTGGTGTAGAACCCGTTAACTGGGGGTTCTACTCATCATACTGAACAACTTTCGAAAAGTTACCCATAGAAATCTCAAAAAAAATCGGACATGCCATACAAAAATGCACAAAATAGGTCGATCAGCTGATCAATTTGTATGAAGAGTTAAATCTTTATTTGCGATTTCAGCAGTCATAGAAAAAAAATGTTCAGTATGATGAGTAGAAGCCCCAATTAACGGGACCTACACCAATTTTGTTACATTCTGATTTCCTTTTTTTTAAAAAAAAAAACGGATATAAGGACATAGATTCCTCTTATCCGATCGTCTATAAACGGATCTTTTATAAAACAGCTTCTTGTTTTCAAATTATCAGTAGACTAAGATTTGTATGGACGGCTTTCTTAAAACATATTCATTGGTAAATTGGACCTTAAGGATTCGTATTAAGGGCCTTCAGAAGAACTGGCTACTAAAATATAGGTAAGTATACAGGCTGTAACAAAATTAGTGTAGGACCCGTTAACTGGGTGTTCTTCTCATCATACTGAACAACTTTCCCCAAGGAACCCATAAACAATTCTCAAAGAAATAACCTGGTTCTTCTGGTGCAGTCGTGTAAAAATTGAACCCTCCATACAAAAACTCAAAATTGGTCGATTAGCTGATCGATTTGTATTAGGAGTTTCTTTTTAATTTCAGCAAAATCGTAGAACAAAAAAACGGGTGGGGCTGTGTCGGGGCACACGGCCGTTGGTTTTAACGTGAATACGTCTCGTAACGGGTAATATGTAGTTTCTATATAAAATATTATGATTATTATTAATATTATTATCTGCGTAATTTCAACCGTCCCAGCTGCAGATGTACTGGCACCGTCGTTGATCCGCTCGGCCGCATTCATTACTTTACGTTGCCGGCACTGCTTGACTCGATCATATGGTGTTTTATTGGTACCATTCGATTGCTGTTGAGATGCCCTTTCCAACCGTATACGATCTCTGTATTTCGATTTGGCTTTTCGACGCGTATAGGCCGACATTATATATTTTTTGATATTATTTTTTTATTTAAACACCTTATTATAATCACAGTTACAATTTTACACTAATTTTTTATATATAATCGATAGATTTTGACGAGAGCTGACGATTGAAACTTGAATGAACGTCGTAGCTTCACCGAGTCGAAAGTTATACTAAATGGAAATCTCGATACGCAGCAAAATGACCTTCAAAATGGCGGGGCTGCCCCCTCCCCCGCGCGCGATGTGTTACAGTCCTTACTTAGCGTAATAAATTCTTTGATTCGTTAGCTATCAAGTGGTGTAAACGAAATTTGGATGGAGATGATAGATATGTAGCTACAACACTAAACTGTATCCCCCGATTTTGTTATCATTCGTTTTTTTGGATTGCATCCCTATGGAGGTAATTTTAAAGACGTATTCACGTTTTGGATGGAGATGATAGATATGTAGCTACAATAAACTGTATCCCCCGATTTTGTTATCATTCGTTTTTTTGGATTGCATCCCTATGGAGGTAATTTTAAAGACGTATTCACGTTTTGGATGGAGATGATAGATATGTAGCTACAACACTAAACTGTATCCCCCGATTTTGTTATCATTCGTTTTTTTGGATTGCATCCCTATGGAGGTAATTTTAAAGACGTATTCACGTTTTGGATGGAGATGATAGATATGTAGCTACAACACTAAACTGTATCCCCCGATTTTGTTATCATTCGTTTTTTTGGATTGCATCCCTATGGAGGTAATTTTAAAGACGTATTCACGTTTTGGATGGAGATGATAGATATGTAGCTACAACACTAAACTGTATCCCCCGATTTTGTTATCATTCGTTTTTTTGGATTGCATCCCTATGGAGGTAATTTTAAAGACGTATTCACGTTTTGGATGGAGATGATAGATATGTAGCTACAATAAACTGTATCCCCCGATTTTGTTATCATTCGTTTTTTTGGATTGCATCCCTATGGAGGTAATTTTAAAGACGTATTCACGTTTTGGATGGAGATGATAGATATGTAGCTACAACACTAAACTGTATCCCCCGATTTTGTTATCATTCGTTTTTTTGGATTGCATCCCTATGGAGGTAATTTTAAAGACGTATTCACGTTTTGGATGGAGATGATAGATATGTAGCTACAATAAACTGTATCCCCCGATTTTGTTATCATTCGTTTTTTTGGATTGCATCCCTATGGAGGTAATTTTAAAGACGTATTCACGTTTTGGATGGAGATGATAGATATGTAGCTACAACACTAAACTGTATCCCCCGATTTTGTTATCATTCGTTTTTTTGGATTGCATCCCTATGGAGGTAATTTTAAAGACGTATTCACGTCAAAAGTTGTTCAGTGTGATGAGTAGAAGCCCCAGTTAACGGGACCTATACCAATTTTCTTACACCTGTATATCTCTTTGGTTTGGAGGTAAAAATACCGGCTACATTATTATCCATGTTTACCCTCTTACAGACAAAATACAAGGTGTTGTAATGGTTCGGTACTCCCGCGTAATTAAAATCCACCTTATTCTTAACAATATACATAAATTAGAAAATGTGTCTGTCCGTCTGTCTGTGCTCCGTCACGCTTAAAGTATACTAACACATTTTGATTTTAAGTGCTAAAGAAAATGGCGAAAATTGCATAGTTCCCGAGGGATCTGGAAAAACTCTTTCCAAGTTCGCGAGCCGTTTGCAGTTTGCGCACTGCACACTCTAAAACAGTCATAAAATCATGTAGATCCACGCAGGACAACCGCGAGCAAAAGCTGATAAGTACCAATAATAAAAAAATACGGGGTAGTTGGGTATGACGTTAAATGACGTATTCGATTCCATGCAGCGTAAGCGCCATACTCCCCTAGAGCACGTAATGATTTTTTTAATTTTTGAGTACATAATTTATGTCTCTACCTTTTTGTTACCATGCACTTTCACGCCTAAACGGCTGAACGAATTTGTATGAAATTTGGTAGGAAGATAACTCTACACAGGATTTACACAGCGGCGCACCATGTACCCTCGGTTACTGTCATAAAAATGATATCCACGCGGGCGAAGCCGCGGGCAAAAAACTTGTCCGCAATAAGTTTGAAATATATAACAAGAAATTGTGTATTATTTCATCATAATAAGTAACGAAAAAGCGTCGGTGGCTAAAAAGCGTCGGTGGCTCAACCGGTAACGACTCGGTCCATCTAACCAGAGGTACCGGGTTCAAATCTGGACGACCAATGTACCAATGAGTTTTTCAAAAACTTACGTACATACTTACCGATTGCTTTAACGGTGAAGGAAAACATCGCGAGGAAACCTGCACACGCCTGCGAAGAAACTCGAAGGTTGTGTGTGAAGTCGACCAACCCGCACTGGGCCCGCGTGGTCGACTAAGGCCTAATCGCCCTGATTCAGGGTAGGCTCGAGCCCCTCGGTGGGGACGTATATGAGCTGTAATGATGATGATGAATAAGTCACGAGTTAATAAATAATTTCAAAAAGGTCTCGAGTGGCGACCGCGCAGCGGAAGACGTAGCGTAGGCAGGCCTCCCACTCGGTGTACCGACGACCTGGTGAGCATCGCGAGAAGCCGCTGGATGAGGGCAGCGCAGGACCGGTCGTTGTGGAAAACCTTGGGGGACGCCTTTGTCCAGCAGTAGACGTCTTTCGGCTGATCATGATGATGAATAAGTAACGAAAAGAAAGAACATCGAAGAACAGGCGACCAGGGAGCTAGGGTGTCCATGAAGGGTATCTGGTATTTAATAGTTGAATTAAAGTTAAATAGTCTAATTGGTTGTAATTTCCCGAAGAGGCACCGTTACCGCCTCTGTGCCAGCAGCGGCGTCATCATATATACGTCCCCACCGAGGGGATCGAGCCAACCCTGAATTAGGGCGATCGGACCTTAGTCGACCACGCGGGCCCAGTGCGGGTTGGTCGACTTCACACACAACCTGCGAGTTTCTTCGCAGGCGTGTGCAGGTTTCCTCACGATGTTTTCCTTCACCGTAAGAGCGTCGGATAAACGTACATAAGAAATCTAAATTCGAAATCACATTGGTACGTACGCGGCGTAAAGGGCGGCATCTGAACAGCATAAATTATTCCGAATAACTTACCAGCTCAGTGTCTAAAAGTGTCAGTGTCGAAAAGCGTCGGTGGCTCAACCGGTAACGATTTGGTCCTCCTAACCAGAGGACACGGGTTCAAATCCGGACGGCCAATGTACCAATTAGTTTTTCGAAACTTACGTACATATACTTACCGATTGCGTTAACGGTGAAGGAAAACATCGCGAGGAAACCTGCACATCTGATTCCATTCTGATTAGCGGGTGATGCTAAGTGCAACACCAGGCAACCGCCGTCTGTCCCTTGAATATCACGGTTAGTTGTGCCACACTATAAGAAGTGTCTATAGACAAAAAAAACAACTATTTACCCCAATGCCCGAAAAAAAAGGGTAATGTTTTTTTTTTTTTTTTATTCTTTTTTTCGAGTCGATAGCAAACTCAGATAGTCCCCTCCTCCCCTATACGCGAATTGCATTGTCAGTGGCCTGCATCAAGTCTTCCCGCGATAAGAGGTGGTTTAATTCGACTATTAAATACCCGATATTCTTTTTGGGCACGCTGTTATAAGGTAGGTAGTTGTTTAGGTGGCGATGGCTGTCGGCTGCGGCTCCTCGTGCAGCCACATGAACTGGCGGATCTCTTCCTCGGACGAGGGGCAGCAATGCGGCGGCGCAGTCTGCAGGATGTGGCGGAGCTCCTGCAGAACAATAATAACGAATGTCCAGGGATAAATCATACACGTTCATCTGTACTATAGGAAACCAGGACATATACAGGGGATGTTAGAAAAATCAAAAGTAAAATAAAAAAAATCGAACTAAAAAATTTACACTTTCCCATACATACCTAGAAATTACTAAGACTAAAATTGGTACGTAGAAAGTTTTACCATTCCACTGAGGGCATACTTTGGTGCCGTTATAAAAGGTGCCGTCAGTGGAATACTTCGATAGTTCATTGCAAGGTCGTTCGTCCGATACCGAAATTTATTGTTGCTGTTCTTCAGAGTTCCGCATATTCCCAGATTTTATGCCTGCTGCCTACCGCGGGTCAACGAACGGGCGGGCATTCACCTATTTCTGTGCAATATGCAATACGATTTCGATTTATATGAAAAATGTTTTTTTTAATCGGTTTTATTTTTAATTTTCTGTAACTTCTTAAAAAAACTGGTGATTTCTGTACACCCCGTTAAGTTTTAAAATACATAGGTTAGGTACACATTGATTACTCAACAATATTAGTACTAATGTACAGCATGGACACTCCCTGCCGCTCTCTAGATTCCGACCTCGCCCCCTCGTCTCCCATGTTGATACAGATTGGTTTAAGTTTGGTTCTCGAACGTATATAATTTCGCCGTGATTTCCTTTGCTCCGTCATTTGTTTTTAGAAATGTCATTTCGTGCACGTTGTTGTATGAAATATCCGGGGTGTGATTTTGGCGATTATTACAACATTTTGCAATTCGGGGACCTTCAAGCATATTTGAGTTGGATTTATTTGAGTTGGCTTCTACCATAGTCACTTTTTAAGATGCAGTCAAACGCACTGAAATTTTTAATAATAACACCAATGTTTGCACTGGTTGGGAATCGAACCCGCGACCTTCAGCCCAGCAGCAGGAGCTCTAATTACGACAGGGGAGGCCGAGCCTGAATTGTTGATACTCGGTACAATTAATTAAGGCCTAAGATGGGTAAAATCACAATATTCAATTCAAATTATTGAAAGACTGTGTAAAGCTATCACTATGGAAAAAAATATATAATATACTTAAAGTAATCAAAAATCGATTGATTTAAATACAATTTAAAAAATATAACCAGTTTTGATGTAAAAAAATATACTGTTGACCCTACAGTTTTTGGCATCAATTGCAAAATTTCTCGAAAAAAATAAGTTAATGTTGAATGAAAACAACACACAAAAATCGGTGACTAAGACCTTTTGTTTTTATTGAACACATTTTTTTTTAACTTATTCTAAAGTGAAGAAAAATAATAAAAACATGTAAAAATCGAGAATTGGGCGTTCAGATTCAACGTAACAGCCGCGTTGAAGCCCGCATTGATTTGAACTTAAAATGAATAGACTTATGTACGTTCGATATTATCTTTACACGTTTCAGCCTGCTCGGCTTGAGTCATCTTAAAGCCTTAAATGTAGAAGTTGGCAGAGAAGTCGACCAGTGACTAGCTATGGATGGATGATAAGACTATGTGGATTCATAAATATCAGTACTAACATACAGTAAGGACACTTCCTGCCGCTCTCTCGATTGCGACCTCACCCCCTCGTCACCCAGATTGGTAGTTTGGTTGTCGAACGTATAGGACTGTGGTATAGGATTTCGCCGCCATTTTGTTTGTTCCGTCATTCGTTTTTTGAAATGTCATTTCTGGCCCGTTGTATGAAGTGTCCAGGGTGTGGTAATAGTAAGCTTGTGCTTTATATTAGCAAAGATATAAACTGAATCCATACCTCCATAGCGGCCCTGTTGCGCTGAGCGGCCACGGTGTGGTTGACCAGCGGCGCCGGGTAGTGCTTCCCTATGATGCACTTAGCACGCTCCTGCACTTCTATAGGCGCCTTCCATGGCTCGTAGCTAAAAACAATATATGTTAATTAAATGAAATTAAAATTTAATCAGACTACTTTCTTTGACCGCAGATAAAAAATAAAGTTCACATAGAATTCTGCGAATTGTCGAGTTGAAGCCACTTTTTGAAACGTGTGTGTGCGTTCGTGCGTGCGTGTGTGTGTGTGCGTGCGTGTCTTCGACGACGTCTTAACACAACACTATCGAGTATATTGGAGTGGTTTTGGTGTATATGTGTGCGTGTACGGTGTACGTATAGGTTTGGAGTGGTTTTGATTGGCTTCACATTGAATTTACGTGAATAATGAATATCTATGTGAACTTTTTCTTTTGATCTGGCAAAAGCCGTCCACTGCTTGATTTTGCCGTAATCACCATGCTTGGCGGGCGGGTTGGCGATTGCAGTGCGCATGCACAGTACTCGGAAAGGACGCTGCTGTTCGTCCTCCGGTTTTTGATCCCTAAGTTGCCTTTTATAACACCCTCAAAAAGAGATGGGGTGGTACTTTTCTAGGACCGCACCACTGGCCAGAAAAAAAATGTTCATACTTCATCATCATCATCATCATATCAGCCGAAGGAAGTCCACTGCTGGACATAGGCCTCCCCCAAGGATCTCCACGACGACCGGTTCTGCGCTGCCCGCATCCAGCTTAATTGAACTCAATTTTTAATCCCCGATGCAAAAGAGTAGTGTGATAAGTTTGACGTGTATGTATCTATGTATGTGTGTCTGTCTGGGGCATCGTAGTTCTTAAACGAATGGACCGATTTTGTTGCGTTCCTTTTGTTTGAAAGCTGATGTGATCGAGGTGGTTCTTAGCTATAATTTATGAAGATATGTTCAGCCGTTTAAAAATCATCATCTCTTATCTAGGTGATGAAGGGATGTGGGCAACTTATACCGGTCTGATCGATTCGAAATTTGGTGCCCTGTAACTGTAATAATATTGAAAAACCATAGTAACCTTGACCTGATGCTGCAGAATTTCCTGGAATCTGCAGGATACCCAACTCCTCGCCAACTTACATCAGAGGCATCGTATGGGGCTCATTGGAATAGTCTCAATGAATAGGTGTTAGATAGAACATGGTATGTTTGATCTGATGCTGCAGCATCTTCTGGAATCCGCAGGATACCTAACTCCTCACCAACTTACAGCAGATAAATCGTGTTTGGGCTCATTGCAATGGTCTCAATGAATAGGGTTTAAATAGAACATGCTAACCTTGACCTGATGCTGCAGCATCTCCTGGTATCTGCAGAGAACCCAAATCCTTACCAACTTACAGCAGAGGTATCGTGTCTGAGATACGTAAAGTTTAAGAGGCATGAAATAAAACTTAAATTAAAAATTTTAAACACCCCCGACAAAAAAACCTTTAAAAAGTACAAAATAATACTCGTATGTTTTGGCCCGTTAAGTTTAAATTAAGTCGTCAGTATTTTGATCTAAGAGTCGTCGCGTAGGGGGACCGCTACGTAAATAAAATAAAAACAGAATAGAACCTGTTTTACTTTACTTCAATTATTTACTAATAATTTCACAACTTGGCGGTACCCCTACGCGACCACTCTTAGATCAAAATATAACTACTTCTCTAAGGTGTAACAAAATTAGCTGAAACTATTTTAACTGGTGCTTCTAACCATGAAATTGAACAACTTTCGCCATGGAACCAAAAAAAAAATGGTTCTCCCATACTAACTCGATCAGCTAATCAGCCAACTTAATAAGGGAAGTACAAATTTTTTTGAGCTATGGGTGTCATGGGGAAAGTTGTTCAATTTTATTGGTAGAAGCACCAGTTAAAATAGTTTCAGCTAATTTTGTTAGACCTTATATATTAAACTGAAAGGGGCAAGCCTCCGTAGCTCAGAGGCAAAGTTCACTGGCTTTACACAGGAGGTCGCGGGTTCGATTCCCGGCGGGGTCAATTGTAAGACTCGGTTTGGTTGGTGGTAGGGCATTTTCTAAGCCCGCCTGGCTAGCTACCACCATCTTATCTAAGTCTTGCCGCCAAATATCAATGTTGATATCATTGGTGTATTCCGGCTTGAAGATAAGATAGCCAGTTCCCCATTGCGTTGGGGATTCTTGGTAAGCCCGCTTTCATCTTCGGCAACATTGTCACTGACCACCAGGTGAGATGTTGTCAAGGGTTTACCAATAGTGAATAAAAAATAAATAAAAACATAGTTATTTTCTACTTTTTAGAGGTTTTCTTTGGGAGTTTTTTAAAAATTTTAATTTAAGTTTGTAACAAGCAGTGACGAGGATTTCTATAGAGAGTTGACACTCGGGCAAACATAGTCAGGCGCCGAAGTAAGACGTGAATGTTTTTAATGAAATTTTGTTTTTTAATTACGTAAAAAAAGCGTCGGTGGCTCAACCGGTAACGACTCGGTCCTCCTAACCAGAGGTGCCGGGTTCAAATCCGGACGGCCAATGTACCAATGAGTTTTTCGAAACTTACGTACATATACATACTCACCGATTGCTTTAACAGTGAAGGAAATCATTGTGAGAAAACCTGCACACACACATAATTATGTAGTGCAGGTACTCAAGTAAAAAGAACCGCCATATAAAGATGTTCACAACACAAGAACAATGTGTAGTATCCCTATCTGTTAAAAGAACTTTATGTGTGACTATGTGTGAGTGTATGTCGCTGATACATGTATGTTTTTGCGGTATAAAGTCCAGCTCTGGCACGTAGCTTTGCGAGTACTCGCCGCACCGCTCGGATCCAGCCAGTGCAGCGCTAGCCCAAGCGCACTCGCTTAAGTTCAAAAGACTTACATGTAGAGCTGCGGCATACGGTCCAGCTCCGGCACGTAGCGGCGCACGTACTCGCCGCTCGAATCCAGTCGCTGGCCCAACCGCACCGGGCAAGCGCAGTCGCTCGAGTCAAGGAGCGCCTCGAACGCACTACTCGAGACCCACATCCAGTTTCCGGCGCATACTGACCTGCAACAACAAGAGCGAAATCAATCCTTCTATGTATCGGAAATAGAATAAACTAAAAATCCTGGAGTTTCTTCTACTCATATAAATAAGTAAATGCTTATCACCCTGCTTTGGCTGATATGATGGTCATGTGTGATCGAATAGATAACTCATTACAATACCTACAAAATGTTTTGTAGCATCATAGTTAAAGCCAGTAGGTATTTTTTATATCCATAATTGGTAAGCCCTTGGCATCATTTCACCTGACCGCGCACCGGAGAACGTGGCGTAGGCAGGCCTCCCACGCGGTGGACCGACGACCTGGTGAAGATCGCGGGAAGCCGATGGATGCGGGCAGCGCAGGACCGGTCGTCTTGGAAATCCTTGGGGGAGGCCTTTGTCCAGCAGTGGACGTTTTTCGGCTCATATGATGATGATGAGCTAGCCAGGCGCGCTTAGGAAATGCCCTACTACCAACCAAACCGAGTCTTAGAAAGTCAAACACCGCCGGGATTCGAACCCGCAACCTCCTGATATGAAGGGAGTAGACTAACCACTACGCCACGGAGCCGGTATTTTTAATTATGTGTGTCAGTAAAATCAGTATTTTTTAACACTGATCTATATAGCATCGAAATAATATAGCATCCAATGGAAGCAATTAATGACGAGATAACTCACCAATCAGCGTCCAGCAAATACTTGAGGAAGTGTTGAAGTCCGTGTTCCCAAGACAGCCACAGAGTGCCGCGAGTCAGGAAGGAAGCTACAGCATTTCTCACTGCGTGGTGGAGCCATCCCTCGAGGCGAAGTTGGCGCATCGCTGCGTCTATGAACGGAAAGCCGGTTTTACCGTCGATCCATCTGAAATATATTTTTAAACATGTAGATATGGTACACCGCACGGCAATCGTACCAGTATAAGCGAAAAAGCCTCGGTGGCTCAAAGGTTACGACTCGGTCCTCCCCAGAGGTCCCGCGTTCAAATCCGGATGGCTCATGTACCAATGAGTTTTTAGAAAATAACGTACTCGTACATTTACTAACAGTGAAGGAAAACATCGTGAGGAAACCTGCACATCTGTTTTCAGATGTGTATGAAAGTCGCGTTACACACGTCCGTAGGTGTAAATCTAAATGCCCTACACGTGACCGCGGGTGATGCTGAGTGCAACACCAGGCAACCGCCGTCTATCCCTAGGATAGCACTGTTAATTGTGCCACGCATTAAGAGAAAAAGAGAGGAAAAAAATGCTATAAAAAATCGGACAAGTTTCCGAAACTGGAATAAAATGAAAAAAAAAAACGCTTTCGTTGATGTCTTTTGATTAAAATTTATTTTTATTTTATTTGATTAAAATGAACAGGTATCATTGTTGTTGTACTCGTGTGGAGAGGTGTGGTGGTACAGAACCCTCGCTGAACCTGGAATCCGAAGTGCACTTGGCCGGTTTCTTACATTTTATGTCTCCTTTTTCATAAATAATATTTAATACTTACGAAAAAACATTCTTTCTGAAAAAGCAGATGCATTTGGCAGTAAAAAAATTATAAAGTGCTGTTCATATCTACGTTACCATCCCATACAATGTATTAAACAAAATATTAAGTACTTTATTTTATTATGCTTAATGAAACCTACAGCCTTGAAAATTGTAATTTTTAAATAATTTTGGATGCCAAAAAAGAATTTATACGTAATTTTGAATTTTTTAACGGCTGTTAAGAAGGGGAACTGATGCGCATTGTGTAAGGTACTAATATATATACTTTGGTGTAAGTCTGCATGTGTGTGTGGGGGGGGCGGGGGGAGGAGGGAGTGTATAGTAAATAATTTTGAAGACTTTTACCATTGGTTTTTCATCATATTAGCCGCCTATATTTCACAGAGGACACTTAAAAGCTGCCATCTAGTGATATCAATGAGCACCAGAAGCACGAAAACTGTCAGGAGCATGCCCAACCTACCTTGCTCTATCCAACATTTCCTATCTTGGTTTTCAGCTACCTAGTTGTAAATATAGACTTGCATGTATATCAGAAACATTTATTTATTTACAAGCTCTCATCCAGATGATCCAGATTTAAAAAAAATTGACAGCGTTATGGTAAGAAAGCCAGCGCAGTTTAAAATATGCTTCATCAACCTTCCTGTCAAGAAAGTCTACAAAATTGAATATATTGAATATATGGACTACAAAATTTATATACCTATAGTAATAATAACATTTATATATAACAAATCAGAAATGAATATTGCATACCTACCTAATTTAATCACTCTTACTTTTAACATTTTCTTTTTTTGATTTGCATGTCTTAATAAGGCTGAATACGTTTACTGGCATTAAGATCTGTATATTTATTACTTACGTACTCCTGAAAATTAATTATTCTGATTCTGATTCTAACAGTTTACTGAAGTGGTGTTAAACACTCGCTGTCCGCGGGGAAATTCAATGTGGGAGCAGGACGTCACGTACAGTGCACCCTGTCGCACTTATAAGAGCCTTATGGAAAGGCACAGTCACAGTATAACAATATAGCGGCTTACAGTAGTGCAACGAATGTACTTACGCAGAGCAATGGAATGGTACTTGCGGGGCAGCGAGCGGCGGAGCACAGCTAGCTATAGGCTAGTACTGCCAGTATCTACGCCGCCGTGGCGGCATCGTTAGGGTTGCCATACGTCCTGTATATACGGGACTCTCACCGTATTTGACCATCCCGTCCCATATAACTACATGTCCCGTATTTGTTATGTATTTCGGCAAAATACGGAAATTGGCCAGAGGTGAGTTGCGCGGGTGCGCAGCCTGTCCGCAGCCGGTGGGGGGTTCAGGGGCGCAAGCATGTGAAAGGTGTGGTGGCAGAACCTACGGGTTTTTTGATGGCTATTACGGTTGAGATCAGAGGGTAGCTGTTAAAAAATACGTAGTTTGTCTTTCACTATCTATACATGCATGCTATGTATGGTGTAGTTGTAAAGCTGCGTTTTGGCGTTGAATGTTTTATGAATTTTGGGCATGGAAAGAGAAAATGTCCCGTATTAGTTCATCAAAGTTATGGTAACCCTAGGCATCGTGCGACATCAAAGGCGTTACGCTACTGTAAGCCATATCGTAATACTGTGCTGAAGTGGTGTTAAACACTCGCTGTCCGCGGGGAAATTCAATGTGGAAGCAGGACGCCACATACATTGCGCCCTGTCGCACTTATGAAAAGGCACAGTCGTATCGACGTCCCAGAGCAGGTAACGAACGAGGCGAACCTTAAGGCCATTGTATACACCAGCGCACGCCCTCCTGCTTTGAACCTGGGATCGGTAAGCGGCGCAATGTAAGCGCCTAACCCTAGCATACCGATGGGTCATGGCCCCGCGAGCAGCGAATTTTTAACACCACTTAACACAACTTACTAAAAGCGTACCTTTCCAACTCATCTCCTTGAGGGTTCTTCCACGGAATATCCAAGCAGATCGGATTGCCAGACAACTGTCCGTAGTTGGGGTTGTTCACGCTCATCGTGTAGAAATACTCGCGCCAAATCAGCTGGCCTGAGAAAACGGCAAGACGTTTGAAGTGCAAACATAATAAAGTATACAGGTGTAACCAGAGATATGGCTATATATAAGGGGGGGTAGATAGGTTACATGCGTCGAAAAAGTGAAGCAAATAAATAGATGTCTCTTTTCTTAGTAGCATTCGATGCCACGGTAGGTACCTATAATATAGTGTGCGTGCGCCAATGGGCTCGATTTTCAAATGTTGTTTGTTAGTGATGCATAACCCATGTATGGTAACAAATCTCTGGATGTAACGACATTTGTGTGGGACCCGTTAACTGGGGGTTCTACTCATCATACTAAACAACTTTTGTTCTAAGTATGACTTTGCTGAAATCGTATGGAGGGTCCTTTTTTTGAGAATATACAATGGGGTTCCTTGGGGAAAGTTGTTCAGTATGATGAGTAGAACCTCCAGTTATCGGGTCCTACACCAATTCTTTTCCACTTTGTATATAATTGTATAATAAGGCCGCCTATTGTATAATTTTTCTTCTTTTTCTTGTTGCGATGCAATAATAGTTTTAATGCCACTGCCAAGTAATGACAGCCATTGTAACATGAGTGCTAGACAATAGACAGCACGAGTGTTGTAATGGCTAATTGCGTGCAGTGGCATACAATACTCTTTCTACGACCATGAAATAAATAAAATACATTGAAATTTTGTCACAATTTTATATTGAATTTTTGAAGCCAAAGCTCGGTTGAATGTATCCACGATTGACAAGTAAAACGAGATGGAAAAATCTTATAAGTACCTGTAATGAAGTGAGTGGGAGTGAGCCGGCCCCGGTGCACTTTGTTGAAGATGTCCTGGATTGCCCAGTAAAACCTGTGAATAAATACTACAGTTCCAAATACACGCTTTAAAAATAGAATATGTATTTTAAAGGAAGGTTCTGCCCATGAAATTCTAATTTTGTTGTACAACTTTGCTTAAATCACCTAAAACCTACGACCAGAGAAGTGAAATACTCTTGTGCCAAGCATCTGCCAAGCATTTGCAAAATATAGCCTACAGTTTCGAAAATGTCATTAAAAATCATTTCCACCCTAAATTTGGGCGGAAATAGGGTTAAACCAGATTGCATCCAAAACGCACTTAAACCCACTTGAATTTAAACCCGGGTGAGTGGATTGCCCATCACTGTACCTAGAAATTTGACCCTTATAAGTACTTCTTCATATCAGCCGAAAAACGTCCACTGCTGGACAAAGGCCACCTCTAAGGATTTCCACGACGACCGGTCCTGCGCTGCCCGCATCTATCGGCTTCCCAAGATCTTCACCAGGTCGTAGCTCCACCGCGTGAAAGTACTTAACCAAAGTAAAACTTAACTTTTTCGTGATGATTCACTGAACTGTCTTTTTCAATGTTCTTTTGAAATGTCCACTTTTCGCTATTTTTTGTTAAAAAGTCCTGTAGATTTGTAAGTGGGCACGACATACTATACTTTGAAGTTACAACGATGGCGGAGTAGATTCTTTACGTTGCCGACTCGTAGTCACACCAGATTATCACACCAGTATGACAAACAGGAATTTTTTTTCTCGTTTGTCACACTACTTATTTTACCACACCATGTATACCATAATTGCTAGTGCAGTACATACCTCGTAGAAAGGATAGCAATAGAAAAGCGAAGAATTGTGAGGACGAGGTGGCTTATTGTCTTGTCTAACGAGTGATAGAGAAATCCGATATTTAACAGCAATACTAATGCTTTACATGTGTGCCTAGGAAAAATATCGCTATTTCATGTGCGATACGTTAAAGCGTTAAGAGGGAAGAATAGTACGTGCTCGTCCATACAAAAAGAGAAAACGTTTTTCCACTTCTAAATATTTTCCAATCACCATGATTTTTTAGTATGTTATTGACACAATGAATTACTAGGTTTATAGCTTTTCCTTTTTTCAAAATTTGCTATAGATTCAGACTTATAGGCAGCTCAAGTAACGTAATTTTTGTGATTAAAACTATTTCGAATTAAGCCGTTTTTTGAACAAAATCAATGTATTTTTTTTTTAAAAGCGAAACCTATAAACCTAGAATATATTGTGCTGAAACGATCGACATCAAAATCAAAGAGATTTGTTGAGATTTAGTTAGTGAAAACCGTTTTCTCCCGAAATGGGAATTTCGTCCAGAAAAGTACCTATTGTCAGTTGCGAGCTGCAACGCTCTCTATCGCACGATTGGGGGTCGGGGGGAAAGCAAAGCACACGTACAATAGAGATGTCGATGGTGAAGTCGATAGTAGAGATGGGATCCCACCCACGTTATCGATATATATCTGTTTAAAAAATTCTGGGAGTGGGAAAAGTTAACATTAGTAGGTTTTCAAGAAAAAGATTGACCAGTGATTATTGTTTTATTTCTTCCTAACTCAAAATGGATTACATTGCTTTTTTTTATAAACGATTGTGTGTTTGTACTTCGCTGTTCCAAGACGTTACAGCAGCTAAACATGTTCGTGAATGTAGCCGAATTTTCCATCGTCGCATTTGGACGAATAAGACGAATACGCGAACACGAATAGCGATGTGATGTGCTAGCATTACATGCTTTACTTTAGAGTTCGTTGTTTTGCTTCAGAGCCCTTATCTTTTTGCTTTGCACTAGGTTGAGTGCCTTCCGTACTCGCCTCCCCTGCCCGGTGAAGTTGTAAAGGCCCCCACGGCCAACAACAAGCTTATCATTTCGAAAAAAAAAAAAACATTCAGAGCCCTAATAAAACCAAAACCGTAATGTGGCTAATCCACCTACTCATTTCAACGGTCCACGAATAAGAATTTTTAAAAAAATACGGTACCTATACTTAACGTGACCATAGTCCCTTTTTCAGGCTGTTCGTCCCGCTGTCCCCAGCGAGGGAAAAAACGTCCCACTTTCGCAAACAGACCAAACGATAAATTAATTGAAGTATCTACCTATTATTTTTTCACTCGCAAACAACTGCTTAGATATTAGAAGTCATGTTACTTACTAAGGCCATAAGTAGCTCAACTTATGTAAACTAAAAAAAAACGACCAAGTGCGAGTTGAACTCGCGTAGAGAGGGTTCCGTATAATTACAAAGACATTTAGGGTGATTTTTAAATAATTAAAAATATCACATTTGAAATCATCACATTAAGATGCACTAGCGCTATCTAGTGGTGTTTTAGTGAACTATTTTCCGTAAATTTACGTAACAAATTGAGTTTACCACTTTATTTACAATTGATAGAATTCTTATAGGTTTTCCTGTAATCTACAAGCAATAAACTATATTTTGTAGTTTTGGAGTAATCACCTAATAGGGGGAATGGTCAATTTTCGTCTTTTTCCAAGCGATTTCCAAAAAGGAAGAGGTTCTCAATTCGACTGTATGTTTTTTTATTTTTTTTATAAGTGTTACCTCGGAACTTTTATTGGGTGAACCGATTTTGATGATTTTTTTTTCTTCGAAAGCTAGTGCTTCCAAGCTGGTCCCATATAAATTTTATCAAAATCGGTGTAACTAGTACTTTATTAGAAAATTAACAAAAACCAAAAATAATAATGCAAAATTGTTCGAAGTTGTTCATTTGATATATGACACAGTATAAGGTCTGCAAAACTTTTTTTTAAAATTTCCTAATTGGTCCCCCGAAAATACCCTTAATTTTTAAAAATATTTATTGACTGCATATCTGTGTTTGGGTGATAGGATTACACCATCCTACCTGATTTCACTTGATATGGTCCAGTAGATACGGGCAGTGATCTGTGATGGCTGGGACAGACGGACAGACAGACAGGCGCACGAGTGATCCTATAAGGGTTCCGTTTTTTTTGTACGGAACCCATAAAACCTACTTATTATTTAGATGGTCACGTTAGGTATACTCGTATAATTATTATAGTATCACATTAGTAGTTTCGTTCACAATAACTAGCATAATATTTTATCACGCTTTTATTATAAGGTAAGGTGCAGCCAAACGCACTCAAAATTTTACTAAAAAAATGCTTCACCTGTATGTTTGTATGTAGGTATGTAACCGACTCCTTTGGACTCGATTTTGACCCACTTTAAACGGACACATTTAATTCAAACTTTGTAGACTTATCAAGAATCAGCGACAATATAATAATTTCATAAGTTTGAACTAAAAAATAAATAGAGTTTAAAAAAACTAAAAAACACGCTTTTAAAGTACATCAGACTGAAAAGTAAAAAATAATTCTAAATATAAGTTGAAAATATTAATTAACAAAAAATACTAGTCTTATTTGGGAAAAAGTGTGGGTTGCTCGATAGACAAAAAATATGGCACAGAGCGCCCCACGCTTTTTCACGATAATCTAGTATTATTTTAGTAATTCTAGTTATATTTTTCGTTAATTATTATTTTCAACTTATATTAAGAATTATTTTTTACTTTTTAGTCTGATGTACTTTTAAAGCGTGTTTTTTAGTTTTTTAAACTTTATTTATTTTAGAGACACTGCAAATACCTAAATAACCTTACAATACAAAATTTCAGTCATTTAGGGCGCATCGTCAACAAGCCGATTTATCAAAAATCAATTTAGTTTATACTCCTTGCTAATTACTATTATCTACATAACAAAATCATCATTACAGCTCATATACGTCCCCACCGAGGGGCTCGAGCCTACCCCGAATCAGGACGATTAGGCCTTAGTCGACCACGCGGGCCCAATGCGGGTTGGTCGACTTCACACACAACCTTCGAGTTTCTTCGCAGGCGTGTGTAGGTTTCCTCACGATGTTTTCCTTCAACGTTAAAGCAATCGGTAAGTATGTACGTAAGTTTTTGAAAAACTCATTGGTACATTGGCCGTCCAGATTTGAACCCGGTACCTCTGGTTAGATGGACCGAGTCGTTACCGGTTGAGCCACCGACGCTTTTTAACAAAATACTCACTTGAAATTATCACTATTACCTACTGCTATTAACTTCAATTTCTCTGTATCGGAGTTTCGGGGACGCCACAACAATCACTATCCGTAGGTACGTAAGAAAACATTCCGCCTTTCGTCGCAACTTCTCGCCAACTGGCAGCGTCTGTCGATGTGTGCGTGAGGCTCTTTGTATGTGCTGTGCGCGATGCCCGGGGGCATGAGCGCACGAGCGATAGCAAATGTTTTCCCAAATACCTATTTCGTTAGGATCGCGAAGCTATTCTTCCCTCTTAATGACATTTCTATTGCTATTTTCCTTTCCTTCTACGGCAGTACCTACATAATAAATTAATAAAAGTCTATCTATGGCCTATGTTCAGCTGTAGATGTCCAGTGATTCATATTATTATAATGCAACCTTAACTGACTGGCCGCTTGGAAAGCAATGCTTGAGATAATGGTAATGACAGACAAATGTCAATCGAAATAATTTGCACCATATTTTCACATCAACGATTTTGCTAATTGTGTATTGGGTTCACATTCACTTTGTGATATGGATTTTAATATCATTAATAGAAAACGTGGACAAGTGTTGTTATTAAAGCAACACCAATACTATAAACAGAAAGTTTATAAAAATTTATCTCAAATATGGTTTTGTAGTAACCGTCGTAACAGTATAAAGTGCTCAACTGCTCAGGTTCGGTGACAATAAACGTAAGTATATACCTACCTACTTATGTACCTACGTATATGTGCTATACCAGTGAATAATCTTTCTGTTTTTGCGTGAAAGAGTAACAAAAATCAGTACAAGGATGCTATCGCTGTCACTTTTTAAGGGCCATATTACACTAGCGAGTTGCGAGTGAGTGGAAAGCGAGGTGAATGCACGTAAACGGAAACTAGCAAATCAGCAAGACCGTTTTCAAACATATTAAAGAAGTACAAGTACCTGTTACTTTTGAGAAATTTCTCGTTGCTGACTATCAATATGAGCCAATTCCGACTAAGCATACAAGACTATTTTGTTGTCAAGAAGCAAAAGAATTATTAAAAAGAGCGAATGAATATTTTATAGATGCGAAGCACGTCTCAAATAACTTCAGTGATACCGCTAATACATGTGCTTATGAGTGACAAAAAAGAGTCGACGTACGCTGCATTGTTCGATATCCTGAAAACTAAATTTCCCTATTGGCATCCCACTGTATTCCACACAGATTTCGAGACTGCCGTAGCAAATGCTTTAAGATATTTTTTTCCACAAATATCGATAAAAAAGTGATACTATCATTAATGTCACAGCTTATGGCGAAAACGAAAAAAAATGGTTTGAAAAGTAAACTAAATAAAAGAATTGTGGGATTATGTACGGCATTGCCGCTAACTCCACTAGAACTAGTTAGAAATGGATGGGAATACATAAAAACTGAATCTTATGAATTGAGCGGAAAAAATATTTAACAGTTCATAGCATACATGACCCGACAATGGCTTAATGATAAACAAAATATCGCCGACTGGAATGTAGTTGGCCAAAGGCACAGAACCAATAACGTTTGTGAAAGTTGGCACTCCCAATTAAATAAAAATATAAATAAAAACTACGTAACCATACTAAAATTATTAACAGTATTATTAAATCAAAAGGAAATTGATATTAAAAATAAAAGAAGGGTCGAAAAAACTGATATAAAGATAATTTTGTTATTTCCTGCCAGTTAAAACTTTTAAATAGTGAAATGTCATTGGGACATTTCCTCAAAACTTTGCGTTAAAAATATAAGCTAATACCTAATCTGAAGGTTTTTTAATTTAACGGTGTCGGCAACGGGTATAACTGGGACAGCACTAGTTAGGAAATAAATGCAATAAATGGTGTGGAGAAATAAGTAGTGTGACAAACAATAAAAAAAATCCTGTTTGTCATACTGGTGTGATAATCTGGTGTGACTACGAGTCGGCAACGATTCTTTATGTGTTTGAAGGTTAAAATAAATGTAATAGTCTATAAATTAGTATGCTATGAAGCTTTCCTTTACGCTTCAAAGTTGTTTTTCTAAACATATGTAGCCACAAAATGCTATTTAGTTATCAAACAGTTTTTAAAATAGCTATTAAAGTATTAGTAAGTTATGAAAGAGTCATATTTGAGATATAACAATGCGTTTCAGGTTATATTTAGGTATTCGATTATCTTAAAAATAACCCATTTATAACCTTTTCGGAACTTAGAAGACTTGGACTTAGCTCAGGAAAACGATCTCTAATTAGGTACGTTATATTAACCTCTTGAAAAGGGCTTTTAGGTTAAACAAAAAAACCATATAGTCTGACACCAAGACGATCTTAATTTAACTGAAATAGAACTTATTGGATATGAAAATTCCATAATATGACTTTTTTATGACAAAAAGGCATTTCTCATAACCATCTTTTAAAGGACAATTTAATTGTAACTTGGATTAACAGCCGTCGAAACTCACAACTACGCGCTAGCTAGTCTTGACCAAGTCTTTGACCTGTGAACTGTGTTTTGCCGTGGTTAACGTTTTGAACATAGTTCACAGGTCAATGACTTGGTCACGACTAGCTAGCGCGTAGTTGCGGTTGCGACGGCTTCTAATGGGAACAAAATGTGCAAATGCTTGGCAGACACAGTTACGCAAATGTATTTCATTTCTCGTTTGTTCCGCGCTCTCGCTTGCAAGCTCGGATCAGGCGAGACGTGACAATTAGGACGTGACAAGGACGTAACACTTTTGTAAGTGCGTTCATCGATTTATAAGACGTTATCACGTCAAAAACTTAGTACTCTTGAAATTCAATAGAAGGCAGTGTACTCGTACTCAACTCCATATAATAATTTTTTACCTTCGAACAGACAAACATCCAAAGCGAAGCGCTGGACTCAGCGAAATCGGGGGCCCAAGAAGATCAGGGTTCCCTTGCGTAGGCAGGTACGATCCTCTGTAGAAACATTAATGTATTAGCCAATAACCTAATTAATTTAATTAAAACTTAACAACCGAACTGAAGAAGAACATTACATTTCGTGTAAAAATCTATCCTATATCACTCACAGGATCAAGAAAAATTTAATGACACCTCGCATTCCAAAATCCATCAACCCGTTTAGCCAAAGAAACAGACTTACGTACATACACCCGACAAACATTAACCTACTTTTTAAAAAGTACGATAATTACCCTGCTTTTTGGGTAGTAAAAAACGTGTTGTTTTATAAAGCTTCGAAAACGCCCTAAAATTTTTAGTCTAGACCGGCTTCAGCCAAAGATAGTGTTACTAATTTCCCCGACTGCTTAAAAATGGGATCAAGATAATATCACAAACCCAAACTGTACACCAGTTAACAAATCAGATCCTGTCAAGAACCGAACCAGGGACGCCACTGGTACCTGCACTCTTGTCTCATTTGCAGAAAGTCTCGTGCTCGATAGCGAGACGCGAGTTCATTTGCTTCAAGAACCGAACCCGGACGCCAGTTGTCCCAGCACTCTTGTCTCACCTGCAGAAAGTCTCGTGCTCGACAGCGAGACGCGAGTTCATCTGCTTCTAGAACCGAAGCCGGACGCCAGTTGTCCCTGCACTCTTGTCTCACCTGCAAAAAGTCTCGTGCTCGACAGCGAGACGCGGGTTCATCTGCTTCAAGAACATAACCCGGACGCCCCAGTTGTCCCTGTACTTTTGTCTCACCTGCAGAAAGCCTCGTGCTCGACAGCGAGACGAGAGTTCATCTGCTTCAAGAACCGAACCCGGACGCCAGTTGTCCCTGCACTCTTGTCTCACCTGCAGAAAGTCTCGTGGTCGACAGCGAGACGCGAGTTCATCTGCTTCAAGAACCGAACGCAGACGCCAGTTGTCCCTGCACTTTTGTCTCACCTGCAGAAAGTCTCGTGCTCGACAGCGAGACGCGAATTCATCTGCTTCAAGGCTGCCGTCTCACCGCCCACCCACTTTATCATGCGGATGTCTCCGCCCTCGAGAAATACACCAAAATCCTCGGGCTTTGGTATCTGTTGGCAAAAATAACACATTTTTTTCTGTTAGTTTCACAAACCAATTCCTTCCAAATCAGATATCTATCTGAGGGTCCCTTAGGTCCCTCATCACGAATCCGATGTCAGAATTGAAACAAGAGGCCGCCATTATTAACTTTTAATGTACTGGACCGAATGCTTGCAAAATCGATATCTGAGGTCCCTGAAGTCCCTTATCACGAATCCGTTTTCAGAATAAAAAAAAGGCTACCATTTTGAACTTTTTAGTTACTGGACGGAACGCTTGCAAAATCGATATCTGTGGATCACTGAAGTCCCTTGTCACGAATCCGTTTTCAGAATTTAAAAAAAGAGGCCACCATTTTGAACTTTTAGCGCAGTAAGTACTTACATCATAGTTCAGATCAGTAATAATATTTGGCGTGAGCTGTAAGAAACATTATTCCTTACCTTGTCAAACACCTGAAACTCTTCATAGAAGCATTCGGGAAAAGTACCGAACGTAATACCGTCGAAGTCAATGTCAGGCACGGGTCGTGGGGGGTCTCCGATAGTGGTAACAGTATGCTGGGGATAAGAAAGACATGATGATGATTAGATTACGCATTATCATCAATATTGATTTAGGCCAGAAATTCTAAGGTTTCCGTAACCAGGTAACGGGACTCTATTACTATGCCTAAGCTGTCTGTCTGTCTTTCCGACTTTTATAGGGCGGTATGTATCTGTTGTAAGCCGGATGAAATTTTCACAGAATGTGTTATTTATATTGGGGGATTTACTAACAAATAAAAAATATATATACAAAAAGTATCATAGGCACATAGCTCTTAGAACAGATGGCCATTGGGGCAGTAAAGTTCTCGAGTGGCGACCGCACACCGGAACACGTATCGTAGGCAGGCCTTCAGACCTGGTGAGGGTCGTGGGAAGCCGCTCGATGCGGGCAGCGCAGGACCGGTCATCGGTGGATATTCTTGGGAGAGGCCTTTGTCCAGTAGTGGACGTCTATCGACTAATATGATGATGATGATAACAAAGAGTAAAAAAATAAGGGGGGGGGGAGTTTCTTCATTCTGTTGAGAACTTCTACATTTGTTACTCTATCTCTCCATGAAATTTTTAACATGCGTCTGTATAACCACATTTCGGACGCGTTAATTTTTGATTCAATGTTGCTATTTAGGGTCCAGGTTCAGGTTGCCAATAATAGTCGTGCTATTGTAAATAAATTTAATCTAATGTAAATGTAACTGTGTATATACTAGTCTAGTATAACTAGTCTAAGTCCTAGAATAAGTTACTAACACTATTGTGATCCTTGTTGGTTAATAAATAAATTATATATTATTATTTAAAAATATAAAAGTTACTCTACATTGCTCCTTTGCACGAGGCGAAGTAGTAAGAGCACCTCCAGCGGAAGCACAGTCGGCTGGATTTCAGTGCGACGGGGATAGAAAGCGTCGAACTATCCGGACATTATCGAGGAGGACTGCTTTCTGCATTGCTGCAATTATTGGTCTGCCTCGGAGACCAGCCGCCTTAGGTGACGTTCAAGGTCGCCTGAAATTAGCCCGTTCACGGATAGAACTTCGGGGATGATTTCGGTGGATTCCACTCCCCACATATCAGTAACCTCGTGCGCCACGTCCAGGTACTTGGTCCTTTTCTCGGCATCAACCTGCACGAGGTTTTCATCATATGGGATAGTGATATTAACCAAAAACACTCTTGACTGCGCCAAATCCATCAACACGATATCAGGTTTATTCGAAGGAATAGTATTGTCCGTGACGATGGGTCGGTCCCAGTAGAGCTTGGTGCGGTCGTTTTCAAGAACCGGCTCCGGCGTGTACTTGTAATACGGCAATCACCGAGATATGAGGCCATACTTAAGAGCGATCTCTTGGTGTAGGATCCTGGCTGCTTGGTTGTGCCTGTACAAATACTCAGTGTTGGCAAGCATGGAACAACGGACGTTATATGACGCAGGGTCTCCCCAGATTGACGGCACAACCGACAAACGTCCAAGGTGCCGTCTTTTATTATAAACCTCCTACAGTTGTTCGTCTTAACCACCTGATCCTGTATTACACAAACAAATCCCTCGGTCTCCGCAAAAAGGTCTCCGAAGCGCAGCAACTGCACGGAGGCCTTCTGATCTACGAAGGATCCACAAAGGGCCTTGAACAACCTACCGTGCAGCTCTTTGTCTTTCCAGATGGCCTCTCGCTCAGCAGTGCTAAGTATAGCCAGCGCCTGCCAGTTCTCTTTGGCCATGGATAGAGGGGTTTGTCCTTATCACATAGGCTATGACCACTCTATGCAAGTCAGTATCGACTTTCGTCAGGAAATAACTTCGTAGGCTGCATATCTCGCAGTTGTGCATTTTTTGGCACTTAAAAGGCCACGACCGCCACTCTTCCGTGGAATATACAGCCTCATCACTGACGACCTCGGGTGATGCATCCTATGGAGTGTCATAGTAGTGCGGACTTTTCGATAAAGGGCGTCCAGTTCGGTCTGTAACCATCGGAGTATGCCAAAGGTATACAAAAGAACAGACATGACCCAGGCGTTGAACGCTCATATCCTGTTAACGCTTGACAAATAGCTCTCAAGAACTTTTCTCAGGCGCTCCCAAAACACGTCACAAGTCGCCAGTTTCACCCCTGCCCCTGCGTCGTGAACACCAATACTCTGCAACATACCCAGATACCGGTATGTATCAGTTTCGGAGAGGGTGCGGATGTTCATGGAGTCGATATCGATTCCGTCTGAATGTACCACCCTACCCCTGTTTACATGAAGGATCGCGCACTTATCCACTCCTAGCTCCATGTTGATGGAACTGCTAAAATCACATGTGATTTTCAGCAGTTCCTCCAACCTTGTTTCATTTGGAGCGAACAGTTTGAGATCGTCCATGTAGAAAAGGTGGGTAATATTATTATTATTATAATGTCGTTCATAGAAGCGTGAAACTTGGATTTATTAGGTATAATCATATCATAACCTTAAAGCAAAATAAAAAATAATAAACCCGGCCAAGTATGAGTCCGTGAGTCGTACTCGCGCTAAGGCGTCCGAACTGAACGATAAAAAATATAATTTTTCTGTCAGTCGCGTTGATGTCTTAGGTTAGGTACTTGTGTGAAGAGGTGTGATAGTACGGAAACCTCGGTGCGCGAGTTCGAATCACACTTGGAGGTTTGTTTTTTAAATTAGAACTGAGATATAGTCGCTTACTATAAGCCTCGCCCTGATTCAGGGTAGGCTCGAGCCCCTCGGTGGGGACGTATATGATATAATAATAATAATAAGCCTCTTAAGAAGGCTCAAGGTCACCCAAAAAGCGGGGCGTGCTATGCTCGGAGTTTCCCTACGTGATCGAATGAAGAATGAGGAAAGCCAAAGTAACCAAAATAGCTCTCGGGGCACTAGCTCGTAGAACAGATGGCCGTAGGGACATTATAGTTCTCTAGGGGCCACCGTGCAACAGACCGCATTAAGTAGGCAGGCCTCCCACTCGTTGGACCGACGCCTGGTAAAGGTCGCGGAAAGTCTCTGGATAGGGGCAGCACAGGACCAGTCGTTGTGGAAATCCTCGGGGAACATCTTTCGGCTGATATGATGATCAATTTTGAATACCAAAAATAGAATTCATCCTAAAAATATTTCCAAAGTTTATCTATACATGTACTTGAAGAAGTTTTGCCGAACTTTCAGGTGTCTCCTGTGTTAACACGTGGTGACTCAAGACTCAAGTTACGGACTCTGTATAGAACTGTATTCGCCTGTCAAAACACAAAAATGTGTCGAGATGTTTACGAAATGTTTCAGTGACCCTAGGTTCAGTGACCTTAGGTTAAAGAAAGCTGTTCAAGGGCCTTACACAAATGATACACCCTGCCTGGAGGTATCAGCACCATCATCATATCAGCCAAAGAACGTCCGCTGCTGATCATAAGCCTCCCCCAAGAATTTCCACGACGACTGGTGCTGCGCTGCCCGCATCCAGCGGCTTTCCGCGACCTTCTCCAGGTCATTGGTCCACCTGGAGGTATACTAACAAGGAATATGTAATAAGTCAGCGGTATGTCCAGTTGACCCACATTTATTTATTTATTGATGATGATGATTGTACATGATCGTACCAGGCTGCCATAGAGAGTATGGGATGCATACTCCTACCAGGTGACCCTAATTTCATTACAGTACAGGTAGTAAAGACGCTCCTGCGGCATGTGGTATGGCCCTAGAACAATACCACCCCATCTCTTGTGGTGTCGTAAGAGATGACAAAGGGATCAAAACATGATTAGTATTTAAAGGTACTCACGAGAAACATCTGGTAAGTCAGCGGCGGTATCCCCCCGTTGGCCCGGATGACCGTGTCGGGCTCCCACAGAGTGTGCGACACATACTCCTCGCAGGCGACCCCGGTCTCCTTGCATATTTGCCTCACACTGTCGTCGCGGGCCCGCCACACTGGCTCGCAGTCTTGCTCGAAGCAGAGCTTGCGAATGCCTGGAGAATTTAGAATAGTTAAGTAAAAGCGGCCTGCAGTGCGGCCCTAGAATAGTACCCAGTACATCTTTTCCTTTCTCTTTGTGAGGGTGTCGTAAGACACAATTAAGGGTAAAAGGACATAGGCCGCAGGATGAGCAGCAGCGTCCTTTCCGTGCACTGTGCCACCATACTGCACACTGCTATCGCTAATCCACCTGCCAAGAATGTTGAATGAAAACCCTCTCCAACTCGAGGGATGTCCAGCAGTAGACGCCTTTTGGCTGATGTTATGACGGTCAAGTACAAGCGTCCGGGAGTCGCATCTTCGGCGGCGTTGGATTTTGAGGGTGGGCTGATAAAGGGCCAATTCCGGGTTGGTGGAGGTTGTAGGGTTAGTAGCGAGCCCCACTGTCAGAAGTTTTTTAAGCCACCGATAAGGTACCTGACACGGGTTATCGACTGCCAACTATTGATAGCAACCGGAACATGTTGCCTATGTAACTGAAAATAAGACATAGGGATCGTTCAACAATTACGTGATCATTTTTGGCCGTTTTTTTAACCCCCCCCCCCCCCTATGTGATCACAGCGTAATCTTTTGTTTTTTAACCCCCCCCCCCCCCTCGCCTTGATTACGTAATCTTCGTCCGTGCTTAAAATGTATGATAATATATGCCGAAAAAGTATAAAAATACTGAATCTGGTCACACTGTTCCACAGTTTGTCTATAGCAGGGGAAATCCCGTTCCATCTATCTAATAGTTAGTGTTACCAGTAGTAGACTTCAAAATTGGACGTAAATATTTTAAATATTTAGTTTATAAAATGATAACGTAATCATGGATTCTCCCTCCCCCCCCCCCCCCCAAATAATCCAGATGTATATACAAGCATCTGACCCCCCCCCCCCCCCTTCCGGTGATCACGTAATTGTTGAATGATCCCATAGACCCCTCACGTGCAATAAACTTTTTTTTTAAAACACATTCAAATAATGTACATTGACATGTTATGATAAGGAAATCATTATCTGAAAATCCCTCTTTGGGTTTTTTCATTTTCCCGCAGTGCCCCATATATGGGTCATGCACGTATGAGTTCTTAAATTAATGCCATGTACAGGGTGTAACAAAATTGGTGTAGGTCCCGTTAACTTAGGGTTCTACTCGTCATACTGAACTACTTTCTCCAAGGAACCCATAGTCAATTCTCAAAAAAAAATTTGGGCCCCTTCATACTAAAATGCAGAAAATCGGCCGATCAGCTGATCGATATGTATGAAGAGTGAAAAAATTTAGACAGTTTCAGTAAAGTCGTAGAACAAAAGTTGTTCAGTATGATGAGTAGAAGCCCCAGTTAACGGGACCTACAGCAATTTTGTTATAACCTGTATAAGTGGTGCACGCACGTCTGGGTTATTCTGATGAGAAGTTCATACAAATTTGTAACCGACACGAGTCGGTCACAGGTGAGGTGTTGTGTAAAACAATTGACGCGATCAGTGACGTGAGCGGAACAGTTGATCGTTATTTTTTTGTCCTATTTTGACAGTTACTATACGGCAAAATTTTTCAGAATGTTCTTCCGGTACCCGTACCTATGTTTTTGTTTACAATTTCATAGCCCACACTTGTCAGGCAATTTGAAAGATTTAACTCATACGTGCGAGATTTGACAAGCCTATGACTTCGCACGAGGGAATGACATACGTGTGGTGCACTTACGCCTCATCTAACCTCGAAATGGCCCACATTTGGGTCACGTACTGGTAACGTGTTAAAATGCCTTGCGAAGTCAACCTGCGTGATCGACCCACCAACGCAAGTTCCACTGAGCTACGATCTCTAAACTGATAAAGTATAAGTATTGACAAATGAATATGGCAAGAAGCACGCAAATATGTGTAAGCAGGCCTCCAAATCGGTGGACTGATGCCTTGGTGAAGGTCGCAGAAGTCTGCTGGATGCATCTATGCGCAGGACCGGTCGTCGTCGCAATCCTTGGGAGACCTTTGTTCAGCAGTGCACGTCCTTTGTCAAGTCATTTAATGTTGAACACCGCTGGCCTCCGCCCCCGCCTTTCATTGTGAACGGGGCTCAGTGCCTTAAATATAATTCTCTTCTTTTGAACATGCCGCATTTAAAAGTTTTATCTTACCAAATTCCTCCCAAATCCGTCGGAACACCACATCAGGTTTTCCCTTGATCATAAGAAGCCTGCCCCCATGCTCCTTGAACCGTTTGTCGAGGTCGTCTAGCGCTTCTAGCAAATATCGCATCCGGTTGTACCCGACCAACTTCGTACCTATCAAGGGTTGAGAAAAAAGTCTTTGTTATGAAGGATTTTCGAATCGAATATTCTTTTTTGAGTAGATATCAGTTTATTATGACAAGTAAAAGGATAAGTAGGTCTTCTTCTTAGCAAACTCTTTACTCTATCATTTTCTCTTAGAAAAATATCTTGAAAAATCGTCGGTCACAGTAAACCACATCTTACAAGTTTGTCTGTTAAGTTCAAAGTTGCCGAAAATTGTCACATAAATTATAAACATGTCTACCAATATATAACAAAAAAATGGCCTCTTACAACAACATAATATTAAGATTCGAAATTCAAATTTTATAAGTATTTTTTTGATTAAGCAGTGCGGATGCGTTGCGGAGAGGCGAGATAGCAAGCACGATTACTGGCATGCGGGGCATTCTATATTAAGGTGCGTACAGACTAGAGATAGTCTCGGGCTGAGTGAGGACGTACTGAGGTTCCCTCAAATGTGGACGTGCTTAGATTGAGGGCCTTGCGACAGATACCTGCGGCGCGAAATGAGACGCGATCTGCAGCGCGGCAAGCGGCGACAACAAATGTAAGAATTAAGAAATTGTTATGGTTAAGTATGCCACAGCTACCGGCGACTTAAATGTACAAGCTAGTATCGAGGCGGCCACAGCTCAGAGCGGCGCCCGCGGCGGCAGCGGTGGATTTATTCGCCGCGGTCGCATATTCGAGAACAGAATAGAATAAGTTTATTGAGACACCGGGCACATAATATACAGTTAAAGGTACATAATTACTGTTATGTTAAAAAAAAATAACTAGAAAAACATGTTAATTTTAAATAAACGAGAAGAAGTAAATACATATAATAGGTAATTTAGGTATAAGCCCGGCGACATCAAAAGGTCCCAGCTCAGCGTATGTAGCAGAGACAAAGCCTCAGCTACGCTGGTGATTCTACTGTAACGTGCTTCGAGCTGTTGCATACCCTCGCAAATAGCGCCGCGCCGCCAGAAGTTTTGGCCGGTCCCTAAAAAAGGTCTTGCCTCTAGTCTGTACACACACACCTTTACGTCTTAATGCAACGGCCGACAAACCCGTAATAACTCCATTGCTGGAGCTACAGATGTCCATAGGCGAGGGTAGCCGTTTGTAACGAGACGGCCGTCCGCTTTTTAAGAAAAAGTAAAAACAACAATATACGCACTTTCAACCATGCTGTGACATGAAGGCAACTTGCCTGCAGTTTCACCATCAAAGATGAAGACAGGGAAGAACGGCACTGTTCTGTCCTCTAAAGCAGCGTAGAGAGCTGGGTTGTCATGGAGACGTAGTCCGTGGCGAAACCAGTGCACGCTGCCACCTAACATCTTGGCAGTTCAGACTCCGGTACTTGGCCTGAGGACAATAAAATTTTAGTATTCAATAAATGGTTTCATAACTATCGTAGAGATGGCCTATATACTCGTTCGTATTGGTCTGTAACCAGGGTTGCCAGGTGGTCCAGATAATAAAAAACTAAAATCCGTCTACAGAAAGGTATAAAAACAAGAGTTTTTAGCCTGAAATCATAGCCTTTATTTTTCCCTTCTTGTGGGGTTAGAGCCGTTGCGTACGACCGTGGAAATAAGTTTTCCTCAGATCGCGCGGGAACTATGTTAGGATATGCTAATTAGTAAATTATATAATTTCTCACCTCCTCAACCATCTCTGTGCAAAAAATCACAACAGTCTATTGTTCCGTTGCGATGTTAAAGAAATAAACCAAAAAATAGTATTTTTTCAGTTCCCTCAGGAGACAACCCGGAATAAAAAGTAGCTTATGTCCTTTTCAGTGACACAGGCTACCTGCATGCCAAATTTCATCAAGATTGGTCGAGGTGTTGATGCATGAGAAGGTAACAAACAAACACATTTTCACATTTATAATATTCGTAAAGATTCTCACAAAAAGCCCTTTCATTTAATATTATATTATATCATTCATTTTATATTATATCAAAAAGTTTTGCAAACTATATTTCGTAACTAAATATAGTTTGCAATACTTTTGTTAATAATGTTTTAGTTCCCCCCCCCCCCCCCCCCAAAAGTGGCCTCCATGTTTAAAGTTCACTTATTTACGTTTCACGTCAGTCTTTGGGTCACCGACTTACATTGTGTACTAAATTTCAACTCAATCGGTCGAGTAGTTTCGGAGCAAATTAACTGCGACAGACGGACGGACAGACAGAGACACGAGTGATCTTATAAGAGTTCCGTTTTTACTCTTTGAGGTACGGAACCCTAAAAACAGTGGGTGTTCTGATGTACGCACGGAAGTTATAATTTTATTTGGCAACCATACTCGAGCCCCTCGGTGGGGACATATGATGACTGGATCACAAAATCCGAATCTTTCTATAATGTACATTTCATTTCATATTTATTGCAATATCATAATTGTACATTCAAACGAGTAGGTAAAATAGATCTTAACTTATTAATTATGACGCCCCGCAAGGGCATAGCAATTTGCAGAGGGTTTATATAATATTAATTTGTGCATGCATTATTATAATTTATGTAGATTACTTAAATAATTCATTACAATTTTGATCAGATTTTTTTTTTTATTTTACATTATGTAGGTAATGAAGATAACTGATACTATAGATGACCGGTTAAAAGGTAGAGACACAAAGTCGCATTAATGTCACATCCAGTTATAAAAAAAAAACACAAAAATCGTAATAATATAGGGTCGACTATCCGAATGTCGATCAACCGAACAGCTCGAAATCGGGTTGGCTTTTATTTCCCTTACCTGTGGAAAGGCAGAGACGCAAAGTCTCATGAATATCACATCCCGCTACAGTAGAGCGTCGACACAGAAATCGGAATAATATAGCGTCGACTATCCGAATGTCGATCAACTGAAAAGCTCGAAATCGGGTTGTCTTTTATTCCATTTAACCCGTTAAAAGGCAGAGACACAAAGTCGCATTAATGTCACGTCCAGATACAGCAGAGCGTCGACACAGAAATCTGAATAATATAGCGTCGACTATCCGAATGTCGATCAACTGAAAAGCTCGAAATCGGGTTGTCTTTTATTCCATTTAACCCGTTAAAAGGCAGAGACACAAAGTCGCATTAATGTCACGTCCAGATACAGCAGAGCGTCGACACAGAAATAGGAATAATATAGCGAAATCGGGTTGACTTTTATTTTATTTAACCGGTTAAAAGGCAGAGACACAAAGTCGCATTAATGTCAAATCCAGATACAGCAGAGCGTCGACACAGAAATAGGAATAATATAGCGTCAACTATACGAATGTCGATCAACCGAACAGCTCTAAATCCGGTTGGATTTCATTTTATTGAACCGGTTGAAAGGCAGAGACGCAAAGTCTCATTAATATCACATCCCGCTACAGTAGAGCGTCGACACAGAAATCGGAATAATATAGCGTCGACTATCCGAATGTCGATCAACCAAAAAGCTCGAAATCGGGTTGTCTTTTATTCCATTTAACCCGTTAAAAGGCAGAGACACAAAGTCGCATTAATGTCACGTCCAGATACAGCAGAGCGTCGACACAGAAATAGGAATAATATAGCGTCAACTATGCGAATGTCGATCAACCGAACAGCTCTAAATCCGGTTGGCTTTCATTTTATTGAACCGGTTGAAAGGCAGAGACGCAAAGTCTCATTAATATCACATCCCGCTACAGTAGAGCGTCGACACAGAAATCGGAATAATATAGGGTCGACTATCTGAATGTCGATCAACCGAAAAGCTCGAAATCGGGTTGTCTTTTATTCCATTTAACCCGTTAAAAGGCAGAGACACAAAGTCGCATTAATGTCACGTCCAGATACATCAGAGCGTCGACACAGAAATAGAAATAATATAGCGAAATCGGGTTGAATTTTATTTTATTTAACCGGTTATAAGGCAGAGACACAAAGTCGCATTAATGTCAAATCCAGATACAGCAGAGCGTCGACACAGAAATAGGAATAATATAGCGTCAACTATACGAATGTCGATCAACCGAACAGCTCTAAATCCGGTTGGATTTCATTTTATTGAACCGGTTGAAAGGCAGAGACGCAAAGTCTCATTAATATCACATCCAGTTATAAAAAAAGAAACACAAAAATCGTAATAATATAGGGTCGACTATCCGAATGTCGATCAACCGAACAGCTCGAAATCGGGTTGGCTTTTATTTCCCTTACCTGTGGAAAGGCAGAGATGCAAAGTCTCATTAATATCACATCCAGCTACAGTAGAGCGTCGACACAGAAATCGGAATAATATAGCGTCAACTATCCGAATGCCGATCAACCGAACAGCTCTAAATCCGGTTGGCTTTCATTTTATTGAACCGGTTGAAAGGCAGAGACACAAAGTCGCATTAATGTCACGTCCAGATACAGCAGAGCGTCGACACAGAAATAGGAATAATATAGCGTCGACTATCCGAATGTCAATCAACCGAACAGCTCTGAATACGGTTGGCTTTCATTTTATTGAACCGGTTGAAAGGCAGAGACTCAAAGTCTCATTAATGTCACATCCAGCTACAGTAGAGCGTCGACACAGAAATCGGAATCATATAGCGTCAACTATCCGAATGTCGATCAACCGTACAGCTCGAAATCGGGTTAACCGCCCTCGTGGCGTAACGGTTGTTCCATTATCTTCACATCAGGAGGCCGCGGGTTCAATTCCCGGCTAAGTCTAACTTAGAAGACTCGATTTGGTTGGTGGAAGGGCATTTTCTAATGTGTGATATGTTTCGGCTTGAAGATACGATAGCCAGTTCCCCAGTTCCCCAGGAATCTTGGTAAGCCCGCTCCCATCTTCGGCATCATCGTCACTTACTATCAGGTGAGATGATGCCAAGGCCTTACCAACTGTAGATATAAAAAAAAAATATCATCATCATCATATCAGCCACAAATCGTCCACTGCTGGACAAAGGCCTCCCCCAAGGATTTCCACGACGACCGGTCCTGCGCTGCCCGCATATAAAAAAAAAAATATTCATTAAAAAAATGTGTGCGTTTGTTTATAACTCACCTGATGGAAAGTGACGATGCCGTCAAGGATGGTAGACGAAAACTCGAATAATGCCTATTCAATCTCGCCTTGAAGGTCACCAAATTATAGGATCGGCGCTTGCTTCGACATACTACTTTTAAGGACTTTTATAACCATTAGTAATTCTAAACATGTATTTTTATTAGTTAATCGGTAAGTAAAAGTAAATCTTTAGGTAATCTTTTATAGTAAGTACATTTTTAGGGTTCCGTACACCCAACGGGTGACCAACAGGACCCTATTACCAAGCCTCCGCTTTCTGTCCGTCTGTCCGTCCGTCAGCGGGCTATATTTCATAAACCGTAATAGGTCGACAGTTGAAATTTTCACAGAATGTGTATTTCTATTGCCGCTATAACAACAAATACAAAAAATTAGAAAAAGTGAAAAAATTAAGGGGGTCTCCATACACATGTTTTTTTTTAAGGTCTCTAAAAGTATTTTTGATTTAGCTCTGTCGTGAGAAAACCTACGCATCTTATTACAGATTGTATGAATGTCGCGTTGCACACGTCCGTAGGTGTAAATCTAAATGTCCTACACGTGACCCCGGGTGATGCTAAGTGCATCACCAGGCAACCGCCGTCTATCCCATGGATAGCACGGTTAATTGTGCTACACGATAAGAGAGAGAGAGAGCTCTATTGTAAAAAACGTGAAAGTTGTACTCGCGCTAATGATTCCGAACTGAATGACAAAAAGAAGCATATTTCTGTCGCTCGCTTTGATGTCTTTTGTTTGTAATGTGAATAGGTATCATTGTTATTATACTATGTAGTTGTGTGAAGAGATGTGGTAGTACGGAACTCTCGAGTGCTAGTCCGATTCGCATTTGGCTGGTTTTTCACTTTAGATGAGCTTAACCTCAGCGTTTTTGCCTAAAATTGGTTTATTCGCAAAGTTCAATCGTCCGAATAACTCCGAGCTCCGTTTTCCGAACACCCATGTCCCCAAGTTAATTCTGATAATCGACGCTCTCGACTGTACATATCTATAAACAATGAGATGCCGTATTAGCCCAGTTACGTCACAAACACTTGTTATAATCTAAATACATAGCACGAGAACGTTGCATAACAGTACGATAGCCTCTGGTTACAACTTTTAATGAACCTACTAAGGTACGATCTAGGTTGCGTAACAATCGATTGGCTGTGCAGTACCTATTGGCTATGTGTAGGCGAAATTGTACTTATCTCTAGGTGTACAACACGCGTACACTGCGGACTGACGAGAAGCATACAGAACACGAAGAAGGATTGAGCAGGTTACAGTGGGATATCGTAGGTTTATGTGAAGTCCGAAGAGAGAAAGAGGACATCGTGATACTTAAATCAAGAAACCTGCTCTACTCGTATTTCCGAGAGGGCGACCAAATATCCCAGGGTGGTGTCGGGTTTCTCGTCCACAAGTCCCTAGCATACCCAATACTCAGAACCACCAAACGGTATTCGATGAAGGTCATACAGGTATACGCGCCGACCACGGAACACTCCGACGACGAGGTAGAGACTATGTATGAGGATATCTCTACAGCCACACATAGCACCAGGACCCATTATACCGTTGTTATGGGGGACTTCAACGCGAAGCTGGGCAAACGAAGCTATGGTGAGCTGAGAGTGGGGCAATTTGGATACGGAGTAATAAATGTACGTGGTCAGATGCTGGCCGACTTTATGAAGAAGAACAGCCTCTTTATGATGAATTTCTTCTTCAGAAAGTCAAAACAGCGGAAGTGGACATGGTTGCATCCCAATGGCGTAACGAAGAACGAGATTGACTTCATCATGTCGACAAGGAAGCAAATATTCAATGATGTCTCCGTAATCAATTCAGTCAAAACAGGAAGCGATCACCGGATGGTAAGAGGCACATAGAATCTAAAGACCAAGCTAGAAAGATGTCGACTGATGAAGTCTACGCTCCGACCAGCGCCCATCTAGCACCAAAACCCCGAGAGCTTTCAGCTCTAGTTGCACAATCGCTTCGAATGCCTAGGACACTGCGAGAATGTGGACGATTAAAATGACAGATTTGTGGAAATTTACCAAACGGTCGGGTCTAAGATTTTTAAAACTCGCCGTTCAAACAGAACCCAAAAAATATTGGACTTCACCAGCAACCTTGTGGAAGAAAGAAGCAGATTGGTTTTGCAGTCCTTTGAAGACGCTTGTCAGTATCGGCAACTAAACAGGCTCATCTCTAAGTCCCTGACTCGCGATTTACGCCAGTATAATACAAATTGTATTAAAGAGGCGATTGAGCACAAAAGTGTTCAAAAGGCTCAAAAGTGTTCGCGAGAGATCTGTCTGTTGGACAAAGCCAACTGACCAAGCTGAAGACTGAGGACGGCAGGACCATATCGTCTAAGACTGAGTTGCTGGAAGAAGTTGAGAAGTTCTATGGACAATTGTACAAGACCACACGTTTGCCTGTCAGCGATCTAGCTGAAGACCCAAGAGCCAGACTAACCCGACACTATACCGAAGATATCCCGGACGTCAGCCTGTACGAGATTAGAATGGCTCTCAAACAGCTCAAGAACAACAAGGCACCGGGTGATGATGGAATTACGGCTGAACTTCTGAAAGTAGGTGGATCACCGGTACTAAAAGCTATTCAGAAGTTACTTAGTTCCGTTATACTCGAGGGACAAACGCCTAAGACATGGCACAGAAATGTGGTCGTGCTTTTCTTCAAAAGGGTGTCAACACCCTGCTAAAGAACTACAGACCCATCTCACATCTCAGTCATATGTATAAGGTATTTTCGACAGTCATTTCGCATGCAGGTTTGACGACTTCCAGCCTCCCAAACAAGCCGGTTTCCGAAAAGGCTTTAGTACCATAGACCACATACATACGCTGTGGCAGATTATAAAGTAGACTGAAGAGTACAATCAGCCACTATGCTTGGCGTTTGTAGACTATAAGCAGAGACAATAGGAACTATAATTATCTCTGACTATGAGAAAGCCTTTGATTCTGTCGAAACCTAGGCTGTGCTACAGTCTCTCCAGCGCAGCGGTGCCAAATTGACCATCGATACATCGAGGTGTTAAAGTGTCTGTACGAAAACGCCACCATGTCGGTTCACCCCTCTAAAGATTGGAGACTACAATGGAAGTTGTTGATGAATATGTATACCTGGGACAAACAGTCCAGCTAGATAGGTCCAACTTCTAGAAAGAGATCAATCGACGAATCCAACCCGGCTAGGCAGCGTTCGGGAAGCTTCGCAATATCTTCACGTGCCAAATACCGCAGTGTCTCAAGACTAAGGTCTTTGACCAGTGTGTGTTGCTAGTGATGACTTACGGAACTGAGCCAAGGTTGCTTACTATGGGCCTCATAAGAAGGCTAAAGGTCCAAAGGGCAATGGAGCGAGCAATGCTCGGAATTTCCCTACGCGATCGAATCAGAAATTGAGGAGATCCGCAGGAGAACTAAAGTAACCGACATAGCTTACAAAATCGCTAAACTGAAGTGGCAGTGGGCAGGGCACATAGCTCGTAGAACAGATGGCCGTTGGGGCAGTAAAGTTCTCGAGTGGCGACCACACACCGGAAAACGTAGCGTAGGAAGACCTCCCACGCGGTGTACCGACGACCTGGTGAAGATTGCTGGAAGCCGCTGGATGCGGGCAGCGCAAGACCGGTCGTCGTGGAAATTCTTTGGGGAAAACCGCCTTTGTCCAGTAGTGGACATTTTCAGCTGATATGATGATGATGACTACACTACAACAGGCACTACTATTAGTGCCAAGCGGTAGTGCCACGGGAAATAGACTACTTACTAATTCACCGGCGACAAAGTATGTACTTTACTCCTACCAGTATAACCAGCATTTAATAAAAAAACATTAAGTTACTGATAATAGCACATTACTGCCGCGGTCTGTAATGACTGCGCTGTGTTGCGAGCCACGGTAATGATGACCAAAAGCGCAGCGTAGCTAAGCTAAGCTCGAGGCCATCATACTGCGGCCAGCGGTGAAGTCATTCATTACGGACTAAGGCTTGTAGAGTGATTTTACTCAAAAAATGCGAGTAATTTAAATAAAATCAGTTCAGTTTACATATGATTACTAAGGATTTCATTAAAAGAGCAATTATTAAAAGTACAGTAACTAAAATTCAGAACCACAACCAAAACCGTGCACTTCAGCATGGAGTACAAAGTATTCCAGAGACTTGATAAGGCTATCATTTTCTTTGAAAGGTCGCTAAAGTAAGCCTAAAAATCGTTTTCCGATAAAGACTGCGACTTTCTGTCGATTTTCCATTGCGCAAACTTTTTGTAAGCAAGTACAAGTGTCTTTCAATAGATATGCTATGAAATTGTGCTTCTTCTCGAATCTCAGGTGGTATAATACCTACCTACACAGAGAATTAGAAGATTTTCTGCTGCCTGAGTCCATTTTTACGATTTTATTTTAATTCAGACGAAAATACGAAGTTTTTACCGCGCTTTTCTTTTTCTTTTTTTTGGTTTCTTCTCTCCGGCTTTCAAAAGCACGGAGAAGGCAAACGTGACTAAGCCTATACAGCCAGGTCTGACGTATTTAAGCTTCCTTTAATTTTTTGATTTGTAATGCTAGTGCCGGTGCATTACAAATCTTCTCTGAAGTTCTTGACAGCATTTGACAATAGTATACGAAAAAAGCTCGCACGCAAAATGCACGCTGCGATCCCGTGAAGCGATCCATTATTACTAAACTTCACAAGCCTGCCAAGCGTTAGAGACCACTCCCAGCCCCCCGCTATCTGTATTTGGTGCGTAACGGTCAAACCAAAAACGAAAAACAATATGGGACACCTGTTATATGTGTCGCAGGCATACTGTATAATTCGTCATTCATTATACATACGTTTGGGAAAATGTCAGGCAAATTATGTAATGGCAACAACTTTACCCAAGGAACCCATAGTCAATACTCAAAAAAAATTTGGACTCTCCATACTAAAATGCACAAAATTGGTCGATCAGCTGATCGATTTGTATGAAGTCGTAGAACAAAACTTGTTTAGTATTATTAGTAGAAGCCCCAGTTAACGAGACCTACACCAGCCTGTATACTGGATCTCGGTAATGGTTATAACTTGCAACTTAAAAGTTTCACCCATTGTTTGGGTTCATGGTGGTGCTTCTGTTCAAGCTTGAACTTGAGGGGCTGATGATGATCAATTAGATACTAAGTCTATCACTGCAAGTTCGAATATTCACGCATATTTCAGATTTATGGTGCGACGCTTCTACCTCCAGCTGGAGGGACTTTTTAGTTACTGGCCCGATTGCTTTTAAAATCAATATCTCTTTAAAATAAAAAATAAACATCGTTGAAAAATATCGGCAATACCCTCGCACTTAATAACAATAGACCAAAAACAAAAATTCATAGTTTTTCACTTACATATGGTAAGAAACTCTCCCATTTTTTAAAATTTACTTTGCCACTTGATTTTTTGCAGCTAATTATTGCACATCTCAGCATTTTGTCACCAAAACACGCGGAGCTCAGCCTGCCATGATAATGTGCAATTTCTGCGCAGTACAATCATTTACGTATGACAGCAACATGTCTCGTTGTACAAGAAGCTGGCTGACTATCTATCTATCAATGACAGCAATCTATCGGAGCGGCAATTTTTTTTTCTTATCTGTGGACATTACTAACGATAATGAGGCCAAAACAACAACTTTTGGAATTTTTATCTGTCTGTCTGTCTGTCTGTCATTCGCGCATCATGCAAAAACTACCCAGCCGATTTTGATGAAATTTTGTATGGTGGTTCCTTATGGCCCGGGTTAACATATATATGATACTTTTTATCCCGGATCATTCAAGAGTTCCCGTGAGATAATTCAAAACCTCCACGCGGACGAAGTTTTTAAATAAGGTAAATGATGCTTGTTGCGACCAATGCGACCTCCTTTCTGGTGAGATATATACAGCCAGCCTAACATTGAATAAAATGTCTTCTCAAATATGCTTGGAAATTTGAGCATTATATTGACAACCTTCTTCGAGATAAATCGAAATTGCTGTACTGGCCAAATGCATGCGAGCACCGGCCGGCAAAATTTATATGAAAATCCATATCTGTCGTGTTTAGCGGCCAGATAAATTACTATGTAAATTCGTATTTGTCGTGTAATTTAAAAATGGAACTATATTTTACTCCGAAACATGGCAACCAAGGAGGTAACTTATCAAAGGTGTTATTTAAATTTAGAACTGACTTGCAAATAGAACGCTGTTTAACGTGAAAAAAAAACAAATGAACACTTTGGCGCTTAAAAAATTATTGTTGTTAGTTGTTCGTCATTCAACAAGTTTGCCAGATAATAAATTCAACTTCATTTTAAAATATGCCTGTGCTCTACCTATAGGATATTATAAAATAAAAGATTTTGTGAATGACTAGGATATATGGATATGTATTGATCCTTCAGCAAATACCATAACCTGAGATTGTAATCTGAATTATGACATTGTAACCAATAGACAATAATAAAGATTTTTTTTAAATATAGGTTAAAAGTGAGTGAAAACACCTACATACTATAAAAAAAAATTGGTAAGTAGTATGAGGGTGTCTAAAAATAAATAAATAGCTTGAATTAATGAATAACACAGCTCAAATATTTTTTTTGTTGCCCTGTATATCTTAGCAAATTTTGATGTTCTCAGGTGCCCAGGTTACGAATTTATTCATGAAAGTATTGAATGTGCTCTGGTTTTAATGGTCCAATAACGGCTTGTTAGTAATAAAATTTATTTTTCCAGTCATGATTGGAGTTCTACGCAAAAAAACGAGAGCAAATCTTATAAAATCATTGATAGTTTCATGAATTGTAACCATAAATATATCCAAAATCGATCTTATATCTAGGGCAACAATACCACTGTAGACCAGTGTAATTGAAAAAATACGTTGTTTAGTATTGAAGCAAAGAACTTCAAGATTTATTCTAGGTACTAAAATAAACTAAGTAAGAAAGTATACATGGAAAATTACCTAAAATCTCGTGTTTAGCACGCGTCACGTCCGCCACCTTCCCACAGGAATACAGTAATAACTGGTGAAATTTTAAGTATACGCTGGCTCCCTCCCGTTTACTTGTTTTTCATTTAATAACTTAAGATTTTCTAGAACGTTCCGCCGAGTTTCCGATATCGCACAATAGGCAGCCAGCACAAGGCTCGACAACTTTGCAAATACTGCGACCAGTTGGTGAAGAGCTCCAAACGTGAGCTGGCTGCTACGTAGCTCACGGGACAGCTGTCGTGCGCAAGGGGAGTGAGAGGTCTTGGAATATTTGTCGTGGCCCTATGCGTTTGTAGGCGCCGTACAGGCTGTTTTGGATTTTTATTTTCACTCAGCCAAAGAGTAGGAATTATTACAACTCAGCATTTGTTGTTAATAATACCCAACTTCAAAAACAGTTTATTACTTAGTTGGTTCGCTTAAGCTGAATACAATATGGAATGCCATCCTAGATCATTTTTGTCAAAGTGGACATACTTCATCATATCAGCCGAAGGACGTCCATTGCTGGACTGCCTACCCAAGGATTTCCACGACGACCGGTTCTGCGCTACCCGCATCCAGCGGCTTTCCGCGACCTTCACCAGGTCATCTGTCCACCGAGTGGGAGGCCTGCCTACGGTACGTTTTCCGGTGCGCGGTCGCCACTCGAGAACTTTACTACCCCAACGGCCATCCATTCTAAAAGCTATGTGCCCCGCCCACTGCCCAATTCTGAGAGCTATGTCGGTAACTTTGGTTCTCCTACAGATCTCGATTCTGATTCGATCACGCAGAGAAATTCCGAGCATAGAACGCTCCATTTCCCTTTGGGTAACCTTGAGCCTTCTTATGATGCCCATAGTAAGTGACCATGTCGCAGTTCCGTATGTCATCCATCACTGGCAACACACACTGGTCGAAGACCTTGGTCTTAAGACACTGCGGTATTTGGGACGTGAAGATATTGCGAAGCTTCCCGAACGCTGCCCAGCCGAGTTGGATTCGACGATTGATCTCTTTCTTGAAGTTGGACCTACCTAACTGGACTGCTTTGTCCCAGGTACACATATTCGGCAACAACTTCGAGCGTAGAGTCTCCAACATTCAGATAAGTATAGGTACGACACGGACGTTGGACATAATTTTCGTCTTGTCCATATTCTAAGACCTATTGAGAGGCTCTACTGAAACCATGGAGTATTGTGCCTAAGTCGTCCATAGTCTCAGCCATGACCACGATATCGTCAGCGAATCTAAGGTTGGTGATGTACTTGCCGTTGATATAAATGCCGAGTCCACCCCAGTCCAAAAGCTTAAAAACATCTTCCGGGGCGGCGGTGAACAGTTTCGAAGATATGACGTTTCCCTGTCTTACCCCTCGCTTACTTACTTTCTTCTTAACTTAGCCAGAAATCGCCAGAGATACACTATTGAAGTGTAGGATTAATAATAATAATAAAGCTTGAACGTCATCTAAGGCTAAGGCGGCTAGAACTCCGAGGCAGAGCACTGCACTCCCCTCGACAATGCCCGGATAGTCCGAGTAGTCCGACGCTTTCTCTCTCCGTCTCATGCTGTGCTCCTACCACCTCGCCTCATGCTTACGTAGTAAATAGTCTTTATTCGTTGCGTTTGTTAACATAAATAAATATATTAAAATAATAGTGATCACTGAACTTCAGCCGACTGTGCTTCCGCTGGAGCCACTTCGCTTCGTGCTAAGTGTATAGCTTAAAATACATCTACTAGAGGGTCCACGGTGCGCGAGCCACAGGCTCGCGGCACACCCCGGACACTTCCTACAACAGCCGAAAAAAACAAATAACAGAACAAATGAAATCACTGCGAATCACGTTCGAGAACCAAACTAGCACCAATCTGTATCCACCTGGGCAACGGGGAGATGAGGTCCGAATTTAGAGAGCGGCAGAGAGTGTCCATACTGTATGTAAGTATTAATATACAGGGTCTTAACAAAGGTATGCACTTTTTTAACTGGAGCTTGTACTTATGAAACTGAACAACTTTCCGCAAGAAAACTATGGTCCATTCGCATTAGTTTTTTTTTAATAAAAATATTAAATTGTGCGGAGTACGCCGGAATACGTACCATTGCTTACGAAGTAACTAAATCTGTGCCTTTGCGGGCCGGCGCGGTCATTGAACTTTGGCCTTTAACTGTCAAGTTTATAAACCTGGGAGTTATTCCGAGAAGTTTGATAATTTAATTAAAAAATATTAATTGCGAATTGACCATAGATTTCTTGGGGAAAGTTGTTCAGTTTCATGAGTACAAGCTCCAGTTAAAAAAGTGCATACCTTTGTTAAGACCCTGTATACTTTGCTCGCCGAGAAATTATACACTTATACCTTCCTCATGAACACTCCATCCATTAGTGAAAACCGTATGAAAATTCGTTCGGTAGTTTTTGAGTTTATCGCGTTTTCTGACAGACAGACACAGCGGGGGACTTTGTTTTATTTACTATATATTTATAAATCCATAATAATAATCGTCCGCGCACTTCCCCTTTAAATGGCACCTATTAATAGGTCACGTGTAACAGGTATCATCACATCCTGTATAGTTAGGTAGGTATACCAATGACGACTACAGCTACCCTACGTATACCTGTAAACAGACGAATTCCTTTGTCTGAATTCCTATTTTAGGAAAACTTCGAGAGGTAGTTCAATATTTCGAGGAACACATAGGAGTTTTTTAAAACTTTCATTTAACTTACAATGTTTGTATGTATTTTAGTTTGTATACGTAGATTCAAATCTTGCGATCGGCTTTGCGACTTCCAAGGATCCGATACTGTGTCGGCACACCCTGGACACTTCATACAGCGGGTCAGAAATGACGGTCCAAACAAAATGGCGGCGAAATCCTATACGTTCGACAACCAAACAGTAACTAATCTGTATCAATCTGGGTGACGAGGGGGTGAGGTCGCAATCTAGAGAGCGGCAGAGAGTGTCCACATACTGTATGTTAGTACTAATATATATACTTTGGTGTCGGACTATGCGCAAAGTAAACCGTATACGTTTAAAAAAAATGTTAAGGGTTCCAGGTTGACTAGTAAAACCCTGAAAACCGGGTGATAAGCCCTTTTATAACCGAAGATAACAGATCTTTTCAGATCTTTTTATTGTGTGAAGTAATAATTTCACGAAGTATGTAACTAGTAAGTATCTCATCTGTGATTATACGGCTAATTAGTGGCTGTTATAAGTAACTACCTACATTTCCGAGATCATTACGACCGATGATGATGAAAGCTCCGGCCAAACCTTATTTATTACCTGCATAAATAAAAAATAAATAAATAATTATAATTCCATAAGTTGATAAAAAATGCTATGCAATAGCTTTACCGCGGCAGTCCCCGAGTGCCACTCGTTTTTTATTTAATTGTTACGCAAAGTAATTGTTTCTATAGCAGCCCTATAAGCACACCTCAACCCATCTCTGTACTATCTTCTGCTGTAGACATCGTTAAATTACAAATAATACACGTACGACACGTCTAACCACATGTCGCGCGGGTATCGTGGGTATCGCTCTGGTAAAATAGAACACAATTTAAATTTTTGGGAAATCGTTATTCAGTTGTTTGCATTGCAATATTAATTTGAAATTTAAAAGTCTCACTCAAAATGGAATTGGAGTGAAAATATTTTCGAGACATGATTTTTTACGATATTTGACAAATACATTTCAGAGCAGGTTTTAGACATGTTTTATAGCTGTAGACTACGAGGGGGCGCTGCAGCAGCCAGGATGGTTGGCGCTTGAGGGCTTCTCAGGAACTATTCAACCGATTCCGCTGCGGTTTTTTGCTTTGTATAAGTGTCATTGTCTGGTAAGACTGTCCAAAAAGGAAGGTAATGTTTTTCGGGTGTATGTATGTAAGTAGGTATGTCCGTTTCTTTGGCTTGTAGCCTAAACGGTTTGATGGATTTTGAAGTGCGAGGTGTCGTTAGATTTGTCTTGGTCCCGAAAATGACATAGGATTCATTTTAACCCAACTGTCAAAAAAAAGGGGTTTTTTCAGTCTGGTTTTTAATTTTTATCAACAGGTTAGGTTATTCAGAGCAAGTTTGGACATGTTTTACAGCCGTAGACCACCAGGGGGCGCTGCATTTAAATATATATATAATTACCCTTAAGCGTCGGTGGCTCAACCAGTAACGACTCGGTCCATCTAACCAGAGGTACCGGGTTCAAATCTGGACGGCCAATGTACCAATGAGTTTTTCAAAAACTTACGTGCATATAATTACCGATTGCTTTAACGGTGAAGGAAAACATCGTGAGGAAACCTGCACACGCCTGCGAAGAAACTCGAAGGTTGTGTGTGAAGTCGACCAACCCGCACTGGGCCCGCGTGGTCGACTAAGGCCTAATCGCCCTGATTCAGGGTAGGCTCGAGCCCCTCGGTGGGGACGTATATGAGCTGATATAATAATAAATATATATATATATATATATATATATATATATATATATATATATATATATATATATATACCACAAACACTCTTGCGTCCTCCTATTGCCAAATTCTCATTTAATCCTGCGTCCACCGCGCTATTGCGTCCGTATACGGACGCCAGATTGCAATCGCCGTTATTTTTACTTCAGCGACAGTTCTGCCATCTAGGCTATTATTTAAGAAGTTTTTGTTCGGACGTAATTTTGTTCCGAATGTGAAATTTTAATTCGCAACTCCGCCGCACGTCACTGGGGCGCTGCACGCGGCGAAGTATACCTTTCCCCCCGCGCGCTTTACCCCTTAAATGTATATTTTAAACCATCCTAACAACTGTTTTGCGCCCTTCGGCACAAACTGGTTCTCACCCATTACCCTCTTCTGTACTGCCTATTGCGGTGCGGTGCGGACGCATTTTGCCGCCGGACGCACAATAGTGAGTACGCAGTAAATAGGTTGTGCTGTACTTGTATATATACCTGTGTTATTTGGGTGGTAAATTGATTGAAAATGTATTTAACTAGGAATAGAAAAAAGATTGAAGAATTAAAAAAAAGGAAGTTGCTTGTTGAGTGCTCTGTTACTGGTAACTGTAACTCTGTAAATGTTTCCGATATTTATTTACTAAACTAAACTGTTAATAGTAGGTAAAGTTTTATTGTTTTCTATAGTAGGTACATCATAATTTTAGCAAGTTTTGAGGTGAGGCTTGTAGGTACAACTGTTCTTCTGTTTGTTTCTAAAAAATAATAGTACCTAATTAGCTAAGTAGTTTCAGTGGGTATCAAAATAGATTTGGTATAGGAAATAGTAGGTACATTCCATGTAATAATAACTTCTTTAAGATTAGCTATGTACTATTTTCCTACTTATACCTAACTACATCATTATTACCTTGCTAGTACAAACATAACTAAAAGAGAATAGGGAACATGCAATATTTATATTTTTGTTTTCATTTTAAAGAATTCAATGTAGAATAGGCCACAAATGTATTAAAAATTAAAACACCTAATTTATTAGAAAAAATGCGGTTTTGAATTAACAGTTTAAATTTTCGCGCCAAAACGGACCTATAGTTCTGATGACGTCATTCCTGTCTGATTGGTTGTACTTGTTCGTCCCTGGCATTCATACTTTTGCCTAGTTTCTCGACTTAAGATTTTTTTTTTGTAAAAATTTTAAATGGACTACCTATCCATTTGTTGTGTGGGCTTAACCTTTATTTAAAATTATACAAAAAAAAACTGCCTCCATCGTCTAGTGGTTAATGCGTCAGGCTCACGAACCGCAGGTCCTAGTTTTGATTCCCGGTGGGGACATTCTCAGAAATCACTTTGTAAGTTTTTCCCAGTTTGGTTAGGACAATGCAGGCTGAATGACCAGGGCTCCGTTTTATAAAACTACAAGTCACAAGATTTCAAGTGTAATTCAGTGTACGTTGCATTACAGAGTCAGGTCAAGACTTCAGGGAGCAAACCGGCTATGCAATGAACATCGAATTACACTTGTAAACTTGTAACTTGTAGTTTTATAAAACACGACTCTGATTGTCCGAAAGTAAGATGATTCCGTACTTCAGAGAGCACGTTAAGCCGTCGGTCCCGGTCGTTATCATTGGTGGCGGTCGTTATACAAACCACGTCAGAGCCCAGAGGCCTTTAGGCGATTTGAAAACTCTGACACCAGGGTTAGTCAGGTATGACTACACAAACACGATAAGAAAAAATAAAAAATAGTATTTAAAAAGCATACAAGTTTAATTTATAAAATAGTTTTATTAAAAATATGCTTATAGATCTTGTAATTTTGGCATCAATCCAAAATTTTTTTTGCAGTAAGTATACTTAACAGATACACTGCTGTTATCATATGGCACATGATTATAAATATCTACTTCTTTTGATTTTTTTAAATTTTGGTGTGCTATACAGAAAAGTGCTATTTTCCTTTTGCTGAAAAACATTTGAAGTAGTACTTGTGTCCAACATTTTGGTGCCATTTTATTATCTTTTAGATACAAAATTATATAAGAGCTTCTGTTGAAGGTCATTTAATCTCTATTGTGTAATTTTCAGTAAGCCCGTTACGTGTTGCAACAAAAATAGGATACTCGGCATTAAGAAAAAGTCCAGTTTCTTCAATTTTTATCTGAAATGCAGAAACAATGATATTAATTATTACAGAAGCCTTGAATTAAACATTATAAATAGTTGTATTCAAAATATTGAAACAACAGAAAAACTATTAGTTACCTTTTCTTTTTTATTCACTATGTTGAGAACTACTTTTTCTAGTTTTTTTTCCTCTATCCATCGCAATGGAAGTAAATTTTGAATGTTCTCCCATAATTTTGTTCAGATGAGATAGTTCTACAGTGAGCTGCTTCATAAATAGTTGAGCCTGTAATTCTTCCGTATCTGAAAAATAGAAAAAATAAAAATCTGTTGCTTACAATAAATTTTCCAATCAAGTTTACGCTATATGGGTATGATAATGAGTTTGCTTGTCCAAATTTTTTTTTACACATTTCTTATTTATGCTTTTTTTGTGATGTGTATTAAACTTGAAGCTTCACTACTCACCTCAACTCAAACCACAATGGGAAATCATTTTGATGATCATTTTGGTGGTTGAAAAAGTCAAATAAATATTATCAGTCGTCATTTGCTTTGATAAATATTTCATGAAATGATTGCGGAGAGTCTAACTTTCCAATCAAGCTTGAAAATACATAGTTTGTGAATGCTTGTGGTTTGTTGGTCTTCTTCAACTACAAATTCATATAAAATCATCATCATCATCATCATATCAGCCACAAATCGTCCACTGCTGGACAAAGGCCTCCCCCAAGGATTTCCACGACGACCGGTCCTGCGCTGCCCGCATCCATCGGCTTCCCGCGACCTTCACCAGGTCATCGGTCCACCGCGTGGGAGGCCTGCCTACGCTACGTTTTCCGGTGCGCGGTCGCCACTCGAGAACTTTACTGCCCCATCGGCCATCTGTTCTACGAGCTATGTGCCCTGCCCACTGCCACTTCAGTTTAGCGATTCTGTGAGCTATGTCGGTTACTTTAGTTCTCCTGCGGATCTCCTCGTTTCTGATTCGATCACGCAGAGAAACTCCGAGCATAGCACGCTCCATTGCCCTTTGGATGACCTTGAGCCTTCTTATGAGGCCCATAGTAAGCGACCATGTCTCAGTTCCGCAAGTCATCACTGGCAACACATACTGGTCAAAGACCTTAGTCTTGAGACACTGCAGTATTTGGGACGTGAAGATATTGCGAAGCTTCCCGAACGCTGCCCAGCCGAGTTGTATTCGTCGATTGATCTCTTTCTTGAAGTTGGAACTACCTAGCTGGATTGTTTGTCCCAGGTATACATATTCGTCAACAACTTCCAGTGTAGAGTCTCCAACCTTTAGAGGAGTGGGTGCGACACGGACATTTAACATTATTTTCGTCTTGTCCATGTTCATTTTAAGACCCACTTGTTGAGAGACCTTACTGAGGCCATCGAGCATTGTGCTTAGGTCTTCCATAGTCTCAGCCATGACCACGATATCGTCAGCGAATCGAAGGTGGGATATGTACTCGCCGTTGATATTGATGCCGAGTCCACCCCAGTCCAGAAGCTTAAAAACATCTTCCAGGGCGGTGGTGAACAGTTTCGGAGATATAACGTCTCCCTGTCTCACCCCTCGCTGCAACTGGATAGGTTTCGAATTCCGGTCCTGGAGGCGAACCGACATGTTGGCGTTTTCATACAGACACTTCAACACCTCGATGTATCGATGGTCAATTTAGCACCGCTGGAGAGACTTTAGCACAGCCCAGGTTTCGACTGAATCAAAGGCCTTCTCATAGTCCACAAACGCCAAGCATAGTGGCTGATTGTACTCTTCGGTCTTCTGTATAATCTGCCGCAGCATATGTATGTGGTCTATGGTACTAAAGCCTTTTCGGAAACCGGCTTGTTCGGGAGGCTCGAATTCGTCAAACCTGCGTGCGAGACGATTCGTAATGACTCTCGAAAACAGCTTGTAGACATGGCTCAGAAGTGAGATGGGTCTGTAGTTCTTCAGCAGGGTGTTGTCGTCCTTTTTGAAGAAGAGCACGACCACACTTCTGTGCCATGCCTTAGGCGTTTGTCCCTCGAGTATAACGGAATTAAATAACTTCTGAAGAGCTTTTAGTACCGGTGATCCACCTGCTTTCAGAAGTTCAGCCGTAATTCCATCATCACCCGGTGCCTTGTTGTTCTTGAGCTGTTTGAGAGCCATTCTAATCTCATACAGGCTGACGTCCGGGATATCTTCGGTATAGTGTCGGGTTAGTCTGGCTCTTGGGTCTTCAGCCAGATCCCTGACAGGCAAACGTGTGGTCTTGTACAATTGTCCATAGAACTTCTCAACTTCTTCCAGCAAATCAGTCTTAGACGATATGGTCCTGCCGTCCTCAGTCTTCAGCTTGGTCAGTTGGCTTTGTCCAACAGACAGATCTCTCGCGAACACTTTTGAGCCTTTGTTGTACTCAATCGCCTCTTTAATACAATTTGTATTATATTGGCGTAAATTGCGAGTTAGGGACTTAGAGATCTGCCTGTTTAGTTGCCGATACTGAGTAGCGTCTTCAGAGGACTGCAAAACCAATCTGCGTCTTTGTTCCATGAGGTTGCTGGTGAAGTCGGAGATTTTTTTGGTTCTGTTTGAACGGCGAGTTTTAAAAAACTTACACCCGACCGTTTGAACAATTTCCACGAACCTTTCATTATAATCGTCCACATTCTCGCAGTCTCCTAGGCATTCGAAACGATTGTGCAACTCGAGCTGAAAGCTCTCGGGGTTTTGGAGCTGGATGGGCGCTGGTCGGAGCGTAGACTTCATCAGTCGACATCTTTCTAGCTTTGTCTTTAGATTCAATGTGCCTCTGACCATCCGGTGATCGCTTCCTGTTTTGACTGAATTGATCACGGAGACATCATTGAATATTTGCCTCCTTGTCGACAAGATGAAGTCTATCTCGTTTTTTGTTACGCCATTGGGATGCAACCATGTCCACTTCCGCTGTTTTGACTTTTTAAAGAAGGAGTTCATCATAAAGAGGCTCTCCTTCTCCATAAAGTCGGCCAGCATCTGGCCACGTGCATTTCTTACTCCATATCCAAATTGCCCCACTCTCAGCTCACCATCGCTTCGTTTGCCCAGTTTCGCGTTAAAGTCCCCCATAACAACGATATAATGGGTCCTGGTGCTATGTAAGGCTGTAGAGATGTCCTCATACATAGTCTCTACCTCGTCGTCGGAGTGTTCCGTAGTCGGCGCGTATACCTGTATGACCTTCATCGAATACCGTTTGGTGATTCTGAGTATAAGGTATGCTACCCTTGTCGAAACGCTCACGATTTGGATCACATTGTTAATGAGGGACTTGTGGACGAGAAACCCGACACCACCCTGGGACTGTTGGTCGCCCTCCCGGAAATAGAGCAGGTTTCCGGATTTAAGGATCATGGTGTCCTCTCCCTCTCTTCGGACTTCACATAAACCTACGATATCCCACCGTAACCTGCTCAATACTTCTTCGAGTTCTGCAAGTTTCTCGTCAGTCCGCAGTGTGCGCGGGTTATAAGTTGCCAGGGCCAAAGGTCGTTGGGTTTGGTAGCCTGGCATCTGCCGGGGATTCTTTGCACCCCCTACCCCGCCGTTACCATGACTGCTACCGGAGCCAGGAATAGCGGGGCTGCCGGGGACTAGGGGCCGTTTTCTGGGTGTGAAATTCATTGGGGGGGTTTTGCCGTAATCGCCACGCTTGGCAGGCGGGTTGGCGATCGCAGTTTGATTGCAGGTGTGTTGCAATGCACGGAAAGACGCTGCTGCCCATACTCCGGTTTTAAGTCCCTTAGTCGCCTCTTACGACACCCATTGGAAGAGATGGGATGGTCCTATTCTTAGCCGGGAACCATACGGTGCATATAAAATATCCACCTGAAAATATACAGCTATTATTGTAACACACATTTATAATTTCTCTAATACATAAAAAATAAACAAAAATCTACTTACTTGAGAGAAACTGTTAGTGACTGAAATACAACGCATTTCTTTTGCTTTTATAAGATTTTCCAGAAACACATGTAGATGATTTTGACTTTTTGACTTATTTCCAATAACATGAGACGGACATAATCAGAGGCTCCTCAGATCTTTTGTGCAACCATAGCAACTACTAATAGTCTAGGAGCTGGGCCGCGGACAGTCAGACAGACAGACGGACAGACAGACGTGACGAAACTATAAGGGTTCCTTGTTGTACTACGGAACCCTAAAAACTAGGAAACTTTAACAAGATTTTTTGCTTGTAATTGAATTCTCATAAGGTCAACTTTTTAGGACTAAAATTTTCATCTTTAAATTAAAAATCTAAACAAGTGACTTTATGGTTTGTAAGTAGCCCTGAAGAATATGTCATCTCTTCAGCTTCAATATTAAAGTCAAAAAGTAGCTCTCAAAGCGCTACTTTGGTTAGAATTGGCCTGTAAAGGCAACGAGGTAGAAAATTCTTAAAAGTGGGCATGTCACCTGTTTATATTTTTAATTTAAAGATTACTTTAGTCGTAAGAGGAAAATATGCTGAGACGACCCCGAGTAATTGGGAAAGGGCAAGGAAATGATGATGATGATTTGAGTCGTAATTAACCAAACCGTTTTTTTTTCAATTTAAACCAAATTTTCATAGCTTCCACTAAAGTTACGAAGTTGGTTGTTTTATGCATAATAGTAAAAGTTATGAGAATTTAATTTCAAGCAAAAAGTCTTGGAAAAGTTTCCTAGTTTTTTTTTGTTGGCCCGGCAGAAATTTTCCAAAAATCAAGAAAAAATCAAAACTTGAAAACTATCAAAAATCGCGGAACATAAATGGACGACACAAGGGCCAATTTTTTTCTTTGTAAGTAAATTGTCTGGCCACCCTGTATAATAGGTACCTATCCCATTTTACCCCTTCAGTTACGGAACTTTCTTTATTAGGATTGTCTACCTATAGTTTCTTGCTACAATTTAAACTTAGAGTGGAACGTAAATATTTGAACGATGAGTAAAAAGTCCGGGGGATCCAGGAATCGCAGTTCTTCCGTCGAGAGTGTGTGGAGTGTGCAATCAAAAGAAACATGTTTAGCACGGGACACCACCGATAGTGAATCATCATTTAGTGATATCAGTCACAGCGATGTCACATCGACATTTGACCAGATGATTTCTACAGCAATCAACGACTCATTTAATTTGGCGGATTCTGAGCGGACGTATTTGGACAGTAGTGACTCCGAAATAGATTATCACTATTTTCTAAAGTGCGCTCTTTGTGGAAAAGACAACAGTAACCCTTTATACTACAGCTACTGCGAAAAATGTTTCAAGATCAGAAAATGTTTCAAATCGAAATCTAACCGAAACAGCAAAGACAGTACAAATAAAAAATTCAGTGAGCAGGATCTTAGGAGGAGAGAAGACATGACTAATGAAAACACGAGATTATATAGGTGTTACTTGCGATCACGCAAACGCTGCGCTGGAGATTCTGCTTTGGAGCTACCACCGCAAAAATATGCTAAACAAGATTTGGATGTTGTGCAGTACTCTGTTACTGGGCGTTTCATAATTATACTGAACATATTGTGGATGTTTAATTTGTCCAGTTGGGCTAGATTTATTTAAAGGACCCTAATGGTCTGCCTGCAAACATTGAAGGATTTGAAAATTTGAATTTCCATTAAGATTTCTCATGATAACAGCTCGGTGCTGTCATTTCTTACTACTTACCTACTGTATTTCTAAAAATAAAAATAGCACACTAATAATAATAATAGTACCTATTTTTATCAATTCCATATTTATCAATAATAAAGATGTGATTAGTATTATTATTTTCACGAATATAGTATGGTAAGTAGATTTTTTCTTCTCAATATTGATGTTACTAGAGTAAGTAGTTATCGAAATTGCATTGATTTTTTATTAAAACACACACTCACAGGGCGCACCATGTGTAAGTAGGTATGGAGCACTGCGAGTGTGTGTATTATTTTGCTTCATTAAGCTGTTCTTGTCTGAACCTACAATGAAACTTTAAACGTCAGTATTACGTATAACTATATTTTTCGCAGTAGCTGTAGTATAAAGGGTTACTGTTGTCTTTTCCACAAAGAGCGCACTTTAGAAAATAGTGATAATCTATTTCGGAGTCACTACTGTCCAAATACGTCCGCTCAGAATCCGCCAAATTAAATGAGTCGTTGATTGCTGTAGAAATCATCTGGTCAAATGTCGATGTGACATCGCTGTGACTGATATCACTAAATGATGATTCACTATCGGTGGTGTCCCGTGCTAAACATGTTTCTTTTGATTGCACACTCCACACACTCTCGACGGAAGAACTGCGATTCCTGGATCCCCCGGACTTTTTACTCATCGTTCAAATATTTACGTTCCACTCTAAGTTTAAATTGTAGCAAGAAACTATAGGTAGACAATCCTAATAAAGAAATGTCGACTACTTTGAGCGCACACAACATGCAACGAAACCATCTAACACAATAATAATAATAATATACTCCTAAATTGTTTGGTATTCATTTTGTAATTAAAATAAAAGATTTGACCTCGAACGGAATCGACATTCGCCGCAGAATAGGAGGAATTAGTATGGAGAGTGAAATGAAAAATGTATAGTACATTTCGCATGTTACGATTAAGTAAGTGCTACTTTCGCCATCTATGTAATTATTAGGAAAGTATTCACAAAAACTACAAGCGGGATTAACAATAAAACAGGTGGACGCAGATTTAGCGGATTTCTGGAAAGACGCAGAAATGATACTGGGATTTATATATATATATATATATATATATATATATATATATATATATATATATATATATATAACTATGCATTGTTTCACATTGCATGCATGCAAATTGGTGAAGAATTTAAAGAATCTACGACATACAGACAACAAAACCTTTGAGAGTAAGTAGTTCAATACTTTAAATGGGAAGGAAAACTTACTGAACGAAAATAAAAAAAGATGAAAAAGCCCCCGCCGGGTAATTGTATTGTAACGTAACGTAATTGGTCCTTAACTTAATTGAAAAAAACCGACCAAGTGCGAGTCAGACCTGCGCAAAGTAGGACCCCTAATTTAAAAAAAAATATATATTTTTTATTTTAATAAACAAAATTATATTTACAGTTGGCTATAGAACATTTGACAAATACAACTGCACATCTTAAGTTGGTCGACTATTACTCCTAAAATAGCGGTTTAGGTTGCGGGGGGGAGAGGGTCACTTGACTCGAACAAAAATTTGCACTTTAAAGCTCAATATTTAGCAAAGATCCCAGAATCAAAAAATGGTTTTAGCAAACCCTCAATTGTTTTATAACCCCACACGATAGGGTGTCAGTGAAAAAAAATATCCCCTTTTTACATGTAGGGGAAGTACAATAAAAAAAATTTTTTTTAAATATTTTATTGTACAACTTTGTCGGTGTGATTAATATGTATAACCATAACAAAGAACAGCTTTTTAGTATTAATAGTCTCTGAGCTAAGCCGCGGACAGACGGACAGACGGACGGAGACAGACAGACAGATACACATGGAAAAACTACAAAACTATAAGGGTTACTTGTTGACTTTGGAATCCTAAAAAGGATTAAATAACTTTTTAAAGTCCCCCGACTAGAAGAACATAAAAAACAAAAGATAAAAAGTAAATCCAAGAAAATCCGTCAGGGACTGTCATTCTCTGCTCCGAAATAAATTGAGTACCTATACGCAATTTAAGAGTTTTTTTTTGTAAATTAATGTAGTTTTTGATCAATGTAAATTGCTATATTTAAACTGAAATTCTGAAAAAGAGGGCTATGGCAGCCCCGACGGAGTTTCTTGTTTTTTTTCTGTAATCTATGCATTTAACCACGTATACTATGATTTTTTTCAAGAAATTAGGCCTAGTAGTTTCGGAGATAAGAAAGGAATGATAAATTTTCTTCTATTTTCTAACATAACTTACTTCAAAAACATTTATCCTAAAATTTGAAAAAAATATATATGTACAATCTGAGATTTTTACAACGAGCCTTTTTATTTGATATGTCACACGAAAGTTTGCAATTTTTGTTTTAAAAAGTAGGTATGTATACTGAAAGGAATTGTTCTGTTGGTACTGTTAAAGTTTCGGTGCGGAACCCTGTTTGTGTGACCCCGAGTCGCAATTGGCCGGTATTTGTTGTAAATACACAACACAAATATATTGTGTGGTGGTAAGAAACCCATGTGTTTCCCGTCCCGACTCAAACTTGGCCAGTTTTTCTATCTACCTTGACGTTGGAGTAATCATTGTCCGTTTTACGTATGATGTGCCGTTCAAGATAATTTACTGGTAATTTACTAGAGGCAAGTGACAGGAATCAACTCGAGGCTCGAAATGTATGGGCATAAGTATAGATACTATTCCGAACCGTGCCGCCAACTGCAACTGCCGACAGCACGTGAAGCGACTGCATGCAGTTGGCTTCAGCTGCACGCACGACGTACACGAGTATGTGGCGCAGACATATTGTAAAATTTTCCGTTTAACAAAACAGCGCGCCGGATTGAAAAACATCGCTGTTTTGTAATACGGCTACCTCACGTTTAGCCGGATCTTGAAATAAAGTACGCCGCATTGTAGAGCACTTCGCGTTCGTCAAAGCGTAGTAAAGGGGCGCCCACATGCAAATGGGCGCATCGTCGATACGCCGCTTTGTACGTAAAACTACTGAGTAAGAAACTCCGAATATAACCGAGTCGGACGGGTTCCTTTTTACGGTAGAACCAGACATGCAAACCAACCTAACCAACCGTCTATCCGTCAGTGCAACTCTGTTTTATTCGGAGTTTTTTACTCAGTAGTTTACAAAGCCGCCGTTTTGTAATAGTCACCTTACATTGCTTCTTGCTGACAAAAAAGCTAAACATAAGACACCGCTTTGTTAAACGTATCGCCACCGCAATCTGGCTGAACGTGAGGTAGCTGGCAGCTACATTTTTCAATCCGGCGCACCTAAAACGTTTAGCTTTTTTGAACGCATCGCCACCGGAATCTGGCTGAACGTGAGGTAGCTGCATTACAAAACAGCAACATTTTTCAATCCGGCGCACCTAAAACGTGTAGCTTTTTTGAACGTATCGCCACCGGAATCTGGCTGAACGTAAGGTATCTGCATTACAAAACAGCAACATTTTTCAATACGGCGTGCCTAAAACGTTTAGCTTGTTTGAACTTATCGCCACCGCAATCTGGCTGAACGTGAGGTAGCTGCATTACAAAACAGCAACATTTAGAAAGAAATATTTATATCGCTCGCGTTGATATCTTTTGTTTGTAATGTGAATAGGTGTTATTGCCATTATACTATGTACTTGTGTGGAGAGTTGTGGTGGTACAGAACCCTCGGAGTGCTAGTCCGACTCGCACTTGGGCGGTTTATAAGTATCGCCACCGCAATCTGGCTGAACGTGAGGTAGCTGCATTACAAAACAGCAACATTTTTCAATCCGGCGCACCTAAAACGTTTAGCTTTTTTGAACGTATCGCCACCGGAATCTGGCTGAACGTGAGGTAGCTGCATTACAAAACAGCAACATTTTTCAATACGGCGTGCCTAAAACGTTTAGCTTGTTTGAACATATCGCCACCGCAATCTGGCTGAACGTGAGGTAGCTGCATTACAAAACAGCAACATTTAGAAAGAAATATTTATGTCGCTCGCGTTGATGTCTTTTGTTTGTAATGTGAATAGGTGTTATTGCCATTATACTATGTACTTGTGTGGAGCGTTGTGGTGGTACAGAACCCTCGGAGTGCTAGTCCGACTCGCACTTGGGCGGTTTATAAGTATCGACACCGCAATCTGGCTGAACGTGTTACGTGAGGTAGCCGCATTACAAAACAGAAACGCTTCTTAATCCGTCTGTTCTACTTGTATACGGAGTTTATACGATGTGGCTGCGAAATATGTATTTCTATGAAACGACTTCAGAACGACACAGCACATTTTTTTATTGACAATTGTTTAGCCCTTGGCGTCATCTTACCTGATGGTAAGTGACGATGATGCCAAAGATGGAAGAAGAGGAGGTTACCAAGATTCCCCAACGCAATGGGGATCTGGCTATCGTATCTACAAGCAGAAGCACATCAATGCGGTTAAAACTGATGCTTGGCGGCAAGACTTAGATAAGATGGTGGTAGCTAGCCATGCGGACTATGAAAATGCTCTACCACCAACCAAACCGAGTCTTACAAAGTTGACCCCACCGGGAAACAGCGAGCTCCTGGGAAGCGAATGGACTACCATTACGCCACGGAGGCGGTTAAATGCAGTCATAGATGCAGTCGTCGCTCGCATTTGGCGGTTCGGTTCGGAATAGTACTTACCTAAAATAATAAAATTAATTAAGAGTAAACACTGATTACTAAGTAACCCCATGGGATGGGTAAGATAATGGGAACGAATAAAATACCAGCGCCACATCAGTACTCGCATAATAAAAGGCAAAATAACCTAACTAATATAATTAAAAACCAACTAAATAAAACATTAACCCTCTTTTTTGAGCAGGCGGGTAAAAAAATATTCTATGTCACTCACGGGATGAAGACGAACGTGACAACACTTTGCACTCCAAAGTCCATCAAGCCGTTTAGGCGACAGGCACATCCTAAGAAACATTTATAAATACAAACATACACCCGCAAAAAATTACCCTCCTTTTTGGGCAGTTGGATAAAAAATAAAAACCGCGAAAGATACTTGGAAATCTCCCGAAAATAGAGAAAACATAAAGTTTTGGCAACACGAAATCACACATTAGATAATATATTTCGTATTTAGCTTGATCGCTGCGACAGCTGTCATCTTATTATATTTTATATGTTGTATATATATTTTACACTTATTGAACTTCCATCTATCTTATCTGCTTTCGCAGCGATCAAGCAAAATTTTACGAACTATAGAGAAAACGGAGAAAACGTAAAGTTTTGGCAACACGGAATCACAGATTAGATAATATACAGCTGTCATCTTAGTACATTATATATGTTGTAATCTCTTTTACACTAATTGTACTTCCATCTATCTTACCTGCTTTCGCAGCGATCAAGCTAAATTTTACGAACTATAGAGAAAACGTAAAGTTTTGGCAACACGGAATCACAGATTATAAGATTACTTAATATACTTCGTAAAAGTAAGCTTGATCGCTGCGACAGCTGTCATCTTAGTACATTTTATGTGTTGTATCACTTTTACACTAATTGAACTTCCATCTATCTTACCTGCTTTTGCAGCGATCAAGCTAAATTTTACGAATTATAGAGAAAACGTAAAGTTTTGGCAACACGGAATCACAGATTATGAGATTACATAATATACTTCGTAAAAGTAAGCTTGATCGCTGCGACAGCTGTCATCTTAGTACATTTTATGTGTTGTATCACTTTTACACTAATTGAACTTCCATCTATCTTACCTGCTTTCGCAGCGATCAAGCTAAATTTTACGAATTATAGAGAAAACGTAAAGTTTTGGCAACACGGAATCACAGATTATGAGATTACATAATATACTTCGTAAAAGTAAGCTTGATCGCTGCGACAGCTGTCATCTTAGTACATTTTATGTGTTGTATCACTTTTACACTAATTGAACTTCCATCTATCTTACCTGCTTTCGCAGCGATCAAGCTAAATTTTACGAATTATAGAGAAAACGTAAAATTTAGGCAACACGGAATCACAGATTAAATAATATACAGCTGTCATCTTAGTACATTTCATATGTTGTATCTCTTTTACACTAATTGAACTTCCATCTATCTTACCCGCTTTCGCAGCGATCAAGCTAAATTTTACAAACTATAGTAGGTACTAAAGGAACGTTAACAATCGTCTGTCACTGTCAAAAACTACGTTGGATTTCAAACGTCTGCTTTCCTCAGAAATACAGAAAAGAATTTGTTGTTGTCGTGTTCAGATTTGCAGCATTCGGTAAGTACCTATTGTTTTATTCTGCTTTTGCGTCAATTTAATGAGAAATTAAGAAAAAGACAATGGGCATTGTTTAATTTTGCAAGGCAGTAATTAATACAAAAACCATTTGGAGATATTTTGGAGATATTTCGTTTGTAGGTATAAGTACTGTAAAAAATAAATTGTTAATAATAAATTACTAAATTCATTTTGTAATCGTCAATTTCAAATTAACACTATGGCTGTTTTTTTTTCATAGGTAGTAGGTATGTTAACCTGTGACGTCATCACTTTTTATCATTAAAATACAAAAATAACCACTGTTTAAAAAATATATATAAAAATCTGTTTCTTTAAATCGTCTTTATTTTCTATAAAAAAATACCTTTTTTTAACAATGACAATTTGTTGACAGAACACAAACATAAGTTACTAACACTATTGTGATCCTTTGTTGGTCGAATAAATAAATTATAATCTATAATATAATAAAACTGTAACGGGGCCGTGTCTGTACATGAAATATTTTTGGAAAATAATAACTGTTGTGGACATTACTAACGATACAGAGGCCAAAACAACAACTTTTGGAATTTTTGTCTGTCTGTCTGTCTGTCTGTCTGTCTGTATGTTCGCGCATCACGCAAAAACTACCAGGCCGATTTTGATGAAATTTTGTATGGTGGTTCCTTATAGCCCGGGTTAACATATAGGATACTTTTTATCCCGGTAAATTCAAGAGTTCCCGTGGGAAAATCAAAAGTATTCGTATACAGAATGGCTCACCACGCAAATGCGGCTAGACCAATTACAATCAAATTTTATACGTTGATACCCTTATCGCGAACTAAAACTGGGACATTGTGAATCCCAAAAAAAATAAGGATTCCTGCAGGAATGCAAAAAAATGTATCTTTAGAATGACTCAACGTAACAATATGAAACCATTACATTGGGATGGGGTGTTTTGAACATCATTGTATAGTCGGGTATTCTTTATCCAGGAAAACTAAAGAGGTCCCGTGGGAAATTATCTATCGATACTTACAATAATAATTAATATAGAGTACTTTTTCAACATATAAGCTAAACATACCACACATTATAATCATAGCAGCAAAATGTCAATAGATGGCACTGCAGGAATAATAAAACGCGCTTAAGTTGTGTTAAAACATTAAAATATTATTTCATACTTCTGAGTGGATTTCTTTTATGTATTTTTCAGCATACGCTTTTTACACAACTCTCTGGAATTATGGCACGTAGCGATGTGTTTCATACACGAACAGATAGGTATTTTTTTTAGATTGCAATCGTGTAAAAAATTTAAAAACACATAAATCGAGTTTAGCTTCTTTTAACAGGAGGCACAGATATGGGAACTCTTCTGACGGTGACTATTTGCGTGTGGCAGTTGCTCTCCGCCTGCAATATCAATATCTGTGAACCTCATCAATGTATTTGCGGGTCCACGGTGGAGGCAATTGGCCATCACTCACTGAGTTGCGGTCGTTGTTTGTGAAGATTCCCACGTCACCAATTCCTTAATGACCTCACTCGGAGGGCACTGGTATCGGCCAGATGGAATATTCCATCTTTGATGCAGCCACTGGGCTTTAGTCGATGTGATGGCAAAAGCTTAGGCCGGAGGGATTAAACAGGTGCTATGGAAGAAAGGAACGTGCCTGCTTTGGGACTCTACTTTTTCTGCCTCACTTCTCACCCGTACGGTACTGCTGCTCAATTTGCGGCGAGAAAGAAGCATAATAAGTACTCGGTCTTGAAGGCAAATTACTGCTTTGTGCCGCTGGTCTGTGAGACAACCGGCTGCTGAACCCTCAGAGGCCTTTGCCTTCACAAAGGAGATTGGCCGTCGCCTTCGAGAGAGGAGATGTGACGTGTGGTCCTACCTGCTGCTAAGGTTGTCTATTGCCATTCAGCGCGGCAACGAGAAGTGCGTCATGGGCTACTTTGGAGCTGATACGACTCGAGGATTTGACCCATATTAATATTTTTAGGAAGTTTTATTACTAGATTGATGCAATGATTAGAATTAGTTTTTCAATAATATAGGTATATGTGTTATTTCATCATATCAGTTTATATACGTCCCCACCAAGGGGCTCGACCTGCCCTGAGTTAGGGCGATCAGGCCTTAGACGATCACGCGGGCCCATTGCGGGTTGATTGACTTCACACATAAGCTTCGAGTTTCTTCGCAGGCGTGTGCAGGTTTCCTCACGATGTTTTTGTCACCGTAAGAGCGTCGGATAAACGTACATACCAGTATGAAATCGATATTCGTATAGATTTTGTTAAGTGGCAGCATTCGAACCACGGCCTTCCGGACAGGAGATAGTGGCCCTAACCGTTCTGCCACCGACGCTCTATATGTTATTTAAGATTTAGAAATCCTTACTTATATTATTATAAATGTGAAAATGTGTTTGTTTGTTTGTTACCTATTCACACTTCAACACCTCTACCAATATTGATGAAATTTGGCACGCAAATAGCCTGTATCACTGGGAATGAAATAGTCAACTTTATATTTGTGGAAATTATCATAGCCTGATGCAGTTCCTGAGGAAACTAAAACAATACTCTTTGTTCGTTAAGTTATTTAAAATCGTAACGTAAAAATGAGTTTGTGTGATTTTTAGCACAGAGATGAGGTGGAAAATGATATAATTTACTAATAAGTATATCCTGACATAGTTCCCGCGGGATCTGGGGACAACTGTTTTCTAAGCTCGCGCACGTCGGTGGCGTCGCAACGTAGCAACGGATTAAAGTTATTTTTTGTATAGAATTTGTTGAGGGGGTGGGAAGTGACAAAGACTGCTAATCCGAATAGCCTGATACAGTTCCTGAGGTACCTGGAGAAAACTCATGTCCACGCTTGCGAGCTGATTGCGGCTCGCGCACCGCTCACCCTCAAAAAGAGTCATAAAAGCTATGTCCAGGCGGGCGAAGCCGCGGGCAAAAGCTAGTATTAATAAATAATAAGGATATTCTGCGATCTAATTACAATGTAAACTCTGTATAACGTCACTCGATATAACGATTCACTCTTTGAAACGTCAAAATTTTGTGGCTCCAGTTGGTTTACTTTAACGCTAATTTGTCTCTGTACAACGAAAACTTTCATTAACGTCACAAAATGCCCGGTCCCTTGAGTGTCGCAGTGTCGCTATATAGACTTTTTTTACACTGTAGTTGGTAATACGATTTCTGCTCAGTGTGTGGTGTGAACTTTTGATCAATAATCTTCAAAAACTTATTCGAAAAGAGTTTTTAAGCTCAATAAAACCAAATAACAATACAATACAATAGTGTAACAAATGTGAATATAAATACACGTTTCCAAATTCAAAAAAGGTGAGCACAGTATTTCCTAGGATTCTATTGAAAATCAAAGACGATCGATCCTGGGTTCATCATCAGATCAACTTCAAAATACCAGAAGGATCTATGGTCGTCAGCAATACGTCACTTTACCAAATTTCAGCTCAATCAGGTTTCTGGAAGTCGCTCTAAAATCGTTTGGAAGATAAACTGACATAATATGAATACATATATGAAAATATAAACTGATATATAATATTACATAATAGGTATATATTATATACAAACATTGCAAGTTAATTAAAAGCTTTTTAAAAACCGTAAGTATTCCTTTGTGTATCTGCTTAAAACCAGATCAATGAATTCTAGGTCCTTTGTACAATAATTAAACGACCATGTATGTGGGTAGTTTGATATTTACAAACCACTCTGCTGCTGCCCAGCAGAGCATCATAATTACCAGGCAGTCGCGTCACTACCCCATAAGACATCGCAACCATTAAATTATTACGGTATTAATCATATGTTTATTCATAAGTTATACCAAGAAAAATCTTTAAAAGTAAGTACGTAAGCTTTAATTTCTGTGTGCAAAAATGTAAGTGTAAGTTTTCAAATTCAAGAAGCCGAGCTGTGTAGGTATTTCATACGATTCGGATTGGAAGGTTCGAGTGACAACAATATGGTAGCTCCACACCACAGATACGCCAGTAATATATAAGTCATTGCTCCACACATTGAATTAATGTAGAAGGACATTGGCTACTTTTTATCCCGTCAAAATAGCATAGTCCGATACAGTTCCTGAGGGAATCGAAAAAAATCTATTTTTTTGGTTTATTTGAAATTGCAACGCAGAAACGGATTGTTATAATTTCTTGCCCATTAATTGTTAAATGACACAGATTAACAATAAGCATAGCCCGACTCAGTTCATGTTTACGCTCGCCCACTCACCGTCAATGACAGTCATACACATAAACAATGCCCACGGGAGCGAAGCCGCGGGCAAAAGCTAGTAAATAAATGAACAAACGACAACGTCGTGAAACAGGATTTAACTGGTAATAGTAGTCATTTTAGGGTATAGTTGTCAAATTAGAAACCCTTACAGTTTCGCTATGTCCATACATACGAGAACCGTAGGAGAACCAAGGTAACCGACATAGGTAGCTCAAAGTATCACTAAACTTAAGTGCCAGTGGGCGGGACACGTAGTTCGTTGAAAAGATGGCCGTCAGGGCCGTATAGTTCTCGAGTGACGACCGCGAACCGGAAGACGTAGCGTAGAAGGCCTCGGTGGGCCGACGACCTCGTGAAGGTCGCGGGATGTCGCTGGATGCGGGCAGCGCAGGACCGGTCGTCGTGGAAATCCTTGGGGGAGGCCTTTGTCCAGCAGTGGACATCCTACGGCTGATATTATGATGACGATATGATGTTCGTACATACTGTTATTAGCATCAGGTACCATTTATTGTACTTCGATTTCAGAAATGTACATTTTGTGCACAATATGCAGTGAGCTGGTGAACCAGTACGAGAATGTCCATGTGACGAAATGTGGCCACATATTCCACCACCAATGCCTCTCGGAATGGATTTCCAGGTATGTGTGTACAGAGATATGCTATATACAGGATGACTTTTAATTAGTTCTTGATAACAAAACATACGCATGACATGACAAATCAGAAAAAAAATTTTTGGTCCTCGATACAAACCAAGTTATCAAATCGGCAATAATGTGTAGAGGACCAAAATTTATTTTTTCATATTTTACATATAGTTTCTTTGGGAAAGTTGTTTGTAATCACCAGAATATTAATATCCTTTGCTATCAAGAATTAATTAAAAGTCATCCCATATAAGTGGAGGTAAATAGGTTACATGGATTCATAAAGTGAAGCAAATAAAATGATGCCAAGTGGCATCTCTTTTCGTAGAAGCATTCTGTAATATTGTGTGCATAAATTGGCTCGATTTTAAAGTGTTGTTTGTAAGTGCATTACCCATCTATGGTAACAAATCTCTGTGTGTACATTTTCTTTATCGAATTTTTAATACATTTTGCCATAAGTTCCCCAGTAGTACAGTCATTTTATGTAATCATGTGTGAGAATGACAAATAAATTAATAAAGTTTCGAAACTTATGTGACAAGACTGACAAGTGATACCCTAATATATATATATATATACTTTGCCTTGGGTGTAGTGTTCTAATCTCACAACTCCCCCCTTTTTTTTATCCACAATTGGTAAGCCCTTCGCATCATCTCACCTGATGGTAAGTGACGATGATGCCGAAGATGGAAGCGTGCTTACCAAGATTCCCCAACGCAATGGAGGGCTGGCTATCATATCTACACATCGATGCTGTTAACATTGATATTTGGCGGCAAGACTTAGATCAGATATAATATTGTTTTCTCACATGAAAATTGCCAAATGAATGAGTAGATGCTTAATTAGTACGTACTTAACTGATTGTGTTAAACGTGTAGATTTTTAAACTTATTTTGATTTTAATGTGTATATGTCGCAACCATCTGGTTAAATCTGCCATTTGATTGAACCGCTAGCCCGCTGATTGAATGGCGACATTCAATTGAATGAATAGGCCGAACGTTGATTAAACAAGCGTTACTCAACGATCAATTAGTTGGCTGATTGTAAGCTAGCCCGAACGGTGATTGAACTACAGTGTAGTGTAGTGCGTAGCGTACAGCATGCAGCGCGTAGCGTGTAGCGTTTCTTCTTCCATGCTGCATTCTGCTACCAATGGGGGAGCCTCGCATAATCAATTAAACTTGACCATACCTTATATCGCTCGCTTCGCTCGCTCTTTTTTAGGAAACACTAATTTTGCGAACTCCCTTTCGTTTTATGGGATTTGTAGCGTGTAGTTAACAATTGTGTATTAAAAAAAAATCTACTGAGTAAGAAACTGTAAATGAGCGAGCAAAGCGAGCGTTATTAGGTTCAGTCAGTCAAAGAGCGAGGCTTCCCCCATGGGTAGCAGAATGCTTCGCAAAAGAAGAAATCATCGTTTTTTTTCGGAGTTTCGTAGTTACGACTTGGCTAAATGACGTTTAGCCAAGTCGTTGAACGTTGGCCAGTTGTCCTTTAGTCATTGATTTGAATATCGCCATTCAATCAACGGGCTAGCAGTTCAATTGAACTACAGATTTAACTAGATGGCTGCGACATAATATACATTATTTCGTTTAATTTGAATTTTACGCTCTTGTACCCGATATCTTGACATGTACCTAGCGCAAGGATAGAATATTAAGATTTCACTATTCCACTGAGGGCCGGCACCACACGGCCAGGTGCGAGGCGAGTGGCCTTTAAAATAGGTGCCCTCGGTGGAATACTTCCTTAGACGTACTTGTAATTGCTACAACAAACATTTAAACCCACTTGATACATTTTCCCGGAATTCCAGGGCATATGTAAGTATAAAAGTACTAGCCGTTTCCCGCGGTTTCACCCGCGTGGACAACGTTTCTATGACTTTTCGAGGGTGCGCAGTGCGCGAGCCGCAAGCGGCTCGCGAGCGTGGTAAAAAGTAGCCTATGTCTGAATCCAGGTCCTAATCTGTCTACCTACCAAATTTCAGCCAAATCCGTTCAGTAGTTTTTGCGGGAAAGCGTAACAGACAGACAGAGTTACTTTCACATTTATAATATTAGTAGGGATAGTAAGCAAAGTGACAGTACCTAAAATGATCTTTTTTTCTCTTTTTAGGGTTCCGTGCCTCAAAAAGAAAAAACGGAACCCTTATAGGATTACTTTGTTGTCTGTCTGTCTGTGAGTCCGTCTATCCGTCTGTCTGTCAAGACCCTTTATCTCGGGAATGCGTGGATGTATCGAGTTGGAATTAAAACCATATAATATATACTCCGGTCTACAGTCCCTTGAAGCTGTGAAAAATCAAACATCTAAGTAAACGTAAAAAAAAGATACGGCCGTTTATGCCGCAAAAAAAAGTATATTTCGACACTATCAAAGGAATCAAAATTAATAGGATATTTTCCGTTGACCTGAAACTATAAAATTTAGCAAGTAATACCCTTTTATACAGGGTGGACCATAAGTTTTTTCACTTTTCAAACTAAATTAAAATGAAAACTAATTACATCAGGTGAAAACCGTTTATTAATTATGAAAGCACATAAAAAGGGAATTTATTTTTAAAAAAAAAAATTACATCATCCATATATGTTCCTTCATTATTTTGGCATTGCTGTAACATTGAGTGCAGTTCGAGAAATTTTTGGCCAAAAAGTGATATCCAAAAGAGGCGACAGCCAGTTTCATGCAGTTCCTCGCAGCCCAGACCTGTCCCCAATGGATTTTTTTCTTTGGGGATACCTTAAAAGTAAAGTTTTTGAGACCAACCCCGTGTCTGTTGCGGAATTGAAGCAACGTATTCGCGAGAAAATTTCTCGGAACACTTGTCAGGCCGTCATTGAAAATTTTCGCTCCAGGTTACAGCAATGCCAAAATAATGAAGGAACACATATGGATGATGTAATTTTAAAAAAATAAATTCCCTTTTTATGTGCTTTCATAATTAATAAACGGTTTTCACCTGATGTAATTAGTTTTCATTTTAATTTAGTTTGAAAAGTGAAAAAACTTATGGTCCATCCTGTACTACAAGTATAGGGAAAAATCTGAAAACTATACATCATCATCATCATATAGCCGACGGACGTCCACTGCTGGACATAGGCCTCCCCCAAAGATTTCCATGACGACCGGTTCTGCGCTGCCCGCATCCAGCGGCTTCCCGCGACCTTCACGAGGTCATCGGTCCACCGAGTGGGAGGCCTACCTACGCTACGTTTTCAGGTGCGCGGTCGCCACTCGAAAACTTTACTGCCCCTATTTGTACCACCAGGCGTCCTTCCCCGCGCGCAACTAGTGTTGTCGTAGCCGGCCACGTGGGCTATGGGAGAAAACAACGCGGGGCACGTGAGTTGTCCATTAAGCGGAACTGCTGGTTTAACTACTGGCAGGGAAGCATCTCCGGTACTTGCCTGGTCAGCAAGAAGAGCTAAGCTAGTACTGCTCAGGCCGATCCAGCCGCGTAGGAGTAAGTCTGAACAGGTGCGATAAGCGCCGGGAAGTGAGCGTGCCTACAGCTCCGGTACCACACCGGATATGTGGGAGCCAGCTTCTCTGGCGTCCCGAGCGGGGATCGAACCGCCAGCAGCGAAAGCCGCGGGAGGTGAGCGCGCCTACAGCTCCGGGACCTACCTGGACAGTAGGTAGTGGTTCTCTTCCACGAGGCACTCGCCTTGCAGAGTACCAGGACAAGCGTCTTGGCGGCAAGACCTACCGTAACTGGTCCTTGTCTTCACCTTATGGTGTTGGCAGGAATAGCGGCCCCCACTGTTATGCCCTAGGGTAGGTAAGTGGGGACGCTATATCATAAACCTGGAAGTCTAGCGTATCTGGTAGATGTGCGAGAGGGCATGCCCCTATTTGTAATTAAACCATAAAAAATATATTCTTAATTTAAAGTACGTAATCAATTATGCAAGGAACGGCGGACAGACACTCCAAATTTTGAATTGAGTTAACCGCGTCATGTGGGGTATCATAGGCACATGCTTAAACAGATTTTTATTTTTGATATGAAAGGGCTTCATTGGAACAAGCTTAAACAGATTTTTAATTATTTTAATAATGTATAGTCAGTCACAGATGAGATACTAGTGATATAGTTTTCGATTTAGTGTTGGTACGGAACCCTCGGTAAGCGAGTCCGACTCGCACTTGGCCGGTTTTTTCTTCTTTTGTTATCTTGTTAGGTAGGTAGGTACTTAGATTTTAATAGGTTCTTGGATCTTATTTGCGTTACAAGATTAATACATGTGCTGTGCACCATCTGTTACTATGTATTATAATAGGCAACATGCAATATTTTTATTTTTGCTTTCATTTTAAAGAACTCCATGCAGAATAAACCAGGAGTATATTAAAAAAATAATAAAACTTGTTTTTTAAATTTTAAATGCGGTTTTAAAGTAACCGTTTAAATTTGCGCACGCAAACGGACGTATAGTTCCGATGACGTCACTCCTGTCTGTCACTCAGATAAAAGAGAATATAATACATTGTAATTTATATTAATTGTAATGTATTATATTCTCTTTGGTCTGAGTGACAGACAGGAGTGACGTCATCGGAACTATACGTCCGTTTGCGCGCGCAAATTTAAACGGTTACTTTAAAACCGCATTTAAAATTAAAAAACCAAGTTTTATTATTTTTTTAATATACTCCTGGTTTATTCTGCATGGAGTTCTTTAAAATGATAGCAAAAATAAAAATATTGCATGTTGCCTATTTTGTAACCGTTTTCAAAAAGGAGGTGGTTCTATGTTGGACTGTATATTTTTTTATGCATAGGTATGTCCATTATTTCTCCTTCAATTGTGGACCGATGTTAAAAATTCTTTTCTTGTTCTGAGTTGGTCCCATATAAATTTTATTATCAAAATCGGTTAAGTACTTTTTAGGAAATTAATTTAAAAAAATAACCAAGGTACTTCTTTGTTGCGATTGAAGTCGGTGTATAACGTTTTCACATTATATATTTACAACATTAAATTACTAGTGGGTGACCCGCGGCTTCTTCCACGTGGATATCAAGGGTTTGTATATCCTTTGTCCTGACAATTACGCTACAACAAAATAAATATAGTTTAAAAACTAAAAAACACGCTTATAAAGCACATCAAACTAAAAAGTGAAAAATAATTCTTACTATATAAGCTGAAAACAATAATGAACGAAAAATACTAGTATTATTGTGAAAAAAGGGTGGATTGCTCGATATTCCAAAAAATGGCACAAAGCGCCCCATAAATAAACTTATATAACTATAAAAACTTATGAAATTATTGTATTGTCACTTTTTCTTGATAAATGTACAAAGTTTGAATTAAATCTGTCCGTTTTAAGTAGGTCAAAATCGAGTGCAAAGGAGTCGGTTACAAACATACAAACAAACATACATACATAAAGGTGAAGCTAATAAAAGCGTGATAAAAAAATCTGCCAAATCGGTCGAGCCTTTCTCAAGTAATGATCTTTCAAACATGCGGCAATTGATTTTTATTTATGCAGATAAATAAACACAAAAAAATATCATTAATATTGTAATTGTTTTTACTAGACTCCCTTGATACAGGTTAGTAGCTTAAAAAATAAAAGTTTAAAAACCGACTTCAAAAAGAAATTCACTCAAAATTATGAAATACTTATAATTTTTACCCGCGACGGTACGGAGACGGTATATAGGGTGACTTTTAATTAGTTCTTGATAGCAAAGGATATGAACTCGTGATTACAAACAACTTTCCCAAAGAAACTATGTCAAATATGAAATAGAATTCATATTTGAATGTGCCGATTTGATAACTTATTAACTTAATAAGTAACTTAATAAGTTATCAAATCGGTAAAAATGTATAAAGGACCAAATTTTTTTTTTCATATTTGAAATAGTTTCTTTGGTAAAGTTTTTATTATGTATCGAGAACAAAAAAAATATTTCTTATTTGACATAATAGTTTCTTTGGGAAAGTTGTTTGTAATCACGAGTACATGCTATCTTTTGTTATCAAGAACTAATTAAAAGTCAACCTGGGCGCTGCAGTAAACATTTATTTGTACAAACCAATGTTGCCATTTATCTCCAAAACTAATAGTCCAATTTTGATGCGGTTTAAAGTGATGGGTTCTGGTTTGATTGGTGAATGTTCATATATATGAGTTACGATGAAAACTCACCAGGGGGCGCTGCAGTAAACATTTGTTTGTGCAAAAATCAGACTAGATATTAGTGCAACGCAACCTAGTGAGTTACTACCGTAACACCTATTTAAGAATCCTTACTAATCAACCACAAACCCATTATTGAAAACCGCATCAAAATCGGACTAGTTTTGGTTTTGCACAAATTAAAACCGTCCGTTTAGGATGCGGTTTTTTTAGTGATAGTTTCGGGTTTAATTGTGGTGCATGTTCTTAGACTTGTGTTAGGGTGACAACTCACTAGGGGGCGCTACAGTAAACATATGTTTGTGCAAAAACAAAACTACTAGTCCGATTTTGATGCGGTTTTCAATAATGGGTTTGTGGTTGATTATTGAGGATTCCTTAATTGGTGTGCAAAGTTTAGTTGTAAATACTTATTATTTATATATTAAAATAAACGATATCGACTTTGTATAATGTATGTAGGTACCTATGCTCTTTAAAAAGTTTGAAATAAAAAGCAAAATCGAAAATTTAGAAAAAACCCACGACGAGGGTAAAATGTAATTAAAAAGGAATGAAGTAATTTAAAAAAACCCCGAAGAATTTGTGTAACTTTCAACTCCCTATGAACTTAATCAAAAAAAATCAGTCCAGGGCTGCCATCACTATTTTAAATTTTACCATAAGTATAAATAAGTAATAGCAATAAAATATCTCCAAATTATTCACGTTACTATAAAACTACAAAGCTAATTTATTTAATCGCAGCCCCGGACAGATTTTCTTGGGTTTTTTATTAAGTTCATGGGGAGTTAAAGTCATCCTGACTTTGTAGCAATGGGACCACCTGGGAAGTATATTATTATCCTTTCAAACAAAAAAAAATCCAAATCAGTCCTGGCGTAATCGGAGAACATATAAAAAAATATAAAAAACAAGAGATTCCGACGACTTGACAACCTCATCATTTTTTTAACCGATTTCAAAAAAGGACTTTTGCTTGTAACTGTTTGTTGCCTAAAAAATGTACCAAGAGATCAGGCAAAGGTACAAACACAACAATTTAGTGCGATATCCTCAGTGTGGACATGGTTTCATAATAAACATACCTACATACATATTGATTTAGGCATATTATAATTATAATATAAGATAATTTTCGAAAAACCTAAAAACTTCTAGGTACAAGATTTATATAGAGATATATTCTAATTATGTAATAGGGATGACGACAGCATCAGATATAAATTATGAACTCTTGATTACTAAATTGCCCTCCTAATACTTAAACTTCGGAAAACCTTACTCGTTTTGTTTTCCATCAATTCTTCGATTTTTAACTCACTAAAATCACAAAATGAGTACATAAATGACGCTGCGAAACTATGACGTCCCGCCTAGGTATTCCTAACATTTTAAGAACAAAATGTCGTTTTTGACAGATGATGAAAAGTAACTCAGATGACTAGCATTCGTCATCCCTATTACAGATCAAAGACCTGCCCCCAATGCCGCAACAAAGTGACGGATGAATGCACACTTCGGATGTATCCAACAACATCGAACGACAGTTTCGGTGACCTTGTGACTTCGCTACAGTCGGAACTGGACGTGGAGTTGGATCCGAGGCAGCTACCCGCAAATAGGGCTCAAATACTAAAAGAGGCATGGTGAGTAGATACCTATTAAACAATAGTACAACAAGCAAAATTAGTGACATTTGGTACGATATGCTGCTTATCTGTACTTTGACATCGTCATCTCACGTGCGTGATGCTGAAGATGAAAGTGGGCTTCCTTTAATGTAGAAATCAAATAAAAATAAAAAACCTGCCAAGTGCGAGTCGGACTCGCGCACCGAGGGTTCCGCATCACCACACCTCTCCACACAAGCAAAATATAATATGTATATATTAGTAGGTACTAACATAGAATATGTACACTCCCTGCCGCTCTCTAGCTTGAGACCTCACACCCTCGTCACCTAGATTGATACAGATTGGTTACTGTTTGGTTGTCGAACGTATAGGATTTCGCCGCCATTTTGTTTGTTCCGACATTCCTTTTTTGAAATGTCATTTCTGGCCCGTTGTATGAAGTATCCGGGGTGTGACACAAGTATGATAATGATGCCTAATGATTAAAAACAAAAGACGCGCTGAAAATGCTGCCCCTTTTACATTCAGCTCTGACTCCTTAGACGACTCACACTTGGCTGGTTTTTATTATTTTCTGTTAAACTTTAAGATAAGCACTATAACCACACAATGTTTTACGCTTTTATAAATACCGCCGGCCACCTATCACGGTTAAAAAGATACAGCCGTTTAAAAGTTGTACAGACAGATGGACAGTGTAGGCTTAGTAATATCACAGTATACTACAATAATATAGCGGCTTACACTAGCGCAAGAATCTACGAACAGCGACACATCAAGCTATACAAAACCAGTATAAGCGACGCCTTTGCGTTTCATTCAACATACGCGAGGCCAGCGTATATTGGTTTTCTATAGCTTGATATGGCGCCGTGTGTACTTACGCAGAGCAACGGAAGGGTACTTTGTTGGGCAGCGGGCGGCGGGGCACAGGCTGGCAAAAACCGCGAGTATGGGCTAGTTAGTACCTACGCCGGTGGCACATCGTGCGACATCAAAAGCGTTGCGCTACTGTAAGCCAAATCGTAATACTGTGGTTATAGGGTCCCGTTACCGGGTACAGAACCCTCGAAATGAGTAAAAGAAACAAGTATTTTTAACCAATATCAAGAAAAGGGGGTTCTCAATTAGACTATTTCTGTATGTTTAAGTTACGCGATATCTTAGATTATAATTTTTATTCGATGGATCATGCATTCTGGGTGGTGGTTTTTAAATCCAGAAATAATGTCTAAATGATGTTAAATCATTTACAGTGTGGCCATAAAGTCAAAACAGCGGGAACCTATACAAATACTGGAGAAAGAAAATAATTTTTTGAAGAGACATATCGAGTTATCTGAGTGAGTTACCTATTGTTAGTACTTATATGTAAATTATTGCAAAATGAGGATGGAAGTATAGAAATAAAAAAGAAGTAAAATTATTTTGTCAACTCTAAGGGCACTGCTAAAAAGAAACCCAGTTCCGGCGCAGATTTTCAGTGTGAATGAGTGATGAAATACTGTTTTAGTTAGTATTGTCAAAATCAATGGCTATATATAATTTTCTTTGCTAATTGTTTTTTACAAGGGTTAACCTAAAGTTTCTAAAATAGATAGTACTTTAAATGGTTACATTCATTCATTAGCATACCAGGGATATTGTAATATTTGTAATAGATGAAATTTGGTTTATCGGAAACGACTAAAACAATTTGGCTGAATTTTGTATTTAGGTATAATACTATCTTTTGCCCGCGGCTACGTTAGTACTAATATATAGGTATGTCAAAACCGCGATATTACAATCTCACTACATTACATTCAATTAGATTATAATATGAACCTTAATTGTCAATCGGCTTACAATTTCACAGCCCATTCTTGTATCTCCGAATAAAACAGATGATTTCTTCTTCTGCAAAGCATTCTGCTACCCAGGTGGGGGAGCCTCGCAATCAAACCTGATCGAACCTAACATCGCTCGCTTCGCGCGCTCATATTATTTATTTATTTATTGTTATTCACTTCGCTTAGTGTTATTGTAATGTCACACGTGAGATTACAATGACACTATCGAAATTGTAAGCAGTATTTTACGGTTCACAATCTTTCGACAGTTCACAATCTCGCAAGATAGATCCCATTAGATAATAATCTAATGGTTTTACAATTTCACGGTAACATAATATACTTTGCCTGCGGCTCTGTCGTGTGGACATCGAGGGTGCGCGGGGTTTTCTACTGCATGATATAATTATCTTTGTTAATAGATAACAAATGAACATCTATTTAAAATTAAAGGAAATCAGTTGGATATCACCTTAAATATTTATTTTATTTTAATTTAATTATTTATTTTCAAAGTGAATAAATACAACTCAATATTTTAAGCGTCTACTTGTTGCCGTTATCAACATCGAGCAAAAAAATCACGTTTGTTAAATGAGTTGACATACCTATATATTAGTACCCTTAAATATTTCTTTTATTTTAATTTAATTATTTATTTTTAAAGTGAATATATAACTAAATATTCTATGAATATTTCTAGCGTATACCTGTTGCCGTTATCAACATCGAGAAAAAGAATCACGTTTATTATATGGGACCCCTCATAAATATTTGTTTTATTTGAATTTAAATATTTATTTTTAAATTGAATATATAACTAAATATTCTGTGAATATTTCAAGCGTCTACCTGTTGCCGTAATCAATATCGAGCAAAAAAAATCACATTTGTTGCATGGAGACCCCACTTATTTTTTCACTTTTTCTAATTTTTAGTATTTGTTGTTATAGCGGCAAAAAAAAAAACATCATCTGTGGAAATTTCAACTGTCAGCTATCACGGTTCATGAAATAAAGCCTAGTGACAGACGGACAGACAGACATACAAACGGACAGCGAAGTTTCAGTAATAGGGCCCCGTTTTTACCCTTTGGGTACGGAACCCTAAAAACAGCATGGATAGAACGACGGGACGGTATATGATAATGATACCTATTCATTAAAAACAAAATACATCTACGCGAGCGCCGGAAAAATATTGCTTTTTTATTCAGTTCGGATTCCTTAGATAGAACGACTCACACTTGGCAGGTTTTTATTATTTTCTGTTATACTTTAAGCAACTCTATATACTGTGCTTTAAGATAAGCACTATAACCACACAATGTTTTACGCTTTTATAAATACCGCCGGCTACCTATCACGGTTCAAAAGATACAGCCTTTTAAAAGTTGGACAGACAGACGGACAGCGTAGGCTTAGTAATAGGGTCCCGTTACCTGGTCCAGATTTTTAACCAATATCAAAAAAAGAGGGGGTTCTCAATTCTAATACTTTGTATGTGTATAAGTTACGCGATATCTTAGATTGTAATTTTTAATCGACAATGGGTCATGCCTTTTTTTGTATTCATTTTATTATTTATTTAAATTGTATTATAATTAATTCCTTACCTTTTAACACATTAACAAAAACAAAAAAAAACATAAAAATATTGTAGTTCTTGCGGTTGTTTTTATTGTGTTCAGTATTGTCAATCATTATGAGTAATCTCAAGAACAAATTATTTTTCCCTCGTCAATCGTATGACATATCATGAGGTTTAGTATCTCTTTTTAAATAATGATGTTAAAATCCTTTACAGTGAGACCATACAGTCACAGAAGCGGGATATAGAAAAACTTCAGGACGAAATTAAAGTTTTGAAGAGAAATAACGAGTTATCTGGGTGAGTTATTGATAGTAATTACTCGTATGCTACGATAATTATTGCAAAATGACCATGGAAGTAGAAAAGAAGTACAATCAATTTGTCAACTCTAAGGGCACTGCTAAAAAAACCAGGTCCGGTGCAAACGAAATATAGGGGAAGGGTAGAGGTAGGGTTGCCAGAAAAATTCAAGAAGAATATAGGATATTTCCATTTAGGGGGTCAAAAGAAAACAGTATCCAGTTAAAATATATAGTAGACTTTATTTTTTCATGTAATTATATTTTTGGGAACTTTGGGCCATTTTAATGAGTTTATTATTAATCGCTTTTCCGCCAGGTAGGCCCAGTTAACTTTGATTCCCTATCTGTATCTTCTTCACTTCCACTTTCAGCATTTAAATCACTCATTTTGTAGGTATATTTCACACAAAAGAGGCGAACCGAACAATAAACAGAATGATATTTGACATTGACACTTGACAGTGACATGACATGACTTAAAAGTTGCGTTCAGAAACACAAACAATGTGATTTTTACTTATGATATGATCTGCTCAGTTTTGTTTAGGATTTCGGGGTTCGTTTCTGAACGCGTGTTTTTTAACTTGATTTAAGTATGTATGACAGACACGTCGCTGTATGGCTAAAATATAGTAGATTTGTCTACTATATATTTTTTCAACAGTATATAGTATCTTGGCCCAAAATATAGTAAGATACTATATTATATAGTAGATCTGGCAACCCTAGGTAGAGGCAAGAAAGAGTACTTAAAGTTTGAAGTGCAATAAAACTGACACTGTTGCATATTTTCTATGTTTTTTATTACAATTATCATCTTTGTTTATCAGTCTTTTAAAATTGAATCATTTTAGAAACGTTTGTTGCATAATTAAAACTTTAAAAAATTAGAAGTGAAAAAGTCCCACTTCTCCATCTTGCCCCCTAGTTCGGGTAAGATGGGGTACACCAATGGGGTAAGATAGGGTATTGTAGAAATCAGACTACCCTTGCTGGAAAAACTTGCATGTAAATATTGTCTTATCTTCTTCATCTTCTACCCCAACACAGCTGCAATGAGTCCTTTGGCCGTACGCAGCACACGCAGACCAACGTTCATTCGAGTGCAAGTAAATACCGTTACAGAACAACTATTTAAAAATAAATAGAAATAATATAATTTTAAATTTCGCTGTAGCTGCTCCCTGCTGGTGATTTGGGTTTAACTTGTTTTTTTATTCTTAGTTTTTCTACTTGTTTTTGCAGCAGATCATTTCTGAGTTTCCTTTAATTATCTCAATTACCCTCTTCTTTTAGTTCAATTTTTCATTCTATTACATTGTCCATTGCATTTTTTATACATTTCTGCGACAGTTATCCTCTATTTTTTCTTTCTTTTATATTTTTTTACCATCTTAAACTACCAAAAACAAAAACCTTTATGTGAGTAACTTAAAAGCAGAAATCTATGGGAGCAAGACGGGGTACCTCCCCATCTTGCCCCCTTACGTCTGGAGAAATAAAATATATCACCAAATAAAAACAACGGCCATTACACAGAAAAACACATTCTTAAATGTTTGTGTAATCATTGGTGCACCAAGATAACAATAAGAATAATCTGAATTTCTGTTATTCACGGCAAATCCACGTACAACAAAGGACGAAAATGGATACGAAATCTCCAAAAACGGTTTTTTTCGCGTAAAAAATAATGGTTTTGCTTTCACTGTGCGAACTGATACATAATATGGCGGCGCATGTTTACTTGCTAAAACGTTTGCCATTGGTCAATTAGATTAGGAGAAACAGTGGCTTCCCCGTCTTGCCCCCCTTCCCCTATCTCCGATTTTCAGTATAAATGAGTTCTAGGTAGTTTTGTCAAAATCGATGGCTAAATATGCCTTTATCTAGGTAGACACATATCATTAGTTCTCTAAAATGCATTCAAAATACGTAAGCAATAACCAGCATTATGAGAACCAAATTTACTATGACAGCTTGAAGGGGATTGTATGAATTGAAACTCCATAGATTTGTTCGAAGTTCGACGTCAGAGCGAGACACATATAGTGAGATAGTTGCAGAGAGAAAGTATGGCGGTGGTTGCCTTTATTTGTAAGATTTTATCTATCTCGCTATTAGTGGGATCATGGGTGACGGTTTATTTAGATAAGGACAACAATACAAAAAATACTTAGAAACTAATTACATACATGAACATTTAAAACAAAGGAACATAAGTGCTTAAAAACATTATTTACAAATTGGAGGGTTTATTTCCTCTAGTCGCTTACAGTCTCCCCCTCGGTGCGCTTAATAGCACCCATAGTGATCGGGGTAGCGACGTTTTCTCCTGTGCTTTCGCCAGTTCGCATCTTGCGGTTTTTTCTTAACGTGAGTTGCTATACATGTTTTGTTTTCAAGCAGGTTTTTGAACAAGGCGATGTACTGCAGGAATCGGGCTGTGGCTCGTAAAAGGCGTAACCATGTAGAGCATCGCGTTGGATCGGGAGTAACAATGGTTACACGTCTAATCGTGTGGGTTGTAAGACGTTCTTCTCCGATTGTTACGGGTACAGTAGCGGATCGGTCAAGCGGCCATTCTGACTCGGACTTTCGTAGGAAGGCGGTGCCGGAAAACCATCTATGGCTTGAGTTGAAGTTTCCTGGGGTGCCGCGGGTTGCGTCGTCAGCCACGTTTTCTTTCGTGGGTACCCATCTCCACTCATCGGATTTGGTATGATCTTCCATCTCGGCTAGCTGGTGAGCTACGAACATCTTGAACGTGCGTGGGTCGGACTTGGCAAGAACGGTGCGTGAGTCGGACCAGTATAATCTTTTCTTTATTTTCTTATCCATTTCTGTCTGTATGGTGGCGTATGCTTTTTCACTGGCATCGCAGAACATGTGTAGCGCCGCCTCTTGGTTCGTTTGCGATACGCATCTTGGTATATACAAACTAGTTAGTTCGTGTAGGTGCGATAGCCATGCGCGCCATTGCAGGTCTTGTGCGAGCTGCACGGGCTCGTCCCATCTGGCTCCCGTTCTCCACAGGTCTTGGATGAGCATCTTTCCTTGGACGAGCGTAGGTGAAGCAAGGCCTAGCGGGTCATATATTGACATCACAGCGCTAGTTATCTCCCTTTTGGTAGGCGCGCGTTGTCCTGTAAGCGCCTCTTCGGGCGTGTGTCGCATGTTTAAAGCGAAATTGAACGTGTCTTCTTTTACGTTTTCTCCCTTCGCTAGGGTTTTTATTTCCCTTTTAAAGCAGTCGCGCTGAACAATTTCGGAAAGCCTTTCTTCGGCGTTTTTTATTGTCTCTTCCGACATAGGCACAAGTTCGTTAGTGCGAGCGAGAGGGGTAGCGAGTAAGTCGGGTAGATTGTTTCTCATAGACGAGCGAGCGAGAGGTGTAGCGGGGTTGTGTATCTGTCCCTTTCTAGCGTGAGTTAAGTACCAAGCGCGACGCGTAGTAGGCGCGTAGTTCGTAGCAACTTCCGCGTAGCCGCTGTCTATCAAATTTTTCATTCGCTTTTCGTAGCTTCCTTTGAAGTTTTTATCCTTCTTCTTTTTCTTTTCTATGCCGAGCAGTCTTCGCAGAGCGTTGGGTCGGCTTTCAGGCATTCGTGTGTCGTCTGTCTTCCATAATAGCCCGGTTTCGAACCATCCTTCCTCGGGCACGTACTTGCAGGTGGACTTCAGTATTGTGAGAGCTCGTTCCTCCGGATCGTTCGCCGGTTTTCTAGGCGCTATTCCGAGCGAATCGATGGTGAAATGTTCTTCTATGAGCTGCTCAACGATGTCTTCGTGCGTACTGACATGTGTGAGGTGGTTGATGACGTGTATCGACCTTACAGGCTTCGTTATACTGGAGTTACAGCCATGAAGGACCCATCCTAGGGTCGTAAGTGAAGCGACGGGCCGAGACTTGCTTCCGCTGCGTACGTCTTGTGACACGATCAAGTGCCAGTTATCTTGCCCAATCAGCAGTGAAGGCTGGGCAGTGTCGTACGTGAGCTTGTAGGGCACGTCTTCCAGGTGTGGACAGTCATCCAGGTCTTTCTTCCTGACCGCTTGAGGTGCCAGTTCCAGCTTTTCTATTGTAGATGCGGTCATGTCTTCGTACTCGCGGCAGTAGAGTCCTCTTATTTTCAGTTCAAGCCGCCGGGAAGTAGCTTCCTTTAGTCTCTGTCCTCCCATTCCCTCGATGAACAGTTCCTCCTTAGGGCCCCGCGCGCCTATCTCGTCGGCTACGCTTTTCTCGATCAGCGTGACGGTGGAGCCCTCGTCGAGAAGAGCGAAGAGTTTCTTCGTTCCCGTTGGACCCGAGATTTCTACTGGAGCGATCTTTAGGAAGGCCTTCGTGGCCACCAACGTGTTGACCGATGCAGTTTGCTTATCTTCTTTGTTTTCCTCCTGTTTTTCTTGCTTTTCAGGTGCTGAGTCTGCGTGCAGTAGCACGTGGTGGCCACGCCTACACTTGGAACACGGTTTCGCCTTGCAGTTGAAACCTCTGTGTTTTGCACTTCGTAAACAGCGAAAGCATACGTGAGCTTTTCTCACTATCTCCCATCTCTTTTCCACGTTAGCGTTTGTGAATATCGCGCAGCTCTTCAGTTGGTGGTCTCTTTCACACGCAGGGCAGGCGGCATCTTTTGTCTCTTTCTTTTGATTAGTAGCGAAGACGTGTTGCATCTCTCTTTCGCATGCTTCGTCCTCGTCACTCGTCGTTCTGCCGCACTCGTAATCTGACTCGTAACTTGCTTCTTCGACCACTGCTGTAGCTGCGTTCACCCTTCGTGGTTTTCGTAATGCGCCGCCGTTGTTTGTTTCCCGCTTAACGCTCCCTGTGTCGTAAGCTTCAAACTGGTCGGCTATCTTGTTTAGGAATGTTGACAACGCGAGTAGTATGGGTTGCTCCTCGTCCAAAGCTCGATAATCGAACCACCGGAACCGTATGATGGGGCTCATCTTCTCAATGATTTTCTCAGACAAATCGCTCGAGTGTAGAAAGTTGGTCTTCTTCATCTGGACGATGGTGGCTACTGTGTTGGCTACAACACCTGCAAATTGCACTATTTCTCGTGCGTCGTCCGTCATCGGGCGTAATTTGTCGATATTTGCCATCTCGTTCTTTATGAGGTATGATGGGCGGCCGAATCGTCGTTCCAGGGCGGTGAGGATGTCTTCTGGGTCGCTCGCTGTGTAGAGCCTGCCTTTGATTGCCTCTCTCGCTCTACCCTGTACAGCGCGCCGTAGCCTTGCGACATTTTCTATGCCGCTGAAGTACGACTCCGTGTCCCGGTAAGTGGCGCGGAATGCGATCCACTCGTTTGGGTTCCCGTTGAAGGAGTGCAGCTCTGCTATATAGCGCGGCGCGGTCTTCGGTCTGTTGCCCGTGGTACTCGCTTTGATAGCTTCCATTATGGCGTTCGCCAAAGAACTTTCCGTGTCCTTTTTCCTTTCTTCCTTAGGAGCCGGTCGGGGCGCGCTCTCCTCACGCTTCTCCCCTGCCGCCGGCTGCGGCAATATGGCCTCCACTCCAGTAGCAATGTGTGCGTGTTGTCCGACCCACTGGTCTACTCTCTCGTTGACGGTAATGATTTCTTCGTCAGACTCGGAGTCGGAGTTCACCTGCAGTAGTTCCAGACGTAGCCGAGCGCAGTCGGCAGCGGCGCGCGCCTTTTCCAGGTTGAGCTGTTCTAGCTCTAGTTGGGCTTGTAGTTCGGCCCTGCGGCGCCCCGCTATTGACTTTCCTCCTCTCGACTTGGTTAGGACGGGCATCACTGAAGTGAGCTTTGATGTGTCTGTGCAATCCTTCGCAACCTTCTCTCTCTCGAGTATAGGTGCGTCTCCCTCTCGCGGCGGTTGTTCCTCAACGCCGGTCTTGTTCTCGCTCATCGTCCGATCCGTCGCGTTCGTTGCTGTGCTAGTAGCTGTAGATTCGGTGCCTGATTCCGTAGATACCGTGCCCGATTCCGTAGATACCGTACCCGATTCCGTAGATACCGTACCCGATTCCGTAGATACCGTACCCGATTCCGTAGATACCGTACCCGATTCCGTCTCGCTCGTTGTGTTCCCACTACCCGACTTATCAGTTCCCTCGCTTTCTCCCCTTTGCGACCTTGTCTTCATCTCACTGCTACCGAACCGGCTCTTCTGCACGGAACGGTGCGATGAAGAAGCTACCTTGAAAAAGGCCGCCCCACCGCGTACTAAGCCTTGAAAAAGACTGCGGCAGTTACTCCTGCAAGGTTATTGCTGGAGCCTAAATACTCACTAGGAAACTTATGAATTCAGAAACTTTGAGGTCAGAAACTATATGACGGTTGACGGTTGGGTGTCTTCTTTGCCAGCGGTGACCTCTCGACGGTGCGTGGACTCGATGATGCTCTGCTCTGAACGCCGCTGTCCTCTTCTAACCTCGAAGTCAGCTTGCCCGAAGTGAACCTTCTTTTTTGAAGATCTTCTATATTGATTCTTCTGTTCTTCGATAATGAATCTTCTGTTCTTCGATAATGAATATTCTTTCTTCTATAATGAATCTTCTTTCTTCGATAATGAATATTCTTTCTTCGATAATGAATCTTCTTTCTTCTTTACTGACTTCTTTCTTCCATGTGCTGTTTCATTCTTCTAAATCCGGCACTCGATGGACCAAAACTGAAGGGGATTGTATGAATTGAAACTCCATAGATTTGTTCGAAGTTCGACGTCAGAGCGAGACACATATAGTGAGATAGTTGCAGAGAGAAAGTATGGCTTTTTTTTTTTTTTTTTTTTTCCCCCCTGTTAAGGGAGCGCGGAGGTGAATGCGTTTACGCATACCAGCGGAAGCTTCGGCCGCAGGCCGAAGCTGCCGCTGGTTATGTGGGACTCAGAGCTCTGCGCCTATATGCATACGTCCCCGTTACACTCGGAAGGTGTATGAATGCGTATGCACAGGCCCAAAGACCCCACTACCCACTAAACACCCCCTCGCGAAAACTTTGGCAGCATAGCCGCCTTAAAAGTTCGTCGGTGCGACCCTCACCCTTAGGGAAGGGTGGGGTGCGTAAGTAGGGAGGGGTTGCACCGAACGCACCGAGTAGATAGCCAGCGCGCACAGTGCAGGGGCCCCTCCCTAGTATGTGCCATGCGGGGATGGCACATGAACTGAGAGGTGAGGGAGAAAGACGGCAAGGACCGCAGTAGGCTGCCTTGAAAAAGGCGGCCCGAAACTAGTATGTGCCGCAGACCGACGAGTAGCTCCCCGACGAGAATCCGTGCCACTGCCAAGACTTACGACGCCTCCGGAGTACCTAATCTTCCGTGGCTGGCGGACATGTACGCACAAAGATCCAGCGCCGGGGTCACCATCCGAAGCACGCGGCACGACGGTAAGGCTCGATCGAAACCGTGGGGCCGCGACGTGTATGGCTACGTTGGCTTCCCGGCGATGGTGACGTGCACGTTGACCGAGTTACACCGCTTCACAGGTTCCACGGCTGCGATCCTGCGTGCTTCTCCATCGCCGCGATACACCTCCGAAGCACACGACGACCCGCGATGACGGTGTGTTGAACGTAAAGACGGCCTTGAAAAAGGCGGCCCGAAACTAGTATGGACTCGGCGCACACGTCCGCCGCGGGCGGCGAACGAAACGCGAGTCCAGAAAGTATGGCGGTGGTTGCCTTTATTTGTAAGATTTTATCTATCTCGCTATTAGTGGGATCATGGGTGACGGTTTATTTAGATAAGGACAACAATACAAAAAATACTTAGAAACTAATTACATACATGAACATTTAAAACAAAGGAACATAAGTGCTTAAAAACATTATTTACAAATTGGAGGGTTTATTTCCTCTAGTCGCTTACACAGCTGTTCCAAACTTAAACTCACACATAACGTTACTCTAATCGATACTGTAATAACATTAAAGTACAGATTTTACCTACTACCACAGACAGACAAGAAAATTGTCATAGTAAAATTGGTTGTCATAATGCTGGTCATTTCCCTCAGACTTCTGAACCTATCTTAGAGTATTTTTAATATGTATGTAGGTAGATAAAATAATGTATGCAACTAGGTCTTAAAACACTCGTGTGATTCTATTACGAAATGAGGCGAAAAGACCTGTCATTACATACAGTTGCATAAACTACTATTATTTGCTAATTGTTTTTTTATAAGGGGTAACCTAAAGTATCTAAAATAGATAGTACTTTAAATGGTTAGATTTATTAGCGTACCAGATATTGTAATAGATGAAATTTGGTTTCTCGTAGAAGGTTTAAACAATTTGGCAGATTTTTTTATTTAGGGAATACTATCTTTTTCCCGCGGATCTGTCGCGTGGGTATCGAGGGTACGCGGGGTATTCAGATTCTCATAGATTTTCCTATAATCTATTGATTTAAACTCATATAGATACTGTGATTCTTTCAAGATTTTAGGCCGAGTATGTTTCGGAGATAATGGTCAATTTTCGTCAATTTTCTTAAATAACGTCAAAACTTTTTATCTTAAAATTATTTTAAAAAAATGAGATTCTCACAACAAACCTTTTCATTTGATATGTCATACAATATAGTTTGCAACACTTTTTTTAATATTTTCTAATGTACCCCCAAAAGTAGCCCCCATGTTTAAAATTAATTAATTTACGTTACATGTCCGTCTCTTGGTCACCGACTTACATAATTATGTGTACCAAATTTCAACCGAATCAGTACAGTAGTTTCTGTCCAAATCGGCTGTGTCAGACGGACGGACAGACACACGACTGATCCTATAAGGGTAACGTTTTTTCTTTTGAGGTATGATACCCTATAAAGGAGGAGATTTTCGATTCGACTGGTTTTTTTTAATTTTTTTTAGTTCAATTTTATTTCAAAATACAATTCAGACAATTTCCATATATTTTTTTAATAATATTTAAAACTCATTTTAAAATTAATACACCAATTTTTTGTATGTAAGTTATGCTATATTTACACCGATTGTGAATCGAAATTAATGATTCTTTTTTATTCGATAGGTTATGCCTTCAGGGTTTCGCATACAAGTTGTATTATAGTTGGAAACGCTAAATACGTTAAAAAACCGACTGTAGGCGACGCACTACATATTTTTATTATGTTTTTAATAAATTGAAGCGCGTACAAAGATTCGCAGGTACCTGCACTTTTAATACCAAGCCTTACCCTCTCACGGCTCAGTACCACACCAACCACCGTACGTGGCTACCAAGCGGGCTTTGAACGCGCTCCGTTTCGAAATTGAGTTCGTTGTTTCATTTCTATCGGCTATAATAGTTTTTGGTCCTTTCGAGCCGAATCCTGCCAGGACTATGTTTAATACACCTCCACACGATAGAATTAGGAGTATTAAACACCACGAACAGTTAAATGAGAGGTTACAAAGCGCGTCGTGCTACGTGCTCGCTAAAGCCAACACGGTACCCGGACCCGGTATGGATCCAAAATGTTTGGACAAAGTGAATACCGTGGATAGTGGATTAAATCGACTTAGTGCAACTTTGCAGTATTATTGTTGTTTTTTGTTAATTTTCTAAAAAAAGTAATAAAATTTTCATAAAATTTATATGAGACCAATCTAGAAGCATACCCATACCAAAGTATATATATTAATACTAACATACAGTATGGACACTACCTGCCGCTCTCTAGATTCCGATCTCACCCCATCGTCACCCAGATTGATACAGATTGGTTACAGTTTGGTTGTCGAACGTATAGGATTTCACCGCCATTTTGTTTGTTCCGTCATTACTTGTTTGTAATGTCATTTCTGGTCTGTTGTATGAAGTGGTGTGCCCATACCCTATCGAAAAAAATCCACAGATCTTGTTTGTCTCGACAATCAGGTCCTTGAAAATGAATGTACCAAATAAACTGATTTTTCATTATTATTTTTTATATTTTTTTAATATTTATCAAAAAAATACAAATAGGTAGTTGGTAGTGTAGTAAAATTATTAATATACCTAACTCTATAACTATTACAATTGGACACTTTTGCTTGAAAATCTTACTAATATAGAACTTCAAGTGAATACTCGCACCACGCACCTCCGGCGCGCTGCCAAAAATTTCGCTAAACAAAGAAAAAGCCACAACCTAAACCGTAAGTTATTTTTTTTTCGATACCGGTTTTAGTTCTCGAGATATAGACGATTTAATGAGAAAAGTCAAAAAAGTGCGTCATTTTGTGACATGTTAATGTTAATTTTTTTCAACATCTTGTAGCCCTTGTCGATACGCATCTTTTGAGACCTAAATCATTCACGCAGCCCTAAAACTCAAGGGCGATGCAATGTCACACTATGAGCGAAATTGGGGGGCTATACAGAAACGACCGAAAAAAAATTTCAATGTTAAAAAATCATGAAATTCGGTTTACAATCTGCGAAGGATATCGCGTAACAAACATACAAAAATAAAACAACATGCAGTCGAATTGAGAACCTCCTCCTTTATGGAAGTCGGTTGAAAATTGATTTCTTACTTTTTAGCACATTAGCAGAAACAAAAAATAATAGCAAAATTGTAGTTCTTTCGATTGTTTTTATCATTGTCAATTATGTATGAGTAATCTCAAGAACAAAAACTAAATTTAGTTTTTGTCTTGTTAATCATATCATATGATGAAGTATCTTTTTTTAAATCCATAAATATTTCTAATATGATGTGAAAACTTTTTGCAGGCAGACCATACATTCACAGGAGCAGGTTATACAAAAAATTAAGGACGAAAATAAAGTTTTGAAGAAAAATATCGAGTTATACGGGTGAGTTATTTTTAGTAGGTACCTACTCATATTAAAATTATTGCAAAATGAACATGGAAAAAGAAAAGAAAATTATTTTGTCAACCCTAAGGGCACTGCCACAGTATATTACAATATAGCGCAACGAATGCACTTACGCAGAGCAACGGAAGGGTACTTGTGCACAGCAGCGGAGCACAACCTTGCAAACTGCGCGATTTTGCCAGGCTAGTATGGGCTAGTACCTACGCCGGTGGCGCATCGTGCGACATTAAAGGCGTTGCGCTACTGGAAGCAATATCGTAATACTGTGGCACTGATAAAAAACCCAGATCCGGCGCAAAAGAAAAGTATTTCAGATTTTTAGTATGAATGAGTGATGAAATACTGCTTTAGGTGGTATTGTGAAAATCGATGGCTAAATATGCCTTTATTTATAATTGTTTTTTTTTTTTATAAAGGGTAAAAAGCTAAAATCTAAAATTTAAATGTTTATAATTATAGATGAAATTTAGTTTTGCTCGGAAACAATTTAGCTGAAATTTTGTATTCAGGCTCTGTCGCATGGTGGTTTTCTAATGCTTGATGACAAATCACAACATCAATACTTTCCAACCGATTTGCACATTTTTAATTGATTTAAAAAAAGCAAATCGGTAAAGGTCGCTTCTGCAATGGCCAATGATTTGTGAAAATATTATTGATATTGCGCGGCATTTTTGCGTTTTTACTCACTGCATATTACTTGGAAATACGCGTTTTCCCACAGATAAGACCTATCTAGATCGATTTTTCGCCCCCAAAAACCCACATATACCAATTTTCAAGCAAATCGTTGGAGCCGTTTCCGAGAAACAATTAGATTATGTTGCTCTTTTCATTACAGATAAGTAAGTTACTAAACTCTAGTTTGTGCATAAATTATACATTTTCAAAAAATATTGTCACTAATGGGGCTTCTACTAATCATACTGAACAACTTTTGTTCTATGACTTTGCTGACATTGCAAAAAAGTTACACTTCATACAATTCGATCAGCTGATCTGATCGACCAAGCTCGAGCATTATTGTATGCTGAGTCCATTTCTTTTAAATAGACAGTGGATTCCTTGGGGAAAATTGTTGAACCCCCAGTTAACGGTACTTACACCGATTTACACCCTGTAATTACAGCCGCGGTGTCTTGACGTGCCACAAATGTAATCGCACGTTTCGAGCCAAGATGGACTACCTCTACCACATACGGGCACACGAGAAGGCGGAGAAACGGGCCGCCCGAAACTGAACCATACCACAATGCTTGTCGCTGCAGCCGAAATCGGCTTCACCATCATCATCATCGAGTAAGAGCCGTGGATTTTGCAAATTTTAACTGTGTGTTTTTTGAATCTTGGTAAGCCTGCTTCCATCTTCGGCATCATCGTCACTTACCATCATGTGAGATGATGCCAAGGGCTTATCTCGCTTTCTACATTACAGACATATACACACACATACACATACACACATACACACACACACTCACACACACACATACACACTCCGGCACACGTAAATATAGATATCTCCAAAAATACGAGTACATAACCACAACACAATCACAGGCTATTAAACTACTCACTTTATGGGGGTGCTGGTGCCTATAGCACAGGCTTCGAGCCTATTATAGGTATCAGTCGATCCAAGTGTTTTGTATCAGCCGTATTTTTGCAGAATAAATAAATTGTTTGTTTGTTAATTGTTTGTTTGTGTATAAAAAAATGGTTTCGATCACTCATAAAAGAACCAAACTCAATTCCAATAAAAACCGTTCAAGTTTCAATCGAACACAAGCACCGAGTTCCGTACTACGACACCTTTGGATAAGGTTTTAACAAGTACAAAAATGATGTGTACCTCCTGTTCATCATCATATCAGCCGAAAAACGTCCACTGCTGGACAAAGGCCTCCCCCAAGGATTTCTACGACGACCGGTTCTGCGCTGCCCGTATCCATTGGCTTCCCGCGATTCCTTTTATTACCTCCTATTCATTTTAATAAAAATACATCTGTTGCGCTACACTCGTGGTTAGGTGTACTGACTTACGAGTAGGTCGCCTATGAAATAAAAGTTCAGAAGTTCTGGTAAAACTGATAACTTATAACGGTATTATCTGACTCAGTAAACGCTTATCCAACAAGTAAATAGAAGGAACAGAGATTCAGTAAGCTAAGCTAGACCCGAGGAATGAAATGAAATAAAGACGTCCGATCGAGGCCATGGGTCAGAACTGACTCCCTTTGGTGTGTCTTGTGACATCATACAACGGCTCGTAGCCGGAGAGATCGGGGGTGCTCCATAACGGGACTAGGATACAAAAAATTGGTTTGTGAGAAAACAGTGATCATCATCATCATCATTACAGCTCATATACGTCCCCACCGAGGGACTCGAGCCTACCCTGAATCACGGCGATTAGGCCTTAGTCGACCACGCGGGCCCAGTGCGGGTTGGTCGACTTCACACACAACCTTCGAGTTTCTTCGCAGGCGTGTGCAGGTTTCCTCATGATGTTTTCCTTCACCGTTAAAGCAATCGGTAAGTATGTACGTAAGTTTTTGAAAAACTCATTGGTACATTGGCCGTCCAGATTTGAAAACAGTGATACAATACAGTAATAACAAATAGAGATACAATACCATAATAAAACTATAAACATTTAGCTTGTTAAAAAATATATAGTGTCGGCGTGCCTTGCACATATTACACTCCGTATTGCGACGTTGGGTAAACAACCTATCATCCTTAGTGGACCGTTATAGCAGTAATCCCCTAACGCAATTACAATTTTTCTACAACGCGCAGGCCGCCGTAACGCTCCAGGATGTACCTCAATAAAATGCAGTTACAGAAAAATATAAAATGTCCGTGTTTATGGCTTCAAACACAAGAACTGTTATGCGTTGCGTCTCGACAAAAAAATAAATTTTGCCTAACTTTATTAGGGTTCCGTGGGACCATGAAATGTGGTCCCCACACATCATTGAGTACCTTATACTCAGAATCACCAAACGGTATTCGTTGAAGGCCATATAGGTTTATGCACCGACTGCGGAAAACCCCGACGACGAATTGTATGAGTATTATGCATAGCTTCTCAGACCCATTACACCGCTGTTATGAGGGACTTTAACGCGAAACTGGGCAAATGAAGAGATGGTGAGCTTAGAGTGGGACAATTTGGAAACGGAGAGAGGATTGATGCACGTCGTCAGCTGCTGTGGGCGACTTTACGGGGAAGGAGGGCCTTTTTAGGATGAGCTCCTTCATCAAAAAGCCAAAACAGCGAAAGTGGACATGGATGCACCACAATGGCGTAACAAGCGAAGCGAAGAAGCAAATAATGTCTAATTCGGTAAAAACAAGAAGTGATCACCGAATGGTAAGAGGCACATTGAATCTTAAAAATCAAACTACAAGGATGTCGACTAATGAAGTCTGCGCACCAACTAGCACCTATCCAGCTCCAAAACCCCGAGGGATTTAAGCTCAAGTTGCATAATTGCTACGAATGCGTAGGAGACTGCGAAAATGTGGACAATTACAATGACAGGTTCGTGGAAATTGACCAAACAGTCGGGTTCAAAAATTTTTAAAACTCGCCGTTCAAACAGGACCAAATAAATCTCGGACTTCACAAATAAAATCATGACAGAAAGATGTTATTTGGTTTTGCAGTCTTCTGAAGACCTTACTCAGTATCGGCAACTAACAGGCAGATCTCCAAGACCCTGATTCGCGATTTGCGCCAGTTTAATACGAATTGTATTACGGAGGGAATAGACTACAACAAAGGCTCATAAGTATTCGCGAGAAATCTGTCTGTTGATGAATAGAGCCATCTGACGAAGCTGAAGACTTAGGATGGGAGGATCATACTGTTCACCGCCGCTCTGGAAGATGTTTTTAAGCTTTTGGACTGGGGTGGACTCGGCATTAATATCAACGGCGAGTACATCACCCACCTTCGATTCGCTGACGATATCGTGGTCATGGCTGAGACTATGGACGACTTAGGCACAATGCTCGATGGTCTCAGTAGAGCCTCTCAACAAGTAGGTCTTAGAATGAACATGGACAAGACGAAAATTATGTCCAACGTCCGTATCGTACCTACTCCTCTGAAAGTTGGAGACTCTACACTCAAAGTTGTTGACGAATATGCAAACATGGAATAAATAGCCCAGTTAGGTAAGCCCAACTTCGAGAAAGAGATCAATGGTCGAATCCAACTCGGCTGAGCAGCGTTCGGGAAGCTTCGCAATGTCTTCACGTTCCGAATACCGCAGTGTCTCAAGATTAAAGTCTTTGACCAGTGTGTGTTGCCTGTGACGACAAACGGAACTGAGACATGGTCGCTTAGATCTTCTAGGGAAATTGAAAATCCTTTATGAGCGGTTGCGTTAATGGAAGTACACAAGAGGGAGCGGACACAATGTAGAGCAGGTTTTAAGGCAAATTCCCAGTTTCTAATGGACATGTTCATAGATTTCACTTTATAATTGTAGTCCGCCATAGTGTTCCATATTTTACCTTTTTTTCCTGTCCGTTTCCTTCAGGGGTATATGGCGTTGTGCGCGAAGATGCGATGCTATGGTCTCTTAAGAATGGCAGTAGACGGGGCACATGGCGCGTAACACAGATGACCGTTGGGATAGTAAAGTTCTCGAGTGGCGACACTCGGTGGACCCACGACCTGGTGAAGTTCGTTGGGCAAATACTTGAGGGACGCCTTTGTCTAGCAGTGGACGTCTTTCGGTTGATATGATGATGATATCTTTGAGAGCAACAGAAAATTTTTTCTTCTTTCATCCATCTTCGTATAATATCATAGCCTGGCCCTATGATTTTAAAATTCGATTTCCAATACACATATTATTATTCGAAATCCGCTGTATTTTTAAAAATTTACAGGTCCTGTGAAAATAAAATAACGAAGATCTCAAACGCCAAAATGTGTACAATGTCCGCGGAGCGGATCTCAGAAATTAAACGTAACTATAACCCTAATTGGAGAATAAAATTGAGACTGTAAATGATATTATTTTATTTATTTAACATGTATGAATTATGAATGTTAATTATGATATGTTTATTGATAAATGCTTACTTATACGACAAACCAAAAAAAAAAAAAAAAAAAAATTTACGATCTAGTCTATTTTACCCTTTAACATTTTCATTAATTAATTTCTTAATCAATTAAATTAACTGTATTAAACACCTATTCTTATTTTTTTTTAATTATTAATCAAAATTCAAAACCAATTTATTAATTACTAAATTAAACGTCACTTTATTTTCAAATTAATGAATTTTAGATTAAACGACCCGATTTTGACCCTTTCTATTAATTTGACTAATTCTAATTTTTCTTTTTCTTTTAGTAGTTTATGATATGTTTTTAATAATATTAATTTTATAGTTTTTTTTTCATTGCATGAACTATGAAATAGCACATTATTACATTCCATATTGTTAAAGATGTTTAAACAAATGGTGGTGATTACAGCATGGACCCAGTATGGGCACAGCAGCACAGATGAGATCTGTATATTTACGACTTATGCATTCTTTCAAACAAATTATTCTTATTCTGATCTCCTCTCTCCTAATTTTTTAATTTGGTGTGCCCATACTGGGTCCATGTTGTATACTGGCCACGAGTTTAATAAATATCTTATTGAGTAATGAATGAGCAATTTAATAATAGATTTGGAAATAAATGGATATAAATTTTAATTTTGGTAAAATACATGTTGTAGTTTTATTTGATAACGTAAGTCCTAAAGAAGTTAAACAGCTAGAAGTATAGTACGTTTGTTTGCTTGTTTGTAGACTCTTTATTGCATTTAAAAACAAATAAGTTAACAAAAGAATATAGTAAAGCAACGGCGGACTTATCGTACGTATGAATCTTTATGTAAATAATTTTCGAAAAACCAAAAGCTTTTTGGTACATGCTTTTATTTGATAATTGAAAACGCCAAACGCGTTAAGAAACCGACTTTCATCGCAACTTATAACAATTTTGCATAAATATTTTTGTTTTTGTTAATTTTCTTATAAAGTACTACTACACCGATTTTCATTAAATTTATGTGGGACCACAAGGGAAGCACTAGCTTTTAAGTAAAAAAAAACCATCAAAATCGGTTCACCCAGTCAAAAGTTCTGTAGGTAACTAACATTAAAAAAAAATACAGTCGAATTGAGAATAACATCCTCCTTTTTGGAAGTAGGTTGAAAAGAGTTTTTATGCTCAAAAAGCCAAATGCTTAAATAAGTATAAAAATACACGGTTCCAAATTCAAAAAAAGATGAGCGCAGTATATTTCCTACGATTCTACTGAATAATAAATAAAAGACGATTCTCGGACCTTGATTTCACCTCCAAAGTTCTTCATCAGATCAACTTTAAAACAACAAAAGGATCTATTGTCACCGGGAATACGGCTTTATTCCAAATTTCTGCTCAATCGGACCCCTGGAAGTCGCCCTAAAATCGTTCGCAAGATTTGAACTAAACAAAAGCTTTTAATAAACATGGGAGTTTCAAGCCTTAATAAAGTTTGTAATGTTGTGGGGAAATTCCGTTGACGCTACAAGAGCATTTATAGCTCAAAAGAAATGTGTATACGGGCAGTTTGCAGATTTCCCAATAGAAACAGGGATTCGTGCAGACCATTATCTATTTAAGACCAATAAGGTGCTTACCTTGCCCTCCATTATATTAAATGTGTATGTATGTAAAAGAACATCCGGAATATTTCAGTAGCCATGTTTGCGAGAGGTGGCGAGAGCCACAAGACACACTGTATCTTTAAAAAGTAGTTTGATCTAAGAGTCGGCGCGTAGGGGGACTGCTAAGTTGTGAAATTATTAGTAATTAGTTGTAGTAAAGTAAAACAGTTGTATTCTGTTTTTATTTTATTTACTTATCGGTCCCCCTAAGCGACGACTCTTAAATCAAAATAAAACTAGGTACTTATATTAAACTTAAAGGGCCAAAACATATTTTCTACTTTTTTGAGGATTTTTTGTTGAGGGTTTAATTTTTTTTTATTTAAGTTTTATTTCATGCTTTTTAAACTTAATGTATCTAAACACGATACCTCTGCTGTAAGTTGGTAAGGAGTTGGATATCATGCAGATACTAGGAGATGCTGCAGCACCAGGTCAAGGTTACCATATTCTATCGAAAACCTACTCATTGAGTCTATTTCAATGAGCCCAAACACGATTTATCTGCTGTAAGTTTCTGAGGAGTTGGGTATCCTGCAGATTCCAGAAGATGCTGCAGCATCAAGTCAAAGTTTCCATGTTTTATCTAACATCTATTCATTGAAACTATTCCAATGAGCTTAAACTCGATACCTTTGCTGTAAGTGGGCGAGGAGCTGGGTATCCTGCAGATTCCAGGAGATGATGCAGCATCAGGTCAAGGTTACCACATTCTATCTAACAATTATTCATTGAGACTATTCCAATGAGCCCAATATGATGCCTCTGCTGTAAGTTGGTAATGAGTTTGATGTCCTGCAGATTCCAGGCGATGCTGCAGCATCAGGTCAAGGTTACCATGTTCTATCTAACACCCATTTATTGAGACTATTCCAATGAGCCCAAACATGATACCTTCGTGTAAGTTGGCGAGGAGTTGGGTACCCTGCAGATTCCAGGAGATGCTGCAGCATCAGGTCAAGGTTACTATGGTTTTGCAATATCGTTACAATTACAGGTCACCAAATTTCGAATCAATCAGACCGGTATAAGTTGCCCACATCCCTTCGCCACCTAGATACGAGCCGATAATCTTCAAACTGCTGAATCGATTTTTAAAATCGGTCCAGCCGTTTAAGAACTACGATGCCACGGATAGACAGACACACACACAGACATTGGCGTCAAACTTATAAAACCCCTCTTTTTGCGTCGTGGGGGTTAAAAACTGTTGTGCGTACATAAGACCATAATATCACGCACCAGAAGACGTAGCGCAGGCAGGCCTCCCACTCGGTGGACCAACGACCTGGTGAAGGTCGCAGGACTGGAAGCAGCTGGATGCGGGCAACACAGGAAAGGTCAGTCCCAATGCGGAGTGCGTTGCGTCAAGTAACTAATTAGTAATCTGTGGTTGCGTCTTGTAGTGCGCGGTCGCTACTTGAGAACTTTACTACCGCAACACAGATGTGGCAGCAGAGTTCTCGAGTGGCGACCGCGTACTGTAAGACGTAGCGTAGGCAGGCTTCCCACTGAGTGGACCGACGACCTGGTAATGGTCACGGGAAGCCGCTGGATGCGGGCATCGCAGTATCGGTCGTTTCCAATGCGGTGCGCAGTGCGTCTTCTTAAGCGCGGTCGCCACTCGGGAACTTTACTACTACAACCATTGGTTCAGTAAAGATCTCGAGTGGCGACCGCGCACGGGAAGACGTAGCGTTGGCAGGTCTCCCACTCGGTGGACTGACGACCTGTTGAAGGTCGCGGGAAGTCTCTGGATGCGTGCAGCGCAGAACCGAGGTGGTGGAATTAAGGGGACTCTAGGTAAATCAGATTGAGTGATGAGAATGAGTGGAGAATCAGGGGAGCATTAGGAGGAAACAGGGGGACAATTGAGAGTTACGGAAAATCAGGAGGAATCAGTAATGAATCATGGAAAATTTGTGGTATTAGGAAAAATCAGGGTGAATAAGTTCGAGATTCCACATGGACTCTTCTCCGTCAAAGGAACCCGTAATGGGGTGCCGTTACCTGGTACGGTACTTTTAGAACTTTTTTCAGATTTTATAGGTTCCTTGGAGGATTAAGCAGTTTCATGAGTAGGTTCTACATGTGATAAATTCCAATGATTTCAATTTTACCCTCTCTCTGTATTATATTTCACCAGTGTAATTACATCGTTTTCCATCATCCTGGATAATCCTGTACCTATTTTCATGACAGTTTTACCCACGACGGAACGGAGAAGGGGTAAACGTTTAGGGTGAGAAGTTATTTGTTTGTGTGCGCAAACGAATGTTGCCATTTATCTCGAAAATTACTGAACCGATTTCCTTGTGGTTTTATGTATTTAAAAGGTATCATTTCAGAGTTTCAGAGCAGATTACTTAAGCATGTTTTGTGGCGGTAGACTACCAGGGAGCGCTGCAGCAGCTAGGATGGTTGGCGCTAATGTTGCCATTTATCTCGAAAACTACTGGGCTGATTTTCTTGTGGTTTTTAGCATTTCAAAGGTATCATTTCAGAGCAGGTTCTTAGACATGTTTTATGGCTGTAGACTACAAGAGAGCGCTGCAGCAAGCCGGATAGTTGGCACTTGAGGGTTTCTTAGATACTATTCAGGTTTTAAGACATGTTTTACAGCTGTAGAACACCAGGAGGCGCTGCCGCAGCTAGGGTTGTTGGCGTTTTAGGGCTTCTCGGAAACTATTCAACCGATTCCGCTGCGGTTTTTTGCTTTGTCAAAGTGTAATGTTTTTCGGATGTATGTACCTGTATATGTTCGTTTCTTTGACTGAACCTGTAGCCTAAACAGTTTGATGGATTTTAGAGTGCGGTGTCGTTAGATTTTTCTCAACCCCAAAAGTGACAGGATTTATTTTAAACCGACTACCCAAAAAATAGCGACAATGTTTTTTTCAGTCGGGTTTTTAATTTTATAAATTGGTTAGGTTATTCAGAGCAAGTCTAGACATTTTTTACAGCCGTAAGCCATCAATTGGCGCTGCAGCTCAATAAAAACTCATAAAGCATGCATGCATATGTAATAAAAGTTCATTAAGAATTCAAAGAATCTACGACATACGGGTAAAAAAACCTAAGTAAAAAAAAGTAAGTATTTCAAGGCTTTAAATGGGAAGGAGAACTTACTGAACGTAGGTACTCTCTAAAAAGTTAAAAATAAAAATAAAATTAAAAATGTTGAAAAAGCACATGATGGGTGTTAGATTAAATAACTACAGTCCCCCGACTAGGAGAAAATAACAAAGTAGATATTAAAAAAAAATACATGAATATCCGTCGGAGAGTGACATCGCCCTCTCTGTTCCAAGTTTCAGTTTAATAGCAACTTATATTGATCAAAAACTACATTTATTTACTTTCTGAATTAGTCAAACGTATAATAAATTTGCGATGGACCGACGACCTGGTGAAGATCGCGGAAGATATTTTAACACCTGTCGTGGGCCTTTTTGAATTCATTAATTAAGTTTTTAATTTCTATATATCGTTGGTTTTGTTTAAAATGAATAAGTTGCACTACCTATTTATCCCACCCTGTAACTTGTAACCAGCCAGATACGAAGAAACAAGTATTAAATATCGATAAAATACATTGCATGTCTCTCTCTTCATTTGTCGTGTACGCTAGAAAGTCCACAAAGATATTTTTACACACGAGTGACAATGCAAGAGCGGCGTTGCTCGTGAACAAAAGGTGTCTGTTAATGTCATTTCTATACTCTGCCATGATGGAATCTTTTTATCGACTTCAAAAACGAGGAGGTACTAAGTTCGACTGTATATATTTTTTTTTATGTATGTTCACCGATTTTTCCGTCAATTGTGGATCGATTTTCAAAATTATTTTTTCATTCGAAAGAGTATACTCCCGAGGGGGTCCCATTGTCACCAAGTCAGGATCTGATGATGTGATCCCAGGGAAATCCAGGGCAACCCTTCAAAAATAATGAAAAATTTGAATTTTAAAGGCACTACGTGATTCATATGTTTTCTAAAGCTATTAAAATACTTGCGTCTGTTAGTCATATTCTTATGTTGATAAGCTGATGTAGGAAGGTACAACTCCTTAACGGTTAGGAGTTGCAGGAAAATTATTTTTAATGTTATAACATAGATATATACGTAGGTATACATAGACCGATAGTTGTATTCCTTCAGGTTATTCAGATGAGCTGATGATGGACGATTTAACTCCTTAACTATCATGCTGCTGAGATGATGATGGAAGCCACAGGACTCTGTATCTGTTAGTGAAACACATGTATTGTGATTTGATAATTCATATTGGTGAGTATAGGTGATTGGATTTAATGTTGCTAGATAGATAGCATTACCACTAAAAATAAAGAAAATTAAAAAATATTATTATATCAGCTCATATTCGTCCCCACCGAGAGGCTCGAGCCTACCCTGAATCACGGCGATTAGGCCTTAGTCGACCACGCGGGCCCAGTGCGGGTTGGTCGACTTCACACACAACCTTCGAGTTTCTTCGCAGGCGTGTGCAGGTTTCCTCACGATGTTTTCCTTCACCGTTAAAGCAATCGGTAATTATATGTACGTAAGTTTTTGAAAAACTCATTGGTACATTGGCCGTCCAGATTTGAACCCGGTACCTCTGGTTAGATGGACCGAGTCGTTACCGGTTGAGCCACCGACGTTTTTTAAAAAAATATTAAAAAACTTAAAACCGACTTCAAAATTTAAATTCACTCAAAAGTATGAAATAATATTGGAATACACAACATTAACCAACAATAACGAAATCAAAGGCGGGTACGAATTAAATTAGGGGCTTAACATTTTTTTGAAGTCGGTACCAGCACACAGTTACTTACGTATTAAATGGTTTAGATTCAATGGTTTGCTGACACCGACTTCAAAAAAAATTTTAAGCCTCTAATTTAATTCGTATCCACCTTTGATTTCGTTATTGTTGGTTAATGTTGTGTATTTATGTATAATAATATTATTTCATACTTTTGAGTGAATTTAATTTTGAAGTCGGTTTTAAGTTTTTTTAGTTCCACATTTAAGCCACTTGTATTATATCTTTGTAGAACCAGGCAAGGCGCACTCTGCATTTTAGTTATGAAGCTACAAGTACCTGGCGGGTCGGTCTGGACAGGACAAATTTAGTGGAATGCCGCGCGCCGCGCTCCGGCCGGTTCGAACATTAGGACGCGGACGTTAGTTCGATACCTACTCACTCACGCGCCGCGTCGAGCCGCATCGTCCGTTATTAGGGCTTTCAGATGAATCAATCCGAGCAGGTTTGATAGGTGCGTGTTAAATAATATCAAATGTGTCTATTCATTTTAAGCTCAAATCAATGCGGGCTTCAACGCGGCTGTTACCAGTGCCGTAAATAGGGCGGTGTCACCGGTGCTCAGGCACAGGGCGTAGACTCTGGGGGGCGCAAGAATGGCCAGACCAGGCAGGACTATTATTTTTGTAACAGCCTGTTACGTTGAAAACGAACGCCCAATTCTCGATTTTTATTTTATTGTTTTTGCATTCGTAGTTTTATTTTATTGTTTTTGCATTGTTTTCTGCTAGAATTTACTCCAATAAGTGGTGAGCAATGTGAAGGACGAGAAAATAAAATGAAGGAGAACGTGAAAACCCAAATTGCTCTGGGTGCAGTTTTATAGACGCACTACTGCAACCCGGTGTTCCACCTCAGAATGAGGCTGCTGCAAATGCTGTCAAGAACTCCAGAGAAGATTTGTAATGCACCGGCACTAGCATTGCAAATCAAAAAACAAATTATGATTAATTATATGAAGACTGTCTCAAAAGGGCTTTTGACCCAGGGTACCGTTACTATATTCTTAAAAAAAAAAGGTAGCTAGCTGTCACTGTCAAAATTCAAGTTATATTTCGACTTTTGTTTGTTGTCTGTTTAATGTTTGATTTGAACTACCTATCTAAGATTTTTTTCTCGTAAATTTAAGGCTATTAACATTAGGTTTAAAAAATGCAAAGCTTCTTGCTATTTAACATAATTAATTGTTAATATTACTTTTGCTCGGTGTGTAACTTGAACTTTAACAAATTTTAGACATTAAGTTAGTAGGTACCTATTCATATAACTGCTTCAAACTAATTTAATGAACAACACGTAAGTAATCCAGATCCTTTGTATTACTTATATTTTTATGTGGATCTTAGCTGAATGTACCTGAGGTTAATAACCTTAAAAATACCTGCAGCTTTTCTTCAGCACAGTATTTAGTATCACCCGATGCTACATGCAATTACAAGGCAGCCACTTTAATGTCTCGTTATCACAGCCATTAATTCCTTATGAATTATGATATAAGAAAAACCAAAAGCAATAGTCCATTTAAGATAACTTTTCTCAGTACACATAAATCAGTAACTACAAACCATTATTAGAATCAGGTACTATTTTTTGGATTTTGATTTCAGACAATGCATATTTTGTGCACAATATGCAGTGACCTGGTGAATCAGGCCGAGAATATACATGTGACAAAATGTGGCCACATATTCCACCACCACTGTCTCTCACAATGGATCGCCCGGTATCTGTGTACATTTTTTTCTAATTATTACATACTTTGTTGCAGGAATGTAATTTGAATAGTAAATAGCTAGAAACTATGACTGGGTTATATAATCATCGTGGAAATCCTTGGGGGAGGCCTATGTCAAGCAGTGGAGGTCCTTCGGCTGATATGATGATGATGATTATAATATAACTTACTAGACAGATATACTTAAAAATAAATAGTTAAAAAACCAAGTGGACAAAGTTGCAAAATACAGAAATTTAATGAACTGTTCTCAGTGCGAACTTTAAAGGTCTAGTTTGAAATACATACACCAAAGACTTCGGATTTGTTCAGCTGTCAGAGACAACCTTGCTTATTATAATATTCAAAATATGTAATTACAGATCACAATCCTGCCCCCAATGCCGCAACAAAGTGACTGTTAAATGCACATTTCGAATGTACCCAACAATATCGAATGAGGGTTCCGGTGATGACGTGGCTACGTTACAATCAAGACTTGACAATGTGCAGTTGGAATTGAGGCAGCAAACGACTGCTTGTAAAGAGGCCAATGAGAAAGTTGATAAGGCTGCTATTGACTTGAAGAAATATGAGTAATGCCATATTTTGTAAGCTACGTTAAGGTTAAGGAAATTAAAGGCTAAAATACAAAGCAATCTAACATATCTTGATAATAGTAGTGATCCAATATGCTTTTAACCCTTTGCGTCACGGATTTTTATTGGCAGTAATAATGACATAATTTGGTTTATATAATTTAACATCTAAACCTCAAAAAAAAAAAAAATATTTAGAAATACATATTAAATTAACTTTTTTAGACTTTTTCAAGTTAATAATTTCCTTCTATATGTGCCTTTTAAAATAAAACATTAAAAAAATGGTAGATTTTAGGTGGTTAGTGCTGCTAAAACTCTAAATCATTCTAAATAATTAATTTGAAAAAGTCCAAAAAAGTTAATTTAATATTATGTATTTCTGGATACTAATTTTTTTTTTATTATTTTTTAGGTTTACATGTTAAATAATATAAACCAAATTATGTCATTATCACTGCCAATAAAAATCCGTGACGCAAAGTTAAAACCTTGTTTTTGGTTTCTTTTAAATGGTTCTGTACCCAAAGGATACCAAGGGTTATATATATCTTTTGAACCATAATACATAGGTAGGTAGAAATTTTCTTAGAATTTGACTTGTTGAAATGGTGGATTTCCTAACAAACAATAAAAAACCAGTAGTTAAATTTAAGAGGGCTCTCTATACGAAGAAAATGTTTGAAAATGTTTATTTTCTCTCAAACTTGTGTTAATATAGTGCAGACTCTAAGTTTACTTTAACAAGAAAATATAAAAACCGGCTAAGTGTTAAACAGACTCATGCTAAGGATCCCAAACTTAACATAACATTGTGTGGTAGTACAAAAGTGCTGCACGATTCTGGCTTGCATTCGGTTGGTTTTTATGATTGTAATCATCATCATCCCTATCCAGATCATAGCTAGAGAAGGACACCAAATCACAATTAAAATTCCTTTAAGTGTCAAGTACTTTAGCTCCCTATGTAAAAATAAAAATTAAATGCTGTTCATTAGTAAGCGCATCACTCAAGAACAGCTGGACTTATTTTCTACTTTTTAATGTTAATAGTCTGAACAAGGTTTTCAAAAGAAAAGAAAAATTGGAAAAGTTGCCTAGAAAAACAGCACACTTTCTATAGGGTTTTTGAATGAACTCAAGACCATAATGTGTGATTCGAAACAATACACCCTCACTTACAGTCATAAAAATGATACCCACGCAGGCGATATCATGGGAAAAAGCCAGTCTGAATAAAACAAAACAATCGCTTATATCTAACCATTCATCATCATATCAGCCGAAAATCTGACAAAGGCCTCCCCCAAGGATTTCCACGATGACCGGTCCTGAGCTGCCCGCATCCATCGGCTTCCCGCGATCTTTACCAGGTCGTCGGTCCACCGAATTAACCATTATTTCTAGACAAAAAATATTTATAAAATGATATTGAAATACTTTTCTAGGGAAAATATAAAATCTCTCGAGAAAAAGCTCATAAGTCGTGACTCAGCTGTGTCAGCATTGAAAGAACAGCTGGAGTATGTGAAGATACAAAATCGGGAGATGCAAAAACTGAAGGAAGAAAATGAAGCTTTAAAGAAAAACATGCAAACATTAACTGGGTAAGTAATTTCTAGCATAACAGCTACACTCACTGTCAAATAGCTGAGCTGTCAAATAAATTGCACTACCTAATTGGCATTGTTCAAAAAATAAGGCATCTTTTTTTTATGAAGATATTATGGACTATTTAAAGTAATTACTAAATTGTTACGTTTAGGGCTGCTATCTCCTAATCCTGCCACAAAACGATGTGTTTTTGAATTTCGATTTCATATGTACGTTTATCCTACACTCTTACGGTGAAGGAAAACATTGTGAGGAACCCTGCTAAGAAACTCAAAGGTTGTGTGTGAAGTCGACCAACCCACACTGGTCGACTAAGGCCCTATCACCCTAAATGTTAAAAACTATGATATAATTACTACTAATTTCAATTTACAATTATGAAATAGATTGAGTATTTTTTGTGTTATTAAATTACTTTTTACAGTAAAAAATTGTTATCTCCAAATGTTTTTTTATTTACAATTTATGCCCTATAAAAAACTGAACAATGCCAATTTTCCTGAGTACATTTTTACACAAAATGAGGCTATAAATAAACACGATTACTTTTTTAAAAACCTAAAAAAAAGCTAAAAAGTGGTAGGTTAGATCCCGGGCTAAAAGTTTGTCGATGAGAACAACATTTTGCATATCCATGGGAACTCAGTACACTACTCAGAAGAGAAAAATAATGTTCTATATTTGAGCAGTCTACTTAGTTCTGACTGATACCACTTTTTATTTTTCTTAATTTAAAAAAGTAATTGTGCTTATTTGCAGCCCCCTTTTGTATGAAGATTATAAATACAAAATGAGCCAAACTTAGCAAGAAAGTACTTGTATAAAGGAAATACAATTCAATTGTCAACCCTAAAGTATTAAATATGTAATGTAACATTATGATAATGTTTTTGGTCATTGTTTTTTCGGCAACAAATTTTTCCAGACTTGGCAACAATTGCAAATGTAGAACACATAGATTACACTCACACATTTTGGTATATATTTATACTGATTACAAATAAAACTGCATTTAAAGTTGTCAGTGACCGGTTAAAGTTGTTCCTCCATAGTTTCGAACACCATCCTGCCTGAAGATGTTGTTTGAAACCTCCCGCTGACAACTTGCAAATGCAGTTTTGTTTGTTTCATATGAAATAAGTGTAAATGTTTACCAAAATGAGTGTTATAATGTTCCACCAAGAACCTACAGTCAAAAGAATCAACTATCGATTACAACCACTGTCATAAAGTTCATCATCATCATCATATCAGCCAAAGGACGTCCACTGCTGGACATAGGCCTCCCCCAAGGATTTCCACGACGACAGGTTCTGCACTACCCGCATCCAGCGGCTTCCCGCGACCTTCACCAGGTCAGAAGAGCCCACGAAGAGCCTCTCAACAAGTAGGTCTTAGAATGAACATGGATAAGACGAAAATTATGTCAAACGTCCGTGTCGCACCTAGGTACTCCTCTGAAGGTTGGAGGTTCTACTCTCGAAGCTGTTGCCGAATATGTGTACCTGGGACAAACAGTCCAGTTAGGTAGTTCCAATTTCAAGAAAGAGATCAATTGTCATAAAGTTAACTTTTATTAATTATTAACGAAATTAGTTACTCTGTGGCTAATAATTACCTACGAAGTAGGTTAAAAAATGTATTTATTATCATCAGATCATCACAGTAGACCTCCTACTGTGATCAAAAAGAATAGTGATCACGATATACTTTACTATAGTTTCAAATTGGAAATATGCCTGCACAACTGCAATTCAACTATTTGCAATTTAACTATTCATAGAAACTATGTTCACGCGATCGAAGCGCTGGCAAATGCTAGTAATATATAAATGTAAAAATTATTAGGTACATTTATCACATATTACTAACAAATAACGAAACACCTGTAACTAGTAATTTAACCTTTGTTAATATGATTGTAATTAGCCATATTTGTGGTGTAATGAGCTTATTATGTAAATAATTAATTAAAGTTAAATATTAATACAGTGAAGTTATCAATAGGATTCACTTACCAAACGGGGCTCAGAAAAATACCGAGTCTAGGTAGCACCCATATATGCGATGAAAAACGCAATCTAAAGTAACGTAGCAACTATCTGCCGGTACATAACTATATCCCTAGAGACAATAGGGTATTTTCCAGTATCAACAGTAAATTTTAAAATAACGTATTGTTCAAAGAGGTTCTTAAATATCTGAAACTTTACTTGTTTGACTATTTCATTAATTTTCATATTATATTTATTCAAATCACAAAATAAATAAATTCAAAGGATGGACCACCTCATTAGGTACGTGTCCTTCTTGCTCAGTCACCTGCACGCGGAAGGACTTGATGCAGACCACTGACAAGGCAATTTGCGTGGCTCGGTTTTGGGATGGGACTATCTCGAGTATGCCGTCGACTCGTAAAGAAGAAGAATAAATAAATATAATCAAGTCAAAAACTTTACGTATTTGTGTAACATGAATAATATTAGAACAAAATAGCGTTTTTCATAGATAATAAACAGGAACTGATTTGACTAAGTGGAAAATACCATCACAGATAAACATATTTGTATAATGACAGTTTACAGAAAGTCCTGAATGCTACATCTGATGAGGTGGAACAGATGCTGCAGGGCTACACCGACGTGCGGACAGTAGCCACATTTGCTACAGCACTCAAGAGGTACAAAAGTAATTTAATTATTCACACAAATCGCAATCATATCTATACATATAATAATACTGTAACGGGGCCGTGTCTGTACATGAAATATTTTTGGAAAATAAAAACTGTGGTGGACATTATAGACGATATAGAGGCCAAAACAACAACTTTTGGAATTTTTGTCTGTCTGTATGTTCGCAAATCACGCAAACACTAACAAGCAGATTTTGATGAAATTTTGTATGGTGTTTCCTTATAACCTGGATTAACATATAGGATACTTTTGATTCCGGAAAATTCAAGAGTTTCCGTGGAAAAATTCAAAACATCAACGCGGACGAAGTCGCAGGCACAGCTAGTCATACATAATTGGCATTGTTCAGTATTTTTATAAGGTTTGTATATAAAAAAAAAACATTTGGACATGTAACGATTTTACATATAAAAATAATTTAATAACACTAAACAACTAAATTAAATCATAAAAAAATAACCAACAATCAAAAAGGAAAAATATTTAATTTAGTTTCTTAAATTAAAGTAGTCTATTTTTTTTTTCAAAAATACTTGAATATTTATTATCGATGCCAATTAATCCCCTTCCTTTGTAATTTAAATGATCATTAATTTATATTTAAATCAGTCATTTAAAATCACTAATTCTAGTTCACCTAATGTGACTTTACTGTCAGTAAAAATTTTTCAATGTGCATTATTTTATTCACAAGGGCACTTTGTGAAGCTGAGTCAAAGAAAAACGAGTGCAGAGACTCACTGCAGAGGGCAAAGCAGCAACTAGCTTTGGAGAAATTGAACCTCACTGACTTGCAGACCAAATACGTGTAAGTAGTACTGATTGTAACTTCATATTTTTACTTTCGAGGGGCGAAGGAGTGAAATGGGACTTTTGATGGCAATAAAATATCGAAAGTTGAGATTTTTATGGGGATTGATAGTCTTAGACTAATAGTGTCCCAAGTGTGTAGTTGCTCTAACGGTGAAGGAAAACATCGTGAGGAAACCGTTGCACACGTCCGTAGGTGTAAATCTAAAGGCCCTACACGTGACCGCGGGTGATGCTAAGTGCAACACCAGGCAACCGCCGTCACAGATTACTAATTAGTTATGCCGCCGTCTATCCCTTGGATAGTACGGTCAATTGTGCCACACGATAAGATAGCTAGTGTCCAAAACACCAAAAAAATGTCTTGATGTATGTATGTCCTGGCTAGATTCTAAACTACTAGTCGGATTTGGATGAAATTTGGGTTAAGCAAATATTATTTTTATATCTTCAGCCGTTTTTGTTTTATTTTTCCTATCTTAAGTTTTAGGGTTGCCATCAAAGTAAAAAAAAATATTTATTGTTTTCTCATTTTTAAATAAACTTTGTGTGTTACTTACAAATTTATACTACCTACTATACTGTGATGTTGATTATTCCAGGAAAAATCGGAAAAAGTTACTTCCTATACAAATCCAGGTTATTTTTTAATGGCTAATGATTTTACTGAAACTTTGTGATTTAATGAAACTTATAAGGCTCCTATACTGCATAGTTTGTTCCAGAAAAAATCTTCATAAGTCCTATATAAATTCTCCCAGATTATTTGTTTCATTAAGTCGGGTACACCTTTTAAGCGTAAATTTTAGGAGCATCGGTAGCTTAACGGCTTAGGCCTCTACCTCCTTTCTGGGAGGTCGTGGTTCGAATCCCGTACCAATGTGTTTTCGAATTTCGATTCCATATATACATTTATCCGACGCTCGCGCTCTTACGGTGAAGGAAAACATCGTGAGGAAACCGTAGTGACTGAATCCTCTTTGGAAAACTGCATAGGCCTGCGATGAAACTCGAGCTTATGTGGGGCCCGATCGTCCTAATTCGGGGTAGGCTCGAGTCCCTCAGTGGGGACGTATGTGAGCTGATATAAATATGATGAAGCGTAAATTTTAGTGTTCATTTCTGTATTCCAGATGGAGAACACTTAGCGAGAAGATATACTTAACATGGAATACCTTACCATATGCATTATTTATCTTATCAGCTGAGAGATGTCAATTTCTGAATGTAGGCCTCTCCTAAGTATTTCCACAATGACCAGTCCTGTGGTGACCGCATCCAGCGGCTTCCCGTGATCTTCACCAGTTCTTCGATCCGCTAAAAGCGATACACTACGTCTTCCGATGCGCGGTCGCCACTTAAGAAATTTCCTGCCCCAGCGGCCGTACATTCTATTTTTAACCGACTTCAAAAAAGGGGTTTTCTTGTGTGTTCGCGGATAACTTCGTCGTTTATGAACCGATTTTGGTGATTCTTTTTGTGTTGGAAAGGAGATACCCCAAGAGTGGTACCATGATAAGGAAACCAGGATCTGATGATAGAATCCTAGAGAAATCAAGCTGAACCTTAGTTTTCTGTTTGAAGTCGGTTTTTTTTTGTTCAAAATTATAAACTATTGTCTTGAGTCAGGACTCAAAATGTTTAAAAATTTTATTTTAAGATGCAAGTTAATATTTTTTTTCCTGTTTTTTTTCCAGGCAAATCCAAGAGAAACTCTCATGCACTGAAAAGAAGTACGAAGCGTTACAAAACAAACGCAAGGCAGTGGAATTGCTGGACAAATCCTATATTGACGACTCTTGGGAGGTGAGCCCGAGGGCCAAACAAAGGAGATCAGAGCCCGAGTTCTCATTAAATGATGCTATCATGGTTATGGACAACAATATGAGTTTTGTGAGTACAATTTTTTATCCGAATATTAGCAGTTGTCACAAATGGCTTTGTTACCTGGGGAAGAATGGGATTTTTTTCTAGTGGGACTACTATCTTCTTTTGCCTGCTGAGTCGGGAGTTGTGGGTTTGATTCCTACTCAGAGCAAACATTAGGTAATTAGGAATTAGTTAAAAATTTAAAACCCGACTGCATAAAACCTTAACCAAAATTTTTTGGCCAGTTGGGTAAAAATTTATCCTATGTCACTCACGGGATCAAGATAAATCTAACGACACCTCGCACTCCATAATCAAGGCGTTCCAAAGAAATAAACATACATACATACATACACTCGAAAAAAATAAACCTCCTTCTGCGGCAACCGGGTAAAAACGGAATCACTACATGATCACTCGCGTGTCTGTCTGTCTCTGTCTATCTGTCCGTCCGTTTATCTGACACAGCTATTTTCTACAAACGCCGAAAGTAATGGACTGATTGAGTTGAGCTTCACATATGTAGGTCGGTGACCCAAAGACGGACGTTTAACGTAAATAAAGGAATTTTAAACACTTATATAGTTTGCAATTGAAAAAAAAAAACAAATTTACCCAATTTTTTTTATTATTTTATTGCCAAATATATTGTGTGACATATCAAATGTAAAGGCTTATTGTAAGAATCTCAAACATTTTTTTTTAATAATCTTAAGATACTTAAATAGAGCGTGGGTGGCGTGACGGGTAGGGCCGCTTCATCCTGTCCGGGAGATCGTGGTTCGAATCCTGTCACATACTAACGTGTTTTCGAATTTCGATTTTATATGTACGTTTATCTGAAGAAAAACATCGTGAGGTAGCATTCGAAGGTTGTGTTTGAAGTCAACCAACCCGCACTGGGCCCAAATGGTTGACTAAGACCCAATCACCCTTATTCAAGGTAGGCTTCAGCCCCTCGGTGGGAAGGTATATGAGCTGATATGATGAAATAGTTTTAAAATTAAATAAGAAAATAGGTGAAATTGACCATTTAACCGCCTCCGTAGCTCAGAGGCAAAGTTCACTGGCTTTACTTAAGAGGTCGCGGGTTCGATTCCCGGCGGGGTCAATTGTAAGACTCGGTTTGGTTGGTGGTAGGGCATTTTCTAAGCCCGCCTGGCTAGCTACCACCATCTTATCTAAGTCTTGCCGCCAAATATCAATGTTGATATCATTGGTGTGTTCCGGAATGAAGATAAGATAGCCAGTTCCCCATTGCGTTGGGGAATCTTGGTAAACCCGCTTCCATCTTCGGCAACATCGTCACTTACCACCAGGTGAGATGTTGTCAAGGGTTTACCAATTCTGAATAAAAAAAATAAAAAAAAATCCCTCCCCCTTATCTCCGAAACTGCTGGCCCTAAAACCTTAAAAAATCTCTGTAGGTATATGAGGTTGAATGCATAGATTACAGGAAATCCTGTGAGACAATCAAAAGTCCTACCGTTTGCACAGGAAAAATAATATTTACAGTCTAGAATAAGTTGACCCCTATTTACCTAGAGCAAAGTATGTACTGAAAGGTCTTGTTCTATTCAAAGTTTTCATGCGGAACCCTGTTTGTGAGACCCCGAGTCGCACTTGGCCGGTTTTTAAAGTTCCTTACGCAATGGATGGCACCCGTATTACTAGGCCGCCGCTATCCACCTCCATTCTGTCTGTATTTCATAGGTAGACACATGAATTTTCACAGCGTGTGTTTACTATTGCCGCTATAACAACAAATAATAAAAATAAAATGAAATTAAAAATTAAATACAAGAAACGTGTTTTTTTTTTAAAACGTGAAAAGTATTTGAAAAGTACTTAGTGTTAAATATTGTTTGTGTGCCAGTCCGACTTGCACTTGCCCTATCGCTATTTTATTTTATTTTTTTTATTAAAAATTTGAGTGCATTTGACTATAACGTTTTTTGTAAAATATGGATCTATAATAATTACTCTAGTTAGCTACGTCGGTGTAAACGATTAGTTGAGGCGGGTGGATTATTAATTAGATCAACGTAGGGTCTTGGTGACTAGTATCAGTTGTAGACAAAATTACTGGGGTTGCTCTTGGTAACCAATGCCACGTAGGCTTGACCACTGGAAAATATGTAAGATCCAACATCCAACAGAGCATGATAAACTCAGGCCTTCTCCAAATATCGCCAAACTCATCATACTATTCCCATCAGTTCCTTAGCCATAATGTACGTCCATTGATTTCCAAGTTCTTTTCCATGATAGTACAATAAAGTCTTACCATACATAAGTACAATAAAATTTCACTATACATATATGCACAGATCCGCATTCGTCAGTAAGCTGACAGCTCCATCTGGTGGTTGTAAAAACTAAGATGGAAAGCTCAACAAAATTGCAAACTTTGTAGCTGACTGTCCCCGCGAGGTTTTGACATACCTTTATCAAGTTTTCAGAGCATCTTGCTTGAGTAACGTCTAGAGAATATATGTACCATATTTCAAAGCGAAAATATGAGGGTCTGAAAAACCGGGTGAATGGCGTTGAGTAGACTAGATCCCAGATGTGAAAGGGGCCAAGTTCGATACAAAAAAAATACAGAGATCTAAATCGGTAGGTACCAAGTTCTATAGTGCTTTAGCTACGGCACAGTCTAAGAATCCATACAATCGTCCGATGAAGACGTCTAGACAGGGCAATCGTGCGAGGATTGAGGGGCGGGTACGGCCAACTAGACCATCGTCACCATTTGTTCAGTGTGGTGGGCCCATTCATTGAGGGTCGTAACGTCGCATTTTTATTATCAATCATTTATGCACGGCTCATTTTCATCTTTTGATTTATTTTTTTTGGTTCATAATTAATAATTAAAAAAAAATTACGGACATGCATTATTTGAAACAAAATATTTTAATGTTTTACTATCAATATTATAATAAATAATAATTACAGCTCATATACGTCCCCACCGAGGGGCTCGAGCCTACCCTGAATCAGGGCGATTAGGCCTTAGTCGACCACGCGGGCCCAGTGCGGGTTGGTCGACTTCACACACAGCCTGCGAGTTTCTTCGCAGGCGTGTGTAGGTTTCCTCACGATGTTTTCCTTCACCGTTAAAGCAATCGGTATGTATGTACGTACGTCGGTGGCTCAACAAAAAGCGTCGGTGGCTCAACCGGTAACGACTCGGTCCATCTAACCAGAGGTACCGGGTTCAAATCTGGACGGCCAATGTACCAATGAGTTTTTCATCAATATTAACATATTAAATATTATATTGTAGCAATATCGATATTTTTTTAATATAAAAATTTAGTGCGTTTGACATCTCACCTGATGGTAAGTGACGAAGTAGTCAAGAATAAATAAATAAATAAATAAATATTCTGGGACAAATCACACATGGTCATCTGGCCCCAAAGTAGGATTGTTGGATTAGAATGGTACATGCAAACTCAAATAATGCCTATTCACTCTCGCCTTGAAGATCCTGATATGGGTAATTTTATAGGTACTTTTGGGGTGTTTTTTTACGAATATGACATATATTCTATAGTCTGTTGCTAGAATTGAAAAAAAGGAATGCTATTTTGAACTTTTTAGTTACTAGACCGATTGCTTCCAAAATGGATATTTGAGAGTCCATGAGGTCCCTTATCACAAAACCGTTGTCAGAATAGAAAAAAGTGGCCGCCATTTTGAACTTTTTAGTTACTGGACCGATTCCTTTCAAAATCGATATTGGAAGTCCTTGAAGTCCCTAATCACGAATCAGTTATCAGAATTGAATAAAATGGCCGCCATTTTGAACTTTTTAGTTACTCGACCGATTGCTTCCAAAATCGATATCAGAGGATCCCTGATAGCGAAAACGTTGTCAAAATAAAAAAAAAACGCCATTTTCAACTTTTTAGATAATTTTCTTCTTTTTGTATCGAACTTAGCTCCTTTCATATTTTTTTTGTTGTGATATCATTTTTTGTGTAAAGTTATCATATTTGTTTCCTCTATTCAAGTAATAGACATTAATAATATATTTTTGGTGGTACGCAACCTTCAGTGCGCAAGCCCGACTTGCACTTGCCCGTTTTTTATTTTTTCTTGATACACCCAATAACCGATTTAGATCCTAAATCTCAAGTCTAAAAGTGACTTGGAAGTAGTCTATACAATTATAATTATTTTGATGAGTAACCTACCTCGATGCCAAATTTCAAGTTTCTAAGTCACTTGAAAGTGGTCTATATATTTTGATGAGTAATGGTGATACGGAACCCTTGGTGCGCGAGGACGACTCACACTGGCCGTTTTTTGAAGTTTTTCCTTGTATACGTCTAATATCCTACCTTGATGCCAAATTTCAAATTTCTAAGTCACCTGGAAGCGGTCTATAATTTTGACGAGTCAGTCAGTCAATCATAAAAATAGTGATATTCGGACGTCGATATCTCGGAAATGGTAAAAGATATATTTATGAAAATTGGTATTCTAGGTGATCGAGGGGGTCTTACTAGACACACGAAACAGATTTTGAGTTGCGGGTAGGTCGAAAGTGGCCCGAAATGGTTGTAATGTAACCCACGGCCAGTGTCGCTCTTTTCTTTTCGAACTTGGCTGACACACTGCCGTGTGTCTAGATACACCGAAATAATTTCGCAGGATCGTTTTGAAGGATCCAAACAATTTGAAACTTATTTCAGACTGATATGGTAGATAAAAAGATGTTAACATTTGAATGTTTCAGAATACAATGGTCAATAAAATTGAAAATGCTGAATCGCCTTATTTGAATTTGAAGCAAAGTAGCCTAGCTTTGTCTACATTACAACGAAAACCTACTATTGTAGGAGACAATAAATTGAAGGTATAATAAATTTTCAGTCGTCATGCAGTACATGGTAAATTATAATATTTTTTCACTTGAAATAACATTTTATTGCAGCCTTCAGAATTTGCAATCCTAAACTCGGCACGTCACGTCACTGTTAGAAATAAGGCATCATCATCACAAAACATACCATGCAACAGTCAAAATAAAGATCTAAGTATATTCCATAAGAAGGAACCAGTTAATATCAATTTTGATGAAAAAGAACTACCAAAATCAGATCTGAATGTGTCATATGATGGACTAGGAGGGCATTCGAAGCTGGATAAGTTCCCAGTGCCGATATCTTGGAAAAGCAAAGGCATACCAAAGTTGTCAGCAAAGCATAAGCTAAAGAAGCCCGCCGCAACAGGATGTAAAGATATTGGTGCTATGTTAGCGGAGCTTAGAGATAAGACGTAATTAATTGTAAACTTAATTCTAGAATAAAATGAAATTGAGACTGTAAATGATGTGATTTTCTACATTATTATGTGTAAGTACATTAAAATCACCTTTAGCATCTGTGTCACACCAATGGCAAAGTATATATACCTTATATCAACCAAAAAAAGCACGATGTAAAACATTTAAAAATGGCAACTCTATAGTACTTTTGTTTACCTTTTGCTTTTTTTGGTTAATATATGGTATATATTAGTACTAACATAACATACAGTACGGACACTCCCTGCTGCTCTCTAGATTCCGGTCTCACCCCCTCGTAACCCAGATTGATACAGATTGGTTATAGTTTGGTTTTTAGGATTCCGCTGTGATTTTGCTGCTCTGTATATTCCGACCTCACCCTCTCGTAACCCAGATTGATACAGATTGGTTATAGTTTGGTTCTCGAACGAATAGGATTCTGCTGTGATTTTGTTTGCTCCATTATTTGTGTTTAGAAATGTCATTTCACGACCGTTGTATGCAGTGTCCAGGGTGTGCCAATGGTGTAAAGTTTTGCTGTGCGTTTCATTGTAACTTCTATCTTATCAACCCCTAACTCATCACATTTCAGCCTCTGTTCCCCATGTGAGGGGCAATGTTCTTATAGAGAATTTATAATTTTTCAGGGTTCACAAACTTTTATCTTTAGTGTTTATAAACTATTGTGATTTTGAAAAAGTAAGTTATTAATGTTTGGCTGTGGTGATTACATTCATTTTCTTATTATAAATATCAAATTACAATAGTGCTTAATAAAAAATGTCAAAATATTGTCAAAATAATAAAATATAAAAAAGTACATGGTGTCCCAGAATGGTTGAATCAAATTGATAGCTTGCCTAAGGATCTACCAGATGAGCTGAAATGATTTTGTAAAAATGTCATAGTTTGTTAGTAATTTTGCTTTCTTCATTTTAATTCTGTATGAAAAATGCATTTCTTTGAATGTACAGAGGCCAGCACATCAAGCTATACACTCGTAGTGCGATTCTGATCTATACGCATTTGGCATAAGAATGGTACAAAGTCCAAAGTGTGTAGATTGATGTGCTGGCCTGTGTACATTTGATTTTGTAAAAAAATAATACTACATATACTAGGCAAAGAATAAAAATAACTTCCTCATTCCCTCAATGGGAAATATTTCCTTTTGTAATTTTTTAATTCCAAAATCACGCTTTTTGTTTTATCAGACATATGTGGCCCTTTAGCATCATTCCACTAAGCTTGATTTGTATGCTAATCAAAAAAAACGAAATCTATTTTTTCCATAGAAAATTCTTAGAAATTTGTATGTGCTTAAGTAGGAGTTGTTTTTTTTTATACCCAATAAGTATATATTTTTTAACTTTGATACCTTGTGGGAAAACTGATGAAATAAAGAAATTTCATATTCTACTCACTTTTTGTAGTATGGTATGGTACATATTTTTTTACAGAATCACTGAATCTGACATTTTTAACTAAGGTGCCAGTTGTTACAACTAGTGGCAGTTGTTAAGCCATGTCCGATGGTTAATAGATGGCTTGAAAAAATTTCTAACAGTCAAGTTCACCCCAATGTGTGGACATTGGAGTGTGGCCTAACCTTTCCAATTTTGGGAGGAGACCTGTGGCCTTGCAGTGGGAATGTTTATGGGTTGTTAACCAATGTAGTGATTAATGAACAAAAATATTTAAATAGGTATTTAATTATGTAAATAAAATTTATGAACAAAAATAATTATGTTGTAGTTTTCTTTGATAAAAAGTTGCTCTAGACAATAACTTAAACTGCTTAATAGTGAAGCAGGCAAAAACTTTATACATATAGGTCATAATCTAGAGCATTGTAAATAAACACTGCTCTCCTCATTTATAATGTACTCTGCACTGCTCTATTGAAGAATTAATTAGCTAGATATTTATAGATATGTATTACGTCGAGCTATACCTACATAGTTACAACAGGTTTCAATTACCAAGCTGTGTAATTATAATTAATTAAGTAGTACTACCAGTGAAGGTGAAGTCTCAGGATAACAGCTATTTTACAATTCACAATACAATAACATGAATTGGAAACAGAGTAAAACATGCACACTTGAAAATCTTACCTTTACTCCTCCGTGTTCTCCATGGTTTGTAAACTTACAATGTTTTCTACAGTCCCAAAATAATCACGAAACAAACACCAATCACATCACAACAACAAGTACTGGCAAAGAGTATAGTATCACTACGTTTAAGTAGTAATCTGTGGTTTAAGTACTGGTACCACAGATCTACTAGTGATTGATTACATCACAGATCTACTAATTCAATAGATTAAACATTGATGACGTCAAACCGTACCACCCTAATTGTCAATTGGATAACTATGGATATCTGTCCAAGCTACCAAATAAAGAAGGCACTTTTAGCCCAAAGGGTAACAAGCATTCGGAGTTCTTTAAAATTTTGTTGCGTTGTCATTTGCGTCGGTCTTAAGGTGCCTAGTCGGACGAAAAAGGTTTTAAACAATCATAAAGAAATAGTTAAGTGTTTATTTTTGGTTGTGGAATAGTGAACAATACATGGAGAATGTCGTGCATTGTGCGTGGTTGCAAATCTCATTCGAGAAATAGAGAAAACTCGAGTGATAATAGCAGTTTCCACACGTGAGTAAAAGAAATACGTTTTCTCGTTAAATGAACCACGAAATGTTTCGATATCAATGAGACAAGACTTTCATGAAGGCTCATTTTACAAATCTAAATGAAACTATAATGTTAAGAGTGAAAATAAGAACAAAAATTGTAAAAATAAACAAAACTGTTTTTAGGTTACTAGTGACGTGAAAATTATGGTCGATAAATGTGCGTCACTTAGTCATCATATCAGCTGAAAGGCGTCCACCGCTGGACAAAGGCCTATCTCACTTAGTAATAGTAATGGTATCTTACATTTTAATTATTTTCTTTAAGGTTCCCCCAAAGTGATCAATTTCGCTAGCGGTGGTTTGACGCCATTAGCAAAAATGAGAAGCAGCATAAAAAATCTTGGAGATTGTGCTCAAGACACTTCAGCCCCGAGTGCTTTGTACGAGGAAACTTATTGCAAGTACGAGAAGATGCCGCACCCACTTTGAATTTACCCGATAAGACAGCAGTTGTGGTAAGGAACTTTATAGTATAAATTATAGATTACAATTTTAGTTTTTATTTGAACAGAGTTTTTTATGCTCAAATGAATATAAAATGTCAATTGCCATGACAGATATTTACAATATTTGATATGTGTATACGCTGTCCCCAACACTGAAGGACTTGTCACACTGGATGCGGTCTGTGGTCATGACGCTGTGTTCGCTTTGACCTGACTGCTGACCGCATACTAAGCAATGCCTGTCCTGTGAGGGATTGAAATAAAAATTTACCATTTGAATATGGCTATAGAAAACATACATTCAGCTCGGGGCTTTGCCATACAACTCCTAAGAATATACTGGGATGCCGGCTTAAATGTATGGATTGATACAACTCCTAAGAATATACTGGGATGCTGGCTAAAATGTATGGATTGATACAACTCCCAAGAATATACTGGGATGCCGGCTAAAATGTATGGATTGATACAACTCCTAAGAATATACTGGGATGCCGGCTAAAATGTATGGATTGATACAACTCCTAAGAATATACTGGGATGCCGGTTAAAATGTATGGATTGATAGGTATGTGACCAGTGGCATAGTATGTAGGTGGCATATTTTTGTAAGAATTCATAGTACAGATGTCAGAGGACATCAAGTATTAACATGTTTTTATTTGTTCGTTCTGGGTGGAATTTTGCATTAAATAAACTAAAATCCACTTTTTTATTTGCCTTAAAAAGAATAAAATAACGCTTCATGGGTCTTGATGATCCAAGAGGACATACACACATAAAACACACACAACTACCACGTACATGCTAACAAGTGAACTTGGAAAATATGGGGCGCATGAAACTTGATGAATGTGAATATGAAAATTTGAGTTTTAATATCTTAGTAGAAAGATACATCTAACGTTTTTCGAGTTTTTCTTACATCACTGTTTTATCCGCACATACTTTCTATGCATACAAGACACTACATTTACTTATATAATTTCTGTTTATTATTTTATCACGTTTTAAAGTTTGATATTTTTTTTCAGGATTTTACGATCTTGCATGGGGCTACGAAACCAAGTATTACTAATGACACTTTTTCATCTATGCCACAAGCAACCATAACTAGTAACTATTTAGTAATCTGTGCCATAACCATGGTAAGCATCTGACAAGAACATGACACATGCGTTCCATTTTTAGGGTTCCGTACCTCATAAGGAAAAACCAAACCCTTATAGGCTTTTTTAGTTTAGGAGTAATAGTCGTCCAACTTAAGATTTATAAAAAGATTTGTTGGCATATTAAGCAGTTCGATTTATTATTAGTTCGATAAGACCAGTCACGTGTCCGTCCATCCGTCCGTCACGCTTGTTTTTCTCACCGACTGTTTAACGCAGAAAGTTAAAATTTGACGTAACTATAGTTTTAACCCACACATTTTGCAACAATAAAAATATTTTTTGGGGAATTTAGGAGGTGGCAAGTTTGGTGATCACAAAAAAATATATGAACCCTTACGTGTTGAGTGTCGTTTAAAAAAGGTTACTACTAAGCATTCATATAGTATTTCTTCCAAATTTTACCTTTGTTTGTTTTGGAGATATTGCTCAAAATATCTGCCAAAACACTATTCGCACTCAAAACCGCTGAAGCCAAAATTTTGAAATTAATACAGTTTACTACAACTTAGATCACAGATTACTTGAAAACTGCCTGGAATATCGTTATTATCATAGATTTTCAAAAAATAAATAAAAGCATTGTCCAGTAAAAGCAGATCTCTGATTATGTGAGACAATGTATGTAATTAGAGGTCTTGTTATACCGGTCACAAAAATTTTGATACGGAACCCTGTTTGTGTGAGTCCTACTTGCGCTCTTGACCAGTTTTTCAATTAACACTACTTTTTTGTTTATTTTTAACTATGGTATCTCAATGTTAAATAAACTTTTTTTCAGGATTTCCCGATGTTAAAAGCAAGCGAACCAAGAAGTTGTAGTGAGCCTTTTGTGCCTAGGCTACAATCAAACACAACCACGGTAAATTTCTTGACAATAATATAGCACATGCTTTCTATTTTTAGGGTTCCGTAGTCAACAAAGATTAACCCTTTAAGAAGAACCCTTATAGTTTTGCAATGTCCCCCCTGGCTTAGCTAAGTCAGAGACTTTTAGTAGGTACTAGAAAGCTGTAATTTGGCAAGGGTATATAAATTAATGAAGTGGTAGAGTAAGAAATCGAAGGAAGTTTTCTCCACAATTCGAGCACTTACTGTATTATAACTTTTTTTTACAAAATCATAATAAATACTAGCTACACTTCTATTTCAGGACATGTGGAAAAAAATGTAAATAGTAGGATATATAATCAATTTAAAGGGAAAACTATCACAGCTAAGTAGGCTTTTTTAGTTTAGGAGTAATAGTCGTCCAACTTAAGATTTATAAAAAGATTTGTTGGCATATTAAGCAGTTCGATTTATAAAAAGTTCATGGATTTTCCATACAAAATGTTATATCACCAACTAAAAAAAATAAAAAAAAATATTTAAAATAAACATATTTTTTTTGAAAATAACTACGGAACCCTATTTCACGCGAGTCTGACTCGCACTATGCCAGTTTTTTAATGTACACTTAACTTAAAGTTAGTTGTTTTCTGTTTATGTTTTATCGTATTTCAAAGTCTAATATATTTTTCAGGATATTAACCATGTCACATGTAGCTAACGAACTAAGTAGGACTAATGATACTTTGCTGCCTATGCCACAAGAAACCACAACCACGGTAAGCCTTTGACAACATCGCACGTGCTCGATTTTTCAGTCTACATACTCGTATAGTCATTAAAATTTCTGTTTTGTTTACATTTTATCGTACTTCAAAGTTTTTCTATATTCCATGTCACATGTAGCTAGCCAACCAAATGACAATAATGCCAATTTTCTTCCTACGCCACAACCAACTGCAACCACACTCACATACCTCAAAAGAAAAAGCAGAACCCTTACAAGATCACTTACGCGTCTATCCGTCCGTCTGTCACGCCCATTTTTCTCAGATACTTTTTAACATAGAAAGTTTGATTTTTTTTCAGCATTCCATGCCACATATAGCTGGCGATCCAAATAGCATTAATGCCACTTGCCTGCCTACGCCACAAGCAACCGCAACAATGGTAAGCTAATGACTTTTAGGGTTGTATACTTTCCTTATGGAAAAACAGAACCCATACAAGGTTACTTACGCGTCCATTTGTCCGTTTGTCACGCCCGTTTTTCTCAGATACTGTTTTACGTAGAAAGTTTGAATTCGACATTGTTATATATTATACTAGCTTTTGCCAACGGCTTCGCTCGCGTGAACATAGTTTCATGACTGTGTTCGAAGGTGCGCAGTGTGCGAGCCACACGTGACTCGCGAGCGTGGAAAAAAGTAGCCTATAATATGTTAATCCAGGTCCGCATCTGTCTACCTACCAAATTTCATCCAGATCCGTTTATCTGTTATGGCGTGAAAGAGTAACAAACATCCATACAAACTTTCGCTTTTATAATATTAGAAAGGATCATACTGGCTGTGCCCGCGATTTCGTCCGCGTGGAATAATGTCTTTGGGTAGCATTTTTAATTATTTAGGCTAATTATTTTACAAATAAGATACATACGTATAAATAATGAGCGATTTGCAGTGTTTCACTGCAAAGAGCTTATTAAATTATTTAAGTACATATATATGTATATTAAGGTGTAAAGTATTAATATGAGTTTATTTAAGTACGTTTTTATGTCATAGTTTTCCCAAAAAACTAAAAACCATAGTCCAGCATAAGTAGTAGATAGTATATTAGACAATGTATTACCGAGAGGTCTTGTGAAATTGGTGTTACGATTAATTCGATAAACGCACATTCACATTTTTGCATTGATTGAAGTAATTGACAAGTTTAACTTTTGCCTTCAGGGATTATTAGATGAGACTACGACAACGAGTACCATCATTGCAGTGCAGGAAGGGCGCATTGCCAAACCAGAAAAAAAGATTTAAAAAATGGAGAAAATAAGGGGGTCTCCATACAAAGAAATGTGTTTTTTTATAGGTCTTTAGAGGTTTTTGATTAAGCTCTATTGTAAAAACGGTAATACATTAAAAGCGTGATACTTGGTGTGATTATAGTACTAATACTGAAGTAACACAACAAATAATAAAAATTGGGCAAGTGTGAGTCGTACTTGCGCTAAGAAGTCCGAACTGAGTGACAAAAAAAGCATACATTTGTCGCTCGCGTTGATGTCTTTTGATTGTAATGTGAATAGGTATCATTTCGTTATACTATGTAGTTGTGTGGAGACGTGGTGGTACGGAACCCTCAGAGTGCTTATCGGAATCGCACTTAGCCGGTTTTTTATCTTCATTTGGTTAAGCCCTTGGCATCATGGCAACCCGGCGTGGATGAGGTCGGGTATCTCATAACCATCAATTCATAAAACACTAAATATTTCTAAACTCCGCGATTCCTGGAACTCGGCTGGCTCGGTAGCCGGAGGGGGTGCCGCGAGGAGTGATTTTAAGGGATTTTTTAATATATTTAAACATTATCTAGTGAACTACACTTGCGAAAACACAGCGGGTACGTAATATGCGAACTCATAAATGAAGTTATTAGAATGTTTTATGTTGACTTTATGTTATATTGAAGCTAAATTATATTACACAGATATATTTTTTAATTTTGTGTGCACAGTAGTCAAAATATCTGTTTTTTAGATAGTAAGTCATAGTTCCTAAATATTGTTGATTTTTGTATAAAAAAATTATTGTTTATAACATCATTCAATTTACAAAATAGTTTACAGTTTCTGAATACTTCTTTTAAGAAATGTTAATAACTGCCTGTGTCAGAAGTATTCGCCCATCTTTACCAAAAACATGGATACATAAATAGTTTTTTGATACTCTAAGTCAGATTAAAAAATAATAATAATTAAATTTAAATTATATATAAAGAAGGCGCGAGCGTCTGAGTGTTTGTGTATATGTATGTGTGTGTGCGTGCATCAAGGAAAGAGATAGTGAGGTAGTAAATTTGCAATTGTAATTAGGATATGTGTGTAAGTAGATCTTCTACCTCTTCATAGTTTAGAATTTTTAGCCATTCAATCACGTGTTTTTTTGCATTCATAGTAAGTCATAGGGTTGATATTAAGTTTTTTTGTTCACAGTATTATATAAGAAAGTTGATAACGTATTGTACTGGTGCCTTGCAAAACTAGTTCTAATGGTCTTGGAATAAGTCTTATTATACTTAATAAATACTGGTTAAAATTGAGAGATTCATGTTTTTTCATTATGATATTTATAACATACAATTTACGAACTGTCATTAGTCACGACCTCATAAAATAAGTTATTAGAATATTTTTTGTTGATTTTATGTTATCTTTTAGCTAAATTATATTAGACAGATGTATTTTTTTAATTTCGTGTGCACAGTTGTCAAAATATCTTAGTTTTTTAGATAGTAAGTCATAGTTCCTAAATACTTTTGATTTTTGTGTAAAAAACACTACTTTGTTTTTTTATAGAAATATAAATACTTTTATAACTAGAACTCGGTAATTTTATCATTTTACCTCACGTCCCTAATGTAAATTAATATATTACAGTAATAAGTAGTCATTTCAGTTATCAAAATCGACAACTTCTATATTATGTATTTGCGTATGTCACACCCACCTCACAGTTGGTGTAACTATTTTTCACCTCATTCACATTAATTTACATTCACTTGGCATGTACATAATGATAACGGTTGAATTATGTTTACAATAATTATTAATGACTAGGTTTTTCCAGCGGCTTCACCCGCGTGGACTCCGTTTTAATGACTGTCTTTAAGGGTGATTAGTAAATTATGTCGTTTCCCAACTACTTAACCATCTCTGTGCAAGAAATCACAACAATCGAGTAATTTTTCAGTTCCCTCAGGAACTGCATCAGATTATGCTATTTTCCCGGGATAAAAAGTAGCCTATGTCCTTCCCCGTGACACAGGCTACCTGCATGCAAAATTTCATAAAGATTGGTCAAGGCGTTGAAGCGTGAAAAGGTAACAAACAAACACATTTTCACAATTATAATATTACTAGCTTTTGCTCGTTTTTATGACTGTCTTAGAGGTGCGCGTGGACATGAGTATTCTCCAGATCACTCGCGAACTATGTCAGGATATGCTTATTAGTAAATCACGTCACTTTCCATGTTAGATGGCGCTAAAGTAGCAAAATGTTGATATTTGTTGACAATTTTTTTTTAATTTTTTTTTAATATAAAGTACCCTATGTTACTTCTAGTACCTCCCAGAATATGTGTACAAAATTTCATGATTATTCGTCAAGTAGTTTTTGCGTGAAAGCGTAACAAACATCCACGCTTTCACATTTATAATATTATTATATATTATATATATACTAGCTTTTGCCCGCGGCTTCGCCCGCGTGGACATTGTTTTTATGACTGTCTTAGAGGGTGCGCGGTGCGCGAGCCGCAAGCGGCTTGCGAGCGTGGACATGGATTTTTTCCAGTGCCACATATCCTGACATAGTTCCCGATTGATCTGGAGAATATACATGTCCACGCTCGCGAGCCGCTTGCGGCTCGCGCACTGCGCACCCTCTAAGACAGTCATAAAAACGATGTCCACGCGGGCGAAGCCGCGGGCAAAAGCTAGTAATATTATAAATGTGAAAATGTGTTTGTTACCTTTTCACGCTTCAACACCATAACCAATCTTGATGAAATTTGGCATGCAGGTAGTCTGTGTCACTGAGACGGACATAGGCTACTTTTTATCCCGTGAAAATAGCATAGCATAGTCCGAGTCCGATGCAGTTCCTGAGGGAACTGAAAATATACTCTTTTATTTGTTAGTTTCTTTAACATTGCAACGGAACAATGGATTGCTGTGATTTTTTGCACAGAGATGGCTGAGGGGGTGGGAAATGAAATAATTTACTAATTAGCAAATCCTTACATGGTTCCCGAGGGATCTGGTGAAAACTCATTTCCGTGCTCGCGCACGTCAGCGTCGCAACGGAGCTACGGACTGAAGTGTTTTTTTTGTATAGAATTGGTTGAGGACTTCTAATCAGAATAGCCCTATTTATATAATATATATATATATATATATATTAAGGATTAAGGATAGTAAGGAATAGTACCAATGAGTTTTTCAAAAACATCTTGAGGAAACCTGCACAGGCCTGCGAAGAAACTCGAAGGTTGTGTGTGAAGTCGACCAACCCGCACTGGGCCCGCGTGGTCGACTAAGGCCTAATCGCCCTGATTCAGGGTAGGCTCGAGCCCATCGGTGGGGACGTATATGAGCTGATATAATAAATAATAAGTAAGGAATAGTAAGGATAAAACATGCCCATAGCTAAATTATGGTAGCTGCCAGCTTTTGGGTTCTTTCGATATCGATTAAATCTGTACGGCACATCCCTGGTGGCCAGAGTTTGACATTTAGGGCTGTACGGGGCATGAAATCGGCATACTGACAAGAATAGAGTCATCTCCTTTTCTCATATGGAGGGTTAGTTTGCGTAAGCACACAGCAATATCGTCGCAGTTTTATTTTAATTTGTGTTTAATCTATTGAATTAGTAGATCTGTGGATTACATGCTCAGTGGTACAAAGAGCATTTAATCACTCTGGGCATATATTTTTTTTTTGCTTAGGGCTAAAACGCCTTGTCCTCTAACTTTGAGCGGCTATACCAAAGCCATTGATGTTTCTGGCGGCTTGGAAACGGTATTTTACACTTAAGTATCTATTTTTGTCTAGGAAAAGCGTACGAAACCGTAGAATAACATTATTTTCTAGTAAATAAATACACTCAAAATGTGCGTTTTTAGCATGTCCCATCAAATCTTCTCAAGTTCGCAAAGCTATAATAATATCAATGCGTGCTCTTTGCTGAGAACTTATTATGTCATTCGAAAGATTTTATACATTGGCATTCAATTGCAAACCTTATTAACCTTCGTTTAAAGCAAAAACCCGATTAAACAATAATATTGTGTTGTCTTCAAAATTTGGTATAGTGGACTGTCCATCACACGTAACGGCCTCATTTTTCATACTACGCCGCAAAAAAAAACAAAAGCATCTCGGATTTTAATAAATAGCAACATTATTTTGTCTCTGGAAGCCGCCATCATTTGAATACAGTGTCAGTTGCTCTTAAAACGCGATGTGGGTAAGACAGTTTTTCAGTGGTCAAAAAATTCTGTCCACTACGTTTGCTGCGAAACAAAGGTAAGGTTTGTTTTATAATTCTTAGTCATTTCGCATAATGCGTAATTAACTATTTCATTAGTGAACTTGCTATATCCTATCCATTAGTGTTAAAAACAAACTAAATATCTAGAATGAAATACTTACCGGCGTAATACGTCACGTCCATTACAGAACGTTATGTATTAGTGGACAAAAAAAGTGACGTAATGGAACTATAAGGACTAGTTCCTATTGCAATAACCGACTTTGAAAAAGAGGTTATGTTTTTCCAAAAAATATATCTAGATCAAAACATGGTATATTACATGAAACTTTATTACATGCGGATATTTTTGTCAGTGCTTCTACTCGTAATACTGAACAACTTTCCCCAAGGAACCCATTGCCAAATCGCAAAAAAATTGACTTCTCATGCAAATCGACCAACTGATTAGCCAATTTTTATACAAAATTTACGATTTCGATGTGATTTGATTTATGCGTATGTGTGTGTGTGTGTGTGTGTGGTGTGTGTGCTTGTTACTTCTTCACACCTCAACGGCTGAATAGCTTTGGATTAGGGCCTGTATTAACATGGCTACCATATCATATTAATGTATCCTATTTTTCATGTTTTCATGTGTAAAATATCTTTTACTTAGAAGGTATAATTATACAGTTAACGAATACGGGTAACTAAGTAATCGTTTCGGTGGTCTCACTAGTAATAAAACAGTTCAGTGCAAAAAGTTGTTTTACTATTTTGTTGCAGTAACCATTTCTTCTAGTCATTTAGACATGCCTTTACATGTCCATTACATAACATGATAATTCCTATTACGAAACTGTCCCATTATTGTGGTTTGAGAAAATTTAAATATTTTGATTTCAATTGAAATAAATTAAAAGATGGTTCATTTAAAATATAGCTAAACAGCTATACTTTTCTTTAAATGTATAAATTGGAGAGAAAACTCATATTTACAATGGATTAAAGAAAAAATTAAGACGACAAAAGACACGGAAATGACGTAATGGACTAAATTAGGCTAATTACAATTAAATAAACGGGGTTTAATATATTATTTGGTGTTATAATGAGAGATTAGTGCTACTTTAAGATTATGGTTATAATATATATTGGTAATCCAGCATAGTTCTAATTTTACAGCTCCTTGAATTTCGTTACGTAATGGATCATTTTCCTCAATACTGTTTCACTAAAACTTGATTTTTGTAAAAAATCTCTATTTGATTCACGAAAAAACTTAACAGTACATTCTACAGAATATTATTTTACCAAGTAACATAAATTCAAAACAAAATATGCCAGAGATTTTTTGGAAGTCCATTACGTAACTAAGCAAATAAAAGTAAATATGCCCCACTACGCTTTTGAACTGGACCGAACAAAGACCACGCAGCATAAAGCATAAACCAAAAGGATTGTAAACTTCAGTTCAAAATGTTAAACTAAAAATTTAAAACCCCCGGACAATAAAAAACTAAAAAGTAAAAAAATAATATGTATTGGCCCATTTATGTTTATTGAAAGTTTTTGATCCAAGAGTCATCGCGTCGGAGGACCGCTAGTAAAAAATTCTAGCAAGAGTGGTGCAAGAATAATATCTTCTCGATACGTACCTAAATGTTGAATAAATGCTGTTATTTTAGGACAGCATTTCTTTCTCCTCCGCGTCTACGAGTGAGTACATAATATAGGTCTCGTCACGTACATAAAAAGACCGCTGAGCGACAGTGGAGGAGATATGTTCGCGCATGGGTACAGTCACGCCATCCGGTTTCAAAATACTAAGAAGTATGAATATTCTACAATTAACATTACATTTATGATCATCATATCAGCCGAAAAATGACCACTGTTAGACAAAGGTCTCCCCTAAGGATGTCTCCATTTATAAAACAATAGCCAAGTATTTTCGGACGCTACGACGCGACTGTACTCGTGCGTGCGCAATATTACACATCTCCACTACGTTAGCAAAGATGACCTATTATTACAAGCGAGGTTGGAATAAGTAGGTCATCTTTGTCTCCACTCTCACTCAGCGGTCTTTCATACTAGTTTCTGAACATGATCTAAAACTTCTAACAACTATCTGTCAATGTCATCCTTGGTCATTTATAAAGTACATACAGTACACACGAGTGTTTTCCTTGCAAGTCTTCAGCTACCTAATTTATATAAACCATCCATTGCATTTCACCATGAACAGTATAAGAATTGTAAGAAGTTTCCCTCGCCAGTGGCGCTCTTTTTCAAGATGGTAATATATTCGGAATTTCCTGATAAAAGTAGTGTTGATAGGTTAAGTGTTATTTATATCTAATCTTTTCTTCCTCTATAGCGCAATTGTTCACCAAGAAGTCGCTCAGGCAGCCATTCCGCTCACCGTTCCCGTGCCCGAAGGCATGGACAAACCAGTATCGGCTAAAATTGAAAAGTTGGTAACTGAGATCTCTAACCTAAACCTTCTGGAGGTCTCCGAGCTCAGTCAGGTGTTGAAAAGGAGGTTAAATCTGCCCGATGCGCCCGTCATGCCTGTCGGAGGTTTCGCAATGGCCGCCGCGCCACAGGAAGAAGAGGAAGTCACGCCTAAAGCTGTGAAAACTAGCTTCACTGTAAGTTTTCTATATTCCCAACTAGTCACAGGCTTACCATTCAACCAACCCTGTGTCACTCACTCCATACTTTGACAGGAGCGGAACAGGAATGGGCTTAAATATAGATTAACACCCATCGAGTTGGAACTTGAAACTTTTTACATAGATTCTTACTTGCTTAAGGAGCCTGAATACAAAATTTCAAAACATGGAACTCAATCCTATTTGAGAAAAGAAATTCTAAATCTGGAAATAAAATTTTGTGATAGGTCATCTTTAGTAGTGTCCTAACCTACCAAATGCATTGGCTGGTAACTGTTTTGTAATGAAAAAATACTTAAATAAAAGCAAAGTAAACATTAAATGACTGAGCGAGCAATGTTAGGTTCGTTCAGGCTTGATTGATTAAACAGTCAAAGAGCCTCACGGAGCGAGGCTTCCCCCCCTGGGTAACAGAATGCTTTGCAGAAGAAAAAATCATCAGTTTTATTCGGAGATGATTTACGTCACGCTTGAAGTAAATTCCGACTAGACTACGTAAAAAATTTTCAAAATTCATGTGTCTAAGAGGGGAGGCCTCCACGGGCGGAGTGACACCAGCGGAGTCCCCTCTCTCCCCCCATCAACCCCTCTCAAAAAACCCCCCTTTTTGGTGTTGCAAATTCTAAAGTGCTTCTGGGGTTTGCACTCTCCTCCCAGCCCCTAAATTGACGGGCGTTAATCTATAGCCCTACCCAGGAATGTTCGGGAGCAGCTGTAACATTGAGCCAATCACAATGTGCTCTAAAGAAGTTGAAACTTCAAAGATTTCAGGGGGCGATACGACACACATAAGGAGTTGTACCTAGATGAGAGATTGTCAAAAAAAACAATAATCTAATGATATGTTTGCCAGTATTCAAAAGATTATTTATCATCATGAGAAAATTTTGATAATTTGAGTTATTTATTAGTATTTGCATTATATATGTATTTATTAGTATGATTATTTTAACTTACCTAATAGGAACCATATTATATGTTCTACTTTTTTCTTTTATTTCTCGTAACAGGCATTGACTACCAATATATCGAGGTACTGAAGTGTTTGTATGAAAATGCCACCATGTCGGCTCGCCTCCAGGATCAAAACTCTGAACCTATCCAGCTGCAGCAGTGGTGAGACAGGGAGACGTTATATCTCCAAAACTGTTCACCGCCGCCCTTAATCAAAATTAAATTAAATATTAAAAAAATTCTTATTCCTCAGGTGAAAATGACCAAGTTTGATGATAAACAGAAGGTGGCTCTGATCAAAGAAGTAAAGAACCTCCTAGAAGGTTTTAACCTGGTGCAGGCCAAGAAGTTCGTAGAGAGCGCGCCCACAGTTGTGAAGGCGGATATTTCCAAAGACGAGGCTGAAAAACTGAAAGAGGCATTAACAAAAGTTGGAGCGGTCATAGAAATTGATTAGGTTTAGTTATAGATTTATTGTAAGTTAGTTGTAAAATTTATATTAGTTTCAAATAAATGTAATACACTCAACTGGTGGGAATTTTATTTTTCACAAGCTACTACCGTGTGGATACCGAGGGTGCGTGATGCGTCAAACCGCAAGCGGCACGGTTTTTTTGCCTATGTTGATCCTGAAAGTCCATTCTAAATATTGGATATTTAAAATGGTTAAGTACTTTCTGAGATTATCTTTTACATCCAAAACTTAATACTTCATACTTGAACTCTTTATAGTATAATTATTATAGTATAGATACATGGGCCGACGACCTTTCACCAGGAAGCCGAAGGATGCGGACAGCTCAGAACCGGCCATCGTGGAAATCCTTGGGAGAGGCCCATAATATAGATAAAGAGAGTGTCTATTATTACTGTAGTATAGATATAGAGCGTCGGTGGCGCAACGGTTTGGGCTGCTACCTCATGTCTGGGAAGTCGTGGTTCGAATCCTGCCACGTACCAATGTGTTCTCGAATTTTAATTTCTTAAGTACGTTTATTCGATGCTCTTAAGCCGGGTACACATAAGGCAACATTTGTTTAGCAACAATGTTTCATCATCTTCGTAAACAATTGCGCAACAGTTGCAAAACAAAGATGATGAAAAATTGAACATAGGTCTTTCCTTGCACTATTCCACAATTAATATAAATAAAACACAAATTTGTTTATACTGCAACCGGTTTCGTGATTATCTTCAGCTGATGATGATCACGAAACCAGTTGCAGTATAAACAAATTTGTGTTTTAATTGTGGAATAGTGCAAGGAAAGACCTAAATATGTTCAGTTCAGTGTTCCACCAAGAACCTACTATCGCAAGCATACAATACTGATGAAAAATTGTTTCAGGTACATGTTGCAGTGTTTACCACTCTATATGGAAGACACGTCGCAACAAAAGTTGTCTAGTGTTGCGCGTGTCTATAAACATGGAGGTAGTGTGGAGCAATGAGCAGATTTCGATGCTTTCTCGGACAACATTCTAGCAACAACTGACAAGTGTGGACGGTCATGTTTCAGACACATGTTTACGGTAAACATGTATTGCAACACTGAATCTCAACATCTTGTTGCTAAACAAATGCCCTCCGTCCACTTGGCTCCCCTCGTTTGGATCCCTTGGGGGATTCATATGGATATATTTACTAATGTGTACCCGGCTTAATGAAGGCAAAACATCGTGAGGAAATCTGCACACGCCTGCGTAGAAACTCGAATGTTGTGTGGTAAGTCGACCATCCCGCACTGGGCCCGCGTGCTCGACGACGCCCTAATTCAGGGCAGGCTCGAGCCCCTCAGAGGGGACGTATATGAGCTGATATGATGATAGAAGTTCAATCATGGCCGACTTTCTTTTGGAGACCTATACATGTTTTTTTAAACTAGCGTGCAAGCCGTTAAGGAAGGCTTTACGCGTGAAACTGAACAAGTTTTCCTAAAGAAGTCATACTGAGTTTGCAAAAAAATTGGACTTCATACTTCATATTGGCCGATCGACCGAGCCAATTAATTTGTATGAAATGTCAAAAAAAAGTTGTTTAGTTTAATGAGTAGAGCCTACGCCTACCCTTAACGGTTTACATGCTATTAAAAAAAAGCTTGTCTTAGATCGTGCCTCAGAACCTTTTACAAGGAACCCTATTACTTTTTATAGATATATTGACTGTTAGCTTCTCGCTTTATACACAAATAGCACCACTCTCGGATTAATATCACAAATGAATATGAAGCTCGAATGTGGTATCAGCAAATGAGTCGCTCGCCACCTGCAGTTCCGCCGTACCAAAATAGCTAGGGTTCCCGGCAAAAATCAGCCTAAAGATACATCGTTACTTGGGTTGTCAGCTAATTGATTTTTATAAAAACTCCAAACAAAAGTGCGAGTCAGAACCGCACACAAAGGGTTCCATACCATCATACTAGATGGCGCTAGTTTCTTCAAGTTTAAATATAACACGTTTTTTGTATGGGGACCCCCTTATTTTTTCACTTTTAATAATTTTTAGTAATTGTTGTTGCCTCAACAGAAATACATCATGTGTGATAATTTCAAGAGTATAGCTATCACGTTTCATGAAATACAACCTGGTGACGGACGGACAGCGGAGTCTTAGTAATAGGGTCCCGTTTTTACCCTTTGAGTACGGAACCCTAAAAATGCACTTTCAGCAAATTTGCAGAACAAGTTTTTAGTTTCCATAGCATCAGTTATGTACAAATACATACCAGTGGGTGGCTGGTATGTATTTGTACACAACTAATGCTATTTAAAGTTCTCGAGTGGCGACCGCGCACCGGAACACGCAGCGTAGACAGTCCTCTAACACGGTAGACCGACGACCTGGTGAAGGTCGCGGGAAGCCGCTGTATGCGGGCAGCGTAGGCTTGCTTTTCGTGGAAATCCTTGTCCAGCAGTGGACGTCTTTCAACTGAGATGATATGATCATGATGCTGTTTAGGAAATTGAGGATTTTTGTTACTAATGTGGAGTCAACATATTTTTTTACACAGCAGCTGGTCAACATCAAACCTTTACAAGGAAGAAATTGTAGTCTAGGGCTAGGTCTTCCGGCCATTAGGAGCAAGATTAGGACACCTACCTACACGTTACGCTAGCAATGATGGGAAAACATTGGGACGGTCAGCGTCATCAACATATCAGCCGAAAGATGTCCTCTGCTAGACTAAGGCCTCATTAAAATCGGTGCACAATGGATGGTGGTGACCATGGTGCACCGATTTTAATGATTCTTTGATAGGTTATGCCCCCAGGATAGTCCCATATAAACTGTACCATTTTTAGGGTTCCGTAGTAAAAAGGAATCCTTATAGTTTCGCCATATCTGTCCGTGGTTTAACTCGGAGACTAGTTATTAAAAATAAATTAATAATTAAAAATTCTAATTATTTAAATTAGAGAGATTTCTAGTACAAGAAAGCTGTAATTTGGCATGGATAACATGGATAGACATATAATCACGCCGACAAAGTAGTAAAAAAAAATCGTGAAAAAAAATATATTTTTGGTACACGTTAAAGTGAGATCGGGTGTGTGAAAACCATTTTCCGACTCGGGGATCCGTTTGCGAAATGTTAAGCTGTTCTAATCTTTGTTAAAGTCAAGTGTCTCTGCCAGCTAAACCGCTAATTCAGGACATCTGAAGAAAATATACAATTAATAGTAGGAAAATAAATTTAAAAGGAAAACTATCACGGCTAAGTTTCTTAGTTTAGGAGTAATAGTCGACCAACTTAAGATGTGCAGTTGGATTTTTAAAAGGTTCATAGATTTTCCGGGTTGGTATCGTTTCGTCTAAAAAACAGCTGGTCTATGTAGCATCTGGTCTAAAAAAACAAATCGTCTAAAACGCACTTGACACCTGGTCTAAAACCCTTTTAGCCTAAATAACAACTGGTCTAATCTTCCGATGATTTCTTCTGCTGCGAAGTATTTTTGGTACCCAGGGTGGGGAGCCTCGCTTCGCAAGGCTCTTTGACTGTTAAATCAATCAAACCTGACCGAACCTAACATCGCTCGCTTCGCTCGCTCATTTATATTGTTACATAGACGAGCTACTTTTTAGACCAGATGCCACATAGACGAGCTGCTATTTAGACGATTTGATTTTTAGACCACCTGCTTTTTAGACGAAACGATACTAATGCGATTTTCCACACAAAATATTCTATTGCCAACTGCAAAAATAATTTTGTTTTTTTTAAATATATGACTTATTTTTGAAAAGACTACGGAACCCAAGTCCGATTTGAAATAAGCCGTTTTTTTTAAAAAATAAGAAAAGCAAATAAATGTAGCATCATTGTACTAGGTTGTCAATTATTATAAGTTGGTGTTGTAGTACAGTCGCCATCAGATATGTCGTTGCGGGCGAGGTGTTCAAATATTTCTGAGCAGCGTTGAATTTCAATAAATTATATACACAAGGAGTTGATATTAATATCTGAACATCAAATTTGTCATAAATATCTGAAGCAGCTGATTTTTCAATACATTCTTCACACACAACGAGCAAAAAATATTAAATACCGTTGTAATGATTTTATTTGAAGATGCCTGATGTGCGGCTCGCAAGCGTGGAATTCAGTTTTTTTTTTCGAAGATCTTTTGGATAATGTGGGGTTTTTTAAATTAAAAGTACTTATTTTATGTTATTCTCCATGCTTTACTATAGCACGTATTTCAATAAAATCGGTTCAGTAGTTGCCTAGACAGTAAGATTTTTTTTTTTGCTAGTGGTGTGTAAAGATTTTATGAAAAACCAGCTGCTCAGATATTTATGACAATAGTTTTTGCTAGGTTATAGTTTCTATGTCTGTCTTCGAGGGTGCGTAGTGGAAAAAAGTTGCCTATATGTTCATCCAGGTCCTAATCTGCCTACCTACCAAATTTCATACAGATCCGTTTATCTGTTGTGGCGTGACAGAGTAACAAACATCCATACATACAAACTTTCGCGTTTATAAAACATATTAGTAAGGATTAGATGTTCAGATATTGATAGCAAATAGTGTACATAATTTATTGAAATTCAACACTGCTCAGAAATATTGGAACACCTCACCTGTTACGATATATTTTATGGCGACTGTACCTATCACTGTACTGTAGTGATGATTCAGAATGTAGCACTAATGCAGGCAGTGACACTGTCCCTCCACAAAAAATTACAAGAGTGTCTAGTCTTGTATCACCTCTAGCAGCCTATTATGGCACAGATTGCTTTCTTTAGTTTGGATTTTAATAATAAAATCGATGTCAACAAAAAAAAATTGAGTATATTCACATCCTTTTTGGCTTTTACTCATTATGCCGATCAACTTTTTCCAAGAATTCACTATGGGTTCCTTGGGGAAAGTTGTTCAGTATGATTAGTAGAAGCCCTAGTTAACGGATCCTACACCGATTTTGTTACGCCCTGTATAATAAAAACATTTAGAAATCTCAGTAGCAATCCAAAACATTGACATCATCACTTGTGTCGTAGATCCCCAAAACGTCATCCAGCAACGACGAAACATTCCTGATCCCCTCCTTCCATTTCTTCTTTTCCTCAACAACAGCTTTAAAATCCTTACTATTCAAGTAATTCACAAACAAAAACGGCGTCACAAATTTCGATAACGTTATCCTCGGTTTAACCGGCTTTTCTTCTGCTGTGCTCTGTATTTTCATGTGTCTCTCGTATATGTTGGACAGTAGGCTCATGTCGTCTGCGTTAAGAATACCTTCTATAACGTTGTCAGCTTTCTCTGAACTCTCTGGCTCAGCCATACTGCTTTCGCTAATATCATCGTCTTCTTTGATATAGCACATTAGTTCGTCCACAGTTTGTGGTTCATCTGGACTTGGATTCAGCATCTCAGGTACATTCTTGTCGTTCAAAATGTTCATCAAATCTATCGCTACAGACAACGCTGCTTCCATAATCTCAACTTCAGTCTCATCGCTTAGCAATTTCACTAGCACTGTCAAACAACCAATAGAGGATAAATCGTCAAGTGTCCTAAGTAATCTCTTTCTAATTTCATTATCGTTTAACGTAACGATTTTTCTTGATTCCTTGGAGAATGTTACTTGTGGAAACTTCCCGTCGAGCATGCCTTGGTCTGATAGGTAGGAGTTGATGGCGATTCGCCAGAATTTGAGGGCGCTGAGCTGGACTTCCCAGTGGAAGTCGCCGATGGCTGAGGAGACCATGTGCTCGCAGAGAACGTGTTTGAACTCGGAGGTCAGCTTGAGACTTTGGTACATCGCGCAGAGTGCGAGGCACGCGTGTTGGCGCACTATGCCTTCTTGGTTATTCCGTAATATTGATATCAGTTGACCCTGTAAATAGATAGTATAGAGTTAGTATTCAAAATGGTAATAACTTTATTAACTCTTTTCTTTATGGTGGTTATTTACTAACGTTTTTTTATGAAAGTTTTTATTTTTTTCTGATTTGGCACTTGGCAGTCTAGATTAGATTAACATAAAAAAATCGGTATCCACCAAAAGTAACCACTACTTGTTTTAAAAATGTTCTAAAATTTTCAAATCATAATTGAACATTTTGCCAACACTTAAGAATTGTGCCTACATTGATTTGAAAAAATGTTTTCACGCTTCTATCTAAATTGTATTTTTTTACGTTCAGAAAGCGTTGGTGCGCCGGGGCCCGTAGCATTTGCTACTTTGCTAGCTAATTCGCCACTGCTTTAATTTTTTTTAATAAAAGTGCGCCGCGAATTTAACATGTTTGTTAACCGTGTAACTTTTATCAAATGTACCTTTTTAGAAATGATTTATCTTAATTATTCTTAGTCTATTATCTTATGTCAGGTTGAGGTATGGAAAAGGCGATTGCTCATTATTTCCTCCATATAAAAATAGCGAATAAATCTCTAAAATTACACTTAGGGTGTAGTTAGCGGTCGACCTGCGACGGTCAGCGTTGACATCTATCGGGCGTAGCTATATCAAAGAAAAGGTATTGACGACTTCAGTGTCGCGCTGACGAACTGATAAGCGCGTACAGCTTGTCAGCGCTGACGGGTACCATCGGTCGAGCGCGCCGTGCGCGCTTACTAAGGTCGGACTGACGTGTATGGCGGTATACGCAGTATTGCCGTCTTAGGGATTTATCCGCTAGAACTAGTGCACTTTCGAAGCAGTCTAGCGCCAAAAAATTTCAACGCTTCATACATTTTAGCACTCTTTGAGAACAGTCTCTGCATACAACTAGCGCCAAAAATTCATTATTTTATTTGTTCTGGCGCTTTTTCAGACATTATTTAGAGCAATTTAGAAAAATAGAGCGGCAACACTGGGTGTACACGGGTTGACGGGTGTGTTCAGTGCGACGCTGACCGAGCAACCGATGGTACGCGCGTCTGTACAATAGGGATGACGAATGCTAGTCATCTGATTTAATTTTTATCATCTGTCAAAAACGACATTTTGTTCTAAAAATTTTTGAAATACCTAGGCGTGACGTCATACTTTTGCAGCGTCATTTATGTTCTCATTTTGTGATTTTGATGAATTAAAAATCGAAGACTTGATGGAAAACAAAACGAGTAAGGTTCTCCGAAATTTAAGTAGGAAGGCAATTTAGTGATCAAGAGTTCATAATTTATTTCTGATGCTGTCGTCATCCCTATTGAGAAGAGAAGTCGTCGTATAGAAGAAAATGAATATATCGATACAGAACTTGTAATATAATAACTGAGGTACACCTAAGTCCGCCGACCTCTCTTGTAAATTAAAATAAAATAAAACTAAATTAATCGAATGAATTATTTTTAAATGGGTTAATTTTTCTTCACGTCCCAAATACCGCAGTGTCTTAAGAACAAGGTTTTTGACCACTGTGTGTTGCCAGTGATGACATACGGAACTGAGACATGGTCGCTTACTTACCAGGTCATCACTCCATCAAGTGGGAGGCCTTTCTATGCTACGTGTTCCGGGGCGCTATCTGTTCTACGAGTTCTGTGCCCCGCCCAATTGCAATATCGATTCTGTGAGCAATTTCGGTTACCTTTGTTCTCCTATGGATCTTCTCATACCCCCTTCATTATTCACGACCACATACCCCCTTCTCCATTTCATCATCGGATGACTAGGCGCGGAGGGCGATTCCACCCCTTAGTCGTTAATGATACACCTATACGCACGTAGCGTCTGTATTCCCCAATTCGTATAATTTAGGAATCTTCAAGACAAGAGTGAATATTTGAGCTCGCGTGTTACATCTGCGGCTGCATCGGCACTTATCATCAGGTGACGTGCAGTCGAACGCACTTAAAATTTTAGTTAAAAAAAGGTCTAAGTCGATTACGTAGGGAAACTTCGAGCATAGCTCGCTCCAATAGACAGGTACCTGTATATTAGGAAACTCCGCCTGCAACTGTTCCCAAATGCTGGAAACCTTGCTGGCAGCAGCGATACACTTCAGCGCGGAGACCTGCGTGTAGAACTCCGGGTCGTTGAGTGCGACCGTCGCCGCCATTTTTATTGCGTTGCTCTCCAATATTAGCTTCTGGAACGACGGGTATTCTGGAGGAGGAAGATATAGCGATTGAATAAGTAGAGAAAAAGGTGATCGAATCATACTAATATTATAAATGTGAAAGTTGGTATGTATGGATGTTTGCTACTCTTTCACGCTTCAACCAATCGGATCGGGATGAAACTTGGCACACATATAGGTTAGGTTCTGGAATAGGACATAGGCTACTTTTTATCCCTGGAAAACGTCTGATTCCCACGGGAAAATCGAAAACAACGCGGGCGTAGACGCGGGCGGACGGCTAGTTTTATCATAGGTAGGCAGTACGGGCCGGATATGTCATGGACTCATGGATCAATTGAAATGTATTGTTTTCCGTTAATTCCCATGGAAGGCAACCCCCCCCTTTTAATAAATCGTACAGCCACGCTGTGCATACTTTCTCGCGAAACCTTCACCGTCTGTAGTAGTACACAAATCAACAATAAACATCTGAATTTTTCAGGAATAATTAACTACCTGTATAATATGCCTTATTAAGTCCTAGTTATTCACAAAGTTTCATTAAAATATTTATAGCCATGTTTGAGAAAAAGTAACAAAAAACTTGGACTTGTGTCGAGATACCTTCTTCCAATTTTTCTAGGAATAATGAACTATCGGGTACTGTAGGCCATATACGGTTATAGTAACATATCGAGTTTCATTAAAATCGTTAAAGCCATTTTTGAGTGAAAAATAATAAGTGATTTGTTACTATGGTGGCAACCCTAAAAATCAAGATAGGAGAAATTTGGAAAAATGCCTGAAAATATAAAAATAATATTGCCGTAATCCGAATTTCACCATAAATCCGTCCAGTAGTTTGGAAACTGGAGCACCGGACGGACGTACAGACACACACACATTTTTTATTTTTTTGTTTTTTAGACTCTATTAGTGTAGAACAATGATCCTCATCAAAATCTCAACTTGAATTTTTTCGCCATCACAATTCTTCTTCGGTGCGTAATAATTCATAATAATTCATTTATTCATAATAATAATTTCATGTCAAAATAGAAAATAAAAAATATGTCTAAACTCAAAATATTATGTCAAGTTATACAATATTAATTATAAATTTTAGGTTACATACGAATATGTAGTCTAGGAATTTAATTGTAATTAAAAAATTCGTTGATAGTATAAAACGCATGCTCGACGAGCCGTTTTAGTAACGATTTAAAGCTCCTCAGACTGGGGGCATTGGTTATGTTGTCCGGTAGTCGTTTATAAAGTTTGGGGCTTATAACATGCGTCAATTTTCCGGACTTAATAAGTCGGTGAAGGGTGGTCCTTAGCTTACTGGCGTTCTTGTATTTTATGCATGGGTATCCTTCATCACATCAGCTCATATACAACCCCACCGAGGGGCTCGAGCCTACCCTGCATTAGGGCGATCGGGCCTTAGTCGACCACGCGGGCCCAGTGCGGGTTGATCGACTTCACACACAACCTTCGAGTTTCTTCACAGGCGTATGCAGGTTTCCTCACGATGTTTTCCTTCACAGTAAAAGCGTCGGAGAAACGTACATATGAAATCTTAATTTGAAATCACATTGGTACGTGGCAGGATTCGATCCACGACCTCACGGACAAGAGGCGGCCCTGGCAATATAAGGTGTAACAAAATTAGCTGAAACTATTTGAACTGGTGTCAGCTGATCAGCCAACTTAGTACAGGAAGTTCAAAATTATCTTTGAGATTTGACTATGGGTTTCATGGGGAAAGTTGTTCATTTTCATGGGTAGAAGCACTAGTTAAAATAGTTTCAGCTAATTTTCTTAGACCTATAAATTACTAGCAACTCTACTTACTACTACTATAAATTAGTAGCAATGAATAAAGTTAGATTTAACACACTTGATAAAAACTTACAAATAATTTGGGTTTGTATGGGAGGTACCTTACTCGGAATTTTCCTGAAATAATTAACTACCCAAAAGAGCGTAAGTGGCGTAACGGCTAGGGCCGCCCCCTCCTGTCCGGGAGGTCGTAGTTCGAATCCTGCCAAGTACCAAGTGATTTCGAATTTACATTTCATATGTACGTTTATCCGATGCTCTTAAGGTGAGGGAAAACACCGTGAGGAAACCTACACACGTCTGCGAGCTTAAACTCGCAGGTTGTGTGTGAAGTTGACCAACCCGCACTGGGGCCGCGTGGTCGACTAAGGCCCGATCGCCCTAATTTAGGGTAGACTCGAGCTGATATGATGAATTAACTACCCAGTGCAGTAGGCCTTAGTTATTCACAAAGTTTAATTAAAATCGTTATAGCCATATAAACCAATTGAATTTTTATGGGAGGTACCTTATTCTGATTTTTCTTGGATTAATGAACTAACGCATGTTGTGTAGGCCATGTAAAGTTATTTACTCAAAAGTAAAAACATTACCCCTTCTTTTTGGAGAGTCAGGTAAAAATAGATATATATGTACTTACTAACGAACGAGATGTCGATACAGGAATGCAGCAACTCCAGCGCAGAATCCCGAATCTCCCAGTTTCGGTCGTTCATCTTCGTGTAAATCAGATTCCCTAGCTCGTGCAACGACGACCCTGGCTTTGACTCCAATAACAGGGTCAGATTTGGAGCTAGGAACTTCTTTATACACGTCTCAAGGAGTTTTAAAGCTGTCACCACGAACTGGAAGGCAAGCAGACAGTTAAATAGCAAAAATATCAATGTAATATAATAATACTTGAATGAGTAAAGTCTTCGAGTGGCGGCCGCGCACCGGAAAACGTACCGTAGGCAGGCCTCCCACTCGGTGGACCGATGACCTGGTGAAGGTCGCGGGAAGCCGCTGGATGCGGGTAGCGCAGAACCGGTCGTCGTAGAAATCCTTGGGGGAGGCTTATGTCCAGCAGTGGACGTCCTTCAGCTGATATGATGAGCAAATACGTAGAAATATAATTACAAGTAAATCACATATTTTTTTGTATTTAGGTGCGAGTTAACAGGGAATGGGGGTTGAAATGGCGTGACTATATGGCAGGAGCCACAGATATTTAACCATTTGGTTGCCGCTTCACACTATGGCTGTACACAGATGCAAGGGCTTCGCCAAGGGGGGCAACATGGGATCATACCCTTTCGAATAAAATCTGCGGAGATATCGCATCTAAAAAACATATAGTCCAATTGAGAACCTCCTCCTTTATGGAAGTCGGATGAAAAAAAAGTTTGCAGTCGCTTCGCTCGCCTTTCAACTGTTAATTGAGTTCCATTTGCTGTTTAGTTGGTTTAGAAATTGCACAGTAAAATATAGTCATTACTCATTTCTATAGAATTTTAAAATTTCGCGCTTGCTTCGCTCGCCTTTTGATGTATCCACCATCGCTCTATTATCTGTCATCTTGTCCCCCCCTATGAGCCGTTGGCTGGCGACGTTTTCGCTGGCTTCAAGCCGAGGAATGCCTCGCCACGCTGCTGCCTCGACGCGAGCGGTCGAGCGGCGCTAGGCGCTCTCCGAGTCGTGCGTTAAGCTTGCTCAACCGAGGCTGCCTTTAATGCGTACGCACCTTTACGTCTTATTCACAATGGGCGCCTAAATGGTCAAAAGCAGATCAAGGTGGACAAGTGCGATTCTGACCCATATATGCACATACTTAAGAACGATAAAAAGTCCAAAGTGTCTAGCTTGATATGCTCTTGACTATACATAGCTGTCTATGAATGTGGAAGAGATTAAGAAGTAACAAAGTGGAAGTGGACTATGCAGTGACATTCCGATTGACTCTTTGATGTCTTTGCTTGTCTACAAGTTGTGGTTTATGACCTGTCACCCCACATTTATTGACAGCCATGCCATTCATGTCTGTGCTAAACTTATAATACAATGAAGGGACAATAGAAGCGCTATGTGTAGCTTATTATACTAAGGCCTAGTGAGAGTTGGGCTTCCGCACTGAATAACAAAAAGTAAGTAGGAATGAGAGACAAAACTAACTCTGTAGTTGAAAAAAATTTTTACCCATACATCGATATCATAGTCATATGTGTCATCAAGTTTAAGTTGTATAATCATAAAAAATATATTCTTCTATACTAATATTATAAAGAGGAAAGATTTGATTGTTTGCTTGTTTGTCTTGAATAGGCTCCGAAACTACTGGGCCAATTTGAAAAATTCTTTCACCGTTGGGAAGCTATACTATCCGCGGTTGCTATAAGCTATATCCTTACTAAAACTCAAATAATGTAACCCAAGGTGTAAAAAATATTTAAAAATTCCTGCAGTATTTACAAAAAAACCGGCCAAGTGCGAGTTGTACTCGCGGTATGAAGATTCCGTACCACCACACCTCTCCATACAACCTATGACACAACTATGATAATGGTACCTATTCACATGACAAACAAAAGCCACAAACGCGAGCAACAGAAAAATACTACTAGCGCTATCTAGTGGTGTTTTAGTGAATACGTTTATCCAATACTCTTAAGGTGAAGGAAAACATCGTGAGGAAACATGCACACATTTGCGAAGAAACTCGAAGGTTGTGTGTGAAGTTGACCAAGCCGCACTGGGCCCGCGTAGTTGAGACCGAGCTCGAGCCCCTCGGTGGGGACGTATATATGAGCTAATGTGATGATGATGAATTTTTAGTATTTGTTGTAATAGTGGCAACAGAAATACATCATCTGTGAAAATTTCAGCTGTCTAGCTATCACGGTTCATGAAATACAGTCTGGTAACAGATGGACGGACGGACAGCAGAGGCGGAGGCTTAGTAATAGAGTTCCGTTTTACCCTTTGGGTATAGAACCCTAATTAAGGTATTTCGGTTTTTACCCTTAGCTTGTGCTATGAGATCTTGCATCCCTTTAGGTTTTAATATACTTGCGAGAGTCAAAATTGCCATAGTTATTCATTGTGTTGACTTAAAATCTTCATTTTTTTACAGCTCCAAGGAACTGCACACCTAATAATTGTATTTCATTTTGATTTCCACTATTTCCTGGAAAAAAGGGTCTTGACAGACGGACAGGCAGATGGATAATGATCATATACGGGTTTATTTTTCCTCTTGAGGTATGTTTGTCTGACTCAAAGGGGGGTGAATTCTACTACAAAATCATTTATTAAAATACTAGCTTTTGCCCGCGGCTTCGCCCGTGTGGATATCGTTTAATGACTATGTTTTAGGGTGAGTGGTGCGCGAGCCGCAGCGGCTCGCGAGCGCGGACATGAGTTTTCCTAGATCACTCAGGAACGATATCGGGCTATTCTGATTAGAAGTGTATGACACTTCCCACGCCCTCAACCAATTCTATACGAAAAACCACTTCAGTCCGTAGCTCCGTTGCGACACTGACGTGCGCGAGCGCGGAAACGAGTTTTCCCCAAATCCCACGGAAACCATGTCAGGATGTGCTAATTAGTAAAATATGTCATTTCCCATGCCCTCAGCCATCTCTGTGCGAAAAATCACACCAATCCATTGTTCCGTAGCAATGTTAAAGAAACTAACCAAAAGAAAAGAGTATATTTTCAATTCCCTCAGGAACCGCATCGGACTATGTTATTTTCACGGGATAAAAAGTAGCCTATGTCCTTCCCAGTGACACAGGCTACCTGCATGCCAAATTTCATCAAGATTGGTTAAGGTGTTGAAGCGTGAAAAGGTAACAAACAAACCAACACATTTTCACATTTATAATATTAGTAAGGATTATTCCCCCTGATTTCTGCACTATAATTTTACTAACCTTGCATGTCAAATTCCGTCTTTGCAAAATACTGAAAACAACAGTGTATAAGCATGTCACTTCCAGACTTGTGGACCAATTTATATTGTGCTCCTTCACTAATGATAATACAGTATCCAAAACATATGTCATCACTTGGACTTTATCTTGGTCATCATAATCGAGCTCCCTCATATCTCCATCCTCATTTACTGGGTCATATTCTAGTAGTACAAAGAACAAAGCTTGGAACACCAAGTTAGCTTGTTCAGTATTCATATGGGTCTTCAAGCAACTCAGCCTTTTTACGCTCAGCAACGTCATGGAGGTAGTGTCCATATCATAGCTCAAGTCTCGCAGTGAATAAGCTGCTTTAGCTGTGTGTTGACATACAGAGTTCAGTATCTTATTAATGAACTGATTCAAGGATTCGTTTGTCAGCGCACCGAGTTGATTGCCATTTTTCTTAACAAAAACTATGCAAGGCACTAAACACACTAGCAGCATTTGATTCTGAAATTTTATATCCTTACCATCATGCTGTATGGAAATGTCCTTGTGATTCCATAAATTCGTCCAAATTAGGTTGCAAGAGTTGCAGAAATCTATAACTAGAGTGGGACTCCGACGCTGAATAAGGTACTGTATGGTATTAAAAAACATACAGCCTATATCCAAAAAGTCATTTGTACAATATATTGTATCTGGAGAAAGTGGTTTTTTTTGGAACAGCTTGGCAATGTACAGCCAAAAGATGAGTCTTGTAATCAGCATAGTTATATCCTCTCTCCGCATTCTGTCAAAAATCATGAACAAATATGAGATCAGTTTCAATTCATTCAACAATATAGACATGAGCTGAGATGATTTTTCTATTTGATCATTATCGGACACCAAAGACAGCAGTATCTGTAGCATTGGTTCGATCGTTTTAGATATCTCCTCCTCTTCTTCGCTAGTTATAGACTCGATGTGCACAAAGTCTATGTCATTTAGTGGCTTAAGGACATGGGTAATAACTAATCTGATATTCTGTTCGTCATTTAAGTCATTTAGTCTCCAAAGGAATGTTGAAGCAAACTTGTATGTTTGTCTGACAACGAAAACTGTTCGTTTTTCATTACCAATGCTTATTATTTCTTTCCAAACACCTTTCTGTAGCATCCATGACATTCCTGAATCATGACTTATGAAAGCAAGCGCTACTTCCATGAATGCTACTCTTAGACTGGGATTTATATGTGGAGCATTGATTTCGTTGAAATCTCTGAGGATCGAGTCTCCTTTCTGGGTAATCATTTTGACAAAGTGCAGTTCATTGTGTGATGCGATGGCCAGAAGACGTGTGAGGAATACTTTGACAGATATATGGGCATTTTCAGTAAGTGACATGGCATCTATTATAAGATTGGATATTAATGGGATGTTCGCCAAAAATGAAATTTCTGAAAAAAATATAAATAAAGTACATAATAATTAGGTGTAGGTACATAAACGGTATGTGATAATTATGTATGGGTATACATAAAATAATAGTTTAACAGCACTAGTGCGTTTTATTTTTCCAGGAAAAAGAATAGTTCTCGATGAATTTGTAAAAAAAAAAGCTCGCCATGCTCGCGAGCCGCCGCAGTTTGCGCACCGCATATCTAATAAACACTAATAAAAACTTTATCCACGCGAGCGAAAAGGCGGGCAAAAGCTAGTTTAAATTAAATAAACTTACCAGGATCTTTACAGTCGCTAAGTTTGTTGATAAGTCCGTCTGCATAGTAATTATTCATGACAAACCCAGGTTCGCCCAGCTTCTCAAACAGGAGCTTTATCTTGTTCTGTATATTCATTATTTTGGTTCCTACACTTAGACGTCACAAAATTGTAGACGAAACCACTTAACTCTTACACTCGGAACTTGACGAGTTTTATTTATTTAGTGACTTAATTTTAAGTAATCCCTCTTTAGTTTTATTGATAATCCAACCAAACCACAGTACCTACCTAGGACCTAGGCACAGTCAGTATATATATTATTATTATTATTATTTTTTATTTTTTTACTTCGCCCTTTTAGGGCAGGCTAAGGCTCATTGGCCATACCGCCTAGTCTTCAGTATATGTTATTCAGCAGTATTAATTTGTAGAATTCACGTCTTCAGTAATTTTGTAGTATATTTTTCAGATTATGTAGTAATTTTCTCCTTTTCAGTTTTCTAGGTCACTGTTCTTTACGTTCACATCATGTCATTGTCTATATACTAACCTAACCTACATACTCTAGCAAAATGATAGCACTTTTGCTAAAGCTTGCTCGGACTTCTTGTGGGAACTCGAAACACAGTATACACACTTTTATTTCATTATCCTACACAAGAAACACATAAATGATACTTCGCTGATAAATACACTATCAATATTACACATCGAAAACCACTAAATGTAATTTTTCGGATAATAAAAGAAAAATGACAAACTGAACGCTACAAATTCCCGCCAAAAAGTCCAGTATATATATTAGTACTAACCTAGGTAGGTTTGTAAGTAACTTACCAAAGAGTATAGAAATCACTAATGCTAGTCTGTGATTGGTCTGTGATGCTAGTTGGAAGCAGAAGAGTAAACACAAAGAGGAAAGTAAAACAGTGATTGAGTGATTTATGTGGATTTATATCCTCATTGAAGGAAGGATATTTATTAAAGCTGTAACAGACGTTCGAATATGGTCCGCTCCGCACCGAGACCTTGGTGTGCTCCGGACCATATTCGATGGTATGTTCAGCGGTCCGGCGCACATTATTATTATTATTGACGGTGCGCTCGGTTCGATGATTTCTCCACAGGATTTGGCGCGGTCCGCACCAAGTTCGCTCGTCTGGCCCAAAGAGAATATAATACACTACGACCGCACCGTAGTAGATCTGTGTAAATCACTCACTAGGTGCGTGAGGTGCTCACTAGCGATTAACGTATTTTTCTAAGAATATATTAACATCTCTAGGTACAAAAGTCCTTTTGAGACTGTATTCATTAATTAATGTTCATTTGTTTTTTGATTTTTTGAGTACTGGTGCATTACAAATCTTCTCTGGAGTTCTTGACAGCATTTGCACTTTGCAGCAGCCTCATTCTGAGGTGGAACACCCGCACAGTATTCAAAAAACCCTTCGGACCTGCTATTTCATAATAAGACCAGAAAGAGATGTGTTGTGATGGTTTAAATAATTAGAAAAAAACTCCCGAGTGGAAATTCCTAATAGTTTTGGAGAAAAGTTATACCAAAGTTGATCATTTTTTTACCGACTTCAAAAAGGAGGAGGTACTAAATTCGATTGTATATATATATATTATGAGAATAAGTTCAAGACTCATGTCAAAAAAGTTTTGTGCTCTAGAGGATATTATAAAATAATAGATTATGTAAATGACAAAGATATATATGTTGATTCTATATCAAATACCATTACCTGAGACTGTAATCTGAATCATGACATTATTTGTAATATACTGTATTATTTTTTTTGTTTTGACTATTTAAAAGTGTGTGTAAACACCTATTTGAAATAAATTGTTTTTGATTTTGATGTATGTTCACCAATTTTTCCGTCAATTGTGGACCGATTTTTAAAATTCTTTTTTATTCGAAAGAGTATACTCCCGAGGGGGTCCCATTGTCACCAAGTCAGGATCTGATGATGGGATCCGAGGGAAATCGAGAGCAACCCTCAAATTACTTATTACGTGATTCATATGTTTTCTAAAGCTATTAAAATACTTGCGTCTGTTAGTCATCATCTCATGTTGATAAGCTGACGAAGTAAGGTACAACTCCTTAACGGTTAAGAGTTGGAGGAAAATTCTTTCAATATTATACTTTTAATAAGGCATTAATATAAAAATGTAATTATTGAATGAATTTTACTAATAATATCAAGTATTGTTATTTTTAATATTTAAGGCAATTTATGTGTACACGAACCTCCTAGAATAGTTTATTAATAATTAAATATTTTCGCAATTTTTAATTTAAAATACGATTAAAATAATTGTATGCATTATTTGATGTGAAAAATCTATATGTATGTACATAAAATAGTAGCCCGAATTATGGAAACAACGCACAGCCAAAACTACTAAAGCTAAGATAATTTTTGGTAGGTAGGTTTGTTTTGTGATGAAAAGAAAAAAAAACACCCACTATTCTAAGAAGGGATTTTCGGAAAGTAAAGCAGGGAATGAAAGGTTTGTTTTTTATTTAAGTTAAATGTCAAAAATAAAAAAAACACTTATTATGCCGTTTTAGTAAGCCCTCCCCTTAAGAGGGTATTTTTGAGGTTCAAAGTTTATATGGGAACTCTGCCAATTTCGAAGTTATAAATATAAAACTCAATATTTAGACTGAAATAAAGAAACATGTATTCCAGCATTTTTGGAAAACCTCCCCTGAACGGGATGTTTGATCATCATCATATTGGCCGAAAATCGTCCGCTGCTGGACAAAGGCCTCGCCCAAGGATTTCTACGACGACCAGTCCTGCGCTGCCCGCATCCATCGGCCTCCAGCGATCTTCACCAGGTCGTCGGTCCACCACGTCGGAGGCCTGCCTACGCTAAGTTTTCCGGTGCGCGATCACCACTCAAGAACTTTACTGCTCCGACGGTCATCTGTTCTACGAGCTATGTGCCCTGCCCCCTGCCACTTCAGTTTAGGGATTCTGTGAGCTATGTCGGTTACTTTGGTTCTACTGCAGATCTCCTCGTTTCTGATTCGATCACGCAGAGAAACTCCGAGTATAGCATGCTCCATTGCCCTTTGGGTAACCTTGAGCCTTCTTATGAGGCCCATAGACTGTGACTGTTGGTCGCCCTCCCGGAAATAGAGCAGGTTTCCGGATTTAAGGATCATGGTGTCCTCTCCCTCTCTTCGGACTTCACATAAACCTACGATATCCCACCGTAACCTGCTCAATACTTCTTCGAGTTCTGTAAGTTTCTAGTCAGTCCGCAGTTTATGTGTGTTGTAAGTTGCCAGGGCCAAAGGTCGTTGGGTTTGGTAGCCTGGCATCTGCCGGGGATTCTTCGCACCCCCCACCCCGCCGTTACCATAACTGCTACCGGAGCCAGGATTAGCGGGGCCGCCGGGGACTAGAGGCCATTTTCTGGGTGTGGATTTCATAGGGGGGTTTTGCCGTAATTGCCACGCTTGGCAGACGGAAAGACGCTGCTGCCCATACTCCGGTTTTTAGTCCCTTAGTCGTCTCTTAAGACACCCATTGGAAGAGATGGGATGGTCCTATTTTTAGCCGGCAACTATACGGCCAAGTTAATATGAAAAACAAGTTAATATGAAGAGTATAAATTAATGCGTATTCCCTTGAAGCGTTTAGGGGTGCCGCAGAAGAAGATACTAGGTGGGTATGAAATAAAAAAATAGAACTTCGAATTTACACTTATTTCTTTCGGCCTTAATTTGCACTCCCCGCGAAACGTCTTGCTAGTCTAGTATGAGTAGAATTAGGTAGGGGTGAATGGCCTGAATGTCTTTTTCATAGAGCAGTCAGCTCTTAAGGGCTGGCTCGAAGGTCGTTTCCGTTACGCTGAAATGATGCCCCACTGGACTTCCTCGTCAAGCTAGGAGAGAGGAACACGATTTCAGGTCAAAGAAGGTAGTGGCAGATAGATTCTCCAGCCGATGACATGATGTATAGGTGGACCCTGGAATTGACCAATTCAAAACAATGAAACTGCTACTTTTAAAAGTGCTACAGAACAAACCTAGACGTTCTTTGGACAGTGCAAGGACCACTTTAAATTGGGCGCCACTGCGTCGTTTAGGGGTGCCGTAGAAGAAGTTACTGGGTGGGTTTGAAATAAAAAATCTTAGAATTTACACTTATTTATTTCGGCCTTAATTTGCATTGTCCGCGAAACGTCTAGTATGAGTAGAATTAGGGGTCACTGGCCTAAATGTCATCTTCTTTTAGATGGGAAACGAGTGGAAGTGGATTGAGTATAAAATCTTGATTTGAGTATAAGATCAAAGAAATTGGATGAGTAGAATACGTGGAGTGAATTAATTCATTCGATCAGCAGATATGATGTTGTCTTCTTTAGATAATTACCCCAAAAATACCCAAAGTAAATGAATTACCCTAAAATTATCCTATTCAGTAATTTAAACTCTAAATCTATATAACTATTCAGCTATTGAGCAGATCATTTCGGTTGCTAAATTATCAATTATTTATCAATGTTTTTAGTTTTTCCGGACGATGTCCTTAAACCTTTCCTCTGCCGCCGATGCTTGCCGATGCGTACTAATATTTATATAGGTACTGTGCCAACGCTATGCCAAGCCAAAGGTGACCTATTATTACTAGACACTAGTCCAAGCTAACTAATTACAGTGTTCAGTTCTTAACTAGCCTATATATGGGATTGAATGGTGATCCCGAATACAATTTACTAGCTCAATCTGTTCAAGGTGTTGAAGTCGCAGTACCAATGCAGTTTGGGCCACGCCCCCAACACACATATTTACGATTCAATCAGCCCCTCAGGAAAATTTAGTTTTCTAATTGTGGTTGAAATTGAATGGTGATTAGAATACTTCAGATCGGCCTCTTTCCGATGGCACTTTAAATAAAATTATTAAGTATTCTACTCACCATTCAATTTCAACCTCAATTTGCAAACTCAATCTGCTGAAAGCCGACGGATTTAATCTTAAATAGGTGTTTTGAGGGCGTGGCTTAGCATGCTGCGTGTTGTATCGTGCTGCAAATTATCTCAACAGATTGTTTGCGTGTTGAATAGTGAGTAGTGCGATTGCCTCACTCTCGGCTCAGTCGCACTCGTGCTTTCACTGTCAGTAGTGTTCTGGGCTGTAATAATGAAGAACAAAATCTTTTGATTCCAAATAATACTTAATGTTCGTTGCCATATATTATTTCTTAATAAAAGCCACCAATGAACCCAGCATCATAGTTTCGGCGGACCCATTATGAATGACGAGTACATCTACACGCTGCGCTGTGGCGTCCATTCTCGGAATGAAATTGTGAGCGCTTTTGGATCGTCAGTAGAGCACTTAGACAGTTGAGCACGGCCAACGGTGACTTCACCAGATTGAGACGGCAAATTGTGTTTGGGAATGAATCGTGAATACCAACTAAAACATTTTGATTAAATAACCAAAGATGACCTATTATTACTAGCGTAACATAACTAACTGATAGGTGCAGAACTATAGGACCTCTGGGACTATATAAAAAGGAGGTATAAGATTTTTGGGTTATTGACCCCAAAACATGCCTGTATTCATCAGGTTATCTTTACCAAAATCCTCTAGGAATGACAAAATCAAAGTCATAAAATTAAATGAACGAACAAAGATGTTGCAACGGATCATATCAAGGCGAAGCAGGCAGGTTACACCGCAGCGGAAAATGCGCACTTCTCACCCTAAAGCGTGTCAAATCGTAACGAATTGATGGATTTCACGCTCAGTTTGCGCTTAACTTCAGTGCAGACGTACTAAATACTCAATAATAAGAGTGAAATACCTGAATTTTAAAGAGTTCCATGTAGCAGACCACGTATTTATATGGATGCTGGTGTACTACACGGAATTTTACCGTCCATAAATTCAGATTTCGCCATTCCGTACAACTGATTTTTAATGGGCAACAAAGGTTAATTTTTTTAACTCTTCAAATCAAGTCTCCTAGTACACATACATAGCAGTAATTTAAATAACATACATAGTCATATCATATCATAACATAATACGAAAATTATGTCAAACGTCCGTGTCATACCAACTCGTCTAAAGGTTGCAGGCTCTACACTCGAAGTTGTTACCAAATATGTATACCTGGGACAAACAGTCCAGTTAGGTAGGTCCAACTTCGAGAAAGAGATCAATCGTCGAATCCAACTCGGCTGGGCAGCGTTTGGGAAGCTTCGCAATATCTTTACGTCCCAGATACCGCAGTGTCTTAAGACCAAGGTTACGTTAGTACTAATATACAGGTTGAAATTTTTGAACGCCACCTGGTGGGAAAGCACTCTACATACTGGAGATAGACAATTTTACTCAAAGGAAACATTCCTTTATTTTTAAAAAGAAACAGAACTGCATTCACAGATTTTCGAAAATTCGCTTGCCACACCCGGGAATCGAACCGGGTAAAATCCGAAAAAAATAACAGCCTGTACTTTTACGGCATCGATCGATAGGGTCAATCATAAGGATCAAATCTTTCTAACAAACGTGGTAAATTAAATGAAAGGAAAACCATGAAATCTAAACTTTTTTAATTGAACGAAAAAAAGGGTAAATTAACTAATTAGTTGCTCGAAATGAGCTCCATTTTGTTGGATACAGAAATTGATAAAGCTGCGTATTTCAATAATACTTATGTATAGGCGAGCCTGAAACAAACACTTCTTTTTGGAGCGTCAAATCGACCATCGATCTAACAAAATAGACGTACAGACGGACTTCTATCAATGATTAGAAGTCCGTCTGTAATGGAAATATTTTTTTATACTGTTTGTTTCAGGCTCACCTATACATAAGTATTATTGAAATACGCAGCTTCATCAAGTCTACAATTGACTGGTTTTATATCAACGTTTTCCAAGTGGCAATTTTCCATCGTCAATGGGTAGCGGTTCTGGCGACAGATTGGTGCAATGGTGTCATGGAGCACCTGGTTTTGTACCCTTGTGTAACCTTCAACGGCCAAGTCACACAACATTAACTATATAATAAAGAAATCGCAGTAAGGAACCTAAGACTTGGCACGACTTTGTCTAGATTTCATTACTTTTTAGAGTCTTTGTCTTGCTGCACGCTTTGGTTCGCTGTAAGTGTGGCAAATAATTGTTATAATAATAAATAAATAAATAAATAGAGATAAACAAGCAGCTCCATCGAGACTTGGCTAGTTTTTTACAGAATGTTTTTGGTGGGATTTCACTTCTTTTTGTAGAAACGTGGGCATATTGATTTTCTTAAACGTAAGCGCGTTTTAAAATACAGTCAGCGCCATCTAACGACATGTGCGGGTATCACCGCCACTCTTAGTCCAATGCATTACCTATATTTTGACCAAATTTTGAGCAAAATTAATATTTTAGTGTAATTTACTTATTTAATTTGAGTACTGTTCGAGTAGAATAAAGTTAATCGTTCGACTATTTCTTCTTGTAAACTTGTAAGTATAAGTATAAAAGCCAGTCTAGTTTTATCCAGAGTTTTCCTTTAATTTTATTTATATGCGTATTAAAAGCAGAAGGGGAGGCATTCGTCCAGCAGCGGGACGCTATAGGCTAGATTAAATTAGAAGATGTGTCCCACTACGCTGGATTATGCAATGTAAGTCGATTTTTTTATGTACCAATAGTAGAAGGGGGCATTACCATATCTCTAATACAGCTGAGACCAGCTGAGGGTTCTTCATCAGATACTTCAGACCTTCGATTTTTGACATTAAATGAAGTGGCTCACCAAGTTCAATATTTTTTGTAAAGGCAGTATGTCGATCTCTAATAGTTTGGTTGGGCTCTTTTGTTTTCTAATCAGGGTCACCAGGTACTCCAGATCTTCGATTATCCAAGTTTTTATAGTTTTCTCTTTATATGGCCATTAAATCCTAACTCTGTACCAAATTTCAGATCTCTGAGTTTATGGGAAGTAGGTACTAGTTCTATTCTGATGATCATGAGTGAGTGAGTGTCATAAATGCGAAACTTTGCTTTCGCTTAACTTCGGAACTAAATGACCTACAGACTTGAAATTTTGGATTTTAAGTATGTGATTATAGCTTACTGGATGACGAAAATTTCTGCGTTCTGGTCTTATCCAGAGGTTCTCAAATAGGGGCCTGAAAATGCGGCGAAATGGTTCCAGTAAAGGATGGTACGGCAGTGTTTGCTTCGCGCTCGACTTGGCGAGGTCACTGCCATGCCCCCCGATATCGAGTTGTGATGAATAAGTGATGAATATTCATAATCGTATTGTGCACCTCAGCTCTTAACTCGTTTACAGTTGCATAGGAGTTTTGGTAAATTAGATTTTTTACATATCCCTATAAAAAAATCTAAAGGGGTGAGATCTGGTGATCTCGCAGGCCATTTGATTGTGCCGTTTGTATCGATCCAGGTATTGAAATGGTTGTTAACATAGGCAGTGGTAATTCTGCTGTTATGGGCCGGAGCACCATCTTGCTGTAGAATTACTTGGTTTCGCTCTTCCTCAGGTAAAACATTTAACTCATTTCTTAGGAGATCCAGTATTTCAAGATACTTGACAGTGTTTAGATGGCCTTCGTACACGTGGACTAACACAACTGTATTTCTCATAATTCCGCACCAGACGGTAAAAGAGAATCTTACTTGACTGTTAGTTTCATGAACCCGAACAGGATTCACTCGAGACCAATAATGGTTATTGCGGCGGTTGTACATGCCGTTATTTCTAAAGTTGGTTTTGTCACTCCATACAATGTTACTCAAAAAAGTGGGGTTACGGGCAACTTCTGTCAGAATGTTTTGACAAATTGTAGTCGTCTCTCACGATCCCCAGGATGCAATTTTTGAATCAACCGACCTTCACGATAACATTTATACTTATACTTTTTCAGCACTTTAAGTACGCGAGTTTGAGTGGTTCCAATTTCTTCGGCAGCTTCTCTGCTTGAAGCCTTTGGATATTTATCGAAGTATGTTAAAACACTTACATCAAAATCGGAATAGTCCTGCTGAGGACGTTGCTGTTGCCTTTTGTATCTACTAGTATTTTTTAAATTATCAAACATTATCTTCAAAACAAATCGAGTTGCTACCTGTCGCTCCCGATATCTCTCTCCATACCACCGCAGAGCTAAATTCACATCTTTGTGATTTAAAAAATAAGCTTCCATTAAATCAAATTGTTCTTGTTAAGCCATTATTACGGTGAGCTGACAAATATTAAATGATTAGTATAAACAATAAAATGTGAATAACAAAAGACCAAGGTGTTCTATTTCACTATTCTATTTTTAAATATTTCATTTTTAAATGTTGTGTCCAGCCAGCGTTCCAAACCCGTGCAAAATGCAATCTTCTTATCTAAATAGTTCTCCGTCATTTTAATAAATAAATGACGTCAACGATAATTAATAATTACTAACATAAGTAATCTGATGGACCATTGAGTAAAAGTGCTATAACTTATCCCATTGAATTTACAAGTTTAGATTTCATGGTTTTCCTTTCATTTAATTTACCACGTTTGTTAGAGAGATTTGATCCTTATGGTTGACCCTATCGATCGATGCCGTAAAAGTACAGAATGTTATTTTTTCGGATTTTACCCGGTTCGATTCCCGGGTGTGGCAAGCGAATTTTCGAAAATCTGTGATTGCAGTTCTGTTTCTTTTTAAAAATAAAGGAATGTTTCCTTTGAGTAAAATTGTCTATCTCCAGTATGTAGAGTACTTTCCCTCCAGGTGGCGTTCAAAAATTTCAACTGTATATACTTTGCCAAGGTCTTCGACCAGTGTGTGTTGCCAGTGATAACATACGGAACTGAGACATGGTCGCTTACTATAGGCCTCATAAGAAGGCTCAAGGTCACCCAAAGGGCAATGAAGCGTGCTATGCTCGGAGTTTCTCTGCATGATCGAATCAGAAACGAGGAGATCCGTAGGAGAACCAAAGTAACCGACACAGCTCTCAGAATTGCTAAACTTAAGTGGCAGTGGGCGGGGCACATTGCTCGTTAACACATGGCCGTTGGGGCAGTAAAGTTCTCAAGTGGCGACCACGCACCGGAAAACGTAGTTTAGGCAGGCCTCCCACTCGGTGGACCGATGACCTGGTGAAGGTCGCGGGAAGCCGCTGGATGCTGGCAGCGCAGAACCGGTCGTCGTGGAAATCCTTGGGGGAGGCCTATGTCCAGCAGGTAAACGTCCTTCGGTTGATATGATGATGATATATGATGCAGTACCCATATAAATACTTGGTCTCTGCTGTATCGAATTAATGTCCGTTCGCGTTCGGTAAAATTCGGCGTGGTCCATTCTTATTCTGGCTCAGCATAGTATACAATAGATGATTTAAATTGTTTAAAAGAGATTTTGTTTGGCGGATTGCGCTGCAGACTTTCCTCCGCCTGATCAAAGGAATGTAATCGCTAATACCACAGATCTATTAGTAGATCTGTGGCTAATACACAGCTTTACGACCGATATGCAGCCTCGTAGGAATGAGACCTGTGGCCCGACCTGATGCGGCCTATGCGAAATGGAACGTAAAAGTTTAGTGCGTTTATTTTGTCGATTTGGTAGTGTTATTCGGTATGTAAAACAAAGTTAGCATCAATTTCCCATAGAGAGCTATCTCTTTCTACTTTGTGACCCACGGATCAAATTACACAAAAAAAGCAGCGGAACTTTGATTGTTCTAGAATACGCGTAGCCTAGTGATAGACTGTGTAATTTATCTTGAATTTCTAATTCACAAGAAAAAAGATTTTCAGGAGTTGTGCTTGTGTTGGACATTCTTACAAAGTGCTGAAATTGTGTTTTAGTGAATCTATTTGACTGAAATGCCACTGAGGGGACGCAGTTTCGTGAGTAGCTCTGTCACTTGATACCTGTCAATTTTTACACATTTCTGTCGACGGGGGCGCGTATCTAATACTACTAACACCTTGATCTAGTCGTCCTTGGCTTTGCATTTGTGATATAACCTGCTAAAATTGAGAAGTATTCCACATGAGGGAAAATACCATTGCAGAGAATAATATTATTCAGTTTTGCCAGGTCAAGTGCAGCAGACTTGGCTGCTGTCCAAGAGTGGCTAGTATCCTTGAGAGTGTATTAACTGAGGGATTGCTGTGTAGTGTTGTGTTTACCGGTGATCTGATGGTGTGGTCTTCCACAGGGCGGTTGAGCCTGCTAACACGAGTGACCCCGAGTGCCTGCTAACCGCCTGCTTGTAAGGTTAGTTTGACATTTTCTTTTAAATATTTGTTTTTTATTTTGTTGGACTATGTTTCCCCAATGTAATGTATATAATTTCTAATTAATTATATCGGTTTACATTTAGGAAAGCATTTTTTTTACCACAGACACACTGTCTTTTAAACTTGTCTGCTGACAATTGCACATTTATTATTAACATAGTTTTTAAGTCTGTTACTAAAACATTATGGATTTTTGTCTGACTTAAATAAATAAATTAAATTTGTTTAGTGTCCTGCATATTGTGAGATTTCCCTATTAAATGGAAAACACCAATAAGATCTGTGTGATGAATATGTGTGGAATGTGCAGGGGTAGTAGATTAAGTGTAATGTTAGTGTTAATTGGTTATAAAATTAATCAGAAGGAAACTTTTGAGCGAAACCGTTTGAGCAAACTTTGTAGTGAAAATTAAAAATTTCCTTGGAACTATGCCTTTTTGAGATAAAAGTATTCTGTTATTCTCGACCCTTACTTTAAGGTCTACACAAAATCTCAGCAAAATCAGTTTGGTAGTTTTAGCATGAAAGATTTATGAACAGACAGACATACTTTCAGATTTATAACATTAGTGAAGCTATTTTTTACAAGGCTTCTTTACCTAAACTGTGAGCAGGCAACAAATAATGCTAGGAGTGAGTTTAGGTACTGTCTATAAGATGACTGCTAGGAAACATCAAAATCATACTTGATTGAAAACACTTTATTGAACAGCATAAGAAGAAAGTACAGATACAATAATTGATGAACTCATTTAGGCCATCTTATCGCTAACAAGCGATCTCTTCCAGACAGCCTTGAAAATGTGAAAAAATATTATTGTGGGGTAGTGGGTAATAAACAGAATCGTAGAACTTATAAATAAATGTATACATTCTTCAACTTTTTTATTATTACTTGACAACAGAGGTATTTGTTTAGAAAAGGTTGAAAATTTTTTTTTCTTTGAAGGGACTAAATTAATAACAGAATGGTACCCAAGAGAAAACAAAAGAAACAGAGGAAGACAGGTTAAGAGATGGGAGGATGACATCTAGAAATTAGCTGGTCCACTATGAAAATACTAATTGGAAATCTTTGTTGGAGGCCTTTGTGGGCAGACAAGCTGTTGAATAATAGCAACTGGTAATGTGTTGCAGTAACACATTACATTTTTTTTTATTCACAAATGGTAAATTTTTTAAATTTATATATTTAAATATGCAAATTAGTGTCTGGTATGAATAGTTGGGGGCAAATTTAAATCACCTCTTATAAATCTTGTTTTGTGTGTTTTATTGTAATTACTAACTCAGAAATTTCTTAATTACCTCGATTCCAGTTAGAATATTATGGATTACATACCAACATTCCTCTATGTGATGATAAAATCTACATTTAACAAACTAGCTTTTGTCAGTAGCTTTGTTCACGTAAACATAGTTTCAATGACTGTCATCGCGGGTACACAGTGCGCGAGCATGGAAAAAAGTAGCCTATATGTTAATCAAGGTCCTAATCTGTCTACCTACCAAATTCCATCCAGATCCGTTTATCTGTTCTGATGTGAAAGAGTAACAAACATCCATACATCTATACATACAAACTTTCGTGTTTATAACATTAGTAAGGATGTAAATATACTCTTTGTATTTGGTTATGCAATTAATGCAAATTTATGCCAAATAGGATAACTCAGCCTACTTTTAGTCAACAATGTTAATATAAATAGTAAACAGTTAACAAGAAATTCTTTCTCAGATAATTTCTCACATTATATTTATACCAAAAGTAGCGGCCGCAGCACAGCCGCTGGATGCATTTTAAAGAGCGTCTGCGTCGCCCTATGTGACCACACTTTATGTTTGACATCGGTCAAAGCAGGTTGATTTTCTCTTAAGATGTTATTCAATAATAAGGATATCGACGTGGTAATTTTTTAAAAAATTATGTCTACTCATAAAAAATCTAAAAACATTTTAAGATGGTGGATTCATTCTTTACATGCTAAGAAATTTAAATTGCAATTCTAGGACAGCTGCTATGAAAGAAGGCAGCAGTTTCCAGATTGTTACTTTTCTTATTGTCATATTACCGTTAGCTCGTTTGAAAAGTTAGTTTGTACATTTTTCACGATTGGTCATCAGAGCTATGGAGGTAAGCAGAGCGGCCTAGTGGCTCGATACGCTTTGCACTACTGAAAAACGTTGAAAGTCGCGTGGCCGCCGACTCAAGCGGCCTTGCCGGTGTTCATATAATTCGATGCAAACAATCTCACTACAGAACCTAAAGGACTTTAAAATAAAATAAAAGTTTAGAGGCTAGTTAAAAAATAAACCACAAAATAAAAAAACAATTAGTATACAAGACTTTACATGACAATTATTGTAGTTAATACATATCTAGACCAAAAATAACATTACATTAGCAAAGTAGGTAACCAGTCAAATGCAAACAAAACAAATATTCAGGTATTCATCTTCACAGCACACCCATTATCTAGATGAAGTGATTGCGTGAGACTTATTATTCCATTTCCAAGATTCTATGTATCTTTTGGCCTTGAGATGAAACTTCCTACTTTAATAATTCCAAGGCTCATTGTCTTAGCATAATTAATTAAGATGAGACACTGTTAGTATAGTTAAGTTCTTAAAATTGTTAACTGCTTATGTGAACTGGTAATCTAAAATTCTGAATGTATTGTTTGGACATTCTTGTGATGAATATGTTTATTCTTTGTCTTGTGCAAACCGGTCTTGGCTCTGCGTGACTTGCGTGGTTAGGTCGATCACGTAGGTTAACTGACCTGTAGCGTGGTGCACATACGGATTTGAATGTTTTGCCATAAGAAGGTTGCTATTCTCGAATCCGTTCGACGATACCGTGTGATAAGTCGAACTGGAACTTTAGTGAATTGGGGGGAGGGAGGCTAACTTGCGTATTGGATGTAGAGTTGCACAATGATGTATGCTCATATTACATGGCGCTTATAGTGAAGTACACAGGCCAGCACATCAAGCTACACACCTACACACTTTGGACTTTGTACCGTTTTTATGCCGAATGCGAATGGATCAGAATCGCACTGCGAGTGTATAGCTTGATGTGCTGGCCTCTGTACATGGGCGACCGAGCTTTGCTCGGAAAAGTGCAGTAAAATTACCGATCATTAATATTTGCTAGCAATATACGGTGTGCGTAAAAAGTAGGGAAAACGAATTTTCTCATAGATGAGACCTAGCTAGATCGATTTTTCGCCGATGTAAACTGTTATATTCCGTTTTCGAGAACGTGATTACTAATATGGAAATTACATCATTTAATCAGCCATCTCTGTGAAAAAATCACAATTCCATTGCGACGTTAAAGAAATTAACCAAAAAAAGATTTTTTCAGTTTCCTCAGGTACTGCATTGGACTATGCTGTTTTCACGGGATAAAAAGTAGCCTATATCCTTCCCAGTGACACAGGCTACCTGCATGCCAAATTTCATCAAGATTGGTCAAGGTGTTGAAGTGTGAAAAGGTAACAAACAAACACATTTATAATTTAATAAGGATACAATTTATACTATGTCCAGTTGTCTTCAAAACACATCGGGCAACATAACAAAATCAGCTATGAATGAACTACCTACTAACTCATAGCTAGGCAGCGGAACACAGTCATACATAGTAGAAGTAAATAAATACACAGTGGGCGGACCACAGAGCAGAACCAATAGAAGAGACAGCATATGTCATTTTCTCTAGGTAACTAGGTGAAGCCGACTTGAGGGGAGAGAGGGACGTTACCGTTGGCGTAGGCCACCTAACAGTGAGTAATGAAACTAATTAGAGCTTTAAGGCGATTTTAATGCCTCAAACCACCAAAGAGTTCTACTTTTCAGTACTAGGTGGTGTTAGGTGGCAGCCAGAGCCCACAATAAGGAAAGAGGTGCCCCCAAATATTTTTTGCCGCCCCCAAATATTTTTGTAATATAGCATTTTTTTTAATTCTATGAATAATTGAATGTGAAATAATTGTATGTGTATGAAAAAAAAAACGATTTGTGTAATTTTCTGTACTATTTAAACCCTATTGAATTCGGATACGTATATCCGAATTATATTTTACAAAGTATTGCGTCCACCAAAATTAGCAACAACTATCATAACTAGATATTTTTATTAATTGGCGTAATAAAACGGTAAATCTATAAATACTTTGATCTTCTATCGTGCTGTAGTGTCACTAAAGTGTTAGTGAACAAATAACTGTAAAACACACTTTAAATAAATAAAAATATTTTATTCTATATTACCACAGCAACAACCACAACAAAACACAACAAAAAAAAATCTCTTGTAAAATACATAACCGTTTCAATCTTCTGGTACCTACTTAATCTCCTGTAAAAAGCACAGTCTTGTTTAAGTGCTGGCGTTTTGTAATTCTCTTGTTCTTGGAAGTAGCAATATGCCTAAAGCGAGAGTTAATATATTTTTCACATATTACTTTGCACAGGAGCGTTACATGATTGTACAACGGTGGCTGCTCCTTTATATGCTCATTTAACTTATGAAAATAATTTATTTTTATTTTTCACAAATTTTTGTGTATTTGGTTGGTGTCCAACCCTCCTGGTTTACAGCAAATATCCACTTATTTTTTAGAATTGTTTCTGATGGAAATCTGTAAAAAAAACAAATAATTGAAAATTAAAGTCAGAATATATTTTTATTTGAAAATACAACCACAAAATTTTTCCGCGAGTCGGGGTTCGAGCCCACTACCTTGCCATCTATACCGGCATGCTTTTTCCAACTGAGCTATCGCGGTCTTGCGATACAACGTCTATTAAGCGCGACGTTAGCTGACAAGGTCGCGAGTTCGAGTCTCGACTCGCGTAAAATTTTTGTGGTTGTCTTTTCGAAGATTTCCTAACACGGATAGTGTTTTTCATATACAAAATAGTACATTATGACACTCAAATGTTAAAATTTTCAAACCAAACTATGACTTATTTATTAATACTTTTATTAAAAATCTAACTGCCCCCACTGGGGTCCCTAGATTTTTAGCTTGTTCCTGAGTACAGACCTGCATTCCGTAATATATTTGGTTCTTCTACTGAATACTAGATATCGCTAGGTGGTGATAGAATATTCTAGATAAAAACAAATACATTATATTTTAAATAAATTAAATTTAAATACTTACAAGTGGAAAGAAACTTTATTTTCATTAATTTTGGATCGACCATCCGTGTAGCTCTTGCATCCGATCACACAACAATTCATTTTTTGAGAAAAAACACTTCGTAAAAAATAAAAATCTCTCGAAACGAGTAGGACGTAGGACGTAAACTCCGCGATATCTAGTTGCGTAAGTGAGTTGCGTACCGATGACAGCGCCCCAAGTGTTCAGTAAACTAAAACTAAAATCTATGACGTCAGGACTCAGTTGGTGGCTTCAGTGCTCAGTTGCTTAAGGCATCTCTTCTATTGGTTCTGCTCTGTGGGGCGGACAGTGGGATTAAGAGACAATTCGCGAAACTGCTAGCAGTTTATAGCCTTCTAGCGAAACAAATTACTGATGGTTTGGCAAGGAATACATTCTTGTGCACAATACCGCAGATGAGATTCTAGTTACTTCTTAAACAGTACTTAAATATTGTATCCTGACATTATATAAGACCAAGAATATGGAAACAGATATTTATAATGCTAAATCTGGGCCGTCACTCAATCTGACCCAAGGGACCTCAAGGCCTAATGATGCCTATGTCATATAATTGGCTATGATCGTAATGGCTATTAGAATTAATTGTACTAGGAGCGACTAGGTACTATAATAGTTTAGAGCCATGCTTAAGGTCATATTTTACATACCACGTTTTTTTCCATAAGCAAGTTATAATATCGAGAGGTTCAATGTAGTATATAGGATGTTGGGCTTTTACGCCCACCATTCATAATTTTCAAAATTATAGTACCTAAACTACCTCAGAAAGCTAAATGCAAAATATTATCTATAGAAATAATAATTACACCAATTAATTAACAAATAAAAACCTGCATTAAAACACTGCATAAAAACTTAAAGATTCGGCCGCGTACGAAACCGCCGCGGCCGGTTCGTAACCAGTTGCGATCGAATACTTTTTCGTCCTTGTACGAAATCAGTTGCGATCGAAGGTTTTTTTGTAACCTGTGGCGAGTGAGCGAGCGAAGCGAGCGATATTAGGTTCGTTAGGTTTGATTGATTTAACAGTCTTCAATCAGATTCTCAGAGGCTCCCTCTCCCCTGGGTGACGGATCTTACTGTTACTAAACTCTTTGAAGATTTTCTAATGTGGACAGGTTTCTTATCGATTTTATCTTCTATCGTACCTCTCTTTTTGGGTCAAATGAGTAAAATTATCCTATGTAACTCACGGGATGAATACGAATCTAGCGACACCTCACATTCCTAAATCTATCAAGCCATTAAGACTACAGAGAGCATGCCAAAGAAATAAATAAATATACATACACTCGAAAAACATAAGTTAAGTTATATTTTTATATAACATAACCCTAGGCGCAATCAGGTAAAAAATTATATGCTGTTCGTTGGTCAGTCAGTAAGCGCATCACTTGAGAAAGGTTGGACCGATTTGTCATTTTTTTCACTCATGGTCAAACAAAGGTTTTTAGGGAAAGATAAAATTGGAAAAGTTGACCGGAGAATTAGAATATTCGGGAAAACTGAGTGGGAAAGTGCTTAAATTTGTTTTGAACTATAGCTTCGAACGATGGACATGCGTAATTCACGACAGGACATTTGGACAGGACAACGTCTGTCAGATCATCTAATTATATTTCGAACTAGCTGTTTCCCGCGGTTTCACCCACGTAGACAACGTTTCTATGACTTTTCGAGGGTGCGCAGTGCGCGAGCCGCAAGCGGCTCGCGAGCCTGGTTAAAAGTAGCCTATGTCTGAATCCAGGTCCTAATCTGTCTACCTACCAAATTTCAGCCAAATCCGTTCAGTAGTTTTTGCGGGAAAGCGTAACAGACAGACAGAGTTACTTTCACATTTATAATATTAGTAGGGATATTAGTAGGGATAGATAGCTTTCCTGACGTAACGTCCAGCCCCGGCACCAACCTCTCGATATTACAACTTGCCTATAGTGTGGATGGAGATAACTTCAATCCTTCTCCTAAAACACCCGATCAATTAATATATGTTCCAATACTTCCAATATTTCGAATAGATAGCTTTCCTGACGTAACGTCCAGCCCCGGCACCAACCTCTCGATATTACAACTTGCCTATACTGTGGATGGAGATAACTTCAATCCTTCTCCTAAAACACCCGATCAATTAATATATGTTCCAATACTTCCAATCGATGAAATGCTGATATGATGATATAAGCTCATACATATACGTCCCCACCGAGGGGCTCGAGCTAATCCTGAATTAGGGCGATCGGGCCTTAGGCGACCACGTGGGCCCAGTGCAGCTTGGTCGATTACACATACAACCTTCGAGTTTCTTCGCAGGCGTGTTCAGATTTCCTCGCGATGTTTTCCTCCACCGTCAGAGCGTCGGATAAACGTACATATGAAATCGAAATTCGAAAACACATTGGTACGTGGCAGGATTCGAACCAAGAGCTCACGGACAGAAGGTAGCGGCCCTAGCCGCTATGCCACCGACGCTTAAGATTTCAAATGTTTATTCAAAATAGGTGCATGTTACACTCTTTCTGATGGTCAACGATAGCGATTACATTTCATGATGTCAGATTGTGAAATAAATATAAACAACCAATCATCACATCAGTTAATAATGTCAATAAAATCATTGCTATAAAACAAATAATGTCATTGGGACATGAAAACAATATGACACGAGAAGTAATACATTAAAATTATTGAATTTTTCGTTAATGCCTTTGACAAGAGTAGGCCATTCACACGGACCGCACGTTAACGAGTATAACGCGAGAGTCAGCCATCGCTCCAATCCAAACCTATTAAATGCTTATGGTCTTTCATAGGGTATTTTAGTTAGGCCTCGCCTTCTTATGCTTTAAGCACCCTATTTAGATCAATAACTTCAATTCAAAGCCTTTTTTATTAAATGTACTGGCAGATACAAAAATCTTTCACTTAAAACAAGAAAATATTGGATGTGTAATGCACTTTGCTATGAAAATAATTTCACAATGTATCGTGTAAAAAATAGTTCGGTACTTCGTTAACAACCCATCATATTCCCACTGTTGGGGCACGAGTCACTTCCCAAGCTCGGGAAGGTTAGGCCATACTCCACACTAGGGCTGATGAGGAAGAGGAAGCGGAAGAGGAATTGTCAAGCACAAAGTTAGAGGATGCGGATGAGGATGAGGATATATTTGTAAGAAAGAGGATTCGGATGAGGAAGGAGAGGAAGCGGTTGAGGAAGAGGAAGAATGAGAAACAGAGAGTGAAAGTGATATAAATAGAAGAGCGCGGGGTGCCGCGGGAGGGGGTGGCTCGCTCGTTGCGGCCGGTCGCGGCACCGTCATTTATTTATTTATTTATTTAAAATACAACAAGAGCTTACAGTACACCCAAACCGCTATTGTTGTTACACTTATAGTTATCTAAAACTAAGGAATATTCTACAATGATAGTATATTTTGTTTATATTGTCATCGAAAATGTCAACAAGTTGGATCCCATCAACGAATTCATTAAGTAGCGCCAGCGCGCGGGAAGTGGGCGCATGGTGTGCGTAGTGCGTGCGATGCATATGCGCGTCATATGCGCGTGCACTATAAAAAATCTTCATAAATTACATTTTTTGACTTTCTTTTATAAAGAAGCGGTAACGGTTGAGGAACTCAAATAATGCGGAGTTTCTGCATTATGAGGAAGCATATGCGCGTGCACTATAAAAAATCTTCATAAATAAATTTTTTTGACTTTCTTTTATAAAGAAGCGGTAACGGTTGAGGAACTCAAATAATGCGGAGTTTCCGCATTATGAGGAAGCGGAATCCTCATCAAAACTACTCCACACACGGGGGCAAGTCCGGGTCGGGAGGTTGTAAGATTTTCAAGCCGCCTTTGAGGCATCTGACACGGCTTAACGACTGCTATCTAGTGATAGCAACCGGCACCAATAAAATGGTTTAACGTGCCTTGCGGAACATGGTAACGGTTGAGAAAAATGCAACTAACAGTTAAACCCATCTGGGTAATGACTGTGCTTCAGATTAGTTAACCTGCGTGATCAACCCAATCACACTGAGCTACGACCCCTTACAGTAACTTCAGTTTGGTACACTTTGATTCAATAAATACGAGAGAGGTACCGGTGAGATGAAGGGCTTACCTACCAATTTTAATTCTTCTATTACTTTGCTGCACTAATTATGTTAATTTCCGAATTTTTAAATGAAAGGATAAGGAGCTGAAATACAATACACATGAATGGTATTTTAATTTCAGTTTTGTCATGTTTTTATTGCAACAATAAATGTCTATAAATGGTTTTGGCTATCTGGTCGTATTTTATGCCGCTTCGTTAGGATGTCGAGAAAGTTTCTTTTTGCAATAAAATGTTAATCTTTCTCATACTCGTATCTCTAGGCCTAATAAGCTAACGTCAAATTCGGAATTCATATGGGTTTCGAGATACATATACTCGTACATAGGGTTCGTTTACTGATTTTGTGTTCCGTAGTTTAACCCTTTCACGAGCATTGGCAATATGTTTTCCAAGGATGCTGTGTCAATATTAATCTGTATTGACTCTACGAATAAGGTTCAGTTTTCTTTTGTTTGCCGTAGTAGGGATGCTCGTGAAAGGGTTAACTCTCGTCTGTCTGTCCGTCGGTATTTTACAGATGTTTTACTAGAAGACTATCACCGCTATGAAGCTGACTTTTGGTGACGCTTAAAAAGTTATGGTTTAGTTAGGTTACATCATTTCATCATCATCATCATCATATCAGCCACAAATCGTTACATCATTTACAACATTTAAAATGGGGGTGAATTTTTTGATTTGCGTACCCTATCGTGTGGGATATAATTTTTGAGAGTTTCTAAAGACCATTGTTTGAATAAGTGATTCGTTTACGAAATATTAAGTGTTTTTTTGGCTTGCTGACGAGTCGGACACCTTGTCCGAATCGTCACCTTTTAATTTTAATAATTTTTTCACTGGCGATTCGGACACCATCAAAATATTAAGGTGGTACTGGAGGCGCGGGCGAACTCCACAGCGAGTTGCCTACCGACGCGCTTCGTCGTGTTGCTATTTCGTCGAGAAAGAGAAAGGGCGCTAAAAAAACGAGACAGAGAATCCGTCACACCGCGCCGGCACCCGCGCGAGCCCCTCTCGCGTGGCGACGACGACGCGACGCCGGCTCGTTGCACTGATAAGAACAGTCTGTTGTAAAAAATATGTAACCTAGGTACTTACTTTGTTTACTTGCAATGCAGGCGGCGGCGGCGCGCTTCATCATTTAGTTATTCGCTGATACTTATTATACAACAGAAAAGGACCATAACGGTGAAGATAATTACAATAACTTTATAAAATCGGTTGAATAGGTTGGAATGAATTCTAGCATATTAATGACATACCTACTTCAATTATAATCCAGATAAAATGGACTATTTTTACCAGAAAAAATAAATGAACTAGTTCAACGCAAGATTAAATAATAAAAGTATTTAAATTGTCGAGTGTAGGTATATCGCACTCTTAGTAAAACATCGACCGAACTCAAAATTTTAGCAAAACGAGTTTCAATCAAATACCGCCCTAAAAGAGCAGGCTTCACAACCTAGTTTAAAAAAAACACCCATTTTCCTAACAAATTAAGGTTCAAAATAAGATGAGTCTATATTTCCCTTTCCCGCATCCCCGCCCTCCTCCGTGGAACAGTGACCGATTCAGTCTTGCGCTGGAGGCCGCACGCAGTGGTAGTGTCAAACGCCGACCGATTATAAGATGAGCCGTTGTTCTATTGAAAATAAAGGTAAGTTATTGAGTCAATTTTTTAAACAATACTGACCGATTTAGTGATACGTCAATGTTTCAGAAAGAATCTTAATGGTTTGGCTGGCTTATTTCGTATTAAGTCAGTATTTTGTATAAATTTCTAACAAGTTCATTGACCATTTTGGAGTTGCGACTGTGTAGTTTTGAAAATCGTAAAATTAATTTGTCTGATATCAAATTTGGTCTATGTTCTTTTAAAAAGAAGTGTGAATCGTTTGACCCATTTGAAGTTTAGTCTTCGTATTATAAAAAAAGCCGAAAAAATTGCGTAATATCTAAAATTAGGTCTGTATATAATTTAATTATGAACAAATTTTTATGGATCAATTTAGAAAATTACTTAAAAATTTAAATTATTTTTGTTTTGTTGTAGATATTTGTCATTAGTCATCATGGAGAATCAGCGTATGAAGCAGATATTCGAAAATATAAATATCAAAATGAGCTTGAAAAAAAATAAAAGATCGTCGCTAAATAACGACCGTTTGGCCACAAAGAATAAATATTTTAAGGATAAAAAGGAGTTCATGGTAAGCAAGTATGTCAGAAAAATCCACTTTATGCACCTGCGAATTCCAAAAATACGGATTCTACTTCTACAAGTGATACAAATGAGTGCCTGCGTTTACCTGCAAATAAAGATTTTACTCAAGAGTGTTCTCCGCTGTTTGGCTGATAAACCCACAGATAATGAAACTTTATCTGTAATTGTATGTAAAAACTGTTTTCTGCAGGCTACACACACCGAGAATGTAATAAAATGATGAAAAAAAAATCAAGATAGTTCATCACAAACACCTGCCACTATTACAAAAACAGACACTTTTATAGCAGAAAACCTCCAAGTAGACTCCTTGCAGGTATCTGCCGATAAAATTATAGACTGAAAAAAACATGGGATCTTCGCAGGCATCTCTTGATATATGCGTAGAAAAAGTCGCATTACCTGTAAAAGAAAAAAGTCGTCCGATAAAATAAACACTAAAAGAGCAGCATCGACTGTAAAAGAAAATTATCCACAGTTGTCTGCTAACATAGCCAATAAACAATCAGCACCACCTATAAAAAAATATTCTCTGCAGTTATCTGCTACCATAATCACTAAAAACGTAGCATTACTTACAGAAAATCATACTTTACAGGTGTCTGCTAACATAACCACTGAAAAAGCATCATTACTTAATAAAGAAAATTCTCTACAGACGTCATCTACGAACCCAGCTGAAAAATCACCAACTTTTGATGAATTGGAAGAGGATTCTCCACATGTCCCTGCTTCAATAACCTGTCAAAATTCACCAGTAGTAATACAATCTCAAGATCAACCTGATCCAGCTTCTACTACTATTGTTAAAAATACTGTATCCTCCGAGGCCAAAAAATCATTAATCTAACAAATTGTTTTTTTTTTTTCACAAGCAAAAATAAGGTTAATACCACGTCAGTGCCCGCAAAATAAACGGTTTATATTGCTAATTCCCTTCAATTCAATTTAAACGATGGAGATGAAAATAAAGATACAACCTCAGCAAGTTGCCCAAATGAGTTACTATCAACTAACACCAACTTAACAACTGAAACAACTCAGAAATCTTCTAGTGAAACGTCGAGAACTAATAAAAAAAAGTTATAAAATTTCCCCTATGAACTCCGATGAAAGTGATGCAGATCTAAGTGATACAGATCCCACATATCACACAGAAATGGGAATAGATAATCGGCCGCCGCAACTGTTGTCAACATCTCTTTTTCGTCAAAGCAGAAGTAGTAGTTCTTCTGAGTCATCGTCGTCATCATGTTCTCGTAGCAATTCATCGTCATCAAGCTCTTCTTGTGGTTCATCAGAAAGTTTGTATCGTTCAAACACCAGAACGTAAAACAAGGAAGCGAAAGCGCGATCCTGAATCTTGGAAATTTCAAGATTTCGTAGACATAAGAATTTACAAACTAAGTGGGGTCAGAATTTCACCAAAGATGTATCACTTAACTGGACTGACGTAAAAATATTAGAGTTCCGCAAAGAAGAACCATTCAAATTTTATTTCAAGACGTCATATAAAGATGACAAATATCGCGAAATTGATGTACGAGCAGGCCTGCGACAGTCCTTGCCTATGATTGGAGATATGATCCTAGGGAAAGCCTATAGTGAAAGGTTCCAACAGAGCGAGAACAAAAAAAGATCTCAAGAGCCTAAGATCCAAAAAAGTGATATCGCCTTATTATTCCAGTTACTACAAAGACTTAATTTAATGTAACAATAAGTTAATATAAGTTTTATGTTTTTATATTATTTAAGTTCTCACTGTTGCTAATTAACAATTCTCAATTGATAACAAAAAACGATATTTTCGTAAAATGCAACTCTTATTTATACTTTTGTAAGACGTCAAAATGGTGCCAAATGTTCGACTAAGTGTTATTTATTGTTTGTAATACAATAAGGGTATGATTTTATCGATTGTCAATTAAATAGATTCGATCACTAAATAAAAAAAATGAAATTCCCTAAATAGTATAGTTTGTACTCAAAATAGTAGATCTGTCACCAAAGTAAAGTCATCAAACAACACCAAAACAATACTCAAAAGGAAAAGATTTATCACCAGAAAAGTCTTTTAACGATTGTCAATTAAATAGCTTCGATCACTAAATAAAAAAATTGAAATTTCATAAATAATATAGTTTGTACTCAAAATAGTAGATCTGTCACCAAATAAATGCCTAAAATTACTAACAAAGGTGACCTACAGATACTCCCACATCCTCTTCGGATCCCGAAAGTTTGTTGATGTTCGAAACGGGTGGCGGGGGTAGGGGTCATCTTCCGATGATTTCTTCTGCTGCGAAGTAATTTTGTACCCAGGGTGGGGAGCCTCGCTTCGCGAGGCTCTTTGACTGTTAAATCAATCAAACCTGACGGAACCTAACATCGCTCGCTTCGCTCGCTCATTTATTTATTGTTTTTGACCGATTACCCCCTAGTTTTCGATTTGTTACCATGCAATAGCTTTACCGCGGCAGTCCCCGAGTGCCACACGTATTTTTAATGACAGATCTATCAATTTGATGACAGATCTATCAATTTGGTGACAGATCTATCAATTTGAGAACGAAAATATTGAATAGAGATGAATCTATTTAACTGGGGACGAAAAATATAATTTGATGACAGATCTATCAATTTGGTGACAGATCTATCAATTTGAGAACGAAAATATTGAATAGAGATGAATCTATTTAACTGGGGACGAAAAATATAATTCCCATACAATAATGTAGGTAGATAGTTAAGTAGTTATCTATTTTTGTAAAAGAGTTGTGGTTTTACCAACAAGCCTTAATTTAGTTAGACTGATTATTAGCTAGACTGATTGATTACTTGTGCCACAGGTAAAACCTGTCGCTTATTTAGACTGAACATTTTGACTGATAATTGTTCAGGTACCTACTAACCTTTATAATATTGCATTTTATAAAGAGTTTATTCTAATTGCCTGTTGTAATTTTTCAAGGTTTTATAGTTATGTCTTTCAGTGTTAATTCTATTGAATATTACATATTATAGCTCGTAGAACAGATGGCCGTTGGCGTAGTAAAGTTCTCGAGTGGCGGCCGCGGAAAACGTACGTAGAAAGGACTCCTCACTCGGTGGACCGATGACCTGGTGAAGGTCATAGGAAGCCGCTGAATGCAGGCAGCGCAGGATCGGTTGTCGTGAAATATAGTAAAAATAATCTGATGCTTAGCTTTTTTTTGTTTGGTCGGATTAGGAGTAAACCTATCAAATTAAATCAGTAGTGCTACGGTAAATGAAATTTAACTATGGCACTACCAGTAGTTCCACTGGTAGTGCCACGGGAAATGCGCGGTGAAAACCCTTGGGGCACAGTATAATAAATATTAGTAATATTAACATAGTGCTTGGGGGAAGCGTTTGTCCAGCAGTGGACGTCCTTCTGCTGACTATGATAATAAATAATATAACAAAAAGTAAGACACTTTATTGGTTGGCATTAAAGTTATTATATTTTTTTTTAAAAGTTTATGATTATTGAATGAGGTTACTTACTAATTTAGTTTCTGAAACTATTTGTTAGCAGCATTTGCTTTTAAAAACATTATAATTATTATTAAGTACGTTGTATTGCATTTTCTAATAATGTTTAAAAACAAACACAAAACGGATTATTTGAATCATGATTTTTGATAATAGTTCATAATAATCCCTACTAATATTATAAATGTGAAAGTAACTCTGTCTGTCTGTTACGCTTTCCCGCAAAAACTACTGAACGGATTTGGCTGAAATTTGGTAGGTAGACAGATTAGGACCTGGATTCAAACATAGGCTACTTTTTACCACGCTCGCGAGCCGCTTGCGGCTCGCGCACTGCGCACCCTCGAAAAGTCATAGAAACATTTTCCACGCGGGTGAAACCGCGGGAAACAGCTAGTAGTTCATAAAATGAAGGTTAAACATTTAATTTGTACAATTAAGCTTTTATTTTTCATCTGATCTAGTTCCAAATTTTCTAATTAAAAAAACCATTTTAAAATGAGTCACTTAGATAAGCTAGATATTTTGTAGAAAATAGGCTTATTTTTAAATATGACATACAATTTTGTATACTCTTAATTAAACAGTGGCTTGATTTAAAATGATACTACTTTTTGTTAGAATCATTGAGTGAAATATAGACGTATTTTCAGCTAGGTCAGCAATATCCTACTTTTTTTTGTAAAATAATGACTCAATTCTGAAATGCTAAAAAAATATTTTTTTTCCCAACTAATCGACCAAATATTTAAATTAATTTTACTACACCTGAAAGAGCATATATTTAAGATAAAATACGTGGTTTTAGTTTTCTCCTATGCTTTTTATTTGCAATTATATAGCAATTTTAAAAATAATGCAGTCTATACAAAATACATTTTAGGTCATTCCCAAAAGTTTGTGATTTTGAAATCGGTCAGTATTTTATTAAGGGTGCGATATATTTATTAGTAAAAAAATATATTATTATACTTAGAACAATAAAAATTGTCTTTATATCACAGTAATTTGCAGTCATAATAGTCATAAAAGTTTCAAGTTTTAGAAAGTGCACACATTATTGTAAAGATAATACTATAAAAATAAATTAATAAAAAAATAGGTATCTAACTATCAACAACACATAATAACATGACAGTCATAATAGAAGTATATGAACACCAACAGGAATATGTTTTAGAAAATAGTGTAAGAATAAAATATATTCGTAACACGTTATATAAAAATGTAAAATAATCTGGTTCTGCTACATGTACTTCGGATTTATTTAATAATAAACCTTATTATTATGAACAGCTCTACTAGTAATTATTACTAGCCACTACTTTACAATATACTTCCGGTCTGGTTTTGCGGGGGTCGGCCGCGCTGCGGCTTTCCGAGGTTTTCTCAGTATTTTTGTATGAAACTTATAAAAACTAATTACTGATCTAGTAAGCTGATTAAATTTCCTTTTTGATTATATTTTTTTTTTAGATTTCTTCTATCACAAAAAAATAAAATGGAACACGATTAATTTGAAACTTTTGTTTTTTTTGGTTCCTTTTTCGTTCTTTTTACTATTTCTATTTATATTCTACATATATACAGTTAAAATGATCTTTTTCTAATGGCTAGGTAATGTATCTAAATGATACAAAACAAAAAAACGATTGTCTAGTGCAAAAACAAATTTAAAAAAAAATTACAAAAATGATTAAATTTTGTGCCGCGCGGGCCGTTCAACGGGGGTCGGCCGCGCTGCGAATTTCCGAAGTTTTCTCATTATTTTTGCATGATACCTATAACAACTAATTACTGATCTAAACTCTTTTTTTCCTTACTTGTCTTATCTCGTAAACATATATGGCGTCCCTATGTCAATGTCACTGGAAATAGCTTTTCATAGGGTGGGAAACAATTGAATGAACTGAATGGAAACCATTGAATGAAATGAATGTTAGTCGTGGTTGATTCAATGATGTTAAAGTTATTTTTTCTTACTTGTCTTATCTCATCAAAAAAAATTGTACTTCATTCAATCATTGAATCAACCAAGAATAAGAGTTCATGAATCACAGCCTGGTGACAGACGGACGGACGGACAGCGAAGTCTCAGTAATAGGGTCTTAGGAATATTCTGAGACAGTACGACATTATTTAGGAAACAACTTCTGTTTTTTAGAATTTGGAACATAATCTCGTTATTATTATTTTTATTATATTAACAATTGATGAGCCCTTGGCATCATCTCACCTGATGGTAAGGGAAGATGATGCCGAAGATGGAAGCGGGCTTACCAAGATTCCCCAACGCAATGGGGAACTGGCTATCTTATCTTCATGCCGGAACACACCAATGATATCAACATTGATATTTGGCGGCAAGACTTAACTTAACTCGCCTAAGCCTAAACTAAATAAATAACTTATAAAATACATGTGAATATAAGTACCATAAAATAATTAAAACATAATTATATTTACTGTTTGGAAAATAGTTTGAAGCTTGAAAAAAGATGATAAGAAACTCTCATTGCTGGTGAAATTGCTTTGCAGTCTACCATTTTTTCCTGATAATTTTGTATTTTGGAAACAAATGAAAACTTATTCCCGAATCTCCGTAAGTACTAAATTCAGGAACGCAACAATATTTCGTTTTTCTGTTTTTATTATTAACAGGTTTCTTAATGTAATCGTGAGCCATCTGATTATATCTAAAATTAACCTCACCTTATCCTCAACTTAAAGCAAAGTGTCGTTCTTAGAAACTTCTTCATTTCGCCGCTAGAGGCGCGCGGAAAATCTTTGCATCGCCAATAATGCTTGCCATCACTTTCTGTTTGAGTACATAGGCTGTATATCAGCCGTGAGACGTCTACTGCTAGATAATTACACTCCCGCGGATGGCAGACTTTTGCCAATTTTATAGACTATAAATAAATAGTGTTTCTGTGATTTTTATTTCTCTGGCTGATGCGAGTAATTAAATTTGCTAAACTTTGAATAAAAACTATCAAAGATGACCTAATTTAATAAAATATATATAGTCAAGAGTTTAAAAAGCTTCTATTTCCGTCATTTTTCTATTTCCCTAGCTGTCTAGAGTAATAAAATAAAAATTACTAAACTTAATGTAATAAAATGTTTAAAAACTATCAAAGATGACCTAATTTTTAGCTCGCAACAACAGTTCAAAATCATTCATTCAGTCATTCACTTCATCCCTTCTCTACACCAAAGCAACAAAACAATCATGTCGATTTTTAATCTGTGACAAAATCCTTTATCAATTACGCAATTTTATGGAAAAAGTGTTAAAAAATGTATAAAATAATAGCAGTTTTCAGTGTTAATTCATACGTCCACGTCGTACTTACCATTTACAATGTTTCTTAATCTCAAAACTATCAAAGATGACCTAATTTTTAGCTAGCAACAACAGTTCAAAATATTCATTCAGTCATTCACTTCATCCCATCTCTACACCAAAGTAACAAAACAATCATGTCGATTTTTAATCTGTGACAAAATCTTTTATCAATTACGCAATTTTATGGAAAAAGTGTTAAAAAATGTATAAAATAATAGCAGATTTCAGTGTTAATTTATACTTCCACGTCGTAGTTACCATTTACAATGTTTTTTAGTCTCATAATGTGTATGGTGTATTCGGAAAGTGGTGTTTTTTGTTCGAGCAGTGTTTGTTGACAACATAAGACAAGTAAGGAAAAAAAGAGTTTAGTAAGATGATTAAATTTCCTTTTTAATGGTTTTTATTTTACATGTGTTAGATTAGAGATAAATTAAATACAGTACTTTGAAATTTAAAATTGTGTTTTATTTTCTGTTCCAATTTTCTTACCTTATCTATTTCTATCTAAGCACTCTAGATATACATATGAAATATTTTTTTTCTAATGGTTTAGTTAAATATCTTCACGGTACAATACAAAAAAAATTGTCTAATGCAAAAACAATTTTTAAAATTAGTTTCAAAAACAACCAAAAATTTACAAAACTTGAACACAGAACTAGTAATTTGTTTTTTTTTTTGAGACCCCGATTGAAGTCCAGATGTTTGAATTTTTATTTTTCTGAGTAGAATGGCCTTTTGGCTTATCACAAAAAAAATATTAAAACATTCGGAGCAGTAGAACTAATTCAAAATATAAAAACAAGTCCATCATTTGAATTGCCGCAGGCTGCTTTCAGAGAAAATTTGAATGGGTCTAAAATTCATTTAAATTCTTAGACACTGATGATTAGTGTGATGATGATGGTGTGATGATGATTGTAAATCAAAAACAAGTAGGTATAGTACAAAATAAACACAAATAAAGTCCATCATTTGAATTGCCGCAGGCTGCTTCAGAGAAAATTTGAATAGTTCTAAAAATTCATGTAAATTCTTAGAAACTATAGTGATTGTGTGGTGATGATTGTGTGATGATGACGGTGTGATGATGATGGTAAATTAAAAACCAGCTGGGGGTAGGTATAGTACAAATAAAGTCCATCGTTTGATTTACCCGAGGCTACCTCGGTGAAAATTTGAATTGGTCTAAAATTCATTTAAATTCTTAGACACTGATGATTAGTGTGATGATGATGGTGTGATGATGATTGTAAATCAAAAACAAGTAGGTATAGTACAAAATAAACACAAATAAAGTCCATCATTTGTACTTGGTACATTGGTACTATGGGTAATGTACCTACTTGTATCCAATAATTAGGTGTGTTCATGAGATGTACCTACGATATAAATTTTATATTGCTAGTAAAATACAGATGAATTAAACATAAAGCTACTTATGAAGACTACAGCACAATCTACAGAATCAAGTGGGTTATTCCATTCCTTCTCCAAACCCATTGTTCTCGTGAATTTCACGTTTCCATACATTCATTCCTTTGAGTATCGGTAGGTAACTACAGAATTATAAAGCTTCAACAAGAAGCGCCTACTAAAGGAATTTCACTACTATTCTAACATAACTAGTCTAACATGTTCGAAAATATTCTGCGTAATCTTATCTATTCGTGGAAAATAGATGCAGCTGTGTGTGAAATTCCACACCTGTCTAAAACTATTGCATTGTAAGCATACAATCGCAGGTAGCGACCTGAGAACATCAGTCAAAGCAAGCACAAAAACAAAACACGTCTACGAACAGCACCGAGAGATCTCTGTACTGACTACTGATAATAAAACTGAGGCGCAAGTAGGCGGGGCAAGTAGCTCCGTCCCGACCCCCGCATGTGAGAGCTACACCCCCGCGTACGACAAAGAGAGAGCACTGAACGCCAGCGAAACGGGCCGTTATAGGCCATGAATCGAAAGGTTTTCGTAGTTTTCGTTTATTTCGATAAATACGATAGATACCCAAATAAAACTAAATTATTTGGAATTAAGAGTCTTCACTCTAGTCGTATAATTAGTTTCCATAAGGATCGAAAATATAATTATAAGTGTAATAGGCGTCTAAATATTACTCGATTTCGTCGATAAAAAGGGCAAATTTTAAGTTGCTATAACTTTTTTTTTGTTTATTATTTTCGAACCAAAACTAATTACAGATCTAGATATTTATCATCTTAATGCTTGTAAAAAATTTGAATACGATGAGTTTTATGGTTTCGAAATTAAAACGAAAGTACGTTTGTATGGGATTTCGTCCCTCCAGTACCCCCTTAAAGCTTATTACGAGTACGTACAGTCAAGAAGAAGAGTATTAAACTAATGAATCCAACAATAGAAATTCAGCTAGCCATTTGGATTGTACGAACTACCAAATAAATAAATAAACGCTAGAAACAAACTTTTGCACCAAATGCTTTGAAAAATATTGTGATTATTGTAGCTTATTTCTTTTTACGAGATTTTTAATGCTTGTATTTAGTCTTTATTTAATTATCTGTGATTTTTAAAAATGTTAAGACTTTCATTCTACCAATGTGATTATTTTAATATAAATCATATTTTAAGACGTTAGTACTGTTCTTCCTGACTGTACGTTATAGCTTTAATGTTTTGATGGTGTCGGAATCCCAGTGAAACAAGTATTAAAATTAAAAGGTGTCGATTCGGACAAGGTGTCCGAATAAATTGTGTCCGAGTCGTCATCAACCCTTTTTTTTGTTAGTGTTAACTATATGTCAACCAGTCTCTACCGTCAACCAGTAAAACCGCTATTTCAGGAAGACTGAAAAGTATTGTGAATAGTGGGACATAATCATACTAATATTATAAATGTGAAAGTTTGTATGTATGGATGTGTGGATGTATATGTATTGATGTTTGTTACTCTTTCACGCTTCAACTACTGGACGGATCGGGATGAAACTTGGCACACATATAGGTTAGGTCCTGGAATATGACATAAGCTACTTTTTACCCCGGGAAAACGTCTTATTCGCACGGGAAAATCGAAAACAACGCCGGTGTAGCTGCGGGCGGACGGCTAGTAACATAATAAAGGGAAAATTATCACAGCTTAGGTTTACGAGGAATATTAGAACTGCAATTAAATCCTTAATTTTTTTAATTAAAATTATGAGTGCGTTTGACTACATCTCACCTGATGGAAAGTGACGATTTAGTCGAGGATGGTATACGCAAACTCTAATATACGTATTCACTCTCGCCTTGAAGATCTCAGGTTGTAAGAGTCTAGAAAGTTCATAGAAACACCATACAAAATGTCCCATTTGCTGGGGACCAAAGACCGCATTAATACTCAATACCCAATAATTTCCATATCCACTCTCTGCTGGAAAGACTAGTTCTACTAACCCAAGAGAAATTAAGTATATTTGTGCAATCTTTAGATACAAATGAACATAGAGTGATTGCTATAGATATGTTGAATATGAAGTCGATTATTCGATTAATGAATAATCGTGAGTCATTTGCAGAGGTGTGGAGGTGTTGCTCGTTTTCAGTTTTAATCGAGTCATGTATTACTATATCTACAGTAGGCACGTGGGCGACCGAGCTTTTCTGGGCGTGTAATAGTCAAGTAGCACCCGTCTATTGTTGAGTTGAATATCTAAACCAAAAAATACTGTTTTTTGACTGACTCGGTGGCATACTCTGCCTAGAGCTACCCGGCTAGGTGGAGTTCGCAGCCGGAACTACGGATCCGGCTGTTTGGATCAGGGTACTACGGGGTCGGGGGTAGCCCACCGCTTGCCTGCCGTTGGATCTATCGCCTTCGGCACTCTAGCTTGTCGGTCCCCCGACGGGTCATGGACTCGTAGTGGTATGTGGTTAGTTGCAGGGGTTGGGCAATGTTTGTTGCCTGGCAAGCACGTTGCGTCCAGGCGTCCCTGCCCGCGCGCAACTAGTGTTGTCGTAGCCGGCCACGTGGGCTATGGGCGAAAACAACGCGGGGCACGTGAGTTGTCCATTAAGCGGAACTGCTGGTTTAACTACTGGCAGGGAAGCATCTCCGGCACTTGCCTGGTCAGCAAGAAGAGCTAAGCTAGTACTGCTCCGGCCGATCCAGCCGCGTAGGAGTAAGTCTGGACAGGTGCGATGAGCGCTGGGAAGTGAGCGTGCCTACAGCTCCGGTACCACACCGGATATGTGGGAGCCAGCTTCTCTGGCGTCCCGAGCGGGGATCGAACCGCCAGCAGCGAATGTCGCGGGAGGTGAGCGCGCCTACAGCTCCGGGACCTACCTGGACAGTAGGTAGTGGTTCTCTTCCACGAGGCACTCGCCTTGCAGAGTACCAGGACAAGCGTCTTGGCGGCAAGACCTACCGTAACTGGTCCTTGTCTTCACCTTATGGTGTTGGCAGGAATAGCGGCCCCCACTGTTATGCCCTAGGGTAGGTAAGTGGGGACGCTATATCATAAACCTGGAAGTCTAGCGTATCTGGTAGATATACGAGAGGGAATGACTCGGTGGCTCAGTATTTAGTGCACTTGACTACTGATCCGAGGGTTGTGGGTTCGATCCCCACCCAGGGCAAGCATTTGTTTGATGAGCAGCTTTGTTTGCGCTGTCTCTGGGTGTTAAATATCTATAAATGTATGTATTTAAACGTATATAAGTATGTATATCGGTCTCTGGTTCCCATAACACAGGGAATCCTACTTTAGGGCCAGATGACCATGTGTGATTTGTCCCAGAATATTTATATTTATTTAATGAAAACTGTTTTTTTCATGGATGACAACTATAATCTAAATAGACTTAGAAAGTAAAACGTTGACCAAATACAAATTTACATACAACACTGTTATCCCTACTAATATTATAAATGCGAAAGTAACTCTGTCTGTCTGTTACGCTTTCCCGCGAAAACTACTGAACGGATATGGCTGAAATTTGGTAGGTAGACAGATTAGGACCTGGATTAAGACATAGGCTACTTTTTACCACGCTCGCGAGCCGCTTGCGGCTCGCGCACTGCGCACCCTTGAAAAGTCATAGAAACGTGGTCCACGCGGGTGAAGCCGCGGGAAACAGCTAGTGTATAATAAATTTCGCTCGTAAGACGTTAAAATAGTTGGGGAAAGGTTGATGTTAAAAAGTTTTATTCATAAGGGCCAAAAATGATTGGGCGCGGCCAACGGCCAGAGCTGTTTTTTACATGACGCGAGAAAATACCTTCGTTCTGTTTCATTGCTAGGACGGAAAAAATGGATTTGAACATTTTTACCTCCTGGGCCTAGAGTTACTCGGCAACTTCTCGGCAAGGTGGAATTCGCAGCTGGAACTACGGGTCCAGCTGTTTGGACTAGGGTACTACGTGATCGGGGGTAGCCCATCGCTTGCTACGAATCTATTGAATGCTTACGGCAGGCTTGTCGGTCCCCCGAGTGGGTTGTGGCCTCGTAGTGGTGATGTGACCTTCGTCACACAAAACTAAAAAGTACGACTTCTCATACTTTATATTATGTTTTTATATTATATTCTTTTTAATTTGTTTTTGTTATTATGTTTTCAAAACTTTGACGCATGATCATTCGTTTTTCCACCCCGACAGAATTTCTTTTTCTATTTTCATGTCTCTCTATTTTTATCTTGTATTCCTGTTTATTTTTAAAATGCAGTTCATTAAATCTTAGTTGGTGGTAATTCCTTATTTAATTTGACCCTGCCCTTGCCCTGCCCTCCAAGACCTCAGTATCGGAGCGGCGGTGGCTGCAGAGGTAGGTATGATGTGGTTAGTTGTAGGGATTTGGTATGTCTGTTGCCTGGCAAGCGCGTGGTGTCAAGGCGTCCTCCCCGCGCGCAACTTGTTGTGTATATAGTAGCCGGCCAAGTGGGCTCTGAGCGAAAGCAACACAGCGCACGTGAGGCGTCTCCGGAACTTACCTGGTTAGCAAGCAGTGTTACGTTAGTACTGCTCCGGCTAATCCGGCTGATTAGGAGTGAAACTGGACGGGTGCGATAAGCGCCTGGCTAGAAGGGGGAAGCCATTATCTCTGGCGTCTCGAGTAGGGATGGAACCGCCAGCAGCGAAGGCCGCGGAAGTTGAGCGTGCCTACCTGGAGAGTAGGTAGTGGTTCTTTCGACGAGGCACTCGCCTTGCTGAGTACCAAGACAAACGTCCTGGCAGCAAGACCTACCGCAGTTTGTCTTTGCCTCCGCCTCACGGCATTAGCAGGAATAGCGGCCTTCACTATATGACCTTGGTGTCGGTGAGTGTGGACACTATACCATAAACCCAGTAGTTTAGCGTGTCTGGTAGATGTACTAGAGGGCTTGTCCACCTCCTTGTTCGACCAATGTACTCGTATGTTACACAGTCAATTTTTATTGTAACCTTTCCATGTATGGGGATACCTAACCAACCACACTTGTTCAAATTTAAGTTCAACTTGGCATGCCAAGCGGCATGCCTCTTCGTGGTCATAGCACTATATACAAAGGCTAGCGTATAATTAAATTTGAAATAGATCTAGTGTAGGTGTCTAGATTTGAAAATACTTTATTTGAGCCTTAGCTGAAACATAATCTACGAATCGCACAGCCCCGCTGCCCGCTGCCCCGCAAGTACCCTTTCGTTGCTCTGCGTAAGTACATTTCGTTGCGCTACTATAAGCCGCTATATTGTTATACACTGTGCTCTAGTCGTGTGCATTCAACCATTTCTTACAAAACAAAGGACGTACGAACGACAAGTAATTTAAGTAATGTATTAGGTGTAGCTGCTTAGTATCATTATAATTTAGTCGGTAGTCCGCGAAGCGTATCGTCTCAGGAGTATATTGTAGCATCGAACACATAACTCACTGTCAACTGCGAGCTGCCAGCTTACTTCCCGGTATTATAGGATCTCTATCTCATTGGCATATAATAATGTAAAAGTAAAGTTGCCCAGAGAATATGGATCGAGATAGCTCGGTAGGTTAACGCAGGCACCACAGTATGGCCAACAATTGGCAAGCATAAAGCAACTTGGAAACAGGAGGGGGAGGGAGGCCTTTGTCCAGCAGTGAAATGGAACATAGCAAACTAAATGATTCGAAAATAAACAGAATAGTGACTGAAAACGCTTACGAATAGTGTATTCCTAGTACGCTCCATAAAGCTTATATCTGTAGTTTGTCTCATTTCCGTAAAATGTTGTTCAAATTCCGTAAAAAAACCGTATATAAATCTTTGCTAAATTAAAATATATGTAATATTTTTTTACGGAAATCTGAAAAACCACAGACACGGATATTAGTTTCTAGAAAGTGTTACCAAAATTTAAATGACTTTGATTAACTTTCAAATAAGAACCAAACTACGTTTGCACGCAGCACGCTCGAGATACACTCCTCTTAAATTCTTATATAATATTTTATGCCCTGCACGCGAGGTGCTAAGTGCAATGACCACTAGGCAGCTCAGCGGCTTGGAACATCACTGCCTATATTGTGGGAGAACTCCAGTCGAAACTGGAAAAGCCTGCAACTTATACAGGGGATGGAGAGAGTGACACCATTCGCCAAATTTATACATAACTTTCGCAGTTTAAAACGCCTGCAGAATTTTCTAACTTTCAAAACAAAACTCTTGCTTGCTCGAACTCTACTCCTTCCACTTGTAGATTACGGTAACGTTTCCTTCTTAGACCCCACTGTAGAGTTGCTCCTAAAGCTGGAGCGTCTGCAAAATTTATGCCTCCGATATATTTTTAGACTTCGTAAGTACGACCATATCTCGGAAAATTGTGTGAGGCTTAATTGGCTGTCCATCCGCCAACGCAGGGACTCCCATACTTTAGCTCTTCTTCATAATGTTTTGTGCAACCCTGCTGCCCCTCGTTATCTCCGAGCGAGGTTTAACTTCCGTACCTCTGCGGACTCCAGGTTGCGCTCCAGTAAAACCTATGCCCTCGCGATCCCCTCCCACACCACGGATACCTACACCAAGTCATTCACTGTTCAAGCCGCGCGTCTCTAGAACGAACGCTATCCCGGTCGATGTTAGGTTAAGTCCTTCCTTGGCCACCTTCAAGGCATCTATTAAGAAGATGTGGAGTCCCAAAACTGAATCCTGAGCTCGTATACTTATGTATTTATTACTATTTATATTGGTATTATCATTTTATTATATTTATAAGTATGAATATGTGAGTAACATGTCTCATGAGTTTTTTTACTATAATTAATTAAGTACACTGTATATTATGTAAAGTCGTGTTTGTAACTTTTGCTCTTACCTTTTTTCCTTGTTTTGAATCCAAATGTCATTTCATTACTAGGTTGACTGGAAGAGATCCCGTAAGGGATAACTTTTTCCCCGTGGAACCTTACCTTGTTCATGTGACGACGAGGTTACAAGGAACATTACAGACGGAACAAAAAAATACCTTTCATACAAAGTTATGGCCAATTAGATTTACGAGAATATATCCCGCGTGGACAACGTATCTATGACTTTTCGAGGGTGCGCAGTGCGTGAGCCGCAAGCGGCTCGCGAGCGTAGATAAAAGTAGCCTGTGTTAATCCAGGTCTGTCTACCTAACAAATTTCAGCCAGATCCGTTCAGTAGTTTTGCGTGAAAGAGTAACAAACATTTTTATTATTATAACAGCTCATATACGTCCCCACCAAGGGGCTCGAGTCTACCCTGAATCAGGGCGATTAGGCCTTAGTCGACCACGCGGGCCCAGTGCGGGTTGTTCGACTTCACACACAACCTTCGAGTTTCTTCGCAGGCGTGTGCAGGTTTCCTCACGACATACATCCATACATTCTTACAAACTTTCGCGTTTATAAACAATATTAGTATTAGTAGGATAATTATGAGGCCCAATTTTTTTTTGCAATTTTATAGGTATCTTGGGGAAAGTTGTTTAGTTTCATGATTAGATCCTGGTGTAAAATTTGGCCAAATACTTTAAATTCACCTGTATGTATGAGTGAGTCCATTAGGATTTGAACTGAACAGTGAACATGCCGCCCCAATTCCATTTATAGAAAGTTATTGCTATGTCCAAACTGATAGGAGAGCAGATGCAACATTATCGACTATAACCACAGGAAGCAACATTGGTGTAGATTCGAACAACACACTCGACTGAACTAAACTAAACTAAAATACAATTAAAATAAGTTTAGTCGTTTTCATGTGCTATTCGGTTTTATGCACGAAGTAAATTTGGTTGCCTACTTTGACAGGACTAAACACGATCAAATTGAATTCACAGACTATGTTAAATGGTGAACGAAAGAGTGAACAATATGATTGACGTAACCTGTTTACCGTAAGTGAAAGAGGAAACAAGATATAATTTTGTATAGCGCTGTCTCTGTTTCATATGTCATTTATGCTACGAATATAATCTATGAAAGGTTCAATAAAAACAGCTGATTTTGTTTTATTTTTATTTTTTTGGCTTGGCATCAAGGATTTTTGAGTGAAGTATTTAGGAGTTTGAATTTGCCTAAAAGTGCGTCGAGGCATTGTGAATTGTCAGAATCTGGAGAATATTAAGGTTTGATGATAACCAGGTTGGCAATCGATGGCTTTCTAAAACTGCCGAAGCTAAAAGTTGGAAAGACATAAGACCAGACGTCTTCCGACCTGGTTTATTGACCTGGTCACTATCATCAGAGTGAAAATTAGATTCAAATTATCAGATCAAAATTATTTAGGTCAGAGTCGCGCAGTGTGCTGATGCATCTTGGTTCAAACACTAAACTTCTACCTTTGACTGTTTTATAGAGCCGTCGGCCACCAACCTGGTCATCATGAGACCCTTAAGTCAAAGGTGTAGTGTCCTGGAGTACTTATCAGGGTTTGTACCGTCACTTTACTTACGTATTCATCACAAAATTTCCACTTTTGTGATGGTTGGTTTTCCAAGACCAATCAAAATTTAGTGGTCACCAAAGTAGGTCGCGATTAAAATTGGTTCAATTTTAGTTTGACACATCTAAAATATGGTCGTTCCGAATAGCAAAATGGCGTTTTAAACTTAATTTAATTCGATTTTAGTTAAGATCTGTCAGTTAAGTCGAGTTTTTGCGAATAGCAAACGTAATTTTGACACATCTTAGCCTAATTTTAGTTTAGTTGATTGGTGCAAAACCGAATCGACACCTTTATCGACTGAAACCCCAAGTTTTGACAACTAATGTAATGTTATAATGTTAGGTCAAGGACAGACCAGGCCAATTAGCAACAATATAGCAACGTGCCTCTAACTCGTGAATAATCGATTTTAAACGATTAATCAGCTTGTATGTATGAATCCATTACATTTAAACTGAACAATGAACCTGCCACATGCCCCAATTCCATTTATAGAAAGTTATTGCTATGTCCAAACTGATAGGAGAACAGATGGAACATTTTACATTATCGACTATAACCCCAGGTTTTGAGTTGCATTTGATGACCACTAATGTTGGTTCACGGACAGGCCAGGTCAATTAGCAACAATATAGCAACGTGCCTTTAGCTCGCGAATAATCGATTTTGAACGCTTAATAATTGTAATTAATTAAGTCATTGCTTTGGTTAATTCTGTTTATTTGTTGGAATTCAACGCTTTGATAATTTAATTTGTCTTATTATTGGCAGATCTTAGAATATAAAAGGGTCTCTGTTTGACCAATAGTATAATTATAATCCTGTATCCTTATCTTTACTAATGTAATAATATAAATCTGAAAGATTTCTGTCTATTTGTTACCCATATGCCATATTTATCCTTTTGAACTGATTTGGCTGAAATTTCATTCCGGAAAATATATAGTTCCTAAGGGATCTCGAAAAAAAAAAACACTCGCCACAACCTCAAAAAGTGATAAAAACTCAAACGATATCCGATATCCATAATGTAATAATATAAATATGAAAGATGTCTGTCCGTTTGTTACCCATACGCGCGAAAACTAATGAACTGATTTTGCTGAAATTTTGCACAGAGCTTAAGTAAACGGTGAGATACCACACAGAAGAGTTTTCATTCCGGAAAAATATATAGTTCCCAAGGGATCTCGAAAAAAAACCACTCTCCACCACCTCAAAAGTGATAAAAACTCAAACGATATCCGATATCCATGCGGTTGCTGTCCAAGCTAGTAGCTAATCAAATTATGGCTAAAATGCTTTTAGAGGCCTAACTATGACCACAACCTGGACACTTCATACAACGGGCCAGAAATGACAAGAATCGAAAGGAATGACGGAATAAACAAAATGGCTGCGAAATCCTATAAGTTCGACAACTAAACTGTAACCAATCTGTATCAATCTGGATGACGAGGCGGTGAGGTCGCAATCTAGAGAGCGGCAGGGAGTGTCTATAATGTATGTTAGTTAGTACTAATATAATATTATATACTTTTCTATGACTAAAGAATGTCAGTACATTCAAAGAATAGGGAATATTACTGAAATAGTACAGTACCATCTCTGCTCTGTACACACACATGCAAAAGTTCCCTAAAGCCCAAACTGCCACTCATTTTAACCATACGTAATTTAAATTAAGATTTAAATGACATTTCATATAATTAACAGATGTTTATGGCTCTACCAGTCATACACATCCATTTATCTGGTCAGTATAAATATATTATGTCGTGCGCATTTCACTTTTTGAGGCTAAATAAAGTGGTGGTGTTTGTCGCGTGGTTGGTGTTAGTCATGTCCATATTTTTGGATATACATTGCTCCTAAATGTCACCTATTTCGTCTGTTTTGCTTTCGTGTGTTATTGTACTACCTACCCACTTTGGTATGTAGTACAATAAACCGCCTCCGTAGCTCAGAGGCAAAGTTCACCGGCTTTACACAGGAGGTCGCGGGTTCGATTCCCGGCGGGGTCAATTGTAAGACTCGGTTTGGTTGGTGGTAGGGCATTTTCTAAGCCCGCCTGGCTAGCTACCACCATCTTATCTAAGTCTTGCCGCCAAATATCAATGTTGAAATCATTGGTGTGTTCCGGCATGAAGATAAGATAGCCAGTTCCCCATTGCGTTGGGGAATCTTGGTAAGCCCGCTTCCATCTTCGGAAACATCGTCACTTACCACCAGGTGAGATGTTGTCAAGGGTTTACCAATTGTGAATAATAATAATAAAATACGTACCTACTTCTTCAATTTGTCATTCGGCAAAATAATAAAGAATACTTACTTACTTACAAGCTAGTAATTCTAATTTCTTGATAATGAATTGGCCGGTTGTAATGAAAAGTGTATGTACGATTTAATTCTAAAGAAGCAAAGCGCTTTTTAAAATTACTGTGTAAAACTTAAAATATTAATATTTTCATGAAAACATTATTTTTAGGGTTCCGTACAAAAAAAAAGAAACCCTTATAGGATGACTCGTGTGCCTGTCTGTCTGTCCATCCGTCTGTCACAGCCAATTTGCTCCGAATCTATTGGACCACCTCAGATGAAATTTGGTAGGATGGTGTAATTCTATGACCCAAACACAGATGTGCAAATATACATATAAATATTTTGTTTAAAATAAGGGTCATTTTAGGAGGACAATTTAGGAAAAAAAAATACAAACCTTACTGTGTAATATTATCAAATGAAAGGGCTCGTTATTTAGATCTCAAATATATTTTTGTTATTATTGATTTTATTCATGTTAGAAGATGAAAATTGACCCCTCCCTGATCTCCGAAACTACTGAGCCTAAAATTTTGAATAAAATACAAAATATAGTTACTTGCTTTTAGATTACAGGAAAACCTATAGGAATTCGATCAATTGAAAAAAAGGGGTAAACAATTGAGTTCAATAAGTTTACTTACGGAAAATAGTTCACTACAACACCACTAGATAGCGCTATTATTAGTCAACTCGCGTCTTACTGTGAAGATTTCAAATGTGATATTTTGTATTTGACTTTGGCATTGTACGGAACCCTCTCTTACTTGGCCGATTTTTTTAAAATAAATCGAACCACATACTTACCTAACTAGAGTTTTGTTTTTGCTTTAATGTACGAATTTACATTGGAATGGGTTTTATATTTTTTGAGAAATTAAATTATTAGTTTGTATGGAAGACGATTGTTGATATGTGCTTTTAAACAATTTTATAACGACATACTTTATAATATCATAATTCATTATCTTCCCACTCTGATTTCAACTGCGTCATAAATAGATTATGAAATATTGAATTCTATATTGCCCTTTTATTGAAATTTTATAAAAAACTTACTCAGTTAATTTTCCATCAAGTCTTAACTTAATTAATCAAAAAAATTTACATAGGTCTATGACGTTGAATATGACTTTAGTCACACCTTGCTATTGCAAGCGTTTTTAGAATGAATTGCATGGGTACCATATGTTTTTAAGGCCTTAAGATGGGTCAAATGACAATATTCAATTCAAATTATTAAAAGACTGTGTAAAGCTATCACTGTGGAATAAATATATAATATACTTAAAGTAATAAAAAATCGATTTAATTGAATACATTTTTAAAAATATTACCACTTTTGATGTAAAAAAATATACTGTAGACCCTGTTTTTGGCATTAATTGCAACAAAAAAAAATGATCAATAAAACCAACACACAAAAATCGGTGACCTTTCATTTTAAAACTTATTTAAAAGTATTTAAAAGTAATAAAAACATGTAAAAAGGAGAATTGGGCGTTCGGTTTCAACGTAACAGCCGCGTTGAAGCCCACATTGATTTGAACTTAAAATGAATATATTTACGTTCGATATTATTTTAACACGTATCAACCTGCTCGGATTGAGAAGATGTCTTAAAAGCCTTAATGACTGACTCTTCGTATTTTTAACTAATATTAATAAAGCTTTTAATGGTCCCGTCTACGCCGTTGTAGTTAGAGCTTTTGTATTGTTTTAGGTGGCGTCGGTGATAAAATCTCAGGGTTTTTACTAGTCACCGACCATTTTCTAAAACACCCACCATGATTTAATTTTGTTCTCGAACGTTGACGTGCCTTCCACAAGAAAAGGCCAAAAAACAAAGTGACATTCTTGACTGATGATAAAAAGTTACTAACAGTCAACTACCCTATTAAGGAATTTTATTTTGTTGTTGACGTTTCTTTTAAGAGGAAACGCGGTCTGAAGAATAGGTATTTGAATAAAATGTTGCTGTCTCCCTCCCCCAGACCTCTTCGTATACAGCAAGAAAGGGATAAATGCAGTGCATACTGATAAAAGGCCCTAAAATTGACCAAAACAGCATTTCGTATTTTCTTCCCCAGAAATTAAGCAATAATATTCTTTTCAAAAATAATTAAAAAAACGCTTTACCCATGCTTCTATGTTTTAATTTTATTGTTTATATGCGTATTATTTTTTTGGTGGGTGTCTGAAAATGACGTTTCAATCGGGCAATTTTCTCAGTTTTTAAAGGCTCGTACTTTCTATTATAATTAGAAGAAGTCGTTTAATATGGGAAAAAACAAAACATAGGGGCTTGACCATGGTAGATATAGGTTTGATAGAAAAAAACATTTTTACTCTATTGTCATTATCCAGGGAGGAAACAGGGGACTACGTTTGTATGGAAAAAATGGCGCCCGCGTTTCCTCTTAAGTATCGAATTGTTCCGATAATTCTGGAACCTAAATAATAGGCATCTTTTAATTTTCGTGTCTATACACTACGCATCTTCTTCTTCTTGTCGTGTGGCACAATTAACTAATATGGGAAAAAACAAAACATAGGGGCTTGACCATGGTAGATATAGGTTTGATAGAAAAAAAACATTTTTACTCTATTGTCATTATCCAGGGAGCAAACAGGGGACTACGTTTGTATGGAAAAAATGGCGCCCGCGTTTCCTCTTAAGTATCGAATTGTTCCGATAATTCTGGAACCTAAATAATAGGCATCTTTTAATTTTCGTGTCTATACACTACGCACCTTCTTCTTCTTATCGTGTGGCACAATTAACCGTACTATCCAAGGGATAGACGGCGATTGCCTGGTGTTGCACTTAGGAGGAGCATCAGTACACTAATCATGACTCATTTACTTTCCTTCCGACTATCGAACACGGTCACGCTGTCAAACACATTGAAATTTTGTCCGACTGCCTAAATAAATAAATAAAATAAATATTCTGGGAAAAATCACACATGGTCATCTGACCTCAAAGTAGGATTCCCTGTGTCATGGGAACCAGAGGCTGATATACATACTTATATACGTTTAAATACATACATATAATAGATATTTAACACCCAGACACAGAGCAAACAAATCTGCTCATCACACAAATGCTTGCCCTGGGTGGGGATCAAACCCACAACCCTCGGATCAGTAGTCAAGAGCACTAACCACTGAGCCACCAAATCAGTTAAAAAAGTCCTAAAAAGGAAGGAGAGTAATCCTTTTAGGGGTGCGTGGTATGTTGGATGTCTTTTTCTTTGGCTGAGCCTATAGCCTAAACGGATTGATGTATTTAGGAGTACGAGGTGTCGTTCGATTCGTCGTAATCCCTTGATTAGGATACATTTTTACCCTCCTGCCCAAAAAAGAGGGGTAATGTTTTTATGCCGTCGGGTTTTTAATTCAATTGGTTAGTTCATTTGAAACTTGATGTATTGTTAAACTTTTATTACATCGTCTCAAATTTTTTCGTCTGTGTGTTACATGTCGCGTGACGGTCGCTTTCGTCTGGCGGTATGATCGTTACGTCCTCTGTTTCGTAGCGAGAGCAGCCATGATCGTTTCGTCCTCTGTAAAGTTTCACTTTTACCGTGGTTTCATAAAACCACACACTTTTTTTAGTAAAAGGCTGGTTTCAATAATTTGTCAAGTTCATCGCTGTTCGTGTGACGGACGAGGTCGCGCGCGGCTAGGCAGTAGGCACGCCATTCGCAACTCGCGTGCTTACGTTGCGACGTCGATTTGTTTCATGCGTTTAGTTCAGTTTGCCACCGTAATTAATACCACACCTTTTAACCGCCTCCGTGGCGTAATGGTTAGTCCATTCGCTTCGCACCAGGAGGTCGCGGGTTCGATTCTCGGCGGGGTCAACTTGTAAGACTCGGTTTTGTTGGTGGTAGGAAATTTTATAAACCCGCCTGGCTAGCTACCACCATCTTATCTAAGTCTTGCCGCCAAACATCAGTGTTAACAACATTACCTAATGTGTTCCGGCTTGAAGATAAGATAGCCAGTTCTCCATTGCATTGGGGAATCTTGGTAAGCCCGCTTCCATCTTCGGCATCATCTTCATGTACCATCAGGTGAGATGATGCCAAGGGCTTACCAATTGTGAATAAAAAAACACCTGGTTTATTTCCTGATTAAATTCTTATCTCTTTTTCTTTTACCTTTAGTTTTTACCGAAGCGTCGGTGGCTCAACCGGTAACCACTCGGTCCTCCTAACCAGAGGTGCTGGGTTCCAATCCGAACGGCCAATGTACCAATGAGTTTTTCGAAAATTACGTACATATATACTTACCGATTGCTTTGACGGTGAAGGAACAACATCGTCAGGAAACCTGCACACACCTGCGAAGAAACTCGAAGGTTGTGTGTGAAGTCGACAAACCCGCACTGGGCCCGCGTGGTCGACTAAAGCCCGATCGCCCCTCTATGGGGATATATATGAGCTGATATAATGATGATAGTATTTTTTCATATTCACAATTGGTAAGCCGTTGGCATCATCTCACCTGATGGTATGTGACGATGATGCCGAAGATGGAAGCGGGATTATTACCAAGGCAATGGCCATGCAAATGGGGGCAACTGGCCATCTTATCTTCAAGCCGGTACAAATCAATGTTGTTAGCCACGGATCAGATAAATAATTATCTGATCCTTGTTGTTAACATTGATGTTTGACGGCAAGACTTAGATAAGATGGTGGTGATTGAAAATATCAAAATGCCCTTCCACCAACCAAACCGAGTCTTACAAAGTTAGACTCCGCGCGGGAATCGAACTCTCGACCTCCTGGTGTGAAGCTAAATGGCCTTTGAGCTAAATGGCCACGGAGGTAATGGTGGAGGTGATAGGTATAATAATTTGGGGTCGGTTTTGTTCAATCGTTTCAATTTTAAACTGATCCGAATTTTTTGTTTTATTGAAGTTCACAATTAATAGTAATTCGTTGTTAAGGGCTAACATTTTAGGTAGCTAAGCCAACTGTGTCAGGTGGCGGCTATGCTCTTCCATAATACCTTTACGTAATTCAATGATTATATCAACCGGTAACGACTCGGTCCCCCTAACCAGAGGTGCCGGGTTCAAATCCGGGCGGCCAAAGTACCAATGAGTTTTTCGAAACCTACGTACATATACTCACCGATTGCTTTCACACACCTGCGAAGAAACTCGAAGGGTGTGTGTGAAGTCGACCAACCCGCACTGGGCCCGTGTGGTCGACTAAGGTCCGATCGCCCTAATTCAGGGTAGGCTCGAGCCCCTCGGTGGGGACGTATATGAGCTGATACGACGAATTCAATGATTATAGAGATACAATTTGCAGGAAAATAAATCTATGGGTAGGTATTTATTTGTTATCTTTTTTATTATTATTCACAATTGATAAGCCCTTGGCTTACGAAGTAACTATTTAGTAATCTGTGCCTTGGCATCATCTCATAATGGTAAGTGACGATGATGCCGAAGCTGGAAGCGGGCTTACTTAAGAGTCCCCAACGCAATGGAGAACTGGCTATCTTATCTTCAAGCCGGAACACATCAACGTTGTTAACACTGATGTTTGGCGGAAAGACTTAGATAAGATGGTGGTAGCTACTTAGGCGGGCTTAGAAAATGCCCTACCACCAACCAAACCGAGTCTTACAAGTTAACCCCACCGGGAATCGAAGCCGCGACCTCCTGGTGTAAAGCGAATGGACTAACCATTACGCCACGGAGGCGGTTAAACTTATTTGTTTTTAAATGCAGTAAATAGTTACAAACAAACAAACATCGATAAACACTGTTACACTATCTATTATACAGGGGTGTAACAAAATTGGTGTACGATCCGTTAACGATAGGTTCTACTCATCACACTGAACAACTTTTCCTAGGAAACCCCTAGTCAATTCTAAAAAAAATGCGGACCCTCCATACAAAAATGCACACAAGGTCGATCAGCTGACCGATTTGTATGAAGAGTTTTTTTTTTGCGATTTTGCAGCGAAGTCATAGAACAAAAGTTTTCAGTATGATGAATGAAAGCCCCAGTTAACGGGATCTACACCAATTTTGTTTCACTGTATACAGGATATATCCCAGTACAATAATTACAAAATCCTGAACAAATCTTTTTGCTTTCGTCCATTTGTTAATGGTCATGGACTATGGACAGTCTTAACTAAAGAATCCATAAAGCCAGCTAACGGAAACGTCTAGACCAGGACAGTCGTGCGGAGGGTTGAAGGCGAGTTCGGGAGTCCGAGCCCAAACTGCCATAGTCGCCTTTGTTCCGCCGTTTGAGACAATTCATTCAGGGGGGAAGAAGCAGAAGTTGGCCAGTGACTAGTGACACAGTATTGCAATATAGCGGGTTACAGTAGTGCAACGAAAGTACTTACGCAGTGCAGCGGGTGGCGGGACACAGCCTGGCAAACTCGCGTGGCGGCATCGTGCGCCGTCAAAGGCGTTGCGCTACTGTAAGCCATATCGTAATACTGTGCTAGTGATGTCGGCTGTGACGCAAACATGAAAGGAGTTGGAATACTGTACAATTTCTTACACTGTGGCTTTATTGTAGATGCTTACTAATATATACAGAACATCCATTTATCTTTCTGGAATCGTCTTGTCATCCTTCATTTGTACCTCTACTTGTTTTGTTGTGTGATCTAACTCTAACTATTGTATATGTATATGTGCTCTAGTCTTATACATAGGTACAGTGTTGTACAGAAGTGCATGTCTGTAGTCCAGTCTCCATCTCTTTCTGTTTTATCGTGTTGTGCTATGCTACCCCTAGACAAAGTATATATATTAGTACTAACATACAGTATGGACACTCCCTGCCGCTCTCTACATTGCGCCCTCACCCCCTCGTCACATTGATACTGATTGGTTAGTTTGGTTGTCGAACGTATAGGATTACGCTATTTTGTTTGTTCCGTCATTCCTTTTTTGAAATGTCATTTCTGGCCCGTTGTATGAAGTGTCCAGGGTGTGCCCAAGGGATAGACAGGGCACTTGCCTAATGTTGCACTTAGCATCACACGCGGTCGCGTGTGTGTCGTTTTGATTTACGCGAGTATTATTAATTAGGGACTGGACCACGTCAGAAAACGACGGTCAAAAATCGTAGTTGGCAGTACTCTACTATCTACTTCTTCTTTGTCTTACCCTCTCTACCAGGTAGCTGGTTTCGGGTCTCCTTGGACGTCTGCGTCATAGGGCTTGTTTGTGTACTCAGGTTCTCTTTTTCTTTCTTCATCATCATCATCCTCTTCGTCGCCCTCAGTCAGGGGTATTTATTTAGGGCCTTTTTAATGGGTTGGTCATCCCGACGTCTCAGGATATGGCCGTAACAGAGCAACCGACTTTCTTTTACTTTTCCAGCTATCGGTGTTACCTTGAACGACCCCTTGACATACTCGTTTTGCACTTCTAAACATTCAAACATTTTCAGTTCATTTGTATATAGTTGCTGTTTGTGCGCTTGCGCTTTCTTAAAGGCTCATTCAGCATTCTGCTCCGTAAGAGCTTGTCCAGATGACGTGACAGTCGCGCGTCTGAACACTTATTGTGTCCACATGGTGTGACTTAGGTACGCGCGATTTACTCGCAAGCTTTGAAGGACTGTTTCATTCAGTCAAATAATTCGCTCAAATAAGTCAAATAATTTCAGTCGCTGCAATGAAGCTGAACTTCACACCTGGACAGCTTCTATCTTTATATCAAGCACAAGTAATCTTGTATGGAGTACTGTTCTCACTTATGGGATGGATCAGTCCACTATCAGCTGGATATCTTGGACGCTATCGACCGACGCGCCCGAAGACTTATTGGCGACGTGAAGCTTGTCGAAAACAAGCTTCAAAGCCTTGAGCATCTCCGCAAAGTTGCCTGTCTTTCGGTTTTCAATCGAATTCATTTCGGAGAGTGTGCTCTAGAACTTCACCACCTCATTCCCCCAGCTCCATTCCACCTTCGGCAACGAGACGCAGGGGGAGGTTCCACCCCTTTGTTGTTGATATTCAGCCCATACGCACGAAGCGTTACGCTTCCTCATTTATTATGCGAACAGCGATGGAGTGGAACTCCTTGCCTGCGTCTGTGTTCCCCGACTCCTATAATTTGGGGATATTAAAGGCGAGAGTGAATAGGCATTATTTGACTTTGCATGTACCATCCTCGACTACATCGTCACTTACCATCAGGTGAGATATAGTCAAACGCACTTAAATTTTTAATAAAAAAATAATTAATTTGTCTTAACTCTACTCATCCAGCAATCGCTTACTTACCGGCCTTTGCGATAATGTACCTACTGTTTTTGTCGTGTGCACCATATTCTGTCCTTCACTTATAAAATCATCATATCAGCCGAAGGAAGTCCACTGCTGGACATAGGCCTCCCCCAAGGATCTCCACGACGACCGGTTCTGCGCTGCCCGCATCCAGATCATCGGTCCACCGAGTGGGAGGCCTGCCTACACTACGCTTTCCGGTGCGTGGTCGCCACTCGAGAACCACTTATAACATAAACAAATACAAATAGATAATCAATCATATTAGGAAAAAAGTTTTTTTTTGAGGTTCGTGCATTATGAAGACAAATACAATATTGACAAATTATACCGGAGTTCACACCAAGGAGCCAAAAAAATCAAATAAGTTGTTGACTTTCTTTTCCTTACTAAATACGTCCACTCGAAGCAAAAATTTATTCATAGTACTCTATGGAACTACTCGGTCCTTCTAGCGTCGGTGGCTCAACCTGTAACTACTCGGTCCTTCTAACCAGAGGGTACCGGGTTCAAATCTGGACAGCCAATGTATCAATGAGTTTTTCAAAACTTACGTACATATACTTACCGATTGCTTTAACGGTGAAGGAAAACATCGTGAGGAAACCTGCACACGCCTACGATAAAACTCAAAGGTTGTGTGTGAAGTCGACCAACCCGCACTGGGCCCGCGTGGTCGACTAAGGCCTGATCGCCTTGATTTCAGGGTAGGCTCGAGCCCCTCGGTGGGGACGTATATGAGCTGATATAATAATAATACTCTATGGAAACAATTGCGAGTGTACTGGACGGACCAACGGCGTCCCTACTCCCTAGTATATCGGGTCGTGCGCTATACGCGCGAGCAGCAAAACGCGCAACAACTGCACGTGGACGAAATGTATAAATCTCGCGTCATCTGGACAAGCTCTAAGTCATGCCTGATCTTACTGCACAAGTTGAGTGTACCTTTTCAATCGACTTCCAAAAAGGAGGAGGTTCTCAATTCGACTGTATGTTTTTTTTATGTGTGTTACCTCAGAACTTTTGGCTGGGTGAACCGATTTTTATGATTCTTTTTTTATTTGAAAGCTAGCGCTTCCCGTGTGGTTCCATGTAAATTTTATTAAAATCGGTGTAGTACTTTATGAGAAAATTAACAAAAACCAAAAATAATAATGCAGAAATGTGCTAAGTTGTTGCAATGGAAGTCAGTTTGTTAACGTGTTTAGCGTTTTCAATTATTGTACAGCGCCTTATTTATTAAGATAATGTTTTACAAACTAGCATGCACTTTTGCATCCTACTGTACCTTAATTTACAATTATTGTCTGATCTATTTACCTGTAAATGTTCTATCTGATCTCGAAACCGCGTGGGTGGGACTAATGAAGCAGCGGATTCAAGGACTTCCCTTTTACTGCACATGCAATGAGTAGGTACTGACGGAGACACGTGGCTCGCCGTGTGACCTGTTTGTCACCTCGATTTGAATCGATACTTGACACATACAGTTTGTTTCATCTAAATTATCCATTAGACCTGGCAGAAATGAAAAAAAAAGTTGAAGAGCGACCTTTTTTTTTATTTCTGCTAGAACCCTCAGCTCATATCTAGCAGCGAGCTGTTAGACAGGCTTAAATCGCATGTTGGTAAAGAACGGTTGCTATGCTATGTCTAAAACATAACCCTTCCCGTAGAAAGTGCTAAAACCATAGACTTGCATTCTTATATTTTGACAGTAGAACACACACACCTATATTTACTTCGTGATTTCAGTGTATATTAAACCCTAAAATATTGTTGCGTTGTGCAAAAACCTTACCTTTTCAAATCTGATACATAGATGAAACATTTATTCAAAGCTGCATTACAATATACAGTGATACACAAAAAGAAAAAAAAATAACAATAACTTCTAATATCTAGCTTAAGTGTAAGAAGGGGATAGATTCATAAAATGGTTTTCATCTCTATGGTACAACTGTTTAATGTTGTTGAACCATGTCCACACAACCTTGACCAGACGGTGATCCGCCTTACGTTATACTTACCTATCCAATCGTCCACTTTACTATTATAAATAATACCACATAGTGACGCAGTGAAAATTATTTTCTGTTGAGAGTTATTCCCAAAGATCTATTTCTGTTGGCCCACACCCACTGGCTGCAAATCGACGTCTCTCCCCGAACAGTGGAGTTGTGTTTTAATTTTCATATTTTACAACGTTCCAAAAAGTTGATTGCTAAGTGAGGAAACTCCTTTGTTTTGGTGACAGTGCACAGTGACATTGGCGAAATGAAACGGAACGTAAGTAAGTCATGTGTTCGCGTGTGCTTTATAAATAAGTATAGCTAGTTGTAGAGGAGCATCGTGTACTGCACTTGTTCAATTCAATATGTTTATTCAAAATAGGTGCAAATTACACTATTTCTGATAGTCATAAAATAATAATAACAATGTCATTTGTGAAGAATCAAAAAATAAACAATAATTATAATTAAAGGTCAAAATTAAATCCTTGATTATATGTAGATAGATATGTCATTAAAACATGAAAACAATATATCACGAAAAGTTATATACATAAAAAAAATCATTGAATGCATTTAACAAGATAGGCCAGTTCACGCGGACAGCACCCGGTCACGAGTATAACGCGATAGTCAGCCATTGTGACGATTCGATGAATGTTGTCACAATGGAATAACTTTGGTCCTTCGAAATAAGTGTCTTAATAGTAGGACCTTTATGGAAGGTATTTCTGTTGCTGGTATAACAACGAATAATAAAATTTAAAAGGGGGGGTCCTCATACAAAAACGTGTTTTAAAATAGGTATTTTTGATTTAGCTCTGTCGTAAAAACGGTAATACAAGCGAGAAACTTTGTGTGATTTTTAGTACTAATTATAAGGTAAAAGATCAAATAATAAAAATCGTCAAATGTGAGTCGTACTTGCGCTAAGGAGTCCAATCTGAAAGAAAAAATAATTTTTCTATCGCTTGCGTCGTTGGTCTGTTCTTTGTAATGTGAATAGGTATCATTGTTATAGTTTGTGGAGGGAGAAGTGTCGTGGTACGGAACCCTCGGATCGCGAGTCCGACTCGCACTTGTCCTTTTTAGGGGACCCTATTACTAAGACTTCACTGTCCGTCCGTCCGTCTGTCTGTTTGTCACCAGTCTGTATTTCATGAACCGTGACAGCTAGACAGTTGAAATTTTCACAGATGATGTATTTCTGTTGCCGCTATAACATCAAATACTAAAAATTACAAAAAGTGAAAAAGTGAAAAAGGTAAGGGGGTCTCCATACAAAAAACGTGTTTTTTTAAACGTGTAGAAACTAGTGATATCTAGTATAATGGTACGGAACCCTTTGTGTGCGGTTCTGATCTGACTCGCAGTTGTTGGTTTTTTTTTAAGGTCTACGGCACTTGCGGTCACATACATTACGATTTCTCGATCGACAAAATAATAATTATAATTATCCTTCACTAGTGGATGCCCGCAGCTTCGCCCGGGTAGATCCCGTTTTCCGTTCCCGTGAGAATAAATCCGTTAATAGGTTTCGGCTGTGTCAGTCCAGTATATATACCAGTTATGTAACAGTCAGTCACCTTTTCCTTTTATATATACATATTGATCAACAAAATAATAATTATAATTATAATCTTTGATTCCAAAAACGGGTTTAACCTATAAAAATAACAGTTGTAAATAACTACACGAATTAGTTAAAAATTAAAAACTCGACTGCTTAAAACTTAAAACGAATCTAACGATACAACCTCGCAATCCAAAATCCGTCAAGCTGTTTAAGCTACAGAGCGTGCCAAAGAAGTAAATATACATACATACATTAAAAAAACATAACTCTCCTGAGCGCAGTCGGTCGGGTAAAAATAAACAATGTTGAGTATGAATAATCCACCTTGGGCAACTTATTTTGTTTGTCATGCTATACGGATAGTATGCGATATTATTTCGACAGGCAGACATTTCAATTAAGTTCCTGTTGGTATCACTTTTGATAACTTTGTCTGCAACTAAATTTCTCAAAGGCAACCCAAAGGGCAATGGAGCGTGCTATGCTCGGAGTTTCTCTGTGTGATCCAATCAGAATTAACGAAAAGATCCGTAGGAGAACCAAAGTAACCGACATAGCTCTTAGAATTGCTAAACTTGAGTGGCAGTGCGCGGGGCACATGTCTCGTAGAACGGATGGCCGTTGGGGTAGTAAAGTTCTAGAGCGGCGACCGCGCACCAGAAAACGTAGCATAGAAGGCCTCCCACGCGGTGGACCGACGACCTGGTGAAGGTCGCGGGAAGCCGCTGGATGCGGGTAGATGCAGAACCGGTCGTCGTGGAAATCCTTGAAGGGGGCCTATGTCCAGCAGTGAACGTCCGTCCTTCGGCTGATATGATGATGATGAAATTTCTTTGCTTCGTTTAGAACAGACAATAATATTTGCTTTGGATGAGGACTTTTAGCAACTCAATAAGAAAATACTAATTTAATCTTGGTCTAGAAGGTCGGCAAAATGAGGTTTCAGAACTTTCCGTTCAAGTGATGTCATCTGGTGTCAATGCGTTCCGAATGTATGAACCCCTGAACACAAATATATGAGATGACAAACGCGCAGACTTGGGGGTAGAAACTGTGGCGTCGTAAAGGTAATTTAAAAAAAATGTATAAATGCAGTTTAAATTGTTTTTTAAATTAAAACAATGTCTTCTTTCAGTAAAATGTTCCATCTACAATATTCAAGGTCCTTTCCCTCCATGTGGCATAGCTGTGGGACGCCCTGTATATCATCAAAAAGAATTAACGAAAAATATTTAAAAAACATAAGATATCTAGAGAGTAGAGAAAAAAACCTCTAAATTGTGTCATTTTTGGACGTTTTCTAATAAATTGTTTGACCAATTAGTAAAAATGCTTATAGTATGTTATATTTGTATAGTATGAGCAGATTGCTCAAAAAGCCCTTTCATTTGATACTTACCCCACACGATACTCGTATGTTTCAATAAATTATTTTTTTCATTATTTGCGTCGTCCTTCTTTAGAAGTTCTGTAGTTCCTGCCCCCACAATCTGCGCGCTGGTCATGGAAGTCATACTAAATGCATTGATAGCACTTCGCCGTTTCGTCTATTCGAATAAATATGTCTAAGCACCTGCTATGAAATGATACCTTTTAAATGCGAAAAACCGCAAGGACATCGGCCCAGTAGTTTTCGAGATAAATGGGAACATTCGTTTGTACACACAAACAAACAACCACTCACCCTAAACGCATACCCCTTCTCCGTTCCGTCGTGGGTAAAAATATAAAGTTTAAGTGGACGTCCGACAATTCGACTTCGAGATTTTGATGATATTGTACTCTGTATCACTTAGACACCCAAAAACTTGTCGAGATAAATGTGTGTGTGTGTGTGTGTGTGTGCGTGTGCGTACGCTTGCGCGTGTGCGTGCGAGTGTATGCGTATCCTTACCCCTGGTTTGCGGAGAAACTGGACCCACTGATGAAATTTTGTACATTTGGTTGAACCTTTCTTTCGATTTTTTATTTTCAAAATATTAGAATACGTCTCGTACAAAAAGAGACAAAATATTTTTTTCCTCAGAAATGGCTCTTAGGATGTTTCTCAAATGTAACACTTATAAACTTTTAAAATATGGCATAAGTGGCATATACCCGGAAAAACTAAAAAATAAAAGTTTAAAAAACTAAAAACCGACTTCAAAATGAAATTCACTCAAAAGTGTGAAATAATATTATTATACTTAGGTACACGACATTCACCAACAATAACGAAATCCAAGTGGGTACGATTTAAATTAGGGGCCTAAATTTATTTTTGAGGTCGGTGTCAGCAATGCTATAAGTAAAATGTGCTATGTGCTGGTACCGACCTCAAAAATAAATTTAGGGTTGCCCTCGATTTCCCTGGGATCCCATCATCAGATCCTGACTTGGTGACAATGGGACCCCCTCGGGAGTATACTCTTTCGAATAAAAAAAGAATTTTAAAAATCATTTCACAATCGGCGGAGATATCGCGTAACAAACATACAAAAAAAACATACAGTCGAATTAAGAACCTCCTCCTTTTTAAAGTCGGTTGAAAAAAAAAAGTTTTTCTTCAAAATGGCACTAAGGATGTCGAACAAAATTTCACCATCAACTCCTATTAATATGCAATAAGTGAAATAATTGGGGGAAACTCTAAAAAAGGTATCTGCCATACAAATTAAACTTTATAAGTAGCTCCGGTGAGAAAGTGATGAAAGATGATGATTCTCCGTTTGCGGATTTAATTTATTTTTTATGTACAATCGTGAGCGTTAAACCCCGCGGCGGAGTAGTTTGGAAGGCCTAACTTTGGATAGAAATTAAGTCGTTAATTTAATTTCTTTTCATAACATGATAAAACGTTATCATCATATCAGCTCATATATGTCCCCACCAAGGGGCTCAAGCCTACCCTGAATAAGTGCGATCGGGCCTTAGTCGACCACGCGGACCCAATTCGGGTTGGTCGACTTCACACACAACCTTCGAGTTTTTTCGCAGGCGTGTTCTTACGATGTTTTCCATATGGTTTCCTTCACCGTAGAGCGGCGTCGGATAAAAATACATATTTAATTAAAATTTTGAGTATTGCAAAAAAGGGGGGTGCCGGGTTTTAACGCATGACTTGTTAAATCAAATCGTACTAAATCAACTACCACGATACAGGCAAGTTGCCTAGTGTGGGGTTATTGTTAAAAAAAATAATAAAAAAATGTAGTGTTCTTTCTGCAAATAAACATTTTTTACTTTTTTTTTACTTAACTTTTTTAAATTTTAGATATTTAAAGATTTAAAGATTAGTTTTACCGATTTTCATGCTTTTAACACCATTTGCAGTTTTTTTATTGAAAATGAGCTGTTGTCTACAGCTTTGCACGCACCCTCAATAGCGTGGATATCGAGAAGTGGCTTGCGATGTTTTTTAGCCTAGCTATATGATAACTAAAACAATAACCAACTTTATCTCAGTATTACTTATTAATGTATGACTTACTAGCTGTTTCCCGCGGCTTCACCCGCGTGGACAACGATTCTATGACTTTTCGAGGGTGCGCAGTGCGCGAGCCGCAAGATGCTCGCGAGTGTGAAAAAAAGTAGCCTATGTGTTAATCCAGGTCCTAATCTGTCTACCTACCAAATTTCAGCCAGTTCCGTTCAGTAGTTTTGCGTGAAGAAGTAACAAACATACACACTCACAAACTTTCGCCTTTATAAGTGTGTTTATAGTCGTAGTTATTATATTAATTGTAAGTATTGTTTTCGTATGACTAGGTTGTCCCACATAAAATTGATTCAATTATTTTATGAATAATTGACTTATAATTGGCATTGTCTTTTTCTGGTCCCAATAAATAACATTTATTGAGAAGATGACTCACAGATCTGCAACGTACTTACTACAACCGGTTTGACGCATAAACAAAAATACACACTGCAGTTTTGTACTGCAGTTCATGGCTTCAGCATAATAATTTTCCCTTTGTAGTTTGCTAAAACCAAAATACCAGTATTTTGATTTAAAAAATATACCGAACGGGATATGAGCAGATCCAAGATCCAGATTAAGTAAAGTTTTTTATTTTCAGTTTTTTAAGTTCGTGGCTCACGCCATGAAAAATCGAAAGCTCTGCTTCACTGAGGGATACTTGAAATTGAAACTTCTAAAGTTTTCACGCAGGCGCTGTGCCTCGCCTCCCAAGCAGCATGCAAGCGTTATGAGCACCTCTAAAACAGGCAATATAAAACTTAAAACTCTTTTAGAGCCGTACAAGAGTGTTGAAAAGAACTTGTGATCTTATAAGATCGGTTTACGAGTCATTATACAGCTCTAACTGTATAAAGGCTGCAATATGGGATAAAAGTAAGCTTAAGGTTCTAAATCGGAGTATGATAACTGTCATTTACAGCTATAAGTTTTTTGTTACGCTCTAATCTACTTTTTAGTATTAAAGCTGCACAGTAGCTGTATTGTACACGCTGTCACCTACTTATTACAGCTCTAAGAGTTATTAAAGTGCCATTCAAATCTTATTTCTGTATAATAGGGTGCACAAACTCCCTTCTAAAGCTTGCTCTTATGGTGTAATTGTACACTCTTTTAAGAACAATAGTTCTACAATTTCTGTTTTTGAGAGTAGTATAAAGCTATAAAAATAAATGTCAGCTGTAGTACAGCCTTAAGCGGTATGATTGACAGAATCGCCATTTGTGAATTAATTGTATTTTCATGGTATCAAATAAAAAGTTATTTGTCCTATAAATATGTGGAAGAAAAGAAAAAGATTTGGTGCTGTTAAAAGAAGGATTGAACAAGAGAATTTAAACATCACAAATCATCAAGAAAATGACATTACTGCTGCCGAGGAAGATGGAAATATTTCAATAAACCCGACCACTTACAAATCTTACAATCAAGCGATAGCGACCGAAAAGGAAAAAAGGAATATTGGACAAGAATGTTTAAATATAATAAGTCATCAACAAAATGACATTGCTGCCGAGGAACATGAAAGTGTTTCAATAAATCAGACCACCTATAGTCAAGCGTCAATAGCGTCCACATCTATATGAAATGGGTTCCGTAGCAAATATTATGAATGATCATAGTTATGTCAAGTGTAACTTAATACCTTCAGCAACTGATGACGACAATTTATCATGCAGCAATTCAAGTGATAACGATACTGAATTTGAAAAAAAAAAATTATTTCGCCAGCAAATAAAGAATTGGGCCAGAGAAAAAAATATAACTCAAGTAGCATTAAACGATTTAGCTACTATTATAAATATTAGATTTCCGGGAATTTTACCATGCGATGCCAGAACAATTTTAAATACTGCAAAGAAAATACAAATCAAAACGATTGAAGGAGGTGAATATTGTCATAACGGCCTCGCTACGCCATTACAAAATTTACTCGAGACATGGATTGACGTACCAAGTAAAATTTGTTTGAATTTCAATTTAGATGGCCTCCTAATAGCTCTAGCAAAGAATTCTGGCCCATATTATGTACTATATTTGAAAGGCCTGATGTACAACCTTTGGTAATTGGTATTTATTTGGGTGTTGGAAAACCAAAGCAAATTGACGAATATTTAAATGATTTTGTTATCGAGGTTGACCATCTAATTAAAAATGGAATAAACATTGAACAAAATATGAAGAGAAAAGTATCTATTGAAATAAGATGCTTTATATGTGATTCTCCTGCGAGAGCTTACATAAAAGGTAATAGTTTTTTGAAAAAATCAGCAATCTATTTTGTTAAAATTATAACAAGATTGTACTGCAAAGTCTTTCTTACTGTTTTTAGTAAAATAAGGAACTACATAAATACTTTTAATACTGGTATCAAAAAGGTCGCAAATAATAATTGTTAATTAATTTATATTTCAGGTGTATGCAATTTTAATGCAAAGCATGGATGCTTAAAATGCGTCACTGTTGGAGAATATTCCCATACATCCCATACAGTGACTTTTCCTGAAATTAATTGTCGCCCAAAGACAGACCTAGAATTTCGTGACAAAAAGTATAGACCTCACCATAAAAAAGACTCACCTCTACTACGGTTACCAACAGATATGATTGAAGACTTCCCGGTAGCAGATTCTTTACATCTTGTTACGGTTGTTAATTGGTTGGTGCAAAGGTTATTTTGGAAAGTACATAACTAAATGGAGTGCCCAAGCCATTGAAACAGTTTCAAATTTTCTTTCTAAATGCAAGTTGCCATCCGAAATTCATCGGTCAGGACTAGATTGTCTTTCCCACTGGAAAGCATCTGAGTATCGATCATTCTTGCTTTATTTAAGCATTGTTATACTTTCATATGTTTTGCCACGTTACGCATTTCGCCATTTTTTGGCATTTTACTGTGTTATAACAATATGCTCTAGTAAAAGCTATGTAAATTTACTACCCTTGGCATAAGAGCTCCTACAGCATTTTGTTGAAAACTATAAAGACTTTTACGGAACAGATTATATTACAAGTAATGTTCACAATGTGACACACATCGTGGATGAAGTGCAACGGTTTGGTCCACTTCTTACATTCAGCGCATATCCTTACGGAAACAACTCGGAGCAGAGATGAGTTCGTAGATAGTCAACCCTTTTTAAGTACTAACAACAGAGAACTAACTGCACTACATTTCAAAGACTATAAACTGTTACCAAAATCACAAGATAAATATTTTTATGAAACAATGGTCAGGTTCATGAAGTGAAGAAAATAGATGTTGATAATAACGAAATAAAGATTTGTGGCCTTACAATTACAGACTTATCAGAAGTTTTTGAAGTACCGATAAAATCATCATACTTAAACATACTCAAAGCCAAATTACATTCCTCCAGGCAAACCGAGACCATTGTTAGTTCCCAAGATGTAAAAATTAAACTAGTATGTATAGAATATAAAAACGAGTTATATTTCATGGTCCTTTTGCATACAGTTTGAAGGAGTAATAAAATTCATTAGATTAAAAAAAGTGTTTTTATTTTTACCAATTTTCGCTGATATAGCCACACAATTGTAATAAAAAATTATATATAATGATAACAAAGCTACATTGAAAATTGTTTCTCTGTCTAAGAGAATATAATAACAGTTTTAGTTTTGTCTTAACAAAATGTTTATTCAATTATGTCTTTCTTTAAATTGAGTACACATAAACAACAAAATATAATCAAAACAGGAATACCTACTTAGTCATTTTCAGGTTATACAGGATGTAAAATAATGGAGTGATACTTAAAGACATAGGATGTTTTGATAGTAAATAGTGGAATATGCTAGTGAGTTAGGTACTTTTGAACAAATGCTTATTTACTAAATAATAGGCATACTTATCTTAGGATAACTTTATATCTTAAGGAAAATCACAGTCTCGAGATTACGTACTTATTTAAAGAAAAAAACAAACTAAATAGGCTTGCTTAACCAATTAAATAAGTGAACACTTTAATCACCTATTAACAAAGCGATTCATCATCCTCTACTTCTTCTTCAATAATTTCTGCCTCATCTGCTGTATTGTCGTTTGTGCCTTCTTCATTTGTTTCCATGTTATTTTGAATTTCCTCATGGTCACCTGCATTTTGATTTTCTGGAACAGATTCATCCAGATCTTTTTGTTCAGATCCATTTTTTATTGCGTCTTTTTTTCTTCTCACTCGTTTTATTGAAGCTCTTTCACTTTTGTTTAACCTCCTCTTACCCGAATTTTTCAAGACAGTTTTAAAGAAGATTTCATTGTCCTGAAGGGTGAAAGTCCCATCCCATGAACGAATCAGTTCGTAGAAAGCATTAAGGACGTTCTTGTATTTCTTAAGTCCAATTTTTACTTCCTCACTGTTTCTACTCCCGCCTGTTCACGAGCATTTACATAGGAACTCCCGAGTAAAGAACATATCCAACATCTTGTACGCGCATGTTACACCATTCCCATCTGATCGTGAGCATACAAAAGAATCTTGTGCCAAAAGTAGTTTTTTATTATTATTGACTGATTGAAGTGACTCCATTTTCTCTAAGTCTGAAATAAAGGCAGGTTTTATGATGACAGTCTCATTATCCAAAAGACTTAGCTGATATAGATTCTCTCAATATAACGACGTTTCCTGTACTTTTGGCGTCCTGCACCTGCATGGTAGATCCATCATCTATTTGAACTGACAAGCTAGCCAATTTTTGAAAAAAAAAATTTGATTACATTCTAGTTGATTTATTTTATGTTCAATGTTACTCAGTTATCTGATTATCATCAGTATTTTTCTGGGATTTTATGGGAGTTTCCAACTCATTGGTTTCCATGCTGACTTGATTTGTTTGCATATCAGATTCATCTACGTATTCAATAATATATTCTGTTGCATTTGTAGCCTCCAGATCGGGATCGGAGGATTCGATAATGTGGCTTGGTGTGGATGAAGTGGATTTTTGAAATAATGATGGTTGAGCTGGTTTCTTGAAAATCTGAAACCATAAAACAACATAAATTAACTTGAAAACGTGTGAAAACCCTATGTACTTACGTATATGTTTATATCACAATGAAATGCCTATCAGAAGTGCAAAATATTTAAAAGAGTCTATTTTTTTTCAATTTTAATTATATGAGCTATCTATTTTGTTTATCTAAACTTTTCAAACAATAGTAGATTTTACAACAAGTGCGGTTTAATCGGTATGCAGTTTTTTATGTGATTTTTAAATTTAAATCTTTTTTAGTGATTTGTCAAATAAGTTCGAACTTCGAGTCAAATACTGTTTAGACAACGATTTTATTTTATGCACAAATAAACCACGTCAATTTACGATATGGCGAACTTAAAAATTGAATTTACAAGCAAGAGAAGTAAAAAACATGTTTTATATGTACTGGGTACTACAGCATAGCCGTAAAAATGTAGCATATCATGTAAAAATATAATATTTTGAGAACGAGATTGAATTAACATTGAATATATTTCGCTATTTCCCTGATAAGGTTTTTCCATTATTTGTCATGTATCTCTAAAAATATTAAGTAAACGGTAATGTTCAAACACTGGTGTGCAGCGTTAAGAATAAATATACTCTATTATACAGCTGATTAAAAACTTAAACCTGCATAATAGTATCCATAACAGATATAGTACAGCTATTAATGCTATAAGACCGTCAAAATAGAATTTAGGCTGTATAGCCAATTGACGCCATTTTAAGAACTAAAAAACCAAGATTTCGATCACAAATGCAAAAAAATTTGACATCATTTTTAATTTTTATCACTATTATCAGTTTATGCGATAATTTATATGCTTCAATGTTTCTTCTAGATGAATTAATTCAAATATTTTGGAACTCTAACCTATAAATACGAAATTCACTTACCGATTTAAGTATTTCTTCCTCGTTTTTTTCAGTTATTTCCCTGGCGCGTCAATTTTTTGTTAAAAAGCATGTACTACTTCACCATAAATTTAATTTCGCACGTCACCTTTCTAATTTTATCTCACTATACAAGTTATAAAATCTGAAAATAAATATTACAAAGGGCAATGATATATGTCACCCGCGATATTTATCTTTTATTGTCAAATGGACATGATAAAGTAAACTGTTTTCGATTTGTTTCCTATGTAACTCTATTCAAAAGCCTATTCACAGCGCAACGCTGTACAAGTTACTTATAATATAGTATTTGTAGTGTAATAGTTTTCTTGTACACCGAAATACAGCTATAAAACAGCTATTATACAGCCTATCTTAAGCTTATACAGCTACTGTACAGCCATTATAAAACTAAAAGCTGTATAATTTGTGCCAATTTTTTACTTATAAGGGTGGTATAAGCGCTTATACAGCCTTTGTACAGCTAAGAAATACAGCGTTAAGAGTATCAGCATACTTCAATAGAGCCAATTATACAGCTTGGGTGCTGCTTGGGCTTGTATTATCGACCTCTGCTACATCTCAGATTAAAGTCGCGTCCCTAATGCTTGTTACATATTGCTGGCTCGGTGCCGTTATATTGTTAAATTGAGAGTCAGCTTGCGTTCTCACGCAGCAATGTAAACTGTACATCCAAAAGTGCTTCCACGACAATAAAATGTTCTAGCCTGCTCTTGCTCGAGTTGTTTCAACATGTAAGAGCGAGACAGCAGACCCCGTTGTGTAGACGGACGATACGAAGACAATATAGGTAGGGTTGCCGTCTACACTTCTCTCGAACAATCTAGCGTTTTCCCGAAGTCTGACCGCCTTGGCTGAAGCCATATAAATACGTTCGAAGGCGGCCAGCGCGTCAGTATACAAAGTGAAACAGTGTGTTAGTTACGTTTGTCGATCTGTAATATTCTACCAAGTGTTACTGTGACGAGTGTTTATAAGTGTTTCGGGAATGGAATCACCTGTTGTTGTTGACAAACCGCCGGAGTATCACGGGAATGAGGTAGGCTTTTGAGATTTATAGTTTTTCGGAAAGACTTTGAATTTTTCATGACCAAATAAGGACTTTTTAAATTTATTTTAAACATATTTGGTTTGAATTTTTGTTTTCGATTTATTAAACCTTTATGTTATAATATTTAGCTGATAAGATTTTTTAATAAAATTATAATTTATTTAATTTTTATTAAACATAATAATTTTTTAATGAATTATTTTTAAATAGGTAGGTATTTTATCTTATCAAACAAAAATATTTGAAACAAAATCGATACGGTGGTTTCCTAAGTAATACTAATAAATAGTTCCTTCTTAGTAAACGGTTTGGGTGTTTTTGGATTTACAGTAAACAGAAATTGAGAAAGTAATGTGTGGTACAGGATATATTTTGTATCATTAGATATACAGATAGATAAAACAATTATTCAAAGCTTAATCACAATTAACAGGGTTATACAAAAAAATTACTACTATTTTTTTTATATCTACTCATGAACTGAACAACTTTTGCTCTACAACCAAGGGTTTATCATTCCTTACTAATCCTTACTAATATCGAATGTGAAAATGTTATTGTTTGTTTGTTTGTTTCCTTTTCACGCTTCAACACCTCGACCAATCTTGTTGAAATTTGACATGCAGGTAGCCTGTCACTGGGAAAGACACATATTACTTTTGACCACGCAGGTGAAGCCGCAGGCAAAAGCTAGTTGTGGATAAAAAAAACTTTGTAGAAACAGCCAAAACAGTATGGTATTTAGTTTGTCTAAACTCTTGAACAAAAGTTGTTGAGTTTCATGAGTAGTATTAATTAACTAAGTAAAAAAAAGGTTTTTGGTTATTTACGGAATACCTACCTGTACAGTATGTTACAAAAGTGGTTTTGAGTAAGGTTAAAAAGTCATTTGTGGTGCAGTGTATAAGATTCTACAATAAAATTCCAGAAAATGTAACTAGTTTGTCAGAGAATAAATTCAAGATTCGTGTCAAAAAATGCTTGTGCTCTAGAGGATAGTATAAAATAATAGATTATGTAAATGACAAAGATATATATGTTGAGTCTATAACAAAAACCATTACCATTAGTAATCTGAATCATGACATTATTTGTAATAGACAATAAGTTTTTTTTGACTATATAAAAGTGTGTGTAAACACCTATTTAAAATAAATTATTTTGATTATGTGGTGTAAGACTGAGGAGCGCCGACTCCGTGGGTGCTCGGGGGCTCCAGCACCAATCAAACTTAAATAGTCGGTGTGGAGAACCCATGAGACTTAAATAGTCGGCTCGGAGCACCCATGAGACTTAAATAGGCGGTGTGGAGCACCCATGAGACTTAATAGTCGGTGTGGAGCACCCATGAGACTTAAATAGTCGGCGTGGAGCACCCATGAGACTTAAATAGTCGGTGCGGAGTACCCATGACCATAGAAGACGTCTAGCTAGTTCGCGTTTGCATGAGAATGACTAAGCAACTTTTAGTAGTTGTCTGAAACAAAAATAAAATATTATGAAATGTTCCCTAAAATGCCCTCCCTTTGAGTTTCAAAAATCTTACTGATTTTCTTTAGTACTGCGTCTTTACTTTTTAATTTAAAAAAAACTTTGTCCTTTTAACTGCCTCCGTGGCGTAATGGTTAGTCCATTCGCTTCACTTAACGTCGCGGGTTCGATTCCCGGTGGGGTCAACTTATAAGACTCTGTTTGGTTAATGGTAGGGCATTTTCTAAGCCCGCCTGGCTAGCTACCACCATCTTATCTAAGTCTTGCCGCCAAACATCAGTGTTAACAACATTGTGTTCCGGCTTGACAGTTCTCCATTGTGTTGGGGAATCTTCGTAAGCCCGCTTCTATCTTCGGCATCATCGTCACTTACCATCAGGCGAGATGATGCCAAGGGCTTACCAAAAGAAAAAAAAAAACTAGAAAATAACTAAATTAAAAACACGACTGCATAAAACATTACCTCTCTGTTTTGATCATTTAAAATTTGTCACTCACGGGATCAAGACGAATCTAACCATACCACTCACTCTACAATCCATCAAGCTGTGTAGAAGATACCGTAAAATAAAGATAGTTACATTTCATTTGACCTGACAACAATACACCGAAAATCACAAAAAAAAAATTGAGCGTTTCATCACCGCCCTCCTGTAAAGGGTTTCTCGTCAATCGTTTCGTTTAATTAGTAAGGTTATTACTTCTACCTGTTTGGTCTGCTGAAGGTATGTAGAAAATTTGGCATTGAGGACATTTACACCGTTTTCAAGAGTTATGGACACCTGCCAAAACGATGACTAGTCATGTAGAATGGTCCACCAAATTTACAGTTCAACGAAACTGCGTACATTTTGTGCTGTTGTGTCTACTGACTGTTGTTTACGATGATTCAAAATTTTTGAAATGACAATTATCTATAAATTTACTATTTTTCAAATCATTATCAATATTATGTATACTGGAACCTTGCATATTTTTTGAAAATGGTCACCAACATTCCAATTTTCCAACATAAACTTTATCACATCACTACGTAGTCCCCAAAAATAGTCCTTAGACAAAAAAAAACGTTATTTGCGTAGGAACCAGCCATTATTCGATATCAAGTGTAAATAGTCTACATGATGACGGTTTCGCGTCGTCTTCTTTATTCGTTGATGTTTGAGTCACTCCTGCGCAGCCGTTATCGTAAGGCCATTTATAGACGCCTCTTCTTATAATAAAATTAATTAATTCAGCTTTTTCTTTGCCCACTTTGGCAATATCCGAGCCTGATCTGTTAGGCAGGCATCTTGTTTAAGGAGTTTCATGTTTGACTACTGGTATCGTCATTTGTACATGCCAATATTGATTAATGTTTACAAGGCAGCTTCTTTTACGTTCTGTTGGTTTTTATCTTTTTTACAAGCTGGTTAATAAAAAATTCTATACTCGAACGTTGAAAGTCGAATCGCATTACGAAATTTTGGAATGTTTAAAGCTTCAGATTGAAGTTTCAACAATCAACATCACTGTAATAACAACTTCGTAAGAAAGAAGAAAGTAGTAACACGGGCAAAAAAAATCTAACCGTATACCAAATTTGATGGCCAGAAGTAACACAGGTAAATCTGTCCGTGTCAACTGGCCTACTTTTCTCAAAGACATAAGTGACATTCAATGATTTTTGTATAACTTTTCGTGTCATATTATTTTCATGTTGTAATGACATAATCTGGTTTGGAATTTTGACGTTATTAACTAATGATTGTTTATTTCTTGATTTTTCACAAATGACATTATGTTATTATTATTTTATGACTATCAGAAAGAGTGTAATTTGCACCTATTTATACCGACTTCAAAAAAGGAGGAGGTTTCTCAATTCGACCGTATATATTTTTTATGTGTGTTCGCGGATAACTTCGTTGTTTATGAACCGATTTTGATCATTCTTTTTTTGTTGAAAAGGAGATATCCCAAGGGTGGTACCATGATTAGGAAACCAGGATCTGATGATGGCATCCCAGAGAAATCGAGGGGAATCTTAGTTTCCTGTTTGAAGTCGTTTTTTTTTTGTTCAAAATTATGAACAAATACCTTGAATCTTAACTTAAAAAATAATTTACCATAGGGTAAGCATGCAAACTCGTTGATATTACTACACTACAACCAGAGGTTGGAAAGCGACGCCGTTACTAAACCTCCTTGATAACAACAGAAACTTATTCAACATTATGCTCTGTCCTATAAAGTTCAATGTGGCTCAATTTATATCAAGCAGTGGGACTACAAGAAACAAGTGTCCCTTGTGGTTTCTCCAGTGGAACAAATTAGTGGGACCACAAGAATACGCCGGACATTCTCATACACGCTCTGTGGCCCACATTCTTAATTACAATTTCTTTTTCGTCAAGTTTGTTTTATTTTACTGTATAAATCTAAACTCTTCCTCCTTTAAAATATCGAACGATTACCAAACATCATACCAAGTATTACCAAGCGTGTTAAATCTCACAGATAGCAAATTGATCTGCCTTTACCGCCTAAATGCATTTCGTCCTGAATCAGTTCTAATAATAGTGATTCTGATTGCGTTGCCTCTTCCGTCTCTGGTTCCTCCCGTTAAATCCCCGATAGGTCGATACCGCAGCCATCGGCACCGAGTATTGTTCTAAATCTGGCATGAGTGCAAGACTGATTAGATCTAGTTCTGCAGTTGCATTACATTTATACCCAACTGCGCTAAAAGGTGGGTTATGTTTTTTGACTGTATGTATGTATGTGTGGACCCCCTTAGGCTTTTACCCTAAGGGGGTCCACAAATTAAGCATGCATAAATATTTTATTAATTCAATTTTTAAATTACAATTTCCATATTATTATTATTTTATCAATCAATGTACCGCTTTAATGTAATTATTTAATAATTTGGTACCTACAAACTACACTTTTTATTCTTATTTTTTTCTATTGTTATTTTTATTTTATTTTGTGGAATGAAAATAAAGCTATTTTATTATTTACTATTATTTATGTATGTGTATTTCTTTGGCACGCTCTGTAGCCTAAACGGCTTGATGGATTTTGGAGCGCGAGGTGTCGTTAGATTCGTCTTGATCCCGTGAGTAACATAGGACACATTTTTACCCAACTGGCCTAAAAAGAAGTTATATCAAAAGCAGCTCGGTAACCTACACGGCTTGATGGATTTTGGAGCGCGAGGTGTTGTCGTTAGATTCGTCTTGATCCCGTGAGTAACATAGGACACATTTTTACCCAACTGGCCTAAAAAGAAGTTATATCAAAAGCAGCTCTGTAACCTACACGGCTTGATGGATTTTGGAGCGCGAGGTGTCGTTAGATTCGTCTTGATCCCGTGAGTAACATAGGACACATTTTTACCCAACTGGCCTAAAAAGAAGTTATATCAAAAGCAGCTCTGTAACCTACACGGCTTGATTGATTTTGGAGCGCGAGGTGTCGTTAGATTCGTCTTGATCCCGTGAGTAACATAGGACACATTTTTACCCAACTGGCCTAAAAAGAAGTTATATCAAAAGCAGCTCTGTAACCTACACGGCTTGATTGATTTTGGAGCGCGAGGTGTCGTTAGATTTGTCTTGATCCCGTGAGTAACATAGGACACATTTTTACCCAACTGGCCTAAAAAGAAGTTACATCAAAAGCAGCTCTGTAACCTACACGGCTTGATGGATTTTGGAGCGCGAGGTGTCGTTAGATTCGTCTTGATCCCGTGAGTAACATAGGACACATTTTTACCCAACTGGCCTAAAAAGAAGTTATATCAAAAGCAGCTCTGTAACCTACACGGCTTGATTGATTTTGGAGCGCGAGGTGTCGTTAGATTCGTCTTGATCCCGTGAGTAACATAGGACACATTTTTACCCAACTGGCCTAAAAAGAAGTTATATCAAAAGCAGCTCTGTAACCTACACGGCTTGATTGATTTTGGAGCGCGAGGTGTCGTTAGATTCGTCTTGATCCCGTGAGTGACATAGGATCCATTTTCACCCGACTGTACAAAATAGAAGGGTTCAGTTTTTATGCAGTTTGGTTTTTAATTAATTCCTAAAGTTATTTATGTATTGTCTATTCGAAAGATTTACAGCTAAATATTGTAAGTATATAACTAACAAAATTTAAACTATTTAAACATCGTTTTTATGTACGTCTTACTGATGATGTTCCTATATAATAAACGATTTTTTGTGACATTACAACAATGTAGACTTTTCCAGTTTTAGCTCTCTTCAGTGTTGTTAAATATCAACATGAAAGCTCGGAATAATGTTATCATCCCACTGACTTATAGTCGTAAAAATGTGTTTAGGTTTTTGTTTCTATAATTATGTAATTTCCCTTCAAGTTTCCGTGTACTAAATGTGCCATGAACAAGGCTACACCATAAAAAACATCAAGATTGGACTCCGCAAAAACTTCAATTTGTATTTAATCAGTCAAGTTCACGGATTAACACTTAAATATCTTGATGATGTAGGTAAACATTAAGCTTATTCTAGATGTTGATGTCATACTGTTTTAGTACGCGTTATATCGCAAAATGTACAGATTATACAAAAGCAGACCCAAATGGTAGCCTTGTGGTACACGTCACTAGACGCCCACTTTGATTCGTACCACACGCATAAAAGGAGAATTTCGACATCCAGCTGTGAGACTGGGCCTTCTATTATGAACCAGTCATTAATTAAATGTTGTTTTAACAGTTAGGGTATATATGGAGATAGCAAAAGTAGTCGTTAGCTTCCTACGGACCGAAAAATAGTAGGTAGCGTAATACGGGTCACTAGTCCCACTGGTGTTATTGACCGACAATTCAACCTTATTAGCTGACTGGCATTAAATTTGCGAATGAGTTAAAATTCAATTGATAGGAGTATAGGTCAAGTCACTCGTATATTAAATAGCATGTGTACCTTACAAGAATTTTTCAATGTTCTCAATTTGATTTGAGTAGAGTTGTAATTAACAGGAGCAGTAAAGTTCTCGAGTACAAAACGCAGCGTAGGCAGGCCTCCCACGCGGTGGACCGACGACCTGGTGAAGATCGCGGGAAGCCGATGGATGCGGGCAGCGCAGGACCGGTCGTCGGAGGTTTTTCGGCTGATATGATGACGATGATGAGAGCTGTATTTGCATTTTATTTAATAACGCAGGGTTTTTTAAAACCAACTTTGATAAGTCCTTGACATCATCTCGCCTGATGGTAAGGGACGACAAAAAGCCGAGGATGGAAGCGGGTTTACTAAGATAGCCCAACGCAATGGGGAACTGGCTATCTTATCTTCAAGCCGGAACACATAAATGCTTTTAACAGTTATTTCTAGCGACATGACTTAAATAAGATGGTGGCAGCTAGCCAGGCGGACTTTGAAAATGCCCTACCTAAACCGAGACTTACAAAGTTAGAACCTGCCAGGAATCGAATCCGCGACCTTTTGTTGTGATGCGAATGGGTCAACCATTACGCCAGGGAGGCGGTTAGTGTATTCACGTCTGCCTAAACTAAACTTATTCCAGAATGTGTTTTCAAATTATTAACAATACTTTTTCTATGTCCTTGATTTGAGTAAAACTGTAATTGCTTCGTTCGCGTGAAAATAGTTTCAATGGCTGTCCTCGAGGATGCGCAGTGCGCGAGCGTTGAAAAAAGTAGCCTATATGTTAGTCCAGGTCCTAATCTGTCTACCTACCAAATTTCAGCCAGATACATTCAGTAGTTTATTCGTGAAAGAGTAACAAACATCCATACATACAAACTTTCGCGTTAATAATATTAGCAGGATTCACGTTTGCCACGTCCTGCCAGTAAACCTATTTATTCCAGAATGTGTTTTAAAATTATTCTGCACGGTTTACATGTTTAACAAAAAGTAATTTGACGGTCAACGACCGCAGCGGCGGAATCCCATCATCAACATAATAAAATAAAACTTATTCACACTGTTTTTAACTGTAATTACTCATTATTGATTAGCAATTAAAGACACAACATAATTTTCAACCTTCGTTTTCAGTCTATGACAGCTTTTTGTGTTTGTCTATTCTTAATTGCTTTTGGACTGATTTATATTATCTACTTTAAAGGTTTTATAATATTTTACGTTCGCGTTAAATTGATTTCATTTAAATAATTTGCATTAGTCGTGTTGTTGAATTCATAATATCTGTTTGATTTCCAATGTAAGTGGTAGGATATTATAAATTTTGCTGTTACTGTTATTATTTACTACAGCTGACAGCTGCTTGACATCAAAACATACGAGCACACCTTGTCGAACTGCTTTAAATTCATCGTTACTTCGTTACTTGTCTGTACATTTTAACACCGCAGTATAGTGGTGAAGGTTTTGTCTCTAGAACTTTACATAAGTCACGCGACACGAAACATTGCCGTGCCTCAATTTTGCTTGTTATTGTGCGATTTCTGTGGAATCGCGACGACATGCGCATGGGCAAGGTGGCGACGATGACGTAATGCGACGCGGTCTCTTTTTGCACAAGACGGCCCACACGGTGATGTCATGGTCATCGGTTGTATGTATGAAAGTTATTTCGAATATGGCATTATGGAATTGATAGTTGTTTTAGAAGGTGGGGGTTGCCCCAATGCATATGGTAATTGAGTTTCTTCTGCTTATCATATTGGTTGGTGTCGTTTGACACTGGAATTTCTCCTTGGACCCAATTTGCGGCAAAGTATACATATATTAGTAATAACGGTTTCAGTCTATAGCACACGACTGATTAAATGTTTTAATTTTTTTTTGTTAATTTGAATTTCAAAATTTTTAATCAAAATAGGTGCATAGTTATAAACTTTTTGATGGTCATAAATAAGTACTTCATTGCATTACATAATGTCAAATTTTGTGAAAAATTTAACTCAATCATTAGTTAATAACATCAAAATAATGTCATTAGAACATGGAAACAATACCTATGATACGAGATGTTACAAGTATGCACGAAAAGTTAGTAATAAAATAATTGAATTTATCATTAATGCCTTTAAAAAGAGTAGGCCAGTTTACACGGACAGCAGCCGGTCACGAATGTAACGCGAGAGTCAGCAGCCGAAAGGAACGACGCTTTGTTGGAATTTGTTGAGTTCGTTCGTTTGTTAAGGCTTATACCGCAGCCATCGACTAACTTTGTAACCACTTTTTTCATTAAGGATTTTTTTATAAAAAAAAATATTTGTAATTTACAGGATATTATATTTATTGATTTCCTCGAATTCTATTTTAATACACAAAATTAAAGAAAAAAAATCCTAATGCACCCTTTTTTTTCTAGTTGAAAACAGTATAAAATAATTTTGTTTTCTTACTATGTGGAAATTCTTTTTATTTTATTTTTAATTAATTAAAAAACCTCAATTTTTGTACGATTCGTCCGCAGCGATTGACATAACAGCCACGTTGCAGTGCGAGCTGACAAGAACTTTATTTCCAAGCTATTTCGTTCGATGTTTGAAACATCATAATTAGAGTTGCTAATATTAGGGACGGAGTAGCCGGAGCTACCCCCTGCTAACTAGTGTCGCCATCAGATAAATTACTCACTGAGTCATCATCATCATATCAGCCACAAATCGTCCACTGCTGGACAAAGGCCTCCCCCAAGGATTTCCACGACGACCGGTCCTGCGCTGCCCGCATCCATCGGCTTCCCGCGATTCGCTGAATACCTACATAGTACTACTTTAACGAAATTTTCAAACGATGAAAACGAAGAACTGTAGTTTATTTAGAAATTCGCTGTAGTTACAGATAGCATAAGTGAGCTAGGAGTGGCCACTTTTTGCAATTATGCTATCTGTAACTACAGATAACTATGTTTTACAGTGTTGATAGTTTCTTAATAAACTACAACACCTATTCTTCATTTTCAACGTTGAAAGTTTTCCTTAACTAGGTATGTACTCACCGACGCTCTTACGGTGAAAGAAAACATCGTGAGGAAACCTGCACACGCCTGCGAAGAAATTCGAAGGTTGTGTGTGAAGTCGACCAACCCGCACTAGGCCCGATCGCCCTAATTCAGGGTAGGCTCGAGCCCCTCGGTGTGGTCGTATATGAGCTGATATGATGATGTACTCACCGAGAATTATTTTTAACAGATGGCGGCGCTGTAATGTCCCTTAAAAACACTTAGCATCCCCAAATTTTTATGTTTTCGGAACTTTTTTTACTAAAACCATCTCTACATCCAATCACTAATCAAGATAACATCTGTTGGTTTTTTACTACAAATGTTTACCTATGATTATTGCTAGCTCATTGTAATAGTCTGTGCTCAGCGTTTACATAGGCGTTTATTAGCATTCGTATGTGAATGAATCTATTACAATCAATAGGGACTGGCTCCAATCCAATGAATTTATTACCACATTTTTCTCTACATTAAAGATAATTAATTTGATGACTGCATCAAACATAAATTATAAACTCTTGATCGCTAAACTGTATTTATTTGTTCCTGCTGAAACTGAAAAACTTTTGTTTTCCAAGTCCACAATTATTAATTCACCACAATCACAAAATGTATACATAATGACGCTGCAAAATCATGACGTCACGCCTGGGTATTTCAAACATTTTTAGAACAAAATGTCGTTTTTGACAGATGATAAACATTTAACTCAAATGACTAGCAGTCATTGTCCCTATCGTCGTCTACCTGAATCCTAATGTGGAAAATTTACATGTTTCTTTAATTGTTTAAGTTGGTCTTTCTAGCTTTGAAAGGTTTTGTCTAGTTTCGAGAAAATCTACCCTAGGGTTTCGTGAGTATAGATAGACTGTGGAAAGCTTCTTGATACATGAATATGAAACTATCTGATCCTACATTTACATCATTCTTGTACAATCCTTAATTTTCCGATTGTTACCAGCTGTCGGCTCTAGCATTGTCACTGGGGGGACAACTGGAAATGTTCCTCATATGTTACTGGGGAGGTGACAGTTAGCGCAACTTTTTGGTACCTAAATACTTAGTATTTATTTGTTGATTCGTAACGGGGTAGATATTGAATGTATTGGCAAGACTAGTGGATAGTTTTTCGTTGGCAAATGCAGAGGCTTTACCCGGCACCATAGACTCCCTTGTATTTTTTAAGATACACGGTTTTTTTTGTATGGTGGGTCTGACTTCTGAGTTGTTTGACTGTGACGGATGTGATTCAGAACAATGGTATTCACTCAACGCAGCTGAGTACACAAAAACTTTGTTTACTCACATACCTTTCTTCTGACTTTACCGGCTTATTGCAAAGCTTTTGTTATAATATTTCTGAATAAACTTTGAAGGTAAACATTTAAAAACTAAAGAGTTGACCATACAATAAAGATACAATTTTAATTTTAACGCCAAGGGGAAGAGATAGGGTGTGATTTATTTATCATAATTGTTACCCCTTTTTAAGGGTTCCGTACCAGGTAACGGGACTCTATTACTTAGTCTGAACTGTCCGTCTGTCTGTCTGACCTTTACACCAACAATTAATAAAAATTATAAAAAATGAAAAATTAAGGTGGGTCTCCATTAAATAAACCTGCTTATTAATAGGTTTTTTTTTGTTTTTGTTCTATAGTAAAAACAGTAATACAAACAAGCGTGCAAGTTGGTGTGATTATAGTACTAATCCGGAGTAAAACAACAAATAATAAAAACCGGCCAAATGTAAGTCTACTCGTGCTTAGGAGTCTGAAATGAATTTTAAAAAAAAAACTTACTGACGCTCGCGTTGATGTCTTTTGTTTGTAAAGGAACCTTCGGTGCGCAAGTCCGACTCGCACTTGGCCGGTTTTTTTTATCGGTTTCTTGACCATCGCGTATTTATTCTTAGTACACCTAGATCACCATTTGACATTTACAAATCAGGAGATTAGAGTTGAGCCAACGCAAGGTTTACATTAGACTTTACATTTATGTTTATAGCTTCATATAGACGTGTGCTTACCACTTTGTAACCGTCGGCCAGCACTGGCGCTGGGCCGTCCTTGCCTTAAATGGGCAGGTCTTCTACAGCCTTCGATACCAGTTTTATAATAGGTACCTACAATTTTGTCTCCAAATGCATTATGATAATGCGGGTACTTCCTGAATTACGCGGTGTTGACATGCGAAAATTACAGAAACATTACAGACTTGAATATATTGCACTTAGCGACAGAGTTAACTATCACATTATTAATCGATAAGCGAATGTCACGTGTGCTTTGAGTCATGTACGTACTCGTCATTTAAGGAAAATCTCACAAATGACTTCAGTACTTACAGAAGCCTTAATTAAGCGATCAATTTTGAACGTTGAGTTAGTAGACATAATCTCAGACAGGAATTTGCTGTCTAGAAACAAACACATAAACAGCAAATAGCGTAGTTTATATCTTAATTTGTGTTTTCTTTCTTTTAATTCATTCATTAAAACCTAACCTTCTTTTCTCCTTGTCAACAGCGCGGATTCCCGTTCGAAGACGAAGACGGCTCGGGCGCGTGGAGCGAGCTCGCGGCGCGCCACCCAGACATAGCCGCGCGGCTGCGACAGCGGCCGTCGACGTGGGCCAGGAAGCGCCGCCCATCCAGCCAGGACGCTGAAGGTACGTGTCTCGTATATGTATACTACTAGGCTACACTGGCGGAATGCAGTAGACAACAAAAAGACGGGTCGGGCGCGTGGTAGTCAAGAAGCACCGCTACTCTAAACAGGACGCTGAAGGTAGGTGTCAGGGTCATACACTCCACTAGGGTCAAAACGCCACTATGTGACAGTGGCACAACATAGCAGCGTGGGTGCGACGGCGATCGTAGACTTGGGTTAGGAAGCGGGCGCCGCGCCAGTCAGGACGCTGAAGGCACTCCCAACGTTCACGTATAACCTAGTCTATCTGCTGAGACTGTTGCAGTTAGTACGAAGATGATTCTAGTCGTACAGCGATCTAGTTCGGACGCTGAAGGTATGCTTTTTAGTTAATTCCTATTAAGTTACTTCTTTGGCCAGTGCTAACCGCACAATCATTTAAATAATTAGCGCTGAATTTGGCGCAGACAGTGCAGACAACTTAAGCGAAATCAAAATAGGTCCATTTCCTTTTTTCTTTTAATAAGAAAGTACCTGGGAGACCGAGCTTTGCTCGGTTATAACTATTTTATTTAACTACATTTTTTTAAACTTGTCTAAAAACAATAATAAAAAAAATAAATATAAACTTGAACATATTCCCAGGTACTTTCTTATTAAAAGAAAAAAGGAAATGGACCTATTTTGATTTTGCTTAAGTTGTCTGCACTGTCTGCGCCAAATTCAGCGCTAATTATTGGTCACCGGGAGGGATTCGAACCCGTAACACTCGTTTCTTGCCGTCCGCGTCTTAACCTACTGGACCAGACGGACAGCCGGCAATAAACTCGAAATTAGCGACCATATCCTGCGTGGAACAAAAACCCCCATATACCAAATTTCAGCGAAATCGTTAGAGCCGTTTCCGAGATCACAGAAATATACAGGGTGTAACATAAAGGTGTGGTGATACTCTAAGGTGGGCTTGTACTCATCAAACTTAACCATTTTTGTTCTGCAACTTTGCTGAAATCTCAATATTTTTTTTTTATATTTCGTACAAATCGGTCAGCTGATTAAACGGTTTTGTATGAAAAATCCGATAAAAAATTTGCGATTTCAGAAAGTTGCAAAACAAAAGTTGTTCAGTTTGATGAGTACAAGCCCACCTTAAAGTATCACCACACCTTTTTGTTACACCCTGTATATACAAGAATTGCTCGTTTAAAGGTATAATAATAAGATAAGATAAAGTTTTACGGTTGAGGTCTGATTAGAGTGATAGACTGGTGCTTGATAGAAGTAGTATTGCAACGCTTGAGATCTAGTTTCCTAAATCCTTCATTAATGTTATTACCATTTTTCGGTAACAATATTAATGTTGATGTGTTCTTTGCAGGTGTTGTAACAAAACGTTTCGTTCTTGCAGATTTCGGCGACGGATTCAGTGGCTTCGACAGATTCCCCTTCGACGACATACCGCCGGAGTTCAGGGAGCACTTCCCATCCCGTTGGAACCGCAGGTTCAGTTCCCGGGAGGACCAACCTCCCCAGCCCCAAGAGCCTCAGTCACATCACCCACAGACTTCGCAGACCTCACAGCAACAACCACAAGCCCAACAACAGACAGCTGCCACACAAACCGAGCCACATAATATACCAGAGTCTGAGCCTCAACAAACTTTACCACAGTACGGACTGAGAAACACAGTAGATTTAGGACAGAAGAGCGCAGTAGACCCCAGTTTGGTTGATGCGGAGGACAGAAACCAGAGGTCCATGTCAGCTCCTCCGGATAACCGCGCAAACATGAGCTCGCAGAGCCATCCTCAGTCGGAGAATCAACATCAGCAACAGCCGTCCAATGTCCGCGTCATACCCATCATGGTTGAGGGTAGGGATGAGCCAGTTATAAACAGGAATGTGGATCATGGGACGCACTTTGGGGACTCAAAACCATCGCACGCCCCTCACCCTCACCCCCACCAGCACCCGCACCCTCAGCCTCAACCCCACATCGATAGAGACCAGTATTTCAATGACGACGGCCCGATAACGTACAGTACGCCGCCAAACTTCTCCCGGTCTTTCGGGACACCGTTCAACAAATTCCGGCAGGGACCGCAGCCATTTGTACAGCAGAAAGTTTATCCTCAAAGCGCGACCGCGTTCGCTAGGGGTGCGTCGCCGCAAAGGTCTCAGTCACCAAAGCCGCCGCAGCCGCAGCCTCCACATGAAGAACATTTCGTTAAAGTTCCAGTGCATCACGAGCAGTCTGCGCCGAAGCCTGAACCTCAAGCTAGGCAGCAGCCGAAGCCTCAGCAGCAGCAGCAGCAGTATCAACAGCAGCAGCAGCATCCACCGCAGCAACAACCTCAGCAGCAAGCTCCTCCCCAACCCCCTAAGCCAGCAGCAAACGACCCCATTACACAGATCCTCGCGATACAAACCGACGTTTTAAACCTAATGTCTGATGTAGAAAACTTCAAAGGCTCCAAAAAAGACAAGAGTTACATTTACCTCGACGAGATGCTGACTAGGAATCTCATTAAACTAGACAATATCGAAACGGATGGTAAAGAGAACATCAGACAGGCGAGGAGGGAAGCGATTAAGTGTATTCAGAAGTGTATAGCTGTGTTAGAAGCTAAAGCGGGAGAGGGTAGTGCTGCGTTAGCCCAAGAGCAAGCGCAGGCTCAGGAAGCCGAAATGAAAGAGACAAACGAAGAAAAGGCTGCGGAGAATGGTGAAGTGGAAATGGCTGAACCCAAAGAAACTACGGCTGAAGGTCAAGGTCAACCTGAGCAACTGAAAGAGGAAGATAAACAGCAACAAGAGAAGCCAGCAGAAGCGTCAAGCCAAGAAGCTCCGCCTGCGGCAGCTGACACGCGACCAGAAGAAAAGTCAGCTGAAGCACCAGTAGAAAGCAAAGATAACGTAGAAACGAAAGAGAAAGAAAAAGTAGAAAAGAAAGGTAGTCCCAAAAAAGGTGCTAAAAATGTTAAGAAACGGGATAAGAGTAAGGACAAGGAGGTATCTAAGGATAACAAAAAGGAAACTAAGGAGGAATCCAAGAAAGAGGAATCAATGCAAGTAGACGATAAGGGCGAGTCACAGAAAATGGAAGTAGACGCGCCTAGTCAATAAACTTAGTGAATTCATGAATTGTCGCTGTAGGAAAAATCGTTCAGCCTATGTTTGCCTTCCTTTTGTTGTGCTACAAATAACTGGTGTTGACATTGTATAGTGTTTTATGTTTGTACATTAATTAATATTATATTTTAATTTAAAGGAGGATTATTATGCTCCTTTAGGATTTAAAATGGTCTCTTATTTAAAATCCTAATATTATTGTATTTAATTAATTTATTGTTTATCATTAAACTTGATAACACAATTTGTCAATAAATATTGAAGCTGTAATTATGTATTTCATTTATTCATAGATAAGTCACCTTATTTCTATAGGATTAATATATACATATTTGCAAGAACAGGAATGAGTAGGATACTTTTTGTTCTATTTTCACAATAGAAACATTTTCTGAACTTTGATTACATAAAGTATAAAAATCTACAAGCTTACATTTGTATCTACATTATATCTTTATCACAGAAAGCCATATTTACAAACAATACTGTAACAAAATTTGTGAGGGTTTCTGTTCATCATTCTGAACAACTTTCCCCAAGAGACTCACCCCTTATTACTGAGGATTGGCCTCCAGCACCAAATTTCGAATGGATCTATTCTCTGCCTCTGGCTCGTATTGACACATGTTTCTACTCCATATGTAAATTTAAGCAAGATCAAAACTTTCACTAAGCGAGGCTTGGTATTAAAACTGATGCTATTCCAAAATATTTATTTCAAAAAGGTGTTTACACACACTTCTAAATATAAAAAAACAACGTAAATATACGGGGTCCGCCATCTAAAGTTTTTTTTTTTCAACTAGTGCTGAACGAATTTTTGTTCACAAAAATTGAAGAGGAGGATATTGGCAACATTTGGTTTCAACAGGACGGCGCTACGTGCCACACAGCCGAAGCTACACTCGATGTTTTGCGCCCTGTTTTTGAAGATCGCATTATCAGCCGCAGAGCTGATGTCGTTTGACCACCTCGGAGCTGCGATTTGTGGGGTGCCCTCAAAGATAAGTGTTACGCCGACAAGCCAGAGACAATTGACGCTTTAAAGGACAATATTCGTGAAGCCATCGGTGAAATACAGCTGCACACAATCGATAATGTGCTTAAAAATTGGACCGATCGTGTAGGCTACTGCATGGCCAGCCGAGGGAGCCATTTGAATGAAATTATTTTCTATTATTAACCGGAAGGATTGTACTTTCAAATAAAAAAATAAATTTGAGAAAATATTCAGTAGTTTTTTTTTAGCATTGTCAAAAAAAAAAGTTATTTGGCGGACCCTTTATTATATATAATGACATGATTCAGATTATAGTATTTGCTGGAGGATCAGTATACAGGTGACTTTTTTAAGGGTCAGTATGGGGAAATTCTAAAGTATTAGAGATAGAGAAAAACGCTCTTAGAAACCGTGATCTCAATTTTAGAGAAAATAAAAAAAAACGTTTAAAAAAAAAACTATATGTTCGGTCGGAGATATTATGTCTTTCTTTGAAAACATTTTTGGTTATTTCGATTGTATACCACAGGTCTAAAAATGCTAGAAGTTGTTGAAATTTGAAAAAGGAATAAAACCGGCCAAGTGCGAGTTGAACTCGCGTGGAGAGGGTTCCGTACAATGCCAAAGTCAAATACATAATATCACATTTGAAATCCTCACAGTATCATGCAATTTATTTGTAACACGCAAGCTCAAAAAGTGCCTATTCACTCTCGTCTTGAAGATTCCTAAATGTTACGAATCGGGGAATACAGACGCCGGAAGGGAATTCCACCCCTTGGCCGTTCGCATGATGAACGAAAAAGCAAAACGCTTCGTGTGTAAAGGTGGAACCGCCCTCAACACCTGGTCGCCTGATGATGAAATGGAGAGTGGGAATGAATTCGTGAAGCTCCAGGACACACTCTCCGAAATAAATCCTGTAGAACACCGATAGACAGGCGACTTTGTGGAGATGCTCGAGGCTTTGGAGCCTGTTTGATACAAGTTCCTCGTCGCCAATGAGTCTCCTAGCGCGTCGGTCGATAGAATCCAAGGCATATAGATGGTAAAGAGCCGATCCGTCCCACAAGTGAGAGCAGTACTCCATACAGTTAACTACTACTAGCGCAATCTAGTGGTGTTTTAGTGAACTTCTTTTCTTTTAAATAAAAATTTTAGTGCGTTTGGCTGCACCTCATCTGATGGTAAGTGCCGATGCAGCCGAGGATGTTACACGCAAGCTCAAAAAGTGCCTATTCACTCTCGTCTTGAAGATTCCTAAATTATACGAATCGGGAAATACAGACGCCGGCAGGGAATTCCATTCCTTGCCAATTCGCATATTGAACGAAGAAGCAAAAAGCTTCGTGCGTAAACGACAAAGGGGATGGAATCACCCTCCGCACCTGGTCGTTCGATGATGAAATAAAGAGAGGGGGAGTGAGGTCGTGAAGAAATGAATCTTGTAGAACACCGATAGACTATTTTCTATTATGACTAGAACTATTTTCCATAGGTGAACGTATTATATTGGGTTTACCACTTTTTTTTCAATTGATAGAATTCTTATAGGATTTCCTGTATTTTTTTTCAAAATTTTAGGCTCAGTAGTTTTGGAGAACAGGGGGGGGGGGGTTACACAATAAGGTTTCCAAAACTTTTACTTAAAATTATTTACTTTGCAAATGACCTTGATCTTGTTAGTCATAAATCCTTCCCCACTGGATGGACGCTAAGGCGCTTTGCACACGACGGGGCGGGGCGGACCGGTCAATTTCGCCGCCAACGATAGCACAAAGGGAATCCTATACTATCAACGCACATGGAGGACAAAAAGACCGCGCCGCCTCCGTGTGCGTTGGTAGTATAGGATTCCCTTTGTGCTATCGTTGGCGGCGAATTTGACCGGCCCGCCCCGCCCCGTCGTGTGCAAAGCGCCTAAGAGTATAGTAAAAATCCTAAAAATATAAGAGAAAACGAATTTAGTATAGCGCCATTCGCCAAGGAAAAATCAGAAAGAAAGTAGGAAATTCGTACCTTGAAACAGCGGCAAGGGTTCCGTTGTATAACAGTAAAATTCCTCCAAAAACTTCGAAAAAGGGCGCAAGATTCGAATTAAATTTTCAAGATAAAAATACGCAATATCATCAAAAATGTTCTCTCCGGTAACCAACATTATTTTATTATTCCCTTCAATCCTCCTCTGTCAAAAAACGCCTTTTTAGAATTTCGCATGAAAAAGATTCTGATCCCCAAAAGAGTTTTATTTTGTAACGAAACCAAAAAGATTACGTTACAATTGGTACCTATGGCGAAGTCCAGTGGCCAGCGCGGTCCCCTGATCTAACGCCCATGATTTTTTTTCTATGGGATCATTTAAAAATGAAGTGTACAAAATCGCATAATATACAGTTTAATTTACAGTTGCATAAAACTGTTGATGTTTTAAAATATTCAGTCCGTCAAATGCTAAACACAATACCATACATTTCATTGAGAAATGCAACTCGGGGAGTGCTTCGCCAAAGTCGACTGTGCTTAGGCGAAAGTTGTGGACATTTCGAACAACTTTTAAGATAAATTTAGTTTTGTGGGACTAAGGCAAGTGGCAGATTTTTGGTTTTGTTTCATTTCAATTATCAATCCTACAAGTATCAATTGGATAAAAAAATGTTAATTTCAAGTAATTTTAACAATAACTTGAGACCTATGGTCTCCATACAATTTTTGGTTTGTACAGTGATATACAATCGAAATAACTTTTTTCTTCAAAAAAAGCCATATATCCGAACCTATCATGTTTTTTTTTTATTTTTTAAACCGCGATTTTTATTTTCTTATTAAAATTGAGATCACGGTTCCTAAGAGCTTTTTTGTCTATCACTTATTGTCTATCTCTTATAGTTTAGAATTTCCCCATACTCTGAACCTTAAAAAAAACCCACTTTGTATATCCGCATATATCCTTGTCATTTACATAATCTATTATGTAATAATATCCTCTAGAGGCATTTTATGATGCGAGACTTGAATTTTTTATCTGGCAAACTTATTACATTTACAATCCAACTGCCCCATAGTACATTTTCTGGAATTTTATTGTAGAACCTAACTGCCCCACAAATGCCTTTTTAACCTTACTCTGTCTCGAATAGGCTATATGTATTTTATTTACATTTCATTTGGTAGAAAATTTCTGTCCATCTAGCCACTTTTTCAGATTTGGGAACAAATGGAAGACGCAGGGGGCCAAGTCTGGCGAATAAGGTGGGCGGGGCAATAGTTCAACGTGCAGTTTATGCAATTTGGCCACTGTAATTGACGCTGTATGAATTGGGTCGTTGTCGTGATGGTACAACATTTTTTTCTTTGACAAATGCGGTCGTTTAACCTTGATTTCATTGCTTAATTTTTTGCAGCAAATTCGCATAATACTAATATGGCCCATTTATCGTTCTTCCCTTATCGAGGTTTTCCACAAATATTATTCCACAAGCATCCCAGAAAACAGTTGCCATCACTTTGCCGACCGATAATTTTGTCTTAGCTTTCTTTGGACCGGGTTCACCACTTTTTGTCCACTGTTTAGACTGCTCTTTGGTTTCTGTTGTATAGTGGTGAATCCAAGTGTCGTCGACCGTTATGAAACGTCGCAAAAACAGTCTGAAACGTCTACTCGATGTTGTTTTTGGTTTGCAGTGAGCAAACGCGGCACCCAATGGGCACAGAGCTTTTTCATGCCCAAATGTTCGTGTAAAATTTTAAAAACACGTTCAGATGAAATGTTTACCATCTCTGCTATCTCCCTCGACTTCCAACGGCGGTCGTTCATTACGATTTTATGGATTTATCATTTCCGGGGTGGTTACTTCTTTTGGCCGTCCACAGCTATGAGCATCTTCACAGCTCTGTCGCCCGCGTTTGAAATCGGTTACTCATGTGTGGACAGTGCTCAATGACGGAGAAGATTCCCCTAAAACAGCGTCTAGTTGCAGTTTCACCTTTCAATACGTAAAACTTTATGACAGCACGAATTTCGGTTTTCTCCGTTTTAATAGAACCAAAACACAGAATTACTTTAAAAAATTCTCAAGCACAATGTAGCCGATAAAATAAGCGGATTTTAGGTAAGTACCTACTCCAGTAAATAGTGACAGTTGACAATACCAATTTGGTTTTAAATTTATCAGATGTTTAAATGGCTTATTTCGGATACCTTATCAACCAGCCCTCGTACATCCGTTAACTGTCTTATTTTCTTAACGGCATAAGCAGCTAAACTGATCTTTGGCCATGGCTACAGATGCGAAGCCGGTTGTCAACGTTTCCAATCGAGTGGTTGAACGTCTCACCATTGTGAAACAACAGATACTTTACACACATAAAAATACTTTAAAAAAATAATACGGCAAGAAAAAAAGGCCATTGTCCAGCAGTGGACGTCTTCCGGCTGATATGATGATGGCAAGAAAAAAACAATAAAAAGAACATAAATCATACTCTTTACACAAAATATTTAAAGTATAGGTTTCTTGAGGAAAGTTGTTCAGTCATCATCATCATCATATCAGCCGAAAATCTTCCACTGCTGCTGGACAAAGGCCTCCCCTAAAGATTTCCACGACGACCGGTACTGCGCTGCCCGCATCCATCGGCTTCCCGCGATCTTCACCAGGGCGTCGGTCCACCGCATGGGAGAACTGCCTACGCTACGTTTTCCGGTGCGCGGTCGCCACTCGAGAACTTTACTGCCCCAACGGCCATCCATTCCACGAGCTATGTGCCTCGCCCACTACCACTTAATTTTAGCAATTCTGTGAGCTATGTCAGTTACTTTGGTTCTCCTGCGGATCTCCTCGTTTCTGATTCTATCACGCAGAGAAACTCCGAGCATAGCACGCTCCATTGTCCTTTGGGTGTTTTTGAGCCTACATACGAGGCCCATAGTAAGCGACCATGTCTCAGTTCCGTAAGTCATCACTGGCAACACACACTGGTCAAAGACCTTAGTCTTGTATAGACAAGTAAGTTGTTCAGTACGATAAGTAGAATCCCCAGTTAATGGGTCTTACAGCAATTTTGTTACACCTTTATATTTAATATACATATATAGTAACTTCATGACTATTAGTTTCAGCCTCAGACATCACCTTGGACTTTTCTATATGGGTCCATATGGCTACTTTATCTACATTCTCCTTCAAACTATCAACCTACACCTTTGGGCTCTTGATATCTCACTCCCACTCCTTAACAACCCTTTCCTACTCCTTATCGGATATGAACGGCTTGCAATGGCTGCAAAACACGCACTCACCGCTCGCAATATCGTCTATCTCGCTGCTTATAACACGTCACGAAGAGGAAGGCCGCTAGTATCGCTATCTTACTCCCACTTCGTCTGAAATGAACGGCTTGTCTACGCAGTTGACCATGTGTTCGCCCGCAAAACACGCATTTCCTGCTCGTGATATCATCTATGTCGCTTCCCTCTGCTGCTAGATGTACAATGGCTATCTCACTCCCACTCTTTAACGACCCTGTCCCACTCTTCGTCTGAAATGAACGGCTTGTCTATACAGCTGACCATGTATTCTCCGCAGAAAACGCATTCCCCGCCCACGATATCGTCTATCTCGCTTCTTAACACGTCGCGGAGAGGAAGGCCACTAGTTGTCACTGTGGATAACTCGATGTGGGTTAAGTGAGTCAGTTGGCGTTGCACGTCGGTGAGCTTGCTGCGTTTGGCTTGACCTGGACGGAAGAGATAACATTATTGCATTTTGACTTTTTTACATGTCATTTATTTAGCCGGAAGAATATATAATACAATCGATAAGCCCTTGGCATCATCTCACCTGACGGTAAGTGACGAAAGACAAAAGCGGGCTTACCAAGATCATCATTACAGCTCATATACGTCCCCACCGAGGGGCTCGAGCCTACCCTGAATCAGGGCGATTAGGTCTTAGTCGACCACGCGAGCCCAGTGCGGGTTGGTCGACTTCACACACAACCTTCGAGTTTCTTCGCAGGATACCCCAAAGCAATAAGGATCTGGCTATCTTATCTTCAAGCCGGAGCACACCAATGCTGATAATTGGCGGCAAGACTGAGATAAGATCGTAGTAGCTAGCCAGGCGGGCTTTAATGCTGACCATTACGCCACGGAGGCGATTACAAATCCAATGCTAAAAGGGCGTATAAAGCATAATTGACAACGCTAAACACGTAACAAACAAGCGACTTCAATCGCACCAACTAAATTTATGATGCATTTTTGTTTATGTTAAGTTTATAAAAAAAAGTGCTAAACCGATTTTGATAAAATTTATATGGGACCAACTTTGAAGTATACCTACCCTATCCAATTATATCAAAATCGGACTACTCTGCAAAAAAAAGTAATGGTCACACATTAAACAATACGGATTGACTTGAGAACCTTCGTTTTGAATTTGGTTGAAAATGTTTGCCGAGGGTGTCGCATGATTTTTAACTTGGCATCCCTCTAATTATTGAATAAATCGATAATCATATCAGCCGAAGTGCGTCCACTGCTGGACATAGGCCTCCCCCAAGGATTTCCATGACGACCGTTTCTGCGCTACCCGCATCCCGCGGCTTCCCGCGACCATCGCCAGGTGGGAGGCCTGCCTACGGTACATTTTTCAGTGCGCGGTCGCCACTCGAGAATCTTCACCTTCGAAGCTATTTAATTTTTATACCTACGAGTTTTTACATGAGTGGGTACAATATTGACATAAGTGTTTTTTTTATTAACAATTGGTAAGCCCTTGGCCTCAGATGAGATACTAGTTACTTCGCCTTCATCTCACCTGATGGTAAGTGAATAGGATGCCGAAGATGGAAGCGGGCTTACCAAGATTCTCCAACGCAATGGGGAACTGGCTATCTTCAATCCGGAACACATCGATGTTGTTGGCATTGATGTTTGGCGGCAAGACTTGATGGTGGTAGTTATCCAGGCAGGCTTAGAAAATGCCCTTCCACAAACCAAATCGAGTCTTACAAAGTTAGACTCCGTCAGGAATCGAACCCGCGCCCTCTTGATGTAAAGCTAATGGACTAAACCATTACGGCACGTAGGTGGTTAATTATGTAATGTTAGAGATAACTGCGTTTTTTTATCGAGGAAATTATAGCCAATCGTGTTTTCGCCTAAAGTCAGCCCTCAACCAGTCAATCATCATAATGTTTTTTTTAATAATTTCCGAACGAAGCATAATAGGGATGACGACAGCACCAGAAATAAATTATGAACTCATGATCACTAAATTGTCCTCCTAGTTTAACTTCGAAAAACCTTACTCGTTTTGTTTTCCATCAAGTCTTCGATTTTTAATTCACCAAAATCACAAAATGAGTACATAAATGACACTGCAAAACTATGACGTAACGCCTAGGTATTTCGAACATTTTTAGAACAAAATGTCATTTTTGACAGCTGATAAAAAGTAACTCAAGATGACTAGCATTCATCATCCCTATTCAGATCATCATTCCTAAAATTTTCATATTGCTTCACAGCCCCTCTTAAACATATGTCCATACAGTGTAGGGTATATATCAACCCATTTGGGGAATACTGATCGACTGAGGCGAAATGAGCGAATGCGCTCATTCTGTAGGCATCAAAATCGCTGTTAGCATAGGCCGGTCCATAGCCGTTATATTGGTCGAACAGATACAAACGCTACAGTGCTAGCGGTAAACACCGATTTTCAACAAAATGCTGCAAAAGCACGATAATCGGTACGTAGTAATAGATTTGACCAGTAGCAATAAATTAAAAAAAAGGATAAAATATGTTGAAAAAATCCTAAAATTCAGGTGTATATTTTATTGCAAATCAACATTAATAGTGAAGTATTCATATGGCGTAGGTATAATAATAATTAATCTCGTCTTACACAATGTAGAACGAGTACCTACATACAGTTCACAAAATATTTTTTATTAAGATTTTTTTATTTATGACATAATATTATAACGATACCAGTTCCATTTTTTAACTGCACCAAAAATGAATTAAAGTGGGCTCTATGAGCTAAAAAAATCCAATTTTCCTGTCACATGGGAATTCAGCAAAAAACCCGAAATAAATATTTTTTTAAAATTTTTGCTACAGGTAAATATGGCTTTAAGATCAATCGTAACGATTTTAGTGCTTTATTTACAGCTATTTTAGCGTACCGCTAGGACCACTAACTAGTCTCAAATGTGGGGTTAAACATATCGTAACAAAAAACTCGTGTGGGACTTACTCAGTATAGGCTGCATCTCAGCCATAAGACAGTCGCTATGAAACTTGTGTCCGCACGGAAAGAGATAGAAAGGTCTTAGCAATAGCGCTATCTCACACAACGAGCACGCGTCCGTCACCGAGACGAGCACGCTTCGGTTGCGGAACGACTGGATCTCTGAACGCACCTGGAATAGAGAAAGCAATGTCATTTGTAGTTTTATCGCGCCATTATTCGTAACAATGTCCGAACATTTATTATTTGTAACAACGCCCCTCTCATATCGTGTGGCACAATTGACCGAGCTATCCAAGTTATTTAAACAATCATCACCATACTATCCGAAAACGTCCACTGCTGGACAAAGGCTTTCCCCAAGTATTTCCATAATTTCCCAACGTTCCAACACATTCCCAACGACAAGTATTCCAAGACATCCACTGGCTTTTCGCGAACTTTATCAGGCCGTTGGTCCACAGAGTGGGAGACCTGCCTACGCTACGTTTACCGGTGCGCGGTTGCCACTTGAGAAGACGAAATAACGAGTTTATTCAGAGAGTGTATAAAAATATGTTAAAATAAAAATAGGTTTACTATTTTTAAATTCGAATTTTTAATAGGGATGCATCGATACGATACCGATTTTCTTATAAAAATATAGGCGATACCGATACCAATAGTCTTAGTATATTTAATTGGGTATGCTAAATTTTTTATAAGCCATGAAAATAAAAAAACCATTTCGAGATATTTTTATTTAGCCATATTTTTTCATTTTCCACTCGAAAAAGTAAAAGATTGCGTAAAAAAATCGGAAAAGGACAATAACCTTCATTTGACCCCTATGACGTCACGAGTTTACAATAAAACCTTATTTCACCACTGAACGGAACGTGCACTCTTACTTGTCATATCAATTACGGACCTTGCATTTGAGGACGAGCTTTCGTCGAGCACTGAAAAAGGCACTATTTATTTATCATCCACCAAAAACTACGTTTGAAACAATCAAATATTATTAGAACGTCATTCAAATTAAATACTTAAATGGGTAAGATATTCATTAGAGGTCCAATTTTTATTGTGGTTCTAAAAAACATTTAAACTCTGAAGGCCTTGTCCATACATAGATTATGATGTTTGATGACAAGTAAATTTTGACTTTGACGTTTCGTTGTTGGCTTTGTGATAGTTTCGTTTCGGAAAAGGCAAAGGTTACTAAGACCATACAGCCAGGTCTGACGTATTTAGGCTTCCTTAGCTGTTGGATTTGTAATGCTAGTGCCGGTGCAATGAAAAAACAACAAAATAAAACTACGAATGCGTCTACCACAAATCCCGCCAAAAAACCTTTGGGAATGATTGACTTGAGTGACTTGAGTGAAATAGGGCTGTTCGTTTCATAGTAATGTGAACCGATGACGTCATCAAGGTTTCAAAATTTAAAAAAATATTTAAAAATATCTAGAGGCTTAAAAAATGAAATATTCAAATTAGTTTTTCAAAATGGTCTAAACCATCAGAAAAAAAATTAAAAAAAATACATTTTTTTTTAGCATACCCAATTATCTGGATAGTTATTTTCGACTCTGAAGCGGTGTCCAATTCACTTGGATGGAATTTAATTTTCTGTATAGTTATTTTCGACGCTGAAGTGGTGTCCAATTCACTTGGACGGAATTTAATTTTCTGGATAGTTATTTTTGACGCTGAAGCGGTGTCCAATTCACTTGGATGGAGTTAAATATCTTGGATAGTTCGTTATTTTCGTCGCTGAAGCGGTGTCCAATTCACTTGGATGGAATTTAATTTTGTGGATAGTTATTTTTGACGCTGAAGCGGTGTCCAATTCACTTGGATGGAATTTAATTTTCTGGATAGTTATTTTCAACGCTGAAGCGGTGTCTAATTCACTTGGATGGAATTAAATTTCCTGTGTAGTTATTTTCGACACTGAAGCGGTGTCCAATTCACTTGGATGGAATTAAATTTTCTGTATAGTTATTTTTGACGCTGAAGAGGTGTCCAATTCACTTGGATGGAATTTAATTTTCTGTATAGTTATTTTCGTCGCTGAAGCGGTGTCCAATTCACTTGGATGGAATTTAATTTTGTGGATAGTTATTTTTGACGCTGAAGCGGCGTCCAATTCACTTGGATGGAATTTAATTTTCTGGATAGTTATTTTCGACGCTGAAGCGGTGTCCATTCCACTTGGATGGAATTTAATTTTCTTGATAGTTATTTTCGACGCTGAAGCGGTGTCCAATTCACTTGGATGGATTTTAATATTCTGGATAGTTATTTTCGACACTGAAGTGGTGCACGGTGTTCAATTCACAGGGATGGAATTAAAGAATAACGGCGAGATCTGACCCAACATAAGTAAAATGTATATAAAAAAGACTAAAACCGAAATATGTTAAATATTTTTGCTTGATTTTTTATGATATCAGTATGTTTATATCTACCGGAGGATTATTATTAATTATTTTTGGATGTTTAGTTGACTGACGCCATTATCTTTGTAGGCCCGCCATGTAAAATGAAAGCTAGTGTTGCCATATAGCTGCACACTTCACCGATTTTGAAGAATTATTCCTTGTTTCACTTTAATGTTAAAAAAATATTTTTTTCTCAAAATGTACGATGGGAATTATAGATAAGCACGTACCCGTGTATTTACCCTCTAGAGGGTAAATACTGGGTACATACCCTAACGTACCCATTAAAATAAATATGTTTTGTATAAAAATAGTAGAAAATGAAAATTATTATTATGGCAACACTGTTTTGACAGTCCACTGCGATGAAACGTCAATTATTTCACACACAGATCTCCGTTTCGTTGCTCTTGCGCGTGTCTAAAAATGGCAATATCTTTTTTTCTCCGGTTTAGATAGTCATAATTGTTAAAGTAGTACGTTATTGAGTTAAACGTGGATAGTTTTTTGTATTTTTCATTTTTATACATTGGCAAATGTAGACCGGGTCAAATAATGTATGGAGTTCGCCATTATTCTTTCCTAGATAGTTATTTTCGACGCTGAAGCGGTGTCCAATTCACTTGGACAGAATTTAATTTTCTGGATAGTTATTTTCGACGCTGAACCGGTGTCTAATTCACTTGGATGGAATTAAATTTCCTAAATACTTATTTTCGACGCTGAAGCGGTGTCCAATTCACTTGGACAGAATTTAATTTTCTAGTTATTTAAGACGCTGAAGCGGTGTCCAATTCATCATCATCATCATCATATCAGCCGAAGGAAGTCCACCGCTGGACATAGGCCTCCCCCAAGGATCTCCACGACGACCGGTTCTGCGCTGCCCGCATCCAGCGGCTTCCCGCGACCTACATCAGGTCATCAGTCCACCGAGTGGGAGGCCTGCCTACACTACGCTTTCCGGTGCGTGGTCGCCACTCTAGAACTTTACTGCCCCAACGGCCATCTGTTCTACGAGCAATGTGTACCGCCCACTGCCACTTAAGTTTAGCAATTCTGAGAGCTATGTCGGTTACTTTGGTTCTCTTACGAATCTCCTCGTTTCTGATTCGATCACGCAGAGAAACTCCGAGCATAGCACGCTCCATTGCCCTTTGGGTGACCTTGAGCCTTCTTATGAGGCCCATAGTAAGCGACCATGTCTCAGTTTCGTACGTCATCACTGGCAACACACATTGGTCGAAGACCTTGGTCTTAAGACACTGCGGCATCTGGGACGTAAAGATATTGCGAAGCTTCCCGAACGCTGCCCAGCCGAGTTGGATTCGACGATTGATCTCTTTCTCGAAGTTGGACCTACCTAACTGGACTGTTTGTCCCAGGTATACATATTCGGTAACAACTTCGAGTGTAGAGCCTCCAACCTTCAGAGGAGTAGGTATGAGTAGACATAATTTTCGTCTTGTCCATGTTCATTCTAAGACTCACTTGTTGAGAGGCTCTACTGAGGCCATCGAGCATTGTGCTTAAGTCGTCCATAGTCTCAGCCATGACCACGATATCGTCAGCGAATCGAAGGTGGGTGATGTACTCGCCGTTGATATTGATGCCGAGTCCACCCCAGTTCAAAAGCTTAAAAACATCTTCCAAAAGCTTCTAACGTCTCCCTGTCTCACCCCTCGCTGCAGCTGGATAGGTTCCGAGTTTTGATCCTGGAGGCGAACCGACATGGTGGCGTTTTCATACAAACATTTCAGCACTTCGATATATCGATAGTCAATTTGGCACCTCTGGAGAGATTGTAAAACTGCCCAAGTTTCGACCGAATCGAAGGCTTTCTCATAGTCCACGAACGCCAAGCATAGTGGCTGATTGTACTCTTCGGTCTTCTGTATAATCTGCCTCAGCGTATGTAAGTGGTCTTTGGTACTAAATCCTTTTCGGAAACCGGCTTGTTCGGGAGGCTGGAAGTCGTCAAACCTGCATGCGAGACGATTCGTAATGACCCTCGAAAACAGTTTGTAGACATGGCTCAGAAGTGAGATGGGTCTGTAGTTCTTCAGCAGGGTATTGTCGCCCTTTTCAAGAAAAGCACGACCACACTTCTGTGCCATGCCTTAGGCGTTTGTCCCTTAAGTATAACAGAATTAAACAATTTCTGAAGAGCTTTAAGTACCGGTATTCCACCTGCTTTCAGAAGTTCAGCCGTAATTCCATCATCACCCGGTGCCTTGTTGTTCTTGAGCTGTTTGAGAGCCATTCTAATCTCGTACAGGCTGACGTCCGGGATATCTTCGGTATAGTGTCGGGTTAGTCTGGCTCTTGGGTCTTCAGCCAGATCTCTGACAGGCAAACGTGTGGTCTTGTACAATTGTCCATAGAACTTCTCAACTTCTTCCAGCAACTCAGTCTTAGACGAGGTCCTGCCATCCTCAGTATTCAGCTTAGTCAGTTGGCTTTGTCCAACAAAAAGATCTCTCGCGAACACTTTTGAGCCTTTGTTGTGCTCAATCGCCTCTTTAATACAATTTGTATTACAGTGGCGCAAATCGCGAGTTAGAGACTTAGAGATCTGCCTGTTTAGTTGCCGATACTGAGTAGCGTCTTCAGAGGACTGCAAAAATATTCTGCGTCTTTCTTCCATGAGGTTGCTGGTGAAGTCCGAGATTTTTTTGGTTCTGTTTGAACGGCGAGTTTTAAAAATCTTAGACCCGACCGTCTGGACAATTTCCACGAACCTGTCGTTATAATCGTCCACATTCTCGCAGTCTCCTAGGCATTCGAAGCGATTGTGCAACTCGAGCCGAAAGTTTTCGGGGTTTTGCAGCTGGATGGGCGCTGGTCGGAGTGTGGACTTCATCAGTCGACATCTTTCTAGCTTGGTCTTTAGATTCAATGTGCCTCTTACCATTCGGTGATTGCTTCCTGTTTTGACTGAATTGATCACAGAGACATCATTAAATTTTTGCCTTCTCGTCGACAAGATGAAGTCGATCTCGTTCTTCGTTACGCCATTGGGATGCAACCATGTCCACTTTCGCTGTTTAGGCTTTTTGAAGAAGGAGTTCATCATAAAGAGGTCCTCCTTCTCCATAAAGTCGGCCAGCAGCTGGCCACGTGCATTTCTATCTCTATATCCAAATTGCCCCACTTTTAGCTCACCATCACTTCGTTTGCACAGTTTCGCGTTAAAGTCCCCCATAACAATGTTGTATTGTGTCCGGGAGCTATTATGTAGAGCTCTAGAGATATCCTCATATGGGATCTCCACTTCGTCGTCGGAGTGTTGCGCGGTCGGTGCATATACCTAATTAACTTTCAGCGAATACCGTTTGGTAATTCGGAGAATAAGGTACGCTACCCTCGTCGAAACACTCTCGATCCGGACCACATTGTTAATGAGGGACTTGTGGACTAGAAACCCGACACCACCCTCGGACAGTTTGTCGCCTTCCCGGAAATAGAGCAGGTTCCCGGATTTACAATTCCATCCAAGTGTCCAATTCACTTGGATGAAATTTAATTTTCTGGATAGTTATTTTCGTCGTCCAATGCACTTGAATGGAAATTAATTTTCTGGATAGTTATTTTCGACGCTGAAGCGGTGTCCAATTCACTTGGATGGAATTAAATTTCCTGGATATTTATTTTCGACGCTGAAGCTGTGTCCAATTCACTTGGGTGGAATTGAATTTTCTGGATAGTTATTTTTGACGATGAAGCGATGTCCAATTCACTTGGATGGAATTAAATTTCCTGGATATTTATTTTCGACGCTAAAGCTGTGTCCAATTTACTTGGGTGGAATTTAATTTTCTGGATAGTTATTTTCGACGCTGAAGCGGTGTCCAATTCACTAGGATGGTAATTCTTCATGTGAATCCACAAGTTTGATGTGTTATAATTTTTAAATTTGATGCCACTGGAAACGTTTTCTTTACAATACATACACACATTATGAAATTTCGAAATTTCAAACTTATTCCTTTTGTGTTTTGAAATTATTTTGCCATTCATTTTATTTTATTCAACCGACTAGTTACAAAAATATTCATACGAAAACTAATTCATTTCGATAAGTAATTTTGTATTTTATTTAGCATGGAAAAAGTCAAAACAAAAGTCAACAGAGACTTGCAGTTCGTGACTCGTTTACAAGGAAATAGACGAAACAAGAGGCGAGTTTACTTTACTTGTTTTAAAGCGTCAGTTGAGTTGTAGTTATTTCGGCAATAAAAATATCGCCGATATATCGATATCGGTATTGGATGCATCCCGTTTTTTAATTTCCAGAACACATCGTTGCTGTTAACATTGATGCTTGGCGGTAAAACTTAGATAAGATGGTGTTAGCCAGCCAGGAGGGCATAGAAAATGCCCTTCCACCAACCAAACCTAGTCATACAAAGTTAGATTTCGCCGAGAATCGAATCCGCGACCTCCTGACGTAAAGCTAATGGACTTAAACATTACGCCACGAAGGCGGTTAAATTTTAGTCAAGGTTAAATGGCAGTCGTTTAGCCGAGTCAGAGGGCCCTGTGGGTGAACTAAAAACTTCTGACACTGGGGTTCACTACTAGCCATGCAGCCAGCCCCCACCAAAACGGACTTGGCTTCCGTGTGTGGAGCATAGCCCAAACTTCCCGAGATCGGGTAAGGCGCCCCAGCAGCGTTAACGTAATTTTCCGTAAAAAGTTTCACAGACCATTGTACATTACTTAGTTATCTGTATCTCCATCATATCAGCTCATATACGTCCCCACCGAGGGGCTTGAGCTTATATGGGGTGACTTTTAATTAGTTCTTGATAGCAAAGGATATGAATGTACTCGTGTTTACAAACAAGTTTCCTAAAGAAACTATGTATATGTCAAATATGAAAACAAAATTTTGGTCCTTTATACATTTTTGCCGATTTGATAACTTAATATGTATCGAGGATCAAAAAAGTGTACTTAAATAGAAATACATAGCTCTACAATTTTTTTTCATATTTGACATATAGATTCTTTGGGAAAGTTGTTTATAATCATGAGTAAATGCATATATGTATTTTGTTATCAAGACAAGAATTAATTAAAAGTCACCCTGTATAATATAGTTATATTTATCTGTATAAAAGTAACAAATTCAAATTTACAATACTAGTAAGAATCCACACAGACTTAAATATAAGTCTGTGTAAGAATTCTTATTCAAAAAACATGTTGCAACTTACATATTCAGCGGACTTGATACCCTCTTCCATTTCAGCCTTCAGTTCTTCTATTTGATTGTTGTATTCCTGAGAGAAAAAAACCTGATTATACAGACTGTAACATTTTTTTTAGAAGCTATAATTAACTTGTTTTGTTAATTAGTTAGTAAAATTAGAACCACTTCTCGGTTTCCGATTGAGCTGAAATTTTGCATATACATATACGTTTAGTTTGGAGCATAACGCATAGTTAGCTTAGTGACGTCAGTCTAAATTCAATACGGGGAATCAGTTATTTTTTATGCACCCCCATGATATGGATATGAAATCAAAAGGTTTGCAGAAAAGAATACGAAATAAACAAAATTATTTTCAAATAAAAGTTTGTACCTTAAAGTTTCTAGGTTTTACGAAAATTATTATTTAATCTAAAATTAGAGTGTTGACTACATCTCATCTGAAGGAAAGTGACAATGGGGTCGAGCATGGTACAACTGTTGTAGGAATCGTTAGTTGGGGCTTCTGCTCATCATATTGAACAAATTTTCACAAGAGACCTAAAGTTAATTCGCCAATTTTGGTCAAATGTTTGACCAAATTTTGTCAAGTCCAATTTCTTTTGAGAATTGACTATATGGGTCGCTTGGGGAAAATCCTTCAGTAATATGAGTAAAAACCCCAGCAATTTTGTTAAACCCTGTATAACTTCACTACTTAGATTTCAATACATGCTAGATGTTTTTTTATTTACAATTGGTAAGCTGTTGGCATCATCTCACCTGATGGTAAGCGACGATGATGCCGAAGATAGAAGCGAGCTTCTCAAGATTCGTCAAAACAATAATGAACGAAAAATACTATAGTATTATTGTGAAAAAGGCGTGGGTTGCTCGATACTCGATATGCGAAAAATATGGCACAAAGCGCCCCACGCTCTTTTCACAATAATACTAGTATTTTTCGTATATTATAATTTTCAGGTTATATTAAGATTTATTTTCCACTTTGATGTGCTACCCCTTCAGGGAAGGGGGGGGGGGGGAAGACTGATAAATCAAATGATACTTGTCGTGTGAAGATTTATTTTGTTAAAATAGTTTCAGCAGAGTTTAAGGACCGGACACACGGACTGCAAGCCAGCTGCAAATTCGCAGTTTCGATACAGTTAGGGAGCAATTTACAAGATGTCTAGAGCCTTAGACTGTAAGAGGTTAGGTTAGGTTGAAATACATTTCAATTCTAGATGACAGATGTCGGGTCCTCACCCACTGGTTGACTTGTTAACGCCCAGCCCAAACCCTTGGACCTCATCATATCAACCGAAAGACTGCTGGACAAAGGCCTTCCTCAAGCATTTCCACAACAACCGGCCCTGCGCTGCCCGCATTGAGCGGCTACCCGCGACCTTCATCGTGTGGAACCATCGGAACTCATCATATCAGCCGAAAGACGTCTACTGCTGGACAAAGGCCTCCCCCAAACATTGCCACGATGACCGGTCCTGCATTGCCCGCATCCAGCGGCTACCTACGACCTTTACCAGGTCGTCGGTCCACCGTGTGGGAGGCCTGCCTACCCTTGGACCAGAAAGCTTGAGTCTTGCACAGATATTCCCTTTATGATCACCATCAGCCCATGTAAGTCTACAGCTGGACAGAGCCTCCTCCAATCCTCGGTTCCCTTTATGATCATCATCAGCCCGTGATAGTCTACTGTTGGACAGAGCCTCCTCCAATCTTCGCCACATATCTATTTTTGGCCGTGCGCATCCAACTTCCGCCAGCAACCTTGCGCTAATCATTGCTCCACCTAGCCAGGGGGCATCCCACACTTAAGTTAGTTTGCTGATTTACTGCACCTTTGACGGCTCGCGTCAAACACTCCGTCAAAGGGGCCGCCTAGATTTAAATGGTTTGGTTTGGTTGTCGGCGCCGCGATGAAATCAGGGCCGCCCTTTGACGTGAGCCGGCAATGGTGAGCGGCATTTATCAAAGATGCAGCTAATTTAGCGAACTAACTATACGTTTGCCTATGATGTAGATCAATAATAAGGATTTTCAGAAATTCCCACGGTAAAGGGATTACAGTCATAAAAACGATATACACGCAGGCGAAATAATTTTCATTAATAATTCCTCTAAGAACCACTTAGATGGGAGATCGCAAGTTTCTAGATCAAGCAGTTTAGAAAAGCCAGCGCGTGTAAGACTGTAGCGGCCATTATCTTGTAATCGGTATATCTCATAAAAATAGTACTCAAAAAATACTACTACTAAAAATAGTTATTAGAAAACTACCCTCTGTAATGATACCATGAGCAGTTGAAAAAAAAAATATCCCCCTCTGCATGTGTCTATGGAAAGAAACCCTAAAAAATTAAGACTTCAGTTACAAAGTAACTAGTATTGCATCTGTGATTCAGTTCTAAAATGTAGGTAAATTACGGTATTAATGTCAATGACGGATTAACAGATAAAACGATCCTATGACGCAACCGTAAATCATCATCATCATATCAGCCTAAAGGAGTCCACTGCTGGACAAAAGCCTTTCCCAAGGATTTCGACGACGATCCGTTCTGCGCTGCCCGCATCCAGCTGTGTAGCCTGCGACCTTCACCAGGTCATCGTAACCTTAAATACGAGATGTCTATAGAGCTTTCGTAACATCGTGCATCCCACAACTATTGTTACCTGCAGAGATTGACAGATGGGCTCCCTGAAGTGGTCAATGGTGAGCACGTCGCTGAAGAACGGCAGGATATCCTCGATCTTGATGAGGGGACACTCCTCGAGGAAACTCATCGCTTCCTTCAGGTCTTGGTTCTTTGTGATCACGTGTTCAGCTGCAAACGTCAAACGTGAAATGATCATATACTTTTCTCAAACATGTGCGGAAATATTGTGATATTTAAAAAAAGCCGGCCAAGTGCGAGTTGAACTCGCGTGGAGATGGTTCCGTACCATTCCGTATTCTGTAAGAACGATACGTCCTAAGGTTTGCCTTAAGACGCTTTGCACGGGACGGGGCGGGGCGGGTCGGTCAATTCGCCGCCAACGATAGCACAAATGGAATCCTATACTACCAACGCACATGGAAGACAAAAATACCGCGCCGACCGCGTTGCCTCCATGTGCGTTGGTAGTATGCTTCCCTTTGTGCTATCGTTGGCAGCGAAATTTATCGGCCTGCCCTCCCCGTCGTGTGCAAAGCACCTAATAGTTTTCGTATTTTATAATATTTATAATCCTCACAACGAACCCTTTCAATTGATATGTCACACTTACTTAAAAACTTTTTTAACAGATGGACGGACAAACACATGTGACATGATACATCGGATTTTATCTAGGATTTCCTGTAATCTTTCGTTGAAGTTCTTGATATGTCACATCATATATTTGGAAAAAACTTTTACTTTTTAACGGACAGACATACTGAATCATGATTCATCACTCATCTGATTTCATTTAGGTTTTCCTGTAATCTTTTAGTGAGACTCTGTAAACTGTTCTTTTTAATTATCTTTTATAGTAGTAGTATAAGGGGGAATGGTTAATACGTCTTCTAAACTCATCATCATATTAGCTGATATACGTCCCCACCGAGGGGCTGGAGGACCTGAATTAGGCCGATCGGGCCCTTAGTCGAACACGCGAGCCCAGTGCAGGTTGGTCGACTCACACACAACTTCGCAGGTGTGAGCAGGTTTCCTCACGATGTTTTCCTTCACCGTAAGAGCGTTGGATAAAAGTACATATACAATCAAAATTCGAAATCACATTGGTACGTGGCAGGAATCGAACCACGAACTCTCAGACAGGAAACAGCGGCCCTAGCCGTTACGCCACCGACGCTCATCTTACTATATGCTTTAGAAATATAAAACAAATATATTCACATTCCTCACAACAAGTCCTTATAATTAATTTATGATATACAGAGTGGCGCAATAGAACGTGCATACTGCGTCATCTTTTTTGCGGGGTATGCTGCGAGCGGAGGGAGGGAATATAATAAGTACTGTAAGTCTACCCCAGCTCCAATTCCACCGCTGCCTCCCACAGATCAAGCAACGCTGACAGCTTAAAACACTTTATTCTTAATTAGGTTACTTACCAATACTAAGCCACAGCTGATTCTGCATCTCGTCCTCATTAGGGAGGTTGGTCACACTCTTGGCAGAGCTAGGTCTAGCTCCAGCTCTAATTCCACCTCTACCTCCCACAGACCAAACAACGCTGAGAGCTTTAAACACTTAATTCTTAGTTTAACTATTTTAAAGAATACTTACCAACACTAAGCCACAGCTGACTGCATCTCGTTTTTATTAAGAAGGTTGGTCACACTCTTGGCCAGAGCTAGGTCTAGCTCCAGCTCTAATTCCATCGCTACCTCCCACAGACCAAGCAACGCTGAGAGCTTTAAACACTTAATTCTTAGTTTAACTATTTTATAGGTTACTTACCAACACTAAGCCACAGCTGACTCTGCATCTCGTTCTCATTAGGGAGGTTAGTCACACTCTTGGCCAGAGCTAGGTCTAGCTCCAGCTCTAATTCCACCGCTACCTCCCACAGACCAAACAACGCTGAGAGCTTTATACACAATTCTCAGTTTAACTATTATAGATTACTTACCAATGGTAAGCCACAGCTGACTCTGCATCTCGTTCTCATTAGGGAGGTTGGTCACACTCTTGGCCAGAGCTAGGTCTAGCTCCAGCTCTAATTCCATCGCTACCTCCCACAGACCAAGCAATGCTGAGAGCTTTAAACACTTAATTCTCAGTTTAACTATTATAGGTTACTTACCAATACTAAGCCACAGCTGCCTCTGCATCTCGTCCTCATCAGGGAGGTTGGCCACACTCTTGGCCAGAGCCAGGTCTACCTCCAGCGCTAATTCCACCGCTGCTTCCCACAGACCAAGCAATGCTGAGAGCTTCACGCACGCCTCCGAGAGATTCTTCTCGCGACAAAGCCTTGGAATAGAGAAAGTCTTAAGAGTTACAATACCTACACACTGCTAGTGAAAGCTTCATAATGAATAATTGACAACTAAACTAATCGCAAAAAGTACAATTTTGTTATACTTTATTGTTTTTGTAAATTAAATAAAATATAACCAATTTTGATATAATTTATCTGAAACCAACCTGGCTATCAAAAAACCGGTCAAGTGCGGGTCGGACTGCCACCACACGACTCCACACAACTATGACAATGAGTGACAAAAATATGCTTTTTTTCATTCAGTTCGGACTCCTTAGCGCGAGTACGACTCACACTTGACCGATTTTTATTGCTTGTTGTTATACTTCAAAATTAGTACTATATTCAAACCAAGTTTCACGCTTGTATGTATTACCGTATTTACGATAGACCTAAATCAAAAGTACCTATTAAAACACGTTTTTTGTAAACCTCACAATACAACACCTCTAAACACAACAGTGATAAAAAAAACCCTTTTTCTAATTTTCATTATTTGTTGTTATACCGGTAATATAGAAACGCAAAATTTCATCATCATGTCACCTCATACGTCCCCACCGAGGGGCTCGAACCTACCCTGAATTAGGGCGATCGGGCCTTAGTCGACCACTCTGTCCCAGTGCGGGTTGGTCGACTTCACACACAACCTGCGAGTTTCTCCGCAGGCGTGTGCAGGTTTCCTCACGATGTTTTCCTTCACCGTAAGAGCGTCGGATAAACGTACATATGAAATCTAAATTCGAAATCACATTGGTACGTGGGAGGATTCGAACCATGACCTCCCGGGCAGAAGGCGGCGTACCTAGCCGTTACGCCACCGACGCTCTAAAAAATTTCTAATTTCAACTGTCCACCTATTTGGCGGCAAGACCTACCGTAACTGGTCCTTGTCTTCACCTTATGGTGTCAGCAGGAATAGCGGCCCTCACTATATGACCTTGCTGTCGGTGAGTGTGGACGCTATATCATAAACCTGGCAGTTTAGCGTATCTGGTAGATATACGAGAGGGAATGTCCACCTATTACGGTTCATGAAATACAGCCCGCTGACAGACAGACCAATAGACGGACAGTAGAGGCTTAGTAACACCCTGAATCATCGAAATCGGTTCACAATTGGCGAAGAAATCGTGTAACATACACACAGAACCAAATCTTTTGGAGTTATTTTATAAAGGAGGAAATTTTATGTGTTCCGTTCCTACAGCGCAGGGTAATTATTTGAGTAGATAGCAAAAAAATCACTATAAAATATACGAGTTTTTATATAAAAATACTTTTTTATTATTTTTTATTTACAATTGGTAAACCCTTGACAACATCTCACCTGGTGGTAAGTGACGATGTTGCCGAAGATGTAAGCGGGCTTACCAAGATTCCCCAACGCAATGGGGAATTGGCTATCTTATCTTCATGCCGGAACACACCGATGATATCAACATTGATATTTGGCGGCAAGACTTAGATAAGATGGTGGTAGCTAGCCAGGCGGGCTTAGAAAATGCCCTACCACCAACCAAACCGAGTCTTACAATTGACCCCGCCGGGAATCGAACCCGCGACCTCCTGTGTATAGCCAGTGAACTTTGCCTCTAAGCTACGGAGGCGGTTAAAATACTGTTTGAATAGTTCACTTTGAATATAAGGTAAGCCCTTGGCATCATCTCAGGTGATGGTAAGTGACGATGCAGCCGAAGATGGAAGTGCGCTTACCAAAATTCCCCAACAAAAAGAGGAACTGGCTATCTTATCTTCATGCCGGAACACATCAATGCTGTTAACATTGCTATTTGTCGGCAAGAGTTCGATAAGATGGTGGCCAGGCCGGCTTATGAAATGCCCTTTCGCCAATTGAAACGAGTTTTACGAAGTTCCCGCCGGGAATCGAACAAATGACCTCCTGGTTTGAAGCGAGTGGACTAGCCAAAACGCCACGGAAGCGGTTAATCAAATGCTTATATATAAGAAAGTCGTGTTAGTGACACCATTTATAACTCAAGAACGGCTGGACCGATTTCGCTTTTTTTGTTGAGTTCGTTATTGTCAGGAGAAGGTGTAAGGGTAGGGTAGGGTAGGGTAGTGTAGTGTAAGGTGGAATGAAATTCGCCGAGACAGCTAGTTATAGTTAAAAGCAAGACAATTAAATTCAGAAACTTACCTCAAAGCATAGTGGACGTCATAATTGACCATCGTAACATCTTGGCCCTGTCGCGCTAAATACCGCATCAGCGACTTCTGGTCGTGCTCGACGTACAACGTCAGAAGATAGTTGTGAATAGCCTTGTCTTTCACATTGAAGTTTTGCAGCATGAACTCCAAATATCTTATTATTTCCGTGGCGTGGGCTTCATCGTTTTCACAAGATAAAAAAGCTGGCAGTAATTTAGAAGGGCTTAATTTCGATCCTTGGGATATTAAGGCGTTAACCGTATGTTTAGGCGATTCCTCTATTAAAACCGGTGCAAACTGGTAGAACAACTCGGGCCGTTTCAAGTTTTGTAACGTCTGCAGAGCTTCTAAATACGACTTTTTGTAAATATTTTGAGCGACAACATTTTCGTAATCTTCATTTATGACAGTTAACTTGATCAGGTTCTGTTTGTCACCGTGGGAAGACATCAAATCGTATATCACTGATTTGACATGCTGCATGCACTTTGCCACTTTTGGTTGTAGGAGAAAAACTTCGAAATCACTTTGCAATGTATGGTATTCCTGGGAGTCTTCCTTCCCTGTCCTTCTAAGGAGACCCAGCTGAGACAGGTACAGTTCCGTCATCCAGATTACAAGCATTGATGTCAATGTTTTGTCATCATCCAGAGCTTCTAATCTTTTGGACAAATATACTTTCAACGCGTTAGTCTGGTCCGCTTCCAAGAACTTTAGACAAACTGTTTCGAAGCTGCTCTGAGTTTCAGCGTATATCTCAGCGCTCCTATCATACTCCCCTTTTGAGAATAGTATCTCTGCTTGTTTTACATTTATAATGTCGATGTAAGCTGGGTTATTCTGGCAGTACTCTTTGGCGAGATCAAACTGTTCCTTGTCAGAGTATATCCTCCAGACGTTCCTATCTTCTCTAACGACTTTGTATCTAAAAACTGCCTTATCGGTGACAGCCCATATGGTCCTCCTTTTGGGGTCCTTGACTATGTTCTTTAGCTTTCCATGGGCTTCTGAATAAAAGTCTTGGTAGACTAATTCTTGGTTCAGAAGGGATATAGCTTTAACTCGATCAGAGTACATGATGATGGCATGGAACTCTGTCAATACAAACGCTAGTGGGGCTTTTTCTTTGAGGTCTTCTTTGTCTACCGGGTAGCTGATGAGTTCCCCTTGCGTGAAGAGCGAGTTGGAGTTTTGTTGCGACGTTGGATCCAACTGAAAGTAGAACAAAATCTTCTATTACAAATAAACGACGTACAATTCTTTGGCGAATTCAGTATAGAAACCCCTTGGCGAAAGTGTTCAGTTTCATGAGTACCTTGAACTGCTTGCAAGCTATTTTATTTTCCTGTGTAACTTGAATAGCTTTTTGTCAAAACTGCAAAAAGACGAACTTGACAGAGACTTACGTCAACCCCCCTCCCCCCCCCCCCCCCCGCCCCTTCCGGAGGTGTAAAGGGGAGCAGAGCTGAACCAACGCAACTGAGTCGAGTGCCAACAAATCACACACACTCCAATCGTGACGTTGCGAGTCAGGCAACGTCACTGATGTCGTCTATTACTAGCCGACAAACCAGTCTGTCCACCTAGGTTGTCGTCAGTGTCGACTGATGTTTGGAGAGAATTGGTTTCAATATACTCGCAGTTTGCTCATTGTAAACAGATAAACGTAAAACTTTTTAATTAAAAAAAACTATGTGAATTAGTATAAAGCATAAATCGAATAATAACGAATCATCATCATATCAGCCAAAAAACGTCCACTGCTGGACAAAGGCCTCCCCCAAGGATTTCCACGACGACCGGTCCTGCGCTGCCCGCATCCAGCGGCTTCCCGCGATCTTCACCAGGTCGTTGATCACTTAACGAATATCACTTAAGAACATATGAAAGAGTTTAGCACGACCAGTTTGCAGCAACTCAAATAAGAGTCAACTTTATAATTTTTTCAGCATCATCATAATCAAATCAGGCAGCGGACGTCCACTGCTGGACATAGGCCTTCCCCTAAGGATTTCCATGACGACCGGTTCTGCGGTTCTGGTTTTTTTCAGCATACTTTGAGATAATTAAAATTATATAACGATTGAATACGATACTTCTAGTTTTAAAATATTTTTTGTTTTAACCAAATATTTTATTACGAGATCAAAGAAGGACAGGATTATAACAAGGCTTAGGAGTTTTTTTTAATATTTGTAAATATTTTTTTCTCGTTATTTATTATTGTATGAAAGTTGAAAAAACTAACCAGTGCAAATGTGCATTGAGGATATGTGTGTACACGCGGTATTTTTAATCGTTGCCTATTTCAGTTATTCCTACGTCTGAGACCCAAAAAAAGTCTTATGTTTTTTTTTAAGAAATCGTTGCGTTTGGGGGCAAGCTCTAGGCCCTGTTAATAATAATATAAAAAATCAAATCAGCAACTATTTGAATATAGGAATAGCTCCGGCATAATTATATATATTTTTAAATTTTACTTTATTTAGTTTAATCATACAACGTGCACAAACATGCGTGAAAATCATCAAAAGCTAGACTGCAGCCTTAAAATAAGATAAGATTAATACTCTTTATTGTACACACTAGTTAAAAAAAACAAATTATAAAAACTTAAAATACTTAACTCAAAAAATATAAAAAAAACAAACACAATATAAAAAAAGAAACTTATATAGGTACTATAGAGGTTCAATTTGGGCGGTCTTATCGCTCAAGGCGATTTCTTCCATACAACCCGGTGTTTGGAGACAAAAGCATAAAAACACGAGTGCACGAGTATCTAACTAAAACAATACTTATGTAATTAGAGTGCCAATGATATACATTTGTAAAGTTACAATACTTATAAATAAGACGAATACTTAAGTTTTTTAATCAAAAAATATTATGCTCTATTGAACGGTTTTATAAGGAGATTTGGGTTGCAAGATCTCGGCTTCGTTTGCCGCCATTTGTAACACTAGGCCTTATCCAGTGCGTTAACGATCCTTCAAAATATTTCGCTAAAGAATCTAAGACTGTACTGTAATCTTCTGGGAAAACTCAGAATTTGTATTATTTAACCTCTTTGAGAGCTTTTGAAACGAAGTGTCTGGACGGTGGCGCATCGGGAGCCGGGTTGTTCCTTTCCCTTTAATATGGTTGACGAGAGCGATGGCTGACTCTCGCGTTATACTCGTGATTAGGTGCTGTCAGTGTGAACTGGCTTTTCTTTAAATCACAATTGGTAAGCCCTTGGCATCATCTCACCTGATGGGAAGTGACGATGATACCGAAGACGGAAGCGGGCTTACCAAGATTCCCCAACGCAATGGAGAACTGGCTATCTTATCTTCAAGCCGGAACTCAGCAATGCTGTTAAAACTGATGTTTGGCGCGGCAAGACTTAGATAAGATGGTGGTAACTAGCTAGGCGGGCTTAGAAAATGCCCTACCACCAACCAAACCGAGTCTTACAAGTAGACCCCACCGGGAATCGAAACCGCGACCTCCTTGTGTGAAGCGAATGGACTAACCATTACGCCACGAAGGTGAAGGCGGCCTACTATTGTCAAAGGCATTAATGACACTCAATGATTTTAATGTATAACGTCTCGTGTCATATTGTTCTCACGTTCTAATGACATATTTTTTTAATATCAAGGATTGGATTTTAACGTTATTAACTAATGATTGTTTATTTCTTTATTTTGCACAAATGACATAATACAATTATTAGTCTTTTATGACTATAATTATAATAGTGTAATTTGCACCTATTTTGAATAAATCTCTTGAATCTTGAAACTCCGTACATTTGCTATATTATCCAAAACACCCATTCCGAAAAGACCTTAAAACATAATTAGAACATACCTGCCCATAAAATATGCCGGGCTCAGTCAACCATGCAAACGTCTTCGGCACATTGTCCTTGTTGTAAAAGAACTGCAGCTTCGAATACTTCAATGTCGAGGGAATCTCCTGAAACCCTGTCTCCAATGTCGTAAGATACGCGTGGAATATCATCTGAAGAGATGGCTTCCCATCTGTAGTGACCGCATGTCCGATAAACTGGTAAATTCGGGTAGGTGTTGTGACAAATATGAAGTATTTGCTTGACTTTCCAACTCTGTTGAACTGCAGTCCTGTGATAGGAGTGTCCGAACCTCGGCCAATGTCGAATATCTAAAAGGTATAAGGTGGTTTTATTTAGCCAGTTAACAGAGACACTTTGATAGTTTGATATTAGAGCAAACTGTTGTGTAATGTGTGTATTATTCGTTCGCTGAATTAGCTGCAGCTTTGATAAAAACCGTCAATCACTCCGTCAAAGGGGCCGCCCTGATTTCAATCGCGGCGCCGACAACGACGACAGGGCTCTTTGACGGAGTGTTTGACGCAAGCCGGCAGCGGCGAGTGGTATTCATCAAAGGTGCAGTTAATTTAGTGTACGATTTATAGTTATATGCGATAGCGAAATTATTTGACATTTATGCAATTTGCAACTGTGGCATAAATAAATATTTTTATTTTAAGCTTTCGGATATTCAACGCTGAAACAAGAGCAGTTACTCTAACTAAAATTGTAGTTTTACACATCATTACAGAAAAAAAACAAGGTTCAATTTGCAAAATGCTATTTACGTTAATTGGTGGTTCATAAGAATCTTAAGATTATTTTTATGCATAAGCAAAGTTAGGCAACATTACATTTACCAGTCCTTCTATTTCCTTGCCCCCATACAGAGGCAAATAGTTAGGCAGCTTGTGTGGAAATTAAAGAAAATATTAAAGCCTGAATACAATGTAAGGTGATAAAGATGTTTGTTAATAGTGGTTTAGCAGTACTGCCTACTGGGCCAAAGGTTGTGGGTTCGATCCACACCCAGGGCAAATATTTCTGTGATGAACAGATTTGTTTGCTGTGAGTGTTTAATATCTTATATGTATTTCAACATATAAGCACTTGTTGTATGAACATCAGCTTCTGGTTCCCATAGTATTAGGAATCCTAATTTGGGGCTAGATGACCGTATGTGATTTGTCCCTAAATATTATTATTATAAGTAACCCATCAGTGGTGTGTGCGTGTGTCTCACGGAGCAGGTTCGAATAGAAGTACTACTACAACTTTTTCTACATTAAATAATTTTGCTAGTTTTTCCAGTTGCTAACTTATTTCTTATCTTATTTTCTTATCAGCTTATATAAGTCCCTACAGAGGGGCTCGAGCCTTCACTGAATTAGGGCGATCGGGCCTTAGTCGACCACGCGGGCCGAGTGCGGGTTGGTCGACTTCACACACAACCTTCGAGTTTCTTCGCAGGCGTGTGCAGGTTTCCTCACGATGTTTTCCTTTACCGTAAGAGCGTTGGATAAACGTACATCATCATCATCATCATATCAGCCGAACGACGTCCACTGCTGGACATATGAAAACGTACATATGAAATCGAAATTCGCAAACACATTGATACGTGGCAGGATTCGAACCACGGCCTCCCGGACAGGAGGTAGCGGCCGTAACCGTCACGCCACCGACGCTCTTATTTCTACTTAACTTATTTCTACATTATTATTATTATTTATTTTAGGAAAACCATCAGTTTTGAAACAAGATCTGATTCTGGTCAACTAATAATACGTTTTCACAGTTAGAAAACATTACATACTAATATTGTACTAAGTCAGCACCAAAGAAGCTGGTTTATCCATCAGCTGGTTTAAAAAAAATGCAATATACAATGTGTCCCGCGACCAAGTCCATAAACATTGTTTGCTAAAATCTTTAAAAAAAATTTGGACTTCCCATACAAATCAGCTGATTATCCAACTTTCTATGTAGTCCAATTATTTTTTTTATGATTTCAATAAACATGTAAAACAAAAGTTGTTCAGTTTCATGAGTAGAAGTTCTCCACAACATTCATCGTGGTCGCGGGATATATAGCATCAGTTTCAAGACCTGAATCTCAAAAAAAATGTTAGGTGTAGCAAAAAGTGTTAATGCAGTTCTGAAGCCTGACTGACTACTCACCATTTTTTTAAATCCCTATTGTTCCAAATTTGTATCCTACTACTGTAAAAACTGAGTTTATTGTTATGAGCAGAGTAAGCGCCTTGTTGAAACACAAAATTTGTACTGGACGTTTGAAGAAAACAGTTGTTTAATTTAAAAAAAACTTCATTGCCTCCAAAGGCGTCCACAACGGCCCTCATGCGGTTAGGCATGGAATTGCTCAGCTTCACTATTCCTCTAATATGGCAATTTTCAGTTCCTGCATCGTCTGTGGAGCTGGTTAGCGAGCTCGAAGACGCCCCTTCAGGTAATTCCATATATGCTCGATCGGATTCATATCCATCCAGGCTTCGCGCTGGCCAGTCCATAACTGCAATTTTGATGTCTCGAAGGTATTCACGGACGATACTTACAGTGTGGGCTCTAGCATTGTCTTGCATAAACATGAAATCTTCACCCACAAAGTCGGCGTATGGCATCACATGAGGCTCTAGGCATTGCCGAATGTATCTGTCGCCATCAAAGTGTAAGCAATCGGGGACCCTTAACGACATCGAAACCTTCCGCGGAAATTTCTCCCCAGACTGTCCAGGAACAGCGAAACCAACCCTTTCTTCGATACAGTACTGTGAAAAACGCTCTCCCTTCAGTACACCTTCCTCCTTCCATCATTACCATAAAGCATAATCTTGGATTCATATGTGAAGAGTACCCGGTTTCATTGTCACTGTCCACTGCAAATTATTACGCGCAAATTGAAGGCGCGCCGTTCGGTGAGCTCGCGTTAGTTTGGGCCCAGTGGCTGGCTTGTGTGATACCATATCTGGTTCCTTTAGTCTCCTTCTCACAGTTCGAGCGCTTACAGACACTTTGTGAAAGTCCCTTAGCTGTTGTTGTATCTGAACTGATGTTAGGTTATGGTTTCGTAAGCTGGTCACAAAGATAAACCGATCCTGTCTCGTAGTTGTTACGCGATTTTGTGGTGTTACTCGACGACGACTGAACCCACCAGTCTCGTGATATCTTTGGTACACCCTACGAACAGCAGAATGGCTTATGTGGAGCTGATCACGAACCTTTCTCTGGCTAAGCCCAGCCTGAAGAAAAGTGCCACAGCTTGAGCGGCTATTTCAGGCAGAGTATCTATTATTTTTGGTATTGCTGAGTTAGTAAACTTAGTGCAACGTTCAGGATACGCTATCTTGCGGTAGTTAAAATCATAAATTGATAAATGAAACAAATTAAATTGTTTTGAAAAATTGTCCTGGTGTCTCCTTGTTGGAGCACAATTGACATATTCTAGATTTCTTTAGTTTTGAAAATTCCTGAATTCAAATTCGGAACAAAAGGAATTTAAAAAAGATGATTAGTCCAGCTTCAAAATTGCATAAATACTTTTTACTTCACCAAACAGTTGAAAGCTCTAAACGCTAAGTGGGCCGATAGAAGTTTCCGGGAGTGTATAAGATAAAAAAGTGTTAGTTCCTTCCCTGGCCAAACCTGCAAGCAGCTTTTAAAGCTTGTTATATAATAGCTAGCCACTTCCATCTGACAGTAGGATTGGTTACTTAGAGGAGCTCTAAAATTCTGGTGATTGAGACAGCCCTAAACTGTAGACCTGAGTCCCAGCAAAGGGCATGCCAGGGGTTTTTACTAAACAGACTCTGGGCACAAGTCAGCCGGAGCAAGGAAAACATGTACAGGTGGGGCAGTGCATGCGAGTGTAGTGCTATTGTACAACTTTCATCCTGACCATTGGTCTGACTAGGAACATTAAAGTTGACCCATTAATGCACTTAGAAAAAAAATAAAAGCTTTTAAAAACAAGAAATAATATTTTACCTGTCTCCAATACTGCTGAGTAGCTGCAAACGACTTGTCACTGTCTGCTTCTATCTCTGTCTCCAAAATGTGTCCCTGTGACGTACCAAGAAGGATTGGACCCGTCGTCAACTCGGACATATTCTCATTATTCCAACCAACTTCCGTCACTTCGTAATTCCTGGATTTGGTGATCGATTTTAACTTGGAGCTCTTCCGGTGGAGGTAGACAAGCTCAGGGTTGCCATCTTTGTTCCTAGCGGCGAAAGCCAGGAGAAGGTGAAAGCCCAGAGGATCCAGAAATATGCCAGTGAGCTTAGAGTTTGTCTGGACAAACTTTGTGTACTGGATTTCTAGAAACATGTTTAAAGACTTTATAGAAAACACACATATACAACAGTTTTAAAAATAGACTTTACATACATTTTGAAAATGAATAAACACAAGTGCGGTGATATACACACATCAGCTTTCAGAGCTTCTAGTGTATAATAAAATAATAATCAAAATATCTAACATCATCATCATCATATCAGCTGAAGGACGTCCACTGCTGGACAAAGCCCTCCCCCAAGGATTTCCGCGAAAACCGGATCTGCGCTGCCCGCATCCAACGGCTTCCCGCCACCTTCACCAGGTCAGGCCTATGCTAAGTTTTTAACAACATTTCTATATAATTTAAGTGGATATCATTTGGCCCCTGTGTGTAGAGTGTGGTCATGCCCCATTGAAATCAAAAAATTTTAACATATTTTATGACAGCTCTGAAGTTTTTCATAAATTTGCTGTTTTGTTCTTAAATGGATCTAGACCAAAAGCAGTATTGTACTGCTGGACATAGGCTTTCCCCAAGGATTTCCACAATGACCGGTTCTGTGCTACCCGCATCCAGCGGGTTTATCCAGCATCCTATTCAACCAATTCCACTGAGGTTTTTGCTTTATATAAGTGTAATTTTTACTGGACTGCCCAAAAAGGAGGGGTAATTTTTTTGCAGTGGGGATTTTTAAGTTTTATAATTTGGTTAGGTTATGCAGAGCAAGTCTAGACGTGCTTTACAGCCGTAGACCATCATGGGGCACTGCAGCTAGGATTGCAACGATATATCGGGAAACCGATAATATCGACACCAAAATATGTATATTTATATCGATATGTATAATCATCCATATCAATAATATTGATATCGGAAAACCCAAAATATCAATATTTGGTTAAACCATTGAAATTTTTATTTAAGCATATTTAATTGCTATTTATTTTACCTGCTATCACTATCCTATCTTATCATCATTATGTCAACCGAAAAAACGTCTACTGCTGGACAAAGGCCTCCCCAATGATCCACGATGAATCCAACTCGACTGGGTAGCAGTAGGGAAGGTAAGGTATTTGACCTTTGTCTCAAGACTAAGGTATTTGACCAGTGTGTGTTGCCAGTGATGACATACAGAACGAAGGCATAGTCGCTTATTACTATCTAAATCTAATCAAATATAAATAATTATTGCATCAAAACTGCAAGAGCCTAGAGCCGTAAAAATCTATAAAAAGTTTGTCATCTTCCCATCGTGGCCACATCTGTGCCTGGTGAACGTCTTTTTTCCAAAGCAGGCACTACTGGCAAAAGGCTGTCAAAGTTACTATTCTTAGATTCTTTTGACAAAACATGTTGGGAAATTTGAGTCGCATCACATTAATTTCCCAACATGAAGACATGGAAAACATTTATGTCTCATCTCTGCTGCGTGAAATTTTTTTTCATTTTTAACAAAATAAATAATTTTGATTGTAAATTGCTTTTGATTTCCCTAATTTTTACAGAGCTATAAAAATAGTGAAAATATCGATAATATTGATAATTATCGCGTTGGCATGGTAGATGTATCGGATATCGATATTAACCTGCCTTCGATATAAATATTGATGTTTATATTGATATTTCAAAAGACTTTGCATCCCTAACTGCAGCTCAATAAAAAATCATAAAACATGAATATCTCTTTGAACGTATTGCAGCTCACCATGTGGGCCCTGTGAGAAAACATGTACATCCAAGGTAAATTCCTATTTTTTCAATTTTCAAAATACTGTTTTTTTAACATCTCCCAATTCTGCCATAATTGCACAGCAGAAACTGGACGATCATTACCAAATTCATGACCTTAAAGAAGCACCAGAAACATGGGTAACTTTTGAACCTTAAGGAAGCACCCAGTACTCAACTCACTGACAAATTTGGTAATGATTGCAAAATTTCCGCTGCGCAATTATGGCAGAGTTGGGAAAATCATTGTTTTTGTAAAATGCATGCACACAGAAAGTATGCTGCCTCCCCTGAAACGCTCCATCACCTTAAAGAAGCACCAGAATTAAACATGGGTAACTTCTGGACCATAAGAAAGCACCCAGTACTCAACTCAATGACAAAATTTCTACAGCACAATTATGGCAGAATTGGAAAAAGTCATTGTTTTTGTAAAACATGTGCACACAGAATGTATGCTGCCTCCCATGAAACACATGGTGACTGATTTCCCAAGAGCCCACCCCTTGGATTCTTTGTGTTCACACAGTAAGCAAAACAAATATAAGCTTTCCTTTAGGACACTTTGTAGTTCAAGGCTTTAAATGAAAAACAAAACTTACCAACAATATAGGTAAAAAGTTTAAAATAAACAGCAAAATAAAAAAAATAGAAAGCCCACACCGGGTGTTAGAACATAATTGAAAAAGGAATAAATAACTTTTTTAAAGTCCCTCAATTAGAGGGAAATAAGAAAAAAGATAAAAATAAAAAATCAAGAAAATCCATTGTGGACTGCCATTCTCTACTCTGAAATAAATTGAAGGTATGCAATTTTATGAGTTAGACTAATTCATTATGTAAATTACTATATTTTTTGATCAATATAAATTGCTATATTTAAATGAAATTTGGAGCAGAGGGCAATGGCAGCCCCTGATGGATTTTCTTGGATTTTTTAAACATATCTTTCATTTCTATTTCACTCTTTAATCCTTTTTCAATTACACTTTAAAACCCAGCTTTTATTGCTTTTTATATAATGTTCGACACAATGTTAGAAAATTTTTACATGTAAGTCTATACAAATTACATTGTTCACTGATATAACTGAGAATTCAAGTACAAGAGTTTTTAGGAACGGTGCGTTCCTACTCGACGAGAGCAAAGGGAGATATCTCCGCCAGGCGAGGTGGTATGCCTGGAGTCCAGCCGTGGACCAATCGTTGATGATCGGTATCTGTATATATACTCAGCGCTGACGAAATTCTAATAGCGCGTTCTAGGTGTCGTATTTCTTTTGTTCTCTCGTCGCTTGTGTTAATGTTCAGTGGCGGGTTACTGCAGTTGCCGCCACAAGTTTATGTTGAAAAAACTTCATTTACATCTCAAGCCTATCAAATAGGGCAATGTTGCCAGATTTTATAGAAATAATTTGAATTCGAAAACCACATTAAGATAAAATCCTTATCACATAAATTATGTTAATTAACATAACAGCTGATAACATGAGGAAACTAAATATTACATTGAAAAAGCTATCCGAGCCCGGACATTTTTTTACATATACAGCATATTTATCAGCCTTAAAACATGGCATACCTTCGTGCTGATCAGGCGTCTTCAGATCCAGTCGGAACAACTTCCCATTGGCCATGGCGAGCACCAGATAGTCGCTAGCCACAGCTACATGGGTGATCAAATCTGAGGGGGTAAAGTTCATCTTTTGCTTCGAAAACATCGGCGTGTTGTCCTCAAACTGCATGTTGATGTAGCCGAAGGAGGCCATGGGCTCCGCAGCAGGCTTGGCTCGCTGCGATACCTGAGAGGCTTGCTCATGCTGGTCGAAAATCGAAGTCATGTTTCGGACTTGCTATGAGTCACGATTTTTTTGATTCCGATGGTTTAAAATTATCTTAACTTAGACTGGTTGTTAATCCATATCACAATAACATAATTGATTATTTTCGTATGCAAAAAAACCACTAACTTGCAAGAAGAACGTAAATTAACTCCCCCCTAAACCGCTACAAATGCAAACCACAACACCTCGATTGTCGTGTCGATTCGATTGAAACCAAAGAGAATATAACAAACTACGTTTATTGAAACCACAGAACACTATTATTCCATTAAAACTGCTATGAAGCCGGGGGGCGTCTTACTGGTTTTTTTGAACTAATTGTGGCAATATTTATTGTACATGCGTGAAGAAACAAATAGAGCGCTTGTATAAAGCTATCTCTGTCTTTAAGTTTGTCTTTGTGTAAAATCGAGTTCCTCAAATGTCATGTTAACAGATAACAGTTCTTCAGACAGAGCTAAAAATGTTACTTTGCTATCAGTTTTCAGGTTTCTTTTGAGACCTGAGAGGGCCTGAGTCAGTCGGTGTTTATTTTTGAAGATATAACTGCTGTTTTTAATATAAATACTGGGTTTATCTGGAAACTATTTCAATTTAAGCCGCAAAGGGCACTGACATCGTTCCTGGAACCTAAATAAACCGTGAAACCGGTCGCACAAACCGGTTGAATAAAACATAGAAATCCAATCCAATGTATTTCTGATTTTTGTATGACCTTGGAAATATTATCATACAATACGACAACGATAACGTATTTGGAAGACTACTCGTCAGTTGTTCTGTGCCACTGTAATACTGCTGGCTGGACTAGGGCTGAACCAGTATTCAAACTTTTTGTAAAACTTTCTAAGTACCTAGAATGTCTTCTGTGGCACTATTCAAAACTACAAATATAGCTTGTAAGTACACACATTCCCTTCTAAATGTTTAAATATAAATACTTTGGCTAGTTTTTTTAGATCTGAGATGATTTGATAAGGGTGCAGGGTAAATGTTACTTGCAATATAGATTACATTGTTGTATAATTTACATTTCATTGTTAAATAATTATTTTTATGACTCCTTTATTATTTTTAATTCACCATTGGTAAGCTCTTACATTTTTGTTTAATTGAACTCATTCAAATATTTTTTTAATCCTTTGTTACCATGATATTGAAAACTACAGTTATTGATTTATTCATTATTCATGAAAGTCGTTAACAAATATGTTCCCACCAAAGGGGCACAGGTCTCTTCCTAAACCCAGAAAGGTTAGGCCATACTATACACACAGGGGCCAAGCCCAAGTAAGTGGTGGTTGAAGGGCTATAGTTACCTGGCTGGTTTCCGCAACCAGGTATGCATTCATTTTTTGTAAGTTGGTCAGTGTAATTGTCAATATAGCTCCACCATTAAGGCAAGTAATGACTTTTGGTTGCGGACAACTTGGAGCTCATAGGGCTAGTGGCGAACCCCACTTTCTGAAGATTTTCAAGCCACCTATAAGACATCTGACATGACTTAACACCTGACTGCCATCTAGTAATAGCAACCAGCTCCTATGGCTTAATGTGCCTAGTGAAGCACGGAAACGGCTAAGAAAATTTCCACTTACAGTCAAACCCAGGTAGTGTGTATCTAAGTATGAGTGCATAATAATTAAAGTTTCAAATTCTTCTCAGTAAACACGTTACAATGCTCAAAGCTACTCACACGCAGCTTCACCTCCCAGCTGACCGAGCAGCAGCGGTGCATGCAGGCATTGGCGCGCAAGTTTACCTTTGAGCATCTTAAGCCAATTGCATCCAAGCTAGATCTGGAGGGACGGTTTCCTTTTGACCCGGTAATTGTTTATTATATTACTAAAATTTTTATAAGTTTGGCTTGTTTGTAGTATAGCCATACTGCAAACTTTTCGGTTTTAGTTTAGATCATATTCACAAGTGTGTGTGAAGGTTGTGTGTGAAGTCGACCAACCCGCACTGGGCCCGTATGGTCGACTAAGGCCTAATCACCCTGATTCAGGGTAGGCTCGAGCCCGTCGGTGGGGACGTATATGAGCTATAATGATGATATTCACAAAGCTGTTTCCCATACAAACTTAAAACTACTACTTCTTAATATCTACAAATTAGAATTTTGTAATCTATCAACAAACTAGAATTTTGTGACTAGTTTATGTGCATAGTTTCATTAGAATGATACAAAATGGGAAAATATTTTGTGAATATGCTCTGAAGGCTTTGAGGGTTCCAGAGGCAAAATTTAAAAAACCGGAGTCCTATAATTTAATGTTATTTTAGGGTTCTATACCAGGTAATGCCATCCGTGTGTCCATCTGTCTGTCCGACTTTAAAGGGCTGTATCTTTTAAACCGTTATAGGTGGCCACCTGAAATTCTCACGAAATGAGTTTTATTGTAGCAGATTTGCTAAAAATAAAAAAAATGTTTTCGCTCTATTGTAAAATACATACAAGGCGTGAAACTTGGTGTGATTATAGTATGTACTATAAATAAAAAAAACAATAGAACCGACCAAGTGTGAGTCATACTCGCACTACGGAGCCCGAACTGAATGGAAAAGAAAATCATGTTTCTGGTCTCTCTCGTTGATTTGATTTCTTGCTGATGGTCTTTTGATTTAAATGAATTTGGCATGGTCGTATGGAACTCTGTGCGCAAGTCAACTCGCACTTGGCTCGTTTTTTAATGTACAGAGGTCAGCACATCAAGCTAGAAACTTTGGACTTTGCATTGTTCTTATGCCGTATGCGTATGGATCAGAATCGCACTACGAGTGTCTAGCTTGATGTGCTGACCTCTGTACATAATTATATAAAGGTGACACCACCTGATGGGAGTGGTTAACAATATTGAGCTGGTCATATTTAGTTAATTCATAAGTGATTTAATGGAACTGAGAGTCTAGTATGTGTATTGGCATAGTAGAATATATGTCAATATTATGTGATAACAAAGATATATCTTGACTTCATTGAAAAATAATCATCATCTTGAGGGTAGATGTAAACCAGTGATTAACAAACAATCATCATCTTTGTTAATAAGCATGTAACAATACTCCCGTTTATTTTGTATATAGTTTCAAATTAGTTTTGCTTAAGCATGAGCACCAAATGAAAGTCAAAACTTCTCCACTAATACCATTAAATAACTTATTGCGGTTTTCCTCATTCCTCTGAGTGTCTCCTGCAGATATAACTAGACATTTAAGACAACTGTATGGCTTGTTGGCGTTTTAAAGCCAACGGATTGAGTGAAAGAGGCGTTAAGGTGCGTACTGTCATCATATCAACTCATGTACGTACACACCAAGGGGCTCGAGCCTACCCCGAATTAAGGCGATCGGGCCTAAGGCGACCACGTGGTCCCAGTGCGGGTTAGTCGTCTTCACACACAACCTTCCTGTTTCTTCGCAGTGCAGGTTGCCTCGCGATGTTTGCCTTCACCGTAAGAGCGTCGGATAAACGTACAATATGAAATCGAAATTCGAAAACACATTTGTATACGTGGCAGACATTTAACCACGACGTCCCGGACAGGAGGTAGCGGCCCTAACCGTTACGCCACCGACGCTCTACTGTACATTTGCGTACATACTGTACATTTAGTCAAACGTGGAATCGCTCAGCCCGGGCCCGCGGCATGCCTCGCCGCGCAGACACCTCAATTCGAGCCCTCTAGGGGCGGTCGGTAAAGGGCACGTTATCTTTATGTACGTCCGAATAACAGTCGATCGGCGCGAGCCGTGCGTGGCGAGGCTGCTTGCCTTGAGACTATTTTATTAATTTGTGCCCTTAGACTGCCTCTAACGCGAGAGCACCTTTACATTGCGTGTTTCTTTTCAGTCAGAATCAAAGTTTTTGTTAAGAAAATTGGAGTTTCACCACATAATTTACAGTAATTGGGCACCAAATCCAATACTTAAATCTGCCACAAAGCGTGTTAAAATTCCGTGCCGGTATCTAGTTGAGAATAGACTCGCTCGTGTTGGTAAATACAAGCAATTGCCCGCGGCTGTGCCCGCGTGGATATCGAGGGTGCGTGGTGCGTCATCTTTTTTTTAGCATATGTTGATCCTGAAGGTCCATGCTAAATATTACCTAATGATAGAATTTTTGAAATCGGATGAGTATTTTCGGAGATTACCTCTTAAATCTAATCCAAACTTACATACAAACTTTACCTATAATAATAGCACTAGATATGCAAGCATCTTTATAATCTCTAGCTATTACCATAGTAAAAAGAAAGAATAGTAGGTAAGATAAGATAAGATAAGATAAGATAATGCTTTTACCTTTTACATAATTTGATAAGTGTACCAATGAAACATAAATAATCTTGTTATCAATCTTACCTACATACCTACATTTGCTAAAGATACTTGACTCAAGAGTATCATGAAAACAAATAGGTACCTATTGTAAGATCTGGTTCCCAATTCTTCTTATCCTGTGGTGCACCTGTTACGTTAGCATAACAGTTGGAATGTCGAATTCTACGATAATACGACAACATTGAATGTAACGTAGACTTGGCAACTATCTACCTTATCCATCCTTAACCTTAGCGATGCGATACAAGAGTCTCTCGTTCTAAACAAGGGACGTCAGTACACTTACAACAGTTTACTTATCAGCCTGCTTTGGCGTGTGATGATGATGACCATTCCTCACGCCTGCGTAGAAACTGGAAGGTTGTGTGTAAAGTCGACCAACCCGCACTGAGCTAGGGTTACCAGATGTTAAATTGAAAAAACCTGACAAAAAGCCTGATTTCATTCAAAAGTCCAGACATTTTACTGAAACTGGCCGCGCGCGCGGTTTGGAGACGCACAGTCATAGTAATAAAATACCACATATGACATTTCTTTGAGTGCCGACCGGTCACTCGCTGACTAATAATCTGCCATTGAGGCTACTCTTACTCTCCACACAGTGAAAACACCATTCGTTTAAGTCCATGGGCTGCAACAGTAGCTTCGTGAAGACCCAAAAACACCTAAACAATCCAAAAACTGACATGTTCAAAGTCCGGCCGCAATCCTGAACAAAATTCCTGACAAGTCAGGACAAATCCTGACGTCTGGTAAGCCTACACTGAGCCTGCGTGATCGACTAAGGCCCGATCGCCCTAATTCTGGGTAGGGTCGAGCCCCTCGGTGTGGACGTTCTTAGGGCATTCTCTCTAAGGTGAGACGGTACTTCACACCTGGACAGCTGCTTACCTTGTATCAAGCACAGGTCCGCTCATGTATGGAGTACTGTTCACACTTATGGGATGGATCAGCCCGCTATCAGCTGGATACCTTGGACGCCATCGACCGACGCGCACGGAGACTCATTGGTGACGACGAGCTAGTCAATGACAAGCTCCAAAGCCTTGAGCATCGCCGCAAAGTCGCCTGTCTATCGGTATTCTATCGAATTCATTTCGGAGAGTGCGCGCAAGAACTTCACGACCTCATTCCCCCTGCTCCATTCCACCGTCGGTCAACGAGACGCAGGGAAGGGTTGCACCCCTTTGTTGTTGATGTTCCACCTTTTCGCAGGAATCGTTACGCTTCTTCATTTATTATGCGTACAGCTGTTATGTGTTATTTTCGTGCACCTAAGCGGGATACGTTATAATAATGCTATCTATTACTAAAGAGATTGCGGTAAGAATACATTACGTAAGTACTTATACACATAACACAGCGCAGGAGTGGAACTCCTTGCCTGCGTCAGTGTTTCCCGATTCCTATAATTTGGGGATCTTCAAGGCAAGAGTGAATAGGCATTATTTGAGTTTGCGTGTACCATCCTCGACTGCATCATCACTTACCATCAGGTGAGTTGCAGTCAAACGCACTCAAATTCTTAATAAAAAAATAAAAATAAAAAAAATGTATATAAGCTAATATGATGAAAGTACGCACCTTAACGCCTCTGATTCAATCCATGCGCTCCATACAGTTTTTTCAAATGTCTAGTTGTGTGTGCAGTGAGACACTCGGAGGAATGAGGAAAACCGCAATAAGATATTTAATGCTATTAATGGAGAAATTATGACATTCATTGCTTATGCAAAACTAACTTGTTAACAATTTAAAAAATAAACGGGAGCATTGTTACAAGCTTATGAATAAAGATGATGATTCTTTGTTAAATACCAGCTTACGTCTGCCCTGAGTACCTTAAGTAGTCAATGAACTCAAGATATATCATCGAATTTACATAATATAGACATACGTTTTACTTTGCCAATACACATATTGGCCTCTCATTTCTATTAAATCACTCGATTTAACTAAATATGACCAGCAAAGCATTGACAACCACTTCCATCAGGTGGTCTGTCAGTCTTTTAGCCACCTTTTATGTACAACAAATAAACAGGCCAAGTGATAGTCGGACTTGCGCACCGAGAGTTCCGTACGACCATTTGTCTATTCAGTTCATAGTGCCGATTCCTGTTATGGCGAATTCGCCATAATACCACTAATTCTGTGAATTTCAGCCGGCCATTTATCACAGTTTAAAAGAAAAGACGCTGCTACCCGCCCTAGTCTATTAGTCGTCTCATATACGACATTCACGCGAAGAAATGGGAAGCAACACTGTTGAGTTATAATTCCGATCGGCAATTTTGGTTTGCGCAGAAAAGTGCACACTAATTTCCGACACTAGCCGATCCGCGAACATGTTAACAATAATTCAAGAGATGTGGGTCCCCAGTGTGGCTTATACAAACCAAGTTTTTTTTTATTTGAATACTAGCTGTTTCCCGCGGCTTCACCTGCGTGGACAACGTTTCTATGTGTCTTGTTCGAGGGTGGAAAAAAGTAGCCCATGTGGTTAATCCAGGTCCTAATCTGCCTACATACTAAATTTCAGCCAGATCCGTTCAGTAGTTTTTGCGTGAAAGAGTAACAAACATACATCCATACATTCTTACAAACTTTCGCGTTTAATAATAATAATAATAATAAATATTCTTTATTGCATACCAAAAAAACTATGATATTATTATGCGTTTATGATATTATTAGTAGGATTTGAATATTAATCTAAAATTTCAATAAGTTTGATTTTGTAATTTGAATATCAATCAGTTATTGAATTGTAAACACGTTCTAGGAACTCATGTATGTGTGTCTGTGGTTTTGTCAGATTTCCGTATAAAACACAGATATGAGTTTCTAGAACGTGTTAACAAAATTTCAATAACTTTGTTTGATTAATATTTAAAAAGAACCAAACCCGCTCTAGGAGCACACTCCTCTTAGATATTTTTGCATGCGCTGTTAGTATGCAATCCTAGTTCTGCCCCGCTCACACAATTCAAACAAGATGGCACACTCAGAACAACAATTACCTAGTTATTATTCTAAGGGCGCCTTAATGAATGCGGTTGGTTCTGCCACGAACTCAATCGATCAATCACAACGTAGACTCAGGAGGCCTGTTGGGAAGCTTGAAGTTTTTATTATTCCTTTTACATTCCAGATCAAAAAGCTAACGGACCAAGGTATTATGGGCGCGACAGTCGCACCCGAGTACGGAGGGCTCAATCTCGACTACCTGTCCCTGGCTCTAGTCATTGAAGAGCTATCCAGAGGATGCGCTAGTACGGGCATGATCGTGTCCATTCATAACTTCTTATATGCGAACTTGGTGAATGAAAAGGGAACGCCCGAGCAGAAGGAACAGTTTTTAAGATGTTTCACTAAAGGAAATATTGGGTGTTTCGCGTTAAGTGAACCTGGTAAGAGATTCTCAAAGTAAATGCCTTAATTTTATGGCCATCATCATGGCAGCTGAGGTATTCCCATCATGTCTGATTAGCAGAGCTTTACTACGTACAGGAACTGTAGAGCAGAATAATCACATTAGGGTTTATACTGGAATGCCAACAAAAAATGAGAGAGGTATGTTACCACGGCAGCGTAACTCTGCAATGGATTAAAGGGCACAGCAACTCACGCGGCAACCATGCGGCGGACGAGCTTGTCACGAGAGGGTCAGGACTTACAGCTGTGGAAGTAGAACCCATAATCCTCAAATGCCTCAGGGTAGATCGCAGCCATCCAGATAGGAGGGCTATCTGGATGGCTGCGATCTACCCTGAGGCAACACACAAGAATGAACACAATTTATACTTGTATGGTTTGAAAACCTGTAAGCAAGCAAGTTAACAGCCGCTATTACTGGACATGGTCATTTTCATAAACACCTGTAGCACGACGGAAGGAGTAGGTGTATGGTGTCGGTTTTCAAAAATTCCGTTCGTGCTTACGTGATTTATAATAAGTATAAAAGACCCGAAATGGGTCTAAGAGTAAAAAGAAGGTATCAAGATACGAATTTATTAAATTTATTGTAAGTATTATGAGCTGATGATATTTTTTTGGTTTTTGAATGATATTGTCAGATGGATGACAGAGCATGCATGAAAAAGTAATAGATGGAATGAAGAAGGGTCATATGAAAGAAGAACGCATAACAGCGTGCCGCGTTACAGTACCGGGGGGGAGGGGGTAATATAATAAATAAATTTAAGAAATTCGTATCTTGATACCTTCTTTTTACTCTTAGACCCATCTCGGGTCTTTTATCCTTATTATAAATCACGTAAGCACGAACGGAATTTTTGAAAACCCACACCCTACACCTACTCCTTCCGTCGTGCTACACACCTATTCGCACTAGGTATTATGGACTGCCTGCTATGCAGAGCCTGTGTGGGGACTGAGAAAACCACATACTACTGGATTGCAAGAAGCTAGCACAGTACAGGGTCGTACACCTCGCTGACCTGAGGTCGCTCCAGGAAGTCGTTGGCGCACCCGAGGTCGCTGCTGGACTTTCTGGAGGAGCTGGGTTGGCAGTGGTGCCGATCAACTTACGCAAAATGGGCGTATCGGTCACCTGGTTGTGGAAACCAGCATGTCTCTGCCTATAACTTTTTTTTATTCACAATTGGTAAGCCCTTAACATCATCTCACCTGATGGTAAGTGATGATGATACCGAAGATGAAAGCGGGCGGGGAGCGGAGAGGTTATCTTCAAGTCCGGAACACATCAATGCTGTTAACATTGATGTTTGGCGGCAAGACTTAGACAAAATGGTGGAAGGTAGCCAGGCGGGCTTAGAAAATGTCCTTCCACCAGCCAAACAAAGTCTTACAAGGGTAGACCTGCCGGGAATCGAACCCACGACCTTCGGATGTGAAGCTAATGAACTTAACCATAACGCCAGGGAGCCGGTTATAATATACCTCAAGTTTCCATTGTAGTCACACTTGCTTAAGAAAGATGAGGGAAACTCATTTTTAAATGTATCCAACCATCAAATCCATTAGTACTTCTTCGAAATAATTATTTTTACAAACTCTCGTTTTTCCGTTTTTACCAGTCTGCTACATACATACAGTATTAATCTTTTAATAATCGTTGACTCTGATCTGTACTGGATTGGGTGAAACTGGCATGTGTGGCCCCAGCCTAAAGCTCCCAATCTCTTAGCACGCTTAGTAGCTGTTTTACTATAGACTTTAAGTTTATTCTTTCTTTTAATGATCAAGGAGTTTACTGCAAGGCATACCAAATAACTCAACATAAAGATACATCTGTTAAATAATATATCCCAGGTGCGGGAAGCGACGTAGCAAGTATCAAAACCACATGCCGAGCTGACGGCGACTACTGGATCCTGAACGGACGCAAAAGCTGGGTCACATCAGCCATCGAGGGGTCAGCTGCCGTCGTCTTCGCGACCTTCAACCCTGAGCTCCGGCATAAGGGGCTGGCCTGTAAGTACCTTGTAGCGCCATCTGTTGTTGACTAGCTGGGCGGCCGAGCGTAGCCTACTGTCTGTCATATTATATCGCCACCTTTGTTGAGTAGCTGGGCAGTCGAGCTTTGCCCTCTGACTAGCCATATAGCGCCATATGTTGTTGAGTAGCTGGGTGGCCGAGCGTAGCCTACTGTCTAGTCATATAGCGACATCTTTTGTTGAGTAGCTGTCCAGTCGAGCTTTCCCCACTGTCTAGCCATATAGCGCCATCTGTTGTTGAGTAGCTAGGCGTCCGAGCTTGGCCCACTGTTTTCATGAGTAGCTGGGCTCGCCATGTTTTATTGAGTAGCTGGGCGGTCTAGCTTCGACCACTGTCTTGTCATGTAGTGCCATTTTTGTTGAGTAGCTGAGCTGTCGAGCTTTGCCCACTGTCTAGTCACGTAGCGCCATCTTTTGTTGAGTAGCTGGGCGGTCGAGCTTTGCCCACTGTCTAGTCATGTAGCGCCATGTTTTGTTGAGTAGCTGGGCGGTCGAGCTTTGCCCACTGTCTAGTCATGTAGCGCCATGTTTTGTTGAGTAGCTGGGAAGTCGAGCTTTGCCCACTGTCTAGCCATGTAGCGCACTCTGTTGTTGAGTAGCTGGGCGACCGAGCTTTGCCCACTGTCTTGTCATGTAGTGCCATTTTTGTTGAGTAGCTGAGCTGTCGAGCTTTGCCCACTGTCTAGCCATGTAGCGCCATGTTTTGTTGAGTAGCTGGGCGGTCGAGCTTTGCACACTGTCTAGCCATGTAGCGCCATGTTTTGTTGAGTAGCTGGGCGGCCAAGCTTTGCCCACTGTCTAGCCATGTAGCGCCATGTTTTGTTGAGTAGCTGGGCGGTCGAATTTTGCCCACTTTCTAGCCATGTAGCGCCATCTGTTGTTGGATAGTTGGGCCGCCAAGCTTCGCCCACTGTCTAGTCATGTAGCGCGATCTCTTGTTCAGTAGCTAATAGAAAACTAAAAATATTATTTCATATGTGAATTAAAACGGATTTTCTCAGGGATGACACATATCCTAAAATTGGACTTTTAAAGTAAAACAATAAGGATGACGAATGCTAGTCATCTGATTTCCTTTTTATCATCAGTCAAAAACGACATTTTGTTCTAAAAATGTTTGAAATACCTAGGCGTGACGTCATAGTTTTGCAGCGTCATTAATGTACTGATTTTATGATTTTGGTGATTTAAAAATCGAAGACTTGATGGAAGACAAAACGAGTAAGATTTTCCGAAGTTTATGTAGGAGGGCAATTTTGTGATCAAGAGTTCATAATTTATTTCTGATGCTGTCGTCATCCCTATTATCAGGCTGTCTAACGCTACGCCTTATGGCCCATGTTCGGGACTCGAGAATCTTTATTCTCATTGCAAATATTTAAAACATAGTGTAAAGGATAGACCTGATAAGCTTTTCTTCTGCGTCTCTTGTCTTTGAAGCATGGAATATTACTATGCTTTATGTAAAACCCATCAAAAGGGGTATAATACGAAATACTATTAACAAAAAGACTGTCAATCCCTATAGCACGTAACTCCTAAATAAGTCTAGGAAAACTTCGACAAAGCCTACAAAGAATTTTTTGGAGTGGAAAATGGAAAAGTTGCATGAGTGAGTATAAAGTGATGCTATTATCACACTCGTGTCTTGTCTAAGCACTCGTGTTTTAATACCCCAAAACATGACATGACAGAGTTACATGAACTTCTAATAATATTTTAATCACATTTATTATATTCATTTATTTATTTCTTATAATTGTATGTTATACTTTTAGGTTTCCTGGTACCAATGGACGCCGAAGGAGTCTTCAGAGGCAAGAAGGAGCCTATTATTGGAGTCAGGTATATCGATATCATATCTTATTTCTTTAAAGACTTTTCGTTATCTGTTCACTATTTCAACGTCTACTTTTTCTATTTACACTAAGTCCATTAGTTTCACATAAGGAGGTCGCGGGTTCGATTCCCGGCGCAGTCTAATTTAGTAAGACTTGGTTTGGTTGGTGGAAGGGCATTTTCTTAGCCCGCCTGAATAGCTACCACCATCTTTTCTGTTTTTCCGCCAAACATTAATGCTAACAACATTGATGTGTTCCGGCTTGAAGATAAAATGGCCAGTTCCCCATTGCGTTGGGGAATCTTGGTAAGCCCGGTTCCATCATGGGCATTATCGTCACTTACCATGAGGTGAGATGACGCCAAGAACTTACAAATTGTAAGTAAAAAAAAAAGCTTAAAACAGTTTTAGTTTCATGAATCACTTAATTGGTATTTATTTTACAGTAAAATAGTTTTATTAAATAGAAACAAACGTTTTTTTTTATTTATTTACTAGCTTTTGCCCGCGGCTTCGCCCACGTGGACATAGCTTTTATGACTCTTTTTGAGGGTTAGTGGTGCGCGAGCCGCAAGCAGCTCGCAAGTGTGGACATGAGTTTTCACCAGGTACCTCAGGAACTGTATCGGGCTATTCGGATTAGCAGTCTTTGTCACTTCCCACCCCCTCAACAATCAAAATTATATACAAAAAAACACTTTAATCCGTTGCTCCGTTGCGACGCCACCGACGTGCGCGAGCGTAGAAAACAGTTGGCCCCAGATCCCTCGGGAACTATGTCAGGATATACTTATTAGTAAATTATATCATTTTCCACCTCATCTCTGTGGTAAAAATCACACCAATCCATTTTTTCGTTACGATTTTAAATAAAACGAACTAAGAGTATTGTTTTAGTTTCCTCAGGAACTGCATCGGACTATAATAATTTCCACAGATAAAAGGTTGACTATTTCATTCCCAGTGATACAGGCTACCTGCATGCCAAATTTTATCAAGATTGGTAGAGGTGTTGAAGTGTGAATAGGTAACAAACAAACAAACACATTTTCACATTTATAATATAAAGTAAGGATTTCTAAATCTTAAATAAAATATAGAGCGTCGGTGGCAAAACGGTTAGGGCCACTACCTCCTGTCCGGAAGGCCGTGGTTCGAATCCTGCCACTTACCAATATCTATACGAATATCGATTTCATACTGGTATGTACGTTTATCCTACGCTCTTACGGTGAGAAAAACATCGTGAGGAAACCTGCACACGCCTGCGAAGAAATTCGAAGCTTATGTGTGAAGTCAATCAACCCGCAATGGGCCCGCGTGATCGTCTAAGGCCAGATCGCCCTAACTCAGGGTAGGTCGAGCCCCTTGGTGAGGACGTATATAAACTGATATGATGAAATATTATCAAAAAACTAATTCAAATCTGTGCACGATGGACACTCAAAAACGTAAAGTTACTTGTTGATAAATTTTGTTGATTGTAAATTTGTGTATGTCTTAAAGTGCGATACGTTTTATTTTTGAATTGTTATATGTACATAGATATAGATAGTTAAGTTGTAGTTTTTAAGTTATCTTGTTTTATAAGCCTTTTGTATGTTTTCTAAATAAATGTGTTTTGTAACTGTGTTTTGCTTGGGGAGGCTTAGAGGGAGGTCTAGGTAATTAGTTTGGTAAAGGTGGCGAGATGGAAGCCTGGTAGAACCCCTGAGGAGAGGTAAAAGGTTTTTTGGTAAGCAGCGAGCTGCCTCCGCGACCGTTATTTCAAAACGGGCGGCGCTGAAAATTGGTCGGAGGCGGCTCTCTGTACGGTATTGCTCCAAAGGGGTGGGTAAGTGCACCATCTTCCGTCTCGCTTCCTCCTATGGCGCCATCCCGCTCTGGAAATTGAATATAAATATAGCGTAGGCGTCATAGAGCGTATTCATTCAAATCCAACATTTTCGACAAGCCACCGAGTAACAACGAGACCTCCCTCGAGCTCCCATAAGCAAATCAACCACTGAAATTGTTCAAGACTGAAGATATCACGGCTGTTTTCCTTGTCTCTACAACCTCCACGTCGCCCTGCATTTCCTGTACCATCATCGAAGGGGATCAGCAACATTTTATGGTCCTTCGTGAAGCCGGATCCCTGGACTGAAGAGAAAAAACCTGAAGAACTACGTCGTCGAGCCACGCCGCCATGACGAGATCCACGCGTTCCAAGACCGCGTCCAAGCAGGCTGCCCAAGAGACGACGGATTCTGAAAATACCACAACTGAAGGTACGGGAAACACGACTTCGGGAGAAACAGCGACCTGGAGCCACGGCACTACGCAAACTGGGGAAACCGTAACGGAAACTACGAACACCGAGGCTGACGTCACGGTTGTGGAGACCCGACCTAAATCAGTTAGGTCAGACCGCTCCAAGGCTTCTCGCAAGAGGTTCCTCGCGGAACTGGAAGCCAAGGAGAGGCTGGCTGAGCTGGCGGTCAAAGCAATCGCGGCGGAACGGGCCTTAGAGGAGGCACATTTGCGGAGAATTATGGAGGACTCTGACCAGGAGCTGGACCCTGCAGATGAATCGGCTGACGAAGAAACCAGGCAGGGCTCAGAGCGAGTGGCTGAATGGATGGAAAAGCACACAGGAGCGAAAGGACACGCTCACACCCAACCGGGGCCTGCGGTGACCGAACGACTGCGGCCTGCGGCCTCACGAGAACCCGTGGGGCAGGGTGGGGAGGAGTCCGCGAAACCGGAGAGCACCCCTCAGAAAACCGAGCCGGCTGCGCCGCAAACCGACATTGCGGCCCTCGCAGCGGCCCTACAGAGCGTCATTCGCACATCGGCGAGAGGGGCGCCCAGATATCTCCAGGAGCTGCCTGGTTTCGACGGGAGAAGTGATAGCTGGCTTGCATTTAAGACAGCATTCGTCGAGACAGAAACAAATTTCACAAGAACAGAAAACGTCGCAAGAATTCGAAAGAGCCTCACCGGAGCAGCAAAGGAAGCTGCCAGCTGCTTACTAATCAGCAGCACGGAACCCAGAAAAATCATCGAAGCTCTGGAGCGACGGTTCGGACGAGCAGAAGCGCTAGTCCTGCGCGAGATTGAGAAAACCCGCGCGCTATCCCGCATAGGAGACAGCCCACGAGAAGTGTGTATTTTTGCGAACAAAGTAGCAAATGTTGTGGCCACCATCGAGGCGCTGCGGAGAGACGCGTACCTATGCAATCCCGAGCTGGTACGCACAATTCTTGAGAAGATTTCACCGATACTCCGAAACAAGTGGTATGACTTCGCAGCGCGAGAAGACAACACGCCAGACCTCAAAAAACTGGCATCTTTTCTCAACGAAGAGGCGGACAAATGCGGCCCCTACGCTCCGGCTGAAACAACACCAGCCGAGACGCCACGAGAGAGAGCGAGAAAGAAGATCGTAGAGAAAAACTTTGCTGCAACGGCAACTACGCCTACAACCACGACATGCCCACAGTGCAGCGGCAGTCACAAACTGTTGGAGTGCCGACAGTTCGTCGAGGCTGATGTCAACGGACGCTGGGACCTGGTACGCCGGCACCGCCAATGCTTCCGGTGTGTGAGGAGCAACCACAGACGCTTCAGTTGCCGAGCGAAGCCGTGTGGAACAAACGGCTGTCGCGCTCCCCATCACTCGCTGCTGCATTCAGAGCGGCCGAGAGAAGAACCCAAGAAGGCGGAAGAAGTCGCGTCGGCCCTCGAGTTCGCCCACTCCACTCGGGCGGGCTCACGCCGGGCCTACTTGAAAATCGCGCCGATCGTTCTCACCGGTCCGCGAAACACTGTCGAGACGTACGCGCTGCTGGACGAGGGCAGTACTATCACCATCATTGACGAAGACATCGTCGAGTCCCTCGGCCTGGAAGGGCCCACTAACAACCTGTGGGTCATAGGAGTCAACGGCACGCGGCGCAAGCACGAAAACAGCAAAACAGTCGACGTGCGAGTGAGAGGGAAATACTCACTCGATTCTTACGAACTGCAAGGGGCACGCACGGTCGAGCGACTCGATTTCACTACTCAGTCGCTCGGCGAAGAAGACCTGGAGGACTGCCCACACCTGGAGGACCTCAGACATGAACTGATGTACCAGAATGCCAAGCCGAAAGTTCTCATCGGGCAAGATAACTGGGAACTCATCGTGTCGCGCGATGTGCGAGCAGGACGGAGAGACCGACCCGTAGCCTCACTCACACAACTCGGGTGGGTGCTACACGGGTGCCGCTCGTCGCACACAGAGCCCGTTTCGTTTTGCGGGTATCTGTCTACCAAGGAGGAATCCAGCGACGAAATGGAAAATGCTATGCGGAGATACTTCGCCCTGGAGTCGCTGGGCGTTGAGCCAAGGAAGACGCGCGATGACCCGGAGCAGCGAGCGCTACGCTTGCTAGAGGAGACAACCACACGCCTCCCAGATGGTCGCTTCCAAACTGGCCTTCTATGGAAAGAAGACAACACAATAATGCCCGACAACTATGGCAATGCAAAGAAGAGGCTGCTCAACATCGAGAAGCGCCTAGATCGAGATCCTGATCTGAAAACAAAGTATGAAGAAAGGATGCAGAACCTCTTTACCAAGGGGTACGCCGAGCCCGCCACGACGCAGCCTACACCTGGAAAGGTGTGGTACCTACCTCACTTCGCTGTGGTCAACCCAGACAAGCCGAAGATACGTCTTGTGCACGACGCAGCTGCCAGAACTGAGGGGAGAAGCCTGAACGACGCGCTGCTGCCCGGGCCCGACCTACTACAATCTCTGCCCGGCGTAGTTATGCGCTTCCGGCAGAGCCCGTACGCTGTGACTGCGGACATTCGCGAGATGTTTATGCAAATACGCATAAAACCAGAAGACAGAGACGCCCTGCGCTTCCTGTGGAGAGGGAGCGAGAGAGGAGATGTGCCGCCGTCAGAATACCGAATGACGAGCGTGGTGTTCGGTGCGACCTCATCGCCGTGCACAGCTCTCTTCGTCAAAAACAAAAACGCAGCTGACTATGCAGAACAGTTCCCGGAGGCGGCGCAGGCTATAGTGAAAAGTCACTATATGGATGACTACATCGCCAGCTACGGGACAGACGGAGAGGCCCTCGAGACAGCCACGGCGGTCGAACACATCCATCGGCAGGCCGGCTTTGAGCTGCGCGGGTGGGCATCCAACTCGCCCTCCGTGCTCCGTCACTACTCTACGAACGAGGCGGAGGCTACCATCCCTATCGGCGGGAGCGAGACAGAGCGAACACTGGGCCTGCTCTGGGAAGTAGGGCCGGACAACCTAGGCTTCAGACTCAACCGCAAGAGGGCGCCACTGGAAGTCATCGACGGGCTGCGCGCGCCGACGAAACGAGAGGCCCTCAGCGTGATCATGTCCCTATACGATCCGCTGGGGCTAATAGCACCTGTAACTACGCCGGCCAAGCGCATCATGCAAGACACCTGGCGCTACCACACTAACTGGGACGCCGATCTGCCAGACGAGCTACACGAAAAATGGTACGAGTGGCTACGCACGCTACGCGCTACGGAGCGGCTACGCATCCCACGCTGTTACGACACGGGCGCCGTGACCAAGCGGGCGCTCCACACCTTTGTCGACGCGAGCGAGGAAGCCTACGCCGCCGCTGTGTACTGGCGGAACGAGAGGTCCGATGGAAGCGTGAGCGTCGTGCTGGCTGCCGCTAAGAGCCGGGTGACACCACTCAAACCCGTGTCGATCCCGAGGCTCGAGCTGCAGGCGGCGCTGCTGGGAGCGCGACTAGCCCACACTGTCGCGCGCGAACACGACTGGGAAGCAGAGGCGCGACACTACTGGTCCGATTCCCGCACGGCTTTCGCATGGATACGAGCCGAGCCGCGAGCATTCAAGTGCTTTGTGGCACACCGGCTGGCAGAAATCGAAGAAACGACGAAGAAAAACGAGTGGAGATGGGTCCCAACAGCCCATAACGTCGCTGATGATGCTACGCGAGCCACCCCGGCGGACTTCGGCGCCGCACACAGATGGTTTCACGGCCCCGAGTTCCTATATCAACCTGAGGAATGCTGGCCGCAAGAAAACCGACGCGCCGCGGCCTCAGTCACCGGGGAAGAACGAGAAGCTTGCTACGCGACTACGACGACTACGACGCTACGAAGCCACGCCCACCTGCCCGACGTAGCGAGATTTTCACGCTGGACACGCCTCATCCGAGCAACAGCGCGTGTTCTACAGTTCGTCGAGCGATGCCGAGGCCGCACACAACACATTGCAGCCGCGAAGAGGAAGCGAACTGCCAAAAATGAAAACAGAGATCCTACGTGGGGAGAGGCTAAAAAGAAAAAGAAACTGAAGAAAGGCCTTTCAGTCGACACGCCGGACCGCTTCATGGGAATCGAAGCGCACCTACTCATACGCGCAGAAAGGCTATGGGTGCGAGCAGCGCAGGAAGACTCGTATGCGAGAGAGAGACGGAGAATCGAGAAAGGAACCCTACCTACCGGCGACGATAAGCTAGCCGCCCTAAGTATTACGGTGGGCACCGACGGAATCCTGCGACTCAAAGGACGAGTGGAGAAGGCCGTCGACATATCAGAAGAAGCTGCAGGAGCAGCGGCCGAGCGAGGAAACACTCCATACCCTGCTGGTGGAGTGCGAGAATGTGGTGAACTCGAGACCGCTGACCCACGTGAGCGTCGACTCAGCGGAGCCCGAGGCGCTGACCCCGAATCACATCCTGGTCGGGCCCAACTGTCATGTGCCAACCCCGGGCACGTTCACTCCCGAAGACATCAACGCGCGCACGCACTGGAGGCGCGCACAGCTACTAGCCGACAACTTCTGGCGGCGGTGGGTGAGAGAGTACCTCCCCACACTCCAACACCGGCGGGAGCCCAGGGCCTCCGGAGAGGCCCCCAAAATCGGTGACCTGGTGGTCATCGCCGACAGCAACCTGCCACGCAACTGCTGGCCCAGAGGACGCATCACCCGGACGTTCCCGGGCGAGGATGGCGAAGTGCGCGTGGTGGAGGTGACCACGAGCCGAGGACGCGTGCTGAGGCGGCCCACCAAGAAGATCATCGTGCTACCAGTGCTGGATCACGAAGGTGACGGCGGGAGAATGTGCACGATGGACACTCAAAAACGTAAAGTTACTTGTTGATAAATTTTGTTGATTGTAAATTTGTGTATGTCTTAAAGTGCGATACGTTTTATTTTTGAATTGTTATATGTACATAGATATAGATAGTTAAGTTGTAGTTTTTAAGTTATCTTGTTTTATAAGCCTTTTGTATGTTTTCTAAATAAATGTGTTTTGTAACTGTGTTTTGCTTGGGGAGGCTTAGAGGGAGGTCTAGGTAATTAGTTTGGTAAAGGTGGCGAGATGGAAGCCTGGTAGAACCCCTGAGGAGAGGTAAAAGGTTTTTTGGTAAGCAGCGAGCTGCCTCCGCGACCGTTATTTCAAAACGGGCGGCGCTGAAAATTGGTCGGAGGCGGCTCTCTGTACGGTATTGCTCCAAAGGGGTGGGTAAGTGCACCATCTTCCGTCTCGCTTCCTCCTATGGCGCCATCCCGCTCTGGAAATTGAATATAAATATAGCGTAGGCGTCATAGAGCGTATTCATTCAAATCCAACATTTTCGACAAGCCACCGAGTAACAACGAGACCTCCCTCGAGCTCCCATAAGCAAATCAACCACTGAAATTGTTCAAGACTGAAGATATCACGGCTGTTTTCCTTGTCTCTACAACCTCCACGTCGCCCTGCATTTCCTGTACCATCATCGAAGGGGATCAGCAACAAAATCATTATAGGTATCAATCTAGTAATAAAATTTCCTAACATTATTAATATGGGTCAAATCCTCGAGTCGTATCAGCTCCAAAGGAGCCCAAGAAGCACTTCTCGTTGCCGCGCTGGATGGCAATAGACAACCTTAGCAGCAGGTAGGACCTCACGTCACATCTCCTCTCTCGAAGGCGAAGGCCAAACTTCTTTGTGAAGGCAAAGGCCTCTGAGGGTTCAGCAGCCGGTTGTCTCACAGACCAGCGGCACAAAACAGTAATTTGCCTCCAAGACCGAGTACTTATTTTCCCCAATTGCTTCCCAAAGCAGACACGTTCCTCTCTGCCATAGCACCTGTTTAAACCCTCCGGCCTTTTGCCATCAGATTGACTAAAGCCCGGCCGGCGGCTGCATCAAAGATGGAATATTCCATCTGGCCGAGACCAGTGCCCTCCGAGTGAGGTCATTAAGGAATTGGTGACGTGGTAATCTTCACAAACACGACCGCAACTCAGTGAGTGATGGCCAATTTCCTCCACCGAGGACCCGCAAATACATTGATGAGGTTCACAGATATTGATATTGCAGGCGGAGAGCAACTGCCACACGCAAATAGTCGCCGTCAGATGAGTTCCCATATCTGTGCCTCCTGTTAAAAGATGTTAAACTCGATTTATGTGTTTTTATTTTTATACACGATTGGAATCTGTAAAAAAATACCTCTCTGTTCGTCTATGAAACACATCGCTACGTACCATAGATCCAGAGTTTAAAGTAGCGTATGCTGAAAAATACATAAAAAGAATCCACTCAAAAGTATGAAATAATATTTTAATGTTTTAATACAACTTAAGCGAGTTTTATTATCCCTGCAGTGCCATCTATTGACATTCTGCTACTATGATTATAATGTTTGGTATGTGTAGCTAATATATAGAAAAAAATACTCTTTTTTTATTATTGTTTGTATCGATAGATAATTTCCCACGGGACCTCGTTGGTTTTCCGGGATAAAGAATACCCGACTATACAATGATGGTCAAAACACCCCATCCCAATGTAAAGGTTTCATATTGTTACGTTGAGTCATTCTAAAGATACATTTTTTTGCATTCCTGTAGGAACAAAAAAATTAATTGTTGCATGTTATGTATTTATTTTTGATGTACAATAAAGAGTTATTTGAATTTGAACCCTAATTTTTTTGGGATTTACAATGTCCCAGTTTTAGTTCGCGACATGGGTATCAACGTGTAAAATTTGATTAAAATAGGTCAAGCCACATTTGCGTGGTGAGCCACTCTATAAATAAATACTTTTGATTTTCCCACGGGAACTCTTGAATTTTCTGGGATAAAAAGTATCCTATATGTTAACCCGGGCTATAAGGAACCACCATACAAAATTTCATCAAAATCGGCCTGGTAGTTTTTGCGTGATGCGCGAACATACAGACAGACAGACAGACAGACAGACAAAAATTCCAAAAGTTGTTGTTTTGGCCTCTGTATCGTTAGTAATGTCCACCACAGTTATTATTTTCCAAAAATATTTCATGTACAGACACGGCCCCGTTACAGTTTTATCTCTTAATATATATAAATCTCGTGTCACAATGTTTGTCCCCAATGGACTCCTAAACCACTTAACCGATTATAATAAAATTCGCACACCATGTGCAGTTCGATCCAACTTGAGAGATAGGATAGTTTAAATCTCAAATTATAGGGTAGGGTAGGGTAGTGTAGGGTAGGGTAGGGTAGTGTAGGGTAGGGTAGTGTAGGGTAGGGTAGGGTAGTGTAGGGTAGTGTAGGGTAGTGTAGGGTAGTGTAGGGTAGTGTAGGGTAGGGTAGTGTAGGGTAGTGTAGTGTATGTAGGGTAGGGTAGTGTAGTGTAGGGTAGTGTAGGGTAGTGTAGGGTAGTGTAGAGTAGTGTAGTGTAGGGTGGGGTAGGGTAGTGTAGTGTAGTGTAGGGTAGGGTAGGGTAGGGCAGTGTAATGTAATGTAAGGCGGTACGAAGTTCGCCGGGACAGCTAGTTATATTATAGATACGAGCGAGTCGATTGCGACGCAGATAATGTCAGAGTAGTTTTAAGTGCTTGTGATTGATAAAGCTGTCGCAAAATTTATATAGTTATATCACACCTTGTTAGAATATCAAACGAAGTATTTTGCCTTTATCATGGTCGTAGGTGGGGGGGAGGGGTTGGGCAGGGAAGAGCGTTGGGGGATTGTTATAAATTCTATTCCCTACCCTAGCCCCTATCTCCACACCAAAGGAGCTTATAAAACAGAAGTGAAGTCTCTGTGACAGGGCGGCAACGGCTTGCGACTTGACCCTGGAGGAAGTCAAGATACCCAGGAGTTACATGGTGGGGGAGCCAGGGGAAGGGTTTCGGATAGCCATGGAGCAGCTGGACCAGGGCCGGATTGGGATTGCAGCACATGCTGTGGGTAAGTCATGATCATCACCAAGATCCTTATCATTTGAGTTACTTTTTCAACCAACAAAAACGACATTTTGTTGTGAAATTGTTCGTGTGACCGGCATGTGACGCCATTGTTTTTGACGATTTAATTTAGTGAAAAGGATTAAAATATCAATTTAGTGAGTTTTTGAGCTTTTATAGGAGAATAGCTGTATAGTGAATATTATTTAGAGAAGACGACATTTCGTTTTGAAAATGTTCATGTGGCCGGCATGTGACGCCATTTTTTTGTCGATTTAATTTAGAGAAAAGGATTAAAATATCAATTTAGTGAGTTTTTTTGCTTTTATAGGAGAATGGATATATAGTGAATATTATACAATTTTTAAACGACTTCAAAAAAGGAGGTTCTCAGTTTGACCTGTATGTATGTATGTTTGTCCGCGATTATCTCGCGTTTGGCTGAACTGATTTTTGTAATATATTATTTAGAGGAGACGCCATTTTGTTGTGATATTGTTCGTGCGGCCGGTATGTGACGCCATTGTTTTTGACGATTAAATTCAGTGAAAAGAAATAAAATATAAATTTTGTGAGTTTTTGTGGTTTTGTAGGAAAATGGCTATATGTATAGTGAATATTATATCATTTTAATATATTATTTAGAGCAGACGCCATTTTGTTCTGAAATTGTTCGTGTGGCCGGCATGTGACGACTTGGTTTTTGACGAACTAATTTAGTGAAAAGGATTAAAATTTCAAATTAGTGAGTTTTTCTGCTTTTGTAGGAGAATTGCTATATCGTGAATATTATAACATGATTTGAATATATTCTTCGCGTCGATTTGAACGTCGGTGGCGTAACGGTTAGGGCCGCCGCCTCCTGTCCGGGAGGTCGTGGTTCGAATCCTGCCACGTACCAATGTGATTTCGAATTTAGATTCATATGTTCGTTTATCTGACGCTCTTACGGTAAAAGAAAACATCGTGAGGAAACGCCTGCGGAGAAACTCACAGGTTGTGTGAAATGTCGAATAACCCTTACTGGGCCCGGCGTGGTCGACTAAGGCCCGATCGCCCTAATTCAAGGTAGGCTCGAGCCTCTCGGTGGGGACGTATATGAGGTGATATGATGATGATGAATATATTATTTAGAGGCGATTCCGCTCCCGATAATTTGGTAAATAACGTAGTTAGTTGCGTGACCATCTTATCTAAGTCTTGCCGCCAAACATCATTGTCAACAGCATTGATGTGTTCCGGCTTGAAGATAAGTTCTCCATTGCAATGGGGATTCTTGGTAAGCCCGCTTCAATCTCTGGGATCATTGTCACTTACCATCAGGCGAGATGATGCCAAGGGCTTACTAATTGTGGATAAAAAAAAACTGGATATTCTTAAGATTCATTTTGTCAAACTGTCGGTGCCAACCAAAACGAAGAATGTGCGCAAGATCTACTACACGCAACACCTCACTCTCCAACCTCCATTCCACCTTTGGTCAACGAGGAACAGTTCACTCCCTTGTTGTCGATATTCCGCCTATCCGCACGATGCGTTACGCTTCCTCGTCAATTATGCGGACAGCAAACTAGTACCAAAGTATATATATTAGTACTAACATATAGTATGGACACTCCCTGCCGCTTTCTAAATTGCGACCTCACCCCCCCCATCACCCAGATTGATAGAGATTGGTTACAGTTTGGTTCTCGAACGTATAGTATTTCGCCGCCATTTTGTATGTTCCGTCATTCCTTTTTTGAAATTTCATTTCTGGCCCGTTGTAATGAAGTGTCCAGGGTGTGCTAGTGCAATGCCTTGCCTGCGTCAATAATTCCCGATTGTTACTATTTGTGTGCCTTCAAGGCGAAAGTGAATAACATTTGTTCGATTTTGCGTGTTACATAACGTCCTCGACTGCATCGTCCCTTTACAGCAGGCGAGTAGCAGTTAAACGCACTAGAATTCTTAAAGTGTGAAAAGGGTTTTCTTAATTTTTTTTTCTTTACACAAATACACACAATTTCTTAGTTAAAAAAAAACGCCCCACCAATTACACATTGGCGGAAGGGAGCGACGGAATGTAGGTTTTTTTTTGTGTGTTAGGGTTCCGTATCGGGATCCTATGGACCCCAGGGAAGCGTACCCTCTTCGTCCATCTGTCCGACTTTTAACTTTCTTTTTACCGTAACAGCTGAAAGAATATGTTTTGATATGGCGGATTTACTAACAAATAATAAGAAAGACGAAATTACAATTATACATTTTTTTTTCAGGTATATCACAGGCCGCTCTCGATACAGCAATAAACTATGCTAAGAACAGAGAAGCATTTGGAAAGAGTCTGACCAGGCTCGCATCTGTTAAGGTAATTTTGTGTTCGATTTCTTTACGAAATAAAGGATTAATTATGAGGATGTATACAACAAAATTAACAATTTAAAATGAATTATCTTTATAACATTTCTCTCTAAAGAAAAATCATAAACTTTAGACCGTTGTATCTCAGCATATACAGACGTAACAAAGTTGGTGTATGTGCCGTTAACTGAGGCTTCTACTCATTTAAAAAATTTTTTTTGAGAATTTACGATGGGTTCCTTGGAGGAAGTTGTTCAGTATGATGAGTAGAACCCCCAGTTAACGAGTCCTACACCGTTTTTTTTACACCCTGTATAAGTTTTTTTTGTAAAAGACAGGGATATACGGACATAAAATATCCTATCCGATTCGTAAATAAACGGATCTTCATATAAAAAAAACTTCTTGTTTTAAAATTATCAGTAGACTACGATTTGTATGGACAGCGGCCAACGACGGCGTTGTTAACTATCTGACTGAGGGTTTAACCTAGCCAAACACTCGATTGCTCATAAGTTCCTCCATAAAAATAAATCGCGAAGTTACCTCTAAAATTACAAATGTTAATAATGTTTTACGTTAATTGTGTACTCACACTACAACACGTATAAACAAGATATAAAAATTAAATACTTTTGAAAGTAAACGAGGGCTAATTCTACCATTATCTGTTTTAAGTTTTTTATTTTCGACTTATTCAACTAAAACTCCATTTTTGCGACGCCCGCTGTGTTTTCTAGTACTATACAATATAAGCGGTTATTTAATCTAAAAGAGGCGGTAACACGTGGGCAATAATATTATAGAATTTGGGCGGTTATTGCTTGGTGCGATCTAGATGGGGGTTTAGGTGTGAGTGAAGGTGGAGGTTTTTGACCGTTTGTTAGGTAGCGAGGAACGAAGCGTAGGTTGACATAGCAGACAACGCGTGAGCCGAACAAGCGAAGCAAGCGTGCGGCGGCAGCAACCGGCTACGTGCCCGAATCAATTTTGTTTGAAATTCTTACTCCCCATTGATTTATTCATATTTTATTTGTCATATATATCTGATTCAGGGTAGGCTCGAGCCCCTCGGTGGGGACGTAAATGAGCTGTAATGATGATGATGATATATCATATATTTATTGATTTTTTTCGCATAAAGGTCTCGAGTGGCGACCACGCACCGGAAAACGTACCGTAGGTAGGCCGCCCACTCGGTGGACCGATGAAATGGTTAAGGTCGCGGGAAGCCGCTGGATGCGGGCAGCGCAGAACCGGTTCTCATGGATATCCTTGGGGGAGGCCTATGTCTAGCAGTGGACGTCCGTCGCCTGATATGATGATAATGGCGATGACTCCCCATTGGGGTTTTTTTTTCCATTTATAGTTATTCTACCGTTAATTTTAGATATTCTTCGCTGTGGCACACATTTAATCAATAAATGATTGAACTGACTGTTAAAATGATACCCTTTAACCCCATTCGAGAATATTTACCGCCTATTTTAGTTATTCTACCGCATAAACAATTAATAAATGATTGAACTGACCGTTTAAATGATGCACACATTTAATCAATAAATGATTGAACTGACTGTTAAAATGATACCCTTTAACCCCATTCGAGAATATTTACCGCCTATTTTAGTTATTCTACCGCATAAACAATTAATAAATGATTGAACTGACCGTTTAAATGATGCACACATTTAATCAATAAATGATTGAACTGACTGTTAAAATGATAGCCTTTAACCCCATTAAAGAATATTTTACCGCCTATTTTAGTTATTCTACCGTATACACAATTAATAAATGATTGAACTGACCGTTTAAATGATAGCCTTTAAGTACTAATTTCCTTTACCAGGACCGGCTAACAGACATGTGCATCCTAGTAGAAACAGCCCGCCTCCTCACTTACAGAGCGGCCACTGACGTTAGCACCAAGAACAGTGCGATGGCCAAATATACAGCCGGGAGGAACGCGGCCAAAGTTGCCGATCACTGCGTGCAGATATTAGGTGGACGGGGATTGTCACTTAAATATAATGCGGAGAGGCACTTCAGGTGAGTTTCAGTGTGTTTGCAGACAAAAACTTGCCAAGTGTTAGTAGGACCACACCTTTCCTAATAATACCAAGGAGTATAAAAATTCAGCTTTAAAAGACATCAACGAGACCGACAGAATCAAATATTTTATTGAGTTCGGGCACTAATATATATACTTTGGTTCGGGATCCTCTCGCCAGTACGACTCTTACTTGGCCAGTTTTATTATTTTTGTTTTACTGTAGATTTTGCAGTATAATCGGAACAAGTTTGACGGTTGTATGGTTTACCATTTTTAAAGGTCCCCCTTAATTATTTTTTAAATTATTATTTGAAGATATCCTCTATAAAAAATAACACATATTCTGTAAAGATTTCAACCGGCTACCTATTACAAAAGATACAGCCCTTTAATGGCAGGGCCGATGTATGGACAGACGGACAAACAACGTAGGCAACTAAGCATACACAATGTTTTTGTCTCTTATTTTTGGCGAATATTTTCACTAATTCCACCTAACAAAAAAATGAGTGCTGCTACACATAGTAGAAGTGAAACTTCAACGGTCAAGTGAGAAGGGTAACCCAGGCTAAGTACCTGCTATATATCTCCATCTCAACTTCTCTCTATCTACGAATACAGCCGCAGCCCTCTCTCCACCGCCGCCGCCGCCAGCCTTCCTCTGTCTACCCCCTCCACGCGGCCGTAACGCTTTTTCGTGACAGAAACAATCCTAAAAAAACCCCGTCTATATAGAAGTTTTACTTCAAGTAGAGTTGCCAAGCGTCCTGTTTTCCCAGGACGTGTCTTGCTTTTAGGGTGTCCTGGATAGTTTTTAAATAGTGTCCTGGGTTTTGGGTGAATTGTCTTATTTGAGAATCGAGTATATCTATACCCAGAAGACGTGCGATAGACATTGAAGAGCAACAAAAAATGCCAACACAAGAATACAGTCTTAGGCAGGGACTTCTAAAGCCTTAGACACTATCTCTAAGAAATTGTCGATAAATGAGAAAAGAGTACCTAGCTTATGAAGGGGCTACAGCTTATTTTTTGCTATTAGTTGAGTTTCATTGATCCTATATTCATTGCGTGATTGCTATTAACTATTGTTCTTATATTGCGTCCTGTTTTTAAACAGAAATGTCCTGGTATTCCGAATTTCGGGACGGCAACCCTAACTTCAAGTGTCATCGACCGGTTTCCAACGTCTGTGTGCGAAACCGGTCGCTGACAACTTATAATTGCAGTTTTATTTTACCGGCGGATTTATTTGAATTACCGGCGGAGTCTAACTTTGTAAGACTGAGTTTGGTTGGTAGAAAGGCATTTTCTAAGCCCGGCGCCTGGCTAGCTACCACCATCTTGTCTAAGTCTTGCCGCCAAACATCAATGCTAATAACATTGATGTGTTCCGGCTTGGGCATTTTTTAAGCCCGCCTAGCTACCACCATCTTGTCTAAGTCTTGCCGCCAAACATCAATACTAATAATATTGATGTGTTCCGGCTTGAAGATAAGATAGCCAGTTCCCCATTACGTTGGGGAATCTTGGTAAGCCCGCTTCCATCTTCGGCATCATCGTCACTTACCATCAGGTAAGATGGTGCCAAGGGCTTACAATTGTAATTAAAAAAAACGATAAAAATTTTAAAAAAAACATAGTACAGATAAAAAATAGTGTTATGTGTAATTCGTGAAAATATATACCAAAAATTGTTCATAATGTTCCACCAAGAACACAATCAAAGTATTGATTATTATTATTATTATGTTTTTGTTTTCCGAGACGGAAGAGAGGAAGGTTTCCAATTTACTTATAGTATATATATTACAATATAATATATATGTTTACTTATAAATTTGCGCTGATTAGGTCATTTAACTCTCATACAATATTGACGAGAAAAAATATACATAGACATACAATATCACTATTAATCAGTATTAAGGATTATTCACTGTCCTTCCTTCGTCTTGTATTAAATATTTGGATATAAAAAAAATACTAACAAACTTAATAGTAATATTCAATTATTGCACACCAAATTTTTATTATTTCAAAATATTGACGAGAAAAAATATACATAGACATACAATATCACTATTAATATTTATTTATTCATGTCCAATTAATAAAAGTCAATAATATTATATTATAAATAACGTCAAAATAAAATAGTGTACTTGGTACCTGCAATTAGGTACTTAGTCTATGGTCGCACCGCCTCGTACCCGGCTCAAAAGTGCCCATTATACTGGCCGCGTTGCCGCGCTGTATAGCCAGGGATACCTGTTGAACCAGGTACGAGCCGGCGCGGGGATCACTACCGCGGTCTCTCAAACGCCTGCCTATTTTCATTATAAATTCTTTGGCCGACGAGCACCACACACCCGAAGTTTCGACGGCAAAAGGCACAAAGTCGTGAGTACATCAGCGCGGCAAGTTCCTGAGGGAACAACCACGTTGGACTAGTCCTTGCTATGTACGTGAGCTTTGGAAGGGATAAGCAGTTCCTGAGCAAAACAAGAGCGACGTGAGCCGATAGGTGTTTAAGCTGCGCGTGCCACTTAAGCAGCATGTCCTTCTTTTCATGTAGGGCGGCAGGGACTGCATCGGGGAAAATCGGAGCTCCCAAAAGTGTGAAGTTGTCCTTATTTACAACTTTTAATCCAGGAATTAGCACCAATAACATAAAACTAACAATTACTTACCATATAACTTACAATTTAATATCACGGAATTTGGTTTTAACCACAAACATTTTATTTCAGCAGGACAGCTAGTGTGTGAAAAAAAAATGATTTTTGTAACGTTTAGAAAAAACACGCGCAAGAGGCACGCCTGTAAATATGTTGATATGTTTCCCAGGGATGCGCGAGGCACACAGGTGTACGGCGGGGTGACCGACATTCAGAAGCGGCTCATCGGCCACTACTTGTTGAAGGAGAACGACGCGTTGTGAGCGAGCCGGGGCGCCCGCGCTAGTCTAGTCACCAGTCGCGCAAGAAATAATAGCTAGTGGTGCTTTAGATTTAAGGGTGGAACCAGTTTGTTGAAAAAGAGTAATAGAACATTAACTGGTCCCTAAACCTCGAACTTAAATATTTTATCAGATACCTACTGGTTTTCTATGGGACCAGCTTACCGATACTTTTACGAAATATCTCAATACGAACCAACGCCAAGGCACCTCAAAGGCACATTCATCAACATCATATCAGCTCATATACGTCCCCACCGAGGGGTTCGAACCTATCCTGAATTAGGGCGATCGGGCCCTAGTCGACCACGCGGGCCCAATGCGGTCGACTTCACACACGATCTCCGAGTGTCTTCGCAGGCGCGTGCAATGGCACTTTTTTATGGTAATTATTAAAATACTAGCTTCCGCCCGCGTGTATATCGTTTTAATGACGGAATAACTGTTCCCCGCGACTTCGCGTGGAGATTGGGTTTGATCGGTTAACACTTTATTTCTAACTAGTGGGTGCTCGCGGCTTCGCCCGCGCAGTTCCCGTTTTTTGGTGTTCCCGTGGGAATTTCCCGAAATCCTTTCTTAGCGGATGCCTACGTCATAACATCTACCTGCATGCCAAATTTCAGCCCGATCCGTCCAGTGGTTTGGGCTGTGCGTTGATAGATCACTATGTCAGTCAGTCACCTTTGAGTTATATATATTTAGATATCCTGCGAGTTATTTCGGGAAGTAGGTGTATGCTAAACTTCTTTAAAAAAAACGCACGTTTGCTCCATTTAGCTTAAAACAGGAGATCGCGGATTCGATCCCCGGTTGTAAGATTCGGTTTGGTTGGTGTACGGCATTTTGTAAGCCCGCCTGGCTAGCTTCTACCATCTTATCTAAGTCTTGCTGCCATATATCAGTGTTAACAACATTGATGTGTTCCGGCTTGTTGTTCCTCCTTTGCGTTGGGTAATCTTGGTAAGCCCGCGTCCATCTTCGGCATCATCGTCACTTATACTTATCATCAGGTGAGATGATGCCAAGGGCTTACCAATTGTGAATAATAAAAAAACGGTATTTTTATAAAAGGTATAATATTGCCAAATATCAGTAAAATCGGTTTAATGGTTGTCCCATGATGAAGTATTTCATAAATTCAGATTTTTAACATTCCTCGACTTCTGTGGGATAAAAAGTATCTAAAATATAAGGTAAATAATGTTTCAATATAATCAATCTGAAGGTTGGAGGCTCTACACTCGAAGTTGTTACCGAATATGTATACCTGGGACAAACAGTCCAGTTAGGTAGGTCCAACTTCGAGAAAGAGATCAATCGTCGAATCCAACTCGGCTGGGCAGCGTTCGGGAAGCTTCGCAATATCTTTACGCCCCAGATACCGCAGTGTCTTAAGACCAAGGTCTTCGACCAGTGTGTGTTGCCAGTAATGACATACGGAACTGAGACATGGTCGCTTACTATGGGCCTCATAAGAAGGCTCAAGGTCACCCAAAGGGCAATGGAGCGTGCTATGCTCGGAGTTTCTCTGCGTGATCGAATCAAAAACGAGGAGATCCGTAGGAGAACCAAAGTAACCGACATAGCTCTCAGAATTGCTAAACTTAAGTGGCAGTGGGCGGGGCACATTGCTCGTAGAACAGATGGCCGTTGGGGTAGTAAAGTTCTCGAGTGGCGACCACGCACCGGAAAACGTAGTGTAGGCAGGCCTCCCACTCGGTGGACCGATGACCTGGTGAAGGTCGCGGAAAGCCGCTGGATGCGGGCAGCGCAGAACCGGTCGTCGTGGAGATCCTTGGGGGAGGCCTATGTTCAGCAGTGGACGTCCTTCGGCTGATATGATTGTTATCAATTCAGTCATTATTACGTACGTGATGCTTGAACAGACAGACATTTTTTTCAAAGTTCAAGAGTATCTTCCCCCTTAGTCTGTCACTCAATACTGAGGATCGTGACCCCTTCAATCTGTCTTTGCTCGGATGGTCTTGCGCAGGGTATCGCTGTCTTTCACCAGTCTGGACGCTTCTTCCAAAGTATCTCCAAAGCGAAATCGGTTCTGTCGTTTTAGCTTGGAAGAGTAACAAACAGGCCGACACACTTTGGATTTTATAGGTTAGTTAGGATGTGCATATTGGGGTGCCTTTATCGGAACTATACACAAACGAATATTTTCCAAAGATAAATGCTTCGATGTTACATTATTTTTTTAAATTAAAATATAGGGCGTTGGACTGTATGTCTGGCGAAAAGTATTGATGGAGTCTCATAATTTAGGCACAGTATATATATTAGTATTTAGGGTTCTTTTAAATCCGCGAAAAAACAAGGTAACTTTTTATGGAATTACTGAATAATTAATTTACTAAACTAATTTGAATATATATTTTATTAATCACTGAATATTTTTTATGATTATTTAAACATCGTAAACTGATGACGTCACAGGCTCGAACACTATGGAAAAAAAAGTCTCAGTGTGAAATGCCAATTGGTATGCCCTTGGCAGTATCTCTATAAGTAATTAATTATCTTTTAAAATCTGTTACTCTTTTTCTCGACTTGTAAATTTAAAACATTTCAAATGCTACCTAGAGTTTCGAGTGGACACTAGGCAGACAGTATTGACCCAAGGTCTCAGTGTTTTAAGACTGTCATTTTTTAATGTAAAACACGTAAAACGTAAGTATACAGGGTGTAACAAAATTGGTGTAGGCCTCTTTTACTGGGGATTCTACTCATCAGACTGAACAACTTTGTACAGGGAACCCATAGTCCTTTTTTATTCACAATTGATAAGCCCTTGACATCATCTCGCCTGTAAGTGACGATGATGCCGATGCGATGATGGAAGCAAACAGAAACGAAACGAAGCTCCATGCAAAAATGCGCGAAATTGGCCAAATGAGCTGATCGATTTGTATGAATTGCAATTTTTTTTCGTGAATATTTTTTTTTGGGAAATGTTGTCAGTATTATGAGTAGAAGCCCCAGTTAACGAGTCATAACCTACACCAATTTTGTTTCACCTGTATAATATTTGAATTTAATAACGTTATGTAGTCGTGATCTACTGCATTCCAGTATACAAGTATTTAAAAAGTACGTAGTATGAAATAAAAATATACAGGGTATTTGTACTTTATGATAAATCAAAAAAGTGGTCCTATAAAATATGATAAATAAATATTCAAAAAAATACTCAAAAAAGTGGTCCTATAAAATATGATAAATCTTTAGTGGATCCCATTTTTTTTACTTTCATACAACATGTGTTTAACAAAAATAGTGTAGCCTCTAAGTCCTAAGATTGTTCATTGTCCTAAATAGAGGAAAAAATATTTAAAATATTAGTACATGTGCTGCAGAAAGAACGTTCGGTCAAATCTAACCCATTAAAATGCAAGAATTGTTTTTAAACCAGGGTAGACTATTCTTCAGATCTCTTTAGTAAATATTTATTGATCAATTTACCGTGTTGTACATTTTGGGACAAGCTTTTCAGGGTTACAAGTAGATACCCCCGGAATCATCAATGAGGTATAAATAACTTTTATTATTTTCCATTTGTGATGTATATGTCGCAGGATAATCGCAAAATCAGTCGTTTCGCGAAAATACTAGGAATATTGCATAGAGTAGAAAACTCCTAATAAAACCAAGTCGGATGGAGCCCCGCTTCGTTAAATAGGTTAGGTTTTGTTAGCATGTCTTTTTCTACCGTAAAAAGGAGCCCCGCATAGCGGGGCTCCGTTCGATTTGGTTTTATTCGGAGTTTTCTACTCCACAGTGTGCAATATTCCTAGGATTTTCGCGAAACGACTGATTTTGCTATTATCCTGCGACATATACACAACACACCGTACCGTATGACGTCATATTTTTTCAGTGATGAAAACTGAATATATATATAAATATTTATGAAACTTTTTATGAAAGTATACACAATGAATGCTATTATAAAATGGTGGGTAATATTTTTGTGTACAGTCAACATCCCAATTGTATCACTTGTGTACTTTAATGATTTTAGCCAAGCGGCAATTAGTTTTTGAAAATATTTGTTTCTATCTGTTCGTAGATTTATAGTTTTTATCAGTCGATAAAGAATTAAAATGGACTACATACTGTACTTACATGTACTTACTTACTTTTAGTGAATTTTCGAGGAAATATTGTCATTCTTAAAAATTTAAGGCTTCCTTAACACTTTAAACTTTCATTATTATTCATAACAAATTGAAAGCCGGACTTGACCGCTGCTGTCGAAGCATAGTCGAAACGTTGAGGTAAATACAACATCAATACTTATGTTCTATAAAATCACGTCAAGTCCCTCTTTCATTTTGTTATAAGGGTTCCTTTTTTTCATCGGAAGTACGGACCCAGCGGACCCCAGAACCGAATACGCAAAATATCCCATATATCACATTTATATAGAAAGCAAAACCCCTCCATGTAATTGTTTTTTGATGTGTAACATCTTTGCTCTCGCTTTCCTGCAATTTGTGGGAGTGATTTCGTGAAATGGGACGGAAATGTGTAACAGGAAGTCGCGAAAGCGCGGAATTCTACTTTACGAGAGTCCGACTCGCACTTGGTCGGTTTTTTTCGTTACTGTCAGATCCGCCACCCAGGTACAATATTGTCATCAAATCTAACTAACCTAAAGTATTTTGTCACATGTTACACATCATATGCGAGTACTGTAGGTCTCGCTCGAATTTTTTTTTAGTTTGACGTCTCTATTCTCTGTTATAAAAAATGCGAAAACACGAAAGTTCGGAAATCTATATCTGTATGCTGTGTTTGTACCAGTAACATTTGATAAGTATTATCTCCTTAATTGTTACTTTCATTCTTAGACAGAAAAACAATTGAATAATGCGTTTTTTTTTAAATTTGATTAGAATTTTAAATGTTCACCTTCTAAATTTTATTATAACCAGCCAGATACAAATAATACAAGCAAAAAGATATAATTACAAAGGACTTACAAAATACGAAGAAACCTATTCCCCGACCTATTACGTAATTTTTTATTTGTATTTTCTCCTTGCATTTTTTTTAAAAAAAACAGTGTACTTAGATGGCGGAAATGGCAATTTCAGGTCTTCTATTAATTAAAGCCCAAACACATACTCGACCATAATTGCTTCGTTTCATCCCTCAGCAATAATATAATATGAAGTAATGACCCTAGTACGTATCTGTTGTAATAAATAATCACAGCTCTACAAAAAATATGTTTTTTTTGTTTCCCTGGATATTTCAGCTAATTTTGATGTTTTCAAGTGCCCAGATTACGAATTTATACATGAAAGTATTGAATGTGCTCTTGTTTTTATGACTATTGCATATCTTATAGTTTGATCAATTATCGGCTTGTTAGTAATAAAATTTATTTATCCAGTCATGATAAGAGTTCTGCGCAAAGAAACGAGAGCAAATCTTACAAAATCATTGATAGTTTCACGAATTGTGAGAATAAATATATCCAAATCGATCTTATATCTAGGGCAACAAAACCACTGTAGACCATAATAAAATGTCTTAAAAAACGGACAAATTTTAATACCTACGTATAAGACTAATCAATTAATTTTGTAATATCTGTCTTTTCTTAATAAAGATGTTATATATTTTGAATTAAAATAAATCTTTTTATAATTACATACTCAATTCTTAATTTTTTTTTATATCCAACTTACCTCTAATAAGATGGTGGACACATTTTATGTAACTTTGTATGGTGACAAATGTTGCATTTCTATTATTTAAATAAATTTACAGCGTGACAGTACAAAACCAGAGTGCTTTTAATTTAATGGTAAATAAGTATTCATATATAAAAATACAATAACAACAAATAACTTATTTACTTTAAGTATCAGTAGGTACATCATTTACGGGACCCTATGACTAAACCTACGCTGTATGTCTGTCTGTCTGACCTGTAAAAGGCTATCTTTTGAACCTTAATATGTCATCGTCATCACCATATCAGCCGAAAAACGTCCACTGCTGGACAAAGGCCTCCGCCAAGATTTCCACGACGACCGGTCCTGGGCTGCCCGCAACCATCGGCTTCCCGCGATCTTCACCAGGTCGTCGGTCCACCGCGTGGGAGGCCTTCCTACGCTACGTTTTACGGTGCACGGTCGCGACTCGAGAACTTTACTGCTCCGACGGTCATCTGTTTTACGAGCTATGTGCCTTGACCACTGCCACTTCAGTTTAGCGATTCTGTGAGCTATGTAGGTTACTTTAGTTCTCCTGCGTATCTCCTCGTTTCTGATTCGATCATGCAGAGAAACTCCGAGCATAGCACGATCCATTGCCCTTTGGGTGACCTTGAGCCTTCTTATGAGGCCAAACACGAAACGTGTATTTTTTTAGTTTTTTTTTCTGTTGTAAAGACGGCAATACATACGTGAAACTTAATCTTATTATTAGAGACCGGATTATATGCATTTGCATATTTTAGCCATTTTCAGCGGTAATAGCATATTTTACCTAAGATCTAGTTATTATGCATATTATCGGTACATTTACAATATTTTTCACTCACCCTGCGTTCCGAAATGGGACCAAATTTAATAACAGTCACAAAATATAAGAGCTTAGCTATTGAGTTATAATTGTAAAGCATTGCTTGCAAGTAATATTCCTCTGCAGTTACCTCAGTGGATGTGGAGCGAACCTTTTCCACTTACAAAAATATTCTAAATGATCGTAGACACAATCTTACCACTGAAAATTTAGAAATATATTTGATTGCTTACGTTTACAAAAAAAAAAAAATTAATGTCATATAATGTTACTGTACCTATTATCGCCTATCAAAAAATAACTTACTAATTGTATGCTGATTTTAAAATTAAAATAAAAAACGACGGGTTGCACTCCGGGAGTGCCGGCAGAAGTGAAAACTTGAATATTAACGTTGTGCATTTTTGATATTTTGGAATGGTTAGGGAATAATTTTGCACGAATTGCTTTGATTATCAGTATAAAAGTACTATCATTTATGTGGTAGAATACAATATTTATTTATTGCGCTATCGTACACAAACATGACAATTTATATTACAATTAAAAGTTTATATATCAGAAAAATCAACAAAAAATCAACTCCATCCGTCTTACGAATTTTCGATCAGGTCACGTGTCCTGACGCGAGTTTAACATTTTTACCCATTACAAAACAAGTGCACAACGCCGCTAAAGAATTTTTCACTTCAAAATGAATACTTACTTTTCTCTTTTTTGGGATTCCTAAAATTTATCATTTAATCTCGCATATTCTGCCAATTTTCGTGCATATTTCAAGCATTTTTCATGCATATAATAAGTTTTTTATGCTGCATATAATCCGGTCTCTACTTATTTTAGTGCTAACCGTATAGTAAAAAAGAACAAATAATAAAAACAGGCCAAAATGTGAGTCGTACTCACCACAATAACGAGTCCGAACTGAAAAATAAAATTAATCTGTTGCTCTCGTCGATGTCTCATGCATGATTGAAATGAATATGTATCATTGTTGTACTCGTATGGAGAGGTGTGGAGGTACGGAACCGTCGGTGCGCGAATCCGATTCGCACATGACCTTTTTTGTATCAGTAGCTATGACTTCCAGGAATATTATTTGATAAGGTCCTAACTGTTTTTCATTAGTTATCATTTTTTTGTACTATGGCAATGGAGCGTGCTGCGCTCAGAGTTCCGCTGCGGATCAGAAACGAGGAGATCCGTAACTCCTTAAGAGAATCAAAGTAACCGATATAGCTCTCGGAATTGCTAAACTGAAGTGGCAGTGGGCGGGGCACATAACTCATAGAACAGATGGCCGTTGGGGGAAGTAAACTTCTCGAGTGGCAACCGCGCGCCGGAAGACGTAGCGTAGGAAGGTATCCCACTCGGTGGACCTACGACCTGGGGCAGTTCGCAGCAAGCCGCTGGACGCCGGCAGCGCAGGACCGGTCGTTGTGGAAATCCTTCGGTGAGGCCTTTGTCCAGCAGCTGACGTCTTTCGGTTGATATGATGATGTTTAGTCATACCTAGGTTGTTCCGAAAATTGTTAGCCACAGAATAAATACAATCTCTTTTTTCATGAAACTATTTTGAATTGACGGCTAATTTCAATACACATCTCCTTGGTGAAAATCATTGGCCACTGTGTAGTTCTTTTTTAAAATATTTTTAAAGATTATCTGTCACTCTACTTTAGTTTGTAACAATGGACGTCTCGCGGGACGCTTGTCGTGCTATGACAATAAACGAGGGTTAACCTTCACGGAATCTCACGAAAATTGCTGAAAGGTGCATTTGAGGAGTCCGCTCCTGCGTTTGCAGCAGTTACTTATTGGTGTCGTGAGTTTAAACGTGGTCGAGAGAACTTAAACGATGACCCCAGACCCGGCCGACCACCAACTGCAGTAACTCATGAAAATGTCATCAGGGTAGAGTTGCTATTGCGGAAGAATAGACACATCGAGAGATTCAGGCTGAACTGAAGATTGGATCACAGGCAGTTTCCGCCATCCTGCATTAACAACCTATCGCGAGGCACCGGTGGAAAAGCGGAGAAACCCTTTTGCTAGATCAAATTTTTTGGGTAATTACTACTAAATATCGGTCGTGCAAAAAATATTGGACTTTACTCGATCATAAAAAATCCCAAAAACAGGTCTAAAGCGTCTACAAAAATGTCTAAAACTATTTTTAACCCCCGACGCAAAAAAGAGGGGTGTTATAAGTTTGACCGCTATGTGTGTGTGTGTGTGTGTCTGTGTATCTGTGTGTCTGTCTGTGGCACCGTAGCTCTCAAACGGGTGAACCGATTTGGATGCGTTTTTTTATTTACAAGCAGGTTTTTTGGCGATGGTTCTTAGATACGTTTTATCAAAATCGGTTCAGCCGTTTCAAGGTCATCAGCTCTTTTGTTAGCTGGGGTAGGGTTCTTAGACTCTTAATGTGTATTTACTTTACTTTCAAACATACATGTGACCAAAAACTTGAAACACTCATGTATGCTTAATAACTATGCAGGATTATGGAACTCTTGGTCTGATGCTGCAGCCAGGATATCCAGAACACTAGCACACTCTTAAAAAAATAATAGCAGATATGTCGTGTTTGGACTCGTTTTGTTCAGTATTTGATTCTGCATACAATGCAATGGTGGCAACACGGTGAGCTGATGCTGCGGCCAGGATATCCAGAACACTAGCACATCCTTGAAAAAATAATAGCAGATATGTCGTGTTTGGACTCGTTTTGATCAGTATTTGATTCTGCATACAATGCAATGGTGGCAACACGGTGAGCTGATGCTGCGGCGTTAGTACTAATATATATACTGTGGCTGCGGCCAGGATATCCAGAACACTAGTACGCTCTTAAAAAAATAATAGCAGATATGTCGTGTTTGGACTCGTTTTGATCAGTATTTGATTCTGCATACAATGCAATGGTGGCAACACGGTGAGCTGATGTTGTTAAAATCCGTTAAATTTTAAACAAAACAACCGAACATAATTTTGATGAATGTTTTATAGACAAATCTATATCCTTTTAGATATAACTGTACTTGTCATTAATTATTTTGAAAATAAGTTAAAAATTTTGAAATAAAAATTAAATTAAAAATTTAAAAAACCCCCCCCCCCGCAAAAAAGTAAAGCGGACATTTAAAAAGTAAAAAATAATACCTTTCGTTGAGCCATCAAATTCATTTCAGAAATACCTATATATATTTTAATTATCGAAATCGATGGATGGCACGATAGGGTTTGCTCATTAAAATGGCGCTATAATGTCGCGTCGGGGTACCGCTAAGTTTAAAGCAATAACTAGTATTTTGTGAATGAGGCTGCTAACTTCCCAAATATGTATAATAAAATACATAGCTAAAATAGAGAACTTTCAAACTCATAACGCTCCCAGACTCATAACACCCAATGTTACTAGATTTGTCACAAAAGTTGATCGTCGTCGCAAGTTGGTCGAAAATACTAGTAAATAATAGATAGTCAATCAAATGAAGGGTCTGATTCACTAAATTTGCACATAGTTTTTATATGGAGATTTTTCTTTTTAAGTACTACAAAGAATCTGCTAAATTTTAGTTTTTAAATTGAAGTCTTAAGATAAATAACAATGTAAAACATTGAAAAAGTGCAAAAGTGTGCTTATTTTCTTGACTCTTTACACGTAAAGGAAAAAACAGAGACAGACAGAACATAGAAACAGAGAAATTTACAAATGCCTCGCATATGGCCCGCTGGAGTTAATAAATCCAATACAAACGTAGTACTTATTTGATACTTTTTTTAAAAACGAAATAGGAATTCATTTAATACCAATTAACTTGTTTTCCTGTTTCGTTTTTCAAAAAAGTAGTGCGGTACAGACACAGATATACGTCATCTGATTATCGATACAAAATTATTTCAAAATCGGTTGTTTGGTTAACATATGAATCAAATACTACGTTTGTATGGGATTTATGAACTCCAGCGGGCTCTTAAAGTTAGGAAGCTTGCTTCGCGATGGATACCTCATTCTCTCACAGAAGAGCAAAGATCCCGTCGTGTTGATTGGTGTAAATTAATGCTGGAAAGTTAAAAGGAGGGAAAACGTATCCTACATCCTAACAACTGACGAATCTTGGATCTACAGCTACGATCCTCTCGCGAAGCAGCAATCCACACCACAGTATATATATTAGTACTATCCACACAATAGATGTTTGAAGAGGACCAGTTGCCAACAAAAGTGGTTCGCGGTCGGAGCGTTAATAAAAAAATGATAGCGGTTTTTATTCGACCCTGTTGACCAGTAGCAATAATTCCGATATAAGACCGTAGAACCGTTACTAGTGAATGGTACAGCGAAGTTTGCCTGCCTCAAGCTTTCGGGGAGTTGAATAGCGAGCGCCCAAGGAGCGGCGTCCGTGGCATTATTTTTCACCAATAACGCGCCCCGCCACACAGCTGTTAGAACCATGGACTATTTGACATCTTCGGGGGTACAAATGTTACCCCGTCCTCCGTACAGCCCAGATTTAGCTCCATGCGATTTTTTTTATTTCCCACGGTAAAAAAAATGCTTCGTGGGCGAAAATTCAACACTGCAGACGAGGCCGTCAAAGAATTTCGGCAGTTATTTTTCGACCTCCCGCAAGATACGTTTCTTAAATGTTTTGAAAGCTAGTTCACCCGAATGCTGTGCATATAGGGGTTGGAGGAGAATATTTTGAAAAGCTCTAAATAAACTTTTTTCATATTCTAACTAATTTTGATTTCACTAATTATATTTGGAACAGCCCACGTAGATGATATTATTAGTGTTGAGTGAATTAAAAATAAATTTTATAAGCACGGCTTCTACTGAACTTTTCATAAAAAGTATATCTGTCGGCTGATAAATTTGTATTGCCGTAGCACCGCCCCATCCAAGTAAGCGTGGTAATATGGCCTATGTCCAGCTGTGGAAGTTTTTTGGCTGTCAAGCTGATCTGCATTATTTTGTGTAGTGTTTGCAAGCCCTTAGCCACTGATTATGGAATTTCTTATCTACCGATATTACGTTATAGCATGACTTAACTATATTTTGATACTGCATTATTTAAGTAATTTTGTAAGTTGTAGCTTTGATTTAGAATTGAAACAATATAAGTACAAAGTACACATTTAACTGGGGATTCTACTCATATTTTATTAAAACTTTTTCTTCATCATCATATCAGCCGAAGGACGTTCACTGCTTGTCATAGACCTCCCCAAGGATCTCCACGACGACCGGTTCTGCGCTGCCCGCATCCAGCGGCTTCCCGCGACCTTCACCAGGTCATTGGTCCACCGAGTGAGAGTCCTGCCTACACTACGTTTCCAGTGCGTGGTCGCCACTCGAAAACTTTACTGCCCCAACCATCTGTTCTACGGCTGAAAACTGTTTCTTACGAACAGTCTAATACAAAGTTGATTTGAATGCTTAACCAAATTTTTATAAGTCTTAACATTTTTTTAGCCATTAGCACTTCGTAACCATTAGTGCGTATAGTTTTCCACCTCCTCCAAAACCTCTGCTTTTACACCTTTTAACACACATGTAAACAATATGTATATTTTTTTTGGGTTTCTACGTTTGTATTAAAATTGTTAAAATTTAGATTCAGTGCATTGAATAAAAAATAACGTGTGGCCAGAGATATGCTATATATAAAGGCGTGTGGCACTCGGGGACTGCCGCGGTAAAGCTATTGCATAGTATTTTTATCAACTTATGCAATTATAATTATTTATTTAATTTTATTTATGCAGTATTTACTAGTACCATATAGTCCTTGGCGCGCGGGATGTTTATGTAATAAATTAAGAAAGTTACACCAGTAAAATTGACTAAGTCCTTTTAACCGCAAATCGCTAATAGATGGCACTTTAATTTTTTAGAACTCGGCCGAGGGTGGGGTGTTAGGTTTTATTTTCGTTACGGAATTTCTTGATTCGGTCGCCGCGGTCAAAGCCCGCGATAAAAGCTATGCAATAGCTTAAAAACATGTAATACCTACTTAATTTATTTTTTTTACTATAATAAAGAAATTTTGAAGTTCTAAGTTTTCTCATACTCCGAAACATTGTTCTGGTTTCCGTAAAAGCGAACTTCATGTAATAAAACAGTTTTTGGTTTTGTTAGTTTCATCTAAAAAATCAAAATTTGACGTCGATAATCCAGACCCAAAATTCGTGTTGACGAGTGTATTAAGAGGTTAAGAAACGTTTAAATGTAGACTTTGATGTGTAATCTGATAACATCTATCACAATAATTTTCTAGTCACGCTGCCATGCATCTGATCTGCGGTCAGCGCAGGTACCCGTAGTTAGTTAGGTAGTTATAGTGCATCTATTGTAGCCAAGCAATCTCGCGTTACGAGTTCAATGCTTGTCTCGACTCTTAGCTTAGCTCCATTAATAGCGTTATTGTGGTTTACAACGCAGTGCCGGCCGTACGCGCTTACTAGATTGATTGTTTATAACTGCTTCTTACTTAACTAAACATTCTCTGTTATTGTTTTGTGTCCTGTAATCACTGCCTTGGCCAGGAATTTATTGTATTTACTTGTTAATGTACTTACCAATTGGTAACAATGGAAAGGACAGTGAGTTAAATTAGGTAGGAGCCGAAAACTTTTTGTTTGCCCTCCGGTACTAATGATTAAGTTATTTGTAATCCACTTTTTTATCTCATCGGTGCGTCACTTACATCGCCGATACGAAGATAAGACACGATAAAGTACCTACCTTATCGTGCCATTTCGATTTGACTGTAGGCGGAGTACACATGTGCCCATGCCTTGGCTTTTAAAAAGTTAAGCTGAATAAAAACTTTTTAAAGAAAATGTTGTTTGTCATTTTAGTGGATTTGCTTTTTATTTTTAATTTGTCGAGTGGCCAGGTAACAAATGAGACTGAGACTGAGGCAAAGGTAAATTTAGTGAAGTTATGTGATGTTTGCACGTGCAGTGAGATCCCGGACGTGAGCGGGACTCACTTGGTGCTGAATGTCCAGTGTTCGGAACTGGATAAAATAGTGAACATGGCTGATTTGGACAAGATCGAGTGGCCGGAGAATCACAATGGACTGAAGATTGTGGCTACTTTCGAAGGACTGGGACTTTCTACACTGGGCAAGTAAGTAAGCACTAATTATTTACTAATTATTATTACTGCTCGTTAATTATAGCTATACAGGATGTAAAAAATGGTGTAGGACCCGTTAACTGGGGCTTCTACTCATCATACTGAACAGCTTTCTCCAAGCAACCTATAGTCAATTCGCAAAAAAAATATTCGGCGCTCCATACAAAAATGCAATGTTTTCGAGTTAACGAGTTCACAATTTTGTTGTGAATACAGCAAACTTGTAAAAAAAAAGAAAAGTTTGATAAGTAGAAGCTTTAGTTAACGGGACCTACACCAATTTTGTTACACCCTGTATAGTTTAAATCTGGTTGAGAGCTGTTTTTTTTTCATAACTGTACTCGTACTGTTGACCACTGAGGTGCGTGTACGTTTTTCTTGGTTTTGGCTGAAAAACAGCGTTGTGAGTACTCTGCGACCCACAACATTTATGCTGAGCCTGGACCAGTTTCACTAACTTGGCACCCTGTCACTGTTTCATATTTTTTTATATATACTAGTAATATTTGTCATTAAGTTTTATTTATTTGTTTGTGTATTGTTAAAATGTGTTATGCCTTTTTAGTGACATTAAGTTTTATCCCCTTCGGCCGCGTACGAAACCGCAGGTTCGTAACCAATTGCGGCAGAAGAATTAATGTACTTTGTACGATATTAGTTTCCAACTATCTATCTATCTATCTATCTAAACTCAAACAAGTAACTTTCTCATAAATTTTGGCTAATGTGGATCGGTATTCAATTTATTAAATGCCTCTCCTCTTCCAAGGATTTCCACAACGACCGTTTCAGCGCTGCCCGCATCCAGCGGTTACACGCATCCTTCACCGAGTGAGAGGCTTTTTTACGGTTTTTCGGTGCGCGGTCGCCACTCAAGAGCTTTACTGCCCATTCAGTATTCACTTATGTATAATATGAGATCCATCCAGGACAGTTTTTATACCGCGTAATACCTTAGTGCTCCTTTTGTTTTTACCATAGTACTTTCTGTGAATGTAGCTTTTTAGGGTCTACGGTGAAGAAACTCGAAGGTTGTGTGTGAAGTCGAGCAACCCGCACTGGGCCCGCGTGGTCAACTAAGGCCCGATCGCCCTAATTCAGGGTAGGCTCGTGCCCCTCGGTGGGGACGTATATGAACTGATAAGATGAAGGGTGTACGAAGCTTTTGCTGTCTGTCTGCCTGTCAGCGAGCTGCATTCCATGAACCGTAATCGGTAGACAGTTGAAATTTTCACAAAATGTTTTTCTATTGCCGCTATAACAACAAATACCTACTAAAAATAAGAAAAGGTATAAAAAATAGAAAAAAATTCGAGCGAGACCTACAGTACTCGCATATGATGTGTAACATGTGACAAAATACTTTAGGTTAGTTAGATTTGATGACGATATTGTACACCTGGGTGGCGGATCTGACAGTAACGAAAAAAACCGACCAAGTGCGAGTCGGACTCTCGCGACTTCCTGTTACACATTTCCGTTCCATGTTACACATTTCCGTCCAATTTCACGAAATCACTCCCACAAATTGCAGGAAAGCGAGAGCAAAGATGTTACCCATCAATAATAAATATATATCAACTCCATACAAAAAAGCGTGTTTTTAAGGTGTTTTTGATATAGCTCTATCGGTCAAACGGTAGTAGTTGAGTTGTACTTGCGCTAAGAAGTCCGAACTGAATGTCAAAATAAACATATTTTTGTCGCTCGCGTTGATGTCTTTTAGTTGGAATATGAATATGTATCATAACCATAGTTGTGTGGAGAGGTGTGTTGGTACAGAACCCTGAGAGCGCTAGTCCGACTCGCACTTGGCCGGTTTTTAGGGTTCCGTACCCAAAGGGTAAAACGGGACCCTATTGCTAAGCCTCCGCTGTCCGTCCGTCCGTTTGTCACCAGATTGAATTTCATGAACTGTGATAGCTAGACAACTGAAATTCTAAGGAATAAGGAAACTAGCGCCATTTAGTATGATGGTACGTAACCCTATGTGTGCGGTTCTGACGCGCACTTAGCTGGTTTTTTGTTCATAATAAGATAGCTAGCCCTAGTTTCATTAAAATAATCGGCCTTTGTGATGTGGTTTTACTAAAATAGTGATTTAATGAGCGATACCTAACCGGTTGCATAGCGGTTAGGGCCGATACCACAGATGAGATATTTTAGTTAACCGCTACCACTTGTCCGGGAAGTATTGGTTCGAATTCTGCCACTTACCAATGTGTTTTAGAATTTCGATTTCATACGTACGTTTATCCGACGCTCTTACGGTGAAGGAAAAACATCGTGAGGAATTTCTGCACATGCCTGCGAAGAAACTCGAAGGTTGTGTCGCGCCGGGCCCGCGTGGTCAACTAAGGCCCGATCGCTCTAATTCAGGATAGGCACAAGCCCCTCGGTGGGGACATATAAGAGCTGATATGATGACTTACCTAAATGACATCCTAAACACTTTAAAAACAACCAACTTTAATCGTGACAACTAAGTACAATATCGATATATTTTGTTTTTGTGAATTTTCTTAAAGAAAAGGACTAAACCAATTTTGATACAATTAATGTTATGTAGGACCACAGCGGAGATATAACCTATGAAATAAACAAATAATTATTAAAACCGGATTATATAGTTTATAATCGGCGAAGATAACACAATTATATACAAAAAAACCATAGATACATTTGAATTGAGAATTTCCTTCTTCTTTGAAGTCGGTCATTAATATTCGGTCTTACTACACACGGACAACCTTCTGCAGATCCTCGAAAGCTCAGTAGACTGCTGCAAACAAATAACATGATGATATTATTCTGAAAAATGAATGGAAAATTTGCCATTTTATCATCATACGCTTTCTTCTATGCTATTCGGCAAATCTAACCTACCTACCTTATCATCATCATCATATCAGCCGAAAATCGTCCACTGCTGGACCAAGGCCTCCCCCAAGGATTTCCACGACGACCGGTCCTGCGCTGCCCGCATCCATCGGCTTTCCGCGATCTTCACCAGGTTGTCGGTCAACCGCGTAGAAGGCCTGCCTACGCTACGTTTTCCGGTGCGCGGTCGCCAGTCGAGAACTTTACTGCCCCATCGTCCATCTGTTCTACGAGCTATGTGCCCTGCCCACTGCCACTTCAGTTTAGCGATTCTGTGAGCTATGTCGGTTACTTTGATCTCCTCTTTTCTGATTCGATCTCGCAGAGAAACTCCGAGCATAGCACGCTCCATTGCCCTTTGGGTGACCCTGAGCCTTCTTATGAGACCCACAGTAAGGGACCATGTCTCAGTTCCGTACGTACGTACCTACTTTTTACCGCTTTTTAGTTTTCTTCATTCGGAAAAGTAATCGTGCTTATTTGTACCCCCTATTATATAAAAATATACTGAGAAAAAAATTAGTGAGGCGATTTGTGAATTAAAGTGGCCTTAAATCTAACAGTAGAAGTACTACGTGGATGGCTACGAATATATTCGTAGGTGGATAGGTCATTTTAATATTAAGATATTACACCATAATATAATCACATAGTTAGCGATTACCTACTTTTACTCGTTAAATGTAGAGTAATATTGACGCAGCCGTGATTCACCTTGAGATGGCCCTTATCACTGGGTACACACGCTAATCAACTAATCACTTAAGGGCGCAAACATGTTTGTGTCTAAGGTATGTCCATTATGTACGTGCCTTACGATTTTGGATCATAAATTAACTTAAGTACTTACCTAAGTTTATCGTTATTCAGTTTTTCAAGTTTTAAAAGCAAATCCAGTCCGACAATAATAAGTTCAAGATTTATAACATAAAATAGCCTCAATTATTCAAACTTTACACAACTTTTTGGCATCATTGTCATTTACCATCAGGTGAGATGATGCAAGGGCTTACCAATTGTGAATAAAAAAAAGTTAACGTATTGCGATTAAAAATTGTAAAATGGCCATTTGCCTGACATTTGTAATTGCGTTATAAAGGAATTGTACATTTTCACAAGGTCCCGATCCTTTCCCGATTTAAAAAGCGTAATGATTAGCAAAGATTTATACTTACTTCTTCTTATAGTTTGCACCCGATTACGGATAGGCTTCTTAAACAAACCATAGCGACCCCACAGCTGGCACAGATTACTAAATAGTTACTGGGCCTCCGTTCTCTTCCCAAACTCGGAAAGGTTAGGCCTTACTCCACACACGGGGGTCGTAGTATCCTTTTGTATGACTTCGTTATATAAACTGGTTTTGTAACTGTTATTTAATCTGTGGCCAAGTCCGAATTGGTAGAGGTTGTAGAGCTACTGGTGAACCCCACTGTCAAAAGTTTTTAAGCACTTATATGGCCTCTGATACGGCTTAACTACTGGCATAGGATCCGTATCTTTATGGAACTGTTGTCGCTAACGGGACTGTACCTAACGGCGGTCGAAACAAGTGTCACAAGTAAACATACTAAGGTACTATTGTCGTTAATGTTGAGCAATAGCTCGTAGAGCAGATGGCCATTGGGACAGTAAAGTTTTCGAGTGGCGACCGCGCACCCGTAGCGTAAGGAGGCCTCCGACTCGGTGAACCGATGAACTGGTGAAGGTCGCGGCTTTTCGCGACGCTGGATGCGGGCAGCGCAGGACCCGTCATTGTGGAATTTTTTGGAGATCTGTCCAGCAGTGGAAGTCTTTCGGCTTTTGATGATGATGGTACCTAACTATTTTCTATCTCAGTGCCTATATCTTTCTTGATATTATGCCATATTGTTATCAATCAATTACACATTACTCCGATCCCACGGAATTTGCCATTCATTCCTTCCTGGTGGATTTTTGCCTGATTTTACTTAGTGCAAAAAGCTAAACGAATGATTACATTTTATCCGGCTAGAAGGACCAATCATTTCGGGTTAACTGGATTATCTGTACACCAATTGAAATTCTGACTCGGGAATTGAATTTTGCATGGCATTTAACAGTCCACTGATCTTGCTACCCTCAATTCAAACTATTCAGACCTGCTCCGTCTTTAAGTTTACGATAATACGAAGCATAACAGTTTTGGCTTATTTTTTATTACAAACAATATTCAGACTAACGAGTACCTATTTAAATTAGAAAATAGGATTTACTAAACTATAAAAGGGTACAAATTTTTGTGGTATAGTGAACATTATTACATTCGTTTTTTTCAAGTCTGGCGTTGATTGAACTTATATTCAATTCAATTCAAATTAATTAATTTATTTGCCTTTCAAATTAATTAATTTAAATTTTTCGATAGGTAATGCAAATACAAATCGAAAATATCTAGGACATTTTGGCCTAAAGCGTCACGTTTGTTCAAATACTTAAGTAAAATACTTGTTTAAATAGTTAAGTAAGTTGATGTTCTCTTTTTCCTTTTTTTTAAATTTTTATATACTGTGTTTGTTCTTATCTGTCTACCTATCGGCAGCATAGAACTTATATGGGTATAAGTTCCTTGATCGGCGAAGACTCATTCGTAGCACTGTATTTATTTATAAGTTCTATACCTACTATCTTTAATGTTTAGCTGTCAGTCTTCCTAAATTAAGTAAAATAAAATAAAAAGGGAAATTATTGTTTTGATAACCTTAAAAAACAGAAAGGAAAAAGAGAACATTAATCTGAGAACATCAGTCGGACTGTATAAAAATAAATTCTGAAATATGATTTCCTAAATTGCTCTCCTCTCGAAGTTGCAAAAAACCTTACTTGTTTTGTTTTGAATCACAATCTTCAATCACTTCATCAATTTTCAATTGATCAAATTCACAAAATAAGTTCGTCAATGACCCTAAAAGTCTATGATGTCACTTGTGGGTATTTCAAACATTTTTGGAACAAAATTTCGTTTTTGACAGATCATAAAAGTAAGTAAAATGACTAGCAGTCCGATCCCTTATAGGTAGGTACCTATTTCGCAAAGTATCTCAGCAACGTGACGCTTTACGCCAAAATGTCTTAGTATATTTTTGGTTTGTATTTTAATTCCCTTTAAAAATATAGGTACCTACAATCGTGCGCCGAAAGATTTTGAAAAAAATATAAGGAGTTATATTATCACTATGCCACGCTCCATACAAAAATGTTCCAACCCCTTTCTTCGTGTTTGTACCCAAAGAATAGTTGTTAAATAGCACAGTAGTTTAGTAGTTGCAGTGGATATCTGTCAAAATCACCAAGTTAACTATCTCAGACGCGCGTCGAAGCTTATTGGGCAGTTGTGGCCAATTAAAGGAAAATATAGTGTTGGAGTTAAGTAATAAGTCTACTAGATGATCTAATAGTTTGGTTTTGCCACAATTGGTGTAATGGCTTTCGCCCACTATCTAATCTAGCCTGCTACTGTAAGAGCTGGTCCATTAGTTATACGTGACTTTTGAACATCACACTAATATTATAAAGGCGAAAGTTTGTGTGTGTAGATATGTTTGTTACTTCCTCACGCAAAAACTACTGAACAGATCTTGCTGAAATTTGGTAGGTAGACAGATTAGGACCTGGATTAACACATAGGCTACTTTTTTCACGCTCGCGAGCTGCTTGCGGCTCGCGCACTGCGCACCCTCGAAAAATCATAGAAACGTCCAGCCGCGGAACAGCTTGTTGTAAATGATTTTCGCTCGCTCTAGTATGTAGGTAGGGATATCTTATTCAGCGAAAGTGGGACACGGCGATTACTCTCAAAGTATTTAGGGTGCCATAATGATTGAATTGCCAAAATCTGCGTAAGGGCTTTAATGTACAAAAAATAATTCAGCCAAATAAAACTGAAAAGTTAGAACTTTTTTTACAAAGTTCACGAACATTTTCATATCACACATAGGGGAAATCCCACGTAAAGAGAAATGGGATGGGGGCGGGTCCACCATATTTCGCCAAAAGCAAAGTATATATGTAGCAGGCATATATAGTGTAATTCGTCATTTTACAAATGGTCAGGCAATTGATTTCTGCTTCGCGAGGCTCTTTGACTGTATAATCAATCAAACCTGACCTAACCTTACATCGCTCGCTTCGCTCGCTCATTTTACAATCGGCATACGGCATTTTACAATTTGCCTGGCTCGCTCATTTCAGTTTTGCTTGCTCATTTTACAATCTGCGTACAGCATTTTACAATTTGCCTGACCTTTTACGGACGAATTATACAATTTTCCTGACCATTTCTAAAATGACAAATCATACAATATGCCATGCTCATTTACAATCTGCGTGCAGAATTTTTAAATTGCCTGACGTTTATATACGGACGAACTATACAATTTGCCTGACAATTTGTAAAATGACTAATCATACATTCGCTTGCTCATTTTACAATCTGCGTACAGCATTTTACAATTGGCCTGACCGTTTACATAGGGACGTATTACACAATTTGCCTGACCATTTGTAAAATTACTAATCAGAATCTCAAGATTACATATATGAAATAGGAAACTTAGTAGATCAATCCTACTACCCCTCATTAAAATAGCTACGCCACGTCGTAGACTCGTAGAGGAATAAAAACCGTCGTTTGACGCACCATTTAGTTACTTTAGACTTTCTGTAGATCTTTCTGTAGCTTATCGTCTCAAGATTACTTATTTGAAATAGAAAACTTAGTAGATCAATCCTACTCAGCATTGAAATAGCTACGCCGCGTCGTAGACCCGTAGAGGGATGAAAATCGTCGTTTGACGCACCATTTAGTTTTTTAGACTACATCTTTATGTAGCTTATCGTCTCAAGATTACTTATTTGAAATAGAAAACTTAGTAGATCAATCGTACTCCTCATTAAAATTAGTTTTTTAGACTACATCTTTCTGCAGCTTATCGTCTCAAGATTACTTATTTGAAATAGAAAACTTAGTGGATCAAGATCTCAAGATTACTTATTTGAAATAGGAAACTTAGTAGATCAATCCTACCCAGGAAACTTAGTAGATCAATCCTACCCCTCATTAAAATAGCTACGTACCCGTAGAGGGATAAAAATTAGTTGTTTGACGCACGACATAGTCTGTCCAATTATTTGGCCGGTGAATAAGATTACCGACCTACTTGTTGGAATGCCATCGATCAACTGGATGGCAGTTTTACAGTTTGTTCTGCGAATCTGGTGATCCTACGTCTAGGATTACGTGTTGCTCGGTGCGTCTCTAATGTCAGCCGGAATTGAATTATAGATTTTAGGACCCATGAATTGGATACATTTTTGCGACTTAGTTAGCCTGCACTTAGGTACCCTCAGCTCGTTACGGCTTCTGGTGTTATGTGAGTGGACATCACTATTTATAGAGAAGTCGCTAAGATTGAATCTGACTAGTTTAGCGATCAAGAAGCAAGTGATAGAAACGTTAGTATTTTAAGTTTTATGAATAATTCTTTCGCGGGGTGGTCCCATTCCACTCCCGAGATATACGGATGGCGCGTTTTTGTACTCTGAACACCCTATCTCTGTCAGCGGCCAGCCCCCATAGGTCAGCCCCATAAGAAAGCAGAGAGTGGAAGTAGCCGTAGTAAGCTTTCTTTGTGTTAACAAGATTTAAACTTGCTCTAAGTCTCTTAAGGCATAACAGGCAGATGACAACCGGGAGTGTGTAAAGTCGATATGGGGTGACCAGGTAAGGGCCGCGTCCACCATAAATCCGAAGTACTTAACCTCGTCAACCTGAGGGACAGGTATGCACTGCAAACTATCTCCAACTTAGGGTTAATTATGCTATTTAAATTAAACTGAATTATGTTGGTTTTATCAACATTCAGTTTCATGCCATTAGCAGTGAACCATTTTGCAATTTCGTTCATTACATTTTGAAGTTTGGCGTTTAGCTCGACTTGTTTATTTGCGCATACAATTACGCAGCCATCATCAGCAAACATTACATATTCAGCTAAGGATGAAGAGCTGGTGAAATCATTCATTAGTACTAAAAAAGGTCATTTCCCATAACAGAGCCCTGGGGCACTGCGTAGTCACCAATTTTTTGTAGTTCAGAGCGTTCTTTTTTTACAAATGTGAGCTGTTCTCGGTCTTTTAGAAATGATTTTATGGTTTCAAGAAAAACACCGGTAGCACCGTAGTAGTTCAGCTTTTCAATAAGTAGGGAGTGGTTGACCAACTCGAAGGCACGCGACAGGTCACAGAATATCGTCGCCCGCCACCGTCAAGGTGACGCATCACCCTATTTATTACGTCACGTGTTGCATCAATGTGGACCTGTTCCTCTGGTAGGCATATTGCTGTAATTAATTATTAATTTAATAATACATGTAAAATAAATAGTAGGTACATGATATATGTTTTAAAAATTTAGGTTATTTTTCTAGTCGATATGTGGGAGTTCAGCGTCGTTGTCCAATTTAAGCTATCTGGCAACGGGTTTAAAACGGGTGTCGTATGCCAAGGAAGCGCATGCTGGTGGCATATTACAGCGACTTAATTTCGGTACTTTAAGGGAGCGTGTCGAAAATGTCTTAATTTCGGTACTATAAGGAAGCATGTCGGAAATATCTTAGCTTCGGTACCTTATGGAAGCATATTTAAAATCTAAGTGTTACCTGTGTGTCGTTACAGAGCGGGATAGATTTTAAAGTAACATAAATGAAAAGACACTGAGAGGTAAAAAGTTCTTGAGAGATCCTGAAGATAATAGGTATAGTCATTAGCACTGTTGAACTTCCCTATTTATACCGGTTTAGTTTAACCCTGAATACCTAGGTACCTAAGTCCAGCAAAGGCCCTCAGATAGCTATCCGTAACCAAGTCTAATAATTTGTACGGTAGCCCACACTAAACTATCTCGACAATTTTTTTCATAATTTTTTTCATACAAAAATAGATATTTTTTTAATGATTCTGATGAATTAATAGATATTGCATGACCAAATATATACTTATTCGTAATGCATGACAATTCAATTGCTCCAACCATTTGTGAGTAAATCGCAAGTTTCAATTTCATTTGTAGGAGAATCATACAGAAACTATTTTTCCCAGACCAGTGGGTACCACCATGTAATACTTAAATAAACACAAGCAACTCCGACATGCAAAGTTTTATCAAAATCGTTAGAATCGTTTTTGAGAGAGAAAAAAGAGACTGTTTTTGTTGTATGACAGCTACTCTTCGGTTTGATGGTATGAAGAAACTTTTGGTAATCCCTCGATGATATAATTTAAAACTATTAAGTCCTAAATTTAGTCCCAATGTGACTAGCCTCTAGCTAGAGTCAAGCGTGACGGACAGACTCACGGACAGAATTTAAATATTCGGTTTTTCGGTATGTGCTAATGATATAGAACACATTTTCACGAAAATTGAAAAAAACTTTTTTTTTCGCAATAACAACACTTCTACGTACGTACCGTACTACGGGGTCAAGAAAGTAAAAAAACTTAAAAAAACGGAAAAATAATATTTCGGAAAATTCAATTTCCTTTTTTAATTTCGAACCAAAGAATGCGTGAAGAAAAACATTGGCGTATCGGACCACGCACAAAAAAGAGTGCCGTGATATAAAAAAAAAACTTATTTCTGCAGTTGGTATAGAGCATTTTGTATGAAAAATATATGAACTCTGTACAAATCCAACTGTACATCTTAAGTTTCTATTACTCCTCCTGAGCAGAAAAAAAGCCTAAGCACTTAAGTCGCGATAATTTTTCTTTTATATTAATTACTAGCTGTCCCGGCGAACTTCGTACCGCCTTATATAGGTATACTACACTGCAATACATTACAATACACTGCACTACACTGCAGTACACTGCACTACACTACACTACACTGCACTACACTACACTGCACTCCACTGCACTACACTGTACTCCACTGCACTAAACTGCACTGCACTACATTGCACTATTCTACACTACATTGCACTATTCTACACTTCAATACACTACACTTGCACTACACCCTACACCCTACCCCCCTTCACACCACACACTACACACTTCACATTACACTACACTACACTACTTTTTGTTGATAATGCAGGAAAAAAACTCGCTATTCCTACTACTAACGACTTTTTAAAGTAATATTTTTTAATCTTTGCTAACGGGCATGGCTCCGTAACGCAATCGAATATTCGGTCAGTTTTGCATTATTGTTATGAGTACAACTAGTACTTTCATTTTCTATCTTACTCAGCCATTTCCCTAATCGTTTTTTTTTTGGTCACGATTTCTAATTTTCAGGCGGTATAAGTACATAACACAACCACTTTGCGCAGGCAGACCGACATATTTAACATCAGAGGGTTGCCATTTATCTTCTCAACCTAAGTTTATCCATTTCCGTTATCGTTACCAAATTGGTCATGACCTCCTAGTCTAGAATATCTAGATCAGCAGATATTAGTCACAGCAAGGCGAGTTAACAATATCGACCTACGACCACCAGCCTTGGTTTAACTAGGAAATAGCTCGCTAAGGATGCCGGTCTGGGCTATTCGATTATGGTAAATAAATAACGCGGTTTGCATACAATATGTGTAGGTTCAGTAATTCGCGGGTTCAATTCCCGGCGGGGTCAACTTGGTAAGACTTGGTTTGGTCGGTGGTAGGGTATTTCCATAGCCCGCCTGGCTAGCTACCACCGTCTTACCTAAGTCTTGCCGCCAAACATCATTGTTAACACTATTGATGTGTTCTGGCTTGAACATAACTAAGATAGTAAGATCCCCATTGAGTTGAGGAATCTTGGTAAGCCCACTTCCATCTTCGGCATCATCGTCACTCACCCAAAGAGCAATAGAGCGTGTCATGCTCGAAGTTTCCCTGCGTGATCGAATTAGAAACGAACAGGATTCGTAGGAGAATCAAAGCTTTCACAATCGCTAAGCTTAATTGGCAGTGGGCGGGGTACATAGCTCGTAGAACAGATGGCCATTGGGACAGTAAGTTATCGAGTGGCGACCACGCGCCGGAAAACGTACCGTATGAAGGCGTCTCACTCGAAGGACCGATAACCTGGTGAAGGGCTGCGGGAAGCCTCTAGATGCGAGCAGCGCAGAAACGGTATTCGTGGAAATTCTTGGGGGAGGCCTTTGTCCACCAGTGGACGTCTTTCTGCTGACATACTAATGACGATGACATTGTTGTGAAGGTAGCAGGAGCAGGAAGCAGAAAGTGTGAGAAGCATTAAATAAGTATACCTACGCACGAGAAAGTAGTCAAGAGAAGTGTAGGTATCCCTAGCAAGCTCTATACAGGGTGTAACAAAATTGGTGTAGGTCCCGTAAACTGCGGCTTATACTCATCATACTGAACAACTTTTGTTCTACGACTTTGCTGGAAACGTAAAATTTTTTTTTACTCATCATACAAATCGATCAGCTGATCGACCGATTTCGTGCATTTTAGTATGGAGGGTCCAAATTTTTTTTTGAGAATTGATTATGGGTTGCTTGGAGAAAGTTGTTCAGTATGACGAGTAGAACCCCCGGTTAACGGGATCTACACCAATTTTGTTACACCCTGTATACGTAGTTTTGGGTCCTATTTGAATCATGTAAAATGTTCTAGAAGCTGTCTGTGTCTGTGGTTCGTCAGACTTCCTTCAAAATTGGCAGAATTCCGTAAAATTTGTCAGAATTTGAAAGAAAAAACATACGACAATTTTTTTACGCAAATCTGACAAACCACCGCCGACCAGCGAGCTATACAGGATTTTAAAAAATGGTGTAGGACCCGTTAACTGGCGGTTCTACTCATCATACTGAACAACTTTCCCCGAGGAACCCATAGTCAATGCTCAAAAAAAATTCGACCCTCCATACTAAAATACATAAAATTGGTCGATCAGCTGATGGATTTGTATGAAGAGTAAAAAAATATTTTTCGATTTCAGCAAAGACGTAGAACAAAAGTTGTTCAGTATGATGAGTAGAGTAGAAGCCCCTGTTAACGGGTCCTACACCAATTTATAATACTTTGATGCCGCCGACACAGATAATAGTTTCCAGAACGTGTTTCCAAATTTTGATTGAATAATATTCAAATGAGCACCAAACTACATTTGTTTCCAGCCCAGCGCGCCAGGGCGGCCCACAGGGACGCTAGCTTTAAGGCCTTAAGATGGGTTAAAATGACAATATTAAATTCAAATTATTGAAAGACTGTGTAAAGGTATCACCATGGAAAAAATATATAATATATTTAAAGTAATAAAAAATAGATTTAATTCAATACGATTTAAAAAATATTACCACTTTTGATGTAAAAAATATACTGTAGATAGCTGTAGACCCTGTTTTTGGCATTAATTGCAAAATTTCTTGAAAAAAAATTTTTATTTTTTTTATTTTACAGCTTAAGTAAACACTATATTATTATTATTATATATGATAACATTAAAAAATTAACAATGAGCTAACAAAAAAAATGGATTTCGATATAAACACAAAAATGTAACCTAAGTAAAAAAATAAAAATAATAGATTGTGTTAACAAGATTAACGAATAAAAAAATGAAAAACACGCTAGGGTCGCTTATCAACGCTTTCGGTGCCGTTGAGAGAAAGAAGTGCTGTTGAAAAATTCCAAAGTAATAACAAGTTAATATTGAATAAAACCAACACATAAAAATCGGCGACTTTAAGACCTTTCATTTTAATTGAACTCATTTTTTTAAAACTTAGTTGAAAGAGATGAAAAGTAATAAAAACATGTAAAAATCGAAAATTGGGCGTTTGGTTTCAACATAACAGCCGCGTTGAAGCCCGCATTAATTTGAACTTAAAATGAATAGACGTACGTTTGATATTATTGAAACACGTATCAACCTGCTCGGATAGAGTGATCTTAGCGCCTTAAGTAGACACTCTTCTTAGTAGGTGTCAGACCTAACGTCGTAGGTCAGTTATGTCGTATATGTAAATATAAATATTGGCCAAGGTTATACAAATTGGTAACGCCTATAAAATTATGAAATAAAATCTGTAAATAATATTTTTTCAGGGGGGGTAGGTACATACATGTAAAGTAGGAACGAATTTGAATTCTATAAATAATATAGTTTTTATTAAAAAAGATAGATTAGTCACTAAAACAAAACTATGCCAAATTGCTACAAAAAAAAGGAAAAAGAATCTACCTAAATAAATAAATAACGTTTGCAAATAATAATCAAGAAAATAGTTGCTTCTGGCGCTTCGCCGATCGCTGCTGCAGCAGTAGCGTCACGCTCGCTCGTCTATAAGGGAACGTAGGCACAGATGTTACTAGTTACTTCGTAAACGTAGGTACCCATACTACGTGACAAATTAAGACGCTTGGTCACAGGCTAAGGTATCCTTCACGTAGTATTTAGGGAAATCTAGCGCTTTTTCCAGCTATATTAAATTCAAATTATGGCGCGCAGCGTTAAGCGCTTTTTACTCACAGGTGGTAACACTACGCACATATACCGGGACGCGGACTAATAAATAAATAAAAAAATAAAAATCTTTATTGTACAAGAGAAAGATTACAAAAACTGTGAACCTTAACTCCTAAACTAGGTAGAAACCTGTATTTCAGGAGTTAATGACTCCCCTGCTGTAAATTACAATTTTTAACTTTCTATTGTAACTTTAATTACGAGTAGATACTCTTAAGTTAGGTTAGTTACAAAAGCAAAATAAATAAAAAAACCGGATTAAATAATATATATATCTTAACTTAAAGAACAAGAAATAGTTTTTTCGAAAATATGCGTGTGTGTATATATGTGTGTGCGTGTGTGTGTGTGTGTTCGTGTGTGAACGTGAGCCTGTGCGTGTGCGTGTGTGTGTGTACGTGAGCCTGTGCGTGTATGTGTTTTATGCTATTATATCGAAAAGGTTTTCAGTGTCACTGTAGTTCAAGGACTTCAATCAAAATAAAATGAGCTCCTTAATATTATGGTTATTCAAACTTCTTATTTCTGCATATTTTTTGTCTTTACTATAATAGGAGCACAGTTTATTATAGAGGCGAGGAGCTAAGAATTCGAAATGCCTTTGAGCTAAGCTGCTTCTAACTAGTGGTACTGGACACCGTTCGACACGTTTATTTGTAATGGGTAGGTTAGGTATGTAGAATCGGTGATATCGTCGAATAATCTGGTAAATAAAAAGTCTACGTACAGAAAGTACATCGCAAAGCTCAAACACACTTGTAGTTGAAAACATATACGGTAGGTACATTAAAACTTTAAGAACAGCACGTTGTGCACGCTCTAAACCTATCAAAATTGTTTTTGAGGCACCACCCCAAGAACTTACGCAATAGGCGAGGATACATTCACTTAGCGCTCTATACACTTGTATTTTAAGACGCTCATCAGCGACCAAGCGAAGTTGTTTGAAGATATAAATCATCTTACGAATTCTCTTGGAAGTAGTATCGATGTACGACTCCCATCTCAATTTGTCATCCACTATAACTCCAAGGTATCTAACCATTACAACTTTATCTAGTTTATCACAGTTGCAGTTCATAGGAAAATCTAAGTTATTATTACGATTGCAAGGAAATGTGTGTATCTGTAGATCAAATTCTTTTGGATAAGTTAAGTTAGTCTTAGTGAAACATAGATACTTAGTCTTTTTAGTGTTTAACGTCAGCAAACTATTCTCTAACCATTTAGTGACAACAGAAAGGCCCCTCTCAGCATCTTTTTTTACAAGGACCCACATCTTAGCATGAAACAAAATAACTGTATCGTCCGCAAACATTTGAATATTGGCATTCATCAGTGAGATGTTGTTAAGTTCGTTAATGTATACCAAGAAAAGAGTGGGCCCAAGAGTGCTACCCTGTGGTACTCCGTAAGAACAGGTGCTTTCATTACTTAATATATCATTTACTTTGATTCGTTGGATTCTACTAGTTAAGTAGTCTCGAAACCAGCTTAATGCGACACCTCTTATTCCTAAATTTTCTAATCGAGCTAATAGAATTGGTATTGAAACAGTGTCAAATGCCTTTTGTAAATCCAAAAAGACACCGACACATCTTTCACCATTATCCAAATAAGAGATTATAGTGTTGTTTAGGGCTAAAACTGCGTCATCAGTAGACCTTTTGGCGCGAAAGCCATATTGGTTGTTGCTTAGAAGATTAAAAGTTTCTAAGTAATTAACTAATCTCCTGTTCATTACTTTTTCCACTATTTTGGAAAGAGTACTTAAGAGCGAAATAGGTCTATAGTTAGTCGGTTCCTTTCTGTCTTCTGACTTAAATATTGGACAGCCTTCTTAAAAATATTGGGAAATATCCCTTTCTCAAAGCTTAGATTACAAAGATAAGCTATGGGTTCTGCCAAAAGATGTGAGAAGGATTTCAGAAATGTTGATGTAATTTTATCCCACCCAGGTGCACTCCTAGTTTTAAGTCCACTTATTATGCGTAGTATTTCATTCTGGTTTGTCAAAAAAAGACTAAATGAGTTGACCGGGGGAACAACGGATGTAGCTTTTTTAGCTAATTCAGAATCTGTAGTATTTAGTTTTGTGAGAGTAGTGTTGGCCAGTTCGTATCCAACTGTGATAAAGTACTTGTTAACTTCATCTAGTGAATCTATTTCGTCGTCCTTAATTCGCAATAAATCTACAGGAATTTCTTTGGTTTTAATAATATCGCAAGCTTGGCGGGAACTTGTAGCGTTCAGTTTATAATTTTTCTAAAAATTACATTTCGTGGTTTTTTCTGTTTCCTATGGATAGTGTATTAATCAGTAAAGTACCATTTATGCCACCACCGCCCCTAATCTACGATATGTCCGATTGGATTAATGCTGGTAACATGTACGTAGAAGATGATTCAAATGAAAAATACTTTTGTTTTTGTAAATTAAGTTCCTGTTACAATAAAATAATAATATTTTTGTAAATTAAGTTCCTGTTACAATAAAATAATAATATAATTGACTGACTCGGTGGCTCAGTGGTTAGTGCCCTTGACTACTGATCCGAGGGTTGTGGGTTCGATCCCCACCCAGGGCAAGCATTTGTGTGATGAGCAGATTTGTTTGCTCTGTGTCTGGGTGTTAAAATATATCTATATATGTATGTATTTAAAACGTATATAAGTATGTATATCAGTCTCTGGTAACCCATAACACAGGGAATCCTACTTTGGGGCCAGATGACCATGTGTGATTTGTCCCAGAATATTTATTATTATTTATTATTTTATTATTATTAAAGTTTTTTTTTGGATAATATTTTAATTGTTGGTATGCACGCACTCTTCGTGTCTCGCGGCAAGTGCCGTATTGATAAAGACAAAACATGAGCCAAATTATTTTTTTAAACTTCCGATTTGCAAAAATTATACAAAACCACATTTTGAATTACCACGTGAAAACTAGAGGATTGGGGGGGGGGGGGGGTGTCCTGACATATACTACGGGTGGTCACCGAGGGGCGGAGGTGGGCAAAAAATAGAAAAAAATGGGTCACGTAGTATAGGTACGTTCCCTAAAATCTACAAAATCCTACTATGCGCGTGGTCCAACACACACTTGGCCGCTTGGTTACACCAGTACCTAATGCTTTCATATAGAAAAATATCTAGTCTTCACAATCATCTTCTATCTGTTGCTTTTGATTTGTAGACGTTGTATTTATATAGCTTGTTTTTTTGTACTATTGTACAATCTTATCAATGAGTCACTTCAAATTAATAAACAGAATGCTGCGCTGCTACGTACCTACCTACTAATACAGTTACTTATCGAAACATCCGTAATGAACATGTCCATAATTCTATTTCAGACTACCACCCAACGCCCAAGTGGAATCACTTCGATTCAGCAACAATGCCATCAAAACTTACTGGCCTGACCCTTTCAGCGACCTTCCGAACCTCAGATCTCTCTCCTTCTCACAAAATGACCTCACCGAGATAACACCAGACCTCTTCACCAAGATTGAGAACTTAGAAGACCTGGATTTGTCTTACAATAAGCTTACAGATTTTAATCCGGTTGACTTTAAACACCTGAAGAATTTGAAGAGGTTTAACCTGCAGAGTAATAAGCTGAAAAAGATACCGCTGGAAACGCTGCAGCCCGTCTCAACGCTGGAAGATTTAGATCTGAGTAAGAATGGCATTTATGATCTATTGCTGCAGAGAAGCGAATCGCTGAAAATGTTGAAACGACTGAACTTGAACGGGAATAGGATACGGTCGGTTATGAAGGATTCTTTCCCACCTAATAATAGCATGTGAGTATTAAATGTTTGTATACTCGTAAAGAGCGTCGGTGTCGTACTGGCAAGGGCCGCTACCTCCTGTCCGGGAGGTCGTGGTTCGAATCCTGCCACGTACCAATGCAATGTGTTTTCGAGTTTTGATTTCATATGTACGTTTATCCGACGCTCTTACAGTGAAGGAAATGTCGTGAGGAAACCAGCAAACGCCTGCGAAGAAACTCGAAGATTGTGTGTGAAGTCGACCGCACTTGGCCGGCGTGGTCGACTAAGGCCCGATCGCCTTAGTTCAGGCTAGGCTCGAGCCCCTCGGTGGGGACGTATATATGAGCTGATATGATACTCGTAAGGTATATACGAGGCGCTTTTAAAATATCTGCCGCCGCTGCGAGGCGTGCTTTTACTTGTGAAAGTCAACAATTTTCGTCAAGGAACCCACAGTCAATTCTAAAATAGGTAACTTTAAACTAAAAATTCAATTGCATAAAAAGCTAGGTTTTTTTTGTGAAGTCGCTTAAAATGTATTCTATGTCACTCACCGCATCAAGGCAAAGCTAATGATACCTCGCATACTAAAATCCATCAAGCCGTTATGAAGATATCGTGGAATAAAAAAACATACAAACATACATTAGACCTGAAAACAATACACTCGTTTTAGTGTTAAAAATTTAAAAAAATATTTTATTATTTAAAAACACGATTGCATAGAAACGTTACTCCTCTTTTTAGGAAGTCGGGTAAAATGTATCCTATGTCACTCACGGGATCAAGACGCAGCTAACGATATCGCGTACTCTAAAATTCCATGAAGCTGTTTTAAAGATATCGTGGAATAAAGAAACATACATAAATTAGACCTGCAACAATACCACATCCCGGACACTCCATACATCGGGCGAGAAATGATATTTCTAAAAACAAATGACCAACTGAACAAACAAAATCACGTCGAAATCCTGTACATTCGAGTACCAAACCAGCACCAATCTGTACCAATATGGGTGACGAGGGGGTGAGGTCGGAATCTAGAGAGAGGCAGGGAGTGTCCATACTGTAAGTTAGTACTAATATAAATACTTTGACAATACACTTCTTTTTGTGGGCAGTCGGTTAAAAGGGACTCTACAAGTCTACATACAAAATTGGGGATTAATTGATTGACCAGGGTGTTCCAGCGGTCAGTGCTCATATCTGCTGACTCGATTGTCGTGGGTTCGATCACCACCCAGGGCAAACTTTCGTGTGACGAATAGGTTTGGTTGTTTCGTGTCTGAGCGTTCAATATCTTTATATCTATGTATGTACGAATATTAATTTAAATATCAGTCTCAAGTTTTGGTGACTCTGACCTAAGTCGGTGGGTCTAAACCCAGCCCGGAATCGAACCCGCGATCTTCTGGTGTGAAGCGAATGGACAAACCATTGCGCCACGGTGGCAGTTGGTTAGCTCAAAAGCTTTTTTTAAAGGCTAACTTTTGAAAAGTTATGGAAAATTTTAAAGCTACAAAGAGTATTGAGAGTAAGTATAATAAAATCGTTTTTAGGGTTCCGTACCTTAAAAGGACCGGTCGTCGTGGAAACCCTTGGGGGAGGCCTTTGTCCAGCAGTGGACGTCTTTCGGTTGATATGGTTAAGATGATGATATCGTGTGAGTGTGACATATGAAATGAAAGGGCTTGTTGTTAGAATCTCAAATAAACATATTTTTTATAATTTTTAAGTTAAATAGTTTTGAAGTTATCTAACAAAAAGCCGAAAATCGACTCATTCCCCCTTATCTCCGAAACTATTGGGCCTACAATTTAGAAAAAAAATACATAAAATAGTTCTTTACCTATAGTTAACAAAAAAAACCTATTAGAAGTCTATGGTATTTAAAGTAACATAGGTAATTTCTCAATCAACGTACGGAAACCTCTCCATGTGAGTTTATTAACTCGCACTTATCCGGTTTTTTCCTTACGTTTTTTTCCTCGTTGTCTATCTGTAGGTGTTTTTGTGAATCCAAAGTACAATAACCCACTGAATCTACCCGCAAGGTAAAACCATCTACTATGGTAAAATTGCGTGTGGTCTGACCATGTACCTACAGTCTGTTAGTACTAATATATATATACTTTGCTACAGTGCTCTTCTGTTACCTGTTAGTCTAAATGTAGATCACTACACATTGAACTTTGACCTTGTATAAGAAGAAAAAACTATATTTCTCTTTCAAATCTAATGGTTTTCTATTTCAGTGAACTCCTGGACCTATCAAACAACATCATTGAAATGATCGAAGAAGACGCTTTCTTGACCTGCGTCAATTTAAGGGAATTGAACCTTGCACAGAACAACATAACGCTCATTTTCGCGTTGCCACCGACTCTGCAGATCGCTATACTGAAAATCAACACACTATACCATTGGCCGAAGTTTCCGAGTGGTATTACGTATATCGATCTATCGTTTAATAGATTAACTGATTTGTACGATGAGAGCAGTGTTAATTTTGATAATTTGGAGGTGAGTGCTCGCAGTGTAGTTTTTTACACTTGAAACTTTGATTCGTGATGAATAAATTCATGATGAAACATTAGTTATTTGTGTTACAAGTATAATAGTTTAACTGATTTTTATGATGAGAACAGTGTTAATTTTGATAATGTGGAGGTGAGTGCTCGCAGTGTAGTTTGTTACACTTAAAACTTTGATTCGTGATGAATAAATTCATGATGAAACATTAGTTGTGTTACAAGTATAATAGTTTAACTGATTTGTATGATGAGAGCAGTGTTAATTTTGATAATTTGGAGAAGGTGCTCGCTGTGTACTTTCCTATTGAAACTTTAATTCGTGATGAATAAATTCATGATGAAACATTAGTTATTTGTGTTACAAGTTTAAACTGATATGTATGATGAGAGCAGTGTTAATTTTGATAATTTGGAGGTAAGTGCTCGCAGTGTAGTTTGTTACACTTGAAACTTTGATTCGTGATGAATAAATTCATGATGAAACATTAGTTATTTGTGTTACAAGTATAATAATAGTTAAACTGATATGTATGATGAGAGCAGTGTTAATTTTGATAATTTGGAGGTGAGTGCTCGCAGTGTAGTTTGTTACACTTGAATCTTTGATTTGTGATGAATAAATTCATGATGAAACATTAGTTTTGCTACAAGTATATAATAATTTAACTGATTTATATGATGAACGCAGTGTTAATTTTGATGATTTAAATTCTAATTGAGGGTGCATCGTTCAAATCGTAAGTTATGGTCTTGTGTTTATACAAAAATCCCATAGAAAAATGCACTTTCAATTCATCCGAATTTTTAAATTTTCCGGGCAACTTTTCCATTTTTTTTCCCTAAAACCTTATTCGGACTATTGCGAACTTTACAAAAAAAAAACAAAGCGTTCCAGTCGTTCTTAAGTGATGCGCTTTGTTTTCACAAACAGCATTTAATTTTTATTTATATAGAAGATAAAGACAGACATTATGATGACACAAACATAGACAGTTTTGCGTTATTCTTATAAAACAATAATTGTGTGACAAATGTTTTTTTACAGGTTTTAAATATCGGCGGAAACCAAATAAAAGATCTCAACGTAGAGAAGAAACTGCCCAAACTATTTAGCTTAGACCTATCATATAACTCCATAACGGAAATACCAAAGACTATCAACTCCCAAATTTTCCCCAGTTTGGAGGAATTGCGCCTGGATGGCAACCTAATAGAGAGTATTTACTTCAAGAATATAATCGCACTAAAGACTTTGTATATGAATGAGTTGCAAAAACTGAATGTAGTCGAAGATAAGTCATTCAGCAACGTGATTGGTCGAAGTGTGGACGAGAAGGACAATGAGAAGAATTGTTTCTCACTCTATCTTTCGACTTGCACTGCTCTAAGCGAGATAAGGGAAGGTGCTTTCGCTGGAACTAATTTGTGTATGGTGAGTAGAGGTGGACACCTTAGATTGATTGGTCTACCATAAAACTACAACTAGCCCAGTTGGACTTCTAGTATTTTCATCTAAGTTATGCTGTCCAGCTTTAAAGATATAAGATGGCTAAGTTCCAGAAATCCGTTTTTTTATAGCGATTCAACAAAATTTTGACATTGACAGCATACATTGAAATTTATTTCCCTTTTTGTTTCTTGCACAAATAACGGAAGAAGCAGGAGTAGGAGGGTCTACCTTCTTCTTCTTCTTCTCTTTGTATTGTGTCGATGGTAATCATTATTAAATTTTATATTAGTACTAGTGGATGCCCGCAGCTTCGCCCGCACAGATCCCGATTTTTTCGGTTCCCGTAGGAATTTCCCAAAATCCTTTCTTAGCGGATGCCTACGCTACCTGCATGCCAAATTTCAGCCCGATCCGTCCAGTGGTTTGGGCTGTGCGTTGATAGATCACTATGTCAGTCAGTCAGTCAATTTTGAGTTATATATATATTTAGATGGACCAATACTACCTGTGTACTAGCTCTGTAACTTCTCTAATCTATAATATAATAAAACTGTAACGGGGCCGTGTCTGTACATGAAATATTTTTGGAAAATAATATCTGTGGTGGACATTACTAACGATACAGAGGCCAAAACAACAACTTTTGGAATTTTTGTCTGTCTGTCTGTCTGTATGTTCGCGCATCACGCAAAAACTACCGGGCCGATTTTGATGAAATTTTGTATGGTGGTTCCTTATAGCCCGGGTTAACATATAGAATACTTTTTATCCCAGAAAATTCAAGAGTTCCCGTGGGAAAATCAAAAGTATTCATTTATAGAATGGCTCACCACGCAAATGTGGCTTGACCTATTACAATCAAATTTTACACGTTGATACTCTTATCGCGAACTAAAACTGGGACATTGTGAATCCCAAAAAATAGGGTTCCTACAGGAATGCAAAAAATTGTATCTTTAGAAAGACTCAACGTAACAATATGAAACCTTTACATTGGGATGGGGTGTTTTGACCATCATTGTATAGTCGGGTATTCTTTATCCCGGAAAACTAAAAAGGTCCCTTGGGAAATTATCTATCGATACTTACAATAATAACAATAGATTACTTTTTTCTATATATTAGCTACACATACCAAACATTATAATCATATTAGCAGAATGTCAATAGATGGCACTGCAAGGATAATAAAACGCGCTTAAGTTGCATTAAAACATTATTTCATACTTTTGAGTGGATTTCTTTTATTAATATTTCAGCATACGCTACTTTAAACTCTGGAACTATGGTACGTAGCGATGTGTTTCATAGACGAACAGAGAGGTATAGTTTTACAGATTCCAATCGTGTAAAAAAATAAAAACACATAAATCGAGTTTAGCATCTTTTAACAGGAGGCACTAATATGGGAACTCTTCAGACGGCGACTATTTGCGTGTGGCAGTTGCTCTCTGCTTGCAATATCAATATCTGTGAACCTCATCAATGTATTTGCGGGTCCACGGTGGAGCCATCACACACTGAGTTGCGGTCGTTGTTTGTGAAGATTCCCACGTCACCAATTCCTAAATGACCTCACTCGGAGGGTACTGGTCTCGGCCAGATAGAATATTCCATCTTTGATGCAGCCGCCGGGCTTTAGTAGATCTGATGGCAAAAGGCCGGAGGGTTTAAACAGGTGCCATGGCAGAGAGGAACGTGCCTGCTTTGGGACGCCACTTTTTCTGCCTCACTCCTCACCCGTACGGTACTGCTTGAGCAGCGAGAAAGAAGTATAATAAGTACTCGGTCTTGTAGGTAAATTACTGCTTTGTGCCGCTGGTCTGTGAGACAACCGGCTGCTGAACCCTTAGAGGCCTTTGACTTCATTAAGGAGATTGGCCGCCGCCTTCGAGAGAGGAGACGTGACGCCCGCTCCGGGTTCTACCTGCTGCTAAGGTTGTCTATTGCCATCCAGCGCAGCAACGAGAAGTGCGTTATGGGCTCCTTTGGAGCTGATACGACTCGAGGATTTGACCCATATTAATATTTTTAGGAAATTTTTACTAGATTGATATAATGATATGAATTCGTTTTTTAATAATATAGGTATATGTGTTATTTCATCATATCAGTTTATATACGTCCCCACCAAGGGGCTCGATCTGCCCTACGCGGGCCCATTGCGGGTTGATTGACTTCACACATAAGCTTCGAGTTTCTTCGCAGGCGTGTGCAGGTTTCCTCGCGATGTTTTTCTCGCCGTAAGAGCGTCGGATAATCGTACATACGAGTATGAAATCGAAATTCGTATAGATATTGGTAAGTGACAGGATTCGAACCACGGCATTCCGGACAGGAGGTAGTGGCCCTAACCGTTACGCTACCGACGCTCTATATGTTATTTAAGATTTAGAAATCCTTACGAAAATGTGTTTGTTTCTTTGTTACCTATTCACACTTCAACAGCTCTACCAATCTTGATGAAATTTGGCATGCAGGTAGCCTGTATCACTGGGAATGAAATAGTCTAATTTTTATCTCTGGAAATTATCATAGCCCGATGCAGTTCCTGAGGAAACTAAAACAATACTCTTTGTTCGTTAAGTTATTTAAAATCGCAACGAAAAAATGGATTGGTGTGATTTTCAAGCGACTTCCAAAAAGGAGGAGGTTCTCAATTCGTCTGTTTGTTTTTTTTTAGTACAGAGACGAGGTGGAAATGATATAATTTACTAATAAGTATATCCTGTCATAGTTCCCGAGGGATCTGGGGACAAATGTTTTCTACGCTCGCGTACGTCGGTGGCTTCGCAACGGAGCAACGGATTAAAATGATTTTTTGTATAGAATATGTTGAGGGGGTGGGAAGTGACAAAGACTGCTAATCCGAATAGCCCGATATAGTTCCTGAGGTACCTAGAGAAAACTCACGTCCACGCTTGCGAGCTGATTGCGGCTCGCGCACCACTCACCCTCAAAAAGAGTCATAAAAGCTATGTCCACGCGGGCGAAGCCGCGGGCAAAAGCTAGTTCCACATATATTTGTATGTGGAATTAGTGTAAGTATATACCAAAATGAGTGATATAATGTTCCACCAAGAACCTACAATCAAAAGTATCAACTATCTCAGCAACTATTATGTATTATTAATCAAACTTTAATCAGTTAAATAGTGAATACACGTGACCTTTCCTCACAACAGCTGGACATATCCAAGAACAACCTCACCACCTTATCCAAGACCCTCCTAGACTGGTCGTCGCTGAGCGAAGGCGTGAACCTGCAGTTCAACCCGTGGCGCTGCGACTGCAGCCTGCAGTGGGCCGTGGAAGAGCTGTTGCCACTGCTGTACCAGATCAACGATAGACTGCTCACCGAGCTCAGGTATAAGTTTAAGGGTTGGCACCTACAAAAACTGAGTTTGATGTTCCGTGAAAATACGATAACAAACATTTATGTTTCTAAATAAAATTGTAACCAATCGTTAGTCAAAGAAAGAAAGTTTAACGTAATTATGACGACATGCGGATAAAATTTATAAGGAATTATAAAAAAATGGTAGAGAAATTCAAGAAAAATGACCGAATAGCAATATCACGTCACAGAAAATTTTGACTTATTTGCAAACTGAACACAATAAATAACTATACTGCAATGTTTTTCGTTAACGTTATCTCTTTGACAAACGATAGGTAGATACCAATTTTATTTCGAACCATGAAAGTTGGCCATAGTTTTTTCACGGAACGCCGAAACCAGGGGGTGTCGACCTTTAATACGAGTAATGTTGCCGTTTCATGTGTATTTAATGGACCATAGTGTATTGGGCTCCACAGTTAAACAAAAGTATATATATTAGTACTAACATACAGTATGGGCACTCCCTGCCGCTCTCTAGATTGCGACCTCACCCCCTCGTCACCCAGATTGATACAGATTGGTAACAGTTTGGTTGTCGAACTTATAGGATTTCGCCGCCATTAGGTTTGTTCCGTCATTCCTTTTTTGAAATGTCACTTCTGGCCCGTTGTATGAAGTGTCCAGGGTGTGGTTAAACAGTGTAGCATTTGATATCCCCGTTAGAAGGGTTAAAGGGTTCTGCAGTGAGTTATTCTGAATTCTACTTTGGTGTCCCAGATGTTCTTAATGATAATGATGTTCGTAATTTGTCTCTGAATTGAGAGGATCGCACAAAGTGAAAGTCTTGCGGTAGAAATTATGTTCTTACTAGCTGTTGCCCGCGGCCTCACCCGCGTGGACATCGTTTTAATGACTGTCTTTGAGGGTGATTGGTGGACATGACGAGTTTTTTCCAGATCCCTCAGGAACTATATCGGGCTATTCTGACTAGTAGTCTATGACACTTCCCACCCCTTTAACCAATTCTATACAAAAAAATACTTGAATCCGTTGCTCCGCTGCGACGCCGCCGACGTGCGCGAGCGTGGAAATGAGTTTTCCCGAGACCCCTCGGAAACTGTGTTAGGATATGCTAATTATTAAATTATTTAATTTCCCACCTCCTGAACCATCTCTGTGCACAAAATCACAACAATCCATTGTTGTGCTGCGATAATAATGAAATTTACCAAAAAAATAGTATTTTTTCAGTTCTCTCAGTATTTTCACGGGATAAAAAGTAGCTTTTGCCCTTCCCGGTGACACAGGCTACATACAAATACATGCCAAATTTCATCAAGATTGGTCGAGGTGTTGAAGCGTGAAAAGGATTCTTAGTGATCGATCCTTCGACTTAAGCTTTTTCCAGATCAGTAAAGTTTCCTATAAATATAGATCGTTCGTCGCATCATACAGGTGCTAGGACACACAGAGCATGACAGACAGTGTGATGTGTCTGAAACTACATTCGCATGCATTTTTGAACGCCTACGTGGCGTAATGATTAAGTCCATTAGCTTTATATCAGGAGGTGGCGGGTTCGATTCCCGGCGGAGTCTAACTTTGTATGACTCGGTTTGGCTGGTGGAAGGGCATTTTGGAAGCCCGCCTGGATATTTACCACTATCATATCTAAGTCTTGCCGCAAAGCATCAATGCTAACAGCATTGATGTGTTCAGCTTGAAGATAAGATAGCCAGTTCCCTCCCCATTGCGTTAGGGAAGCTTTGTAAGCCCGCTTTCATCTTCGGCATCAGCGTCACTTACCATCAGGTGAGATAATGACAAGGGCTTACAGATTGTGAATAAAAAACAGTTGTAGTGGTAGCCCCATCTGCAAATGTTCAACTTGGCAACTTGGACCCAAGACGAATGGTGATGAGTGATATTTCGCAAGGTGACAAGGTGTATTATCGACAGGTGCGGCTCCCCACGAGCGTTCGAGGGCCTGAGGCTGGTGCATTTCTACAACTGGACGGAGCGTGCCATGTGCGATGACAAGTACATGCAGTCGGAGACGCACGGAAACTTCTTGGTAAGGAACATTGGCGTGCGGCCTCGACGCGCCCCCTACTCGCGTCTGAGCCAGCACAAGTAAAAATTAGTACCAAGTCCTAAGCAAGGGGCGAGGGAGGCTTCAATTAATGAAAAAAATGACACTAATGATACAATAAGAAGAAATTAAAAATGAAGCGAAAAATAGAATATAAAACAAGACAGGCAGATAAAAAGGTGGTGACAGCAATGAAAAAGTCAAAAATTAGAAAACGTATTTTTAAAAGACAAATTAAAAGAAAATAATACAAAACAGATCGATATTAAACAAAAAAGAATGACTTCTTCACAGTGCTCCTTCGAAAATGCTTAGACCTTAGACAATATTCTGTCGTCTAAGATATGCTCGGAATTTCCTTAAGTGATCGAATCCCAAAACAAAGAGATACGTAGGTGAACTAATGTAATCACTAAACTTAAGTGGCATAACTTAAGTACATATCTCGTATAACTTATGGCCGTTGGGGTAGTAGTCTCGAGTGGCGACTACGCATCGGAAGACTAGCGTAGAAAGGCCTCTTACTCGGTGGACGCGGGAAGACACTGGATGCAAGTAGCGCAGGACCGGTCGTTGTGAAAATTTTTGGTCAGGCCTTTGTCCAGCAGTGGAAGTCTTTCAGTTGATATCATGACGATGATTCTGACACATGCCCGTCATTAGCTTGTGTTTACATGTCCACCCCAAAAACACGACAACTTCAAAAAAAGTAAATTATATTTTTTTTTTCCATTCCAGTTGGAGGCATCAACAGACGGATCACCACCAAAGATTTCCTCTCTAACCTGGATCCTTTCCGGTTGCATAGCAGCCGCGCTCCTCATAGCCATAGCACTGACAGTCTACCTCATCAAGACTCGAAAGAGGTATAGAGTGAGACAGGCTGCTTTAAAGAGAAAGAGACAGAGCGCTATGGATTCCAGGAACTCGAGTGGGATGCAAAAGGAACAGTTCTCTGTGTTGAATAAGACGTGAAACTTGGAAAAGAGTTTTATTGGTATTTGTGAATAGTACAGTTGACTGAGATTATGTGACATTTTAGGGGCTAAGTAAGATGTAACTTTATTTTTGGCAATTCATATTACTAGGTACGCAATGGGTACGCAGATAATAGGGGTAACGACAGCATCAGAAATAAATTATGAACTCTTGATCACTAAATTTCCCTCCTACTTAAACTTCGGAAAACCTTACTAGTTTTGTTTTCCATCAAGTCTTCGATTTTTAATTCACTAAAATCACAAAATGAGTACATAAATGATGCTGCTAAACTATGACGTTACGTCTAGGTATTTCAAACATTTTTAGATCAAAATGTCGTTTTTGACAGATGATAAAAAGTAAAGTAAATTAGATGACTAGCATTCGTCATCCCTATTTTAGTGTTATTTAAAGATAACAAAGAGAACAAAAGTATGTAGTCAAATTAGATGCCATTATGATATTTATTAAACATACAAAACACAAAATGATTTTAGAACAATACAATTACTAAGGTAGTGGTACAAAACAAAGGCGCAACAGAATATTTTCTATGGTGAAACAAAATTACCTCAAATTTATTGACTTAAAGTTCCTTATGTAAACAGCATTTTTGTTACCATTTAAAATAGATTAGATTTGAAAAAAACATTGCAATCACATATGAATACTTAAAATCTGAGATAAATTTCATTTGCGCCGGGCCTGGGTTTTTTCTCCATACATTGTGAGCATTGTCCTTTATGTTAATCCCTTTAAATGTGCGCCCGTGAATAAATTTTAATTGAAATTTAAACTTTTAAATTTTTATTTTAGAGCCAGTGCTCAGTGGTTTACATCTAATTTAGTCTTTTAGCACGAGCATCAGTATTTCTTCGATTTAAAACAACAGAAACCAAAGCTTAAAACATATACGAGGTCTATTTATTTTGTGTAAATATAAGTCAGAAATATATTTTTATTGTAGATCGATAAATATTGTTATCTTAGATAGGTACTTCTTGATTATAAATTAATTAAACTATTTTTATAAGTTACTTGCGGTTTATTTTCCGAGTGGGTTCAATACTTTTCGCAACCGTCCCGGTCCGTTCCACTTGCCTTTGATTAGTTTGTTCCAGTACAGGTAAGGGAAGTAGTGCTTCTTCAGCGTGCAGAACATTCGCCGCTCTTTACTCTGAAAAGGGCACAAGTATAACTTATTATTATTATTATTTAGTTCAACACCAGGCAACCGTCGTCGTCTATCCCTTGGATAGCTCGGTTAATTGTACCACACGATAAGAGATCTTAACCGCCTCCTGTCCGGGAGGTCGTAGTTCGAATCCTGCCACGTACCAATTTGATTTCGAATTTACATTTCATATGTACGTTTATCCGGTGAAGAAAAACATCGTGAGGAAACCTGCACACGCCTGCGGAGAAACTCGCAGGTTGTGTGTGAAGTCGATCAACCCGTACTGGGCCCGCGTGATTGACTAAGGCCCGATCGCTCCAATTCAGGGTAGGCTCGAGCCCCTCGGTGGGGACGTATATGAGCTGATATGATGATAAGAGAGAGAGAGTGCAAGTGATTGTTTGTATAATTTGATGGTTAGACAAATTTAATGTCACGCTCTTGCGTGATTTTCTGTATTAACCGACTTACAAAAAAAGAGGTTCTCAATTCGATTGTATGTTATTTAGGGTTCCGTATCTGGTAACGGGATCCTATTACTCAGCCGATGCTGTCTGTCCGTCCATCTGTCTGTCTGTCTGTCCGACCTTTATAAGGCTGTATCTTTGGAAACGTAATAAGTATTTGATTGAAATTTTCACAGAACGTCATTTAGCCAAGTCGTTAGTAACTACGAAACTCCGAATAAAACCGATGATTTCGTCTTCTACGAAGCATTCTGCTACCCATGGAAGAGAGACACGCGAAGCAAAGGCACTTTGACTATATAATCAATCAAACCTGACCGAACCTAAAATCGCTCACTTCGCTCGCACATTTACAGTTTTTTACTCAATAGATTTTTTTAATCTACAATTGATAACTACACGATACACGCTACAAATCCTATACAACGAAAATTTGTTTTCTGTAAAAAACTGTAAATGAGCGAGCGACGTGAGCGATATTAGGTTCAGTCAGGTTTGATTGATTATACAGTCAAAGTGCTTCAGCGAGGCTTCCCCCCATGGGTAGCAGAATACTGCGCAGAAGAAGAAACGCTACACGGTACGCGCTACATGCTAACCCTACGGGCTAAGCGCTACACGTTACGCGCTACGCGTTACACGTTGCGCGCTACGCGTTACACGCTAACCCTACACGCATTGCTTCTGTGTATAAATAAAGTATAATTAGAATAGGCCCATCCATTTTCAAAAGGTAGTAATTTTTAGTCTGTATGGGAAACGATTTTGTGAATATACTCTTAAAGTTGTCAATTTATCTAGGAGAAATCCCAATTCACTCCAAAAAAAATATATTCGTGGTACGCAGCCGTATAGCTATAGGGCTATCCCATCTCTTCCAGTGGGTGTCGACTAAAGGACTTAAAACGGAGGATGGGTAACAGCGTCCTTTCCGCGTACTGTGGCACCACATCGCACACTGCGATCGCCAACCCGTCTGCCAAGCGGGGCAATTACGGCAAAATCAAGCAACTCCAGGAGAGGTTTATGTCCATCGGTGGATTATTTTGGCGGATGTGATGACGGTCATCATCGTCACATGCCAAAGCAAGCTGATGAGCAGTGATACAGAGCACTCTCTGTTACCTGGTCAAACGGCAGTGTCTCGTGAGGTTTCTTTCCGTATACGAATTCAGCGAGTATTCCCTTGGAGTATGAAGTGAGCATGGGACAGGCGCCATAGCCGTTGTACTTCGCATTTAGGGGCGTCCCATTCATGGTGCTGGTCAAATTCTGCTCCAGGATGTGGCTTTGTTCCGCTGTTGGAGAGAAAGTGGACATTTGGTTTTGAAATAAATTATTAAATGAAAACGAAAACAAGACACATCTGTTAGTTTTGGAATAAAAAATCATCATCATAATATCAGCTGATAGACGTCCACTGCTGGACAAAGGCCTCCCTAAGCATTTCCACGACGGCCAGTCCTGCGCTGCCCGCATTCAGCGGCTTCCCGCGAAATCCCTACTGAATAGCTACAGACTAGATTGATAAAATTTATATGGGATCAACTCGGTAGCATAACCTATCGAATAAAATAATAATCATGAAAATCAGTTCACAATCTGCGAAGATATCGCGTAACAAACATACGAAAAAAACCGGCCAAGTACGAGTCAGAACCGCACATAGGGCTAGATGGCGCTAGTTTCTTTACGTTTAAAAAAGAACACGTTTTTTGTATGGAGGCCCCCTTATTTTTTCACTTTTTCCAAATTTTTAGTATTTGTGGTTATATGTTGTGGCAACAGAAATACGTCATCTGTGAAAATTTCAACTGTATAGCTATCACTACAAGATATATGAAATACAGCCTGGTGACAGACGGACGGACAGCGGAGTATTAGTAATAGGGTCCCGTTTTTACCCACTGGGTACGGAACCCTAAAAACAACAACAGTCGAATTGAGAACCTCCTCCTTTTGGAAGTCGGTTGCAAAACTGTCGGCTCGCTAGGTGCCTAGAATGCTTTCTGACGCGAAGACACAAACGAGACTGAGAATTTCACAAAGCTGTTTGGATTTGTTACAAAGAGATCCTGACCGATTTTTGGCTCGATTAACTATGGACGAAACATGGCTCCACCATTATGAACCGGAAACGAAAAAACAGTTCACGACTGGGAAGAGACCGTCATCTCCAACTCCGAAGTAAGTTAAGGCGATTTCATCTGCCGGTAAGATCAAGGGCTCTTTTTTTTGGGACAGCCATGGGGTGGTAATCATGGAACCACTGACGAAATATGCAAGAAACGGCGTGGCAAACTCGCTAAAGTAGTTTTGTTTCACCAAGATAACGTCACCGCGCACAAGTCCAGAGTTGCCATTCAACAAGCTGGCTTCGAACTGATGGAACCGGACCTTGCTCCTAGTGATTTCCGCGATCAAAGGAACATCTCAGGGACCAAAAACTTGAAGATGATGACGCAGTAGTGGCCGCCGTACACGATTTTTTAAGGGATCAGGAAGATGATTTTTTTGAAAGGGAATTTTAGGTTTAGAAAAACCAGCCAAGTGCGAGTCAGAACCGTACACCTAGAGTTTTGAACCATCATACTAGATAGCGGTAGTTTTATTATGGAGACCCCCCCCCCCCTTATTTTTTCAATTTATCTAATTTTTAGTATTTTTTGTGATAGCGGCAACCGAAATACATCATCTCTGAAAATTTCAACTGTCTGGCTATCATGGTTCATGAAATACAGCCTGGTGACAGACGGACGGACAGCGAAGTCTTAGTAATAGGGTCCCGTTTTTACCCTTTGGGTACGGAACCCTAAAAAAGAGGTACAAAGTGTATTACCCTGAACGGTGACTACGTCGAAAAAAAAAATTTAATAAAAGATAATTGCGTCATACTCATTATCACTTTTTATTGAACACCCCTAGTACATGCGCTACGGCAGATTATACAGAAGACTGAAGAGTACAATCAACCTCTATGCTTGGCGTTTGTGGACTATGAGAATGCCTTTGCTTCAGTCGAAACCTGGGCTGTGCTACAGTCTCTCCAACGGCGTCGAATTGCCTATCGATACATCGAAGTGTTTGTATGATAACGCCACCACGTCAGTTTAAGCACGTCATGCTAGCCCTTTATACCTGCACTCGGCTTACATACGTTTCACGCACGGCTCGACAGTGGTGATCGGCCACTATACAGGGTGTAAAAAAATTGGTATAGGACCCGTTAACTGGGGGTTCTACTCATCATACTGACAACTTTTCCCAAGGAACCCATAGTCAATTCTCAAAAAAAATTTTGGGCCCTCCATACTCAAATGCACAAAATTGGTTGATCAGCTGATCGATTTGTATGGAGAATAAAATATTTTTTTTGCGATACTTTGCAGTCGTAGAACAAAAGTTGTTGTCCTTGGGAAAGGAAATCCTTGGGGGAGGACTTTTTCCAGCAGTGGACGTCTTTCGGCTGTGAAATAATGAAGTAATGGTGACCATTGATCATTTAAATGCCCTAGGTTGGATTCGAGACCGTAAATACGACATAGCTGTATAAAATAACGGAATGCTTATACGTTAATGAGTCAGATGTAAAGTCAATTTAGCTAAAGATCACCTGCCGTCAGCGCACTTTTCACTAGTAAATTAATATCGTAAGGTCAATCTTCCTGGACTCACCGACAGCGGCGGCGGTCTTGCTATTGGGCGTGCTAGTACAGTCTCCAATGCCGTACACGTTGGGATACTTCGTATGCTGCAGCGTGTGCTTGTGTACTTCCAGGTAGCCGTCAGAATTGACAAGCGCCTCGCAGCCTCGGAGCACGCCGGGCGGACACATCGGCGGGGTCACGTGGAGGAGGTTGTATGGGAGGGTCATTGTCTGGGTAAAACATACAGAGCGTGTAAAAAAACGAATAATCCCAGGAGACCCATAGTCGATTTGCAAAAAAGTTTTGGATTCTAACTAATTACTTATAGGTAGATCAGCTGTTATCCAATTTCGTATGCAGTCCAAGAATTCTTTTCTAACAACTTCGCAATAAAAAAACATATATTTTCATACAAACTAGGTCTAAGATTTGTATAAAAAGTTTTTTTTGCAGTCTAGTTTGGTGAGTAATTTCTCCCCTGGATTGGAAGCCCGCGACCAAATCAACACCTGTACACAGATCATTTCCGTTAAAAATTATAAACTTTAAGTGAAATACTCGAATATTTAATATCAAGTAATTATCAATTCAATACAAAATATCTAAAAATCTCAGCTTAAGCAATTGCAGTAATGTACTATTCTATTCTGATCGTGTGGCACAATTAACCGTGCTATCCAAGGGATAGACGGCGGTTGCCTGGTACTATTGTACTTTTATGTAAAAGAAACTGGAAGTATAAGAAACTAGAACTATATTTTCTTTCTGTGTACTATATAGTAAGAGTCACATCACGCTTAGAGGTTGCAATCGAATATTCGAATTTCCTATCGAAATTCATATTCGAATAGTAAATTAAAAAATATTCCAATACTCGAATACTATCATAAAAATAAAAATAACGACAAATTACGTGCATGTGAGTGCGGGGAGCAGACCGTCATATTTAGTTCTTGGTTAGATTAAAACATATAGCTAGATGTAATTACTAATTGATTAATTATTTTGTTTTGTGATTATTATCATGCAAGATTAAATGTAAAAAAAATAAAAAATAATAATAATAATAATTTAAACATATAACTTAATAGCCTAGCTAATTAATTATAATTGGTTCATTATTTTATTATAAACATGCGAATTATTTTTCATCATAATACTTAGTCTTGAATCGATTAATAGGTTGTCTCAATTAGATATTCTTTATTTTTTTTTATAAAATATTGTTATTATATTTTTGTTTTTTTATTAATTTGTACAGGATATTAATATATCATTATTCCTCGGTAGTATGGACTACTCTGTAGGAATCTAATTTTGGCTCTGGTAGGATTAGATTGTCTTTGCAACGTAAACTGATCCATATTTTTTCTCACGATTATTGCAGTTTCCAAAACATAAATTGAGGGGAAAGTCAGTATATTTTCTTTTTTGAAATATGGTTGACAACTTGTTTTAAGCCCTATGTTAACCAATATACGGTCCGTATATTACAGAGGCATTTATAAGGACTAGTATATCACTAGCATCCGTGCTGTGTCCCCACAAAATGACCCCGTACCGCAGCCACGCTTACGCGTACGCGTAGTAAGCGGACAGGGCTGTCGGGAAATTAGTGTTAGACTTATGGACTGTAATGCATATGTGAATTGCGAAAGTTTTGTTTTAATTTTTTCGACATGGGTTTTCCAGTGCAGGTGTGAGTCGATGGTTAATCCTAATAGCTTGCAATTATTTACTTCTTCGATATTTAGTTTTGAAGTTACGAATTTTAAGTCAAGAGCTTTCTTTTGATGGGTCTAAACTGGATTATCCTTGTTTTATTTAAATTAATTTCTTAATTATGATCTAATAACCATCTATTTACTTTATCGTGTTATATGATCTAAAATTATATCTTCTGTGCACTTAAATAGCAATGATACGTCGTCCGCGAACAATAATTTACAGGAGTGGTCTACTAATTTGGGTAGGTCGTTTATGTAGATCAAGAAGAGTATGCAACCAGTCACACTACCCTGGGATATGGAGAAATTCAATGTTTAGGCTTCAGAATAAACTTTACGTACCTCTCCATTTTAAGTCTATTTCGATATACTGCTTCCGGTTAGTTGGGTAGGATCTGAACCAGTTTATTGTTTATCAGAATACCCGCACCTTTCAGTTTATCCAGTAAGTAACTGTGTGAGACCTTATCGTACGCTTTCGAAATATCGAGTAGCAACCCTACTGGATAGGCTTTGTTTTGTCATTCAAAGAACGCGTAGTTTATTTCTTGCAAAACAGTGCATTTTGTTATTTTGTTAAGTGATTTTGTTCTCGTGGTTTATAAAAGTACGGATTTCATAATAATAATTAGAAGTTATGTAATGTAAGTATAATTTTGTAAACTTTTTCGAATAGCACTCGAAAAATATTCGAATATTCGAAAACCAAAACTATCGAATTTTTGCAACCTCTAATCACGCTACATTCGCGATGGACTCGCTTTAAAAATAAGTTTTGTTTTAGGAACGAACATAGTACGTTTTAATCAAAGAAAATGTACAACGATTGACAAAACTAGCCGCACTACAAAGCATCTAACCACTACATCATCATCATCATCATCATATCAGCCGAAAAACGTCTACTGCTGGACAAAGGCCTCCCCCAAGGATTTCCATGACGACCGTTACTGTGCTGCCCGCATCCAGTGGCTTCCAGGGGCACCACTCGAGAACTTTACTGCTTATCTAGCCTCTTAAGACTTTTAATAGTACATCACTGTCGTGTTCTCTAATGACTGACAATGAGTTGCGAGCCACGTTAATGGTGACCGAAAGCGAACAGATCAAGATGGCCAAGCTCGAATAAAAGCCGATACTAAATGAAAATGAAATAAATTAATGCTTGATTCCTAACTTAAGAAAGTCGACCTGAGGGGTATAATATTTCCTAAGATCCTGGGACCTTGATTGCACTTTCTTAGTTCATAATCGGATCATATTCAAAATACTAAAAGGATCTATTTTCTCCGGGAATTCGGCTTCATACCAAACTTCAGCTTAATCGGATCCCTGAAACCTGGTAGTCGCTCTTAATTCGATTGCAAGATTTGAAGAAACAAAAATTGCATGTTAAATAAAAGCTAGTAAAAATAACTGCTTTCGGTGTTGCTAACAGAAATTAAGATTTTGCAACAGATAAAATATCAATGTGTTCCACTCACTTCATAGACAATAGTCATTGTTAACTGGTCACATCATACATAAATGCTAAAAAACCCAAGGAGGCTCGACTTTCCATACAAACGTAGTTCCGCTTTAATATAAAAACTGCAATCCGAATTGAATTCAAACTTTGCTAATATGTTGAGTAGACACATATCAATGTTTGTAATTAGTTTTCATCGTAGTAAATAAAAACATAACAAAACAAAGGCTAAAATTAGTTTTGTCCTGAAAGTTTGAAACTGCTCTTATTTTTTTCCGTTTTATATTAGTACATCGAAAACTAATTACAAACCGATATGTGTCTACTCAATATATTCGCTAAGTTTGGATTTAATCCAGTATGCAGTTTTTGTATTAAACCGGAAATACGTTTGTATGGAAAATCGAGCCTCCTGGAGACCCTTAAGGCGTCACTTCCAGTAGCTCTGAATTCTGATCGACAGAATACGAGGGCTGTTTGTTAAGTACCCGTTTATGGCAAAAAAACCATTTTTTTTGTATATATGCATTTATTTTTCTACGTAGTCACCTTTTAACTCTATACACTTGTTCCACCTATACTCAAGTTTCAATAAATCATACAAAAAGTATGATTTTGGAAAGTCATTAAAATAGGCCTCTGTGGCGGCAATGACTTCGTAATTTGATCCAAATCGCTTACCACCGAGCCATTTTTTTAGGTTGGGAAACAAAAAGAAATCGCATGGGGCCAAATCTGGAGAATACGGGGGGTGAGGCAATAGTTCGTAGCGTAACTGTGCTAATTTAGCCGTCACAACTCTGGACGAATGAGCCGGGGCGTTGTCGTGATGAAACAGTACTTTTTTCTTTTTTAAATGGGGTCGTTTGTCCTTTAAGAAATTCATCCAATAAATTAGCTTAGCACTGCCCTGTTATCGTTTTCCCCTTTTCTAAGTAGTCAATATGTATAATACCCTGCGAATCCCAAAAAACAGTCGCCATGACCTTTCCAGCCGATGGGACGGTTTTTGCTTTCTTTGGAGCAGGTTCACCCGGTAAAATCCACTGCTTCGACTGCTCTTTCATTTCCGGGGTGTAGTGGTGAACCCACGTTTCGTCCACGGTTACGAAACGACGCAGAAACTCCTTCGGGTTACGTTTGAACACCGTTTTTGCTCCTCCGTGAGTAAACGCGGCACCCACCTCGCCGATACTTTCTTCATACCCAATTTTTCTTCTAATATGTGTTGTACCCTCTCAATTGAAACGTTTACATCATCAACGATTTCTCGAAGTTTAATTCGGCGGTCGGCTAAAACGATATTTTCAATTTTCTTAACCATATCGTCTGTAGTCACCTCAATTGGCCGGCCTGGGCGATCCTCATCAAAGACGGTTGTTCTCCCCCGCTTAAACTCGTTATACCAATATCTGACGGTTGTCATAGAAGGAGCACATTCATGGTAAACCGCTTGCATTCTTACTTTTATTTGACCACATGTTTTTCCTTTCCAAAACAAGAATCTAATTACAGACCGATACTGTTCTTTCTCCATTTTAACAATTTTAAGTTCACGCTTTCACTAAATCGCTGTCAAATGAGAAAAAAACAAAAGAATGCATTTTTTTTTTCTTTTTCCCGCCTCTGAAAAATGGCTTAAAAAGGTGGTATACTTATTTTCGGCCATATTATGGCCAGGTATATTATGTTTCTTTAAGTCAGTTTCTTTCCTGCCTGTCTTTTACAAGTGACCGAAATACGACTATTTATACCACTTATTCAACTACAAAACGTACATAATGCTCATTATAATCAATCGTCTTCGTAAACTAATCACACCCGTACCTGTCGCGAACAGCCGGCGCTAAACACGGCTCCTTTGGGCGTCACTTCCAGCAGCTCCGAATGCAGGTTGACAGATATGTCCCTCTTGTTCACAACGTTGTTCAGAGCCGTGGCATACTTGGCCACTCCGAAAAGCGCGTCCCCGCCCGTGCAGTATGTTATGCTCGTGTTTTTGCGGCACTTTTTCTGGGGAAGGAAGTGTAGCTGTTTAACTAAGTTGCTAATTGGCTTATCGATTTGCATGAAATGTTAAATTTACTTTAATTAACCATATGTTTATTTAAGAAAGTTGTACATCATATCAACCAAAAGACGTTCACTGCTGGACAAAGGCATTGAGATTTGTTGAATTGACTTTTTTTGGATAGTTATTGATTCTACTTAGTGAATTTCACTATTTAAAAAAAAAATTGTTTAAATTTCGAATATAAAGACAAAATCAAATGTCAATTAAGATTTTTTTTTAAAACTGTATAATGTTGTTTAGACAAAATCATTACATTTTCTGCATTGAAACTGAAAAAAAAGTGTTAATATGGAGCGACGATGTCATTCAACTCGAGAAGAGATGTTGAGAGCCGTTGGAATGTTGCAAGCGATTCCAGGCAAAGTACAGTGGCGGTCGCTCTTTGCACTACACACAGCGTTGTAAGCCACTTCTGGACACGCTATCGTATCTCGGGCAGCGTGGCCTAACAACATGGAGAACGATCGTGATGATGTGAATCACCAGTCGCAGACAGGACCGGTGCATCCAAATTACTGTTCGACGGAATCGTACCATGGCCGCCATGATTTTGGTAACAAGGCTCCACAGCTCTTCGAAATCGTTTACGTGAAATGGGTCTGCGTTCTCGAAGGCCGCTAAAAGTCCCACCTTTAGCACCCTGCAATCGTAGGGCCCGTTTACAATGGGCACGCGAACACAGCGATAGGGAGGAAAAAAACTGGCGTTGTGTGTGATTTTCTGATGAATCTCGTTTCGGTGCGAGGCCGGATACAGGACGTACTCGAGTTTCGAGGGCTCTAGTTGACAAGGACACTTGAGATTTTGCCAGGAAGTTCATCCACACAGTGGGGGAAAAAACCAAGATCGGTTTTGGATCAGGGGCAACCTCAATGTTTAGATTTACACGGAGAGGATTGTTTCAGATGTAATGATCCCTTTGCGAGGCCGGTTGGGTGATTCGTTTCAACTAATGCACGATAATGCACGTTTACACACAGCTAGAGTCGTAACACGCACTCTTGCCGAAGGTCGCATCAACGTTCTGCCGTGGCCTGCTCAATCGCCAGACCTCAGTCCAATTGAGCATGCATGGGATATGCTCCAAAGAAGAGCTCTGTTAAGAATTGATGCTGTACATATCACACAACAACTTTTTAATTTATTAGAAAGCACGTGGGCGGCCATTCCTCAAAGTTTTTTGATGAACTGATGTTAAGCATGTCAAGTCGCTAGGAATGTGTGATTCGTGTTAATGGAGGAAACACAGATTATTAATTTTATTATTTTACAATAAAAACTAGAAAATCTTCGCTTTTCGTTATTTTTTAACATTTAATTGACACCGTTACCTTGGGTTAATTTCCCACAATTTGCAAAAACTACATTTTTAATTTTTACTAAATATCATCATCATCATATCAGCCGAAAAACGTACACTGCTGGACAAAGGCCTCCGCCAAGGATTTCCACGATGACCGGTCCTGCGCTGCCCGCATCCAGTACATATATTTATGTCCCAAATACCGCAGTGTCTCAAGACTAAGGTCTTTGACCAGTGCGTGTTGCCAGATAGTGTTGAAGATAAGATAGCCAGTTCCCCATTGCGTTGCGAATCTTGGTAACCCCGATTCAATTATCGGCATTATCGTCACTTACCATCAGGTGAGATGATGCCAAGCGCTTACCAATTGTGGATAAAAAAAAGAAATTTACAAGTTAGTTTGTATTTGAAACTTGTTTCAGTAAGGCCTTTGTGAACACTCACGTGTATGGTTACCAGATGTTAAATTGAAAAGTCCTGACAAAAAGCCTAATGACATATTACTGAAAAAGGGTTTGACGACACACAGTCATAGCAATAAAATACCATCTATGATATTCCTTTTGAGTGGCGACCGGACTCTCGCCGACTCACAATCTGCCATTGAAGCTACTCTTACTCTCCACACAGTGAAAAGTCACCATTAATTCATTCATTAGGCTGCAACAGTACCTTGATGAAGACCTAAAAAACACCTAAATAATCCAAAAAGTCCTGACATTCGCAAAGTCCAGCCCAATCCTGACGGTTTCCTAAAAATCCTGACATATCAGGACAAATCCTGACGTCTGGTAAGCCTACTCACGTGCCGCCAGTAGTCGTCAACCAGGTATATGATTTTCCGCGCGGCGCCGGAGCACTTGCCGCCTATAGACGGGAACGTGAACACCGCGTGCCCGCCCTTTCAGCCACGGATGCAGCACCATGTGTGACCATGTCTTGTGGCAGTATTCCGGCGAGTAGATCGTGCACAGTTAGTTTGTATTTGAAACTTGTTTCGGTAAGGCTTTTATGAACACTCACGTGCCGCCAGTAGTCGTCAGCCAGGTACACGATTTTCTGCGCGGCTCCGGAGTAGACATGCGCAAAACGGTACCCGAAGAAGTGATGCAACATCACACATCACTTCCTTTCAAGTAACATTACTTTGTAATATCACACATCATCCTTAACATTACCCGAGATTTTAGCAAGAAGAAGAATTGAATAGTGAAGAGAATAGAATGCAATTGAAGAGTGATAGAGCGCGACATACCATTACCTACAGTATTACTCGAAAAGTAATGCAACATTGGGTGATTTAAGGTCAATGAATGTACTATGTAATGTTTCAATAAGTGTAGTGTAGTGAGTAATTGAGTATGTGTATAAGTAAAAAGTTGATTTTCCATCATACTTAGATCGGTTAGCTATATTTACACTTATACTTTAATTTATATGTTTCTACCCCGAGACAAAAATTATATTTACGAATTTACGAAACACTTAGGTACTCCAAATTTGCAGCGAACGCGAGACGCGTGACGTACATGCATGCATGCAATTAGTAAAACACTATTTAGTAAATCCTACCGGTATTGTTTTGTTTATATGAACTTGACCTTGGATGAGGCTTAAATAGTTTTTCTTCCGCCTTACGGAAAAAATATTTGGAGAAATTTTGTCTTTTTTGTCTAAAAAATAAACACCAAAATTGCATGCATCCCCGCATGGCACATGCAAAATGAAACTGAACTGTATTTCAAATGTTTTAAGGTTCATATTCTAAAATTCAAACATGAGCGCACGGAAATGGCGCGAGCAACTCCGCCCCCGTCACATCCGTCGCCCATTCTCGTTGCCCGACGAATGCCGATCGCAAGCGAAGCGACACGGTACGCGCTCCGCCGATCCGCTCGTGTGCCGTGTCCCCCCCCCCGCCGTGTCAAGTAATGTATGATGCGCACAGATCCGCCAGTAATATATAAGTTATTGGTGATGCGTGATGTTTGGATACGTCGCGTGATGTGTAATGTTGCATTACCCCTCCGAGTAATATCACTCGAGTGATATTACTCGCATCACTTACCCATGTCTACTCCGGAGCACTTGCCGCGTATAGACGGGAACGTGAACACCGCGTGCCCGTCCTTGCAGCCACGGATGCAGCACCATGTCTTGTGGCAGTTTTCCGGGGAGTATATCGTGCACAGTTAGTTTGTATTTGAAACTTGTTTCGGTAAGGCCTTTGTGAACACTCACGTGCCGCCAGTAGTCGTCAGCCAGGTACATGATTTTCTGCGCGGCTCCGGAGCACTTGCCGCGTATAGACGGGAACGTGAACACCGCGTGTCCGCCCTTGCAGCCGCGGATGCAGCACCATGTCTTGTGGCAGTTTTCCGGGGAGTATATCGTGCACAGTTAGTTTGTATTTGAAACTTGTTTCGGTAAGGCCTTTGTGAACACTCACGTGCCGCCAGTAGTCGTCAGCCAGGTACATGATTTTCTGCGCGGCTCCGGAGCACTTGCCGCGTATAGACGGGAACGTGAACACCGCGTGTCCGCCCTTGCAGCCGCGGATGCAGCACCATGTCTTGTGGCAGTTTTCCGGGGAGTATATCGTGCACAGTTAGTTTGTATTTGAAACTTGTTTCGGTAAGGCCTTTGTGAACACTCACGTGCCGCCAGTAGTCGTCAGCCAGGTACATGATTTTCTGCGCGGCTCCGGAGCATTTGCCGCTTATAGACGGAAACGTGAACACCGCGTGCCCGCCCTTGCAGCCGCGGATGCAGCGCCATGTCTTGTGGCAGTATTCCGGCGAGTAGATCGTGCACACGCAGCTGTTTGGGTTGTCTAGGGCGCGTTTTAGGCCAGAGATCTGAGAAAATTAAATTTTAGATAAACTTAACATTAACAATCCGGGATTTTCTACTTAAGACAAATCTCTTACTTTTTATCAGCTATAAAAAACAATACTTTGTTCTGAAATTGTATACGTGTTATAGATACTCGTGCACACATATCATGACGTCACACTTATGTAGCGTTTTTGACTAAATAATTTAGTGATTTAATATTAAAAGATTAATTATAATTACCTACGAGTATCTAGTTTTCAGTTCTTCCTGGAGTAATGCTATTCAGTTATTTTTTTTTTAGTTTTTGGTAATAGTCAAACGCACTCAAATTTTCAAATAAAAAAAATAGAAAATACCGAGATGATGAATGTAGGTTTTTACCGATCGTACGAAGTCTGAAGTGAATTTTCAAGCGACTTCAAAAAAGGAGGAGGTTCTCAATTCGACTGTATGTTTTTTTTTGTGTGTTACCTCAGAACTTTTGACTGGGTGAACCGATTTTTATAACTCTTTTTTTATTTGAAAGCTAGTGCTGTCCGTGTGGTCCCGTATAAATTTTATCAAAATCGGTGTAGTACTTTATTATAAAATTAACAAAAACCAAAAATAATAATGCAAAAATGTACTAAGTTGTTGCGATGGAAGTCGGTTTTTTAACGTTTTTAGCGTTTTACTGTCTAGTCTGCCTTATTTTAAAAAAAAGTTTGATTTTATAGTGCTGTCACAACACCATTATTCATCATCATCATCATATCAGCTGAAAGAAGTCTACTGGTGGACAAAGGCCTCCCTCAAGGATTTCCACAACGACCGGTCCTGCGCTGCCCACATCAAGCTTTCACCAAGTCGTCGGTCCACCAAGTGAGAGGCCTTCCTACGCTACGTCTCCCGGTGCGCAGTCGCCACTCAATACCTTCACTGCCCCAACGGCCATCTGCCCTAAGAACATTATTAATTTTCTTTTACTACCACTCACCTGATCATAATCGTTAACCAACCCCATTGCCACCACCATGAACTCGTAACATATCCTGTCACCGCATCGCGTCTGCACCATGTTGTTGCAGGGGTCGAACCCCTCCGCCCGGTCTCTGAACCAGGTGACGTTGCGCGGGAGCACACTGGCTAGCGGGCGACGGCTCTCGTCAAATGGTTTCATGCCGGCAGCGATGAGCGTAAAGAGGGGTTGGTAATAGTGGAACTGTGAATCAGAAATACAAGGCTTTTCTTGGACCCTCCACCCCCGTCAAAACTTTACTTGTACGCATAAATCTGAACAATTTGTCTCTAGTAACCTACGGCAAATGCAAAAACAAATTTTTACACTTTATGAAGTGTGTGTGTGTGTGTGTGTGTGTGTGTGTGTGTGTGTTTTACTTTGGTGTCTCATTTTTTGTAGTTTTTTTTATAATTAAAAAACTATAAAAAATGAGCCATTCAGCTAATAAAGTCACCTGATACGTGAAGGTTTTTTTTGCGAATTGACCATAGGTTCCTTGGGGTAGGTAAGTTGTTCAGAATCACGAGTGTCCGGATAAGGGTAAGAAACCTACGGAGAATGCAAAAAAAAACATTTTTACATTTTAAGAAGTGTCTGTGTGTTTTACTTTGGCTATTCAGCTGATAAAATCACTTGGTACGTGATTTTTTTTGCGAATTGACCATAGGTTCCTTGGGGTAGGTACAGAATCTCGAGTGTCCGGATAAGGGTATCCTTGGTCCAGTATTTTAGACAGGGTTCTAAAGTATCGGCAGCTAATTAATTATCACCTCTGTGATCATCAAAATTTATCATCCATCCGAGATGCAGCAAGTCAAATTCGGAAGGAGTCGCAATTTTCGGTAACGAAAGCGAAGGGCTAGTTCGTGTAGTTGCGCCTGATTTAGGCACATATTAATCGAATAATTGGTATTGTTAAAAAAGCCATTTTATTTTTTTTATGAAAATTTAGACTATTTTAAACAACGAATTCGTTTCTTACAAGCTTTTATTTAGTTTCACCTGTCCCGGTGTCTGTAATGAAATCTTGCAAGTTAAATTTGACCCACTTCCCGGTTTCCGATTGAGCTGAAATTTTGCATGCATATGTTTATCGCGTGAAAATGCAATATTAAGAGCTTATACCTAAAAGTTTTGTAGGTTTTCCGAAAGTTATATATATTATTGATATTTTTTATGGTTTTTTAAAGATGGTAAACTGATGATATCACAGGCGCAAACACTATGAAAAAACAGCTGCAGCGTTAATTTAATTTGACAATTGTGAAATGAATTTAGTTACTGTTTATTATTAACTTTTGCCCGCGGCTCACCTTTTTTTTGCCTCCAACTTTGCGCGCGTGCGCGCAGCAACTGTACGAAATTTCAACGCATTCAGATGAACGGTTTATTGAATTATGAACGGTAGCATAAACTATGGATAAACAAACATAGATATTTATATTTTACTTTTCACAGTATAAAATCGCAACATCTCCAAGCGGTCTTAAAATTTTCGTCATTTTATAAAAATCACCAGGGCGAACGAGCTATGGTCTCCTAGGCATGTGAACTGTTTTTTTTTTAAATAAATAAGTTGAAATAAACATATAACAAAAAAAGCGTCGGTGGCTCAACCGGTAACGACTCGGTCCATCTAACCAGAGGTACCGGGTTCAAATCTGGACGGCCAATGTACCAATGAGTTTTTCCAAAACTTACGTACATATCATTACCGATTGCTTTAACGGTGAAGGAAAACATCGTGAGGAAACCTGCACAGGCCTGCGAAGAAACTCGAAGGTTGTGTGTGAAGTCGACCAACCCGCACTGGGCCCGCGTGGTCGACTAAGGCCTAATCGCCCTGATTCAGGGTAGGCTCGAGCCCCTCGGTGGGGACGTATATGAGCTGATATAATAAACATATAACACGAACCGTTTCTGAGAAAGCAATAAATCCAATTATACAGGTGTAAAATAATTGGTGTAGGACCCGTTAACTGGAGGTTCTACTCATCATACTGAACAACTTTCCCCAAGGAACCCATAGACAATTCTCCAAAAAAAAATTGGACCCTCCATACAAAAAAGCACAAAATTGGTCGATCAGTTGATTGATTTGTATGAAGAGTAAACATTTTTTTTGCGATTTTAGCAAACTTGTAGAATAAAAGTTGTTCAGTATGATGAATAGAAGCACCAGTTAACGGGACCTTCACCAATTTTGTTACAGCCTGTATATACATATACAAGGATTTCTCGTTACATTGAACAATGCCAATCCTTACTAATATTATAAATGTGAAAATGTGTTTGTTTGTTAGTTTCTTTGTTACCTTTTCACGCTTTAACGCCTTGACTAATCTTAATGAAATTTGGCTTGCAGGTAGCCTGTGTCACAAGGAAGGACATAGGCTACTTTTTATCCCGTGAAAAAAGGATAGCCCGATGCAATTCCCGAGGGCACTGAAAATATACTCTTTTTTGGTTAATTAACATCGCAACGGAACAATGGAATTTGTGATTTTTATTTGAATTTGGCCTTACCAATTGTGAAAAAAAAAATAAAAAAATGACACGATTAACTAAAAAGCATATCCTGACATAGTTCCCGAGGGATCTGGAGAAAATTCATGTCCACGCTCGAGAGCCGCTTGCGGTTCGCGCACCGCGCACCCTCTAATTCAGTCACAAAAACGATGTCCACGCGGGCGTAGCCGCGGGCAAAAGCTAGTTGTTAATAAAAGAATCAGGAAAAAAGTAAATAAAAAAAGTCTGTTAACAATTAATTCAGGGTAGGTTCGAGCCCCTCGGTGGGGACGTATAGAGCTGATATGATATAAGCTCATATACGTCCCCACCGAGGGGCTCGAGCCTACCCTAAATTAGGGCGATAGGGCCTTAGTCGACCACGCGGGCTCAGTGCGGGTTGGTCGACTTCACACACAACCTGCGAGTTTCTACGCAGGCGTGTGCAGGTTTCCTCACGATTTTTTCCTTCACCGTAAGAGCGTCGGATAAACGTACATATGAAATGTAAATTCGAAATCACATTGGTACGTGGCAGGATTCGAACCACGACCTCCCGGACAGGAGGCCGCGGCCCTAGCCGATACGCCACCGACGCTCTATGATATGATATGATATGATAATGTGTAATAACTACAGGAGAAAGTGAATAGTGGTCTAAATAATCGTAAATAGGTAAATCGATAAATACACACTATTCATAATTCAGATGGAATTTAATTATTCAACTTGGCTAGTTATTTAGTTGACTAACTAGGCTTGAAGGTTTAAAAAAATACTTAAACATCCACTAGGTTGAGTGCTTCCCGCACTCGCCTCCCCTGCCCGGTGAAGTTGTAAAGGCCCCCACGGCCAACAACAATCTTGTCCTTTCGAAAAAAAAAACTTACTTAAAATTTGTAACGTAATAGTGAAATGCGCTACTTACTTGCGAGGGCTCCAGGACAATGATCTCCCTGTACTTGAGCTTGTTCGCGAACCGCCATGCTGTGCTGCAGCCGCCCGTCCCGCCACCCACTATAAGCAGCTTGCATCTGGGAATAGTACATCAGGAGAAGTGTAAAGCCGGGTCCGCAGCGCGATGTTTTGTACAGAACATTGTTCGAAAACATAAAAAACGGACGTGGCCTAAATGTTTTGTGCAGCAAATACACTTGAACGTGTTTACCGAAGTTTGTGGAAAACATCCCCGCGTTCGTCTGCGGGCGGGGGGAATCGTTCATTTTTTGTTCGATTTTGTCGCAGGAAGACGTTTCGCTCGGAATAAAGGCGTGACCGCTGCCCATGTTTTGAACACAACATTGTTCATGAAACTTTAGCAATGTTCAGTAAACACTTTCAATTATTCCGAGCGAAACGTCTTCCTGGGTAAATGGGTATGATAACGCTCTCCCCCGGGCCTGGTCAACACCCGGCCAAGTGAGGCCAAACTACACTTCCAAATTTATTTAATTACAAGATGTGGCCCATGACGTTGTCTAGAAGGCCCTCAAACAAGACCATGCGGTAACAAACAATACATCAGCTTTAGCATTGTGCCGTTCCTATACGTTAGGAATCATTTGAATACTGGAGCAGTTAAAATGCGTCATATATCCGCCTTTGATTCTATAAGACTCATATCAGCTTTGGCATTGTACCGGGCAGGGGAGGCGAGTGCGGAAGGCACTCAAACTGTTAGGTGAGATGACGCCAAGGGTTTAATTGGAATAAAAAAAATGTATTTACACTTACGGATGTGTATGGGGACCTTCATACTTATCTGGGATCAGATGTGCAGAATTCCTCACGATGTTTTCCTTCACCGTTATCCTGCCCACTAAAATAAAGTAATTACAGTAGTCTCTCTTACCTGTGAACACTATTGCAGGTACAAGGCACAAAAGCCGGAGTGGTCACCTTGCAGTAAGTCCGCGATATATAAGCACTTTGCACTGAAAGACGCCGTAACAACGAGGCACCCATCTGTTTTATCTCACAAGGAATTTAAAAAGGCATATTGCACGTTTTTTACATTAAAAAATGCATGTTTTTCAAGCAATTTTTTTCGTTGTTTTTGAAAGAAAGATGAACCTACTAGATTATGGTAACAAGTCATAATGTCAAGAAAACTCCACACTTAAACGAAAAAATATATTCAACATTGGATTAGAAAAATAAAACAATATGCATTAGAGCAAATAAGTTCATCAAAAACAGAGGAAGTAAAAATAATTACAACAAAGAAGTGTAATTTTTTTTTAAAATACATTCACTATAATAACTTTTCGACAAAATATAGATTTAGAACTCGACTATTACATAAGCTTTGTTTTAAAAATAACTCCATAATAGGTATATCAGAAAATCTCTTCTTCAATAAATGGATGAAACTGAATTAGTAAGTTACATATTAATAGTTTAATGTTTTAATAAATTCTAACAAAATGGTCAAATACCTTACATTAGAATTTTCCAACATGCAAACAACCGTTGACATTGTAGTAAGGTCCACTATGTTATTTCATTGTAGACAGATCGGGAAAATGGACCCATCCGGAAGTAGACGAATGAGGAAAAACAAGTGGACTGATCGGGAAAGTAGACCGATGGTTCCGGAGGGGGAATTTTATCGAAAGTTAAAGGTTACAGTATAAACAACAAGATGAATAATGTTTTTTTTTAATCCATAAGGTAAGCCCTTGGCATCATCTGAACTGGCTATCCTATCTTCAAGCCGAATGCTGGTATATATATGGTGGTAGCTAGCCAGGCGGGCTTACAAAGTAAGACTCCGCCGGAAATCGAACCCGTGACCTCCTGATATGAAGCTCATGGACTTAACCATTACGCCACGGAGGCGGTTAAAATGTTTCCATTTGCCTTATTGTTACACTTTACAAAAAACTAACGAAAAATTTTGTAATTCATGTAATTTCACCGGTTTTTAAATTGGTACATTTTCGTAAAGGTTATAAAAATAACCGGCCAAGTGCGAGTCTGACTTGCGCACCGAGGGTTCTGTACCACCTCACCTCTCCACACAAGTACATTTTTTTAAACTTAGTTCGGGATCCTTAACGCTAGTAAGACACATCCTTGACCAGTTTTCATGATTGGTTGTTTTACCTTAGAATAAGTACACCGAGTTTTATAGGTATGTATTACGATAGAAGAAAAACTTTAATAAAACACGCTTCTTGTATGGCGACCCCCTTAATTTTTTACTTTTTTACTCCAGGGAAATGGAAACATTGTTTTTAATAGCTTGTACGTATAACGACCTTTTCAAAAATGTTCAGTTTTCATAGTCTCCACGAAATTCCCACGAAGGTCTAAATCCTAGTGAACTGGCTATTTGTCACCAGATCGTTTAAAGTAGTGCTATGTTTTTATTACATAAATTAAAAATTTTGTTGCAAAAAAGAGTTTGCTGCATCTCACTTGATGTAAGAGCCGATGCAGCCGAGGATGTTACACGCAAGCTCAAATAGTGCCTATTCACTCTGAACTTGAAGATTCCTTAATTATATAAATTCGTCATTAAATATAATATGCTAGTCGCACTTACATCGACTTCAAATTTTATTGTAAGTGATCGTAAAATAATCATAGATAGTATGATGATGATTGTTTTGTTTACATTGCTGGGACGTTCTAATGAAAGATATTTTATGTAACTGTGTATATCGCAACTCGCTAAAAATGTAAAGATACATCATACTAAATCAAACAGGTGTAAACTGGTTGTAACTTTGTATGGGTTATCTATCATACATTTCTATCCACAGTGAGTTTGGTAAATCCACCATTGTGCTCTTGGCTTCATCTCACCTGATGGTAAAATCAAGGTCTCCTGTGGAAAATTGTTCAATTTGATTCACGATTTTTAATGTTTATTAATATCATCAGTAGTGCATTATTTTTATTTAATACATAATATCTGTGTCATGTTTTTACAACGATCCTTCAACAGTTAATGCCCTCAACTGTTTGACCTCGTCACGTCATTCAAAAATTGAGCGATCTGATGTGACCATCATCAGCGGCATCATCTCATCTGATGGTAAGTGTCGATGATGCCGAAGATGGAAGCAGCCTTAACAAGATCCCCCAGCGCAATGTGGAAGTGGCTATCTTATCTTAAATATAAGATGCCTTCAACACATCAATTCTGTTAATATTGATGTTTGGCAGCAAGAGTTAGACAACCAACCAGCCGGACAACCACGTTAGTGAATTTTATATTTCGTGAACACAAGCAAATCTTGGTTCAAATCGGTTCTTGCGCCGCACTTCCACAGTTATTATGTTCTCGTTTGGCAAAATATATCAAAGTATGTACATTTTTTTTTATCCCAATCACAATGTTTACTGAGATAAATTGAACAACATAGACACAATTTTAGTCAGCCTTGAGATAAGCGATACCTTTATAAGCACACTTGTAATCATGCATGTATCTTAAAAGTTCACATTTTTTGTGATTTATTTATTCCTAAATATTATGGTCCTTCCTGCAGCAACCATTACAACTTTACAAAAAAAGAACTACAAATTCAACAAGTGTATAAACAAACAGCTAAGTCTGTCCAAATTATGCAAAATTTATTTTACTTATCACATTACAGAATAACGCTAAGCTGGTTTATTTTCAATAATGTTTCATTTATGTAAATACAATGTATGATAAAATGAAAAATGTTCATTTCAAACAGCCTTATGTTATCCTAAGACTGCCATTTCGATCCGTCTTTCACCATATCAAGAATATTTTTACACCTAATTCACAAAATACATACATAATTGTGCTTACTCCTCTCTACGATTAACAGCCTATACGTCGGAACTAAACATTTTTGGTCCACTTTGGACCAATTTTTAAACCATTTTTGTTAATATAGTCCAAATTTGAGTTGTTCCCATCCAAGTTTGGCCCTTTTATTTCTAAGTTTGATTCACGTTTGGCCCACCTTTGGCCTATTTGGTCCATGGGACCCGCTTAGTTCCAGTTGAAAGGATTGACGAGCTTCCGAACGAACTCCGGTCCGTGGTAACGGCCTTTCAGCATGAAATTCCAGTAGATGAAGGGAAAGAGGTCTCGTTTCATGTAGTACGCCATCTTGCTCTCCTTGGACTAAAACAATTTTTAACTTTTTTAAAAACCGCTATAGCTTACTTACGTACATAGATTAGTGATGTAACGTTAAAAAACGACTTAGGTTTTTTTCACTATATTGAAAAACAAGTTCGTGTCGGACTCGCCCACCGTAACATAGCAAACTGTTAGGTACTATATACACCAAAATTATAAGGTACCTACTTCTGCATACAAAAAAGTAAAAAAATAATAATTTCATTCTTCGTCATAAATTGAAAACTAAATATAACAAAAAATAATAAAATTTAAGTAAACTAATCATAAAAATAACGAAAAATCTGTTTAAGCCTGTGCTAATAAATTTATAAAAATGTCTATAAATGCTAGGTATCAATTTTTTTTTTGGGTTACGTCCCTCAAAAGGAAAAAATTGAACCATTATGGGATTACTCTTGTATGTCTATCCGTCCGTCTATCAAAGCCATTTACTTCCGAAACTACTGGACCGAATGAGTTGAAATTTAGTACACATATGTAAGTTGACACATATGTACGAGTAAGTCGGTGACCCAAAAACGAACGTATAACGTAAATAAATGAAAGATAGGGTGACCATTCTCCCCCCTAATCTCCAAAACTAAACTCGCACTTGTCCGGTTTTTTTCTCCAATCTGTGTTACCTGGTCAAGATGCTGCAGTTAAAAGCTACAACAGTCTGTGTAAATGGGTCAAAACGGAATGTCTTGTGCACCTCCCGTATGCATGTAGGTAAAATGACGTCACGAGTGCCACTCGTGTTCTAAAATTCAATATTTTTTTTACTCAAAATGAAGAATAATAAACTAGAATTTAGAACAGTCTACGTTACCTGGTCATAAGGGAAGGTCTCGTGCACCTCCCCCCCATACAAGAACTCGGCCATTATGCACGTGTTGTATGACGTGAGAAGTGGACAAGCACCGTATCCGTTGTACTGTTCTTTTGGTCTGTCCTTGTTCATAGTGGCGAGGAGGTTGTGCTCGAGGACGTAGCTTTGTTTTGCTGTATGGGGAGAAACAGTATCGTTAGTTATAGGTTGGTCTTGGATTCATCACATCAGCTCATATACGTCCCCACCGAGGGGCTCGAGCCTACCCTGAATTAGGGCGATCGGGCCTTAGTCGATCACGTGGGCCCAGTGCGGGTTGGTCGACTTCACACACAACCTGTGAGTTTATTCGCAGGCGTGTGCAGGTTTCCTCACGATGTTTTCCTTCACCGTAAGAGAGTCGGATAAACGTAAATATGAAATCGACATTCGAAATCACATTAGTGCGTGGCGGGATTCGAACCACGACCTCCCGGACAGGAGGCGGCGGCCCTAGCCGTTACGCCACCGACGCTTTCAGACTGTTAAGGATCTTCTTTGGCGGTGTGTTATTTATGTTAAGCAGATCTACAAAGATAGGTAGTCACCACGTTAGATCGTAGATCGCCAATTGGTATTTTTCCATTAGACAACATGGCACCGGCAACGGCACGGACGACGTCGTTGCTTCATTCTTCATTGCGCGGCATGATACGCCGTCTCCTCACACACGCACACACATACACTCACTCACACACACAAAAACTTGCACGCTCACACGCACGCACACACACACACACTCACCAATAGCCGCGGCGGTCTTGCTGTTGGGCGTATTGGTGCAGTCGCCCAAGCCGTACATGTTCTTGTATCGGACATGTTGAAGTGTGTGTTTATCCACCGCCAGGTAGCCGGTGTCGTCTACGAGGTCACTCTGCTCGCGGATGAAGTCGGGGGTCTTCATGGGGGGAGTGACGTGGAGTAAGCTGTAGGCTTGCTTGAACTGAGGGGCAAAGAAGTAATAAATTGTTTCTACAGTCATGCTGTGCATACTTACTGGCGTAGCCCTCACCACACCCTGAATATTTCATACAACAGGCCAGAATTTACATTTCAGAAAAGGAATGACGGAACAAACAAAATGACGGCGAAATCGTGTACGTTCGACAACCAAACTGTAACCAATCTGTATCAATCTGGGTGACGAGGGATCGTAATCTAGAGAGCGGCAGGGAGTGTCCATACTGTATGTTAGTACTAATATATATACTTTGCATAAAAACCACATGAAAATGAATCATTTGAGATCCTTAATCCTAAAAAAATACAGTTGTTGATTTATCTATCACTGTGAAACAGACGCTCACAGGAAACTGCGCACGCGCTTGATCTTGGCACACGAAGTTTTTGCTGTGAGGGGATTGCGAAGTATAGAAAATTGGCCAAGAGCGTGTCAGACTACGCGCTAAGTACGGCTCCGTAGGGGGTTAAAAATCAATATGTAAATAACAATGGTGTATTGGGTCCGGGAGCTATTATGTAAAGCTCTAGAGATGTCCTCATATACAAACAGCCTTAATCCTAAGTCTGGACTCCCTGAGAGTATTGATAGTATTAGTGAACCTAAGGAAATTGCTGATCTGTTTAAAGAGCATTTTCATGTGACGTCACCTTTGGGTAGTAATACGAGTGAAACTTTTTCTACTAACCTTACAACAGATAGTCCTGTTCGCTATTCGGCTAAAGATGTAGCTGCAGTGATTGGGAGCATGACCAGGGGTAAATCACCGGGGCATGATGGCCTCAGTATAGAGCACCTGCAAAATGCCGGGGCCCACCTGCCTCGGGTCCTGGGCGTGTTTTTCACACTTTGCGTGCGCCACTCGTATCTTCCACAAGGCTTTATGCGTACGATAGTTGTACCAATACTCAAGAACAAGACGGGTGATATATCAGATAAAGATAACTATAGACCCATATCATTGGCCACAGTGATAGCAAAAGTGCTGGACGGTTTGCTTGACAGACAATTAAGAAAATACTTACATCTACACGATTCCCAGTTTGGTTTTCGCGCAGGATTATCTACGGAAAGCGCTATATTGTCTCTCAAGCATACCGTGCGGTACTATTCAGACAGGAATACGCCTGTCTATGCCTGTTTCCTGGACCTGTCGAAGGCCTTTGATATGGTTTCTTATGCTGTCGTATGGGATAAATTGCAGAAAACAGGGATGCCCAAAGAACTGATATCAGTCTTTGAGTATTGGTACAGTAACCAGCGCAACTGTGTTAAATGGGCAGATGCCTACTCTGAAGATTATGGTCTGGAGTGTGGGGTAAGGCAGGGGGGGCTGTCCTCGCCAAACCTCTTCAGCCTATATGTGAGCGGGCTCATTGAAGGGCTGAGCAGCATGCATGTCGGATGTTATGTCGATGACGTATGCGTAAACAATTTAAGCTATGCCGATGACATGGTGCTGCTTGCCCCGTCAGTAAGCGCGATCAGAAAATTGTTAAGAGTGTGCGAGAGCTACGCGGCTAAACATGGTTTAAAGTACAATAAAAAAAAAGTGTTTTTATGGTTTTCAAGGCTAATGTTAAGAGTCCTAGTTACGTTCCTCCCATTGAGCTGAACGGAGTTTCCCTTAGTAGAGTTACTGAATTTAAGTACTTGGGACATTATTTAGATGAACATCTTAATGATGATTGCGACATTGAAAGGGAGCGTAGGGCGTTGGCGGTACGTGGTAATATGCTGGCTCGCAGGTTTGCTCGTTGCACTACAGAAGTTAAAATCACCCTTTTTAAGGCGTACTGTCAATCGTTTTACACGAGCAGCCTGTGGACTTCATACACCAAGCGTGCCTACAATGCCCTACGTATACAATACAACAACATATTCAGGGTTCTGTTGGGGCTGCCCCGCTTCTGCAGTGCCTCAGGGATGTTTGCTGACGCCCGCACTGATGATTTTTATGCGATTATGCGTAAAAAAGTAAACTCCCTGATGGTAAGATTGCGGGGTAGCACCAACGGGATTCTGAAGATGATTTCTGATAGGTGTGAGGGGCCTATACTGAAACACTGGGTGGGCCTCCTACGCAGTCCGTATGTCTGCATCAGAAACTAACTCTGATCCGTTTGACTCAAAATTGTATTTGCTTCTACTAATATAGGTTAAGTTGTGTTCTTACTAAAAAAAAATAATGGATCTTTGGTCTGAAAATAAATGATTTTATTATTATTATTATTATATATGCTCTCCACTTCGTCGTCGGAGTGTTGCGGGTCGGTGCATATACTTGAATAACCTTCAGCGAATACCGTTTGGTAATTTGGAGAATAAGGTATGCTACCCTCGTCGAAACACTCTCGATCCGGACCACATTGTTAATGAGGGACTTGTGGACTAGAAACCCGACACCACCCTCGGACAGTTGGTCGCCCTCCCGGAAATAGAGCAGGTTTCCGGATTTAAGGATTATGGTGTCCTCCCCCTCTCTTCGGACTTCACACAATCCTACGATGTCCCATCGTAACCTGCTCAATGCTTCCTCGAGTTCTGTCAGCTTTACGTCGGTTCGCAGTGTGCGCGTGTTGTAGGTTGCCAGGGCCAGAGGTCTTTTGTTTTGGTACCCTGGCATCTGCCGGGGATTCTTCGCAACCCCATGCCCCGCCGTTACCTTGACCGCAACCGGAGCCAGGAATAGCGGGGCCGCCGGGGACTAGGGGCCGTTTTTTATTTGTGTTTATCATTGAGGGGTTGTTGCCGTAATCGTCACGCTTGGCAGGCGGGTTGGCGATCGTAGTGTTATTGCAGATTGACTGCAAGTCACGGAAAGACGCTGCTGCCCATCCTCCGGTTGGAGTCCCTTAGTCGGCTCTTACGACACCTATTGGAAGAAATAGGATGGCCCTATTCTACGCCGGGAGCCATAAACAGTTTGCAAACAAACAAACCTTAGTCTTGAGACACTGCGGTATTTGGGACGTAAAGATATTGCGAAGCTTCCCAAAAGCTGGCCAGACGAGTACGTCGATTGATCTTTTTCTTGAAGTTGGACCTACCTAGCTGGACTGTTTGTCCCAGGTATACATATTCGTTGACAACTTCCAATGCAGAGTCTCCAACCTTTAGAGGGGTGGATGCCACACGGACATTTAACATTATTTTCGTCTTGTTCATTTTAAGACCCACTTGTTGAGAGACTTTACTGAGGCCTTCGAGCATTGTGCTTAGGTCTTCCATAGTCTCAGCCATGACCACGATATCGTCAGCGAATCGGGGGTGGGTTATGTACTCGCCGTTGATATTGATGCCGGGTCCACCCCAGTCCAGAAGCTTAAAAACATCTTCCAAGGCGGCGGTGAACAGTGTTGTCTGGCCCACCGCGGTAATTTGTAATTAATTTTATGTAATTAAAAAATAATGAAATATTACACATTTGTTTCACAAAATGAAGATTTCCTAAAAGCTGTTTCCTCAAACAACAAAAACAAATAAAAAATTGAATATTTTGTCATAAAATAAAGCCGTTTTGTTTCCCGTAAAAAAATTATAAAACTAGTATTTTTGTTGTTGGTAACCCTTAAATCAAGAAGTGGCAACCCTAATTGCGGCTCTCAAGCCTTCGATGCACAAAGGAGCACAGTTTTATTGGTAAATACTTTTACCACAATGACATGTCAAACTCTTTTACTCTAACACTATGCCATAGTTAGGATATACTTATGAAAACTGACCTCTTTCCCACTAGGCTTGTCCAAGAATGTGGCCTCAAAGTTGTTGTGGTCGACCGCTTTGAGCACCGTCTCGTAGTTGACGCTGATGTTCTTGCGCTTCACCACCTTCAGCAAGGCGTCCGCATACTTCTTCACGCCGAAGATCACCGGCAAGCACGTGTTGAACATCATACTGGCCGATGAGCGCTTATTCGTCTGCAAGAGATGTGACTACTGTACTGTTCTGTATAAAAACGAAAACTGTACTTTTCATCTCTGTTACCAATAATTTTCAGTAATGAAAAAGTAAGATTTCTCAATTTCCTTTGTAATTATTATTTTCTCTACAAAATACTATTGTTGAATAATTGTTTTCTCATATTTTTTTCTTAGGTCAAGAAAAAGTTTTTATTTTACACGTGGTATAAAATTTAAGATCGACATTAGCGACATCTAGTAAGCATCGTAGAACCTGCGAGAAAAATGCCCTTTTATTTAAAATCGCAACGGAACAATGGATTGTTGTGATTTTTTGCACAGAGATAGATGAGCGGGTGGGAATTGACACAATTTACTAATAAGGCATATCCTGACATAATTCCCGATGGATCTGAATTAATTATCAGGCTCGCGCACGTCGGCGTCGCAACGGAGCAACGGATTGAAGTGATTTTTTGTATAAATTAGTCCGAGATAGTCCCTGAAGGATCTGGAGAAAACTCATGTTACGGCTCGCGTACCATTCACCCTTAAAGACAGTCTTATAAGCGATGTACACGCGGGCGAAGCTGCGCGCAAAAGCTAGTATCAAAATAAAATAATTGATATAAAACCAATAATGTAATTATGGGACATAAAAACAATGTGACACAAGAAGTTAAAACTATTAGACATTAAAATTATTGAATACTAGCTTTTGCCAGTGGCTTCGCTCGCGTGAACATAGTTTCTATGACTGGCTCGCGAGAGTCGAAAAAAGTAGCCTATATAGCTTGACATTTCTTTTTTTTATTAAATTTTATTTGAATGAAATTTAACTGATTCGCAATTAATTAGATTTTATATAGTATTGTAACAAAAGATCAATAAAGAGTTTACAAATAAACAAACATAAATATGTAAAATTTATTGAGATCGTCGGTGGCGTAACGGCTAGGGCCGCCGCCTCCTGTCCAGGAGGTCGTGGTTCGAATCCTGCCACGTACCAATGTAATTTCGAATTTAGATTTCATATGTACGTTTATCCGACGCTCTTACGGTGAAGAAAAACATCGTAAGGAAACCTGCACACGCCTGCGAAGAAATTCGAAGGTTATGTGTGAAGTCGACAAACACGCACTGGGACTGCGTGGTCGACTAAGGTCCGATCGCCCTGATTCAGGGTAGGCTCGAGCCCCTCGGTGGGGACGTAAATGAGCTGTAATGAAGAATGCGATTTAGAGAGATGAGATAGTACTTATATATATATATATATATACTTTGGCTATGCCGTATTCCACCCACACACGGGGACCAAGTCCGGGTTGGTGAAAGTGGTAGGTAGGGCTAAAGTGGCGAACGGGTGCTGTCAGTGTGAACTGGCCTACTCTTGTCAAAGTTATCAATGACATTCAATGATTTTTATGTATAACTTTTCGTGTCATATTGTTTTAATGAGTTCTAATGACATAATCTGTTTTTTTTTACACAATTGATAAGGATTGAATTTTGACATTTTTTTTATTTTTTTTTTTATTCACAATTGGTAAACCCTTGACAACATCTCACCTGGTGGTAAGTGACGATGTTGCCGAAGATGGAAGCGGGCTTTCCAAGATTCCCCAACGCAATGGGGAACTGGCTATCTTATCTTCATTATTATCTTATCTTCAGTTATTAACTAATAATTGTTTATTTCTTGATTTTTCACAAATTATGTTAACGAAGCACGGAATCAATGCCACTAACAGGTAGTGACCAACCACATAAACCCAGTTGCACCTGAAATTACCATTTTAAAAAATATAATTGCATGTGATTTGTTATCGTTCGCCTGAGCGCCGTCCAGTTAGGGAAACTGGATTATCATTTATTGGAATGTATTTTTTGCAAGCAAGAACAAAATACCTATGTGTAAAGGAAGATATCTTAGTACGTATACTCGTAAGTTATTAAACTCAATTGAAAAAAGTTTACAAAATAAAGGTAGGCCAAGACAAATGTTAACATAATAATGGTTGCAGGTACTAGACGGAACAAAACAAACATAAGACCTACACAATACGACAGATCTCGTAAACATTATCAAACTGAGTTATGTTATCAGCACAGGTCAAGCGCACTAAAAACATAAAACATTTGAACACGCAAGACTGCTGTTTTGGAAACTAAACAGGAGTAAAAAAAATGGTGTGGGACCCGTTAACTGGGGGTTCTACTCACAATACTAAACAACTTTCCCCAAGGAACCCATAGTCAATTAGCAAAAAAATGTGGAACCTCCATACAAAAAATCATTCAGCTGATTGATTTTTATGGAGATTTTTTTGCGATTTCAGCAAAGTAATACAACAAAATTTGTTCAGTATGATGAGTAGAAGCCCTAGCTAACGGGTCTTACACCAGACTAATTTTCTTTAAACTTTTCAACCTAGACTATATGTTTGTAAATCATTGTTAGAAGGTTATCTCATCATTAACACGACTCATGGTTAATCCATTAGCTTCACATCAAGTGGTCGCAGGTTCGATTTCCGGCGGAGGCTAATTTTATTACTCGGTTTGGTTGGTGGAAGGGCAGTTTCTTAGCCCGCCTCGCTAGATACCCCGTTTTATCTAGGTAGTCGCCAAACATTGATGTGTTCCGCGCGGCTTGAAGATAAGATTTGCTATCTTATTATGTAACCACCCATACAATCAATGGCGTTATCGATAATCACCTTTTTTAATCCACAATAGGAGATCAGACTGCTAGTCATTTGAGTTACTTTTTATGATCTGTCAAAAACGAAATTTTGTTCTAAAAATGTTTGAAATACCCACAAGTGACGTCATAGATTTTTAGCGTCATTGAACTTATTTTGTGAATTTGATCAATTAAAAATTGAAGACGTGATGGAAGAAAAAAACAAATTAGGTTTTTTGAAACTTCAAGAGAAGATCAATTTAGGAAATCATATTTCAGATTTTATTTTTGATGCAGTCCGATCCCCTATTTTCCCCAAGGAATCAATATTCAATTCGCAAATAGTTATTTGTGTAACAAGGGGACAAAGTAATATTTTGTTCCGAGGGCGTTAGTTTGAATTCGGAGCTAAGCGAATTTCTATAGTAGATTCGATATTTTAGCGAAGAATTCAATATATGTCGCCCGAGAATAAAATATTTTGCCCTCGAGTGACACACACAATTTTTCATTGCAACATATGAGAAAAAGAAATGAAAAGAAAGAAGAATACACATGAACGTTCTTTTTTTTCAGCGCCAAACGCACTCAAATTTCTAATTTAAAAAAAAGCGCGCATTGCCGCCAAAATCTAACCGACTCGTAACACTTCTTCAAAGATAATGCGTTCGACCTCTATGGTTAACTTCAGAAACTAACCAACGAAGAGTTAGTACTTTACTACAAACCCCTTGCTAACCGATCACAAAAGCGAGTTTATCACCATAGATAATTTTATGGTAGTTTGTGGTATTTACATTTTTTTATCCGTACAATCTCGAACGCAGTCCAATCAGAAGAGAGTGAAAAAACTTCCTACACAGAACAAAGTGGAATTCTGTTCGCACTTATTGAGGAACTAATAGTCGCTTTTCGAATAGGTGTGATGAAAAAAGAATTACGTACGGTAGCAGCTGGACAGATTCTAAACTCGTTACGACGAGCGAGCGAAGCGAGCAACAATAGGTTTGTAAGGTTAGGTTTGATGGTGATACCGTCGAAGTCTGGGTGGGGGATCTATCTGACAGTTACGAAAGAAAGATAGCGGTTTAGAATCTGTCCAGTTGAGAAACTCTCCAGCTTCTGCGGAGGCAACAATTAGACTGTCGAAGTTAGATGATCAGCAATTAGTATGGGAAGACCATTTTTTACAAATATTTGAGTTACTTAATATCATCTGTCAAAACAAAATCTTGTCCTAAAAATGTTTCAAATAGTGACGAGTGACTTCATTAATTTTAAGCGTCATTGAGGTACCAATTTTGTGATTTTCATTAGTTAGGAATTAATGCCGCGGTGGAAATGAATACAAGTAAGGTTTTTTGGAATTTTTGTTAGAAAGGCAATTTAGGGAATAACATTTAAAAAATTATTTTTCATGCAGTCAATTAGTTTATTAGAGTCATTGAGAGTCCTTAGGTTCCTTGGGGAAAGTTTTTCAGTTTCATGGCTAAGAGGTGTTCAGTTATGTAACAGTCACCCTCTGTATATAAGGTGTTATGTAAAACACAGCAAATTTTTAGGAGTAATTCTATTAATGAAACAAAACAACTTTGGTTCTACTACTTTGAAAAGTAAAATAAAAACAAAAAGAAAAAAGGAATGTGAGTGTAACAAAGTAAAAAAACATATTAAAGAAATTAGCTTAGTACAAATTGTAGAATTGAAGTTTTTCAGTTTAATTAGCAGAGATCCGACTTAAAAAAATGCTCTATTTTAGCTAACTCTGTATGGACCTCCTCATCACCTCTACTAAGCGCGATTGGGGTACACAAACGCACTCACACGCGCGCACACACACTGTTACAATAATTACGCAATACACAAGCAGTTTTGCCGGCCGGTGAGAAGCCGGGAGCTTGCTGTCCACGGCTGTCCACAGCCGGTCCAACATAACGTCTTCCATCCCTTTTCCACAATTGGTAAACTCTTGGCTTCATATCGCCTGATGGTAAGTGACGATTGTGGTGACGATGATACCGAAGATGAAAGGGGGCTGGCCAAAATTCGCAAGAACGCAATGAGGCTATTTTATCTTCATACCAGAACACACAAATGCTGTTAACATTGATGTTTGGCGGCAGGACTTGCTAGATGGTGCTAGCTAGCTTGGTGGGCTTAGAAAACGCCCTACCAGACTATGGTGGATTTACCACTACGCCACAGAGACGGAGGTTGTCAGTCAGAGCGAAAGCTAGGTTTATAGGTTTTGTTTTTTCAATAAAGTAAGTTCAATTTTAGTGTTCACGTGTTTTCAAATAAAACTAATTTCGGACATTGTTTTGTTTATTTTTAACTAGCTTTTGCCCGCGGCTTCGCCCGCATGGACATAGTTTTTATGATTGTCTTTGAAGGTGAGTGATGCACGAGCCGCAAGCGGCTCGCGAGCGTGGACATGAGTTTCCTCCAGACCCTTCAGGAACTATATCGGGCTATTCTGATTAGCAGTCTGTGTCACTTCCCACCTCCAAAACCAATTCTATACAAAAAAACTTAAAAATCGGTTGTCTGTAAAGTCGGTTTACTGACGATAGTTGAACGTGACAACGTCATAAGAAAATACTGATGGAATGGTTTCATAATATCGAAAACGGAACGCCTCACGGAACGCCTCAGAGCGAGGTAACGACGGAACGCCTCAGAGCGAGGTAACGACGCATGGTAACGACGCATTTTTTCGTGCGTGCAGCCGGCTCCATCGAATTATAAGACGTTATCACGTCAAAATCTCTTTAATCCTTTGCTGCGTTGCGACGCCGACATGCGTGAGCGTGGAAATAAGTTTTCCCCAGATCCCTCAAGAACCATGTCAGGATATGCTAATTAGTAAATTATGTCATTTCCATCCTCCTCAAACATCTCTGTACAAAAAATTACAACAATCCATTGTTCCGTTGCGATGTTAAAGTAATTAACCAAAAAAGAGTATTTTTTGAGTTCTCTCAGGAACTGCATCGGAATGTGCCATTTTCACGGTATAAAAAGTAGCCTATGTCCTTCAAAGTGACACAGGCTACCTGCATGCCAAATTTCATCAATATTGGTCAAGCTGTTGAAGCGTAAAAAGGTTACAAACAAACAAACATATTTTCACATTTATAATATGAGTAAGGATTAATAATAAAAAATAATAATTGGTCAAAGTCGGTTAACTTTTAAGAGTGGAAAATCGCTTGCGCCGTTTGTATGCAAAGTCTACTTTTCGCCGTGGGATCACAGCTCTCTTAAGTAACATATAAAATTATGACCATTTAATCACTTACCTTCGTAAGATAAGAGTCACACAAATACGCAATTTTCTGCGGCGCTCCAGGACATTTAATCGGAGTGTCGGGGTATGTGAAGATGACGTTTCCCCTGTTGAACGCCTGGAAGGTGGCGAACACCTTCGAGGCGTAGCGCGCGGAGTAAATTGTGGAAACTGTGCTGCGGGGGTCTTCGAGCGCCTCGTAGAGACCTGGCACCTGGAAGAAGGTGTATGATTGGGTTAAGCATTTGCAAATCAGAAACGAGGAGATCTGTAGGAGAACTAAAGTAACCGACATAGCTCTCAGAATTGCTAAACTTAAGTGGCAGTGGGCAGGGCACGTAGCTTATAGAACGGATGGCCGTTGGGGCGTTAAAGTTTTCGAGTGGCGACCGCGCGGCGTAAAACGTAGCGTAGGCAGGCTTTCCACTCGGTGGACCGATGACCTGGTGAAGGTCGCGGGAAGCCGCTAGATGCGGGTAGCGCAAAACCGGTCGTCGTAGAAATCCTTGGGGGAGGCCTATTTCCAGCAGTGGACGTCCTTCGGCAGATATGATGATGATGAAGCATTTGGGGGAAGGGAAATAGTTTATGTTGAAAACAATAATATATTAACAATCAGGGTTACTTTAATATCTCGAGAGGGAAATTATATGTCACGTAAATGGGTATGGGAATGCCATACGACATACTCCTCCCCTTAGGTTGCTACAGTGAGGGTGAGACACATATAGTGTTTTCTTTCTATCCGCAAATTTTTTTTCTCAGCTACGTCTTTGAATATGTAACCATTTAAAATTTGACCGCGTCGACCTGTGACACATTTCGTCTTATTAAAACTCTGTGCCAACAATTTAAGGTAATCCTAATTTTAGGTTCCGTTAATTGGGGGTTCTACTCATCATACTGAACAACTTTCCCCAAAGAACCCATAGTAAATTCTCAAAAAAAAATGGACCCTCTGTTTTAAAATGCACAAAATTAGTCGATCAGCTGATCGATTTGTATGAAGAAAAAAAATTTTTTTTTGTGATTTCAGCAAAGTCGTAGAACAAAAGTTGTTCAGTATGATGAGTAGAAGTCCCATTTAACGGAACCTACACCAATTTTGTTACACCCTGTATAATAATAAATAAAAACCATTTAAAATGTTAGTAGCAACCCACCTCATTTTTAGGGTTCCGTACCCAAAGGTTGGACAAACGTCGAGACATAGCAGATTTAATATTTTTATTAAAGACTGCCTCAACTACACTGTCCAGATTTATTGAATTCTATTTCTCAAAAGAAGAACCTTAGATACAATAATTTATTATTTATGTCCCCCGCATCTACCAATTTCAGACAAAATTCATATCTGTGGCGAGCAAGCAATAATTTCAACAATTTGTTTTTTTATTTTTTTTTATGCACAATTGGTAAACCCTTGACAACATCTCACCTGGTAAGTGACGATGTTGCCGAAGATGGAAGCGGGCTTACCAAGATTCCCCAACGCAATGGGGAACTGGCTATCTTATCTTCATGCCGGAACACACCAGTGATATCAACATTGATATTTGGCGGCAGGACTTAGATAAGATGGTGGTAGGTAGCCAGGCGGGCTTAGAAAATGCCCTACCACCAACCAAACCGAGTCTTACAATTGACCCCGCCGGGAATCGAACCCGCAACCTCCTGTGTAAAGCCAGTGAACTTTGCCTCTGAGCTACGGAAGCGGTAAAAAAATTGTGTAAGTATTATCCACTTGATCTATTTTGTACAAATGTGGCGGCGGCGGGAAGTATGCTTAGTCGACCGTTCTTCGAGGAGAAAAAGCCCACTAACCAAAAAGTGCTGTATTTTTTTTTACCTTTATTTAATTTTTAACAGACTTCAAAAAAAGGAGGAGGTTTTTCAATTCGAACGTATTTTTTTTATGTGTGTTCGCGGATGACTTCGTCGTTTATAAACCAATTTTGATGATTCTTTTTTTTGTTGGAAAGGAGATATCCCATGATAAGGAAACCAGGATCTGATGATGGCATCCCAGATAAATCGAGGAGGACCTTTAAAAATCATAGTGGCGACTAGTGGGAATCTTCAAAAATCGTAGTGGCGATGGCGACTAGTGCGCTTAAAGTCGGTTTTCTTGTTTAAAATTGTTAATATTTATCTATCCTCTTTTCGTAAAATTACTTTTGTCGCTACTAATAGTACTTGCGTGTTGCCATGAATTTTCCAATTTGCTGTTTTGAACATCTTATAATTATGTTTCTATTAGTGAAGACTTTTAGGTAGCCTTCTGTTTTTTTATGTAATTTTTATATTATTATATAAGTTGTAAGTCTTCCTTTTACATTACAATAAAAAAAGAACACTATCCGTCAGTCTGTCTGTCACCAAGCTGTATTTCATGAACCGTGATAGCTAGACAATTGAAATTTTCACAGATGATGTATTTCTGTTGCCCCTATAACACAGTACACTAAAAATTGGAAAAAGTGAAAAAATAAGGGGGTATCCATACAAAAAATGTGTTTTTTTAAACGTGAAGAAACAAGCGCCAATAATAAAAACCTTTGTGTGTGTTTCTGACTCGCACTTGGCCGGTTTTGATTGTTGTACGCAGGTGCTAATCTCGCATGTCCTATGGTGACCCTGAGGAACACTCAGTGCGACAACAGACAGCCATTTGTGACATCAAATAAATGTACACATATTTTCTACCGAATTCCAAAAACAATCTCAATTCGACAGTATGTTGTTTCTTTTGTATGTTTGTTACGTGATATCTTCGCAGATTGTGAACCAATTTTCATGATTATTTTTTATCCGATAGAGTGTATGCTGCCAGGTTAGTCCTATATACATTTTATCAAAATCAGTGAAGCACTTTTTTAGACAATTAACAAAAACCAAAAATAATAATGCAAAATTTTACAAAATTGTTGCGATGGAAGTCGGTTTTTTCAACGTGTTTAGCGTTTCAATAATCCTTCATTATGTACGAAATTGTTCTGTGCCTTGGATAACACGGCTTACATGTCACAAGAGGATCTAAAATTAAAAATAAAACACCCCATAAACGTCCCCCACTGCTGGGGCACAGGTTTCTTTCCAAACTCAGGAAAGTTTTTTTTAAATTTATTTATTTATTCAGTCACAATGTAAGTTTACAGTATATACCAAAGCACTTACACATTAAATGAAGTTATTGATGATAAAAAACTAATAGACAACAGAAAAAAACATCACACATAATCATAAGTTACGCTATACTCCACATAAGGGGGCCAAGTCCAGGTTGTAGGTCGTAGTTCTAGTGGCAAACCCCACTGTTAGAAGATTTTAAGCCGGTAAGGCATCTGACATGACTGTAATCTAGTGATAGCAACCGGCACCATCAACACGTTATTTTGCGTTGCGAAGCAAGGAAACGGCCGAAAAAAAATACACTAAAAGTCACACTCATCCAAATAACCATGCTTCAGGTCAGTTAACCAGCGTGAACAACATAACCACGTAAGTCACACTGAGCTTCGACCGCCACAAGACCTTAAACTTCATCATCATCATCATCATCATATCAGCCGAAAGACGTCCACTGCTGGACAAAGGCCTCCCCCAACGATTTTCACGATTTCCAACGCCTTTTTTTTATTTACAGCCTACGCTAGTCTTCCGGTGCGCGGTCGCCAATCGAGAAATATACTACCCTAACGGCCATCTGTTCTACTAGCTATGTGCCCTGCCCACTGCCACTCAAGGGTCAGGACATATTGATCGACGGGGCAGCGGCGTTCGTTCAACGGTTTTCCCATACAAAACGAGCGCAAAGTATGGAGCGCGGTCGTCGGCGTCGATGAGAAAAGATGCGTACGTCGTGCCATACTTTGCGCTTGTTTTGTATGGGAAAACCGTCGAACGCCGTCGACAAATGTGTCCTGACCCTAAGTTCAGTGATTCTGTGAGCTATGTCGCCACCTTAAACTTCATCATCATCATTATATCAGCCAAAGGACGTCCACTGCTGGAAATAGGCCTCCCCCAAGGATTTCCACGGCGACCGGTTCTGCGCTGCCCGTATCCAGCGGCTTTCCGCAACCTTCACCAGGTCATCGGTCCACCGAGTGGGAGGCCTTCCGACGCTACGGTTTCTGGTGCGCGGTCGCCACTCCAGAACTTTACTACCCCAACGGTCATCTGTTCCACGAGCTATGTGCTCCACCCACTGGCACTTAAGTTGAACAATTCTGAGAGCTATGTCATCTATCTTGGTTATCCTACAGATCTCCTCGTTTCTGATTCGATCACGCAGAGAAACTCCGAGAATAGCACTCTTCATTGCCCTTTGGGTGACCTTGAGTCTTCTTATGAGGCCCATGATAAGCGACCATGTCTCAGTTCCGTATGTCCTCACTGGCAACACACTCTGGTCGAAGACCTTGGTCTTAAGACACTGCGGTATTTGGGACGTGAATATATTGCGAAGATTCCCGAACGCTGCCCAGCCCAGTTGGTTTCGACGTTTGATCTACCTAACTTGACTGTTTGTCCCAGGTACACATATTCGGCAACAACTTCCAGTGTAGAGTCTCCAAACCTTTAGACGGGTGGGTGCGACACGGACATTTAACATATTTTTTCTTCTGTCTATGTTGATTCTAAGACCTACTTGTTGAGAGGCTCTACTGAGGTCATCGAGCATTGTGCTTAAGTCGTCCATAGTCTCAGACATGACCACGAAATCGTCAGCGAATCGAAGGTCGGTGATGTACTCGCCGTTGATATTTATGCCGAGTCCACCCCAGTCTAAAAGTTTAAAAACATCTTCCAGGGCGGCGGTGAACAGTTTCGGAGATATGACGTCCTCCTGTCTGACACCTTAAACTTACCTTTTCATAATCATTCTGCAGTCCCACAGCGATCACAATATACTCGTATTGAATCTCGGTTCCACTGTCGGTAGTGACGCTCTGTTTATTGGCGTCAATGTACGCGGCGCGCTCCTGCAGCCAGAGCGCCTCGGACGGCAGCACCTGGGCCATTGGCTTGTAGGTGTCCCCTATGTGCGTGGCGCCAGCGCCCACAAGCGTCCATAGCGGCTGGTAGTAGTGGTTCTGGGGTGAAATACTTACTAAGTAATTAAAATTGAAAAACAAAGGCGCAAACAAAGGTGTGTTATAAGTTTAACGTGTGTACTTCTTTGTACCTATCTGTGGCATTGTAGCTCCAACAAGGATTAACGTATTTGGATTTAGTTTTTTTTTACACGACGGCCCACAAAAAAGGAGTGTATTGTTTTCAGGTCTCATGTATGTATGTTTCTTTATTCCACGATATCTTCTAAACGGCTTGATAGAGTGCGCGGTATCGTTAGATCCTTCTTGATCCCGTGAGTAGGATACATTTTACATACCCGACTACCGAAAAAAAGGGTAATTATTTTATGCAGTCGTTTTTATAAAAAAGAAAAGATATTTGACTTGTTTACAAGTGTGATTACAGCTATGATTCAAGAAAATCTGTTCAGCTGTTTGAAGATCATCAGCTCTTTTCTAGTTGATGAAGGGATGTGATCAACTTCCACAGGTCTGGTCGATTCGAAATTTGGTATCCTGTAACTTCAATTAAATTGCAAGAACATGGTAACTTTGACCTGATGCTGCAGCATCAATTGGAATCCGTAACCCAACTCCTTACCAACTTACAGCAGATGTATTTGGGCTGTTTGAGGTGTTTGGGCTCATTGGAATGTTCTCACTAAATAGGTTAGATAAATAATAAAAAAATAGAATTAATGCTGTAATTTCAATACAAACCACAAATAACAAAATCACAAGCCACAAATAGTGCATTCGAAGTGGGTAAGTTCTGGGCCGGAATGATTTAATTTGTCATCGAAGAAGAAGAAGAATACATATAAAAAATAAATATGAAAAGGGTGTGTGGGGTTTTTATTTATTTTTATTTATGAGTGTTTTTATTTAAGTAGATAAGGTAAAAAAAACCATTTAAATCAGGAAGAACAGAAAGGAATGTGTATTATTAATTATATCGTTCTGTGGACCTATGCAGGTCTACCCCTTAATACTAAAAATTAATATTATCACGAAAAGTGTAATTAAATCATAGACTAACAACCGGTCATAAATTAAGACTTCATGTGTGTTGATATGACCTTCACACAAGTGCAATATGCAATCAATCAATAATGTCATATTTACAATCTATTGTTTGGTGAAACAGTCATGACACTGTTTATCTAACAGACAACAGATACAGCAATGCATTTATAGGAGTCTTTACCAGTAATCGAAAAAGAATACTTCAATTGTGATGCATTTGCTGTAATCTAGTTTAAGAAAAATATTTAAATTGATATGATATTTATAGTATAGAAGATATATGTTTATTTTTTCTATTTAGTTTAGTGTTTAGGATTTTTTATGGTTTATTAGACAAGGTTATGTCAGAGATATGCTACATAACGGGAAGTAGATAGGTTACATGCGTCCAAAAAGTAAAATGATGCCAATTGGCATCTCTTTTCTTAGTAGCATTCGGTGCAACGGAAGGGAAATACCATAATATTGTGTGTGTAAATGGGTTCGATTTTCAAATGTTATTTGTTAGTGCATAACCCATCTATATTAAATGGTAACAGATCTCTGGGTTATGTATGTATTTCTAACATGCTTTTATTAAGAGAACTGTGAACCCACGGCGAAAAGTAGACTTTTCATACAAACGGTGAAAGCAATTTTCACCTCTTGAAAGTTAACCAATTTTGACCAATTTTTGATAGGTTGTCAGTCAGAACAAGGTTAGGTTTTGTTATTTAAATTATTGATTAAAAATAATGTTCAAAATTAGTTTCGTATATTCATTTAAAAAAACGTATTATCTATATTGAAAAAACAAAACCTATAAACCTAGTTTTTGTTCTGAGTTTACTTAGTAAAAATTATTGATTAAAAATAATCAAATGATGGTGAAAATTAGTTTTGTATATTCATACATTAGAAAACTTATTAACTTTATTGAAAAGACAAACCTATAAACCTAGTTTTTGTTCTGAGTTTTTTAAATTATTGATAAAAAATAATCAAATAATGGTCAGGATTAGTTTTGTATATTCATACATTAAAAAAACTTATTTACTTTATTGAAAAAACAAAAACCTATAAACCTACTTTTTGTTCTGAGTTTATTTAAACTACTGATTAAAAATAATCAAATAATGGTCAAAATTTGTTTTGTATATTCATACATTTAAAAAACTTATTAACTTTATTTAAAAAACAAAAACCTATAAACCTAGTTTTTGTTCTTAGTTTTTTAAATTATTGATTAAAAATAATCAAATAATGGTCAAAATTAGTTTTGTATATTCATACATTAGAAAACTTATTAACTTTATTGCAAAAAACAAAGACCTATAAAACTAGTTATTGTTCTCAGTTTTTTAAATTATTAATTAAAAATAAACAAATAATGGTCAAAATTAGTTTTGTATATTCGTACATTAAAAAAAACTTATTAACTTTATTTAAAAAACAATAACCTATAAACCTAGTTTTTTTTCTGACTGACAATCTATCAAAAATTTATCAAAATTGGTCAACATTTAAGAGGTGAAAATCGTTAACACAGTGAGTATGAAAAGTTGCAGCTTCACAGTCCTCTTAACTTGGATTTGTAATATTAACGCAAGGAATAAAATATTTTTAATATAATTTTAACCCACTTTTAGACGACATATTGACTTGAAATTTTTCAAGAATCCTGTAAGTCGGATGATGCAATAATATGATGGTATCAGAGTTAATATAATGAGTTTGAGAAATATAAGGAGATTCTCGAGAGGCGACCGTACACCGGAAAACGTAGCGTAAGAAGGCCTTGGAACGGTGAAACGTCGACCTGGCTGGATGCTGGCAGGGCAGGACCAGTCGTCGTGGAAATCTTTGGGGAAGGCCTTTGCCCAGTAGTGGAAATTTTTTTGCTGATATGATGAAGGAGATATGAGGAGACCCTGGTCGGGGGAACTCCATTCTTTACAAGACTCTATCATGATTGAGCTCACTTTAAACATCTCACTAAAATAAAAACTCAGTAGAAACTTATGCAGTTACAATCTAATTTGTAACGAAAACAGACCGCTGATATACCGGGACCGCCAAACCCAGTAAATAATTGTAAGATTAATTCAAAACTGCAGGATTAAAGTGAATTTTACTTTTTAAGTAAAAGAAAACATGGAAATGTATTATAGATTGTCTTTTACTAATTTTGCTTACAAAAATGGAATGACAAATAAAGGTGTAAATAGTTTTATAGCTTATTTTACTTATAGCCTAATAGCCACTTGTCTTATATCAAAGTGTTATATCATCTCAAAGTAGAAGAAACAATTAACTAAAAATCACAAAAACAGGTCATACATTTTTTTTTCGATTATTCATCATTGATGATGACGTCAACAGTCTGTATTTGACTGCTAGTCATTAGAGTTACTTTTTATCAACTGTCAAAAACGACATTTTGTTCTGAAATTGTTTGTGTTGCAAACTTGTGACGTCATTGTCTTTGACGAACTAATTTAGTGATTTTGATAAATATAGAATTGAAATTAGAATAAAATGTTAAATGAATAAGTTTTTATGTTTTTGTAGGAGAAATGCCATTTAGTAAATAATATTTTTAAATTTATTTTAAACACTGTCAAATACCCTATTATTTGACTTTGACATCAGTAGCACTCAAGCGCAGCGCATGAACTGAATGGAGAGTGGCTCAACTGTTGTTCATTGTTGGAAAGTACTAAGAACAGCAATATCACAAATTTCAAACTCAAAAAGTAATGAGCAAAAATAGAAGGTTGGGTCTGATGGACCCATAAGTGACAACTTAAGTGTTAATGGGAAGTGATAATAAAGGTCTCTTTACTTATTTGAAGAAAGTACTAGTTTATATGTACTAGTTATGAATAAACTAAAATAAAACTGTTTTGATATTTTTTTGAGTCTCATTGGCAATGAAATCTATCTACTTAGCATTAAAATCTCTTTAAAATTTATAAAATAAAATAAATAAATAAATATCTTTTATTGCACACCAAATATACAAAAATTAAAAACTTATCGCTTTAAACGATTTCTTCCATCCAACCTTTGGTGAATGGAGGAGATGAGAAAGTGAAACGATAGCGGGTGGGTGCATGTGCAACTTATCTTTTATGCTTTTTTTGTTCGTAAGTAAAAATTAAGTGTGAACTATAAATAAAATACAAAATTATATGAAATATAAATAAAAAAGAAACACTTACTGTAGTAGGCTCTAAAATAATAACAGAATCCTTCTTTTTTAAGTGACGCGTAAACTTGGAAGCTATGGTGCATCCGCCAGAGCCCCCGCCCACTATAAGTAGTTTACACCTGCAAGTTATGTATGGTTAAAGCTTCCACAAAAAGGTGCAACTTGAAAATTGAAGTTGGGTCTTTTAAAACACCTGTGCTTCATCCACCACATGGTAAGTGATGATGGTGAAGATGGAAAACTTTCTTTTTTTATCCACAATTGGTAAGCTCTTGGCATTATCTATCTGATGGTAAGATATCAATGCAATGGAACCTGATTAGCATAGATGTCTTTAATCTCTGTTTTTCTCATTATAAAGTAACTTAAAACTTGTGTAACTTTAATAATGATAAACAACTCAGGATAAATTTAGGTATTTGCACAGCATTGGGAAAACCCAGTAGTTAAGGAGACTGCAAATTATTTGTTGACGTTTACTGGGGGCAAAGAATATATACACTACCATGTAAAGAAGCGACACTTAAGCATGTGTGCTCGTAAAATCGCTCGAGGCTATGTATGGGTGTCTGGATCGGCGCGGAGACCTTGAGCGGCGCGCGGGGCGTGGAGCAGGTGGTCTATAGGCCGCCCGGCCGAGGGCTGAGTCTAGTACTCTTTATTGTACTGTGGCTGAGGCGAGCGAGCGAGCTGGCGGCTAGCTAGTGTCCGTGACTTTGTATTGCACACCACATGCACAGACTGAGCTATGAGTAGCTACAAGCACGAGTAATCATGCCCTGCTTTCATTATTGTTGTTTACGGCTCTGGTAATAATCAAAAGAAAACTGATAAAAGTTTCTTATTATTGCCTAGCGATCCAGAAAAGTATATGCCTACTTTATATTATTAATATTCTGTTACCTACTTTCTGTATTACATGTAGTATGTTGATCACTCTGACATTTCAACTAGGTAGGTAGGTACTCCTATTATCATTTATCACTAACATTATTCATTACCTACCTACTTATTATAAAACAAAGTCCTCAAAGTTTATTATTATTAAAATAAGCAATTTGTAAATATATTAAAATTTCATTTAAAATTGAACTTATCTTTCACTTTCCTACTTAACTGCTCCTTGCACAGGTTTACATTACATAACATACTATGTTAACATACAAGGTGTAAACGACAGGTTGTCAAAAACTTTGCAGGCATGATCAGTCCATCAAACTGAACAACTTTCCCCAAGGAACATGTGTGCGGAAACGAAAATAAAATGGCTTGATGGTTTTTGGAATGCGAGCAGGCTAGTCAAACGGGAAGACTAATATATGGGGGCAATATTGTTATTGTCAGGACAAATAAATATTGCAAATCAAAATATAACATTTTTCTTACTTTCACTCTTAAAGAGTGTTTAGTTTGTAAAATAACTTGTATAAATAAAAAAGGGAGAAATTGTATGGCCACTGATTTAATAAAAGCTAAATTAATAATTAGAATAAAATTGTAATTGAAAGAACATGTTGTGTTGTGTTGGAGCTAAATTATTTTATAAGTAGTACTGAGTACATTTGACAATGACGGATGACGGCATCTTTTTTTCTTTGATTTCTTTTTAAATCATGTAAATATGTAGTTGAATACACTGAGCAGACATAATGTTGTCTTCAAAACAACCTCGACGTCAGCCATTTCTGCAAGTCATTCGGTAAGTTAAGTTTATGAAGGCTGAGTGTGAACAGTCACTTGCGTGGATGCTGCCGCAGAAGTATTTAGGGCAATATTTCCAGCAGCGGCAAGAGCAGTGGCAATGGCTGAGTGTAAACTTGGGTTAAATTTATCTTCAACCCCTTAGTGACAAACATTTCGAAGCAGTCGGATATTATATAATTTATTTAAACAGGTTAATGCTGGACCTATCATCGTGGAAATCCTTGGGGGAGGTCTTTGTCCAGCAGTCGACTTTCGAATATAAGTCACTACGATGATGATGATGAACAGGTTAAGTATTTAAAAAAATCTAAATTACAATTTTTTTGGAACTGAGGAGTTAACATTAATTTATTTGTATCAAATGAAACTGTGACTGTACTATACTTACTGGTGAGTCTGGTTATCGGTAGCAGAAACTGATAATTGTCTGTAAAACACTGCTGGAAGTTTTCTGAGGCTGAGACTCGTCATGAAATTGTTCATGATGTTAAAGTCGGTATTCTTCTTATAACATTAGTACCGATATATCCATGTAACAGGCCTGTATCCCTGTGATTCGCAACGAGGCTAACTTGGAAATGAAGTATATGTAATAAAGAAACAGTGAAAATATTCTCAACAAAAATATTGTAAACACTCCACTCTAAAACTTAAAACTGACAGATAGATAGTTAGTTAGTGCCTTAAACTCTCTTTGCTGACAGACAGACCACAGTCTAAAGTAGGCTTCTGACAACTATGAAAATGACATATAAGAAATTAAGAACAGCGGTCTGTCTGGGAGTCTGGGGTGCTCGATATACATCGATATTTAAAAAAATATCGATATTATCTCTCGACATATCGAATCAATCCGATTTTATCAAGTTATTACTTAGATACGTTAGTACTAATATATATGTCACCGATAAATAGCAAGAATCGTAAGTTGATCAATTTTCTAGTTAGTTGATTAACTGACGAAAAATAACAAACGTTAGTAGAAATGTATAATTTAACCAAGTGCATTTTAGCTAATTGGTCAACTTACAGTACCTGACAGTAATTTAATAATTTACGATTGTGCCACAAGTAAAATCATCCACTAACGGGCCAATCGTTGCTCAGTGTACTATTTAACGGTATACTAAAACCCGTCACATAATACACTGATCTCTGATTGGTCGAGGGCATTTTATAAGCATTTGGCTAGTGTTTATTCATAGAGTTAACAAACACTTAGATATGTTATTTTAATACCGATGATGAGATGTGAAAGATCATGTATATATTTTTTTTATTTTATATTCTTAATTAGCCATACAGTTTTATGACTTAGTATAATAAAAGGAAAAATATTTTAAATAACAAAAGATACTTGAGCTCAGATATTAATTATCACTTATTAACCTAATAAGTATTATAGTTAGTTTAATCAGTAAGTACAATCAGTCTGAATATCTATTATTTGTACTTATTCGTACATATACTGTGACTTAGACAAGTTAGTTATTCATATCAATAGGTACCGATATAAAAAATCGATATATTTCATGCGATATAAGAAAATCGTATCAAACACTTGCAAAAACGAAAAGCACTTTTAAGCCTAAAGAAACATTATGGGTACGTTCCACTTAACGCCCGCAACGCCATCGACCGCGACCGCTGAAACTGCCGTTCCACTAACGGAAAAAGGCCGCGGGCGTTGTAGGCGAATGTTTTAGGTGGAACGCACATCTTGAGCGCTGTGTGCTCGCAATATGGCGGCATGGTGAAAGTTTTCTGTTTTCTCGTATAAATAGTTCATTATATAATCGATATTAAATCTGAATACTATAGATTTTTTTACTGCGTATGAAAATTTACACTATTACACTTACTTTCTAGTTTTAAATTATCATATAATATCTCTTAACACGTAAAAAACAGAACTTATTCGATGCTCTTTATGTCGTTTGGCACTTCAATAGGGAGGCCACATTCTCTTTGGTGAAAGCCCACTCTGACCCACCAATATTTTGTGGGCGAAGTGGGCGCGATGTGGTCGCGAACAGTGACGTCATCTATGACGTCGAGCGATCGCTCGCGACGACCACGGGCCTTAGGTGGAACGATACAGCGGGTGTTACAATCGTTGCGGGCGTTTAGTGGAACGTACCCTTTGTACTCTATCACAGATCTAATAAACCCTCTGTGAATAAACCAATAGATTATATACAGGGTGTAACAGCAAAACCGTACTTCCCTTAAGGGCATGATGGGGTGGCTTGTTTGTAATAATAAAAAAATGTAAAAAAAATAAATGTACTATTATCACCATACAAACATACCTTTTTGATGTACTAAAATGGACTTAAATTCTAGTCCACCTCGCGGGTCATTGACGTCTGTAGCAAGCGAATACATTTGGCAACATCGCAAAAAGTTGGCGGGCCGCGGGAAAAAAACGAAGAAGCGGCGCGCGGCGGGCGGCGCCTTTGATGTCGGCGCCTTTGATGATTCTAGGTAGTGTCGGTACGGCACGGGTAGGAAAGCGTTGCCTCCACATGCGTTGTGTTTCATTTGCATTTCGGCCACTATCAAAGTACAATTCTACAATGTCGTAAAGTTCAATATTCGAAAAATTACTTCGCACTGCCATAACGGAAACCGAGCGAATCGCGATCTGCGGATTTCACGTCACACGCGTGCGTTCGCGTCGAGAACAGTCGGCAACTGACTCGCTCAGTATCGCAATCGCACGCAGTATCGCTCAGTGGCATCGCTGCGCAAGGGCGCAGGGCGGGCGTTGTTGCATGATCGACTCACACGACGCATGCGGGAGCGGCCGAGATAGCAGCACGCGGCGGCCAAGTGCGTGCAAGTGAAACAAACAAAGCGTGATCAGCTGACAGCCGCCGCTGCCTGCCGCACGGCACGGTTGAATGAACTTTGTTCTTATCAGTGATGACTACATGTCACGAAAAATGTGGATTTTTCATAAAAAAATAAAGTGTATTTTTTTTAAATAAATTTGATCAGAATCGGGTTAACTTTCACACCCTTAATGGAAGTACGGTTTTGCTGTTACACCCTGTATACTTTAACGTTAACCTGCGACCAAGAAGTTTATCCTGCGATGATAATGCTGTACTGCTTACGCAAAACAACCCTCCATATGAGAAAAGCAGATGACTATATTCTTGTCAGTATGCTGGCTGATTTCATGCGTCATACAGCCCTAAATGTCGAATTTCTGTTAAACATTGGCCACCAGGGATGTACCACACCATGTGTTTTTACAGTTTTAATCGAAATCGATAAAATACTCATTGGATTATTGGTAGAAAGAAAAATTGACATGGCTTTACTTT